>JAMKYM010000798.1:0-1292500 GCA_026541065.1 Canavalia ensiformis
TTTAAATATCCTTTTCTACACCCGGCCAGTGCACTTACGTGGTTAAAACTTGAATGCAGCATAAAGTAAGCGCTACAAAGCAATCATCATAATAAACGGTTAGAAATTTTGATATGGCATCAAAGCCTACCCTAGTCCTGTTAATGGGCCACCTGCAAATGCCCAATCCTGCAAACTTCATGCTTAGATGTCCAATCTTGGGTGTAAGGGCAATTAGGAAGTTTTACATTGGCTAGAGGTGAGTTCAACCATGGATATATAAGGTGGAGACAACTCTTACCTTATGACCTAACTTTTAGAGTTGAGTTAGGTCTCAAATCTAATTCTAATATAGTATCAAAGCAAGACAAAATCTAATAATCATCATACAAAAAGAAATTTCTCCCTATGATCTAAATGCTAGCAACAATCCTGAAAACGTAATCATGCAGGTGAAATTACATGGAGAGAAATACAAATAATGGGCTTGAGTCGTGAAGGTATCGTACGTGCCTGAAGAAAGTGAAGGATTTTATATGGAGCTCATAAGAAACCACAAGAAGGTACACTAAAGATGGAAGATTGGTAGGATTGGTGGATGGTTCAATCGATGCTAGTCTTGTGGGTGATGAACACAATTGAATCAAACCTATGCTCCACCATCATGTACGTAGAAGATGCGAAGGATCTTTGGGAAGATATCAAGGAACGATTCTCTGTTTGGAATGGTCCTATAATTCAACAATTGAAAGGTAATGAAGGATATATTGTATGGATTATAGATAGTGGTGCCTTTAATCATATGACAGGGTTTTCAAGAAATCTAAGGGACTTGCAGATTGTAAAGGCATGAACAATAAGGCTACTATACGAAGAAGAAGTTCTTGCAAACAAAAAGGGAACAATCATTCTTAACGGAGGGCTTAAACTAAAAAATGTTCTATATGAGCCAAAACTGATATGCAATTTAATTTCAGTATCACAATTATCAAAAGATGCAAAGTGTATTGTGTTATTCACTCATGAGTTTTGTGCTATGCAGGACCTCACTCCGAGGATGATGATTGGAGTAGGTGCACAGAGAGATAGGCTTTATGTATACCGCAGTGCTCGCAAAATCACAACATGTCAAACCAGAATGAAGAGTAAATTTAACCTGTGGTAAAAGAGGATGGTACATCCTTCCTACAAAGTAGTGCAAATACAGTCTAGTTTAAGCAATGATTGTAAACTTGAAAATATTAATAAATTATATTAAGTTTGTGAAAGATAAAAACAAACACGAGATAAGTTTTCATTGAGTGATTTCATGCAACAAATATTTTTTATTTAGTACATTGCGATTTATGGGGACCTTATCGCACCCCCTAATCTTATGGTGCATCTTATTTTTTGACAATAGATGATTATTCACAAGCAGTGTGGATATATTTGTTTTGTGAAAAAGAGGAAGTTTCAAGCGTGATAATAAATCTCTTTGCTCTTATTAAAAGGCAGTTTAATAAATAAGTCAAAGAAGTACACGATGATAATAGGATCGGGTTCATGTGTATGACTCCATACTTTTTTTGTAACATGAAATTATTCATCAAACATCCTGCATTGAGAAACCGCAACAAAATGGAAGGGTCGAGAGAGAGCACAGACACATTTTTAATGTAGCTCGTACACTAAGATTTCAAGGATCATTACCAATTCGTTTTTGTGAAGAATGTGTTCTAATCGCGGGATACTTAAGTAACCTAACATCATCATCAATTCTTAATGGAAAATCCTTTTTGAAATGATACATAGAAAACCACCTAACTATAATCATCTTACAGTTTTTATCTTATTGTTTTATGCACATAATCAACAAACAAAAGATGATAAATTTTCTAAGTAAACCCGTAAATGTGTCTTTGTAGGATACCTATTTGGAAAAAAAAAAAAAGATAGAAACTTTATGATGTGGGAAGAAATGATTTTGTTATATTCTATGATCTCAAATTTATAGAGAGTGAATATTCGTTTTCCAGTTTACTTAAGGAAGACTCGGTTTCCATGAATTTAGCAATGAAGAAATTTTTGTTGAACCCAATAATGCTGAGCTTATATTTGAGATCCATGAGAAAGTATTTACTAAACCTAGACCAACCAACCCGCTCATTATTGATGACGGTGGGTGGGATGGGGGGTGAATCTTCACATACCGACTCATCGAACACTAAAGACAATAACCCACCGCCAACTCTTCCATACAACACATATCCTCCTGCCAACATCGAAATAATATCTGAACTTCCTCAGGGTCATGGGCACCGCGTGAAGAATCCTTTCATCCAACTGCATGAATTCGTCACCAACACGTTCACAAAAGTGGGTCCATCCATCTTTCTCCCTCTCCATCAAATTCCTCAAGTTTACTCTATCCCTTAGCTTAATATATGTCATATGATAAATGTTTTTTTTACAACACTATACCTTTCTTGCTATAATAGGGGAAGAACAGGAACCCACACATTTACATGAGACAGTATGTGATGTTCAATGGTAAGAAGTCATAAGTGCTGAGCTCAAAGCATTCCAAGACAATGGTATTTGGAACATTACAACTCTGCCATTGGGGAAGAAGCATCTTGGGTGTAAATGGATTTATCGCATCAAATATCATTTTGATGGGAGGGTTGAACAATACAAAGTAGACCTAGTTATTTTGGATAATCATCAAGTTGAGGGGTTGGATTATAACAAGACGTTCACCTCAATTACAAAAATGGTTACTATCTACACTATCTTAGTTGTAGTTGTTGCCAAGGATTGGGAACGTCATCAAATGGATGTTCAAAATATCTTTCTCCATGAGGATCTTGAGGAGGATGTTTATATGAAATTACTTCCTGACTTTCACGTTACAACTCATAGGATGGTGTGCAAGCTTCAAAAATATTTCTACAGACTCTAACAAGCTTCACGATGTTGGTTTGCTAAACTTTATGCTGCCCTCCTTCAATACGATTTTAAGTAGTATGCCTCTGATCACTCATTATTTATTTGTCGTCATCAAGATATTCAATTCATCTTACTTGTCTATGTTGATGATCTTATCGTGGCTAGTGATAATTCTCTTATTATTCAACAGTTCAAGGAATACTTGCATCAGTGCTTCCACATGAAAGACTTCAGAAAGATAAAATATTTCCTAAGGGTGGAAGTGGCTTGCTCTCCTATGGGAATTTTTCTAGGCCAACGCAAATACACCTTAGACAATATAATAGAGATAGGCATGCTTGGTTCCCAACCTATGGCTACACCTCTTGAAGAAAATCGTCTTCTAACACTAGCAGAAGGATCTTTGTTGTTTAATGTTGGACAGTATTGTCACCTGGTTGGGCATCTTATTTACTTATGCTTTACTCGCCCGGAACTCTCCTATAGTGTTCACATTCTTTCTCAATTCATGCAACAACCTGATATGGAACACTGGCAAGCCACGTTGAGAGTTATTCGTTATCTAAAAGGTCAGCCTGTGCAAGGTATTTTACTATGTTAGGCAAATGATCTCACATTGCATGGATGGTGCGGTTCTGATTGGGTAAGTTGTCCCTTTACTCGAATATCTATCATTAGATGGCTCATTCTCCTTGGTAACTCACCAATATCTTGGAAGACCAAGAAACAACATATGGTGTCACGGTCCTCAGTAGAAGCAGAGTAGCTCCATAGCTAACATTACTTGTGAACTAAAGTAGTTGAAGGAATTACTCTCCACTCTCGACATCTCACACATGCAGCCCATGCCTCTCTCATGTGATAGCCAGGCAGCACTTCATATTGCCAAGAACTTTGTTTTTTATGAGTGTACTAAGTACATTGCAATTGATTGTCATCTTGTTCGTGACGCCATCCTATAGAACCCCATGTACCAACAAATACTCAGCTTACAGATATCTTTACCAAAACTCTCACTATAAGTTCATTCACCTCAATGTTACAAGTTGGACATTAGCAATTTACATGCCCCAACATGAGGGGGGTAAGAAAATATGATATAAATCTGCTGCATATCAAGTCATATCAGTCACGGCATATTAAGAAACAAATTCTTTCCTATTTTAGTTGATTTGGTGTGTCATCTTTTTATTTTCTGTAAAATATTTTGTATTGCCCATAACTGATTATTAAGGACAACATTGTGTATGTATGGGGAAAGATCATAGCAATAAACAAAAAGAAACTTTGGCAAAATCTAACCCAAACCCAACTTAGCTGAAAGATTCAAAAGGAATTTGGATGGATTGACTCATATTTTTTAGATATAATTTCTTTTATATAAGTAATGATGATTTTAATATATTTTTTACAAATATTAATATAAATGGAAGATGCTAGACAAAATCAAAATAAAAGTGAATGATAAGTAATTGTTTAACATCCAAGTTTGTCAAAATTAATAAATTTAATCTTCTGAATGTGTATAATATTATGTAAACTGAATATGATTGTATATATCAAACTTTGATGCTCATGCTTAATTTTTATTTTAATAAAAAAAATTTAATCCAACAGTTTATACTTTAAATATTCAAATTAAAAAAAATTTATGTTTATTAGTATTAATGATCAATTAAAATAATTTTAAATTTTTAATTAATCAATAGACTAGGAGTAATGGAACAAAACAAATATGGGCATGCTTAACAAACTAACTAACATGATTTAGAAGGATAAAAAATAAAATTTGATAAAAAATTGCAATAGATCAAAAAATAAGGTAACCGCGCCATAGCTGATTTCACCTACCAACCTAATCTGATGACTTGCTAAGTAGATAATCTAAATCACATGACTTAACCCATGATCAAAATTGGCCCAATATAGTAGCCCACTCAGTTTGAAATTTTTGGACTGAAATTTCCCATAATCAATCAAAGATTAACCTTATTTTTTATATTATTTTAAAATAAATATGATAATTTTTAAATATTAATATAACCTATTCTAAATTTTTCAAATTTCTAATTTTTTATCTAAGTTTATATATATATATATATATATATAAAAGAATGGATAAGTTATTTTAAAAATATCTTTATTTAGAGTTATTCCATTTTTTCATAAATAATTAAATTTTATCAATTCAACCATTAAATTAATAAATTATACTATATATATAATTTTACAAAATTTTATAAAATTTAACAAAGATTTAATATTATATTAAATAAATTCAAATTAATAGATATTATAAGAGATATATTATCTGTTAATTTGAATTTAGTTGTTGAAGTATTAAAATTTTTTTAAAATCCATAAAATTTTGTAAAAATAATCAATATAATATAATTGAACTAACTTATTGGTTGGATTAGTGAAATTTAATTGTTTATGAGAATTATTAATCAGAATAACTTTAAGCAAAATTACTCTCAAAATAACTTGATCCCTTTTATATATTTATATATATATATATATAGAAATATTATTTAAAATATATTTATAAAATTTAAAATAAATATTTTTAATTTTAAATAAAAATTTATATTTTATATTTATTAAAATATATATTATAAATAAATAAATAAAATTAAACTCTCTTTTATAATATATAATTATTAAAAAAAGTAGAAATTTATTTATATAATATTTTTAATAAATATTAAAAATATTATACTTATTTTTTAATATAATAATTTTAATTGAAATAATAAAAATAATAAAATTAATTAACAAAATATTATAATACTTAAATTCAAATTAAATAATCATATTCTTAATTTTTATTTTATCTTTATTTATTAATTTAATAATTAATTTTATCAAAAATATTTTATTTTAATGAACAAATTTTTAATTTTAAATTAATTTTCAATTTTTATTTATTTTCAATCCACTTATCCATTAATTTTACTAAATACATTCTTAATCATGTTATGTACTACTAATTCAAAACTAAAATTATTAAAAAATTTATTGACAATCAACAAAATTTTCTGATTAGATGAACCGATTTCATTATCAAATAAAAAATATTAGATAAAACCAAGTCCATTACTTTAATAAATAACGTTAAACAAAAATATCAAAATAATTTAACCAAAATTATAAGAATTTTGATAAAATATTGTTATTCTTCAGAAAAAATCTTCCCCTCTATTTGATTTAGAGAATAGAAAATGAATGGTGAAAAAAATGTATAAAATATAAAATTTCCATTGGAAAAAAGTGAAATTTTTATCTTTTCTAATTTATTTTCTCTTCAATTAAATAAAAAATATACAATATTCTCTTTATTTTCTTTGTTATCTATTTTCTCTCCTCTTGTCCACATAAAACATTTAAACTTGCTATAAGCTTACATAAACATTTGGCCGCTTGAGCTGGTGTCGTCGGAACAAAAAGACCAAATGAGAATTGCTTTTTCACCTTTTATGATCAAATTATCTTTAAAAATTTTAATAGCATTTCAAAAATATGCTTTTTCATAGCATTTAAAAAATATGCTTCCAAAATACATTAATAACATTTTAAATTTTTTTTTCAAATTTTAAATTTAAACTTTGAAAATAAATTTCCACAACATAAAGGAAAACAATGCTATGTTTGGACATTTTTGATATACGATATAATATTATAGATTAAATATGTTATATTCTTTTACAATTTTAAAATTTTAATTTTTCACTTTTAAAATTTTTAATTTTAAACCCTCATTTTAAAATATATTAATTTTAATTCTTAAAATAACTTATATTTAACATATTATATATTATAACGTTTAACATATAACATATACTTAATAACTCAATAACAAAGAATTAAAATTAATCTATTTTAAAAAGTAAGAACTAAAATTAAAAATTTTAAAAATTAAAATTTCAAAATTTTTAAAAAATAAAAATATATTTAACCCTAATATTTTTTAAAAAAAGGGTGTAGAAAGTAAAACAGAGATCATCCTAAGTTTGGGCCAAACCAGTAAAATTAATACTTGTCAGTTTGACAGTTTCGAGTGTAATTGAACATATCAATTCCGTTATCCAAGGAATATCTAATTAAAAAAACAATTGCTTTAAATTAAAACTGTACCTTTTTTCATCAAAGAGAACGTGACATTTAAGCAATCTTGATTATTATGAAGATTTTAAAAGAAGAAACTAAGACCGTTTGATTTATAGAAATATTTTTTATTTTTCCTTTTATTTATAAAAATATCATGTTTTTATTTTATTATTTAATTTTAAAATTTTATATAAACAGTAAAAACATTTTTTATTTCCACTATTTTCTATACAAAACTTTAAGAATAAAAATAACATAATATTATTAAATAAAACATTTCACAAACCAAAACAACCTCTAATTATTGACTTTGAATTATAGCTCAACGAGGACTAAAATATATTAAGCCAAAAAAGAATATGGCATAGAAATACTAAACCCAAAAACATTATCCAGAGGAAAATAAGGCTAAATAATATTATGATTTTGACCCACCACCCACACTACTCTTATACCCCAACCCTTACTTTACCACTGTATATTTCTGCTTCCTAAAACTAATGCTATTTAACCAAACACATCTAGAAAAGTACAAAGCTCTAAAAGAACAATTAATAACTCACTAGCAACACAAAAGGCTAGATGTTGATATTTTAAAATAATCTACTGAAATTAGAAGCTCATAGAAAGCCTAAAAGGTTCAATTTGAACAAGCATTACTCCAAAAATATGGAAAATAACTCATGATAGTACAAAACGGTCTGTGCTTGACATATATACACTACAGGGGAGGTTAGATGTTGGAATTAGATGCAATAACTTTGGTGTGGGAACATTCAAAGCCCTTGCAAGTTACAAGGCTAGGGGTGTTCCTTCCATTATTGAGCCTTGTGATAACTGTAAAACTAAGGACAGTTTGTATTTTGTAATCCCTTCTGCCATTTGACATCATAAACTAGATCATTACTAACCAGTTTCCAACTTGTAAGAAAGTTGGAAAAAGGAGGAAGTTAATAAAAAAAATCCTAGTCAACTAGGAACTACATTCAACACTTCTGATATGAGAAGAGAAATGAATGTACAGGGAAACTATCTGTACATCTAATTCACAGTCATTTGGACTAACACTGGATGTCAGAAAGAATTTGAATAAATAAAAAACAGCTGAGTAGAGAAGAAAGAAGAGTTTGCCACGCTACCAAAGCAAAAACATTAGATGACCTTAAGACTGCTTTCTGACAATCTTAACACTGCTGTAGAAGCGCTTTAGATCCTTCATAGCCTTTTCCTCAATTTGTATAGAACGAATCGAGGATGGTGTCTCCACTTCTGGCTTGAACCAGCGGTTCACCCCAATTGCTTCAGATGGTGAGCCTTGACCAGCAGCAACAGTAAATCCAGCCGTTCTACTCTTTGGACTGTGGGAAAAACTATGCTGTTTCTTTCCCTGTTATTATAGAACACTTTGATAAGCAACAAAATATCATATATAATTAAAATATGCATTGCACAAAACAGTACAAGACCATTGGTTCACAGTTCACAGCAAACACTTCAAAAAGAAAACTTAAAGTAAATAAGCATGGAGAAGAAGCCTTGTTCATAAACCTGTTGCATTTGGATGTCCCTAAAAGATAGCTGAGAGAGATGAGGAGGGGTTCCTGAAGCAGCCCAAGGAGGAGTACTTCTTTCTCCATCAGATGCTTGGGAGCTGCGAGTTGAGGAAACTGGTATTGGGCTGGAGGGAAGAAATGAACTGAGTTTTACTTTTCCAACACTACCAGAATCAGAATGATCCTCAACCTGCTCTTTGCTCCTAGCTGGCTGGTTTGCCATGGTTTTGCTTTGTTCATTCTGGATTTCACGAATAGAAGCAGAAGTCTTGATGAACTTTGCTCCACCCCATGCAGGACTATCATTTTTTGGTGTCGATGGTGAGGGAATCACCTCTTTTGGGACATCATCTAGCGCACCACTCAGAAACATAGAAAGCCCACCCTTCTTGCTCTTCTTCTTAGAAACCTTAGGTGATTGACTTTTATTTTTTAGAATCTTTAAAGAATCTTTCTTCTGTACCCCACAAGCTGAATCTTTTGCACCTTGATCAGCGGTGGTTTGTTCTAGTATTGCATCTTCTTCCACCTATCAAATAAAAGTTACAGTTAAGCAATAAAAGAATCATACAACTAATAATATTAAAAAAATCATTTCAATGTGATAAGGCGATCCTCCAATTCAAGATCTCTTCTAGTGTCCATGGTATCTTGGCTACACAAAACGACAAAATAACTTCTCAATAAACATATAGCAAATAAACAGATATGAAATTGCATCAAATGACAGCTTTAACGCCTAAAAGCCTAAATAGGTTCACACTTGATTGACTACTTTACACAATGAAGCAATCTCAAGACAGGATCTCTCATCGATGTTTCCTGGATACAGTTCATTTGTTATATCTGAGCTGACACCATAATTGATAGAGTTTTATAACAATTCATTATCACTTTTACCATAACAATCAAATTAGCAAATATTGTCATTTGCCATTTCCTCATCTCTCAAAAGTTACCCTCCTCTCTTATGTTGCTTGAAATCCCCTTTGTGCTTCTCTCTTCTATTTTCTTTCCCCCTCCTTTACAGAATCACCCTCCCTTTGCCCCATCACTCCCTCAGCAAAAGTCAAAAAATCAGACAATGACAGAGAAGCTCACCTGACGACTCCAGAAATTTTCACCTATCTGCCATAAGAATAAATATGTACCAGCTAAAAGTATGGAAGCTTCCAAATCATATTCATATCTAATTAAAGACACTTTGCCAATTTTGGAACATCCCTTTATCATAACACAAGTAATAGGGCCTCAGGCAGCATTCTTAGCCTAGAAGCTTATAATGGCAAATACCAACAAGGGGTCAAAGTAAAACTACATCACGGTCAATTTGATCAGTCTATAGCTGTCTTTATCTAGTGTACACTTGCTCATTACCAGAAGTCTCTTAACACAAGAAAATATCAGCAAGAAAATAAACATAATGAAAATATAGTTTTAAACAGTCTCATAGAATGGTCACCATGGCATTGTGCTAGAAAATCACACAATATCCAACCCCCATCACCCCTGCCCCCAAAAGAAAACATCAGAAAGAAAAAAGAGCAGTATAAGTCCAAGAATCCACAATTATCTAAAATCAGAAATGCAATCAGAAATCAACCTTTGAGTTGGCAATCTGCAAGATGTCATTGTCCAACAAGTCCTTCACAGATTCTGGAGTTACTTCACTTTTATAATAAATGGCTTCTAGTTCTGTCTGCTCTACACTTGGTTTGCCACTCTTTATCCTCTGTTTTCTTGATTGTTTACCCTTCTTACTATTTTTCCTTTCTGGAAGTACAGAAGATAATTCTTTATTAGGAGAAGTCTCAACACGAACACCTAGTTCTGAAAGTGAGTTCCAAAGTGCTGATTTGGATTGTAGCTTAGCAATCTGCTGGTCATCAAGAAGATATCCTTTAGACTGCTTAACTTCAAGAACCTCAATCTGCTGCAATTTCTTCCTTAAAGCCCGAACTACTTTCAAGACTCCTTGATCGGGATCATCCTTGGGCAGCAGAAAGGAATCAGCACTCTGATCTTTCTCCAACTTCAATGCACACATTTTCAAAGGAGTCCTTTGGAAGTCCATATCACTATCATCTTCTTCGCTATTAATGATCACGGAGAAAGTAGCAGTTGAACTAGGGAACCGACGGTAACTCCAAGACTCGGATGATCTCTGGTTTAATGACCTCTCAAGATTAGCCAAAACATCTAGTGAAGCACTTGAGATGGCATGTGAGGAAATGGTAAATATATAATCCAGGTTACGCAAAACAATCTCCTGAAATAAATTAAAAAAAAAACTCCTTTAGTATAATAACAACGACACTGCAGTTCCATTTTAAGAGATATAACAACAAAGCCCACTTAATAACCTGGAAGGTTCAAGGATACTATCTAACTCCAAGTAAGAAATATCAGATAGAATTTATTTTGACCAGTACATAAAATATATTA
Organism: Canavalia ensiformis; assembly: GCA_026541065.1. Taxonomy (NCBI): domain Eukaryota; kingdom Viridiplantae; phylum Streptophyta; class Magnoliopsida; order Fabales; family Fabaceae; genus Canavalia; species Canavalia ensiformis. The sequence continues at coordinate 11,019 of JAMKYM010000798.1, forward strand.
CACCCAATACAACTCCAAAATAATGAAACATCATAAGTTACAAGAACAAACATAGGTAAAAAATAGAAAAGATTTGTCTGAGAACAACTAATAATCGGTTAATGATGTTCAACGAGAGGGGAATGAGTGACCATTTATCAAGTTGATATAACTACTCAAATAGTTAATTTACCTAAGCTGAAAATTTTTCAAGACTTTTTTTTGTAATTTTACTAATATTATATATAACACCATTCATGTTCTTTCGACCAATAACTTAAGCTTTTGGGATGCTTCATATATGATAAGATATCAAAGTCGCTGTGATCAAGTATGAGTTTGATCCTTGCCAACCAATTCTAAAAATTAGCACAAGAAAGAAGGGGACTGTGCATTGTCCATGCTTCAAGTACAAACAGCTCTTGTGGGAGGGCACATGTTAGATATCAAAAGCATTTACAAACTTCCACACCATACCTTAAGCTTTTGAGGCACGTAGTTTGTGACACCTAATATGATTAATCTGAACAATAAGCAAGAACACAAGCTCTATTAGATATACTAATATATTAAGAGAAGGGGAATTCCTCTACTTTGAGTCTCCTCTTTACATTCAACAACACCCAACACTTTACTTCAATTAAAATAGAGAAAAACTGCCATTAGAAATTAAACTGAGACCAATCAGTTACACTCTTTCTTACTTTAAGGAAAAATTTTAAATTATTGTTTCTACACATCAATTTTAATCAGTTTATATTTACTTTTATGAATTAAAAAAAAACACTGTCAATGTGAAATTTTCTCTCTACATTTTAAACAAATATTATAGGTGCCTCTTCCAATTCAATATTTCAATTACGTATCACAGTATTCAAGATCAGTACCTCACAATATTTCTTTAAATCATCCGCTCCAAGTGAATCAGCAATCTCAAGCAGTTGGATGGCATTTCTTGGCTCTACTAGACACTCTGCTGCTACTTTTTCACAAAGACTTTTCAAGCTGGGTATGGATTTCTTTCCATAAGTATCATTCTGTATACCAGATATAACTTTATCAGATTCTACATCCTCAAATAAAATACCTTCATTCAACTCTTCCATATCATCCCTGTTATTCAACTTTTGCTTCTGAGAATTCTCAATCATATTGAGAGGATAAACAGGATGATAGAGGGAAGCCACAATCAGTAGATGTGTTTCACCAACTGAAACTGAAGTAGCTCTCTTTACACCATGCAACCGAGTAGCAACAAGTGGCTTATCCTTACTTTTCCCATCCCATATATAAACATCACCTGTGTCTGTTGCAGCTGCAGTCCAGTACTTTCCAGCAGATATGCTCACCATATTTCTACCACACATTGCATATAACTGTGTACAGTTGTTTTAAACAAAAAGAAAGGAGAAAAATGTCTCTAATCAACATGTTTGTCTCAGGAATATCAGCAAAGGAAGAAATTTAGTAAATAGAAACCTGTTGGCATTTAAGTTCTGGATCCAAGGAGACCCAATAAAATAATGCACCATCATCAGTAAGAACCATGCTGTGTACCATTCCTGCAGCTATAGAAACCACACGAAGTCGTTTCATGCGATGAAACTTTAAAGGAGTGCTTCCATTTTTTTTTAAGTTCCTGGTAATTACTACACGTGTTGGAGTAACAAGACGATGACCCCAAGTGTATACCTACAGAGCAAGGGAAAACAGAACGTAAAAGATGAATACCAAAACCCTTCTCTTCTTCAAGAAAAAGAAAAATAAAATGTCCAATCACCACTATTTGCATTCATGCACTAAATTTAACTAAATCATGATAAGTTATGTTTCCTATATATGTGCCAAAGAACAATCATTATGCACAATGTCTTAGATCTTTATGTTCACATCTTTATAGATAAGAATATTTTAAGTAGTTAAACAAAATTGTCAGAGAGATATGCAGGCCTGATGCATAACATAGATCATAGCCCCTGTATTTCCATATTTGTGGCAACTAAATCATTTAATAATGCTTTTCTAAAATTTTATTTTCCTATCATATATATATATATATATATATATATAATTCCTATTTTGGGTTGGTTGTGAATGATTTATCCTGATATCATTCTAACGGACCAGAATCAGAAGAACACCAAGAAAATAAACTTTAGCCACTAAAAAAAATGGGTATGATGCAAATAATTATGGAATACAGCATGTTTGATGGGTAAAGACATTCAAGTAACAAACAAAGAAATTTATAACAATAATTTTATTAGTAAGTAGTAACATCAGACAGTTACCAAGTTATAAACTTCATGACAAGGTATCAATTACCATATTATGTGTTGAATGGACTTTATCTAAGGCTATGTTGGTTATATCTATAATTTTCTGATGAATAGAAGAAATTGAGCGATTAACAATATGCAAAGATTTTACCTCTCCATCAGATCCTAACACAACTGTATGATATTTTGCAGCAGAAACACTGACTATGGTCTTTCCCTTTAGGGATTCTACCACATGTGGAGTGTAATTAGATGCAGAGTTTGAGGTGCCATAACCAAGCTGACCCTCTCTATTGCAACCCCAAGTAAAAACTTCACCTATATCAGACACTACAGAAGTGTGCTTGTTTGCTGCAGCAACGGCAATAACTTTCGCCCTTAAAGAGGTCACTCGTCGAGGTGTGGGTTGTGTATCTACAGAAGTGTACCCGAGCTGTCCCTCTGCACAACAAAGAAATTAGAAAATATTGGTGACAGTTCATAAATGACTCAAAAAAAATACTACCCCTCTTATGTGTTACACATTTTTATACTATAGTACAAAGCATAAAAAAAGACAACCTAATTTTTTCCCAAATATGCAAACGATAATTTGTACAATATTATATCCATACTTAACGAAAGTCAGGGAAAGGATACTGAATATTTTGGCTGCAAAAAGTCTAGTAGTTTATAATCATAGCTTGTTTAGATGTAAGTATTGTGAAACTTACCTCTATTGGATCCCCAAGTGAACACTTCCCCACCTTCAGTAGCAATAACTGTATGATGTTTAGCTGCAGCAATTGCCTTCACCCTACGGGAACCCAAACCAGTCACCTGGCGAGGAGTGATGACTGCAGCTTGACCACTGAAAAGAGAAACAATATGGAAACTCATTGAAAATTGTCCAACTTCATAATGAAATAGAACATATACCTGTGTATGTTTCAGTTGTTATCTCTCTTATTAGAAATAAACTTGGCTTAACCCCAAAAGAGCAAGCTTAAGATTAAGAGGGGAGGATTGCTCATAACTTATAAGGAATATTTTGGTCATATTCCTTGTCAATGCAAAACATCTTAACACACACCCTCACACCTAAGGTTGAATATTCGGTGCATTAAGTTTATAGGATCTTAAACATTTATGGGTGGTTCAATATTAAGACTAAATAAGCTCTGATACCATATTACAAATGGATTAGGACTAACTCAATCCTAAAAATTGGCTCAAGAGGGAAGGATAGTTGAATTCTTATAAGAAGCATTCTAGTTATATTCCTAACCAATGTAAGACATCTTAACATTATTGCCCACATCTCAAGTCATATAACTACTGCAAAACATTATTACCAAAGACACCAATTAAATAAGTTCCCATTTAGTCTTGATGTCAAGCAAGTTTTTTAAATTACTATAAAACAAAACTTTTAACTTCTACTGCTTATCATCAATATTTAGAATAATAGACTACTCTGCCACATAAAATCAATTTTAGCGCATAACAGATGATATCATCAATACATGATAACACTGCAGCTAACATAAAACATGCACCCAACTTCATAATGAAATAGAACATATACCTGTGTATGTCAAAATCAGGGTGCCCTAAACGGCCTCCCCTTCCAAAACCCCAAGTATACACTTCCCCACGAGCAGTAACTGCCACACTGTGGAACTTTGCAGCAGAAACCAGTTTTATCATCGACCCATTAAGCGAATCAACTTTGCATGGTAACTTTTGAATATGTGCATTTCCAGTTCCAAGCTGATAATTTGTGCCACTTCCCCAACTGAAAACCTCAGTAGCCACTACAAGGATGCACAAAAAATCAGGCCATCATCCTAGGTGTCTACTTTCTACAGGCAACAATAATCTGAACCATACCAAAGTAGTCAAAGAACAAAGCTTATACCTGAATAGTGTTCATTTGCAAAAACCTGAGATACAGGGCCAGATAAGAGATCTACAGGTATTCGATATTTAGAGTCCTCCAATGTAGCAGATGCAGCATGCTGAAGAAGGACGCTTGCAACAGCAAGATGACCAAAATGCAAAGCCCTGTGAAGGCTGCCCCATCCTGATTCTCCATCCTGAAAAGGAAACAAGTTTCAACACTAATGGATGCTAAGAGATAAAAGAACTAGAAGTAATCTAATTAGCCCATAAGCAGATGGTGGGAAATAGATAGATCCAATTTTTGACACTACAAGTCTACAAATCTCATATAAATAAAGAAAATCTTCTAAGCTTTTACCATAAACAGCATTTAAACAATCTGAAACTATTGTAGAAACTCAACCGATATCCCACTTTCCCAGCACCTTTCTTTGATGCTAGAAAGTATCATTTATGTTACTTATCACAGTGTGGAACCACAGATGAAATGCACATAATCTATAAGACCAAAATTTAGTTTTCCATATTTAATTGTTTTCTAAAGGAAGAAATCAACAATTTCAACTTTCAGAAATAATTTTATTAACATTAGATGTCAATCTGAGAATAATGTTATTAATTATTTACCATAAAAGTGATGGAATTGCAAGCTCATGGCATAACTTAAGAGAAAAAAAATGTGAACATGTGAAGATTCTTCAAAACATTGATAACAAATTATTCTCCCTGAATGAAGTATAATTCCTTAAAAATAACAATAATGATATCATCTAAGGATATTTTCACTTCATTACAAATTTTCCTCAATTAGTTCTATAACAAGAATAATATTTATCTTTGTCATCATCACTATATTCTAAAGCTCATAAACTTTGTTGATGTTAGGATTCCACATTAACTAGAGATATGACCAACCAAAAGCTAGTTTATGGGATGATGATTGTCCTCACCTTATATACATTTGTTATGGCTATATCTCTAGTCTGTGTGGGATTCTAACAGTTGGAATAATATAAATGACTTGGAAATCTTAGTGAAATTTAAGAGAGATTTTTACAAAACATCATGAAATCAATGCAATAAAGTTCAATGATAGCAACCACTGAGTATTTTACCAGTGAAAAATTGATCTCAAGAAGTCTTAAATTACTTTTAATTTAAGTATGGATATTCAAACCATTTTCCAAATTCAGTCATGGAAACATCCCAGCAAAATGGTTAAACAATTATCTAGCATCATTCAATGTCCAAAGAGACTAAGATTAGTATAAAACATGCAATGTGGAAAGCTCCTTTGAGAGTTGTTACAAAAAATCAATTGATTTTTCTCAAATGTTGAGAACTTATAATGAAGTAAATATTACCGATAAAATTTCCTAAATCAAAAAGAAAACTAACACCTCTTATAGAAGAGGTGGCATGCATATCTGTAAGAATTCAGAAATTAGAGACTCATACTCGGGCATTAGGATCTGCACCACCTTCAAGAAGCTTCCTTACAATGGGGACATGGTTTCTCCAAGTTGCTATGTGAAGGGGAGTCAACCCAAAGGTGTTCCTCAAATTGACATTGCCCCCACTCTTCTTCAATAGTGCCAAGGCTGAGTCTACATCAGCTAGAGATCCTTCTCGCACAGCAAGCCACAGATCTTTCTGTGACCCAACAGATAAACTTTTGCAACCTGGTGTCTGCAAATTCTGCTTTTGTAATTGTGGAGAAACAGCTAATTCCATAATGACAAAATGCTCACTCCAAATATATAGTTTATCTTACACAATATTTTATCATAGATCTGAAAGGTCACTCTACTCCAACAGCTAAGCCGCTCAATTCCTCTAATCTATTGCTTGATAATGTCAAGAGCCAGATCCTCTAAACTACTTCACTCCACTAAACAACTCTTGAACACCTAAGAAAAATTACTCTGGCCCTTGAGTCTAATAATTGATTCTCTCTAATCCATGCTAATGTGATATACTAATCAAAATATCAACGGGAGAGATCCAGTAATGAGTAGAACTGATCCTCTGCTATGCTATCATCATCGTCATCGTCACTGTATTTATCATGTACACAAACAAGTTGCAGCAGCCATTGACAAATCCCAGCACTGTTCATGGGCCACAAAGAAATCTGCTATAATAAACAGCAACCCTGACATAACAGTTCTATTGTTAGCAAGACAAATCTTGTGGGATGATAATAATATTTAAGGGAAGAAAGTCATACGAACATCCAAAAGCAACAAAAGTCTCTTGGTACATACAGTAAAAATAAGTTCCCAGGAACAAACCACGAATCAAATAAACTCCTACAATTGAAGTAATTAATTTGTTCCTTTGCAGAAAAAAGGGTTCAAAGCAAAATGATGATAGAACTACTCTAGTCTCTAAATATAATTTCAGAAGATCACAATATCTAAGGGGATGATAATGCACACTTTCAACTAAATAAAAAAATAAAATTTGTGGATTGAAACCATCCGGGAGAATACAAAACTCTGCTGTTCATAGTCTCAGCAGTTCACATCCCATAGATTACTGGAGTTCAAATAAAAATTTTCTTTTGATGCAAACCCTTATTATAAAAAATAAACAGACAAATCAAGATGCAAAGTTTGAAAAGCAAACGAAATCAAATTCAACGAATCCTGATCTAAGAGGAGTGTCTCCATCCTATCAATGCAGTTAAAACTCATTCATCACATCCATTCCAACAAATACTACATTTTTAAAAATACAATCAGGAAATGACAACAGCCACACCAGAACAAAGCATTCAAACGACAAACATGTTATAGTTTTGATATAGCAAAGAACTTTGATAGGGAATACAAGTGATCCTAAGTTCGTGACGCCAAAGATCATAGAGCTCAAAGAATAAGAGAGAAGTACCACCATAGAAGTAAATTGAACCATAAAAGATGATGAGTACAACACATATAGCATGTATCTATGGTAGATGCCTATGAGAACTAATTAGGAGAACTAACCAAATGAACCATTTCAGTTACAACTAATTGCAACTAACAAACTAACTAGACAACTGAAACTATCTAACTGTACTAACTGACAGCATTCTAACAGATTTGTTAGAACACATGATGAATGGTATCTTTGATGAGTTCTATCAGAATACTCCCAGCTCCACCAGCCACCAGGCCAAGTAAAAAACAAAAATAAATAAAAATATGAAGTTGACAGAAGATGAGAACTCCCACCAATCAAAACCATGCACCCCACCGCACAGAATATAATCCAAAACCCAGTAATGCAACAAGAATCACAACATAAAGGTATTGGAAACACAAACAGCAATGCAACACCCACCCACATGAAACATTCCTTACTGGACCACCCACCCACCATACCAAGATAACATGCTTTTCACAGAAAATGGAAAATGAGAGAAAATTGAAGATGCCTAGATAGCCAAAAACCGAAATAAACATAAAGGAAACAAAAATTATGGATAGAAAAAAACAAATAACAAGAAATTAACGATTAAACTCACCAAATAAACAGCTAACAAATCCTTTGTTGTGAATGAAAGCATGTTCTCCCTTTATTAGAGCGTTAAGTTGAGAAGTTAAAAAGCTGCGATTTCTGTTACCTACTGTATCGAAACTGAGAATATACCTTTAGAACAATGGCATAACAAACATAAAAGAATTTAAACGGAAGGGTAGTTTCGTAATTCCGTGACGCTCTGTTTGGACCCGGATGCAGCTGACTCGGCGGATACTGGCGAGAGCGTGAACGACGACGTCTGAGTTGTCGCTTCGGCAAAGCTCTGCGTGACGCCACGTAAAACACGTGGCCCGTTCCACATGACACGTGTCAAGTATAAATTTTGACGCTGTGTTGAGAATATCTTCGGACCTTGTATTAAGATATTAAGATACGCTTCTAAAAATAATAAGAAAAACACTTAGGACATTGTTTCAGCTTTGGTGGCTACCATTGGCTCATTGCCAGCTCCTGAGATATTATACTTTTATGAAATAAATTATTACTATAATTTATAAACTTTTTTTTTTATCATCACTTTTCCCTGCTTTTCTTATTTTATTCTATTTGTAAAAAATTATATTAAACTTATGTACGGATACAATATCCCAAAAAGGTCATGCTTTGACGTCACTGGAAAAAAGTATTCTCTTTTTGTTCTTAGAAAGAAAGTATTCTAAATTTTTTTAGCATTCTCTATAATATTATAAAATTCATTATATTAAAATATAAATTATTAAATTATTTAAAATATATAATAAATATATTTAACATTTTTATATCATATATATATGATAAATATTTTTTAAAATTATATTTAAATGGATTATTTTAATATTTTAAAAAATTTAATTTTTTAAATATTAGATAATTTTTATTTTAAAATTTTTTTCTTCAATAAAAAATTTATATTTTATTTTTACAATAAATTTTAAATTTATTAAATTTTTATTTTTATTTAAATAAATTAATTTAATTTTAACTATATACAAAATTTTATTTTTAAATATTTATAATTTTTTAATTTTACTTCTACTTTTAAAAGTATCGAGATGTTGTGAAATGTTTTTAAACTTAGAAAATAAAAGGAACAACAAAAATTAATTAAATTTTCTAATTTTTAAAAATATTATCCTATAACAAAAAAGATAAATAAGAAAGGAAAAAATAATTAAAAAGATATGAGAGAGAGAAAATAATAAAAAAATAAGATTGGAAGAAAATTATTATTAGTTGAAAAAAATTAAAAGTTTAAATTTTATTTATTTTAAAATAATTTTAGATTTATTTATTTTAATTTGTTAAAATAATTTTTAAAAATTAAATAATTTAATAAAAAAATATTTTAAATTTTAAAAGTATGACTAAACACTAAATATAAATATTTCTCTCAAAAAATTATAGTAATTTACTACTTAGTAAAAAATGAATTCATTTACTAAATTTAATTTATATTCATTAAATATTTTTAATTCTTCAAACTTACCTGTTTGATATTTAAATTGTGAAATGTAAGGATATATATTAAGAAAAATAATTTATAAAAATAAAATATTTACTATATTACAAAAATAAAATTCATTTAATATATATATATATATTATTTGATATTTATTTTTAAGTAATTAAATATATTTAATGAGATATATTAGCAAATACATGTTAGGAAGATCCATAAATATATGTTTTAAATATTGAGTTTTAAGAAATAATTTATATTAAAAAAATAAAGTATATACTATATTATAAATATAAAATTCATTTAATATATGTACATAAATTGTTTAATAATTATTTTTTAAGTAATAAAATATATCTAATTTGATATATTTAGTAAAAACATACTAGGAAGATCCATCAAAATATATGATTTAAATATTGAGTTTTAAGAAATAAGAAATATTTGTATATTGATATTGTAAATATTAACAAGTATGCATTTACTATAAAATAAAATTTATTGAATTTCAGTTATGTTCTAAACCTATAATTATTCATTAATTAGTAATGAATTAATAGGTAAAAATAAAAAATTGTAAAAATATGGTTATGAAGATTCTTATCTTTGATTATGGTTATTTTTAAATATTTGTATTTAATTAATAATAATTTTATATTACTAATGTAAATATTTATAAAACAAAACTTATAAATCAACTCCAAATTTGGTATACAATTTTAATATTTTTCTAAAATTATTGTTATTCATTATTCATATATGAATTAAAAGATAAAAAGACAAAATTTTGAATTATTTTACAAATTTTTTTTATTGTTTAAGTATGATTTCCTTTAAATATGTTTCGATAATTTATTTTATAATTATAACTCTCCTCAAATATTTTTATATTTTTATATTGATAAAAAAATGTATGAATTGACAAAACGCGGTAGCAATTACTATGCCAATATACTGTAAAGGGATTCTAACCTTTTATTATAATTTTACTTACAAAATGATTTAGTTATTTATTTTATTATAGATGGAAAAAATACAAACACTAAATATTTATTTTAATAATTTTTTCAATATACATCTAACAACATGTAATAAAAATTTATATATAATAATTTTTTATTAAATTTTTATTATAAAATTTAATATATTGATAATATTAAATATTATATTTTTAATTATTATTTATTATTTTTAAAATTTTTGGTATATACCTTTAAATAATATTAAAAATCATTATTTTAAAGTTTATAAACCAACCTCTGTTATGCAAAACTTTGAAATTATGAAAACCTCTTCATTGTTAAATATTTTTAATCATAAATAAATAAAATTGTCATTGAAGCATGCCGATCCACAAACATAATTATAAAACAGATTATCGAATTAAGACTGATAGTTAAGCAAAATTTTCGAAAGAACTCTAAGACCTGAATTCTAACGTGGTAGCCATAGTTAGTTAAGTAGTACCAATATATATCATTAGTTCTAATGATTTTGATAAAACATCATTAATCATAATTAAATTAAAAAGTTATTGATGATACTTAATAATATAATAATAATTTTTCTTTTATTATATTTTATTAATGAATAAACTGTAATTTTTATTTTTTATTGTGATATTTTATTTTTTGATTAAAAAATTTATTTATTTATTTTTTATTTAGGGTTTTTATTTATTTAGGGTTTTGTAATATTTTTATTTATTTATTTAAAAAATAAAAAACGATTAACTACCCTTCTATCTAAAGAGCTCCTTAGATTTACCATGCCATATACCCGATTTCATCTTACTTGGTTTAACACCGTCTCCGCTGACTACTTTTTAGTCCAGTCTTGATTACTTTTGGATGCATAACATGACAATGAAAGAGATCGTAAAACATAGATCAAAACTTTACTAAAACCGTTCTGATATGCAGGATCCTCAGGGAGGCAAGCATAGAGCATACTTGGTTATGGTGAGTATGCTATAATGGCATAAGACTTTGGATCAAGAGATGAGAAATTTAGTGACTCGTATTTGAAGAAACACACTTAGATTTTTTTGAAACTCCTTCTCTACCCACAGCGAAGAGATGCCTGCTATATAGGCACGAGGAAGGTTCAGTTCTGGGATGAAGGCAAGAATCTAGATTATCTTAATAACATTAGAGACCATTAAGCATAAGCAAACAACTTTAAAAGTGAAAAAAGCTAAAAAAGTTTATCATTATTGGCATGCTTTTCTTTTGTGGGAATCTTCCACTTTAATCTTTATTTTTTGGATAAGATGCACTCATGACTTGGAGACGTATTCATGATATGACATTCCTCTCTTCTTAGAGTGTCTAGTTTGTTCCTCCATTTGTATTTGCTCTAATTGAGTTTCGATAATACATCTTTCATTTGGATCCTGGGAATCTTGCCATAAGATATTTGCATAGTTTTACTGTCTTGATCGATCATTCATTTTAGGAGTGATGGCTCTTGTTGTTCCTTCATGTCAATGTTCTTCAGGTATCTCCCAGTTTGGGAAACACATAACACAGGCGCTTAACATTCAAACAAGTATTTTACGTCCTTGCTTTGTAATTATTCAGCTCATACAAATAAGAGCCAACTCTTCTTGGTAAGGGGAGCTTCTTCATTTTGAGAGAATAACTTTAACTACGGTATGGTGAGGTAGAAGGCTGCATTGTCTTGGGAATATATGTATCCCGTGAGTGGATGCCTGAAATATGACCTGTGAAGGATAACCACTGAGACAAACTTCCTGCATTGTTCTTCGTCGAATTTCCAGATGTTATAAGGATGAAGATCCTGGTATAAGTGCTTTATCCAATCCTGGATAGGACAAAACCATTTCAAACAATTCCAGAGCAAGGACCCTTCGTTTGTTTTCTTTTCTAAATATTCTAACATTTTAAAGGTTGGGAAAATAATTGGATATTTGTAAAGGGTCGTGACACACCAAAGGTACCATAAATCCATGTCTGTGAACGGATAATGATCCATTAACATAGGATAAATGTTAAGGTATGGTGCTTGAGGATCAAACCAAGTTGGCTTTGGAATAACCCTTTTTTCTTGGAGAAGTCTGGCAAGATAATGAAACATATGAGATCTTGCAAAGTGCTTTATGTTTTCTGGATTGAGTGTATGGAGATTTTTTATTTCTGGTGGAAAGTTCTCAATCCCAGATGATGGGTTGGAAAGGTTTGATGACGATGCTTCTGGCATCATCATTATGATTGGAAATTCATGGAGATTGGAGATCAGAGTAACTGGCTTTGGCCTGGACAGATAATCAGGGATTAGGTTTTGGCTTCCTTTTATGTGTTTAACCGTGAAGTTATACCTGGAAAACCATTCTTTGAGTCTAAGAATCTGTGGATTGGGGGGAACTCGATTCTTAAAATTCAACATCCCAGGAAATGAAGAATTATCAAGTTAGACTTCGAATGAATAAGCTCTGAGATGGAAATCAAACTTTTGTATCCCATATTTGACGGCCAAAGTCTCTTTGAAGGTGGTATGGTACTGGTGTTCAGTTGGTTTGAACTGACCACTAGCATGTCCACAATAGTATTTTTCTCCTTCAATTTCTTCGATGAGTATAGCACCCCAGTGATAATCACTAGCATCAGTCTGCAGGATCCTCTTTCCTTCTCCGGGAATTTTTAATAGAGGAGGATTCTTTGCTGCCTCTTTGAGTTTTCTTACTGTTTGGGTTTGTTCAGGGCCCCATGCAGGAGCATTCTTTAAGCGTCTTGAAAGCTTGGATGTCTGACTTTGAGATGTTAGGGATGAAGTCCCTAACATAGTTTAGAATTCCAAGAATTGTTGTATCTCTTTTTGTCATGTTTCGTTGGGAAATTCGGGTAGTCTTTCAACCAGTGGGGTTGAGACATATACTTTCCTTGGGAAAATTTGGCTCCTAAGAAATCAATTTCCGTGGTGCCGATCTGAGATTTTTTGGAGGAAAGCATGATTTTGTACTGGTCACAGATTTCATAAAACTTATTGAGCAGAGCTTTATGTTTATCTTCATTTGGAGAGAAAAACAGTACGTCATCAATGTAGATTAGGGCTGTATCTAAAATGGGCTCGAAGATACGAGTCATGACCTTTTGGAACAGTGATGGTGCTACTTTTAATCCAAAAGACAATAGAGTCCATTGATAGTGTGCATTGGGTATGCAGAATGCAGTTTTGGGCCTTTCTGATGGTTCAAGCCCAAGTTGCCAAAAGTCCGATTTCATATCGAACTTTGAGAAGATATGGGCATTTCTGATGTAAGAGTAAAGGGTTCTTATGTTGGATAATGGAAACTTATCATCTTCGGGAAATCATTTAGAGGCCTATAGTCAATGACTAACCTCTTTCCCAGAGAACTCTCGGATCTTTTTCTCAACATAGAATGTCTGGCGGCCCAATCACGATTTTGTGGGCTCAATCAACCCCATTACTTTAGTAATTTGACATTACGTCTCATGGTTGCACGATCTCTTTGGAGACATGCCAGGGTGGCTGGCTTTGGTTGGGTTGATGTCTTCATTCATCTTGAATGGAAGTTGGACATGGAATTTTGGGTTTTGTCCCAATGGTCTTGGGTGTTTAAACACATCGTGGCTATCGCACATAATTTCATCGGCTTGTTTCGATGTTTTTCAAAATGCGGAGGTGTATTTGCAGTTAAAGATTCTTAATCTGGCATATTTTTGAAGAATCTCTTGAATTTTACTCCGTTTGGGAGGATTCGCATGTGATCAAGCTGTGTGTAAGTGTCCATGCCAATCACTATATCCTTTCCAGAAAGATCTGTTCCTATCACCTTAGTCCATAAAACACAATTTGGGAAGAACTTGATACCAATCTTTCTTTTTATAATGAGTTCTATAGTGAAAGTCTGGCCATCAGTGGCCTTAAAGTGATGGTTTTCTTGTTCCCATGTTGAGGATGGGAGGATAGCTGGATTCATGAGCGTCCTCTGAGCTCCTGTATCCATATACGCGATCACCCTGATTGGAACATCATATTTTGAAGGTAAGATGGAGACCTCAATATTTGGTAATGTTGGAGAAGAAGATATGGCTGATTGTTCTTCCACTTTATCAACTTCTTCAAATGTCAGGACTGGAAAATGGGGGTCATCATCTTCCTCACTGCTTGTAATTGCAAGAGCAAATGCAGTTTCTTCGTTGAATTCCTCCTGTTCAGTGTACAGGGATTCAACATCATCATCTTCTTCTAGCTGTAAGCTATGGATTAGCAGGCTGCTTTATTTTTGTTTTCGGGCGGTTTTCGGGAGAAATGCCTTTCTCCACAAATGAAGCATGCTGTCTCTTCCTCTGGTTTTTCCTCTGTTCTTCTTTTGAAGAACTTCATCCTTTGTCTTTTCCTTTTTCTGTAGTCCTTCTTTTGAGTTTGCTTGAAGTTTTGCATACGCGATAACTTTTTTGCATCAATCTCTAAAGAACTTTGTTTTAAAGCCTTTGAAAAATCCTTTTCTCCTTCCAACATTTTCTTTAGCATTTGTTGTTGTGCCTGGATCTTTTCTTGCATCCCGTAAGGTGATGGATTTGACCAAAAGTCTTAGTAGAAAAATCTGTCCCGTCCTTGGTTGCACTTCTATACATTTCATCTTGAATAGGCTCTGGTAAAGAGCTAATGTACGTGTTTTTGAGACTGGCATCATTAAATCCATTCAGACGGTAATAACATTGTCCCATTCTTACAAAATGTCTAGATAGATCTCCTGATTTTAGTGAACAGCACTTCATGCTATAGAATTTTGTCGGTTGACTTGGTCTTCTATTTGGCATCTCAGATAAATTCTCTGTGGAGGATTGCAATATTTATCGATTGATTCCAAGCGGTGGAGTTGGTCTTGGTTGACATGACCAAGGCTTTGGTACCATTGTTTGACATCTGGATCATCGTGCACAAAATTCTTCAATGACCTTGTAACGGTCCACCTCTTTGACTAGCTTTTTATCCATCCATGCCTTGAATTCAAGTATTCTTTTCGGCCATTGTTGGGGATCAATATCTTCAATGAGAAGTATATCGATTTTGATGGCGGCGTTGGAGTGACCAACTCATGCAGGTGAAGTCTAGATGTTGATGCTTCTCGAATGGGTTGCCATCAACACGTTGGTTATATCTGCCAAACTCTTCTTGAGTCCAAACAGGTCTAGATGCCTCCTTCTTGGATGGATTCTTCCTTATCGGTTTCACGGAGAGATTCCTTTTCATCGTCTGAATCTTCTTCTTCCTCGACCTGTCAATGAATTTGTCATCATAGTTTACAGTTTGCTTGTCGGTTCTTCTTTGAGTTTTTCGAGGTGACGTTTGTGAAACGAGATTCTTCAACCTTCCTTTTTATACGCTATGGATCTTTCACCAAAGAGTTGACTTGTGTGGCATGACCATCGGTAGTAAGGATGGCGGTTCTTCTTGAGATTTCTTTGAACATCGAGGTTGGACCTATTTTTTCAGGGGAGGAATCTCATATGGGGATAAGGTTTCCATAGGAAACATATGAGACTTCTTAAAATGTACTTCAAATTCCTCAATCTTTTGTCTGAGTTTCTGCAGCTCATTGTTTCTTGTGACTTGCTCATGGAAACTGACTCCTTTGGAGCTTTCGATTTCAGCTTCGAGCAGGTTTACTCGCCCTTTTAGATCTTCATATGCTTTTAGCATCTTTCGAAAGAATCTGAGTTGTCCCTCAAAGAGTCTACCTTTTTTTCTATTCTCTGGAGGACGGTGTTTTGGGCAAGTGCGTTTTCCGTTTGCCAGTTCAGTACTTCCTCTGCCTGGGAAGTTGACTTAGTGCTTCCTTCTGGTGTGACCTCCGTAGGTTGTATGTATGGCCTAGTGGCCACTTTCTTTTCCTTCTGGTCTCTTCTTTCAAGAGGTGGAAATTCTTCTTCGTTCATCATGCAGGGAACAATAGGCACTGTTTGTACCTTTGTTCTTTCCTTATATGAATTTGAACAATTTTTTGGAGGCGGCCATGTAATCAGGTCTTCATTATCTGGTGGAGGCGGATATCTTTGTTTTTCTAGATGCCTTAAACCTTCTTTGTAGAAAGGTAAGGGTTTCCTTCTTCTTGTTATCCCTACCCAAGGTTTGTTCTCTGGTTATGATCTTTTCTTTGGAGGAGGAGGTGGTTTGCAAGGCCTTGGCTTTGCTCTCCATCGTCCTGTTCCATCATCAACGTCATCAGAGTCAGGAAAGTCATCTTCGTTGTCAGTGTAGCCGTCTTCGCCACAGCTACACTCATCATCACAATTTGCGGGATCCACATCCCATAAAAAGTGACCATTGAGTTTGTCTGAGTATATTATCCCTCCGTCTGATCTGAATCCCCAGATAGGGATCCTTTCTTCTTTCTCACCAGGGATGATCATCATGTTGTGGAAGATAGGGGGAGTTGTTGAGTTCACTTCTCCTGGTTTAGTGAAGATTGTCCTGACAGTTCCGTCCACAGAATTTCTTCTGAAGTCGGCTCCTGTTGAAACTAACTGCCTTTGCTGGGCTTTGTAGTTCTCATAGTTGGTGATCCATTCAGTTGGAACCAACTTCTCCAATTCCTTTCGAGGAATCTGTTTAGAAATCTGAATGATAGATGGTGCCTCATTGCCATCAGTAGCAATCACCATTAAGGCGTTCTCTTGGAACTCCTTATTTGAGGGGAGATCAAAGCAGTGATCTTGTACCCTCCATATGATCTGGTGGCAGAGCGAGGCAGCAAAAGCTTCCTCATCTTGTTCTGCACCTATGATTTGTACCTGGACTTTAAACCGACTGGGGAGTGTCGGGTCTGTGAGTAGCACATTAAAGTTTGGGAAGATTGTGAAGACAGCCTGACCGTTGTTAAGGGTCGTGATGCATGTTCCTAGAACAGCATGCTCATAATCACGGTATGTGGTGTCGAGTAGCGTGACTCTGGCGGTGATTGGGAGTCCCTTCCTGCCATGGTAGCTAAGAACAAGTCTGACAGCACCCATATGGAGTGCTACATACTTTTCTCTTATCCAAAGATTTATGAGATCTTTGCTGATGAGGAGGTTTACGTATTGCTCCTGAGAGGTGGCTCTTAAGCCACACTGGTTGAACTTGTTGGTCTGTATCTGTTCCTTGACATGGAGTCTAGGAGTAAATACCAGCTTTTTTGCTGCGGATAGCCATCTGTTGCCGGATCTGTGTCAGCGGTATAGGTTGTATGGACTCATTAGGGGAATGATAGATTGATCTATCCTTACTTCTTCGGAGACGTACTGGTACTCAATAAGATTATCTATCTTACTGCCCATGGTTTGTTTACAGAAGTCTGGGAGTGTTATTTTGGAATTGTGTTCAATGATAGACTTTGTGTTTGAGGTGGTTGGTGTATTCATTGTGTGTGAGGTTCTCTCTCCTACTCGTCTATATTATTCCATTATATGCACCCTCTGTTTTGAAAAAGAGAATAGAACTAGTTAGAGCACGTAAGGCTCTGATACCACTGCTGGTCCGAGAGCTCCTTCATTACCATGCCACATACCCAATTTCATCTTACTGGTTTTGCTTTTCGTCCCCATGACTACTTTTTCGTCCCAGTACTGATTACTTTTGGATGCATAACATGACAATGAAAGAGATCGTAAAACATGGATCAAAACTTTACTAAAACTGTTCTGATATGCAGGATCCTTAGGGAGGCAAGCATAGAGCATACTTGGTTATGGTCAGAGTATGCTATAATGGCACAATAAGACTTTCAGATCAAGAGAAGGAGTTTCAATAAAAAAAATCTAAGTGTGTTTCCTTTCAAATATGAGTCACTAAATTTCTCTATCTCCCTCTTTTGATCTGAAAGTCTTATTGTGCCATTATAGCATACTCTGACCATAACCAAGTATGTTCTATGCTTGCCTCCCTGAGGATCCTGCATATCAGAACGGTTTTAGTAAAGTTTTGATCCATGTTTTACGATCTCTTTCATTGTCATGTTATGCATCCAAAAGTAATCAGTACTAGGACGAAAAAGTAGTCATGGGAATGAAAAGCGAAACCAGTAAGATGAAATTGGGTATATGACATGGTAAATAAAAAATAAAAAAGTGAAAAGAACTAAAAGCTTATCATAATTGGCATGCTTTTTCTTTTGTCAGGGAATCTTCCACTTTAATCTTTATTTTTGGTGTCGAGTAGCATGACTCTGGCAGTAATTGGGAGTCCCTTCCTGCCATGGTAGCTGAGAACAAGTCTGACAGCACCCATATGGAGTGCTACATACTTTTCTCTTATCCAAAGATTTATGAGATCCTATATTTTATATTTATGTTTGAGTCAATTTTAATAAAAAAATATTGATTTATATATTAAATATTATAATATTAGTTTAGATATAGTTCAAGAATCAATTAAAAAAATAAAAGAAGTTGTGACGATAAATGTTATGTAAGATATATTTAAACAACGTTTAATATATATTTAATAACAGAAATTAATATAATAAAAATTAATTAATTATATGATTAATATAAAACATAAATAGTAAAATAAAATTTTTATAATTTAAATTTTTTAAATGAAGGATAAAAATAAAATATATTAATAAAATAAAAAGCGAAAATAACAAGATTTATTATTAATCTTATAATTATTAGGTATACTTATTTTGTAGTTCGTGAAAAATCATATGCTATCAATTATTTTAAAAATAAAAAAAAAGTTTTTTATTCTATGTTTAACTATTATATTTGATTTTTTAAAATTTTTTTTAAATAACATTTGTTTTCTAATTCATGTCAATATATAATTATAAATGATTTTAATTTTTTTATAAATAAAAAAAATTATTTTCTTTTTAGTAATTATCTTATTTTAATATTTATTAATTTGACATAATGATAAAAGAAAATAATTTATTCGATATTTTAAATTTAAATTTATTATTATTAAAAAAGACGTTTTTTTTATATACTTTTTGGCCATGATTACCATTTGGCATCGATATTAGTAGATGAGGGGTTGAAGAATCTGTTTCTAAAATTGATTATACATAAAACCAAAAAACAAACAACTTAACCTTAGTTACATTGCATGAAGGTTAGGTGCTTCTTTTGCAAATGACAAAATGAAAACAAAACGTTTTAGAACCAATGAATTAAATTAAGGATGATAATTACTTAATTTGTTTATTATTAAAATAACTTCATTCTTAAAAATTTTATCCCCTAAAATATATAACAAATAAATTATTCTTTAACCTTTTGACCGTAGTCATCAGAATTCGTAAACGATCTTAACCAAAGGTACAAGAAGAACTAATTGTATGTTTTAATATATAATAACATTTTGAAATTAATTATTTTTAAAAAATTATAAAAATAATATGAAAATAAATTAATTTAAATTATAAATAATTAAATTAATTTATTATCTTATCAAACGAAAGAAAATGATTTTAATTAAGGAGATAACATTTTAAAAATTAAAATGTTTCCCTTTGAATTATAAACACAACCAAAATATAAAATATATAAATTGATAGAGTTAAACAGTAATTGAGAAAATATTATTTCATTGAAAACAAAATATAGAAATACAGAAGTTTGAAACTTGTTAATAGAACATTTTTCAATGACTTATAAATATCTCATTATGAATGATATAATAATATTAATTAGGTTTAATTGTATTTTTAACATTTGTAATTTTAAGACTAGGTAATTTTGATTTTCTAATTTATTCTTAACGATTTGATTTTCTTAATTTTAAAATCTATAATTTTAATATCTCTCTGATAATTTTTTTATCTAATATGAAATAAGTTTTTATTTAATTTTTATTGAAATTTACTAATTAACTATTAATTTATCTTAATTTAGATTAAAATTAATTTAATTTTATTAATCTATTAATTATTTAATAAAAAATAAAATTTCAAATTTTAAAAAACTAAAATCATCAAATTTTAAATTAAAACACTAAAAAATATAATTAAATTTATATATTAAAAATTTTATGGATGTTGATTGTATCATATCATGGTATACTTGTAAAAAAAACAATATGTATAATTATCTAATTAAGAATTTTGTATAAAATTTTTTAACAATTTTAATATATTTTTTTTGAGGTTACTAAGATTGGTTTAGTAGTGAAAGATTATAGATTTTATATGAAAATTTTAAATTTAAATATTATTATTTTTTACCTTATATAAAAAATATTTTTTATAAAATTATTAGACTATGTAATATCAGTGAACTATTTTTAATTTATTTTTTTAATGGATGCATGCTTTTAAACCAAAATTTTAGATATCATATTACTTTTAAGTTTATTTTTCATAAATAATTTTTAAATTTCAAGTCACATATTACGTGATTATATAATTCATCCAAATTTTATGTTACATGAAAAAAAAATAACAATACAATATAACAATAGTAGAAGTAAAATAAATATGGTAGAAATATAATTTTAAATTTATAAATTATAATATTATAAATAAATAATAGTAAAATTTTTCATTATAAAAGGTAAAATTATGAGTGATACAGATTAAATGAACAACTTTATTATAATCAAATAAGGGTACAATTATAAAAAAATCTTAAATAAGTGCATAAAGCATGCTTACAAGAAGTTAAACCAATCAAATATCAATGTTTACACATGGAAGTTAAAAGATAAAAAACTATCCAAAAATAAAAGTATAACGTAAGAGTAATATCTCATACTTTAAATATCATTTCAATAGTCTAATTGATCAAAATGAAGAACCACACATCCAAACCCTGATGTAAAAATTTCATCTTGATCCAACAGTGAACACTTTATAATGCGATTTTGCGATAGTTGCAATCTAAGTTTGTGTACTAATGATTTTCTCTTTTCCTTTCTCTCAATGTAGATGATTTTACTTTCCAAATAAACTCTTTTTATGTACCCTAATCAACTCCTCCCCACTTAGACAAGTGAGACATGAAGTAGGCTACCACATTTGTATTTTTCTTCACATAGGAAAGAAACTTAGTACCTAACAAAACTCTCCAATGATACCTCAAGTCAATATGTTTGGTCATATAATGAAAAGTTTAATTCTTACAAAAATGAATAGCACCTTGATAATCAAAAAACAATAAGTATTTGTCCTAAGCAAAATCAAGTTTTTACAAGAATTTTTTTACTCATAGTAATTTCTTGCAAGATTTTTTAATGCAATGTAACTTTGTTTCGATAGTGAACAATGTTATACTAAATTAGTTTAATCAAATGTCCTAAATTGAACTTTCTGATGTGAACTTGATCCTAATCAAGTCAAAGCTCCCTTTGCAATCAAACATCCTAAAGTGAACTTTTTGAAATCAATATATCTAGCCACATCTAAATTTTTATACCTTGCAAGGGTAGGCTTATCACTTTCAAAATAAAGACTTAAACTAGTAGTACCATAAAGATACCCCAAAATCTATTTCATATATTCCAATGTTCTCTACCTAGATTTGATATAAAAAAAATAACTACTAATTATACCCATAACATGTGTTATATTTGACATTGTGCATATCATCACATGCATTGAACTATTCACAACAAATTCATAGGGGACTCTCTCCATATCTAATTTCTTAACTTTATTTGAAGGATTCTATTTATCAACCTAATATGAGCAATAAGAGGAATGATTACTACCTGATCATTTTCTGTTTAGAATATATGTAATATCTTTTTAATATAATGTTCTTATGATAGACAAAGTTTTTTTCTATGTCTATTATGCTTAATTTTTATTCCAAGAATCTATTTAGTATCTCTCATGTCTTTTATAGCAAAAAATTTCACCCTAGTGATTCTTCAACCTACCAATCCTAGAAACATTTTTTCTAACAATAAGCATGTCGTTGACATACAATAACAGGATAATGAAATCATTATCTGAAAACATTTTAACAAAGACACAATATTTGGAAATAGTCTTCTTATATCCTTACTCACGCATAATAGACTCAAACTTAATGTATCATTGCCTCAAAGTCAGCTTCAAAGCATATAAGTCTTTTCTTAGCGTACATATATAGTTTTCATTTCCTTTGACTTGAAATCATTAAGCAGCTTTATGTAGATATCTTCTTCCAAATCACAACGGAGGAAAGTTATTTTTGTGTTCATTTTCTCCACCTCCAAATTAAGAGTAGCAATCAAACGTAATAATTCTAATGGATGATATCTTTACTAGAAAATAAAATATTATTAAAATTAACACCTTTTATTTGATTGAAGCCTTTTACAACCAATTTGACTTTATATCATAAAGATGCAGAATTACTCTCTTGCTTCACTTTGTAAATCTACCTATTTTCTAAAACCTTTTTTCCTTTAGAAACTTCACCAAATCAAATGTGTAATTATCATTCGAAGACTTCATTTCATCTTGCATTGCATCTAACTGTTTTTTCCTTTCTTCACTCTCTATGGCCTCCTAATAATACTGGGTCTCTCCTTTTTAATCAAGGTCGCATACTCATTAGAAGAATATCCAATATGTAATTGTCTCTGCATATTAGATCTCCTGATTTAGACTTGAGGTGATTGGGGAACATCACAAAGATTTCCATCCTATGACATCCATGCTCCTCTTCAACATCATCATTTGAAACACATAATCCATCTCCAAGTTTTTTATCATCAACATAATCATGTTGCTCACCATTCTAAAAATTATTCTTAACCGTATCCAAATTTTGAACAAGCAATCAAACTAGAATAATATTAAACAAATTAATATCTTTATAGGGTGTAGTCTTGTCCACCTTATCAAGGTACATAGTGGTTTTCTCTTCCATAAAATCTACCAAATTCATCCTAACCACAATCAATGAAGATACAATGCCTTATATTCACATCTAATTTGAATCTTTCATCCTTTGGAATATGCATACAAGCCTCGTAACTAAAGGCTCAAATAGATCATATCTAACATTCTTATCAAGCTATTTTTTTTAAAAAAAAACCTCATTATTCAAAGAAATTATAGCACTTAGATTAATTACTTCATAATTGGATATAATGCCTCACCTTAGAATACTTAGGCAACTTTGCATCATAAATCATACACTTAATTTTTTCAATTAAAGTTTCACTCATCTTTTCTACTAAGTCATTCAACTAGATAGTTTTAGGGGGATTTTTTTATGCATGAATACATTTGAGTTTCTTGTCTAATTTCTTCTCAACCAAAGCGTGAAATTATTTGAATTTCTCAAGCCTTTGACCTATTATCGTTAAAGCATAGACTCAAAGCTTCCTAAAATAGATAAATAAAAGTAACAAAGTAAAATATACCACTAAATGAATATACCCTAAAATAGATAAATAAAAGTAACAAAGTAAAATATACCACTAAATGAATATACCCTCAACAGGCCACATATATCTGAATGAACCAATTCAAATAACTCTAACTTCCTTTAAGGAAGGTTTTTCTTAAGGTTACAGTGGTTTACTTACAAACTTTACAATGAAAAAAATTCTCTAACTTTTCATTCTTCAATTCATACATCCTTTTGTGCTTTATTTGGATAATGTGAAAGATAGAAAGTAAAGAGATAAGAGGATAATAAATAAAATGAAAATATGATGAAAAAAATAAATTGTTGGGATAAATAGAAATAAAAGGAAAAAAGAAAGAAATAGATTCTCTTCTCTTATTTTGATGGGTGAAAAGTAGAATGGAATAAGTAAATTGATAATAAAATTTATATTTATATTAACTAAAAGTTAAATTAAAATTCATAATTTTAATTTTTTATTAAGTTATTATTTTATTATATAATAAATTTTCATTTTTATATGTTTAATTTTTTTAAAATTTAAACATTAAAAACAAAGAAAATAAAGTAGTTTTTTCCCTTTAATTCTCTCCTATTTGGGAGGATTATTTTCTTGTGGGCCTAGTTAAAAAATAATTCCTTTCCTCTTATTTCTATTGTCAAGTAAATGCACAAAAATATTTCTATCAATCTTATTTTCTTCCTCTTTATTTCCTTTCCTCCCAATTCACCTAAAAAATATAAAGCATTAGCTAAAGAATTCATCCTTTTTTCACTAATATGACTTAGCCTTTAAAACTACAAAAATGTCTCTATATCCATGACATTCATTCTATCTTTAGTAACCAATCCAATACAAAAATTTTCTTCCCTTTGGACATAACCAATTTATTTTTCATGAGCTTCCATTTTTCAAAACCAAGATGGTTATCAAAATTGCAATCATTAAACATCTGCATAAATATTAAATTAAAATGGATGTATGAAGCATATTTGACTCATCTAAGCAATAATTGCACTATCATGTTGGTTTGCAAGTAATCACTAACACCAATAACATTAGACACATCATCATTATCCATCTTCTATACTCTAAAGTCACTTGAAGTATAAGAAGGGAATAACTCTTTCCTGGATGTAACATGTAATATAGCATCACAATTAACAATCCATATGTTTTCATTTGATACAAGATTAACTAACTCATGGTCATAAAGAAGAATAAGATTATCATCAATGGTAGTAGTAGCACGATCATCATTATCATAATCTTTTTTTTTATTTATCCTTTTTTTCTTTGTTCTATTTTTACCACTGAAAATAATTTTTTTGTGTCTTGTTTTGTGACAATAATAACACTCTGTATTCTTATACTTAAACTTGGACTTACTTATTCTCTTTTTCTCTTCTATCCTTTGGTTCTTTTCTTTGATTTCTCCCCCAGTTTTAACATCTCAAATTGAGATGAAGAACCACATGTCTTCCTTTCCATTTCCTTATTAAGGACACTACCTTTTTTCATTTGCAAAGAGATAGTACCATTAAGGGCTAAGTTGGTAAGAAAAACCTTAAATGACTTCCAAGACTAAGGTAGAGAACTCAAAAGTAATATTTCCAAGATTTCATAATCAAACTTGGTACCCATTTATGACATGTGATTAAGGAGTCTTTGAAATTAATTCAAGTTCTCTAAAATGGAAGTCTCTTCCTTGCACTTCAAATTTACAATGTAGTTCAATAAATACAATGTGATTTCTTAATTTAAATGCATACCAAGACTTAATCTTCTCCCAAAAAGTTCTAGCATGTGTCTCACTAGTAATGTGATTATAAATATTTTCATCCACAAAAGATTGTATAAACCACACTCCTATTGATGCTAAAAACTCCATTCTTCATCAAGTGTGGAATTCGACTGAGTAACGAAGATAGGATGCATTTTCTTCACAAAGACAAGCCTTTTAATTTTTCTCTCCCATAAGTGACAATTAATGTAGTTGAAACTAACCCTTTTATTTGTATTTATCTCTATTACTCAAGCAAGGAAAACATCCTTGAACCAAAGAAATTTGATGCAACTATTATGGGAAAAATAACAAAATAGTAATAAAAGCACAATAAATGCAATAAAATTATATCCTCCAAACTTGCAAAAACCTATCAAGAGTAATAACAAATATACAGTAGAAACTATAATACTACAAATTAAAAATAGGTACCAAGATGTTTAAAATGGAAAATTTGCTCAACATGAGAGGTAAAAATCGCAAGTCATTTAGGAAAAAATAACTCAACTATGATAAAATAAGGATAAAAGAGAGTTCCAAACAAGTGCACAAATCGTGCTTACAATAAGTCAAATCAAGCAACATCAATTCGTACAAATGAGAACTAAGAAGATAAAAAATAATAAAAAGTAAAGCTATTGTATAAGAGTCATATCTCACAGTAAAGACATTGTGACAATGATCCAACCTTTCAAAATGAAGAGCCACACATGTAGAAATTGTTGTAAAAATTTTAGTCCGATCAAACAATGAATAATTTCCCAAATAAAATTTGATAATAGTTAATCTAAGTTTATGCAAAAATAAATTTATGTCTTTTTCTCTCTTAATATGGCTAATTTTACTATCTAATTGACCTCTCTATTCACCATAATCAACTCTTTAACATTTAGAGAAGTGAGATATGAAGTGAATTAAAATACTTGAACTTTTCTATACATAGAGAAAATGATGTATTCAGGTTAGGATGAACACCAATTTGGATCTACGGAGAAAAGATATTACAAACTACTGAACCAAAATAGAAGAAAAATCTTGTGAAAATTAAGCAAGTGAACATAAATAAAAGTAAAAATAAAAAAATGACTAGAAGAGATTTCTATAGAGTGTAGGATGCCAAAGTTACTCATAGAAGGAGTAACTTATAAATATCATCTCCATCGTATTGGTTTCCATCTCTAATGATAAGAAGGACTTGAATAATGACTCAAGGATTTGTTCTTCTAAAAGGATATTTACAGGATAGAAAATGCTCTAATGAAACTCTCAAAATTATAAAAGATGTATCATGAATTCTAAAATATGAAATTACAAAGGATGATGCCTTTATATAGGCATCATGTCTCTCCCACTATGAGATAAACCCTTACAACGTTGATCTTTTTTTGGGCTTCACAAGCCCAAGGCAAGGATGGAATCCGCATGGCTAATCCTACCAAGGTACAAGTAAAAATAATGCCCTAAACATTATACAAGAAAATATCTAAGCCTAGTTACAATTTAGAAAAGAGGAGAAGGATATGAGAAGTAGGAACCTCCATAGGCATTTGAGGAATAGAAAATAAACCCTTAACCTCTTCTTACAACTTCCTTGCTTTGGACCTAGTATAGGCCCAATAAGTGATAATGGATCCTATGAAGTGATCTTTGTATCATCTCCTCCTTTTTCGAAAGCATTCAACCTCAAATATGTTGGGTGATCATAATCTAAGAAACAAGAGATAAGTCAGAAACATTAAAAGTGACACTGATTCCAAAATTACCAAACAGATCTAATTTGTAAGCACTGGGGCCTATATTCTCTAAGACCTAGAATGGACCATCACCTTTAGGATGCAATTTGTGTTTTCTAAATGAAGGAAAATATTTATTTCTAAGGTGAGACCATACCCAACCCCTAGTTTCAAAGAAAATTTCCTTTTTACCCTTGTGGAAAAATCTGTCATAGTGGTTTATTCTCCTCTTAATGGTCTCTCTTATCCTAGCATGAAGATCCTTAATATTTTTGGATTTTTTCGCACTACTTTTGCTAAGATAATGAGATATGTTAGGTAAAGGCAGTAAGTCTAAGGGAGTTAATGGATTAAATCCATAAACTAACTCAAAGGCAGAATATTGAGTTATGGGATGAGTAATCATATTATACACAAACTCAACATGAGGCAGACACTCCTCCCAAAACTTAATATTTTTTTAACCATAGATCTCAACAAGGTAGATAAGGTCATATTGACCATCTTAGTTTGGCCATCTATTTAAGGATAATAGATGGTAAAGAAGATGAGTTTAGTTTCTAGCCTACCCCATATGACTCTCTAGAAATGGCTAAGGAACTTAGTATCTCTATCATATACTATACTCCTAGGGATATCATGCAACCTTACAACCTCTCTAAAGAGAAACTTAGTTATGTTGCTGGCATTATCAACTTTATGGTAAGGGATAAAATGTGTCATCTTACTAAAATGATCCACCACCACAAAAATGCAGTCCACTCCCCTTTGGGTTTTAAGTAACCCTAGGACAAAGTTCATGATAATATTTACTCAAGGAGATTCATGAATGGGTAAGGAAGTATAAAGACCATGGAGCTTGGAGGTGGAGTTAGCCTTCTTATGCACAATGCACTTCCTATAGTATCTTTGGATATCCTTATCTATGTAAGGCCAAAATAAATTATTTTTTAGGATAGTTAAGATTTTATGAGTCTTAAAGTAGTCATTAATCCTTTCTCATGAGACTTTTTTAAGAAAAGGTTCTTCATTGAGCCTTTAAGCACAAATAATTTATTATTCCTAAATAGAAACCTATCATATACCATTGACATACTTTGCTCTCACAGATCTTATAGAGTTTTTCAAAATCAACATCACTAGACTACAAGTCCCTAAAATGATCAAATCATAATAATCTAGTGCTAAGAGATGTTTAGTTACCCTATCCCCTACCCCTTCTTATGCTTGGTCACATAAGAGAATTGTTTTAAGAAGTCTACCCACTTAACATGCCTCTTGTTTAATTTACCTTGAGCCTTAAAGCATTTCAATGACTCATGGTCATTATGAATAAAAAATTTCATAAAAAAATAATGTTACCATATTTGTAAGGTTCTAATAAGAATATATAGCTCTTTATTAAAATAATGGAAAATTATTTTTTTTAAAAAAATATTATACTTTTAAAAATTAAATTTATATTTAACCTTAATTATTTTTAAAAAGTTAATTAAATCTATAATTAATTAAATCACAATTATGTTAAATTTTGCTTATATCATAACATTAAAGTTTCATTAAATATTCCATGCATAAGTGTAACATCATTTTTTTTTTTTACAAAATAAATATCACATGTATATGTAGAGGACTCTAGTTCTAAAGCAAAATTTTTATTAATTAATAATATAATAATATATAATACCAGCTAATTATTTCTCCCTTATAATATATAATATATAATATATGTAGATATCATCACCTGTAAATTATACGGGTATTTTAAAATTTAAATAAAATTATAATTGAAAATAAATTAAAAATAATAATAAATAATATTTCATAATAATAAATATTATATTGTATTAATAAAAATAAAATAATAAATATTTTAATTTCAAAATAAAATTAAAAAATAAATTTACAATTATGATATAATTTTATTGATATGATATATTACAATTTAAAATATAAAAATTATTAACAAAATTTATAGTGTACCAAAATTTAAAATTAAATCAAATTTATATTTAAAAGAAATAAAAAATATAAATAAAAAAGTTTAATAGAAATTTTATTCTCTCATTTTATATTTGACTTTAAATATACTATAGTTACTACCATTTGTTATGATTTTAATTTTTCATTTTATAAAAGTTATTGATTTTATTTGTTATTATTAAAAATTTTAAGTTAAGTAAATATGCTATTTTAGTAAATATATAGCTTAATTATTAAAGTTGTAACTTGCATCATTAAAATTACAATGAAAGTGACAAACATGTTTAAAAATAAAATCAACATCAATTTTATTATCAAGTTATTTATTAGAGTTGATTTACACATAGAGAATGGTAAAAGCTTAATTTTAGAATATTCCTTATACACTTATTATAAAATGGTTACCTATTTTACAAATTATTAAATAACTTTAAAAATATTTATTTTATCTTTTTAAAAAATAAATAAAAAATTATTTTTAAATATAAACAAATAAATAGATAACAAAATAAAAATTAATTTTTGAAATAAAAGAAAAGAAATATTTACAAAAAGTAGCTTGATTTACTCTTATGTATTCTGAGACTGATTGAAAAAATCGACGTTTATGTATTTTTGAAAGCTTATGATTTTTTATTATTTATTAAAAAAAAAACCCACATAACATAGATTTTAAGATAGCGAGTTATACGTCATATCCTTACAAAGCATAAAACATTGTGGATGGTTGCATGGATTAACTTTTTTGAAAGATTCAAATTTAATTATTCTTGATTTCATTTATCCCAGGTCCTATATTATTAGTTTACTCTTCTTCAATATTTACATACTTGATCATCATTCTCAATTTTGTTATTGACTTTGAGAATGTTAAATTGTTTTTCTCTTTATAATGTTCGAGAAACTTCATACACTTCCAATCTCAAATTCTTGAAACTCTTTAAAGTAATTTAGCTTTGGTTCCATATCATTATAAATCACTTAAAAATTTAATCAAAACAATCATTAAAAAGTTATTTAGTATTTTATTTTTCTACACAGCCAACAATTTTTTTTTTGCTTGAATAATAATTTTGATCCCTAGATGTGTTTTAATTTGGTTCCTATGGTTAAAATTTTGGTAAGTTAGTCCCTACATACATAAGTGGTTCCTATGTGCATTGAAGTTGCAATACAAATATTTGGTAAGTTAGTCCCTACATACATAAGGGCTCGTCCCACGAAAAAAAGAACAATTGTTTTGAAGTACAAGTATAAAAGTAGATAATTGACAAAATAATAGTGAATCAATGAATAAAAACTTCATAACCCATATTAATAAATGATGCATTCATATAGGATAGTTAAATGATTTTTATAATCCAAAGATAGTAATCTTAATTAAACATCAAATCTTAATCAAATCTAACTTTTTTATAACTAAAGATCCCTCAGTCAGTAATAAAATCCTTAAAGATAAAAAAAACATAGCAAAATTCTAAATAATAAATTATCATCAAATCCGTATGTCAAAACAAAGCAAATAATCTTTGTTTTATTTTGCATCATTATCCTAATCTATTAAACATCAAAGAAAGTCAAGGTTGGTTTAACTTGTCGGATGATGGAATAGACTCGATTAATTTGTAAACAATAATAACAAGAAGTAACATCTAAGTATATCTTATAATTAATAATAGATCACACAATCCAAGATTTTGACTATCCAATCTATTCTTATATTATAAATTTAAATTTTATATTATTAAAAATTTATTTTTGTAGCACATATTTTAAAGTACTTTATAGATAAAACATTTTAAAAAATAACATAGAGCATCTTTTATAGCATTTGCAAAAGGAAACACTTCACAAAAATAATTATTACACCATTTTTAAATCCAAATACTTTAACTGTTAGTATAAAAAATAATATATAAAATATTACTTTTACCGTTCCTAAATTAATTAACGTTTTAAAATATTTTATTTGTTATATATTTATAATACTAAGTGTTTTAAAATTTAAAATACATTTTTTACAACGCTTTTAATAACGGAACGTGTTAAATTAATTTTTCATTTTATTTTTTAAAATTTTTTTGTTCTTACCTGTTTATAACAACGAGGACTTTAGAATATATATATATACAATACCTGTAGTTTGGTGCGCTTTAACATTTTAATTAACATTTTGATATATTTAATTGGCTTAGTTAAGTGAAAATCTTGTTGGAAAGGCTGAATCTATAGTTTTTGTGCCCTGTGAACAAAATTATTTGAGCCTATTTTATTTTAACACTGATTTTGTTTTAATTTACAAAAACACTTAGTGGACAAAATTATCTGCTAGGTACAAGATGCATCAATTTTTCTGGACCATTCTTCAATAAGCATTTAGCAACAACTTCAAGAATATTTATGGCTATGGTGTGTTACTCCTAAAAAATTCAGAACGAATTGCAGATATAGGGTATAAAAAGTTATATCCACCAACATTGTAATGAATACCTGCTTAAAAGAAAATTAAAAATTTTTTAAAAAATCAGTTCATAGCTTACCAATTAATAATCATGTGTATTTCACATCCCTTGGCATCATAACCAACCAGTGAAGAAAGGTTACTATAAAACAAGAGCTTACTAGCTCTAGATTGAAAAATCAGTACTGATAATTATCGTAATTACGACTAATAATCAGCAATAAAAAATATTTTCAATAAATCAGCACTAATCAGTATGAAAACAATTTAACTATATATTTTTTATACTCACAATGTATAAAATTAAATTAGTAAAACTTTTACATGTATCAAAATTTAACTCTTAAATATTATTTTTAAGGATATGGTTACTACAATTTTATATAAGTAATTTTTCTCTTAATATTTAATCAATAAATAAGAAACATATCATTTTAAATAAAGATAAAGTATTTAAAAATGACAATAACCTTATAGAAATGCTTACCAACTAAGAGAACGAACCAGCAAGAAAATGAACCAACAACCTGCAACGAGCGTGAACATAACAGCAAGAAAAAGAGAGGAATGGGAAAATGTTAAAGCACTCCATAAGAGGAAACAATTAATAAAAAAATAATGAACCAACTACCTGCAACTACCTGAAGCATGCTAAACAATATATGTTTTAAACCATTTGCTGTTATAAAATTGTAAAAATAAATTTTTAAAAGAACCTAAAAAATTAGTTTCAAACAATGTCAAAATGCTATAAAAAATACATTTTAAATTTTAAAGCATTTGATATTGTAAACGTTGTAATAAATAAGTTATTTTTTTAAAACGCTAATTATTTTAGGCAAGGTAAAATTAATATTTTATATATTATTTTTCTATATACCAACATTTAAAATATTTAAATTTTAGAAGTATTGTAATATTTTTTTTATTTTAAAGCATTTCTTTATACAAACACTATATAAGATGCTCTATAGTATTTTTTTTAAAAGTAAATAAAATATTTTAAAATGTGCGCTATAAAAAATAAATTTTGTAATAGTGTAAGTGATAAATTTATAACACAAGAATAAATTAGATAGCATAACTTTCCCATAGTTTGATCTATTATTAATTATAAGATATGCTTAGATGTCACTTATCGTTATTATCCCTAACAAATTAATTCAGCCTATTCCATCATATGACAAGTTCAACCTTGAGTTTCTTTGATCCTTAATAGATTAGGATAATGATGCAAAATAAAACAAAGATTATTTGGTTTATTTAGGATTTTGCTATGTTTTTAATCTTTAAGGATTTTATTATTGACAGGAGGATCTATAGTTATAAAAAAGTTAGATTTGATTAAGATTTTCTGCTTAATTAAGATTTATCTAGGATTTACTATCATCGGATTATAAAGATCCTTTAACTATCCTATATAAGGGAAGGCTTATTGTTCCTCTCGCTCCAAATTCGCAAAGTGAAATAAGTGATTTCAATATCTTTCTTACCCTTCTTGAGGCAAGCAAAGTGAAAACAACATGGCTCCACCATCTTGTGCTAATGGTTGTGGCTTCTATGGTTCTGCTGCCAACAAGAACCTTTGTTCAAAGTGTTACAAAGATTATCTCGAACAAATCTTCCCTAAGTCATGTGATGATGGTCTGAAGCGTGAAACCAAGAACTTGAATGATGAAGCTTTCAACATTCTTGAGTCCTTTACTAGTGATGTTGGTGCAAATATGGACACAGTTGCTCTCGCTGAGTCTACAAGCATGAAGAGCAAGAATAAGAGGTGCAAAAGTTGCAACAAAAAGGTTGGAATAATCGGATTCGAGTGCCGTTGTGGGAATGTGTTCTGTGGAAGGCACAGATACCCAGAGGAGCATGCTTGCAAAGTGGATTTAAAGGAAATTGGTCGTAAAGCTATGATTAAACAAAATCCTTTATGTATCCGTGATAAACTGGAACATAGGATTTAGGATGTGAACAGAGACATGTTGTATATGAATGCATCATGTATTAATTAACATATGGGATTTAGGATATGAATAGATAGGTGTTATGAATTGCAAATATTGATTGGTTATAAATTTTTTAGTCAATAGTTTGCTATTATTTTATCAATTATATCTTTCCACACACATTTGTCCTTCTAAAAATTGTTCTTTTTCTTGATGGGTTGTTACCCATTCCTTTATCTTTCCATCTAAAATGGGTTATTAGTAAGTAATCGTATAAAAATCAAATACTAAATTGCATTTTAATAATTGTTTCTATTACATTTTTTCTAGGATATATATATATGAATAGATGAGTAAATAGATAACATTTAAGATTATAGTCTAATGTTGCGCAGTCATAATATGTAAAGCTGAAAATAATTATAATTTCAGAATTTTTTATTCAGATATTTTGTTTGCCGCGTCAATCTCAAATTCAGATATTGATAGAGTTTTGGACAATCGCAACTCTGTTTGATATAACCAAAACCTACTTTTCTTAACGTGTAAAAAAGATTAAAAAAAAAATCATTGTAAAGCTCACAAGAAATTGAATATTGTATCAACAACAAAGACCACGCTTTTCTGTTTAAAAGATCAAATTTCAGTTTTTTCATAAAAAAATGGTTTAATGTAAAATATGAAGAGTAGATTTTATTGAGCATGCCAACAGAACTTTTGTCCTGAAAGTGGTTGATAGGTTGAAATCTGGGTTTGTTTTGCAACCTTCACGGTAGAAGCTTCAACCGGAAAAGTAGAAGAGGCAGAGCCGCAGAGACAGTGTGCCAGAGGGAGAAGAAATTAGAAATGAAATCAGTATAGATAAAATACTGTTTTTTATTAAAAAAAAACAGAATTATGATTTTATTCTTACATATATAACTTAAACTTAAAAATTTTTAAAAAAATAATATAAAATTTACAGTTTTTAATAATATTAAATTACAATACTATACTGTTATATTTTTATATACTTTCAATATATTATATATTATAAAAGTTTACAGTAATATTTAATTAATCCTAATCCAATCATCATCATTAGCCCATTGAATCTTATCTTCACTGATTTGATTAGATCATTGATCTTATCTTCACTGGTTTGATGACCCGTTCGATTTAAATGCACAACTAATCTCTTCA
Source organism: Canavalia ensiformis (assembly GCA_026541065.1). Taxonomy (NCBI): domain Eukaryota; kingdom Viridiplantae; phylum Streptophyta; class Magnoliopsida; order Fabales; family Fabaceae; genus Canavalia; species Canavalia ensiformis. Next base: position 45,540 of record JAMKYM010000798.1, read on the forward strand.
ATTTGAAGAAAAAACAAGAGAAAGGGAAAAACACTTACATCACACCTATAATTTCATTTTCACAAAAAGCAAAAAGAAACAAATAAGACAGATACCACTGCAAATTACAAAGCAGCAAACCAAAATGAAAAAAGAATATAAAAAATAGGATTAAATTGGATCACGATACTTGCCACATGCAACTGTTTAAGGACAGAGAAAGCAGCTCTCCAAAACTCACATTTCTAAGATCAAATTTAACCCAACCATGCTCCGAGAGAGATCTTCATCAGAAGTTGATCACAATCACAAATAACAAAATTCTGGTTTACACAGCCACTGGTGGTTCCTGCATGGGTGGATCAAGACATCAGAAGATTGCAACCAAGAACTGACAATTCAGTTAAAGACTAATTTAGTTTAAATAAAGTTCTCAACAAGCACTAATGAGTATGAGTATATTTGGAATTTAGCTTTGGAGGGGAAGGAAAGAGTGTAAATATTTTATTTTTAATTTAAGAGTTAAATAATATTTATAAAAATAAAATAAAAAAGATTAACACATTAAATTTATATTAATCTATCATTTTATTGTTTTATTTAAAAAAATTATGAAATTAGAGAACTTTATTAAAAATAAAAATTTGATATTCTCACTCTTCTCCAAAACTCATCTTCCAAACATACCCTATAGAAAAAAAATAAATTATATATTTTAGTTACAATGAATTAAAAAGATAAAATAAATTAAACTTCTCTCAAAGTAAAATAAACTCATACACCTCAGTTTATATAAAGTTAAATGAGATAAGTTCAGAAAAATCAAAATTCATGCATTGATTTTAACTTGTAAGAAAATTATGATTTTGTTTTATCTCATTGATTCATTTTATTTTCTTCTCCAAGTGTTTGTTTAGAAGTGTATCGAAACTAGCTCTAAAATTTGGAGCAAAAACTCTTTCCTCTTTTAAGATAATACACATGACTCAACCATGCAAGCATCGGAAAAAGAAACAAAAGAACAACCCACCTTTGCTGTCAAGTTTGATACAGCCAAATGAAACTTTTCTCTAGTTTTAGTACCAGCAACTTGTCCAGCCTTTGCAACCTTACTGAAAGCTCCATTTAACCATGCTGTTCCAGCAGTCACATATCTGTAGATAGCCAGGGGCAGGCCATTAACAATTAAATATCCTAAGGTCAAATTAAATCGTATAACTTGCAGCTCTTGTAAGTTGAAACTATGGTTCATTCAGGTAGGAATTATAGGAACATCTAAATGCCTTTGGCATTGTGTTTCCTTATTGCAGGACTCAACGACAAAATCATACCAATTGCATACTGGAATCATACCAATTTCAAGGATATAGCAGGTATCACAACAAATACAAAGAAAAGAAAAACAATGAAATGATTACAAATTTTATCGTAGGTGCCATAATAAAATTTCTTGCATGGCTATAATAATGAACCTCAGTCCATCATCTCCAGTAAGCACACAATAAACAGTAGGACAACTTTGGTGCAGTACCATAAGTGCTTTTGTTACTGTTCTTCAATCAAAATTGGTGTTTCACCTTGGTAACTGATGTCAACCTTTAATGGCCACCTTTATTGTGTTGGCTACCAAGGTGAAACTCCAATTTTGGTTTGAGAACAGCACCAAAAATGCCTATGCTACTACTCCTACGTTTTGTCCTATACAGTAGCTGTCATGGTTCAGAGCTACCTTAACTGACATTTTCCTTTTTTCATAATTCTGCTCTGTACCTCACGTTATAAATTGAGAAATCAGATGCAAATGTTTTCTCCTAGGAGAAGTCCATCTTGCAGCTCCTTAATATCTGCAAACAAGCATCTACTAGGTTTCCCTTCTCTTAATCCTAAATTCCTTGCAGGGAGGGGAATTACCAAGTAAGACAATTCTAAACTCCTCACAGGGAGGGGTATTACCTAGTAGGACAATTCTAAACACTTTCCTCTTGGTACAAGCCAAACTTATGTTAGAACATGTTTTTATTTGGGCTTTTAACAACATAAGAAGTGAGGGGCAAAGTAACTTTACAGTCATATATGATGGGGATTCACTCACACCAGATTAAGTATTGTACATTTACACAATTGAATAGTTATCCATAGAATTTGAATTTAACTAATCCAACCATTGAACATGTGATATTATTATCATGAAGATTATGCATGTCAAATTTAAGATAAAAATCAAACATATATTAATATGTAATCTTATAATTTACATTTACTAATATGCCAAAAAGCATATTATAGGAAAAAGTAAAGTAGTTTGATAAAGAATCAACTACTTAGTAAATTTTATGAGCTTGATCAACTTCAACAAAACTTTCAATCCAATATTTAGATAGATTGATGGATGTCAACTTCCATAAGAAATTTATTTTAATGGTGTTTGTTGAGATTTATCCCTAAAAGTAAGTAAATCTACACCTTATATTTATAAATTAAAATACTATATTGTATTAATAAAAAGACCTGACTAACCTGCTTGTTTTGACAGCTGATCCAGTATCATTCAATTTCTTCTCAGCTGCAAATATAGCTGACATAGTTTTATCTGAAACATGAAGCCTCTGATCAACAGATTTCACTTTCTCATTCACCACAGAAATGCCAACTGTTAATTTCTCTGTCAGTCCAACTCTCTTGTCAAAAGAAACGACCTTCGCAGATGCATTTGCAGTCAATTGATGCTTTTCATCAAATGCTTTAGCTTTGTTCAAAGCATCTTGTCTTATTGCTGAACCTTTTGCTAGCATACTTGTGACTGCATCTTGTGCTCTACTAATGTAGACTCTTCCATTGCTGGGGCTAGCTTTTTCTTCCTGAAAGATGTAGTACTGCAAACCATAAGCTCAATTTATAATATTGTGTGTGTGTGGGTCTCCCTCTCTGTGTAATAATATTAAGTGAACAGTACTGGTCATATTTGCCTGGCTTCAAATTAATTGGAATGTGCGATTGAAGAATATAAGCAAGGGATACAAGACTGATACAATATGAGAAACCCCAAAAATAGTTTGTTTTAATGATATAAGTTACTTAAAAATTCATAATTGGAGCTTTCAAACAGTTGTCTCAATTGCAATATTAGAGTAATGTGGTATATTAAAATACAGGTAGATGCACAGGGAAAATATTCTCCACACCCTTTCACCTAACCTGAAGTTCTCATTGCTCATCAGCAAAAATAGACATTGCTTAATTGGGATTTTGGTTTATACCTCAATATTTGGTGAAATATTTTCAGGAGCCACATTTATAGCATTTTCTACCATCCTTACTTCCTGCATAATTGCAATCAATCAGTTCCAAATTTCTCATCAATATGGATATGTGATGCAGTAGTTCTTGACATACCTGCATCTCATGTTCCGGTATGTAGTTCTCAACTGGATTTATACTCACAATCTGGTCTACTAGTGTTGCTCCCTGAAAGAAAGATAACAGAAATTTCACTTTTACACAGCCACCAAGTGCAAAGCTTATATAGGTTGAATAAGTTCCCAACTCAATAAGAAAACCAAAATGTGATCACATCAAAAGACAACAGGCCATGTAGGAAAGACATTTGAATCATAATATTCAAAAATGCAATCACATATGCAACGTTAAGGACTTGTTAAAATATAGCCCTGCTCTGCTAATGTGACAACCTTAGACTTTATGAATTGCAGTTGCAAGAAATTTGTCACTACAAATTATGATGCTAGCACAAAGCTTACCATGCTAAAAATATTATACTAGTTTTATTTTGCTCCATTTTCTTATGTTCAAAAACAGAACAGTTCCACACTTGCTCTTACATCACAGAAGCCATGAATTGACATCTTTAGGATTTTAAACCAAGGGGCAGATCAAGTTCATCCAACTGGCACGTCAATCCAGTAAACATCATTCACTAGGAGTCACCTTCCTTCATCTTCATCAAGGGTCAGTTCCATAATGTTCACCATTCAAAAACCATGATGTTCTTAACTTAACACTTTCTGTTAATGTTTCTCAGCATGTAAATTCCAAATAATCAACCATCAACATAGAACATAAACAAGAAATGAAACAACTAAATTCAGTAGCGAACAAGTTCACTTGATAAAATCAATCACCATTTTCATTTAGTACAAGTAAAATGGAGTATGTAGAAGGTAACTTTAGCAAGAGCCATGCTAATTCTAGCTTAGAGGTGAAAATTGGACAGAGACTGCTGGACATCATACCATACTGCAAATCACACAGTTTAAGTATCTTCAATCCATCATACAAGATGTCAGGGATATAGAAGGAGATGCAAACCATAATATTCAAGCAGGGTGGATGAAACAGAAGAGTGCTTTGGGTGTTATTTGTGATGCAAAAACAGTACTCAAGCATGAGGGGAAATTTTATCGCAGAATTATAAGAACTACGATTTTGTATGGGACCTGATTGGGTGGTAAACAGCTAAAAAAGAAAATGAGCCTGATGATGCAAGGGCGAGAAAGTTACTATGAATGAGTGGACACACAAGACAAAATAGTATTAAGAATTAAAACTTAGGAGGAAAAATTGGGGTAGCACATATTGAGTAAAAGACGGTAAAATCTCACATTTTATAGTTTGGACATGTGCAGAGAAGACTTGTGAAAGCCCTAATAAGGAGATTAGTTTAGATAATGGGTAGTCCAATCATTAGATAAAGGGGGCAAACTAAAGCTATAAGCTGCAAACCATTAAGGACACCAATTACAATGTGATTCGATTAAAATAGTTTGGAAACAGTAAGCATTTACTTAGGGCATCACAGCATTATTTGATCTTTGTAACTGCACCTAGTGGGATGGATAAAGCTTTTGTCATTGAACCTATAACTTCAAATCCAATCTGAGAAGTTCAAAGTAAAAAGCATGCAGTTCATTGTCTAATCATCCTTCTCAGACTTGTAAAGAACCATTTTTAAAATTTGACACATACAAATTAACACCTACTGAAACTGAATTTTTTCCCCTCTTTTGACTCAGTCAAGAAGAAAAATATTACAAATCAAACTTGGCACACCAACAAATATATAAAACAAAAGAAACATACCGATAACAATAATGCTATTTCAAGCGCTTTTGGGTCTTTGAATGTCACAAATGCTGTCTTCGATTTACCAGATACACTGCAACAAACAGACACAAGTGTCCAACCATAATAAGGATTGCAAACAGTACGTATGAAGAAGTAGAAAACAGCAGTCCATCTTTAATTATATTTCCTAAGCTAAGCATCACTACGGATGCTAAGACATAATAATATTAAAAAGCAAAGTGGATGAATGAAAATGAACTGTAGCAAAGCACTTTACATTACAATAATAGTTAAACCCTACTCATTTCTTCTTCTTTTATTTATTTAATGTATGTGTGTATATATACACAAATAAAAAATCAAAAGTAAGATAAGAACACCCCATGATTTGTTGTTTTCTTTTTCCACTCCTTCCCTTTCTTTATCAGCATCCAACCAGAAATTACATTAGAACTAACAAACTTTGAGTTCCAAAAACTTAATAAAGAAAAGAAGCTGAAAATTAAAAATTGAGAAATTTGAACATGTAAAAAGCTCACTTTTGGATCTCAATGTGCTCGATTTCTCCAGAAAACGAGAAGAACTCGTGAATCTCTCTCTCACCAGCTAGATCTGAAACCTGCTTCACTTGAACAGTTCTTGTCTGGAATTAGAAAAGACAAAAAATCAGAGACTCAGAAAGGAAAAACCGAATAAAACTCAAATTGTGAAGAGAAAAAATAAAAAAATAAAAAGAAATTTAAGGTGTTGAGGTTTGAATTCAGTGAAAAGTAACCTGCATTGTAGTAATAGTAGTTCTGTGTAGCTGAAGGTGTATGTATTCTGAATTCTGAAAACTTGGTGGCTGAGAGAGAGAGAGAGAGAGAGAGAGAGAGAGAGAGGTTGTTGTAGAAGACAGGTTGGAGTGATAGTGTCACCAAGCAGTGTGGAGTTGCATATTGGACAGAGACACAAAGAGATGAGAGAGAAAGATAGAGAAGAGAATGTATGAATGAGTGAGCAGGTATGTGAGGAATGTAATTATGATGTTGCACCTTAGCACAAGAAAGAATAAACAAAAATATAATTTCAACTTCATGTAATTCCTCTAATGTCCCCACTCTTCTTTTTAATGTTAGACCTTTTTTTCTTTTTTTTATTGTTTTTTAATATTTTTTCTACTGTTTTATATTAAATTCAAAGTTATCGTTTTGCAAATAATTATAAAAATTTAAGAATGAATAAATAAACATGGACATGTATTTAATAAAAATTTATAACTAAATTCATTTTATCATATATTAACAGTTATTTATTAAATAATTGAGAGGATTATTAAAGTAATGGCCGTTAGGGGTATTCAAAATTTATTCCAATTTTCTAATTTTATTTTGTTAATGTTAATTTTAACAATTTTAAATTTTAAAAAAATATATCTAATATACTTTAAAAACATAATCAAGTTATGTTCTAGATTGTTTGAATCAAATCCTATAGTTTATGATTTTTTAACAGTTATTTATTAATAATAAAAAATTTAAATAATATAATATTATATTAATATTAATATCATTTGTGTTGAAATATATCTTTTAATTCTAACAAATTAGGATGAGTTGATTTTGTTTTTATATATTATTTATTTTAATAAGATAAAATTTAAATTTAAATAATTGATCCTAATAAAATTTTGGATCAAATAAAAATAAATATAAACCTATTCCACCAATTTCTATTGCTAACACTAATTAATTCTTATAAAACATTATTAAAATATAAAGTAGAGTGTTTTGTTCTTTAAATATATATTGTCACTACTTATTTAAATCATACTTATTTAAAATTCTATTATTAAATTAACAATTTAAAAATGTACTCTTATTTAATTAAATAAGAGTGATGATAAACATGTTAAATTGGTAATCAACATTCTAAATGTAGGCAAGGATTTCATTGATGTGTCATATAGGGTTTGATTATATTTTTTGTAAATAATAAAACACTTATTTGTGTAATTCTATGGATATTTTGGTGAAAATCAAATGTGATATCTCAACCACATACAGCTTCGTGCTTTGATTTGATTAGCCACGAAACTTTAAATAAGTGGTCCAGCAGAGGCAAAGCTTACACAACAAATTACCAACATTATTTTTATTAGAGGAAGACATGAATGATAACAGTGACAACTAGATCATAAAACAATATTTCTCCAAAAACAGTTACTACTTCTATAACTAGTTATGGACATAAAAGTCAACATCAATGTTGTCATCGGAATCATGAATGTATTTACTATTAAATATAACTTGCACAATTTTAATCTAATAAAATAAAATTTATGCAGCCACTAATATATGTACACTAAGCCGCATGTACGTTTTTTTTAATCAAGGTAATACATATATACATTTAAAAAACTATGAAGTACATTCTTAGACTCCATTGGTTTATAAAAAATAAATTCAATTCATTTTCATGTCTGGATGAAGCAATACCGTAAAATCTCACCAATAACAAGCAAAAAGAACATTAAAATCACACTCTAAATTTATTACAATATTTAAAATAATTATTTCTTTCCTAATGATTAATATTGGTATGTGTTTAGTTAAAGTTATTTTTAGAGAATTATTAATTTAAAAAAACACTTGCATTATATTTGGTTTATTTTCTTACCGAAATTCATATCTTAAAATTTTATTTTCAATAATTTTTAATTAATAAAAAATAAATTTAAAATAAATTATTTAAATAAATAATTACAATATGTTTGGTTATAATTTTTTCTTACCAAATTTTATATCTTAGATTTGTATTTATGATAATTTTTAATAAATTAATATTTTTTTATATTAACAATTTCCTAAGTTTCAACATAATTCAAAAAAATAAAAAGTGAAGAGGTTAAGTAACTAAAAATGTGGTGAAGAGGTTAGAATGGTAAAAACAGATAAATGGGTAGCACCGTTTAACTGACAAATGAATAGTTGATTCTTTTCTTGGTCAATCAACATATGCTTAGGACTTGGCGCGCCGACTGACCAATGACCATGCGCATCATATGTGCATGAAACATTGCAACGTGCTCTTTTTGTTTTCATAAAGCATATACCCCCTCAATTTTTTATTATTTCACGTTCAAGGTTACCTATCCAAATTTAAAATATAATTAGTATTTTAGTTTGAAAAATTACGATGAGAGTGTACTAATATTTTTAAAAAAACTTTTGCATTTTAATTTTTTAAATAATTTATTTTCTTTCTGATAAAAAAAACCTAATAATTTTAAGATATGCATCAGTATTTTTTATAAATTGATTTTATTAATTATTATCTTTACGAAGTTAAGAACTTGATTTTTTTATTAAAAATATTTAATATTAATAAAATATTTTAATTATTATGATTTTTAATAAAAAATTATTTATTAATTATTTTAATCATTTTTAAATTAATAATTAATAAAACTGATTTTAAGTTATTTATTATAAAAATATACACTTAAGCCCAATTAAGATTATTTTTAATTTCAATTTTAAAAATTTTAAAATCTAAAATAAATTTTTAATTTTTAATTTTAAAAATTATTATAAAAATAAATTAAGTCATTATAATTTTTATTATAAAATTTTAAAAATATTTAAATAAAAATATTAATTTAAAAAATTTATTATATTAAAATTTATTATTATTATTATTATAATTATAATACTAATGATAATAATAGTTATGAAAATAATAATAATGATTATGAGGTAATGGTAAAAATAATAGTAAAAATATAATTATAATAATATAAAAATATTATATAATTATATAAATTTATATTTTACATATTATTTGATTATTAATATTTAAAATATAAAATTATATATTATTATTATTATAATAATATTTTTATATTATTCAATATTTATTCTATATAAAAATAATATATATTATAATTATAAATAGTTATATACTATAAAGTTATATTTTAATATTATAAATTTCATATAATTTATATAAATTAATATTATTTATCTTTAAGATATAAAAATTAGAAAAATAAAAAATTAAAATTATTAATATAATAAAAAATAAATTATTATTATTATTATGATAATAGCTATAATATAAATCATATTATAAATCTAAACAGTATTATATTTTATATATTATTTAATAATTAACATATAAGATAAAAAAAATTTGTACATTATTATTATAATTTTTTATATTGTATAATATATTATTATATTACAAAAATTTATACAACATAAAATTATATTATAATATTATAAATTAAATATAATATTTATATATCAAATAATATTATTTATTTCTGAATCTATAAACATTGATAAATAATTAAATTTTTAAAAATAATAAAATAAAAATTTTAAAAATAAATTTTATTATTATTATTATGATAATATTAATAATAATAAAAATAAAAATATTATTTATTACATAAAAATAATAATATAGTGTTTATAATATAAAAAATATTATATAATTATATAAATTTTTATATTATTAATATTTAAAATAGATAAATTTTTATATTAGTATAATAATTTTATTTTATTTAATATTTATTTTTATAAAATTAATATACATAATATTATATTATAAATAATTATATAATATAAAATTATATTATAATATTTTAAATTTAATATAATTAATATATTAAATAATATTATTTATTTTATTTTTATTATGTTAAATTAAATAAATAAAATTAAATTATTTTAAAATAATAAAATATATTATTATTATTATTATTATTGGATGATGATTTAACAATGATAAAGTTAGATGATTTATGAATAAAAATATTTTAAAAAGATAAAATATTTAATAAATTTTTATTTTTATTTTAAGTTTTGAATCAAAATTATTTTAAAATTATGTTAAAAAATTTTAAAATTAATTTTATCAAAAAAAAAATCATTTTAAAATTAATTTAAAAATTTAAAACTGAAAATTTACAATCATTTTAAATGAAACCTTAATTTTTAATTATTTTTATATTAAAACAAACTTATGCATTGTACGCATGAGTATTATATTTAGTTTAACTAATGTTAGCACAAACATAAATTTTACATGAAATACTTTAAGTATTTTTTTAATAGTATTTTTAACAAAATTTATAATTTTTTTAATAATTAATATCAAATTTTAATATCAACCTTTTATTTTGTAGGTTATTAAAATAAAATTTTAATTTTAATAAAAAATACTACGAAAGCTAGAATTGAATATATGAATTTTGACTTAAACTTGCAAAAATAAAAAATTTTCTTAACCTGAACTTAAAAAAAAGAAAAGAAAAAAGAGATCGATTTAACTGAGTTCTCCACGGGTTGGATTGTATAATCTCACGAGTTAAATAAGCTGAATCGAAGATTTGCAAGACAACCCGTTAAACCATAAAAAAACTATATTTAATATTTAAAAATATTTTTTTATATTAAATTTATAATATAGATATATATATATATTATTTTTATTCTTAATACAATGAATTTTTTTTTAAGTAAATTAGGATCCTCTCCAGATTCATGAAGAGGTTCATTTCGGAGAGAAAAAAGATAAAAAGGATGTGTGGGATCCTTGCAGCATGTATGTTAGAGAGAAAAAAATATAAGAGAGAGGAATAAAAGAAATGGAGAGAAGGAAATGGAGAGGATCTTTACTCTTTTAAAGTACTCCCCAGAATATGTACTTTTTTTCTTTTAAAGTAAAATAATTGATATATATGGTTTTTTTAAAAATAAAAATAAAACTAAAAATACTTGCAAGAAAAAAAATACTATAAAATATCGAAAATTTGTTTCTCTTAAAATATGATGAATTAACCACTCCAAGCTCCTTGCATGAGGTTCTGAATATGTGAAATAATGGTATTTTTTATAACATATTTTGTATAATTAATAATTTCTTTAAAAATATAAATATTGTTTTAAATAATAAATCGATTTTATTGATATCACTTTTAGATTTAATTAAAATTTTAAAAATGATACATTTTTAATATAAAAATATATTTGAATATTTATTTTTGATAAAAAAATTGTCAATTTTAAATGTTTAAAATTAATTTTATATTAATTTATTGTTTATTGTAAATAATAAACAAATATTTTAAGTTTATTATGCATAATTTTCGTTAATATCAATAATATAATTGTTTTTTTAATGAGATTATGGTTAAATTGTTATTTGTTGTCTCTTATTTTTTTTATTATTACGTGTTGCACAATCTTAGTATATGATGTATTAATTCTTATGTATTAAAATTTTAAAGTTGTTTAATGTTATTTTGAAAAAAAAATGTTTATAAAATATATTTCAATATAATAAATTTTTACACGCAATTTGTAGTGAACACTTACATAAGAGGAACTAAAAAATAATAACTCAGATGAAAAGTTGATGTGATACAATTACTTACATGATTGTTATAAGGTTTATACTTCAAAAAGTTATGTATTATAAATGGATAAATAAATTGATAATGTGATTGATAGTTGTATAAATTAAATACCTTTTTCATTATGTTTTTTAATTTTATGTATAAGATGTTTTGTATATATTTTTAGTTTAATATATAAAATACTTTATATTTATTTTAATTATAATAATTTATAAAACATTTAAAATGCCTTATGTATAAGATTCTCAATTCACTATAATATTTTATATGTAAAAATTATGAAGGTTAATTAGAGCTAAATAATGTATAAAAAATCTTTATAGTTTATATTCTGTTTTAATTATAATGTATAAAAGATTTAAAGATATCTTATACATGGGATTCTTATTCTCAATTTGTTAAGTATAAAAAATTATAAAAATTATAAAAAATTATAGAGATTAATAAGAATTAAAAGTTATTAAAATTATTAGCTCTTAGCATTTATAAAATTAAAATAAAGTTATCATAAAAATTAAGATAGAAAAAATATACCTAAAGGTTTTTTTACAGAGTAGAATGGTCACAAGCTAATTGACATAATAACATTGTGTTGTTAAATATCATTTACATTTGCGCTTTCAGATTTATATTTTATAAGCAGATTAGGAACTTCTATATAAAATATTTTTAGTTGTAAAAAAAAAAAAGTCTTTAGTTGCAGAAGTTTTCTATTACTTTTTAACGTCCTCTTTTTATATATATGAATTAAACTAAAATGTATGATTTATCGATAATTATATATATTTTAATTACATCATAGTTATAATTAAATCTTATAATAAATATTATGTTTGTGTTATGTATAAATGTATGATGTAAATATTAAATTTTTCGAAGATTTAACGTATCCTATATCATATTAATTTTGTTAAATTTTTAGTTTATTATTAACTATATACTAGGTATGCGAGTCCAAATTTAATATTCTAAAAAGTTATCAGATTTTGAATTTCTAACGGCCTGTAAATTGTGAAACTAATTAAAATTGTTTACGTTACTTTTTGATTCACTTTCCTTATAACACATATATACAATATATGTTTATGTTAAATGACTACTCAATTATATTATTTCATATTATTGTATATATTTATTTATATACAAATTTTTCACAATACAATTTTTTAATAATTTCTTACATTTTACCATAATTTTTGTAAATTTTCTAAAAAATCTCTATCTATACTTAAATATACATGCTTGCATAAGGTCAACATATAAGACTTGCATGTTTTTACAATACTATTTTATATTTATAAAAATCACTTAAGAAGTCTCTTCAAAGAGTTATAAAGTATTTTTTTTTATATTTTCTTTGAATAACTTGTAACATTAACTATTAACACATAACATTGATCATTCACGCACAACATAGATTGTTTTCAAATAACATTAATTTTATATATATAATATTTATTATATGTTTTCTTTAATCATTTAAAATCATTCCTAACACATTCACATATTACATAAATATATATATATATATATATATATATATATATATATATATATATATATATATATATATATCTTTAGAGTATACATAAATTTGTAAAATTTTATTAAAGAAAATTATGAATGAAATGAATTGATAAAGTATGCTCCTTGGATTCTTATTAAGGAAGGTGTTTTCATAGAAAGTCTTAACAGGATAATATTTACTAGAAATTGTCTACAAGGATATTTAGTTCAATACTCACTCAAAGTATTGATATGTTTAAGGAATAGTCAAAGAGGAATAGTTAAAGTTAAAGATAAGCGTAAGTTTTGACAATGGATTTCAAAACACATAAAATGGAAAGTAAGGTCATTTAAAGAAATATTTTTTCAAGTTCTCATGATATATATGGATCCTTAACCCTTCTTTTAATTTTTCTATAAAATCATTTTTTAAAAAATATAAGATAAATATCTTTTTAAAAATACAAGAAATATTCATAATATTTGAGAAGGATTTATAAAGGATAAAAAGATTATAAGTCATATGCTAAAGATCCACATCGAAAAACTTGTTAAAAATGATTCATCAAACTTGAAGTTTGAGGAAGGTGACACCTTATTTAATTTACAAAGTTATATTCTAGAGGCATAGGAGAAAATTTTCTTTTTGGAATACAAAAAAAAAACTTTAACTTATAAAAATAAAGACTAAGTATTAACCAAAATCCATATTTACATGACTTATTTAACTTAGAATTTTAGAAAGAAAAAGACTCTTTGGATAAAACTTTTCTATTTTTGAGTTTTCCATTGAAATATATTTAAAAACAATGAACCTTTTGAGAAAAAAGTGCCTCTAAAAAGTAAATTATTTTTGAAAGTTTGATTAATTTATATAGAATACTATTAACCTTAAAAATAAGAGAATATGTTAGTTAACAACTTATAGTTAAAGAGTACTAATGTGTGTTTTCTTTTATTCTTTTAGATGACCTACTGTGGGGGATCAAATTTAACAATCTTATTAATTCTCACACCATCACATTCTTCATAGCATCCTTGAAACATCATCGAACCATATCATCCTTCACAACACTTGTGAAGTATTAATGAACCAATCATCCTTCACAACACACATGAAGCATCATTGAATCACATCTTACTCAAAGCATATCACATTTACGAGTTACCATATTCACATGTTTTAACCTCTATCAATGGTCACTAACATTAATGTTTATGACCCAACTAAACATTATTCAACCGAGCATGCAAATTCCTATTCCATATCTAACCATTCTCAATGAATTCTAGCACAATTCAACATCATACAAGTACAATCCAAAACATGTAGAATTCTCAAGCATCACCAATGTTGTATTTATTATATATCAAGGCATAATCCAAAGATCAACCATCAAACAAACATTCACAATGCAATTGAGCTATGGAGGCTCATCCTTAGCTACTTGGTTTAACATCTTTAAGACTTGAATCTCTCTCCCCTACCAAGGAAAGATATTTCCACATCCCTAGCTCTTTAAAAAAGGATTTTCTTCAAAATTTTCTCTTCCAAAAATCGTTCCTAGGTCATTTAAAGAATAAACAATCATTTTATAACAATTGGGAACCAAATGAAGTTAAAAAATCATACAAAAAATGAAAATTTTATTTTTGAGTACTGTTCATCCGAGTTTAAGATTGGAAGTGAAGGAGAAACAAGTAGATTTAAAGAGAGAAGTTCAAGCCTAAGGCCAAATGGAAGTACCAACGCTTGGTATACAACAAATAGGAATCAAAAGGAGTTAAGAAATCATGTTAAAATGGAACGAGTCTCATATTTACTATTTATGCATTGTTCATCCAACCATAAATGTAAGAAATGGAGAAAAGGCAAGGATAAACAAATTGAGAAACTAACCCAATATGACATATTACATTTTTAGTAACATTTAAATTTTTTTACAAAAATATAAAAAAATGTTACCTATTAATTTTAGTAACATTTTTAAAAAGTATTGTTGTATCTAATTCATGTTGCAAGATGTTATTAATAATATTTTTTTATAATTTTAGGAACATTTAATAAGTTACAATATACTATTTTAGTAATATTTTTATAATAAAAAAACATTTATATAAAATATTAAAAATGTTGCCAAATATATTTTAAATAATATTTTAAAAATATTATCAAATAGTACCATTAGTAACATTTTAAAAAATGCAATTAATTGTAAAAATATGTTACAAAAGATAATTTAACTTTTAAGTGTTAATTTCTTTTGGATTATACTAATTTTTAACTAGAAAAGAAAGGGAATAGAAAAAAATTATATGGATTAGGAAGGTAACAATGAACATATAAACATAAAGCCTGATTATTAAATATTGTAGATCCAACTATATAAAACTATCGTAATTCTTCATATATAAAACAAATCAAAAAGTGAATATAAAAGGTCATGAAAAATCAAAGTAACAAGGAATTTAGTCTTTTTCCCAACATCTCATATCAAACAGTAAATATAAAAGCTCATGAAAAATCAAAGTAATAACGGAGTTATTCTCTTCCCTAACTTCTCATATTAAATGTGAATATAAAGGCTTATGAAAAATAAAAGTAACAAGAATTTAGTCTCTTTCCCAATATCCATTTATCATTCAACTCAAGAAAAAAAAATAGGTAGTAGCAATAGCAACAACTTTAGAAAAATCAACATTGATTATCTTGATTTTCAATCTCTTCCTATTTTTTTCATGATTAGATCCTTTGACCTTTTATTAAAAATGTGCAAACATTCTATATAATTCAATTTTCATAACTTGAAATAATTTAATCCATATAAAAAAAATGATTAAAACAAACCTAATAAAAATTGGAGCTTCCCCTTCCTTTATTTTTGGAATTCCCATATTCTGTTTTTTGTTTTTTGACATATTCATATGTTATATATTGAAAATCCAAATTTAAAAAGACAACATCATTAAATTAACAGAACAACCACTTTTCAATATTTTTATTTTCTAATTAAAGTTTAAAAAAAATTTCTAAAATTATTTAAAGATATTTTCTTAGAACAAATTTTATGATTTCTTTTTCTAATGTAATCTTAAGACTATTGAGATCCTTGACATTCATGCTGCTGAAAACTTCACCCATCATTAACCTACAATGATGAAATTATATTTACACATCATTAACATATAATAAAAGACTTGCAATAATTGACAAAAAAAATTTAATGATAGTTATAATAATATCATTTACCTTTCTTATTTTTCAACATGATCTACATGATGAGTAGTAGTACAAGAACATACATCAATGTCATCATTTACAAAGGGAATTAACATGTTGGATAGGTTTGGAACCATTATTCTTGGAAAACTTCTCTGCAACTCATTCAAAACAAATTTGAAATCACCTAGCATTTCATCTTTAATTTCCTCAACCTGTTTTTTTAATTTATTTTTATGTTTCCTCTTGCAATTTTTTCTAAATGCTTTCTATCTTTGCTTGAGCATTCCTCTTCACTTCCTTAATCACTTTTTGAGTTTCAAGTCGAGATCGAGTCCCCATAAGTCTGATTGTACAACCCCTTTTCCATATGTGCGCTCATGACCAGGTTTATCTTTTCCCAAGACATATGAAAAGATATCATCTTGGGTTGTGCCTTGTTTTACTACTTTTAGATGTGAAGTTGCTACCTCTTTAAACTCTAACTATATTAGATGTTAGAACCATAATTAAGAAGTAATAAAAGTTAAAATAATAACATGATAGACATATAATAATTTTTTTGTTTGTTTCATTCTTTGGCTTGTGTTAGAATGTATATTTCCACTCGAGATGACTTTTTTCCATTTGAATTTTTGATTGTCTATTTGTACATAAATATAAAATCACTTTAATATTTATAATTCATAACAATATAGAACTATTAAATCTATACAAAATAATTTCTCTTACCTCTTCATTACATATTTCAGCAAAAAGTTTTTATCTTGAGATATAAACCCTATTCTGTATTGTTTTACTAACTTTGTTCTTCTATCTACAAACCTTTTAAAAAAAACTCCAAAATAAACATAATAGTTCCTAATAAAGTTAAAAATGAATTTTTAGATATAAAATAGTTTGGTGATAGAATATATATATACATATTATTATTATTATTATTATTATTATTATTATTATAATAATAATAATAATAATAATAATAATAATAATAATAATAATAATAATAATATAGTTTCTAAGTAATACTCCTTTCAGGTGATTATATACCCAATTCAAATTGAAAAAAATCATTGTAATATAGCTTAGACAACGAGTAATAGTTATTTTATTATTACATAAAGGAATCAGAAGCATGATTAACATTCATGAGTTAAAGAACACATACCTAAGGGTAGGCTATTGCTGGAAATGAAGAATAATGATTTAGTGACATATTATTGAATGAAATTGTTGGCATGTAAATGAGGTTACTATTCCTTGCTTATAAAGATCAAAAAGTATAAGTGGTGTTGTCTTTTGTTTTAAATCAATTAATAGATATTTTTTAGTGTAATTCTTGCCTTTCGTATGTATGTGTAGCATCTCTTTCGATGGCCTCATTAATTTTTAAGAAGCTTGAAGAAGAAATCAAAGATACCCTTAAATTGCCGGAGATTGAGGGAATAATTTTTTGAAGGAAAAAGAGTTGGCAATGACTAGATATCAAAGGATAATGCTAGAGCTTAATACAACTGTTGCACTAGAAATAGGTGACCAAAGCATGTGCTCAGGAGCTAACTCTTAGGGTGAAAGAATAAATGTTTAATTTCAGCTTAAAATAGGTTGGCATATGTGCATTATTTACACATCAAGTAATAAAAATTCTTGGGGTGAAGGAATTGGTTGGAAAATAAAAATCGTTTGTCTTTATCTAATAACTTTTTCTAATACATTTATTGATGACTTTATTAAGAATGAGCTGGGATGACGGCCATGTAGTGCATCCTATCGTGTGTAATATCGCTAAGTGTTCAGTTGGTTTTTATAAAAATAAAAAGTAAATTCTTATGCTTTCTAATAATATATATTAATAAAAATTATAATTAAAATTAGTTTTAATATATATCATAGCTATGTTCAAAAATTAAAAATTAAGAATTTTAAGATTTAATACAAATATACAACCAAAAATTAAATAGAAATGAATGGTCAATGAGAAGCATGAAAACATGACCTGTGCATTAGCTGATTGATAACACGTCTAGTTTATTTTAATAAAATTTACTATAAAAATTATTGAAATAAGTTAATAAAAGTCTATATGAATTATGAAATATTTTTGAGTCAAAAATCTCTATCCAAGATTTTTCTAAATATCTCTTGAACAGGCATAGTAATACTTAACTATTAATAACAAATGTAAGAAAAAATTTAAAAAAATATAAATAATAAATGTCTATTAAAGTTATAAAAAGATGTAAATAACAATCCTTGATTCGTATAGTTTAGCTTAGCATATGACTTTGAAGGGGAATTTCGAGGCACCTATGGAAATTAGAATAGAAGTTTTTGGTGCTTCCTTAAATTATGCTACTGCAGCGTACAAGACACCAGAGAACAACCCATGATTCTCCTTTTTAGCTTTTGCTAGTACCCTTTACCTTTTCTACTCAACCCAGTTTTATAGACTATCATCCCATTTTTAAACCCGATAGATAACGCCAATTAAATGTCATAACCTCCACACACGTGTATTTGGCATCGGGATCAGATAGAGAAAAGGAAAAAACTCAAGCTACGCCTAATTTCGAATCATATTTAACAATCAGTAAAACTGTAAAAAAAATAAAAAATAAAAAACTAATCCAATTTCCTACTACTAATTATTGTTATTATATGATCTAACATTTTGTTATTATCTATAGAAAATACTAAATTTGTAAAAAAATTTAAATTTAAAGTATTTTATTATTATTATTATTATTATTATTATTATTATTATTATTATTATTATTATTATTATTATTATTATTATTATTATTATTATGTTCATGTCTCAAAGGTTGATGCTATAACACCTTAAAAATAATACCGATTTCATGTTTAAATCGATCATTCGATTCCATTTTTAGTTTGTTATCTCATGATGCGAAATTCATTTTAGAAAATACTTATATGAAAATACGGTAATTTTTTTTTAAAAAAACTGTTTGATATAAACTGCGAGCATCGTCGATAAAACGTGCATAGTGGTAGAATAAATCATTAAGCGGATTTTTACATACGTTTAAAACCCTAGAAATACTAAGCATTTATGTTGTTATTTCTGTTTATCATTTACATATATTAGATACACAAGACTCAAGCATATCATACACATCATAGAATAATTATACATCATGTATCATATAGACCATAAGTCTTAGGTCCGTGAATCTTATCATATAGTTATTATAAATATAGTTAACCTTCCTTATTTACATACATATTTACTATATTCTATCATACACATTATATATGTAAATAAATAGCAAATTTCCACTAACTAATATCTAGGATGTTTGCATCATTTTATTCCTAATATCCGTACAATGTAAATCTTCTTTAAAATAGTGTCTCGCATCCTCTTCAAGTACGTGATCTGCTACCGTGATGAATAGTGTTAGGAATGTTTGGGAAGAAAGTGAGAAGAAGTAGGGGGTGAAAAACTAAGTTTCTCAGTTGGCTAGTTCTAATGTCATCACTTAAATCCCAACCACTTCAGTTTATTTCAGAAAATCATTTCTTGCATAAAATGTTACTTTTAATTCTTTGTAAACATTTCTCTGAAGTGGATACATTTTATTATCAAACATGCATCTGAGTGCTTAAATATGTATTTCTCTTATCATTCATAAACTGTGGCGTTTCAATATACATTCTCATTAACATTCATAACTTTGGGATCACACATAAGATATCATTTGACATACAATTATTTTATGCCTTAAACTTCATTCTTTATTACTTATCTTTGTCTTTATCATTCATTTGTCCAACTTTTGGGACACTTTATGAATCTATTTTCACCACCTTAGGGAGAAACAATAAGACATAGACTTGTATTAAATTTTTCAAACAATATCTTCTCACTGACTCTACTCCCACCTCCTACTAAAAATTAAGGATATGAGCTTATTCCGGGATGGTTATCACCACCTTATAACTTGGTGAAGAAACTTAAGTCTTCACAGTAGAAGGATTTCTTGGAGAAACTTAAGTCTCCTAGAAGCAACTTTAGGCTTCTCTTTAGTAGAGCTTTTTAGGGCCCTCTGGATACTAGTGCGCATAAGGCACAAAGAGAGTAGCTTTACGTTTTCACATAACGTTTGCTTTAGTGATCTCTTAATCTTTTTAAGTTCATTTTAGTAGCTTCCAGATAATTATGCATGCTCAAACAAATTTCCAACCAATATGGAATGCACATATAGGTTTCGAATTTTTATTTCAATCATTAACATAAACCAATCTCATACATGATCATCACCCTTTCTAATTCATGAGCATCCATCATTTATTCATTCATAGATAGTGAGCATTCATAACTAATAATGAAATTTGATTGGTAAATCACATAGCATAATCTCACATTTATACTACCAATCTAATGCTTCAATTCGGTTTGATGTTGAAATCACACAAAGGACTTACATCACTCATCCTTCTAAATTACCTCTCATCCTTTCCTTTTCTCAAATTTATATTTGTTCATTAAGATTTTACGTCTTAGCATCTTAATTTAGGTGGCCAAATGGCACCTTTCAAGTTATTTACTCTTTGTGTTCTCTTTTGTTCAATCTTATGCATGTCCTAATTATTCTAAGTTCAAGTGTTAAGTATTCACAAACTTTTACTTATTTAGAATATTTTAAGTAAACATGGTGAAATGGTAACATGTACCTTTGTCTACATTATTTTAAACTTTTAATTCTTCTTATAACATTTTAAGATTTCTTGAGTTATATACATTAAGATTTTTAAACTTCTTTTCTCTTTATCAACCTAGAATGGCCGAATATAAGCTCTAGGATCCTAATTTCTTCTAATTCATTTCCTCCCTTAAAATAAGTTAATTTAGATTATATGAAGTCTAACTCCTTCATTTGAATCAACTTAGATACTTTTAGAACTTCTTCTCGTTAAGGTATGCTATGATCAAATTACTTAGTGAACTTCTAACTTCAAGTTTAAGTCATATCCATCCTTCTTAATCATGCCTCTAATAAACCTTTGAAATATATTACCTTATGTTCTCCTTTGTACTACCTTAATAATTAGGTCTAATTGACTCTTAAACCTTTAAAGTCTCTTTTATTCTAAACCAAATAATATCTAAGTAGAAATTAATTAATCTTCTAGGTCACTTTATTCCTAAATGGCCGAATGATCTACTTCCTTAAATCACACCTTTCATACCTCTTAATTATATTTTGCTTACATATTTAGGATCATTATTTGGGCCTAGTTAAGGATTGAAAGTCATACTTAGTTAATTTAAAACATGGTAGCTGAATTTCAACCTCCTAGACTTAGGTTTCCACAATTTCCTTCTTCACCATAAGATCATTTGCCTAAGAAATCAATAGCTCTCTTTATCCACCTTAAAACTTTTTCATACTTTAAATTCGTCCTATTCACATAAAAATGGTCCTTACTTAATCCTAGTTGGAAATTAAATCCTCCTTTAAGTTAATTAACCACTAAGTGACCGAATGCCACTCTTCTAGGTTTAGGGTTTCCTTCTCCTAACCCTAGTTGACTTAAGTTTACCATTTCTTAACCCTAGTTGACCTAAGTTGACCATTACATGGGGGCCAAGTTTATATTTCAAAAATGACATATTCTAAGGTAATCTTAAGTCCTTTTACTCAAAATTTAATGGGATAGCCGAATTTGACATTTACCCTTGCTTAAGTTATGGTAAATTTTCTAGTTACCCATTTTAAGCTTATTTGAGAATTTTACCACTTAATACTTTTTTGATTTTTCCCTAAGCTTACCTAGGTCATATATTCTGAAACTTAACCTTTTGAATGTTGATTAAACCACCAACTATGTTTTTTACTTGCTGAAAATGCTTGATTTATTCTTAATCACATTTTAAGTCCATTTTTACCAAAATCTTTCTAAGGTGGCCAAATGCACTCCTAGAGGTTTTTAACCCATTTTTTATTTGATTAAATTTATTTAAAGGTTGATATAGTTTATTTAAAACCTGATTTCATAACTTAGGTTACTTATAAAATTTTTAGCTAAACTAAAATTTGCTTGAGAGTTGTGGCCGAAAGTCTTCTTTGGTTAGCCAAGGTAATTTCTTCAAATCTTCCATCTCACACCACCTTGGTTCAGTTGTATTAGACTTGTGCAGCCCTCTTGCCTCTGGTCCATGCTTATTTCATACAAGTTATGATGCTTAGGTGCAGACCATGATGAGTCTAGGGTGCCATACAACGATTTTAACCACTTTTGACTACAAATTACATCATTTGCTTGGTAGCTTTCTAACTAATGTCCAAAGGAAACCTTTGGAACCAAATAAAAAAGTTTATTTCACCTCTTAACATATATAATCAGAGGTGCATATCCAGCACATAAATCATCACAAGAGATAAATCACAATATTAAAACTTAATCACAAAACAAGCATGAAAACAAGTAACACATCACTTTTCTCAAACATTAAAAGGTAGATCTTCATGATCTACTCCAAGATCCACACATCCTCTTTCAAATAAGCTTTAAAATCACTTCTCATGAGAGCATAAAACTGATCAGATCTTCAAAAATAATTTTTAAACAAAACCTACCGATTAAATCCCTTCTAAGTGCCTTAGAAGCACTTTTAACCGAATAAACTTTGTTTTTCCTTTCAAAAATCACTAAAAATGCGTGGGGCTGATTTTGAACAGTTAAAATACAGTTTTACACTCTCACAAGTTAAAAAAAGAAGACAAACAGATCTTGGAGAAAAGATGCATGAAAGAAAACAAGCATATCATAAAAAGACAAGTTAAAAGCATAAAAAGATAAGTAGAAAGATCCTACTTGTTGAAGACCTCCTTAGTGTTTTGTGGGGCTTTAAAGGTTTCCTTGGGTCCCCTCTGGTCTGCTCTGGACGTGGACAAAGGATGATGGTGAGACTTTTGTGTTTATGGCTTTAATCTAGCTTAAGTCTTAAGGATGAAGACTTATGCTTCAAAGTGTAAGTTTTGGGCGTTTTGAGTTATGGTAAGCTTAGAGAGAATGGAGAGCATTTTGATAAGTTTCTAGGCTGAAATATCTGAAGCAAATGGGGTCCCAAGGGTCCCAAAAAATTCGGACTCTTATGGGCCAAGTGGAATTAGTTTTGCACTTAGGGGTATTTTGGTAATTTTGTCTAGATTTTTCCTATTTTCCAAAATAAATCAAAATTCAAGGAATTATCCTTTTAGGCTTAGGTTAGTGTTAATTAGGCTGATATTTCCTCTAATTATAATTAAGTTACCCTAAGCATGCTTTACTTTTAATTAACCAAGGTTAATTAGTTTTAACCATCGTTAAAGGAACTTTTTTACTATTCACTTTTGTCTTTTTTGTGGAAGACTTGATTTGACCTCACTTTGGTGACTCATCACCACCTTTACAGTTGCTGAATTTCGTGCACCTTGGTGTGGGGTCCACTCTTGGCATGCTTATCACATTATCTTGCCCTTCCGGCCTTCCAGGGGTGTTTTTGTAATTTTTCTCAACATTGCCAAAAATTTTTCCAAATTGTTCCTCTGACATTTCTAAGACTTTTTGGTTCATTCCCATGTTAATTTAAGGTCGTTATTTTTATGGGAACTGACTAGCTTTGTGCAAAAAGTATAGCTCCTAGGGGTATTTTGGTCATTTTCGAGGTTTTCGAATGACGTTTTTGTCCCTTCTCAGTTTTCTAAATTTTTCTCAATAATTTTAACCATACATGATGTTTATAATCCCTTTAGGATGTCTTATACTTGTATTTCCATTTTTCTAGCTCATTATTTGAGTTACTCAAGTGTAAGGGCATTTTCGTCATTTACACCAAACTTCCTTATTTCTCTGCTTTTAGTTTCTAATTTCACCTAGTTTTATTCTAAAAACTATTTTTGTAGTCTTAAACATTTATCATAGAAAACTTGGGATGTTATAGATGCTTCATATTTAATGCATTTTTCCACTTAAATTTTATGCTTTTCAAAAGTGTTTATTAAAGAAAATATGAAGCCTTTTCATGCAAACGCCTAATAGAGTAAGATTGCATCATATACAAATAAGTGAATAACTTAATGCAATCATATGTGAAGAGTAAAAAGAAAATAAAAATAGAAATAATATAATGAAAGAATAAATACAAGTTTAAATAGTTGAAAGTCATATACAACATATCACTTCCCAATGAATCATAAAAAGAAGCTACCTATAATAGTATATAATTATTTACTTCCACTTTTGTTAGACATTGGAAGTAAACAATTCAGATTTAAATGTAAGAACTTTTCATTCAACCTAATAATGTAAATTTTCATGCTTACCTGAGTTGTGATTAATAGATTGTAAGTATTAATCGATCAATTAATGTTGTTAAGTTCGAGGAATACTATCGTTATTGTGAAAAATATTTTTTAGAGTTTGATAAAAAAAAAGTGAAAAGGATTAAAAATTAAAATTTTTTATTAGGTTTTTATTTTAGATTAGTAATATATTTTCAATCTAGTCACTTCAGTTTATTTAGAAATAGATGACATGTTTATAAAATTACTTTTAATTTTAATTTTTTTTTAAAACTGAAGTAGCTCATTTTCAACATTAACATAAATATTCTCATTTAGACATATATTTTATTCATAACTTAGATTATTCTATCATAAATATATCATGAACATAATCTTATAAATTCTTGAGATCATAGTTTATCACATCACACATTATTTGATTTTTGCTTTACTCATGCAATAATCGTAATTTTTTCTCATTTCTTTATCACCGTCTTAGTGATAATGCTTATTTTCGGGATACCATACAAAATTTAGTCAAACAATTTAGTAAAATTTTTTATGTTACATTTTGACTCACTTTATTCATAACGCATATATACAATACAATTTCATATATTATATTATATTATAATATATATATATATATATATATATATATTATATTTAGAGTATACATAAACTTGTGAAATTTTATTAAAGGAAATTATGAATGAAATGAATTGACAAAGTATGCTCCTTGGATTCTTATAAGGGGGTGTTTTCATAGAAAGTCTTAACAGAATAACACTTACTAGAAATTGTCTACAATGATATTTAGTTCAATACTCACTCAAAGTATTGATATGTTCAAGGAATATTTAAAGAGGAATAGTTAAAGTTAAAGATAAACGTAAGTTTTGACAATGGATTTTAAAACACATAAAATGGAAAGTAAGGTCACTTAAATAAATATTTTTTCAAGTTCTCATGACATGGATCCTTATCGCTTCTTTAATTTTTCTATAAAATCATCTTTTAGAAAATATAAGATAAATATCTTCTTAAAAATATAAGAAATGCTCATAATATTTGAGAATGATTTATAAATGATAAAAAGATTATAAGCCATGTGCCAAAGATCCACATTGAAAAATTTGTTAAAAATGACTCATCAAACTTGAAGTTTGAGGAATGTGACACCTTAGTTAATTTACCAAGTTATATTCTAGAGGCATAGGAGAAAATTTTCTTTTTGGAATACAAAAAAAAAAATACTCTTAATATTCAAAAGAAACTTATAAAAATAAGGACTAAGTATTATACCAAAATCCATATCTACATGACTTATTTAACTTAGAATTTTAGAAAGAAAAAGACTCTTTGGGTAAAACTTTTCTATTTTTGAGTTCTCCATTGAAATATATTTAAAAACAATGAACCTTTTGAGGAAAAAGTGCCTCTAAAATGTAAATTATCTTTAAAAGTCTGATTAATTTATATAGAATACTATTAACCTTAAAAATAAGAGAATATGTTAGTTAACAACTTATAATTAAAGAGTACCAATGTGTGTTCCCTTTTATTCTTTTAAGTGACCTACTTTAGGAGATCAAATTTAACAATCTTATTAGTTCTCACACCATCACATTCTTCATAGCATCCTTGAAACATCATTGAATCATATCATCCTTCACAACACTTGTGAAGTATTAATAAACCAATCATCCTTCACAACACACATGAAGCATCATTGAACCACATCTTACTCAATGCACATCACATTTACGAGTTACCATATTCACATGTTTTAACCTCTATCAATGGTCACCAACACTAATGTTTATGGCCCAACTAAACATTATTCAACTGATCATGCAAATTCCTATTCCATATCTAACTATTCTCAATGAATTCTAGCATAATTCAACATCATACAAGTACAATAAAAAACAAGTAAAATTTTCAAGCATCACCAATGTTGTATTCATTATATATCAAGGCATAATCCAAAGATCAATCATCAAACAAACATTCACAATTCAATTGAGCGATGGAGGCTCATCCTTAGCTACTTGGTTTAACATCTTTAAGACTTGAATGTCTCTCCCCTACCAAGGAAAGATATTTCCACGTCCGTAGCTCTTTAAAAAGGATTTTCTTCAAAATTTTCTATTCCAAGGGTCATTCCTAGGTCATTTAAAGAATAAAACAATTATTTTATAACTTGGTCATCACCACCATGTAACTTGGTGAAGAAACTTAAGTCTTCACAGTAGAAGGATTTCTTGGAGAAACTTAAGTCTCCTAGAAGGAAATTTAGGGTTCTCTTCAGTAGAGCTTTTTAGGACCCTCTAGATACTAGTGCGCATAACGCACAAAGAGAGTAGTTTTACGTTTTCACATAACATTTGCTTTAGTGATCTCTTAATATTTTTAAGTTCATTTTAGTAGCTTCCAGATAATTATGCATGCTCAAACAAATTTCCAACCAATATGGAATGCACATATAGGTTTCAAATTTTCATTTCAATCATCAACATAAACCAATCTCATACATGATCATCATCCTTTCTAATTCATGAGCATCCATCATTTATTCATTCATAGATAGTGAGCATTCGTAACTAATAATGAAATTTTATTGGTAAATCACATAGCATAATGTCACATTTACACTACCAATCTAATACTTCAATTCGGTTTGATGTTGAAATCACACAAAGGACTTACTCATCCTTCTAAATTACCTCTCATCCTTTCCTTTTCTAAAATTTATATTTGTTCATTAGGATTTTACGTCTTAGCATCTTAATCTAGGTGGACAAATGGCACCTTTCAATTTCTTTACTCTTTGTGTTCTCTTTTGTTCAAATCTTATGCATGTCCTAATTATTCTATGTTCAAGTGTTAAGTCTTCACAACATATTTAGGATCATTATTTGGGCCTAGTTAAGGATTGAAAGTCATACTTAGTTAATTTAAAACACGGTAGCCGAATTTCAACCTCCTAGACTTAGGTTTCCACAATTTCCTTCTTCACCATAAAGATCATTTGCCTAAGAAATCAATAACTCTCTTTATCCACCTTAAAACTTTTTCATACTTAAATTTGTTATAGTCACATAAAAATGGTCCTTAATTAACCCTAGTTGGAAATTAAAACCTCCTTTAAGTTAATTAACCACTAAGTGGCCGAATGCCACTCTTCTAGGTTGAGGGTTTCCTTATCCTAACCCTAGTTGATTTAAGTTGACCAGTTCTTAAACCTAGTTGACCTAAGTTGACCATTACTTTGGGGCCAAGTTTATACTTCAAAAATGACATATTATAAGGTAATCTTAAGTTCTTTTACTCAAAATTTAATGGGATAGCCAAATTTGACATTTACCCTTGCTTAAGCTGTGGTAAATTTTCTAGTTACCCATTTTAAGCTTATTTGGGAATTTTACCACTTAATAATTTTTTGATTTTTTCCTAAGCTTACCTTGGTCATATATTCTGAAACTTAACCTTTTGAATGTTGATTAAACCACCAACTATGTTTTTTACTTGCTGAAAATGCTTGATTTATTCTTAATCACATTTTAAGTCCATTTTTACCAAAATCTTTCGAAGATGGCCGAATGCACTCCTAGAAGTTTTTAACCCGTTTTTTCTTTGATTAACTTTATTTAAAGGTTGATTTATTTTATTTAAACCTGATTTCATAACTTAGGTTACTTATAAAATTTTTAGCTAAACTAAAATTTGCTTGGGAGTTGTGGCCGAAAGCCTTCTTTGGTTAGCCAAGGTAATTCCTTCAAATCCTCCATCTCACACCACCTTGGTTCAGTTGTATTAGACTTGTGCAGCCCCTCTTTCCTCTGGTCCATGCTTATTTCATACAAGTTATGATGCTTAGGTGCTGGCCAAGATGAGTCTAGGGTGCCATACAACGATTTTAGCCACTTTTGGCTACAAATTACATCATTTGCTTGGTAGCTTTCTAACTAATGTCCAAAGGAAACCTTTGGAACCTATTAAAAAATGTTATTTCACCTCTTAACATACATAATCAGAAGTGCATATCCAGCACATAAATCATCACAATAGATAAATCACAATATTAAAACTTAATCACAAAACAAGCATGAAAACAAGCAACACATCACTTTTCTCAAGCATTAAAAGGTAGATCTTCATGATCTACTCCAAGATCCACACATCCTCTTTCAAATAAGCTTTAAAAACACTTCTCATGAGAGCATAAAACTGATCAGAGCTTCAAAATAATTTTAAAACAAAACCCACCGATTAAATTCCTTCTAAGTGCCTTAGAAGCACTTTTAACCGAACAAACTTTGTTTTTCCTTTCAAATGTCACTAAAAATGTGTGGGGATGATTTTGAACAGTTAAAATATAGTTTTAAACTCTCACAAGTGAAAAAAAAAAAGAAGAAAAACAGATCTTGGAGAAAAGATGCATGAAAGAAAACAAGCACATCATAAAAAGACAAGTTAAAAGCATAAAAAGACAAGTAGAAAGATCCTACTTGTTGAAGGCCTCCTTAGTGTTTTGTGGGGCTTTAACGGCTGCCTTGGTTTCCCTCTGGTCTGCTCTGGACATGGACAAAGGATGATGGTGGAGCTTTGGTGTTTATGGCTTTAATCTAGCTTAAGTTTTAAAGATGAAGACTTAGGCTTAAAAGTGTAAGTTTTGGGTGTTTTGAGTTATGGTAAGCTTAGTGAGAATGGAGAGGATTTTGATAAGTTTCTAGGCTGAAATATCTGAAGAAAATGGGGTCCAAAGGATCCCAAAAAATTCGGACTCTTATGGGCCAAGTGGAATTAGTTTTGCACTTAGGGGTATTTTGGTAATTTTGCCTAGATTTTTCCTATTTTCCAAAATAAATCAAAATTTAAGGAACTATGCTTTTAGGCTTAGATTAGTGTTAATTAGGCTGATATTTCCTCTAATTATGATTAATTTACCCTAAGCATACTTTACTTTTAATTAACCAAGGTTAATTAGTCTTAACCATGGTTAAAGGAACTTTTTTACTATTCACTTTTATCTTTTTTGTGGAAGACTTGATTTGACATCACTTTGGTGACTCATAACCACCTTTCCAGCTGCTGAATTTCATGCACCTTGATGTGGGGTTCACTCTTGGCATACTTGTCACATGATCTTACCCTCCTGGCCTTCCAGGGGTGTTTTCGTAATTTTTCTTTTCTTTTCTTTTCCTTTCTTTTTCTTTTTCTTGTTTTTAATTATCTTTATTATTATTATTATTATTATATATATATATATATTTATATATTTTAAATTTTAACTTGAGAAATGTAATCTAGGACATAATTGAGTGTTCACGTAAGTCATGGTTTAATATATGAATTTTTGTGCATCATGATAAATTTCAAGTTATAGCTCTCTGTTTGACAGTTTCTGGCCTTTCTAGACTTTTGAGGGCATTTTGGTCATTATAAAAAATTTTAAAAAAGTTTCTAAACAATTTTTTTTATGTTTTTATTAATTCATTTCCAACTTGTTTCTAATTTATTTTCTATTTATTTGGGAGTAGTTTAGCCCTTACAAAAGTCATGGCTCTTTAGGGGCGTTTTGAACATTTTCGATGGTATTTTTTCTCTTTCTTCGACTCAATTTTTTTTTATAATATTTTAACCCTTATTGATGAGTTCTAAGTCTCTAGCATATCTTCTATCTTTTTTATTTTGAGTTGTGTGCGCATTATCTGCTATTGTCCCAATGTAGGGATATTTTCACTAATTTATTAAAAATTTTCTCCTTTCTCTAAACTTTCGTTTCTAACTTTGCTTTCCTTTTTTATAAAGATGGAGATTTTGGGTTTTTGATGAAGATGCATGGCAACATAAACGAAAAGAAGATTGTTTTGTGGTGAAAATGAAGGTTTATGATAATGAAAATGGGCTATAGAGGTTTATGAAAGTGAAAGAGAGCTACAAAGGTTTACAAAAAGATATTTTGTAACATTTATTTTAAAAATATTTCTAAAAGTATTAATTAATAAAAATTAATAACATTTTTATGAATGTTGCAAAATAAGATTTTGATTGATATAAATGTAATTGTGACCTTGATGAAGGATTAAGCTTTGGAAGAGAAAAAGCAACCAAAATGAGTGAGTTTTTGGTGTAATTCTTATGAATAATAAGAAGAAAATCATAGGAAGAAAAAAGGGAGAGAGGATGGTCTTGCTGTTTGCAAGGAGAGAAAGGAAAAGTGTTGATTGTGTTTACAATGAGAAATTTCTCCGAAAAGCTTATTCCAAATAGGAATTTTTTGAAGTTCTCAATTTTCTAATAAAATTATAGAAACATTTATAAAAATATTTTAATAAACTTTGTCTAAGAATAAAATTCTAATTTTTACTTTTTATGTTCCTAAAATTCTATTTAGTTGTAAGATAATTAATAAAAGTCCATAGCAGATATTTTTCAAAGTTATCAGTTTTATAATTAAAAATTACAAAAAAATGTCTAAAATTACTCTAAGCAACATTGCCCAAAGAATAATTTAGTAATTCTCATTATTTCTATTTCTAGAAACTTCATCTGGTTATTAAATAGTTAAGAAAAATATTTAACAGACATTTTTTAAAGTTATCAATTTTATAATTAAAAATCTTAGAAAAATTAGTAAAATTATGATAATCAACTTTGTTTAAAGAGTTAATGTCTAATTCTCTACTTCTATTTTGAAAAAATTCTACTCCCTAACAAGAGACCTTCTAACATATGTTTTTTCAATGTTCACAATTTTGGTATAAAAAAACACATTAGACAATTTTAAAAAAATTATGTCATTCATTTTTGTATAAAGGAATGACTTCTCATTTCTCTCTTATTAATGTCAAAAAGTTCTACCTAGTTGTCGAATAAATCTCAAACAATGTAAATAATAAAAATAAAAATAGCAAAAATGTTATACTAGCGAAATTGAGGATGTGACAATGGTTGCACTATAAGTTCTTATGATTCTCTAAATACACTACGATGGGTATGTTACACATGTATCTAAAGTTCGTTATATAAAATTATTTTAAAAGAAAAAATTAAGAACAATTTTAAAAAAATTTATTCCAAATAATATTTATTTAAAAAGGAATTAAAAATTATTATTATAATATAATATTTGAAATAATATTTTAAACCTACATATATACAAGGTTTAAGACAAACAAATGTTATACTTGAACTTATACAATTTTTTAAACCCAGTACGTATCTAAAGTTCTTTACGTAGTATTTAAAATATAACTTTATAAAATATAATGATTATTGAAAAAGGAAAGAATAAAAGAAAATTTAAAGAAAATTTTATTCGTAATAAAATTTTGTCAAAAAATATAATTTAAATTAATAATGAAGCAATGTTGTTTGAAATTTAGATTTTGAAAAGAAATTTTGTATAAGAATTATTTTCAAAAGTAAATTTGATTTTTTAATTATTTTAGAAAGAAATAGAGCGATAAAATTTTGTTTAAAATTTATTTTTGAAAAAAAATATATATTGATGATTTTTAATCAAAAATTATTTTTTGATTTTGGATATTTAATTTTAATTTTTTATAATTAATTAAAAAAGATATATAATATTTCATATTCATATATTTTAAGACTACATGAGATTGCACTGTAAACTTTTACGGTTCAAAAAATATAAATACATATCAATAGAAAATATTACATGTAAAATTAAAATCTGTTACGTAAGATCTAAAATTTATTATTTTTAATAATTATGATAAAGTATTACATAAAATTTAATCAGCATAAAATTTGGAGATACAACATGTAAATTAAGAAAGAAAAAATATTTAATCGTTTAGGTGGAATTGAATATAAAATATTTTGTACTCAAATAAACATTGATACTATATTTATGATAATATAATATTAGTATAAACAATTTTTTTTTTTGATATTTTCTCTGGTACCTTTTTAAATTAGAAGGTACGATACCTTAATCAATAGAAAATTGATATGTATACATTGTCATTTATTATGGTCAACTTTAATATCAAAGTTTTTATATTTATTCTAAATGAACAAAAATTTTAATATTTATAATTTAGCCCCTAATCAATGTCTTTTGGAAAAGCCTTTCTATCTCTCATCATCCCAAAATTACAAGGGTTTGCTGATATTATTCCTACAACAATGGAATCATGGCAACCGCCCTAACCAACATTGCCACCGCCATGCATCATCCTCAGGAAGTACCAACTCACACGTTTCTTAGGATGCGAAAATTTCGCAAAGATGTACGTAACATGGCTTTTCACTATTCCTTTTTCCTTTCCAGAGAATGTTGCTCATCCAGCCGAGTGGATCCATTGTTTATGCGGCTGTGCGATGCAGCTGAAAAATGAAAGCCCTTAGGTATAGGTTGGGGAAAACTCCAAACAAAAAATGGCCTTATTCTTCCTTATATTAAATATAAGTTTTAGAAAGGGGCACGATACCCTTACCCCCTAAATTACAAGCTACCGCATAATGGCTAAAAAGCCATTGTTGCTTACAACTCTTTTTTTTCAGGCTCGAGAATCTCTCTTTCGCCTCTCCTCCCTATCTCCATTCTAGTTGACTCGCTTCTTCCTTCGCGCAACCGCTTGGTTTGCCCCTTTTGTGTTGCATTTTTTTGTGATCCTCCGCTTCAGTTTGTGTTTTTCGGATAGCCGGGATCTGACGTTGATTTCTGATTTATTTATATGTCAGCTCCATGTTTTAGGCGGCCCATCTGGTTAGTTTAGCTATCACTGCTGGAGGAAAGGAGAGAAGAAGACGATGAAAAAAACCTTGATTAACTTAACTCCACATATTTTAAAAAAAATAAAAAGTATAATAACTTAGGGGTTAAACTACAAATATCATAAAAATGTTTGGATTAAAATGGTATCAAAATATAAATATTTTAACTTTTATTTATTTACAGAAAATATTAAAGTTTTAAAATAAAAGTTGGATGTAATAAATAATAATGTACATATGTCAATTTTCTACTGGTTAGGGTACTATACCCTCTAATTTACAGAGGTAGCGAAGCAAGCACCTTTTACTGTGACTACTATTTAACGTATTTTGATATCAATATTATAATAAATAAAGAATATCTCTACGCTAAAATGTACTTATATTCAAGGTTAATTATTTAAATTTTAATAAATATCCTGAGAATTATTACTAACCCAAACCCACGTTAATTGAAATTAAGAAAAAAGTCTCTAAGAAATAATTTATTTATTCTTCCTTATTTATTATTTCTTTATATCATGGCTAATTTATTAAACCTATTGAGCAAATGTCCTATTAAACTTCAAACAAAATTAAGCCAGAGAATGAAAGTTGAGCCACGAAACTATTATTGTACATTGTTTGT
The DNA here is from genome assembly GCA_026541065.1 of Canavalia ensiformis. Classification (NCBI taxonomy): domain Eukaryota; kingdom Viridiplantae; phylum Streptophyta; class Magnoliopsida; order Fabales; family Fabaceae; genus Canavalia; species Canavalia ensiformis. Next base: position 79,418 of record JAMKYM010000798.1, read on the forward strand.
TATTAGAAAGGTTGAGTGGGCTCACTAAGTTCACTTAGGGGATTGACTCATTATTAAAAAAAATCATTGAGTTGACTTACTTCATGCTCTATGGATACTGCTATGAATGAATGTGAGGTTGGGTGGTTTCTACGTTTCTAGTCTCCACTAAGTATAAGCACTTCTAACATCATGGATCACGTCCTTTTCACATACGCATGGCTATGGAGAGGAAGCTAAACCCTCTTTGCTGTGAGATCGAAATCACCGAGTTAACTTACTTAGTTGGTGATTCATGAAAGTTCAACGATGCATGTGTGTTCTAGGTGTTGTGTATGTTGTGTTCTGGATGTTCAACCTTTAGTGAGTCTACTAGGAGATGTGGTTGCTATTTGTGGCTCTAAGTGTGAGGGGTTATGTGGCCAAAGAATGGAGAGGGAGAGACGATGTTGGTGAGTGTATGGACGTCCAATGACTAGCTAGGGCAGCAAAGTTTTCTGAGAAAGAAATAGAATGTTCAGGGTAGTGAGATTAAGGATTGAGGATAGTGAGAGCTAGAAGAAGAGAGAGTGTTGAATTGTTGATGGGTGTTAGGAAGAGAAGAGTATGTGTAGTGTGGTTGGGAATAAGAGAATTCGATGAGAGGAGAGGAAATGTTAGGGGCTGCAATATGAGGGAGAGAGTTAAGAATTAACATCCATGCACTGAGAGGATGTAGCTATGTGATATGCATGGGAAAGAAAGTGATGGTCCATGGAGAGAAAAATGGTATGTTGTTAGGAGAGACAAATATGTGTGGGTTGTTGGGTGAGAATTATGTATAAGAAATGAGTCAGTAAACAAGGTGATATGATTCACCCTTCATGAAATAAATCAAAATGTGAAAATGTTAATTTGGAACATCCAGAGAATCATACTAAGTAAAGAAACCTGACACACACAAACTGTGACATGCCAGATAGCATCAAAATTATCAAAGAGGAACGTGGTTTTTATCGCGACTAATGAGAAGAACCAAGATTATCAAGCGATAATTTATTGCCTAAGAACCAAGGGAAACCCAAATTACGACCTATTGGAAAAACCAATGTTATCAAGGGATAATTCTTTTCCCAAGAACTAACGCAAACCTGACACAACTTACAACTTGTTGGAGAGTATCAAAGCTATCAAAAAGGAACGTGACCCTTATCTAGACTTGTCAGAAGAACCAATGTTATTAAAGGTGGTTATTTGCCCAAAAACTAAGGAAGTCAACTTATATAAAGAATAAAATTTTCAAAGAAAAAATTATTATTCATAAAATTTCTATTTACACTAAATCCCTAAACCTTATTATATAAAAAAACTAATTTACTTAAATTGAGAAAGGAAATATAATAATAAATCCTAATTAAATTACAAATAAATATAAAATCTTAATTTTATTTACAAATATCTAAAATAAATCACTCATAAATCAATGTCAAATCCTAATAAAGTTTACACCAAATCAATTAAAAATCTTAATTAGATTTATATAAATTCAAATCTTTGGTTATAAAGATTTGATCATGATAATTCTTTATGTTACATTCTTATCCTAAATCTTCAATTATTTGAAATTACACAAGTAATATCAAGACTTTGTTTACCTCTTCTTGGATTTTACTTTCTTGGACCAAAATTGCATATAAGGTGACTTTAGATAGACTAATTGGATTTCTATCATTCTCTCCCTTTTCAAAAGAATTCATCCTCGAATCAAAACCTAATATTTTATATAAGAAGTATTTAGGTAGGCTGATTAGATCTCTATCATTTCCCATCCCTTCAAAAAGCTTCTTCCTTGAATCAAATTCTTCACCTTGCATATTACTTGGATTTCTTGCAATAATATTTTTTTTCACTTTTTTCCATATAATTTTTTATCTCACTTTTTTTTCTTTCAATATAAAAGATAGATAACATCTGATTTTTAAAAGTCTAAGCTTTGATACCAGCTAATATGATTCATCCTTCACAAAATAAATTGGAATGCACAAACGTTAATTTGGAATATCTTGAGAATCAATATAGAGTAAAGGAACCCAACACAAACCGTAACTTGTCAAACATCACCAAAGTTGTCAAAGAGAAATATGACTCTTATTGCAACTTGTCAAAAGAATCAATGTTATCATGGATAGTTCTTTACCCAACCAAGGGAAACTCAACACAAACCGCAACATGTCAGAAAGCATAGAAGTTATTAAAAGGAATGTGACTCTTAACGCAACCTGTTTGAAGAACCAATGTTATTAAGGATATTTCTTTATCCATGAACCATAAGAATCAACTTACAAGGAGATGAAAACTCTTAAAAGAAAAAAATTATTATTCATCAAACTTCTATTTACATTGAATCCCTAAACCCTCTTATGTAGATTTTCTTTACTTGCATTATATAGAAAACTTAATTAACTTAAATTGAAATAAAATAAAATAATAAAAACATAAAAAATTCTAAAGAAATATCACTTAAATTGTAAATCAATTTAAAATTTTAATTTGATTACAAATAATTAAAATAAATTACTCATAGATTTCTAATATTAGTAACCATAAAAGTATAAATAGTTATTTTATAAGCAATGGAAGACATTAAAGTTTTATTTATAAAAGAAAAGTTTTTTATCATAAAATTTATATTATATTTTTTTTTCTCGTAGAATATGGTCTTCTCTATAAGATTTATGATTTAAATTTATCAAAATATCAATTTGTACTTAAATCTAGGCACATTATTAGTTATTTTGTGATTATGGTTAGACTAAAAACTAAATAATAGATCATGTTTTATATAAAACTAATTGATTATTTATTTTTATAAAATTATTAAATCTTTATTTTATTTTTTATTTATTTATTTATAAATTTTTTTATTAACTTACTCCATAAAGATCAAACTATCTTAATGAATTCTTATCATATTATGTTTAAAACTTAATTAAACCAAAGCATAATAATATTCGCATAAGTTAAAAATGATATTAATAAAATGTGTAATGTATTACTTCATTAGAAAACAAAATATATATTGCTAAGATTAATTAATATAAGTTGAATTATAATTATATTTTATAATATATTTTTATATTTTTAATCAAGATTCATATTATATTTTTTTATAATAAATTAAAGATGTATACATATAACTAATTTAATTAATATTTTTTAACAAATTTTAAAATTAAAGAGTAATTGATTTAAAGATCATAAAGAGTTAGTCACACTAGCAAAGGATTGTTTACTAAACTTGTTTATCTAGCTAAAATAGGAATATGTATCAATATTTTATGTACAATTTATTGCTTTGAAAAACTTTGATATAATTGTCATGTTTTTTGTTAGTTGCTATTTAACTAGATAGTATTTTTTTAACATACAATTTGAAGTATTGAAAAACATTAATGCATTTTTGATATAATTTTTTTAATTTTTATTGTTATTTTTTATTTTTTATTTTTACAACATTTATATATTGTGATAATATATAGGTAGAAAATCTAGTAAACATAAAAATAAATAAATAAAAGAAAAATTGTTTAAACTATAGATAAATACTTCAATGTCAATCACAGTTTAAATCATAGGTAATGTGAAGAAATTGGTAAGGATTTGTTCAAATCATAGTATACTATCATGTTACGCTACGATAAATTTCATTGTTTCTATTAGGTAAAAGTTGTCAATAATGAAGAAAATTCGTCAACAAATTAGAAAATGTAGTAAGGGTTAACTAAACGCTACAAACTTGTTAGTAATAGAAGCATGGTAAATTATAACAATCTAACATAATTGAAGCTCTCAATATAAACGATAGAATTATAATTATTGGTAAATATTAATGGTTAATAATCGTTAGTACCTATTGATAGGTTAGAAATTCTAGAATAATATTTGGTATTTAAGGATAGAAGTGAACAAGGCTGTCCGACAGGGATCTATGACTTGATTCGTTTAAAACCTAGTTAGGCTCGGCTCGTTTAATAAATAGATAGGTTCAGACTTGTTAAAAAGCCTTTTTTAGATAGATAAATAATGCAGGTCTAGGTTCATAAAAAAGTCTATTTAACTTATTCAGAGGTCTATTTATATTTATATTTATTTTAATATATTATATTTATATAATATATATATATATATTTCTGGCCTATTTAATTACTTTTTTATCTTATAGATTTTAAAGTTTGCAAGCTTTTTTAATTAATTATTTATATAGACTTTAAGTTTATTTATTGAATTTTTTGTAATGTGGACTTTTAAACAGACTTGCAGATCTTGTAGGCTTTAAATCAGGACAGACCTTGACAGAAAAAAAAGTTTTTAACAAATAATAGGTCCAGTCTCAAACATCAAAATTTTTAAATAGACCAGACCTGAGTCTAACTTAGCTCGACCTACTTTCATCCCTATTAATATTGAAATCATTAGCTCCATAAAAATAATCCTAATCTTCTTATTTGTCATTCTATCCAAATTTTGTCTCACTCTTGCTCTTCTCAATATAAGTAAGAGGAAGTCCTAACCTTGTTTAAGGTTGGCTCAGACTTCCAACAATTATTATTAAATATAATTATATGCATTTAAATTAATATAAGTTAAATAATTTCATTAAATTGGCTTACCATAGTATAGTAGAAGTGCTTATCATACTTGAAATACCTCATCAAAGATAACATCTTGTCCGAACTGTCTCTCCTATTAAATAAAATTATTTTAGTAAATAATATTTAATAATTTTAATAGAAGTTTACAAGTATTAAACAAATTGCATGATCCATTATTGAAATGGATTTCCCTAAATGCAGGGATCCACTTCTTGGTATGAATCTCAACCTTATCCTCCACAAATAAAGAAATATGGCATTATAACATAATTAAATTAAAAAACATATATGTAGTTAAAACATAAAAAATTAATAAAAATTAATTAATTAAACTTACTTGAAGATATTGAATTTTCTGTTCCTCACTTCTCACAAAATGTCATCCTAAGTTGAGTACTCGTCTTAAAAGTAGCTTTGAAAACCTTCATTAGGCTTGAGATGCCTTATTACAATGTGTAAAACTAAATAATATAATAAGTTAATAAATTAAAATAATTTAATTAAAACATAAAATTTCTTGCTAATACTATAAACCATATACCTTTTATTAATGGTCATCTTCACATTCAGGTTGATTCTATCATTGTTTGTTTGATTAAAAAAACAATATTAATGATGAAATTAAACATGACAAGAGAATGGAGATCGAGAATGAATTTTATTCTTCCCATCCTCGCCGCACTAAAAATTAGAACGAATATGGGTGCAAGATTAAAGTAAACAAGGATGAAAATTTAAAATCCAACCTCATAATAAATTATTGGAAATTACATATCTTATTTTTTAAAAAAATATAATTTTTATTCATTTGTGTATATATTTTAAATAAATACTATATCAACTATATTTTTAATTTAAATAATATATCAAATAAATATTAAAAATGTAAATAAAATAAAAAATACAATAATAAAATTATATTTTTAATGAAATATGATAGTTCAATATACCAATTATAATCATGATAAAAAGTTTGAAACAAAACTTATAATATCCTACATAATACTTATAATATCAATATAAATATAATATTATATTTTTAATATCCTACATAATATTATATTTTTAATATCCTACATAATATTATATTTATATTGATATTATCTGTTTTGAAATATATATTGTAAAGTATATTTTGATTTTAATTTTATACTCTCACATTTTAAAATATTTTTGTGATCTTTTTATAAGATATTTTATAATTTGAAATGTTTATTATTCTCTTATTAATTGCTCTTAATAATTGAAATAGTTGAACACCTAAATCAAAATTATTAAAGATAAATATTAATAAAATTAAAGCCAATAATATAAATGAGGTTCAATTTGGAAATTTCTTATAATTTTTAAAATATAAAAATACTAATTAATTTTAGTTACTTTTATTTATCTTTATAAATTAGTTAAAAGTATCATATAAAAAATTAAGGAAATTACTTTAATTTTATAATTTAGCTATATATAACATAAAATTGATATATTATACTAACAACTCAGTTTAAATCAATCTTATCTATATATTTACAGATTTTGACGGAATCGGATTTAGGTTCAAATAATTGATTCTAACAAAACTTTAACCTGAATAAAAAAATGAAAACAAACCTAGCTTAACTCATCCCATAACTATAATATCCCAAATTTTCATTGAAGTTTAGACATATTAAAATTCAAATCTAGAAAGTTTGATAATTTGTTAAATAAATTTAATTAAATAGATAAAAAATTTATATATATCTCGAACAAAGGATCCTGTCCTCAATTTTTGATCCCCACACACTGCCAACAACCTTCCAATTTTCACCGCTCACATACAAATGGAGACAAACCGCATAGATCTTCCACCGATAGTTTAATTATCATAATTGTTTAATGCGAGTTTTAACCGTCACATAAAAACAAAGGCTGGCAGAACTATTTTTCTGTAATGTGTAACAAGTAATGGGCCAGGTAGCAAATTAAATAGATTGGGCTTGTCATCTGCTTTTCACTGTGTAACAAATAATGAATTTTTCATATTTATTTTGCACTTTAAAATTTTTTCAGTAATATATTCTAAAAATTTAATTTTAAAATTTTGTATTCTGAAATTAAATTTTACATTTTTTATATTTTAAAATTAAATTTTTGAAATGGATTTTTTATATTTCAATACTTTTAATCTTGAAATAATTTTTTAACATGAATTTAAAAACTAAAATTATGAAATATGAAATATGAAAAATGAAAAATACATTCTAAAATTTTAGTTTTGAAACATATGTTAAAAATTATTATGAAAGTTTAAGTTTGAAATGTAAAAGATAGATTCTAGAATTAAAGTTTTAGAAATCACTTAGACACCAATAATATAGCAAATATCCGGTGTAAGGATAATTTGGGAACAATAATTAAAAAAAGTAAGGAGGTGAGAAAAGTAAAAAAGAGAAGGTAAAAAAATAATACCCTACTATCTTAGATTTAGTTTGATCCAAAGTCAATTTATAATGTTAAATCGAGTAAAATTTATAGTTGAGGTGGTTTAGTATCCTATACTTTGCTCTTATTTAAGAGGGAGAATAGGACATGCTAAAAATGTTGTAATTAAAATAATGAATTAGTTTTAACTCACTTTTTTTACACGATTAAAAGAAAACTTATGGATTAAGACAACTGAAAATTCAATTTAACAATTCACTTTTTATTAAGCAAGAAAAAAATTAAATTTTAATATGAAATAACTTCTGTTTAAGTTATATTACTGAATTAAAAAATATATTCATATATATATATATATATATATATATATATTGTATTGTTTGATTTAGTAACTTGATAATAAAGATTATATACTTCAAAATAAATTTTGTGCTAATATTCATTTTGCTTTCTTTTTTCTTTTTGTTTCTACCAAACTTATATGCCCATATTGAATATTTGTGTGATCAATTGGAATTAAATTCTGTCTTCATCATTTCCGTTGTAACAGTTTTTGCCTCTTGAATTTATCAAAAGGAGCATCTCATAGAATATATATCATATTCCTGTTAAAATAATATATGTTTGATGAAAAATGAATTGTACTATTTACGTTGCATTTTGTTTAAAACCATATAGTTTAATTTATGTTATTGTTTTAGGTATCAATTGGACCTAACCTCATTTCACCATATACCTTCTTTTCATCACAATACTTAATTAAGCATTTGAATTAACACTCAAAGAAGCACAATATTGTTACGTCTGTGGTCATAATAGCACACTCTTTACGCTATGATACAGGGCGACGACTAGCTTTCTTAGCAAATTTTTCTTCATTTGTAACATTTAATTTAAAGATTTCTTTAATAAAAATCAGGTATCTACCACTCGAATCATTCATCTATTGATAGAATAAGAAAAGAATGGATTAATAATGAAAGAGAATTTTCATTGTATGCCTATGAATATATGATATAAAGCTAAAATTAAAAGTTTTTATTAAAAAATATTATTTAGGAAACACAAAAGACATTAATTTAATACTTACCTTTTAAACTAATTTAAAGTATTTAATATTTGCATTTGTTCATAGGCACGCACTGAATAACTCCAATATAAAAAAATATGTGGGTTTTGCTAATAATAATGCAGGTCTAGAAACTAATAAATAACTTTTAATAACAAATCATGATAAAAATATATGAATAATAGTTTTTAATTAAAACTTTTTAGTTTTAAATGTATATCACTAAAGTCAGTTCATAAGATTTTGGTGAAGTTTAAAAAGAGGTTGTTGGTAATTAAATAGCATTATGATTCAAAGGGAACTGAGAAGTTAGTTGGTAGTGAGAAACGACTACTGAAAAAGTCGCTGAAAAGGTGTCATGGTGGACTCATAGTCTACTTGGACACCAATGACAATTTCAGCTACAAAACAAACTTCACATGGCACGCGTATACAAGTACAACCTGCGTTACACATCACCATCAACTCAATGCAGAGAAACTTCATTTGCTCTTAACTTTTTAAACTTTGAAGCCCCCACCCTATGACAATGAGTCCACCATATGCCATTTTTCTAACCATGGAATGAACCCAAAATAAAAAGTAGGATTCCTAACTTACCCTTCAAGTAATTGCTTCTTAAATACATGTCTCTGGTGGAACTATCTACTTGAATCAAAACAACCATTCCATTGTTTTACTCTCATGGGTACCAACATTCTTACCATGACAAGCCACAATTTTGAACTTGATTGCAAGAGAATTCATGATTCTTTGAGGGGTTTGAGCCAATTGATTCCATCTCTGGCTTGTTTAACCCAACTTGAAAGGCAGCAGTTAAGAGAGACCTACAAGGCTGTGTATGGAGAAGACTTGATAAGTCACCTTCAAGGATATGAAGAAGATGTTTATTCTTCTATGAATATGAAGTGTTCTGCTTTGTCCTTGTGGATGCTTGATCCACATGATAGGGATGCTTTTGTGGCTAGAGAAGCTCTTCAACAAGATGAGACCAATTTCAAGGCTCTTGTGGAAATTTTTGTGGGTAGAAAATCAAGTCATGTTCTTCTCATCACACAGGCCTACCACAAAAGGTTCAAGAGGCAATTGGACCAAGATATTGTCAATTTGGACCCTCCACATCCATTTCAAAAGGTGAGATATTTATTTGGGAAACACTCAATTGACCTTTTTATGGAAATGTTATTTTTTGGTAAGTTTAACGAAATGGGTTTGGTTTTGCAGATTCTTTTAGCATTGGCTGCATCACATAAAGCTCATCAAGTTGATGTTAGCCATCATATATCTAAGTGTGATGCTAGGAGGCTCTATGAAACTGGGGAGGGAAGCTTAGGAGCTGTAGATGAAGCTGTTGTGCTAGAAATTTTAAGCAAGAGGAGCATTCCCCAACTGAAGCGAACATTTTTGAGTTATAAACACATCTATGGGCATGACTACACAAAGGTACCATTAAAACAATATGCTACTAGTCCTCTCCCTCCCCATCTTACCATATTCCATGTATTTTCGTTGTTTGATGGATTTTAAAATGTGTTTTGTGTCTCTTCAATGCATTCTTTGAATTTAGTCTATCAAGAGGGGAAAATATGGCCAATTTGGTAAAGCTCTAATGATGGTTGTGAAATGCATATGTAATCCAGCACACTATTACTCAAAGGTAACCATTTTATCATTGTTCTTAAATTGTTGTTCAAATCTTCAACAGATATATAGTTTAGGAAGACATACATTATTTGAAAAATTACAATTTGGGTTAATAATGACAGGCACTATATACAAACATCAAAGGGGAAACAAAGGACACAGGAATTTTGGCACGAACATTGGTAAGCAGGGCTGAGGTAGACATGAATGAGATCAGAAAAGTTTTCAAGGAAAAGTATGAGAAGGAACTTGTTGATGTTATATGTGAAGGCATTCCATCTGGGGACTACAGAGACTTTCTAGTTGCCTTGGCTACAAAAATCTAAGTAGCTGTTACATCTGATCTTAACTTTATAGCAACAAAAACTTGTTGAGAACAGTATAATTCAGATTAGCTTTTTCAGTTTCCTTTGTGAGTGACATGAATTGAAAAACTTGTTTAACTTAATACTAGTTGTGGTATACAGTTATATAATGTGACAATGTAAACATGATGTCTCTTTTCATGAAGCAAAGCAAATTTTTGGCATCTTTATAAAGTGTTTCTCTGTAAACCGCATAGCCACTTTTATTCTTATATCTTTTTGGTTGCTTCTTTACACTACAATGCTAGACTTGACTTACAACATTAGAAATGGATGGTTGGTCACTCATTTGGGGTCTACTTGTCAATGCCCAGGTAAAATAAAAATAAAAATAAAAATAAAAATTTTCCTAAATTTGAATCTTTTTTAACATAATAACATCTTTTATTGAATTTTCTCTTTTTTTATAACATGTGCCTTCATTATTATTTAGCAAATATTTTTATATAGTTTAACAATTTAAAATTATTAATTATTTTCGATTTTTTGTTTTGCTTGTGATTTCTATCTTTTCATCAAATTTTAACTTCAATTACTTTTAAAATTTTTATATAATTTTTTCGTCTCAGATTTTTATCATGTATATTCTTGAATCAATTATTTTCCATTTTCTAAATTTACCGCCCCCCAAGTCTAAGTTATCTATAATTACTTATTAGCTTAAATATTTTTTTTAATTTATGTAAATATGGTCAACTTTAATTTTAATCTTTTGAAATTTTTTTGGTTGATTTTTAATTCTCAGTAATTTAGATTTTTTTAAAAAATAATTTCTCTTTATTAGTTGACATTCATTTAGTCATAACGTGTTGATTTTAATTCTTAGTGATTTAGATTTTTTTTAAAATAATTTCTCTTTATTAGTTGACATTCATTTAGTCATAACGTGTTAGCAATAATTCTGAAAATGACATATAGTGTAACATACCAGATGCTGTGACAAATACGGATTATTTTTATAATTTAAATTTATAAAAATTAAAGTCAATAAGATAAAAATTTGAAGAATTAAAACCAAATTTAATCATATTTACATAGGTTAAAGACATATTTAAGCCTTATTTATTCATTTAAATTAATTAGGAATAAGTAAATTAAAGGAATGCCTGTATTTAGAGTAAAATTTTATCAAAAAAAAATTTATTTTAAAATAAATTCCTTTATGCTGTTTTCAAATTCTAGTGTAACATAATTTATAAATTTTAAAATAATATTTATTATTATTGTTGTTGGTGTTTAGATGGGCTAACATGTATATTTTAACATAACAGTTTTTGACAAAGGAAATCATTATCATTTATCAATACCTGATATTGATTAAAAATTAAATCAGGTAGAAATAAAAGAGCTTAATAATATTTTTAGTTCTTTAATTTTAAGGATAAACATTTATTTCTGGTTATTTTTATTTTTTAATTTTAAAATTTATGATTTTGGTTTATTCATTAATTTTGTATTCTATAATTAATAAATTTTGTTTAATTTTTATTTAATTTTATTAATCAAACATTGATTTAACTTAATATTAGATTAAAAGTAGTGAAGTTAAATTAATTTCATTAATATAATTATTTAATTAAAATTAATAGAGACCAAAAGCATAGGATCTCAAATTTTTGAAGAATTAATTTCATTTATTTTTCATCTAATTTTATTAATTTATGAATTTTCTGATAAAAATTAACAGAAAAATTAAAACCCTACTCAAAATTTGAGGAATCAAAATCGTTAAAATTATATAAGATCAAAATTATTAATTCTCAAAACTAGAGAAAATTAAAGTGCAATTAAATGAAAAAAAAATAAGGGAAAGATAAATTGACAATAAAGTAAATTTGAAAGAAAAAATAAATTTGACAAAAAATGAATGGAGGCTAAAAATTGAAATAAAGAAAAATGCATGAACTTAAATCGATTGGATTTCAATTTATAAGGAGTAAACGAGTAGGATTTTGACAGAGAAGTAAACGGGCATGTTAAAAATAAGGTTTTATCTTATATTTATCTTTCTAATTCAGTATTAAGGTAATTTTATTTTATATTTTTTTTTTCTCAATTTTAATTTATCATTTTTGAAATAGAATAAATATGGTTTACTATTAAGATTTTTATTCAATTATTAATGTAAAATATCGACTGCAAATTTTTTTATCCAATTATTAATATAAAATATTCATTAAATAATAATGTTTTAAGATTATTAAATTATGATAAGTTAATGTAAAAATATCATCTATATCCCATCCAAAATAATAAATTAGTATTTAATAATTTTAAATAAAAATAATTTTTAATATAAAAATTTTAAAATAACTACAAATTTAAAATTTTTAAAAATAAAATTTTAATAAATTTATATGTTAAAAAAGATTAGAAAATATAATTTTATATTAAAATATAAATTTAAAATATTATATAAATTATCAAAATCTACGTTCGTATGTCAATTTAATATAGTAACTATAAAATTTTAAAATGTATCAATAGATTGCAAATAAAAATAAATTTATAATTTAAATTTTCTAAAAAAATATAAAAATTAATAAATTTATATGTTAAAAATATTAGAAAATATAATTTTATAATAAAATATAAATTTAAAATATTATATAAATTATCAAAATCTACGTTCGAATGTCAATTCAATATAGCAATTATAAAATTTTAAAATATATCAACAGATTGCAAATAAAAATAAATTTAAAATTTTATAACCAGTTATTTTGATCCTCCACAATTTCAATTTTTAGCAATAATATATTTTTTCATTTGTAGCAAATGATTCACAATGACCTCGTAGTTATAATTCAATGGTTACTAAGTTTCAATATTTCAGTCCAGAACGATTTTAAGAAAATGAGCCATTTTAAAATTTAAGAATTTAGAATTAATAAGAATCATGATGTCATACATAGCTTGTTTCATGTTCTAACCATTAAATTTAAAAGTGAAAAAATGATAACAATAATATAGTTTTAGACATGCATAGATGATAACAATAAAACAATAATGAGATGGAAATCAAAATAAGTAGTTATAAATTATTAATTTATTTTTATTTTCAACCTAAAAATGTGTTTTATATTCACCATATTGAAACAGTATACTGATTTAGATATTGATAATTTACATAATATTTTTATTTATATTTTATTGTACAAATATATTTAATAATATTTTTAACATGTAAATTTATTATTATTTTATATTTTTTAAATATTTAATTTTTTTTTGAAATTTATGTTAAATATTATTTATTATTTTAAATTATCAAATATTAGTTTATGTTTTGGATTGGATGTGGATGAAAATTTTTCATATAATTTATAATAATTTAATAATATTAGAATATTATAATCAAAATTAACATTTTATATTAATAATTGAAAAAAAAATCCAACTCAGCATTTAATATTAATAAGTAAATGGAAAGTTTAACGATGGACCATGTTTGTTCTATTTTAAAGAAAGTAGATTAAATTAAGGAGATCAAGGTTATCCTATACTAAATTAGTGAGGATAAAAAATACAATTAAACCAATAAATAAATAAATGTTATTTGTGTATCATATAATATTTTTTGAATACAGATAAAATATTGAAAATCCCCGTTGATTATTAAAATAAAATATTATATTAAAAAATACTTAAAAAAATAGATTTACAGATGATTATATTTTTATAATGAAAAATTTAATTAAATATTAAAATATACGCACTTGAACTTTTATGTTTAGAACAAATTAAAAAATTTTATAGAAAATTATTTTATTGATAATTTTATAATAAATTTAATTGAAATATATTGATAATGTAAAAATATAATTATTTTATTATATTATTAAAAATGTTGAATTTTATAATAAAAAATTATTTTAATACACTATTAGGTATAGAAAAATATATAGTGTCGACTAATTAAAAATTATAATGAGTATGAATTTTAATGTAACTAATACAAAATTTAATTATTTTTAATAATATAACTTATAAATAGATGAAAGTGTAAATTGTTTTTTTGCTCTATTAGTGTATTTCAATTAAATTTATATAATATTAATTACTTTAAAGTGACACGTACTGTAATTTTCAATAGATTGATAGTATTAAATTTTTTTGTATTAATAGTATATAAAAATTAAATTTTTTAAATATGTCATTATATTTAATGTTGATTGAAAATTTTAATCATTGTTTAAAAATATTTAAGGAAATAAATTTTATTAAATGACCAGTTAAGCAATTGATTTGAAAGACACAGATATGTGAGAAGGATAAAATAGTTTAAAAGTTATTCTACTCTTAAAAAATAAGCATTTAAATTTATAAAATAAAATAAATAAAAATAATGAAAGAAATACAAATTTTAAGAAAGCTCATATAACCTACAAATGGAAGGAATAAGAGCGTGGAGAAGGGAGTAAAATACATGAGACATCATGTTTCTATTATTAATTTTTACAATATTTTTTTTATAATTTATAATTTATATTTTTTAATCACATCATTTAGTTTATTAACATATTTTTTTTCTATTTCATTTATTTGCGAACAAAATTGTAAAATTGTTTTAGTAAAAATAAAATTTTCCAAAATATGTTACAAGTGATCAAATTTACGCTATAAATCAAAAAGACAAAAGAAGAGGACATAATTAAGAAAATCCAACTCCTTCTGCATCTAAAATATATTATAATTTTAGGCAAATTATTAATGCTTAAATTTAAGATAATTACCACTTGTTGGACAAGTGTTCCGCATACTCATTCAAATAACTAACTACACATAAAGCTGAATAATTAGAGTTATTAAATTAGGCAGACCTATTATAGGCTAAAACACATTTAGGGTGGACCAAATTGAACTAATTCTATTTTGGACTGAAAATTTGTAAGTCTAACCTAACCCTTCCCGGGTTATGAGACTGAAAAAAAAAAACACTTATAACTAAATACAGAAATTTTGAATTTTTATTGACATAAAAGATATTTGCATTTTTAAATGATCAAAATCTTTGTATTTACTGTAATAATTTTTTTAATATATAAATTTTTTTATAAGATTTAAATTTAAGATATCGTATCTTAAAATCTTATTAAATACGATAATGACTTCTAAAACATTATTTATGCAATAATTATTACAAGCTTACATTAAAACAAAATTCTTGTAAACTGTAAATGTATCAAGTGTATGCTTAGAAAGTATAAAATAAAGCAATCGTAATATAAAAAAAGGTTATTTATCTATAAGAATATTAATTATAGAGTTTAATTTTAATTATATGTTATTAATTTATTAAAATATTTTTAAATAATTTTTTATAAAATTTAATAAATTTTAAGTATATAATTAAATAAAATATAAAATAAATTACATATAAATATATTTTAATTAAATTCCTAATTGTGTATAAATACAAATTTTAAACAAATATAAAAGTTCACATGACATATAAATTCACTAAGGGAAACCGATCACCCACATGCCCAAAAAAAAAAAGACTTAAGAAGTCGTTATCATGTAAAAAAAAATCACCTCACTTTCATACACGCGCACAAACACAAAATACATAATAGAATTCATCGTAAAAAGCCTATTAAAAGTCCTTATCATAAATGAGATTTAAATCTTTATTTTTATTATTTTTTCATCCAACATAATGCCATACATATTAGAATTCATCGTAAAAAAACTGTTAAAAGTCCTTTTGATAAATGAAATTTAAATCTTTATTTTTATCTATTTAGAGCCAACATAATAACATTTACATTTTTATCATTATCATTAATTAAATTGGCTTTTCATCCACATCTTTAAATGGTCTTGATCGTTCTACATATTAAAAATAAATAAATACAACCAATCCTAATTATAATTTTTGAGATGTAAAAAATATATGTTAAATATAATAGAATGAGAGTTTATCCAAAAATAAAAATGTTATTTAGTGAAAATTTAAAGTAACAATTATGAAGAAAAATAAAATCTTGCAAATTAATTGAGATCATGTAATTTTTTAGTATATAAATATTGATAAATTACTATTTTGTTAATTTATTTATAAAAATTTAGATATAATTATTGTATAATTTATAATTATTTATTGATAATTTTTTTAATTTTATATAAATAATCAAGAAAGTAAAGAATTAAAAAATAGACAAATTTTAAGTTGAAAATAATAAAAAAAGGATATAAAAAGATAAGAGAGTAGTAGAAGGAAAAAATATCCATTAACATATTCCACAGTAGGTTAGGATTTCCAACATAATTGTGCAGACCTAAGCATGATCATGCTAACAAAAGGTGGCATGTCTATGCAGAACAATGAACATAGTTGTGCCAATTAATGAGTACGGTTGTGCCAGCAACAAAACCACATTAGTCCTATTAACACAGAAGAGGTTCTAGTCAACCTTAACGACGTTATAGCTGATTTAGAATGATCATGATAGTTGAGTAAGCGACTAGGTCAACTCGGTCCGTGAAAGAAAAAGCCCTAATCCACACATATAAATGGGAGGCTCTGTCATACCCAACTACACACCACTTTTGAGGCCCCAAAGGCCATGTAGTTCACTCTACGGGGTCACACCTCTCACAACCCGAGAGGCATTTTCTTCTATTTCCACTTTCTAGTTTCTTCATTTTTGGTTCTTCTCCTAGTGTCCTTTCATAAGATCTTAGTAGAAGGAATCCCTCAAAGTGTTAAGTTACAAAGTTGCTTGTAGCCTTCCTAACATTTTGGTTTTGTATCTCTTATATTAGAATTAGGTTATGGATATTTTTAGGTTAATATTTACCATGTAAACTAATCCATAATTAATGAGACTTTGATGAACCTTATGATATAATTGTTTTAATCCTAATTTTTCTCATAAATAATTATTATGCCATTATGCTGTTGAACAATGATATTTTGGTTATTCAACTATATGCCATTACATTGTTGAATGATGATATTATGGTCACCCAATTATATTTCCTTTTATGCTTAATTCATTAATAGGAAGTAGTTAATCTTGTTAATATATAAGTTGATTGGGGGGATAGATGATTATACCATCCCTCGATTGATAGAACTAAAGGTAACTGAATCCAAGGTTTTGGAGGATCAAATCGGAATCCTAAGTTTTCAACTAGTTAATTTTCTAATTAGTAGTTGACAACCTCCTATAGTTTATGCTTCTCTTATATATCCTTCTTGCATAATCATTGGGGCAGTATTTAGGGGAAGGATTATTACTGTTGCAAGATCATTGGATAATAATAGCTTTAGAGTAGATGGTTAACAAGAAGAATTGAGAGTAAAATTAAGTAAAGTTATAAGAGGTTTCAAAGTTTCATATTTTTTCATAATTTTCATTTGTGTTCTTGTTTTCTTTCTTTATATTTTCCTCAAACCTTGCTTTATTTACCTTTATGATAATAACCTACAAAACATATATTTGGTGAATTCAAAAGTTAGAATTTAAGTTTCTCTTTTAGATTATTGACATAATATTTGTGGAATCAATACTAAGGAGTCTAAAATACCCCTTTCTACACCGATGGATATACTTGTCTATAAACAAAACTTGACAAAAAGTTTTACACTCATGTTTTGTACACAACAAATATTAATATTAAAAAGTATACTTTTACTATTATAGTGATTAGAATGATGAATACATCATGAACATCTTCTAATTCATTTACCAAATTTAATAAGGGTCCTCCAATATTTTAAAACATCTAAATTCTTGAGATTCGTAAGCTTTGATTCTTTCACATAGAGGGTATGTTTAAATTTTTAAAATTTTTAATTTGCAATGTATCTTTATTTTTTTTTTCAAAATCTTACCTTATTTCAATAAAAATGTTAATTAAAACTACATATGAAAATAATTACTAATGATTTAAAAAATTGATTAAATAAATTTTATCTGTAAGATATTTTACATTAGTTAAAAATATAGTTTGAATATTTTTTATATAACTTTAATAGTTATTTTTCTTAAGTTAACTTTTGAGAATAAATTAAATCTTATCTGCTAATATGATATTAAAGTTTTTTCAGTTTTAATGTTAGCTATTTGTAAATATTTCATTTGCATGCACCAAATATATGTTATTTTAAGTATGAGGAGAAGGTGTTTAGATGTCCATATTATTTAGAAATATGGCTAAAATATTCTTTTAAAACTTAAAAATAATCTTTTATTGGTTTAACTTTTAAAAAGTAAATTAAACTCATTTTTTAATATTGAAAAAAATTTTGTTAACAAATTTGTTTACCTTTCTTCATAATTTATAGTTGAAGTTTCTACCATCTGTCATATAAAAAAGTTATATAATAATTAAAATTATTTATAAAATATTCTTCCTATTGTTTAACTTTTTGCCAACCATAAGCTATTGGAATGAAATTTTGAGTAAGAATATTTTAAAAATTAAATCATTGTAAAATTTAAGAGTACAACTAAACATAAGAATTTTGATATATTCATTCCAGTACTTATCAAATTTGTCCATCCCACTTAGATAAAAAGAGTTCAAGTTATAGGTTCCTTAAGAATCTTTCTAAAACTTCTTTAACATTCTTTAAGATTTTGGAGAAGGGTGTAGGGCTATGAGATTTCCAATCTCTATATTAAGGTAAGTGTCTCCCTGAATAGTAGGGACCAAAACATATTGATTTTAGTTGTGTCCAATTGTTGATGGATCTGTGGAGATTAGTCGTGTTTTCGGCAAAAGAGAATGATGAGATTAATTTGGTGTTAGATCAAAATATCATTGCAGTAGAAGAAAGACTATTGTTAATTCTTGTTTTCTTCTACTGCATCCTAAAGATCTAATGCTTCAAGATAAGTAATCATTCTTACAACTCATAATCCATACTCCTGACCATTAAAGATGGGTGCATCGATGATGTGTGATGTATCCCTTTCCATTATTGTTTCTCACATATCCCTGAAAGATAATAACTTTGATACCAATTTGCTGTTTCTTATTTATAAAAGGAGAGAGAAAAGTGTAATGTAAAGGAAAAAAACATATTAATATTTTATTAAAAGGCTCTATATATAGAGCATAAATTCTATAGTTGTTGATTCCTTATTTTGTGGGCATAACAACCTTATTTAAAATTTTAAAAAGGAATCATAACTTGAGTCAATCTCTTATTTGTAGGAAATACACTTTGACTCAATCATGTATTGTAGGAATAAACAAATCCCTACAAAATAAGAAACAGACTGACTTGATTAGTTATTGTAGGCACATGTTCAACAATTTTCATTATTAGGATGTTATATAAAAGTTATAATCAAATGGTCCAAGATGCTTTGAGTGGACAAAATAACGGGTATAATGCAAAAAATTTAAGCTCTTGCAGAATTGTTCACCATTCACAAAAAGAAGATGTACACACTCGAGCAACAAATCAAATGAGTGAAAGAAAATTTAATCTTATGCCAAAAGTAAGAACCCACTAATGAAAATTGAAAATGAATGAAAAAACTTAAATATGAACTCAGGATCTCTTAGAACTCCAAGAGATATATTGGGGTCAAAGATCAAGGGCTGAATTGTTAAAGGAAGGAATCAAAACACAAATTTTTCAAAGAAATGAATCCCAACACCAACATGTGAACAATATTTCAATGCTAAAAAAAGGCTGATCATTGAATTATAGACGAGCCTCAACTTCAATAGCTTTCAGTCCACCATTTCAACAAAAAAATTTCTTCATTCAGTGTGCTTACTTCAAAGGATATTTTAGAGGTGGTAAGGGATAAGGTCTTTATTGTGTGAAAAATGTGAATATAAAATTCTTGCTAAATTTTACCTACAGACAAGTATACTTGTTGAGGTAGAAAGAGTGTATTTTAGGCCCTCATTATCGATCCTACAAAGATTAGTCTAACAATCTAGTATGAAATTTGAATTATAATTTTTTATCTCCCAAAAGAAAAGTTGTTTTGTAAAGACAATAAAAGTAGTAAAAGAAAAATAAATAAATAGAAATAATATTTCTATTATATGATAAAAAAATAGAAGTTGTGTAAGTTATGAAAGATTTATAGAGCTTTGGTTTCCCTTGTGACTTTACTTGTTTTTACCCTTAGTTTTCTTTTTATTCAATTTCTAACCACCTACACTAATTCTACTACTCCTCCTTGATCCAACAATGGTAGTAATTTCTCTTTTACTTATTAACACTAGTAAAAAATAGAGATTTAATAACAACCTTGTACATTGGTTATTAGGAAACCGGTGTAAAAAAGATACGATGGTATTTTTGTAATATAATTTAACTTACTACATCAGTTCATTTATAATCAATGTAAAAAGTTTTTTTATCTCGATTATTAATGTAACCAATGTTAAAGATAACTTTTTATATTGGATTTTTATGTAAGTGTTTTTGGTTCATTTTGTTCTAGGTCAGCAACCATATTTCCTTCTCCATTAGTAAAATTCTCAAAAAGTTAAATCCTTCATTATTGTAGTTTTCATCTCCATTAGCAAAATTTTGTTCCTTGCTATGTCTCCATCACTAGCAAGAGAACTAACTTCCGCCGACCATCGTACATACAATGTTTACAAAAGATTGAATCCATTTTGTCTGTTACGAAAACATTTCCTCCATTAAAACATCTTCACTCACGACCTTTGAATTATCAAGACTGGAAGATTGTTTTAATGCCAATGCCTCCTATCCATTATGGCAACTTCAATCTTGTGTTATACAATTATTCCTTCAGTTTAAAGCTCAAGATTTATAGAGAAATCTTTTTAGCATATGAATATTTGAATTCCTGATGTTGCATAATAGATTGTTCACTTTATCAAATTATGGAAAAGTAAAATTGAATGGTTAACTAAGTTATCATTGAGAATTATCATTCGATTAGATTATAGATAAATTTGGTCAGGTTATTATATAACTATAGTTAGAGCTTAGAAAAATACTCTGCAACTTTACCATCTGTACACCATTGCCTCCAATCATCCACAATGAAATAGTTTAACCATCTTATCCAAGTTTAAGTTTTCAAGATAGGAACCATCATATCATGATCACCACGGTTAATAATGTATAAATTTATTTTGGATATGAAATTCAAGTTAGTTCATTCTTGTTACCTTGTGCAATATATGAGCATAGATAAAAACATATTGACCTGTATATATGAGTGAATGATAGCCTTTTCTACCATGGTTTACATGAAATTCATAGCTGTTAGGGATATCACCTTTTTAAGGAATATCCATGCTACAACAATTCCGTTGTCCTATGCTTTCCTGCAGCAAATGCGGGAGCTTTATGTTATTTTTACTTAGTATTGCAAACTAACCAACTGAATGAGAAAATTACTTTCATTTGAATAAACTACACCTTATGAATGTACCTTATGAATGTGCAGGGCATTGTGAAATTTATCATCATTGGCCCAATAAATGCAGAGGAAGTTTTCATAAGCCTAAAGATGGAAATAAAATAAACCTCAAGTTAACATAAATATTTAGTGAATTTAGTTGTTAATGCAACCAAAAGATGATCGTATAATTATTTTTACCAATGAAAAATGAAACAACAAATGTAAACATATAGTATAACAAGATTCTCATTGCATTATATATATATATTTATATATATATATTTATATATATATATATATATATATATATATATATATATATATATATATATAAAAAAGAAGGAGTAACATCCTTGAATCAAATTCACTGGAGACTATCCAACAGTTTAAAGGTGGGAAATTTGAGATGGATATTGAGGAGCTTCTTCTTGAGATATTTCATAATTAGAGATCTCCTCCAAGGCCTTTCAAAGTCTTTCTCATATAATGGCTCTAAAATATGGGTTTTTTTAATTTCTAATGTAGCCTAAGGCAAGGAAACAATTATTTACTTTGTGATTGTCGATTTGACTAGAAATTCTAGTCATGACATGAAAATTGGATAAGAAAGAGACAAAAAAATAATAATAAAAAATTTATACTTCATGGAATGACTCGACATCTCTTAAACATTATACATTTCCAAGATCTACATTTATATACTTTCCGTTACAATTTTTTTTAGTGATTATTCATTAAAATAATAGAGATTCGTTAGCATTTGACTTTTGTTGGAATAGCTACTGAGAAATTATAATGAAATTACCTCGAATAACTCATCAAAAATAACTGTCATTCCATTAGTAAAAGGGATTGCATAGTTATCATTGAGAAATAGCATGCTTTTAAGAAGCTAGCATTCACTTGTTGTGTGCCAAAACATTACAGTTATATTCTTCCACGTCTTTCATATAATCGTGGAAGCATACTTATTAAGTCATTGAGTGGCCTAACATAATATGATATTTTTAGTGATTTTAACTTATCAATTGTTAAAACTATTAAGTATCCTTTGTGTCTTAAACCTATATATCATGAGTCTTTTATGTGTTATGTAATTGTTGAATAAATTATAATCCTTTCTCTATTAAGCTCTTATAGTTTGATGGAGTTAATTTTATTTTATTTTTGCTGGATTTTATTAGTAAGGTTTCTTTTCTAAAGTGAATGCTATATTCTGTATCCTTAACACTTTTTGTGAGTATTTGGAATTAATTTTTTTTATCCTTTTAATTAAGTTTTTAATCATTCAACTATCTACCTTAGTGTTACTTTAATTACCTTGTGCCTAGATAATAATTTTTTAATTTTCTACAGCAAGAGGTGATCTACATAGGCAAATCCAGCTGTGAGGAAGAACCACTAAGAAAACAGATGTACTACTTTGTATCATTCTTATCTTAGAACAAATTTACATATCAACTTCATTTTTTAAAAAATTATGGTTCAATGCATACCCCGATCGTCATTTGTGTTCCTATATCTTTCACATCTATAGCTTATAAATTAACAGTTGATGAAAATAAACTTGGAAATATCTAGTTCACGCACAATTTTGGGTAACTAACCTGAACATTACTAATGTACAATTGTTTTTTTCTAAATTAACCTAAATTTATATATGGATAGAAGAAAGAAAAGAAAATGAAAAAGTAAACTCAATAAGCCTTCATGTTCAAAAGGAGAACGACACCAACTGGGAGCATCTTCACGAAAAGGACCCTCCCCTGAAGAACTGAATGTACAAATGTATAATTGTTAATTTTATAAGATTTTAAATATAGGATTGTTTATAAAATTTTTATTTTTTATAATTTTACAAAATTTAAAGGAATAAATTAATATATAATAAAGAAGCTTTGTTATAAATTAGAATAAATTTGGAAATATTCACTTATTTAATGATTAGACAAAAACTTTTAGTAAAAAACTTTTGAATAAATAAACTAAGGTTTAAGTATTTCAAATGGTCTATTTAGTCTTTTAGGCTGACTTATTGTTTAAACTTATAATTAAAAAAATTTATAACACTTGCATAATTTACTTTATGGACGAAATAATAATTTTATTAATAGGACTTGAGATAAGTTAATTTTTTTTGTGGTTTCAGTTAAGTTCAAAAGGTTAAGAAATAGAACATATAATAAATAACATTTAAGTGTGGACAACAAGTTGAGCTAGGCTAATGTGTGATTGTACTTAATATTAGACAATTGATAATTTCTTGTGTATTCATGTGTGATCCGGCATTAACCAAACGTGTATCATGACCAATTGAACCCATACACAATGAATTTTTTACATTCGTTGATGTATAAACTTATCATATTCTATTTACACCAATATATTTTTAATTTATTATAAAAAATAAGTATAAAAGAAATATATATATATATATATTCAATTTTTACTTTTTAAAAATAGGATTCAATTGGTCATATGTACTAGTTTAATTCATAAAACTTGATACTTATCTTAATTCTTATAGTCAAATTTCTTATCTTGGGAAACTATAATTAATATATATGTATATATATATATATATATATGAATTTCTAACTTATACACAAATGATAATAGTGATATTGTTTCCTTCTTAATCCTATATAATCGCCTCATAGTTGATTTCTTGTTTTCAGCCTTAGTTTTAATTTTGGGTTCGATCCTAATGTAATTAGACTTGAAGAAATGTGGTTGTTGAAAGGTCTACTATTCCCATTAAAAGATTTAAAATAAATTATACAAAGATAAAGATGAGAATGAAATATGACTTTAATGTTATGAACAGTCTAGCGTCATTCGAATTGGAATATTTTGTTTTTATTTTTACTTTTTAATTGTTATGTAATTCAAGGATTTTGATTTGTATTATCTTATTTTCCGTAAATTCTTTTTTATCTCTTATTTTATTTATTTTTTATGAAGTATTTAAAAATATATAATAAATAATAAAATTTATCAAATATAATATTTCATGTTATTAATACATTAAATTATATAACTTTTAATGAATATTTATCAATACTATATATTCTTAAATATATATAAAAAATTTATTTATTCATCTCACTCATCCTATTTTTTTTCAATCTCATAAAATGTATGTGATAAATATTTTTATTAGATACTCATTATTAGATAAGAATTTTTATTAAAAAATATATGTTTAATATAAGAGTTTTATTATTATATATTATATTTTTTATGATA
Organism: Canavalia ensiformis; assembly: GCA_026541065.1. Classification (NCBI taxonomy): domain Eukaryota; kingdom Viridiplantae; phylum Streptophyta; class Magnoliopsida; order Fabales; family Fabaceae; genus Canavalia; species Canavalia ensiformis. The sequence goes on from JAMKYM010000798.1 coordinate 104,142, forward strand.
TATATCTATGCAATATTTTTTAAAAATATTATTAAAATTAATAAAAAATATTTTTTTATATTTTTGTAATATTTTTTAAATATTACCAATAATATTTTACGACATAAATCATATGCAACATTTTTTAAAATTTACTAAAATTAATAAATAACATTTTTTTATATTTTTATAATATTTTTTAAATAATAAAAAAGTATAATATTGACGTAATGTTTATATATGTTTAATAAAAAAAAACATATTTTGCCACTATACTTTATGTAATTTGTTTAAAATTCAAAATTTCAATCCGACTATTAATATTGGAGTGCCACCATCTTTAATTAAAAAAATAATTAGATGATCTTTAATTTTTTTAAGTGAATTTAAAATTTTTAATCAAATATTTGTAAAGGTAATAAAATTAACATTTTTTAATTATCAAATAATAAATTCAATGATTAACTTTTCTTTTCGGGTTTAAACCATATTCATATGTATGAGGTGCAATTGTCCGTGAATTAAATAGAACCGTTTTATATATGATAATTTTTTTTAGTTTTAATGTAGCTATAAATCCAAATTTTAAATAATTTTTTTTAATTAAATTTAATTTACCTTTCTATGAATAATTTATCATAGTTAATTAAAATAATTGATTCATTGTATAAAATATTTAGTTTATGTGAATAATAAGAACACTGGTTTTGTTTCATTTTAAAGGAAACTTTTTTTTATAAATAAATGTTTTTATGATATCGATTATGACTTTCATTGTAATGTTTTTTTGTTTTTTTCTAAAAAAAAGCCTGTATACATCCTATTATATGTATAGATTTTTTTTAGTGAATCAAGGTTAGACTTTTGATTTTATGTGATAAATGAATTTTATGAGTATGTTTCAAGCTCAAATTTTTATTATAATTATAATTATTTCCACATGATATGAGACTTTGTTTCAATACTTTGATTATGTTTATTTAATTATCAACGAACATTATAATTATCATAATAATTTAATTATCAAAATGCGTATATAAAACTAATTTTCTTTTCATTTTTTCAGACTAAAGAAACTCAAAAAATTTAAAAACAGACCTATGTATAAAATATAATGAAACCAATTCGATATTTAGAGTCAACATATAATTAAGACCAACTTCCTAAAATAATAAAATAGTCCAAGCCATATATAATTTTAAAATTACTTTTATATTTAACTGTATTTTACTATGTTTAATCATATTTATTTTCTCTTAAAAAAAACTTAAGATGGTTCAATATCAACTAATAAATTTTATTTTTTTTAAAAAGTTTAGAGTTAAAGTAATCCTTAGGTTTTATAGGAATTTATTTTTATAAAATTTATTATTAATGATTATTATTTTTTATAGAATTTTTTTCTTACTTCTAATGATATATTTTGTTGATAATAAATTAAAAAATAAATATTTTTTTGCAAATAATATCATGAGGTTTCATAAAAACCTACGTTAGGAACAGTTATGCATATCTCAATTATCTAGCTTTTTTAAATTTAAGATTTAGTATAATGAATTTACTATTCAATAAGTGAAGTAATTATTATATTTTTTGAATTTTTAAAGTTGGACAATTTGGTAAGGAATTTTTTATTTATTTGTTAATAATTTCTTCTAAAATCTTATATATTGTACTTTATAAAATTTAAATTGAGTTCACTTTTTATTATTCTCTAAGTGCATGCTTGATCATGGTAAATGATATCATAATCAAATTGTGTACTTGGGGACTAATGTGAAAAGCTATCAAAATTTTATGAAGTATAATATTTAAGATTTAAGGAGTAATTATTAACAAATGAATAAAAAATTTTCTTCTTGAATGGGATAGGATCTTACCAACAGAGAGGATGTTAAATTGTGATTATGAGGGACTAGATTAATCGATGAATTATTACGAGGGACTAGACTAATCGAGATCATAATTCATGTATTTCTGATTCTTATATAGTATGGATTGTAGTCAGGTAGATGCTAAATGCACAAGTGATCAGTATAAAAGAATGTATTGCACTTTCTATATTTCATATCGGTTGTTACCTTAACCGATGTAGGTGTCTTTCTACAGTGATTTCACTTAAAACCTATGTAGAAAGTGTCACTTTTTACAACAGTTGCATTGAAAACCAATGTAGAAAGTGAACTTTCTACGATAGTTAATTTCAGAACCAATATAAAAAGTTAATTTTTTACAATATTAGTTTAACTAATATAAAAAGTGACCTGTTTTTATATCAATTGTATATATAACATCATAGGAACATAGATAAATAAAAGAGGCATAATGTTTCATATAACACCTATAAATTCCTATAATGAAATATTTATGTTACAAATAAATTTTATTAAGAAATAAAATAGGAATAAGAGCAAAAGACAGAAAAATTATAAAAATTGATGCAAATGATGAAAATGCCCCTATACTAAGGTAACCCAAATAATATGCAAGAAAAAAATAAAATAAAAGGTAAAATATATTCTATGGGATTATAAAACATCAAGGATGATTGAAACGTCATGAAAAAAGATTAGTAACAAAGAAAGGGCAAAAAAGACCTCAAAAAACTTAAAATACCAAAAACATCCTTAGAAAGCTCTACTTTCTACAAAGAGCAAAAATGCTCCTAGAAAAATATCAAGTGAAATTAGAATGACTCGGGAACAAACCAATAAGTGTTAAAAATATCGGAGAAAAAATTTGGGAACCTCTTGGGTAATGTTGAGAAAATTACCAAAATGCCTCTAAAAAGTTGATAGGATAAGAAAATGCGGAACAAAAACCAAGAAGTGGGCTCCACACATCTTGCACGAAAATCCCATGTGGAAAACATGATGATGACTCACCATATGAGTCATCACAAAATTAAATTCACAAAATAAAAATATTAAATGCAAATATTCTTTCAACCATGGTTAAGATTAATTAACCTTGTTTAATTAAAATTAACCATACCTAGGGTAAATAAAATTTGATTAGTGACAAACTCATCATGATTAACACTAATCTAATCATAAGAGGATAATTTCTCATATTTTGAATTATTTTAGAAAATAAAAATCACATGCAAAATTATCAAAATATCCTTATGTGAGAAGTTAATCCCTAAATTATCCTAGCTTGGCCAAAATCGCTAAGGCCAAAATCCTAAATTATCTCAAAGTTGAATCTAATCCAAAAACCCCCCAAATTTTACCTTAAGTCTTAGCTTCCATCTTTGAAGTTTAAGCAAAATCAACACCTAATCACCAAGCCCCGCTACCACTACTAAGAGATCTGTGTGAACCACTAATAGGGGATCGAGACCATCCATCAAAGCCCTAGAAAAACCCATCATCAAGTATCCATCATGTAGGATTTTACTACTTATGTTTTTAAGCTTTAAATCTTGATTTTCATGGTTTGCTTTTTTCTTTTTGTGGATCCTTCTCTAAGACTCATGGATCTCATTTGGTTTAAACTGCATTTGGATGATTAAATATAAGCATCATCTATTTTTAGTAATTTTTTAGAGTTAAAGTTAAGTTTTGATGGATTAAAGTGCTTCTAGCCACCTTAGAAGCAATTTAATCGGTTAAAATTTCATAAAATTCAATTTTGATGCTTTGGTAAGATTTGAGAGGTTATGAGGAAAATTTTTGAAGTGCTCAAAGTATGAGATGGAAGGATTTTGGAGTAGATCTAGTAGATATATACTTATTTTCCATGAAAAATACTATCTTTAAGATTTTTATGGTTAAAGCTTGAAACTTGGTGATTTTCTTCATAATATAGAATTATGTGCTCAAGATTCTAGATATGAACTCATAAATTAAGACTCTTAAAATACTATGAAAAATTATACCATAAGTTCCATAAGATTGATTTGGACATAGATCTAAAATCTACTAAGAATAAGTTGGAATTTTGGGACCAAAAAATGGAACAAGCTTCATATGACACATATGAATTTCCTTAACCATGACCAAGCTAAGGAGTAAGAACAAGTATTCATGGATTTAAGTGTTAATGATGCTAAAAGTGCACAAAATCATGGAACTAGATCATGGGAAAAGAAATTTTGAGAAAATGACCTTGACTGCTCAAGGGGGAGCATTCGGCCACTTTTGTTTAATATGGGTAAGATCTCTAAGAATTTATAAGGATGTAATAAACTTTAAGATTAAGTCCTAAATGGTATAAATCAACTCTTAAGAGAAGAAAAATTGAATTAAAATGTTGTAGGATCAAAGAGTAACCATTTGGCCACTTTTAATTAATTAAGGGAGAATGTGTTAAAATCTTGATTAAAGTTAATTTAGGACTCTTAGTATGTAAATAAGAAAAATTAAAAGTGTAAGAAAGGTATAGGATAGGTGTGGATTACCATTCGGCCATAAATTCATAATCGATGAAATTAACTTAAAACCAAGATGAAGACTTAAGCTTGACTAAAAGATGTCTAAGTTGATGATTTAAAATGAATCATGGTGTAATGAATGGGTACATGAACATTTGGTCATACCTCCTATGAATGAAGGAGAATTCTTAAAAATTTCTAAGCTTGATAATATTTAATGGCATAAACCTTAACTAGTGGAAATCATCTTCTAAGTTAAAGGAAAGAGAACTAGAATGCCTTAAGATCCTTGTTTGTGCATTCAGCCACTTCTCAAAGGTTAAGAGAAGTTTGAGTTAAAGTCTCAATTAAGGTGCTAAGAGGATCCTAACTAAGTGAAGGAAGAAATTGTAAAGTTGGTATGGAAACTAGTCTAAAAGCTTGCTAAAATTAAGAAATGTGAGCTTAATAAGATGATTGTAAATTAATTATAAAGTAAAGTGAGATCTAAAGCATTCGACCACCTTGAGTTAATTAAAAAGGGATAGGTTTTAAACCTTGATAAAGGTGTAATAAAGATGCTCACCATGTAAAATAAATGGAATAAGGGTTTAAGAGAGGATATACAATGTTATGATGTCATTCGGCCATTTGTGACTAAATGGATGCAAGTAATTTAAAATTTTGCTAACTCATAAGCCTTAAACCTAATTTAATTAGGTTATGCATAAGACATAAAAATTGAAGTATACGAATAATGAATAACTCCAGAGGTGCCATTTAGCCACCTAAGGAAAACTTCTAAGTATTATGAAATTATGTGAAACAACTTGACCTTTGAGAAAAAGAAAGATTGAGAGATAACTTAGAATGATGAGTGGAATAAGCTCCCATCAATGATTCATCATAAAATGTTTTTGAATTAAACAAGTTGGACATGTATGGGTATGTGTACTTATGTTTCCCAAGAATAAATGATAAGTATAAGTAGGTCTTGATTTAGAATACAATTATATGCTTGAGAATGTTAAGTCAACTTGTGTACGGTTTTATGAATGCATAAAGTATAATGCGAGATGAATGATGATCATTTATGAATGTCTAGAGAATGATATTATGTATGGTAATCATGTGTGATTGATGTTGTGAATATATCCATGGCTTATTGATTGGATATTGATTGGGCATGAATGATTATCTAGAAGATTTTAAAAAGAAACCTAATTAGTTAAAAGATTATTAAAGAAAAAACTTATGTGAAAAGTTAAACTACTCTTAATGGCCTTGTGCGCATATAGCGGACAAAAGGGTCTCGCTGAAAAGGAGACAAAAGAGTTCTCCACAAATCCTTCTATTATGAAGTGTTAAGTCATAAATATTTAAGATAGTGACAACCATCTAGGAATGAGCTCATGTACTAAGAATAGAAGGTAGAGTAGCATAGTCAGTGAAAAGATATTGCTTGATTAATGTTAATGTATGCCTATATCTTAATTATCACTAAGAGAGTGATAGAGAATAAATATGAGACATGTAAGACATAGAGGAAATAATGGTCAAATAATATCTATGATATGATCCCAAAGACTTATGATGTTAAAGTAAGTTACATGTTTAATTAATAATGGTTTATCTTTATAAAAGAAATCCGTTTCGGTAAGATTTTTTGAAAGTAAAAAGTTAAACTTGTATGCATGACATGTTTTCCTAATAAACTAAAGTGGTTAGGATGAAAGTGACAACATTAAAATTAGGATAACATCCTACTGAGAAACTTAATTTCTCACTCCTTCTCCCTCCATTTTCTTCCTAAATGATTGGAATGTCTTTCGCAAATGTGGTAGTTTACATGGAGATTAACAACTAAACTGGACAATAAATGCTCATGGGTTGATGATAACAACGCAAGCTAACATGAGCATATTTTTCTTTAGGACATCTGTTTGTATCGATGGTAATAAGAAGCCTTCCATCCAAAGATTATACATTATGGAGTTTGCAATTCCTCTAGAAGCCTTCCATCCATAAGATGTGTTTCCTCCTCCTCCTGGCTACCAAGCGCCACCCGTAGCACCTATAGAGGACTCCTCCTCATCTGAAGGAGAATCAGATCCGCAAACTCCATCTAACTATTACACCACGCCCCATGTCTGGTCATCTCAGGGTAGCTCTCCATTCCCTTGGCCCTACCCATTTCAAACATTCCAAGAAATGGCTTACGGAACTTTCATCACCTTAGATCGAAGATTGTGGCTGGAGCGCTACCATCACCAATCCTGAGGTGTTTTGCCAAGTCTATATGTTCTGAAGAAGGAAGAAGAAGAAATTCATGCCAATAATGTAAATTTTTTAAATACATGGATGAATGCATCCTAGTTAGTATTAGATAGTTTATAGGTTAGTGCATGTAAAAATGGTATAAAATAAATATGTACGTAAATAAAGTGCGGAAGTTAATATATGTAATTAAGTGTGGGTAAGGCTCTAGTGCCTTACACTAATTATGTAGAGGTAAATAAAGATTGTATGAATGTTTAAGGATTGTATAATTATATGACGTGTAAATGTTATATGTTTGAGTTATGTTGCTCTAATTTACTATTTATTAGAGACAGTTAAATGAACAAAATAATTTGTAATGTTAATAAATTCTACATGAACAAAAGCGTCTAACTGTTTACATTTTATTATAAACACTATATCGATGAGGGTCACATTTGATATCAAAATGTTTTTAAAAAAATTACCGTATTTTCTCTAATAATTATTTTCTAAAGATTTTGCATCATAAGATAATAATCTATTAATGTAACTGAATGTACAACTTAAGCGTAAAAATGGTATTCATTTTTAGGATATTATGTTTCAAAGGGTGTGTTAACTACGTGTCAAGAAATTTACCGATTAGAAACCTAGGTTCCCAATTAATCCTCCAAAACTCTTAGATTCAATTATCCTACACTTCCATTAATTAGAATTAGTACAATTACCTCCCCCAACCAACTTATAGATTAATACAATTGGTTAGTTGCTATTAAAAGATTAAGCATAATAAAATAACATAATTGTAATGAAGACATCATTTTAGAAAAAGGAAAAATGAGGTTCAAATAGTATACATCACAAAGTTTTCCAAAGCCCCAAAAAGGGGAAATTATTTATTCATAAGAAAAAATGACAGCCCACAAATATCCATAACATAAGTATATAGAAGAAATATAGAACTAGTGTTGCCAACAAAGTTGGAAATTTCTCTAAGCTTACATTGCGTAAGAATTACTCCCACAAGGATCCTACGAGAGGACGTTGAAGGAGAACTAGGAATAGAGAGACTATAAATAGGAGTTGGAGGAAATGTAAGGCTTTGCCTAGAGAGAGGGATATTACTCTACTGTGGAGAGGAGTACTCTCCAATGGGAGACGTGTCATACTCTAAGGTGTTTTTCAATATGGCTTTGGAAACTGGAAGTGGTGTGTTGAGAAGTATGGCAGAGCCTCATTTTTATAGGTGCAAAATTAGGGTTTTCAGCATTGTGGACCAAGCTTGACCTAACTTTCTTGCAACCATTCTAGATCTCTTGTAATACCGTAGGGTTGACTGGAACCCCTCCTGCATTATTAAGGCTGATGTGCCATAGTCTATCAACACATCAAATTTTGGCACGATCGTGTTAGGTTAGCACAGTCATGCTAGGTTGGCATGATCGTGCTGAGTCACGTTGTCACGGCTATGCTGAGTCACTTTGGAACAACTGTGCAGCCTCATCCTTGCATGACCGAGCTCAAATTTGCACAATCATACTAGTTTGCTAAGGGGCATTTTCATCCTTTTCCGCTCCCTAGTTGCTTTATGCTTCTTTTCCCCTCTTTTTGGCCCAAAATATGCCTATTTTCATATTCTCTACTTTCTTGATCATTCTATAAAAGCAAGAGATACTAGGTGTAATTACAAGTGAATTATTCTCAATCATGCAGTAATTACGCCTAAAGACAACAGATAAAGTGACAGAATGACAGTTTGTCACATCCTCAAACTTAAACATTTCTTGTCCCCAAATATTAACACAAGGAATAAGAGTGTAGCAAGTATAAATCCAAAAAATCTCATGTTCATCATACAATAGATTGTATTACAGTTTACTAATGTGAGAATAGTTGACTAATCCAATTGAAGTCTTATAGACCCCTAAGATCAAGGTCTACACATCTCAAGCAATCAATATCCAAACTTCCAAGATTGTTCGAAATAGTCCCCAACAATGGTGGCAAAAACTTACAAAGTTTTACCTAGGGACAAGTGGACCCATCGATGTAGAAAGGGATATTGGAAACCTTTGGTATCATTCCTGCAAAGACTATTTCAACAATCCTTAAAATCATAATTAAATCTTAACTTTTGAGCTCATCGGGAAAGAGATGTTTTCAAATATTTGAAATAAATTATAAAAATGAAAAATCAAAGGTAGGAAATTTAAAGGAAGAAGAAAAAATACATGAATTTCATTATGGAAAGGCATGGGACTTTGGTTCCCCTTATAACTTTATCCAATTTCATCCCAACCCCTTTATGAATGATTTAAAGTCAATTGTTAACTATTTGTTCTCATTGTATTACTATCCAATAATCATGCAACAGCAATATTATTTTTCTTAAATTACTACCCACAATCATCATGTAAGGTATATAATTAAGATAAATATAAAGAACATTAAAACTTGTTAAATTAATAACCAATTAGAAATCAAGGATTTCAATTGGTCTTCCAAAACCCTTAGGTCCAGTTTACCTTATAATTCCATTAATTAGGTAATAGTGTGATCACTATCCCCCAATTAACTTAGAAATCAACAAGAGTATCTAATTCTCACCAATTAATTAAGCATAATAAAAAAATATAATTAAATAGAAAACACATAACCATTCCTAAAAGAGAAAAAAGGTTTGACTGGTTACATCATAAGTTTCATCAAGCCCCATGATTTAGGGCTTAGTTGCATATAGAGAGATAAGACAAACGAGAGCATACTATTCTAACAAAACAATTCATAATCCTAATTCTAAAAAAATAATGACAAAGTCATAGTGTCAGCCAGGTTAGCAATACGGTGTTACAACTCGCACTATGAAAGGGTTTCTATTTTGCAAGATCCTATGAGAAGATACTGGAAGAAAGATGGAGTGAAAAAGGTATTGGAGTATCTCAAGGTGCTGGGATGTTAGGCATAGCCTCCTTTTTTTAGGCTTAAGTTGGACTCTTTTTGTTATGAACTAGGTTGACCTAAGTTATCTTTTATGTTAATTAGGGATGACTTGGACAATCTTCTACGCCACCTAGGTTTGGCATAGTCATGCTAGCTTCCTTAAGGGGTATTTTTATCCTTTTATTGATCCTTTGTTATTTTTATTTCCATTTCCCCCTTTTTAAACCCAAAATATGCTTAGTTTCAGATTATCTTCTTACGTGACCATTTCTGAAAGAAATAAGGGATATTAGGTGGAATTAAAATTAAATAATCATAAATTATACTATAATTATAAATAATTTCCCAAAAATAAATCAACAGAATGGTGGTTTATCAATCTCGATCTAATTGACCAGCAGGATGTTTTTATATACTTGATACATATCCATCGAGTGCAAGTCCTTCTTCTCTATGTATTTTTCAGCAGATCTCCATTAGTTGCTCTTGGTAGCCAAATTCCCTATGATTGCCCACGTGTCTTCTAGGGGGTTGTGAAGGATGCCTCCTCCAAAGGCTGCATGGATCACAACTTTGTTAGTATATGAGAGGTTGTTGTAGAAGATCTGCAAGAGATGAGGTGTATGAGACCCATGGTGTGGCATTTATGGAGAAGATTCTTAAAACGGTCCTATGTGGTGATGGATCCATATAGATGTTCATATATTTGCTTTGCTAAGATATCATTGAAAGAGAAACATATCTCTAATTTTTGTACAAAGGAAGGGTACTTTCTTAAATGGTACTAGTTATGGAAATAATGATAACAACAATTTCTCTTTTGGTTTATAACCAAATGAAGAAACGTTTATAACTTGTTCACTTTTAGTTTTTAACCAACTAAACTTCTGCTCATAACCAAATGTGGCAAAGTTTATAACTTAAGAATTGATAAATAAGGATCCAAACTTGTTTAGTTTCTACTTGTAACCAAATGCAAAAAGGTTTATAACCTTTTTTCTCTAAGTTTCTATCCAAGCAAAATAAGACTTATAATCTAAGAACATCTTATGAGTAACAATTCTAACTAATCGTATGTAGTAAGGTTTAATACTTAAACTTTATACTATATCCAAATGAAATAAGGCATATAAATTTTAGTTTAGCATATTGTAATTTGATAAATAAGTATCTAAACTTGTTTAGCTTCTATTAATGTTGGTCTTCAGTGTATGGAGAAGTCTAAGATACTAACTAGGCTTTACAACAGTGATATGGCTTCACCATTAAAGGAGGGAGTTCAGATATACATGATCATCTCTTTCTTGGAAGGGGAGAAAAATGTTAGAATTTAAAACTTTGTCGCCATTTGTGAATATCCAAAAATGATTCTTAATAATATTTATGGTTTACCTTCAATAATAGAAATAGAAATACAATTTTACATAGACTTAGTTCCAAGAGCTAAACCCATCTCAATAGCTCTTTATAGAATGTCAATCCTTAAAATTGTCTGAATTGAAGAAATAATTAGAGGAGGATAATGGAAAAGCAATTAGTTCATCCAAGTATGTCTTTATAGCACATGCCTATATTACTAGTGAAGAAGAAGGATAGTAGTATGTGATTATGCACAGACTATCGAAAACATAATAAGGTGAATATCAAGAATAAGTATTCATTGTCAAGAATATATTATATAATGAATCAATTAAGGAGAGAAGAAGTATTCTCTAAGATAGACTCAAAATCGGGGTATCATCAAATAAGTGTACAAGCATAAGATACCCCTAATACTTCCTTCATAATATGATATAGACATTATGAGTACCTTATCATGCCTTTTAGGGTGAGAAAAGTGTTGGCTTCTTGGATTATATGAAAAAAGAATTTCATGTATACCTAGACAATTTTATGATTACCTTCACATATGATATCCTAATATACTCCAAGAATCATAAAGAACATGAGAAACAAATGCAGATAGTGTTACGAGATTTAAAGGACAAGCAGGTTGTATGCAAGAATGGACAAATACAAGTTTTGGTTGAAAGAAGTAAAGTTTCTTTAACATGTGATTACCAAGGAAGGGATTTCTATAAATCCTTTCAAAGTTGATACTATTATTCAACATAAAAGACCAAGGTGTGTCACCAAAATAAGGAGTTTTCGTGGACTAGCTGGATATTATAGATGATTTATACAAGAACTATCAAGTTTGTCATTACTTCTAACTTAACTGACATAGAAATGACAACTCTTCTTACGGACCACTAAATGTGATCTAGTTTATGCATGCAAAATGTGTGAATGAAAATGTATGCTAAGTTTTACTCACGGGCAAGTATACTTGCCAGTGTAGAAATGAGGTCTTTAAGACCCCTAATGTTGATCCCTAGAGGACTATGCCAACAATCTCTGAAAGAATTTTAAATTCCAACTTTCGAGCTCACCAACAAAAGCATTTTTATGCAAGTGTAAAAGATGAGAATATGAAATCAAGTTAAATAAAAAAAAAATGAAAATAAATGCAAAGTTATGAATAAGCATGGGATATTGGATCCCTTTATGACTTTACCTATTTTTATCCCCAAAATCTCTTACAAATTATTTAATCATTAATTACTAACCATTTATTCTAATATTATTACTATCCAATGATCATGAAATAGTAATAATATTTCCCCTAAGTACTACTTCAATGATCATGCAAGGTAAATAGTTAAGAGAAACATAAATCACATCATATTTGTTAAGTTATTAACTAGTTAGAAGTCTAGGATTCCAATTGATCCTTCATAACCTTGAGACTCAGTTACTCTATAGTTCCATCGATTAAGGATGGTATGATCACCTACCCTCCAACAAACTTAGAGATCAACAAGAGTATCTAATTTTCATTAATGGATTAAGCACAATAGTTTTGTTGATTGGAGGATGGTACGATCACCTACCCTCCAACCAACTTAAAGATCAACAAGAATAGATAATTAATGGATTAAGATAAATAAAGAAACATAATTGGACAAAGAACTATATAATCATTCATAATAAAAATATATAGTCATTCATAAAGAAAAATGGGGTTCAAATAGTTACATCACAAGCTTCATCAAAGTTCTGTGATTTGGTGTTAGTTACTTATATAAAAAGATGATAAATGAGAATAAACTATTCCAAAAAAAAATATCCATAATCCTAATTCTAAGATAAGAAATACACAATTGTAATACTAGCAACGCTAGCAAAAGACTTTGTAACTTACACTATGAAAGGATTCCTTCCGTCAAGATCATACAGGAAGATGCAAAAGAAGAAAAGAAAAGAGATTAGGGGAGATGGAAATAAGAAATGAGAAAAGCTACGTCGAAGGACCCCCTTCGAAAGTGTTTAGGTATTAAGACGTCTTTTCCTTCTGAGGTGTAGCCTCCCTTTTATAGGCAAGGATTCGAGTTGTCTCCGTTCTGAATTGGGTTGATCTAAGTGGCCTCTTCAGTCATCATGAATGCTTTAAATCACCTATATTATTGTGAAGGATGACTAGGAAGGTTTGCACCTCTCAAAATTATATGCTAACTTTCTTCAAGGGGAATTTTTGTCCTTTTACTGCTCATTCATCTTTTTTATGTCTATTTTACCTTTTTTTTTAGCCCAAAATCTTCCTAGTTTATGATTTTCTGTTTGCATGATCATTTTTACAAAAGTAAAGGATATTAGGTAAAATGATAATAGAATAAACATTAATTACATAATAATTATAATTAATTTCTTGTAAATAAGCCAACAGAATGATGGTTTATCATTAATTTTAAAGAATTTAAGAATAAAATCAATTTCACTCCTATGTTAATCTTACCCAATCCTAAGGAGAATTTGAGTTGTATTTGCAATACGTTAAAGCAAGGTTTAGAATTTATACTGGTGAAACAAAGAAGACTAGTTGTTTATGCTTCAAGACAACTAGAACCTAATGAAGAGTACCTAACACATGATTTGGAATTAACTATGGTGGTCTTCACTTTAAAGATATGGAGATATTTCCTGTATGGTGTAAGGTTCAAGATCTTTAGTGGTCATAAGAATATAAAATACCTCTTTAATAAAAAAAGAATTGGACATTAGATAATAAAGGTGGATGAAATTTATAAAATACTAAGATTTGCATATTCTATACCACCAAGGAAAGGCCAACGTGGTAACATACATCTTAAATCAAAACTCCCTTTATGTAGTTGCAATTATGGTAAAGGAGTTAGAGCTTATAAAAAAATGCAACCAACAAGCATTATTCTAGGAACACTAATGATCACCAATGATTTTCGAAGAATCATTCAACAAGAACAACTAAAATATCAAGTCCTCTAATACAAATTCAACTTATTAATAGTTGACGAGGAAAGTGAATTTCATAAAGGAACCAATGGAATTATAAAATTTAAGAATAGAATTTGAATTTCAAAGAATAAATAATTGTGAAGGATGATTCTTTGATAATGCCACAAAAGTAAGTTAACTATCCATCCAAGTGAAACAAAGACATATTAGAATCTAAATAAACTATTTTGATAGCCTGGAATGAAGAAGGACATAGCAAAATATATGATAGTTTTTCCAGTTTGTTAAAAATTGAGATAGAATATTAGAAACCCTTCAAATAACGACAACCTTTTTTCCATTCTTGAATTGAAACGGACAATATTTCCAGGGACTTCATGATTAGCTTGCTATGGATGCCTACAAAACACAACATAATATGGGTAAGTGTCATCTGATTGTAAGAATTTATCATTTCGTACCTATTAATATGAAGATATTCTTAACAAAATTGATTCAATCGTGCATCAAAGAAATAGTTTTCGCATAAAGTGCCTTCATCTATACTGTTAAACATAAATTTGAGATTCACATCTTGATTCTGGAATAGCTTAAATAGCTTAAACCAAACTTTGGGCTCTCAACTCAAGTCCAATTCATCGTATCATACCAAATTAACATACAAAGTGAGAGAACAATGCAAACCTTAGAAGACATGTTAAGATCTTGTGTCATGAAATATTAAGGAAGTTAGGATAAATTTCTATCATTAATCAAATTTGGTTATATGGGAATGACTCCCTATGAAATTCTTTATGGAAGATGTAGGAAACCTCTATGTTGGAATGGGAAAAAAAATTGGTGTTGGTACCATAGAGGATACAACAAATGATAGAGCAAGTCAAAATGATTCAAAAAAGATGAAGATTTTATAGGAAAGGAAAAAACATTATTTTGATAAAAAGGAAAAAAAAGTCTCTTAAATTTCAAGAAGGTGATCATGTGTTCTTAAAATTTATACTAGGGTTGATAGAACGATAAAATCTCAAAAAATAATTCTAGATATATTGGTCCAAACCAAATATTGAAAAGAATAGATCCCGTAGATTATCAAATAGTTTTACCCTTTTTTCTCTTTCCAACCTTCACAACGTATTCCATATATCTCAACTATAAAAGTATTTTTGATCCTTCACACATCATTGAAACATATACTACATAATTAAAATAAAACTTAACATATAAAGCATTACTTGTGAAAATCCTAGAAAAGGATATCAAATAGTTGCGAGGAAAAATTTTGCAATTGGTAAATATTACTTGGAATGAAGATGGAAATGCTAATGGAACATGAATATTATATGAAGGATTTATATTAAAATTTATTTCACTAATCGGGTAAATTTTTGGAGATAAAAATTTCCTTTTAAAGGAAGAAATTTAATAAAAAAACTTTTCCCCATATTAATCCGAATATCCCTTTTTTTCATTTTAAATGCTTTCAAAATTCATTTTGAAAGGTTTTTTCTTTTCCTTTCTTTCTTGTAAATTTGTTCTCTTTTTTCTCCATGTTAATTTATTTTTGGATCATAAGAACTTTAACCATAACAATTTAAATTTTAAAATTATAATTACTTTCAGAATAAGGGATCAGGTTAACATTATAATGTAATGCTAAGCTTAATGGGAGGAATCCATACAAATAGAACCATCACTATTCTTTACTTCTAGATCATGGAAGGAGACTAAAGTACATTTATTATAGTAGTTATATAAGTCTCCTTGGTTCTAGAATAAACTTATATTGTACTTATGATAATTGATATGTTTAGAGTTAATTATAGTTACTATGATGTCATCATTTTGGAAAGTAAAGTAAACATAGTAGATTATTTATTTGAAATTAAACGAGAATTCTATACTATATTTTCTAGGTTTGTTTAATATACATGGTCATGTAGTTCACATACATAGTCGTGCGAAGGCCCAACCTCACCATTTTTTCGGGAATATGAATTTTTCACAATTGTGCATTCCATGAGCTCAATTGTGCTAAAGCAAAGATTTATTAATTTTTAGTCATATGTAATATGCACAACTATGTAGTTCATATGTACAATTGTGTTAAGGAGCAAGCTTCAACATCAATTGGTGGGAATACACAAGCGAACAAGGTGTATGCAAGGTCGTGTCATTAAGATGAAGGATAGGAGAAGTGGAGGAGAAACACAAAAACATGTAGTAAACAAGGCCATGTTGGACACATACATGACCATGTCAAGAAAAGACTATTAGTAGAGGTAGATGTAGTGAAAGACAGGGCTTACAGTCAACACAGTCATGCAAGACATTAACATAACCATGTCAGGAGATATTATTAGTAGGAGCAAGCAAGGTGAAAAGCATGGTCATGCACATAAGGTTGACATGATAGTGCAAGCCAACAAGCACAAGCATGCAACGTGCGAGACACATGGCCATGTGATGAGACAAACACAAGCATGAAACATATTGTCAACATGATCATGTATAAACCTTACACAATTGTGCCTCATCATTGAAAGGTTAAATAATCAATGTTTCAAACGTGGAAGATTAGAAACCCAACATTCACTTTTGGAGGATTACACACCTAATGTATTATAAAGTATGTTTTGGATTAAATAAGATGAAGTGATGATTCAAGACTATAAATCTCAATTAATATACAAAAATACTTAATTAATACTTTGTGAAGAAAATCAGTTGCATCTAAGTAATAGGTGTGGTATTGTTATGAAGTAAGATCTTGGAGAAAAACAAAACATACCTATGTAATGGATGTGAAACATTATAATTATATATGTTGATGAGTAATTTTTCAACAATTATGTGGCATGCATCATATGAATAAAATGATTTTTTGAAATCTTCAATGAAAAGATAATATGTGAGGCCTTCTATGAAAGAAAGTTGAGAAATTTAAGGGTCAAATTATGATGGAACTATACTAGAATTCAAGATATAGGAATTTTTGAACTTAAGGGGTACATGAGCTAGGTTTGAATCTTCCAATGACCTAGGATTTCTCCTTGTAATTGAGATTTCTCTAGTTGGACTTAGCTACCTCGATGAGACTCTAATAAATATCATTATTGGTTGAAAATTTTCTTGTTTTGATGAATGATGAAAATATGATGATATTTTATGTTGTCAAAGGAACATCATGTTGAAAATTAACATCCCATATTTTCTATTTTTTTAACTAAATAATGATGGATTAGGTCTTCATGCATGACATATGGAATGAAGATGACTAGCTCTTAATTAATAAGGAATAATATGATATGGAAGGCATTAGGTATTGGCCTAGTATGAGTTTTTCATCAAGTAGAGACTTATGGAAATAACTTTTATCTATTTTTGCTAAGTAATTTTTATATGGTTTCTAGTTAATTTAATTACTTCTCGTATACATGATTATACTTGTGTTATCTGTCTTATACCCCCTATACTATATTTGTATATGGTTATATTTCATAGTATATCTGCAACATGGATCACCTTCATCTCAATGTTGAGGTGGATGTCAACGAGGAGAACAAAGAGTGGATCCAACATCCAACAACCATAGGCAGCCACTATCATAGTATGTTTAGAGGTAGAGAGTTACTATATAGATGACTGGTACTTCTCTACAATCCATCCTAAACCTAAAGTGTTAATGACGATACTAATGAGTGTGATAGTTCTCATCCCACAATAGTCGTATCAAAAGAAATTCATCCCTTTACCTTCCTCTATTTCAACTTCATCCTGCAACTCATCATAGTTTCAAAGGCTTGTTTCCCTAATACATTCTGAAGGTTAGGTTTGTTCTTCTCATGCCTATTTCTCATGATGGACTTCAATATTGATAGACTCCAAGAAAGTCTACACTATGATGTCTCCCTCTGATAGCCTAAATCTAAGATGGTTTGGGACCTTCCTGTCTATACTAGTCTTATGTAGGAGGAGAAAATTGGGATGGTAAGGAGAATGAGAGATAGGGAGAAAATGATGGTGATGGTGTTGATGTTGATGTTGAGGAAAACCAATCTAAGACTATGAATTTCTTCTATTCTAATTAGAAAGATAAGATGGTCGTATCATTTCTACTTCTCGTTAATAATGATGAGGAGAAAGAAAAATGAACTTCTCTTATAGCCTTTACTTCTCTTTGTGTGATTCTACCTTTTTATATGTATCTTATTTTGTTTTGATGTATATTTGTTTTCTATAATAATAGAAATTTAGGATGTCTACAGGTTGTTATGTTAGAACTTATATAACTTTTGATAAAATATATATATATAATATCTTAAAATAGCAAGTGTAACTATGTAAGATATTAAGTAAATGATCACTATGAGACTTTACATAATAGTAATCTTAAAAGCATCTCTAGTTAAAAATTAATATTTGGACAATACATTACATTAAGACTAGGTGTAAGTAGACTAATAATCAAATTTCATGGATCATGTATATGAGATATTTTCACATGGGTACACACTAAAGGTAATGATGTACTAGACTAATCCATCATAAAAACATTATATAGATTTTTACATGAGTGTCACAAACGATTCTCGTTATGGTAATGGTATATGTAGTCCTTAGATTTGATGTTACTACAACTCTTACATGAGGAGTTTTATATTTTAGTATCGTTAGATGTCATCTATAACATGATAAAAAGATCATAAACAATTGGATATATTGTAAATCATATGAAGAAATGTAATGATGTAGATGGAATTTGTCTATCATATACAACGAAAGTAATATCTATGATACATTTGACAAGGTTAGACTTTAAAAATGCATGCCCATGCCTAGAGAAGGTAAACATGCAAAAATTGAATTATGTAAGGATAACACATTTATGTTTTATGTTCAATTAAATATTTAGACAAAGGGACAAATCATATAAAGTATTGTTACAAAATAGATTACGTCAACCTAATAAAATTATCGATATTTATAATAGATACCACTTTCTACTTTTATATAGGTTACATACTTAGAAAAAATCCATTGAAAAGGTTATATTTCAATAAGATTGAAATATTACTTTATTGGGTTAAACTCATTAGAGAGAGAATAGCTATAATAGTAAGAGTTTTTAATAGGGCTAGTCACCTTAGAGTGTTGCTTATAAATAAAGTATGAGATGGTTAATTAATGGTGTAAAAAATACATTTTATAACTAATTTTAACATTAGGTCTTTTATAACCAATTTATAAAAAAAAATGGTGTCAATTTTGTAATTAAATGTTTAACATACTACATCGGTTATTAAATAACAGATATAAAATTCTTTTACATCGATTAAATTAATAACCGATATAAAAATATTTTTTATATCAGTTATCAATACAACTAATGTAAAATATGGAACATTTTAAATTGATTATGTCAACAGGCCATGTAGAAATATTTTTTCTTTCCATGGACGTTCTCTTCTCATTTCCTTTTTGAACTCCTTTCTCGTCCTAGATCCTAATTTCATCCAAGTTCTCTAAAATCAAACTATTTTCCTGCTTCGTAGCTGTCACTTTATCCCCCTTGTTCACGCCCACGTCGTTATTGCTAAAGTCATCATTCCCTTATCCTACTCCTTCTGCAATACTAAAATCTCATCCCTTACCAACTCGATGTAAGTTTTCTCTGAACTAATCTTTTTGTTCTCTCCTATTTTGGTGGCTTCTACTTGGATGATTCATGAAAAATGTGAGAAGAGCAAAGAAGAAGTGGAATGTTGCTATGGTTCGGGATTCAGTGAAAAAGAGAACCATAATGAATAAGGGGTTTGATAGAGAGATCCATGGTTACCGACATTATTCTCTCCTCCTTTTTTTAATTTAATAAAAGATTCTTTTTAACGAAACCTTTTCTTCATTTTATTGCAATATAAACTAGGTAACTTTTATATGAGAGGGTTAAAGTTGTTCCTAATCAAGTTAAAAATTAGAGGGATTGTTATTGAGTTAACTATTTTTGAATTCCAATTCTACTTCTATTTGCATGTTTTTATTATTCTTAAATTTATATATCAATTTGTCATACTGTGTTGAGTCCCCTGTGTTTGTTCTAAAATATTACTTCTTTCTTTTTTTATCTCGCAATCATAAATCATAAATTTCAAATACCGCATTGCTAGAACACCGATATAATTTATATACGTGGTTGGAGGAATCTACAAAATGGTTAAAGATCTCTAATTTTATGTGTTTGTAGTCGTCAGTTATTGTTGCTATATTTATACATCTATTTTTCTATACCCAATCTTACATGGTATGTTGCTGAAATTATGTGAGTTCTTACGTGTTTAGTTAAAAATCGGAGTTAGGTCTTGGAAGTTTGAGTAACATTTTAACCAGTGTTCCGTGATTTTTACTACATTGAGAAAGAGAGCTAACTAACATGCTTTTACCTAATTATTGTTCTCTTAATTTCATTTCAGGCCAGTGATAGTATTTTCATGATTAATTTTTTAAAATTCATTTTATCTAAGTTGGAATGAAATACTTGTTGACTTGCAATGCTATTGCTTGTGTAATTTTTGGCTCGCAAAAAAAAAATTTGTTAGAAGCTTGTATTCAAAATGGCTAATTATGAAGGACAAACAATCGCTAGCGGTAGCCGTATCAAATCAAAAAATATGATTTTTGAGCCTATTCTAAAAGATGGAGTTTTCCAATACGATTGTTTTGTAAATGACATAGATGCATCATATCCTAATAGTTCTTTTGTGAATAGCATGAATAGAAATTTGCTTATCACAACTCACAAGGTTCCTTCATATACCTTAGCTTTTGAGTGCCTTCTAAAGTAGCAAGTTGTCAAACTTGAGGTAAGTTACTTTATTAGTATCATGAAATTTATAAGTTGTCATCTTAAAAATGTTGATTCTCTTTTAACTTAAGAATTATTTATTTATTATTATTTTTTCTAGCTTAAGTTGTTGCACATGTCATTTCCTTAGCTTTCAGAAATTGATTGAATTTGTTTCTGAACTAGTTGTTGATAGACTCTCCTTTTATGGAATTGGAGAAGTTAGTGGACAGCTTGAGAAAATGGGCAAAAGAGTAAGAGTAAGTAAATCTTATGAAATTTTAAATTTTAAATTTTAAAAAGATTTACTTATTATCTATGCATTTATGGAATTTGTTTTTTGATTATTTCCATGGATTTTAGCTTTTGGATTAGGAAGGACTCTTCTGTAAGCTTGTTGTCTTTGACATCGTGGAAACCTTCACTCTAATTATTGGAAAGGAGTTATAATTGAGACATATAATTGGTTCATCCACTATGACTTTGAACTCTTTGACTTGATTTTTTTTTTTCTTAAATTAGAAAAGAGTTTATAATCATTGGTTCGTCTATTTGTATTGAAAAGGATTTATAATCAAGATTATCTTTGAAATGTCCTAAAAAGACATTAAAATATATTAAACTTTGTTATAATTTTTAGCTTTTTTAATTGTTGGCGACCAAGACATACTGTTGTTATCTAATTTTGTTTTTTTATAATTGAATATCTTATAGTTAAAATGCTTCCTTATAATCTTCCATAATGTCAGAGTCGTTTTTAATTTTTTTTTTTAAAGTCTCTCCAAAGGGTTTTATACAATCAATTTACAGATTAAAAAACGTCATATATTTGTTTATATTGTTTAGTTTTGAGTACTCTTAAAAATAAATATATACGATGTAATGAATCTATACAAGAATTAGAATTCTGCCCTTGTACATATTTTTTTTATAAATTTCATTAATTTATTTTGAATATAAAATTTAAATTACTAGTTTCTTAAGATCTAATTAATCCTTCATGTATTTGTCCATTTCTTGAGCCTAAAATCATTGTTTAACTTATATATCTTTAGTTTAATCCTTGATAATTATAGATTCAAATCTTAGGTATGCTTATTCGTATTTGATTTGTGTTATCGTGTATCTTACAAAAATTATTTTCTATTCTTACTTTCCTTTATTTATATATATATATATATATATATATATATATATATATATATAATATTTTATTTTATAATAAATAAATTATATATATTATATTTAATATATGTTATTTTTATATATTTATTTCAAAAAATAGTGACAATAAAAATAGCCACAAAATTTTTTATATATATTTTTTATTTACAACATTGATTATTTTTTAACTGATGTAAAAATATTAATTTTTAACATTATTTATATAACGTCGATACAAAAATTTAATTATATATATTTTAAAAAATATTAACGGTTAGACTCGTCACAAAATTTTATATATAATTTTTTTCTATTTACTACATATAATGTAATTAAAGTATCAACTCTTTACCTATAAAAAAATCATTATATTTTATATCAATTATATTTATATTAATTTTAAAATCAATGTAAAAAGTTGGTAATAACTAACATAAAAAATATTTTTTTTACTAATAAATCTTAATCGTCTAACATAGTATTTCCACATTCTATTAGCCTACTGACAAAGGTGAAATCCTAATGAACGTGTTCGTATTATCGTCTGTAGATAAAGAGCTACCGTTATCTCATTGCATAATTAAAATAATTTTTAATTGTTCCTTTTTATTCTTTTAAAATATGTATTTTTTTCATATGCAACTGGAAATTCTTATGGTTTCACAACTTTTATTCATGCATGATTTTCAACATTGTGAACATGATTCTATGTTACAAACTATTAAGTTTATATTACATATACTTGTGATAAGGTCTGTAACATACTCTTAATATGAGGGACTTGTTTGTTTTGATCATGCTTTATTGTTCTTGCTTTTCTCATAATTTTTTATCTTGCTTTATCAGTCTAAAAATTTACACAAAAAAACTAAGAATCCAAAATAAACACATAAATAAAATTTCACCCTTTAGATTACATAACCTTCTAAGCTTACTATTGTAGAACACAATTAATCATTCCAAAAAATAAATACATTACAAACACCACACCAAAAATTACACATTTACATATTGCATTTCTTTCCATTCTCAATTTGTAATATTCCTATTATCGTTCTTGCTACATCCATATTATTCTACCTCTTTGGTCCAACAGAGAGTCAATCCATTTAAGAATCTACAATTTCCCACCTACATTTATAAAAAGTGAAACCATATTAATGAAAATCAAATAGCAACATTGTAGAACATTCAAACATCATATATTGCATACCAACCTTGTAGTTCAAGTAACCTATAAACCTTCTTCCTAGGTTATCCTTTGTCCTCAAGGTTAACAAAATCAATGGCTCATCATAATAAAAAATTATTGTAGCACGGCTCATTTTATTACTATTATATCTTTAGCTCAACCCTTACAAATAGAATTCATACATTGTCCCAAAGCTAGTGCCTACCGAGTGATGTGGGGAGGCAGAGAGCACAAATTGTTCACACAGTCTCTTCACAGAAATTTAACAGAAGGATTTGATGAAAAAATTAAAAGATTATGGACCTATTTACAAATTTTAAAGTACAGGGACCTATGTTGATGTGATCCTAAGGTAAAAAAGGACATGAAGAAAGTTCTCAATTAGGATTTTTTTATGCTTTGAGACTTTTATTTTTTCTAGTTGTAATAAATTAATAATGAGGTGGCATGTATTGCCTTATTTTAATCTCTGTTTAGTCGTTTAAAATCTTGTTTTAGAATTTTAATTAGGTAACTTATCAGATGTTTTGGGTAGGTAACTTATCAGATGTTTTGGGTCCACCTTCTTAGGCCAAATTATATTTTTTTTTATAGTATTTTTTAGGCCTATATTTATATATAGGGTTTATACAAACATGTTTTAAATTTAACTTGGAATGAATTCTGGATTGAATTTCTGTGAGAATGTTCTCTCTTTGATTCTTGGATGATCCACATATTGATCTTATTAAGAGTCACGTGCCTCTTCTGATGATCTATCTTAGCTTATGGATTCATCCTTAAATTGCGTCACCTGGCACATTATCATCAATCTCATCTTCCTTCTTCCATTTTCAATTTCAATTTCTTCTTCTATTTCCTTGAATTTTGTGGCCCTTTGGTTGATTTGGATTTTAGACATCTAATTTTCAAATGACATTTATCTCTCGTTCATATCTTGTATTCTATGTATCCTTTTTCAATAATTTTTTATCATCAATTAATTGCTAAAAAATTTTCTTTCATCTCCCTTTTGAAATGCTTCAATCTAAATTTGTAGCTCGATACAGGTGAGTGTTACCACAATTCTGATTTGAAAACCTAATTCGTATGTTTTTGAACTTCAAATGTGAGATTCAACTCTTGGATTCATGTATTTTGGATCTCTATCATATTTACATCTACCAAAATGCTAAGGGATTACAAGAATAATTTATCCCAAAAAAATTACTTTTTAATCTAAAAGAAAATATTAAGGAATATTTAAAAAATAAATAAACGTTAGAATTATTAAGAACTATTCAAGTTTTAATTAGACAGAAGAACTATATAATTCTTACCTTGCCGTAAAAGATATCCCTTCTCTTTCCATAATTTTTTTCTCGTTGTTTGTCTTCTCTATTTTATTCAAGTCTTTTTTTATAGATTGACTTTAAAGAGGGATAACAATTTAGGAAATACTCATCCATAAACCATTACTTACTAATCAGAAATAATTTTTGCAACAAATATCATATATAAACTTTATCATTGAGAACATGTTTTTTGTGAAGGACCACATTGTCTTTTCCAAGAAATAGATAAAATCAAATAAACAGAATATAGGAACGTTATCTAGTATAAATGTTATTGTAGATCCGAAAATAGATAAAAATGAGATAAAAAAAGAAAGGATTAAAAAAAGAAAAATAGGAAAGGATGAGAAATTTTCTACAACTTACGGTGTTTGTATAGCACTCCTACTTTAAGAAATATGATTAAAAAAAATGAAAATATACAAACCGTCACCACATATTCTATATGCTCACTTTAAGAAAAGATAGGAAGAAGGAATCAAAGCCTTAGTTAATAAAAGAAAAATGAGAAAAACTATAACATAAATCTCATCCTACCAGATAAGATGGACTACATACCTTTGAACTTTGTTAAAAAATCAAATTTTCCGAAACAATACTTACCATAAGATTTCTTTTAATATTTTTCTCCAAAATCCTCCTTACCCTCCCTCCATTCTTCTTCCATTAAGAATCATGTTATTAACTATTCTTATTAATACTTTTAATGACCATCTTTGCACATGTCTAAACTCCATTTTAACCGATTTTTATTATCTTCTCAATATTTCCTGGCGTACATCATTTCACATCCCATCCTTTCTAGCGTTGATTCAGCATATTTTCTAGCTATTTGTTTTATTACCAAGTTCAGCTTCCACCAAAATTTGTAAAAACTTTGGCCTTCCAACATGCACGCCAAAAGCAATAGAACAAGAAATCCTATCATACTCTTAAACACATCCTTCAACATATCTTTTATGATCGATCAATTTTTAAAAAACAACACTTAACTCAAATTATTTTTAAAATTTTAAATTGTAAAATTCCTAACCAATCACAAATAATATTTTAAAAAGTATGTTCAAAATAGTGGTAAGAGAAAACAGTTTTATATACACAGATGCTTAGCATTGAACATACCCATCAAAATAGCAGGATATCAAACTAGGAAGCGTACACCTGGGCAAGTATCTATTTTTTAAATAGAATATAAGATAATTCGTCTTTTCACATTTGATATCATTGAGCATATACATAAGGGACTCTAGCATTTCCCCCTTGAAGGTAAAAATTAGTACAAAAGGTCCCCATAGTTATCAACATGTCTATATTCTTAGACATTCCTCCTACCATGTTAGAGGAGTCAAATCCTTTCACTTGAAAGAGACTCAATATAACACCGGAGAGCATGCAGCATTCCAATTATTTCAATGGGAATGTGTAAGCAACCCACATGTCATCACTCATCGGCATTAAAGTACCACCATCTTCAATTTCCACATTTGTCTTGCGTGAGTAAACAACTACCTTTTTTCTGTGCGATGGGGTGCCTAGTGCAGGTGAAGGCGTATTGCTTGTGTCAGAAACCAGTTCGATGTTGCCATTTGACAAGCAAGAATCCTCTGTGCAGCCATTCATGTTTCCAGCTGAAGATGATCCTATCTTCACTGTAACAATAAACGGTTCTCAAGATAAAATTGCAGTATGTTGAGTTCTAAACATTATGACGTTCAGATTGTGTGATGATTTTCTCAATGCATTGCAGACCAACTATTTGAAAGATATCCAAGTCTCACCTTGGAGACTAATGGCAATTAAAGATATCCAACTCTTTAATTTATCCAAATAACATGTCACACTTTTTTGGTAACAAGCTAATAGATGGCACAAGGCACAAAAAATAATACATTATGTATAAATGACAACAATTTAAGTGCATGATTATCTCAAGTTCTTTGCATATAATTATAGATTTTCCTCAAAATTCATATGCTTATGAAACTAGTTCAAGCTAACTAATCAAACTGCACCGTATTGTAAAAACATGGTCAGACATACAGCTTCAAATATGTGTTAAAACTAACCTACTATCATACTGATAGAGTTTACAACCTAAAACCACTAGACTAGGTTTACTGCAAACCAATCAACCGGGTACTGGTTTATGATGATTATCTTAATTTCAAGGGGTAGCAGATTTATGCATGCCATGTCATCTCCCAAGATACATGTACAGGGTGTTGGATTACCTTAACCTGGATTTTGTTAACCAACAAATTCATTGCTGGGCTAAAGTCAGCAGCTAATGGAAGAGGGTATACAGTTTAGTTTTTGCAAACTGTATACCTTTGAATCTTATTTCTTTATTAGCATCTAAGTATATCATCTCCAATCTATGTGTTCCACATTAGGGTATTGGAGTTGACAGCAGATAATCTATGAAAGGCAGACTTGATATGAAATCCACAAAATTGTTTCAATGGAGCAGAGAGCTAGAAATGGTAAGGGCCTTGAGGGCTTACGCTTATCTTTGTTATGTTGATCCCAGGTGACTAATCCAGGGCAAACAACAAGTGAATTTGGATTACCATTGTGCTGCAGGCCAGCTACGACATTTGAGTGTTCAGATGAGAACCCAGGAGCTTGTCCTTTATGAGTTGTAAAAGAACATGAAGAGATCTGATCCGACTTGCCTGAACCAAAAAATAATGAAAGCAAGACAAAAGCAAAATAACTAGCACTTGAGTAACAATCTTAATAATGGTAATAAAAGAAAGTAGATGTTACTATTATCCAAAATGAATGACTTGTTTGATTCTGACCCAAATTCCTAACATAAATATTGTTGATACATGTGGTCCTATTATTAGTGTTCATGCATGGCTTTCATGCAACAATTTAAGTTTTAGGCAGGACCACATCTTGTCATAGAGCAAGATTACCTTCCAGGAGTTTTTTTAAAGGAACACAAGGAGCAGGGGAGAACTAAACTAAAGATTTGTGCTGTTGGAATTTTGTCTGGGGATCTGTCATTGTCTGAATGCATGGACTTGGCACAGCTTATAGATGAATAATCTTTTGGACACAAGAAACCAACCAAAAAGATGAAGGTTTGGAGAGAAAAGAATTAGTTGCATGGCGACCAAAGATATACAGAAAAATATGCAATTATCAACCCAGAAATGCAGAAGCTTGACCCAAGTGCAGAGGAGCTAGAAATTTTAGAATTAGAGAGAAGGAAAGGAGGTGAAACCCAAAAGGAGCAACAATTGTGTATTTTGAATCAATAATCAAAAGAGAATGGGTCAACAAATCAGGAAAACACATCAAAACAGAGAGATCAGTTGATTTGCTTGGTCTGAGGAGGAGTTCGTTTTTTGTGAAGAGGGGACCATCTTGGTTGCAAGATGAAGAAACAAATGCAGCTAGATGCAAGTGATGAAGTGAGTGAATACAGATAAGGACCCAACCTTGAGGGTGATGAAATGGTGAAGCAAAGACCAGGGGGAACATACAACAGCCATGAAAGCAAGGATTTTGACCAATCTAGTCAACCCATCACCCCCTCCAAAACAACCAGATCTGGCCATGGTGAATGATGTTCATGGTAGCTTGTATGATAGCACAGTAGCATTGATCAATTTCTTTGGATTTTTAACACCCCAACATTGTGTTTAGCAATTTACCTGATGATGTTAGAAATGTTATAGAGATGAGGCAGCCTCCTGAAAGTGTCAAAGTGTTCATTGGCCAACTTGCTGCATGTGCAAGGTTACACTTTGTAGGAGGTTCTAGAATCATGGTTGTTTTGGATGACCCTATCGAAGTTGTGGGGTTGTTGGCTCAACATTTTTTCAGCCAAGCAGAACCTGCTGCTATGGTTCTGGAAAATGATCATGTATTTGTCTTGGTCTCTCAAGTGCCATGGTGGAGAGAAAAGAGTGCCTTGGAAGCCATGGCTGAAATGATTGATCTAGCTCCTAATTGCGAGACTTTCTGATTGTCTTCCATTCACTCCTTGGTATAGGCATTTTGAAGAAGGTTAATGGGATCATTGTGAACGCTATTCTCCTTCACCCCTATCTTGGTCCTCATTCTTCAAACAGTGGGACCCTAGTGTGAGATTTATTTCAGCTTCCACAAGTTGTTCACCTTGAGAACATGGTGAATGTTTAGGGGGGAGTATTGTTAGATAACAATAGTTAGTAAAATAATTAGTTAGAATGTTAGTTAGTTAGTTAGTTATTAGTTAGTTAGTTGGGAGCAGGGATAATTAGAGAAATGAGGTATGTTGCCTATAAATAAGAAAAAGAGTTGAGAGAGAGATTTTATCTTGTGATTTGAGAGGAAATTCTGATAGTTGTGGGAGAGTCCAGGCCCCTTGAAATTACTGGAACCATTTTTACTATTTTTTGTTAATAGAAACTCTTTTTGTAATTCTGATCCAGTTCTATCATAGCAGAATCATCGGGATCCTATGTATTGATAGTCAAAGGTGCCAATAGTGGATTTTCCTCGTCTCTGTATCAGTTATTCCACTGGTATGGAGATGAGGAAACAAAGAGATATTTATTCAGAAAGAACCAAGGGGTTCAAATTTGACCCAGAGGTAGGTGCAAACTGATCCAAAAGATTACAATGGTGTACACTGAGCAGATCAATTTGAGAGGCTCTATGTCTCTCCTAGACTGTACTTCTCTCTTCCCCAAAAGCAGTCCTAGCCCCCTGACTTCCCCTTACAAATGGAATTCCCCCTTTGTATCTAACTATAACAAACCCCTAATTGTAACAACCTCCTAACTAATTCATAATTTGGGCATATTTTAGTCTAGCCCAACCCCCCTTCTTCCCAGTATAGACCCTTTTAATCATTGACCTGCTATCAATACTCCCCTCCAAATTGTCCTCAAGGTGTGGAAATCCAGAAAATCAGCTCAAAGTGCAATCATTAACTCCCATGAATTCTCGCACTCCAGATCTGACTCTCCAGCTGTATTGTATTGCAGCTGCAGCAGCTTGCTGGAATGTACTTTGAGTATCCACTATTCAGATAATCCTCGCGTAGAGGTTGTGGTTGAATAGCACCCGAAGTGGCCTTTGTTAAGAGACTAGCATGAAAAACAGGATGTATCTTGCTGTAATCAGGGAGTTGCAACTTGTATGCAACTGGACAAACCCTTTCCAGAACCTTGAAGGGTCCATAGAATGTTGGAGATAGCTTCTCATTGTTTTTCTTTGCCAAATATCTCAATCAATATGGCTGGATTTTTTGAGATAAACCCAATCATTAATGGAAAATTCCAGCTCCCTTCATTTCTTGTCAGCCTAGATTTTCATCCTTTGCAGGGTTTACTCCAAATTTGACTTCAGTCAATGCAACATAGCATCCTATCTTCTGTCAGCCGATTGACTTCCTCCACCTTAGGGAATGTACTTCCCTTAAAGACAAGGGGAGGGGCTCCCCCATATAAAGCTTGAAATGGGGCCATCTTAGTTGAGTTGTGATAGTTGATGTTGAACCAAAACTCAGCCCAACTTAATCAAAGAGGTCATTGTTTTGGGTGAGCACCAGAAAAACACCATACATAGGTTTCTAGGCACTGATTGACCACCTCTGTTTGGTCATCTGTTTGAGGATGGTAAGCAGTGCTCTACTTCAACTTGGTACCAACCTGTTTGAATAATTCTGCCCTGAATTGACTGAGAAAAATCAGGTCAGTAACAATGGAAACTGGAAACCCGTGGAGCTTAACTATCTTGTTAATGAAAATTTGAGTCACATCCTTGGCTGTAAATGGATGATAAAAAGCAAAACTCAGCCCAACTTAATCAAAGAGGTCATTGTTTTGGGTGAGCACCAGAAAAACACCATACGTAGGTTTCTAGGCACTGATTGACCACCTCCGTTTGGTCATCTGTTTGAGGATGGTAAGCAGTGCTCTACTTCAACTTGGTACCAACCTGTTTGAATAATTCTGCCCTGAATTGACTGAGAAAAATCTGGTCAGTAACAATGAAGCTGGAAACCCATGGAGCTTAAGTATCTTGTTAATGAAAATTTGAGCAACATCCTTGGTTTTAAATGGATGATAAAAAGCAATGAAGTAGCATGTTTAGTCAACCTGTCAACTATCACTAGTATAGTGTCCTGCCCTTTTAGTTTTAGGTGAGCCTGTAATGAAGTCCATCGATATACCATTTCACACTTCCAAGGAAATGAGTAGGGGTTAGACCAGCCAAGGCCAATGTTCGGTATTTATTTATCTGGCAGACAACAGATTGCTGTAAGAAGTTTTGAATATCTTTCGGCATGCCTTCCCAATACACTACAACAACCACTCTCTTATAAGACCAAAAAAGTCTTAAGTGACCTCCACTGGCCAAGTTATGAAACTCAGCCAGCAATTGAGGGATCCTTGTATAATTTCTAGAGAGTACCAGCCTGTCTTTGCTGGACAATCTTCCTTTAGCCACTAAATAACCAGGGTGAGAGGAGGGATTTGCAAGTCTTGCATTAAACTTTGCAGTTTGGGGTCATTTTCCAGTTCAGTATTCCAGTCCTCGTATTCTTGACAAAAAAAGTGTGAAATAGTTGTGTAAGACATTTTGCAGGATAAAGCATCTGTAGCATGATTGCTGCTCCCAGGTTTGTAGTTTATTTCAAAATCAAAACCAAGTAATTTAGAGGTCCATTTGAATTGATCCTCACTCATAACTCGCTGTTCACTGGAAAGTTTCAAACTTTTCTGGTCGGTAAGAAAGATGAAATGTTTCCAACCAAATAGCGCCTCCACTTTTGGACAGCCATAAGTTTCTTCTCTTAAACTGACTTCTGTTGAGCCCTTTAAGAAAGTGCTTGACTGAGATAAGCTACTGGTCTACCCTGCTGAGATAAAACAGCCCCAAATCCCTGATTTGATTCACCAGTGTCGACTGCAAAAGTCTTTGAAAACTTTGGTACAGCCAGCACAGGTAGTGTGATCACTAAGGTCCTCAAAGTTTTGAAGGCTTGATGAGCTTCAAGAGACCAAACAAACCTGTCATTTTTCAAAAGATCGGTCCGTGGTTGAGCCAGCTTGCCATAGTCCTTTGTAAATCTTCGGTAAGCCCCAGAAATTCCTGAAGACCTTTGAATCCCTTGGTATTGGCCATTGTTGTACACTTGTACTGCCTCGATTTTTTGGGGTCAGCTTCCACCCCAGCCACTACAACAATATGGCCCAGATACTCCATTTGGTTGGCTCCAAAGATACATTTCTTTTTATTTACTACCAGTTGATTCTGCTTTAATACCTGTAAAATTTCTCTCAAGGGCTGCAAAAGACTTGATTCAACAAAGCTATAAATCAATGTCATTGAAAAATACTAATCACAAAATTCCACAAAAAACAGCTTAAATACTTATTGGAAGGTAGAAGGTGCATTGGTTAGGCCAAAAGGCATTACCAAAAATTCATATAGCCCCTAGCATGTGCAAAAAGCAGTTTTCTTGATATCATCCTCCATCCTTATTTGATGGTATGCAGATTTCAAATCTAGTTTGGAAAAAATAGTGACTCCAGCTACCTCATCCAATAACTCATCAATTACCAGAATAGGAATCTTATCTGGTACTGTGATCTTATTTAAAGCTCTATAATAAACACAAAAACACCAACTACTGTCTTTTTTCTTAACCAAAATAACAGGGCTAGGATAGGGGCTAGGCCTTCTAATTCCAGCCCTCAATATTTCATCAACTATATCACCATCTTCTCAATCTCTATTTTCTGGCAATGGGGATACCTGTAAGGCTGTAGATTAGGAATACTCGCTCCCTCCTTCAGTGAGATCTCATGTCATGTCTCCTAGAAGGTGGTAGATCCTGTGGTTCCTGCAAAACCTCTGAAAATCTTCTAAAACAGCCTGCTTCTGCTCTGGAAGGCAAGATAAATGTAATTAAAGGAGACCCAATATTGTCCACATCTGCTGCAGAAATGCACGCACTAGTAAAGGCTTTTATTTCCCCTAAATCTTCCAACTATTCCAGTCCTAGGACCAAGTCCACTGCATCCAATGGAGTGCACTGAGCAGTGCAATTCAAGAGGCTCTCTCCTAGATTGTACTTCTCTCTTCTCCAAAAACAGTCCTAACTCCCTGACTACCCCTAACAAATAGAATTTCCCCCTTGTAACTACCTATAACAAACTCCTAACTGTAACAACCTCCTCATTCATTCATAATTTAGGCCTATTTTCAGTCCAGTCATAACCCCCTGGTATAGACCCTTTTAATCATGGGCCTTCTATCACATTCCAATCATAGTTCTGACCTTTCCTTTATAAGGAATAGACTATCAATAAATAGGATCCTGATGATTCCACTATTGACACGAATCTGTTCAATCACTGCCCCATTTTAGCCCGACTCCTAAAATATGCAAATCTTGCAACCTGGCTAATAAAGACCTTATTAATGCATAACCTACAAAAAAAGGAGCTTTTCATTTCCTTTTACATCTCCTAAAGGACAAGCTCCTGAGTTCTCATCTAAACACTCGGTCAACTATAGGTTTCCCTAAAGTCCAAGAGAAAGACTCGACTACAGGAAGCTTACAACTCAAGCAAAGTCCTGGGGTAACAACTGACAATAGAGTCCAAGTACACCTTGACTACTAGTCTCCCTAAAGTTAAAGAGAAAAACTTAGGCAAAGTCATAAGGAAACAGACGATTCTAAAGTTTACGATTTAGGATTTAGGATTTTAGGATTTAGGATTTTCTCCTAAAGTTCAAGAGAAAAACCTCAGCTACAAGTTTCCCTAAAGTTTGAGAGAAAGACTCAACTATGGGAAGCCTAAAACTTGGGCAAAGTCCTAGGGTAACAGCTGATTCTAAAGTCCAAGTACACCTTAACAACAAGTCTGCTTAAAGTTTGAGAGAAAGGCTCAACTATGAGAAGCCTAAACCACAAGTAGAGCCTAGGTTAATGACTGGCTCTAAAGTTCAAGTACACCTCAGCTACAAGTCTCCCTACAGTCCAACAGAAAGACTCAATCATAGTAAGCCTAAAACTCAAGTGGAGCCCAAGGGTAAGAACTAGTTCTAAAGTCCGAGAGAAAGACTTGGCTACGAGAAAACTTGGGGTGCCATACAAGTCTCCCTAAAGTCCAAGAGGAAGATTCAACTACAAGAAAGCCTTAACTTGAGGTGCAATAAAATTTATCTATCATCAGACAAAGGAACATAAAAAAAGTTACGACTTACAAAACCCTTCACACCCCAAAAAGATTGTCTTACAAAAGCCTTTGAACAGCAAAAAATAAGAAACATGAAATCATAGCACATTTGGTGAAAGCAAATATCCACCTATCTCTTCAAGTTTTTTCCTGTCTTCATCCGAAGTAAGGGGATCCCGTATAACAGGACCAGTTTGAAAGTGGGCATCCCACAATGTTCGAATCTCATCCCCAACCCCAACAAACTCCAAAAATGGTGCACTCTTTGAATCGAAAGTCATTTTCTCTTTGCATAATTTGGTAGAGGGTCCCTGCTCAACATCTTTAGCACCTTCTGAAGGGTTAGAGCAATTTCTTTTGCAAGGTACAATCCCCTTCATCTGATCCTCCTCCGCTGAACTGTCTATTTCAGTGTGGGTAGTGACATCTTTGGAGACCGATCTTTTTCTCATCAAAACCCTCTTTAGCACATCTTCATCAAACTTCTTCAATGCCATAGAATCTGCATCCAAATGAAGTTATGATTAATAGTTAGAACATTATAACAAACAAAATAACATATACACTACACATACCTATGTTTCCTTCAAACAGATAGGGTCCCTTAAAAATTCAGCAAAGAACCCTAGCTCAAAGGATGAAGATCTTCAAGGAAGTTTATGTCCTCATGCTCATCCAAAGGAAAGGGGCAATGCTGAACCCTCAAAATAGGTGATGGATCTTTCACCTAATATAAAGGAAACTTAGCATGACCTTTAACATCATATAAAAGAAACCCATACTATCTCCAAGGCAAACCTTGGAGAAACCCTTATCATCCTCGGTCATACACTCAAATAATCCTTGGTCCCCACAATTGTAATGATCCCTATAATGGTTCAATTAACGACTTCCTACCCTATAATACCATCCATTAATGCAATACCTACCAAGACTAATAAAGAATACAAAGGGAGCATGTTAACCCTCTAAGGATTTGTAGACCCTAAGTTTTAAGACTTTGCTTAACCTCTAGGTCAAATGATTGTGAATCAAATATGATCAACACCAAAATTTTAGGACAAGCGTTTCACATTCATAGAATGCACAGTACTCCCTTATCTTGACCAATATCATCCATTCCTAATAACTTAGCACCTATGCTACTCTTGTAGCTTGTAGATGGGAAGTTTTGGACCACCTGGCTTTAACTCGCCCATGGCTTACCATTACTCATCTATAGTCCATTAGTTACTAAATAGACAAAATTACTTAGCAGCTCCAATGCTACTTACAGCTTGGACCTAGAAGGTTATGAAACAACCTAGCTTTACTTGCCCATGGCATAACTTTTACTCATCTTGTGTGTGTGGTTCAAATACCACTCTTCTTAGCACACAACCGAAAGTACCACCTTCCATGGTCTGCATATGCACTTTCCCAATCAATATTAGACATAGGTCAAACCCCTCCCCAAGAAGGAATGTTTGACCATCAATAAATAGGATTCCAATGATTTTGCTATCATTAGGTATCCACTCAATCTCAGCCCCATTTTAGCCCCTAACTCCTAAAATGTGCAAATCTTGCGACCTGGCAAATAAAGTGATAAACCCCCAATAAAATAAGTGTATAGTAGGAGAAATAAAACCTATCAGAATTAAGGCTATAACATTTAGTTACCTTGCTGTAATAGACAGTTGCTATAACAGATAGCTAACTTGAAAAACTAAGCCTATAAATAGAAGGTAAGAGGATAGAGTAAGGTGTGGATGATATTGAGAAGAGTCTTGTAATCAAAGTGTGTTGGATCTCTCGAAAACTCAGAACTAGTGAGGATTACTATAAAATTCTTCCATAAACTCTGTATTTCAATTTTGATAGGGGCTGAGATAGAATCACAAGGGTTTAGCAATAAAGACTCATTCTTTTTCATTGTTCTTAGGTACCAATCCCTATCAACTAGTATCAGAGCTCCCGATCTTGGGAGCTTTCTATGTTGCGCACAAAAATGGGAACCAGATTTGATTCTTTGGAGCAAAGCATGCTGGAATGGGGGAACTGTTTAGAAGATCTTAGAAGAGAGATGATTAATAAGTTTGAGATCTTGATGAAGGAGATACAAAACCTCTGAGAATAGAAGAAGTCTGGGCGAAGGAGGAAGGTGGCGCGTTTTCCCATTTATGTGAATCTTGGTGTGAATCTAGACAGCATCATGTTCGCAATGATAAATGGAGAACGATGGACATTCCACTGTTTGATGGGGATAACCCATAGGTGGATGCATAAAATCGAAAGGTATTTCAAATTGAGGAGTGCTAATGACAAAGAAAAGATGGAGGCAATTCTTGTAGCAACAGAAGGAAGAGCCCTTAATTGGTTTCAATGGTGGGAACTCAAGACCCCGGTGTGTCATGGAGAGAATTCAAGAAAGCAGTAATAGAAAGGTTTCAATCAATAGTTATTGGTAATCAATTTGAACCCTTAATGCAGCTAAAGCAAACAGGATTTGTAGTTGTTAGGATCTGTTGTTGTTGCTGATTATAGGAAAAAAATTTGAATCCCTAATGGGTACTTTGAAAGATGCGGATGAGGTATATCTCAAAGGAATTTTTCTTAATGGGTAAGAGGAAGAATTGAGGGAAAAATTGGAGATGAAGAACTTCACATCCCTTGATTGATTAATGCTTAAAGCATGGAGGTTGGATGGAATCAACCAAGCAATGTTCAAGAAAGGAGGCCATGAAGGTGGAAGATTGTTAGGGGTGCAAGAACCCAAAATTTTCAGAGAAGGGCAGATTCTGATGTGGGATTGAAGGAAGCTATTTCTTTTAGGCCAGCAATGATAGATCTTTGGGGATCTGTCATCTTGGGGAAAGCAAGGAGAAATTAAGGGGAGCCGATATGAAGGGTTCAAGAATTTGACATATGAAGAGATGTTAGAGAAGGCAAAAGGACTTTGTTTTGGATGTGATGAAAAATTTGATACTAGGCATATTGGTAAATTCAAACAACTTTGGATTATGGTAATGGAAGATGATCTTGAAGAAGAAAATGAAGAGGAGGGGGTTGTTCTAGGGGATAGCAAGAATGAGGAAGCTTTATTACAACTTTCCTTGAAATCAATGATGGGGTTGACTTCAAAGAAGCCTGAAAATTATGGGGGAAAATTGGAAGTAGAAGGGTGATAGTACTCATAGATTGTGGAGCTTCAGACAACTATATCTCTCAGAATTTAGTAGAAGAGATAAAACTCAAGGTGACACCAACCTCCCCCTTTTCTGGTAGAGTGGGAGATGGACAATTGATAGGAAGTCAAGACAAATGCCAAGAGGTTCCATTGGAGTTACGAGGGCAAAAGATACCGCAACATTTTTTCATATTTGACTTGAAGGGCACAGATCTTGTTTTGGGGTTGGCATGGCTGGAAGGGCTAGGAAAAGTAGAGACTGATTTTGGAGCCTTAACCCTTACCATAGGGAAGGGAGAAGATGCATCCAGTACTTAGTAAAGGACAGGTGTCCTTGAAATCAATGGTCAAAAACAAGAAAGGGAAGGATATGTGATTGAATGTGCAGAAAAAAGGGCAGTAAATCAAGAAATTCCAGAATGTATTATGGGAATTTTGCAGCAATATGCAGAAGTTTTTGAGCATCCAAAAGGGCTACCTCCCGAAAGGGTTCAGGATCATGCCATTTACTTAAAAGAGGGAGCCAACATCCCTAATTTGAGACCATACAGGTATTCCCATACCCAAAAGGAAGAGATAGAGAAACTAGTGAAAGAAATGCTAGAGGCAGGACTTATAAGACATAGTATCAGCCTACATACTAGCCCAATCATACTGGTCAAGAAAAAGGATGGGGTATGGAGATTTTGTGTTGATTACAGGGCTTTAAACAAGATCACCATAAAAGACAAATTTCCCATTCCAGTGATAGACGAGCTGTTAGACAAATTGGAGGAGCTAGACTTTTCTCTAAACTGGATCCTAAATCTGGATATCGCCAAATTCGGATGAAGATTTCTAATGTGGAGAAAACAACTTTTAGAACACATGAAGACCACTATGAATTCTTGGTGATGCATTTTGGTCCTACCAATGCACCATCAACTTTCTAGACACCTATGAATGAAGTTTTAAGTCCATTTTTTAGGAGATATGTGCTGATATTCTTTGATGACATTCTGATTTACAATCCAGATATTCAATCACATGCTGAAAATCTTGCTACTGTATTAAATGTTTTGAGAAAGTATCATCTTTATGTCAATCGGAAGAAATGTTTCTTTGCAAAACCTGAATTGGAGTATTTAGGACATGTTATTTCAGGGGAAGAAGTCTCTACGATCAAAAGATGTGAGGGAGAGGTCACCTTCAGCCTGTTGACAAGAGTGTTAAATACGCCTAAGATAAGTTCTCTTCTTGTTCTGAAGATAATAGCTACAACAGTGAAATCAGCAAAAACAGTCAACCTGATTGTAATCTATCTAAAGAATCAACATTGAGGTGAGTGTGTTACTTAGCTTTTTAAAGAATTGTCAATGTCAAAAAGGTCTTCTTTACTGTAATATTATTGTCATCAGATTTCAATGAGTTTTGAATGAAATGATCATAATATATGGAAGAGGTTTTAATTCAGCTTGAATAGAGAATATATATAATTTTCAATTGTTTTATATGTTCTAAAAAGTAACAATCATTTCTAAACTGATTGCGTTATATTTGAAGGCAAAAGACGCTGCCATTTGATAGAGAATTTTGACTGCCTTTACAGCATGACCTGTTGAAGTTTCTGCAAATTTCCTGTGACAAATAAATTATTGATTTGAAGAGTAATATTCATCATCATCGTTTGATTTGAAGATACAGATGTCTTTATATAACTGCTTTAATATTTATTCTCAACAGATGCAATTTTCGCCACATCACAACGAAGAAGTACACAGGTATTATTCATATAAACTAATAAAGATCCTGGCTGAGGAAGATTTTCATGACTTAACCCTAAATCCTGATTCACACCTACATGAGATGCAATGAGCCTGTGCCACAATAGGTTAAACGCAATTCAGTAGTCCCTACCAATCTCGTCATCATAATAATCTACTGCATCACAATTTTAAGTTATCACTTTTGTTGATTATCAACAAATTTTATTGGAGAGCTGAAATGGTGAGGCAGTTCAGCTTATGCTCTGGATGAGGCGCTGAGCTGGGAGAACGTAATACTGCAACTTCATCCACTAACCGCTAACTCGTTGAGGCTGGTTGGATTTAGCGATATTCACCAAGGCTGAACGGTGGTAGATTAGATTTTAAGTCGCCACAGATAAGTTGAGCGTATATCACTCACTTCCTCTGTTACCCGAGGAGCAGTAAGTTTATAACAGCAACACACAGATACGAAGTGAAAAAATAGTATGTGCATGTTTTCAATCATATTATCGATCAGACCAACTTCACTTCAGTACCTTTCAAAAGAACGATTAAATGGTGGTGACCAAATCTAGTATAATGATATCGTCATCCCTAATGGAGGCGCCGCCAGCTTATTAATAATCGAGATTTGAAGTTTTATTATGCTCTGAAATCAAATCAAGTCGTGAATAATGGTTATCATATTTTTGGCATAATAATGTTCATAATGCTTTAAGAAGTTTCAGAATTGCAAGACAATAGAATGGTATGCTTCAACAAACACACAGAAAAGCTGAATTATATTATGTTATTATTCTATATTTGTTCTGTCTGTTAACTTCAAATGTCTTTGCTGTGATTATCAATGAAAAATTGAGTTCACGATTCTCTATAGGCCCTATAAAGTGCTAGAAAAGATTGGTCAAGTGGCTTATCATGTTAAGCTACCAGAACACAATCGCATACACTCAATTTTTCATGTTTCATTGCTTAAGAAAGCCATTGGAGAACAGGTGACCCCTCAACCATTATCCCTAGGATTAACAAAAGATTGGGAGTTACAGATGGAACCAGAACAAGTACTTGATACATGGGAAACAGAATCAGGAGACTTAGAAGTCCTCATTCAATGGAGACAACTACCTCAATATGAAAATAGTTGACAATCTGCAACAAGGGTTCAAGAAATCTTCCCTCAATTTCACCTTGAGGACAAGGCGCAACTCATACAGGGGTATTGATAGACCCCAATAAGACAAGTGGAGAAATAAAACCTAATAGAGTTGAGGCTATAACAGTTAGTTACCTTGCTATAATAGATAGTTAGCTACTGTAACAGATAGCTAGCTTGAAAAACTAAGCCTATAAATATAAGGTAAGAGGATAGAGTAAGGTGTGGATGATTTTGAGAAGAGTTTTGTAATTGGAGTGTGTTGGGTCTCTCGAAAACTCAAAACTAGTAATCCGATTACTATAAAATTCTTCCCTAAACTTTGTATTTCAGTTTTGATAGGGGTAGGGATAGAATCACAAGGGTTTAGCAATAAAGACTCATTATTTTTCATTGTTCTTGGGTACCAGTCCCTATCATAAAGACCTCTTTAATGCATAGCCTGCATAAAAGGAAGGCTCAAGGGACTGAGAAGGCAACTCCACACATTTGGTCTTACAAGTCAGGCAAATGCAATTTAAACCTCGTATCCTTCTACCATCAGAAGCCAAGTGTGAACAATTAGCATATTCCACTCTTGTAATTAACATCAAGATTTTTGAAAGATGTAATAGATTTTAAAGATGCGAAAGATATGCAATATATTAAGGAGATTTGTTTTAAATAGGAAACTAGGTATGTCATTGATTTAAGAGTGTATATGGTCAAGCAAATTCATGGGGTTACAAATACTTATATTGGGGGCATAGTAGTTAATTCCGAGCAAAATAGCCATTATAGCGGTTTTGCATTGCATCCTCCTACCACTTCATGGCACTCCTTGTGTAGTGGTTGTGTCGCACTTGAAGCAATACTATTGTGCCATATTCAAACCCTAATTCCGGCCTTGAAATGCTGCTATTATGTGATGTTTTATGACCCAATCTTGAGATTTCACTTGATTTTCATGTAATCAAAACAAAACCTTAGTTTCTGTCTCTCACTTATTTATGCACCCAATAGTGACAGATGTAGCCCTTCTCTTTGATAAAAACCATTTTTTCAAATGACCTTTCCTTGCATAACATTTTCAACCACATCCTAGCATACTTGTCACTGGTTTGGCAAACCCATGACCTGTACAGCAATGGTTTCATCCACTCAGCCACAGGGAACAACACCAAGCAATTGTTTTGCCTCTTTATGGGTCTCTTCTTATTTGATTCCTTGACATTTATCATTATTAACATGTTTAGTTCTCAAATTTTGACCACTGATCATTAATTATGAATATATCTTTAATATAGATTTTTTAAAAAGAAATCAGCATGTGTGCAGAATAATTTATGTAATGTGTACGTTAAAACTTCAAAATAGCAGTCATCCCATTATCTGCTATCCCACTATAGCATTTTTGGGGACATCATACTGCACTGCTATTTGAGATTGGAAGAATGTTTCAGGCATGAGAAGGGACAAGAAATTGTAGCTAATGTAATAGAAAAGGGTTTGCAACATTGTCAACAAATAAGTTGTTTAGCAGTGGAAGAGCATTTGCAGCTTTTTTCATGCAAAAGTTATCATGAGAAAGGGTATAAATTTTCTTCTGTCAAGATTGTATTATCATGTAGTTAATAGTGGATTTGATCACTTCTCATCCATAGTTGTAGGTATGATGGCTAAAAATTTGCATATAATGATTTATGTTGTTTCCCCTATTAGTACTTATTACTAGCATCTATTCAAGCACATGTAGGATATTATCCAATATTTTGATTATTGGATCATATGAAGGAAGAGAAAAGGCCAATAATTTGATAACAAAATATTCTAAGCGATCTTGCCCTCTATACTGGAACCAATGTTATCATAATGTGTGATCACATCATGTTAGAAGCAACAGAGAAAAAAGAAAAATTCTAATGAATGGTTTATTGAATATAATTCTCACACAACTGAATGTTGACAATAGTCTGCAGTACTTATATGGAATGGAAAAATAACAGAAAGTGTAACAGAAATGGAAAGAATAACGGAAGCCTAATCTAATAGCCTAACTAACTTGTCAGTAAATGTAACTAATTATAATAAACTTTGTTAAGCTATAACTAACGCATAGAGTTCAAAACTCTAACATTGCCCTCTCAAACGCAAAGTAGGTTGAACAAAAGTTCAATAATCAACCACTTATAGTTTGCTTTTAATAGCACAAAAGTTGGTGATGTTTAGAGCTTTTGTTAGAATATCAGCAATCTAGTCTAGTACAAGGATGTGACTGACGCAAAGACTTTTGTTGAGTACACACTCCCTAACAGAGTGAAGATCCAAGTCCATGTGTTAGGTCCAAGAGTGATGAATAGGATTGAGAGAGCCACAGTACTCAGATTTTCACAAAAGATAACAAGAGTCTAAGTAGGGACTTATAGTTCTTGTAGGACTGACCGAATCCAGAGTATTTCAATCACAAATATTGCCAAGCTACAATACTTGGCTTCAGCACTGGATCTAGCTCTCAGTGTTTGTTTTCGAGACCACCAAGAAATCAAGTTAGATCCCAAGTAGATACATGAACTTTAGGTGGACATGCAATCATCAATATCAGAGGCCCAATCAGCATCACAAAACTGCCTCCAACCAATTTTGAAGTTTTCCAGCAAAACTACAGGTTGCCAAAGTCTCCAGCCAATCAACCATGCACTCTCAACCAGCTCACCCTCTATTTACACCCCAGTTGCAGCTTGCTGGTCTCATTAATTTTTTCACCCTTTGTCCTACTATTCACCCCCTCCTCCAAAACTATTCTTTTCCTTTTCTAGAATATGACTTATTAATTATGAAGTAAGCCTTCACACATAAGTAAGCTTGCTGTCTCATGACCTAGGAGTCTTGGATTTAAATCCTAGACACAGCCTCTCCAGTTGCACCAGAAAGGCAACGCACATCTACCCTCCCTAGACCACACCAAGTAGGAGCATTGGCACTAGCTGCCCTCTATGAGTCTATGAATTGTTAATTATGAACATCCTTATTTTTGGATAATTTTTAAGCATTTAACTTATTCACATCAGATCTATAATCTTCTATATAAGGGCCATCCCACTATAGCATTTTTTAGGTCAATTACCCTGCCTTGCTACTGGGGGTGGGAATGGGTCAGGCCATACAAGAGGCCTACACTGCAATGTGTTATTTGAAATTGATAGCTATGAACAAAATTGATTATCTTACTTTTAGGTAGTACTAATTTTATAAACTGCCATATCATCTTCCAATATTTATGTGAAGTTGGACTACCTTAAACTGGATCTGGTTAAACCAATTCAACCTACCAATTTATTGTTCACTTAACAAAGTAGGTTAATGGTGGAGACCACACAGTTTAGCTTTAGAAAACTGTGTACCTTGGTTTTGTATTGCTTTATATTTAACATCTAAGTCTTTACTCTCCAATTTATACATTCTAGATTATGGCATTATATTTGATACAGTAGATTATCCTCAAAATGAGCAGAATTCTAGGGTAAAGTCCATAATTTATTTTAGAAAGGGGCAAGGGGTAAAAATGATATGGCCTTAGACCTTTGACAACTCACTTTTATCTTTGTCAGGTTGATTCTGATTGACTAATCCAGGGCTGACAGGTGATTTTGGATTAGTATGGGGTTGCAGACCAGTTACGACATTTGCCTCTGAGCAGTAAGTTGAGAACTCACAAGCTTGTCCTTGATGAGATGATACAGGAACCAAGGATTTTTTATCTGACTTGCCTGAGCAAAAAAAGCCAGAAAAAGTACAATGACTAACAGATAAAAAATACCAGGCTCTTACATCTTAACAATAACAGTAATAATAGCATTAAAAAAAGTAGACATCACTATAAAAATTAGTCAACTCAAAACTGAAAATCGTACCATGATTATTCAATTATATAAAGGATTAAAGGCCAAATACTTGATAAATAAAATATAAATTGCAGTTGCAGCTACTTCTAAAAGGCAATATTGAGCTTTATCGGTTCCAAATCCTTTCCTATCTTATTTATTTGGTGTATTTAGTTTGAGTGTAATGCAAAAACCTTTAAGCAGAGTTTCCTGCCATTGTTGCTCTTATGGGACAGCGCTATCATTTAATCATCTTCATGCTGCTCATCCGAAGGTTAGGTTCAAAGGGTCTGTATATATGCAGAAAGGAGCAGGAAACTATATGTTCACTAACTACAATGTATATTTCTGTTTTCTTTTTTAAAAATTAATGTAATATACACTTTCAATGTACTCAAATTTATCTACTATTTTCTTTTAACATTTTGACTATTGAAGATGAAATAAATCATCACTAGACTCCACAATCAGAGCCACTGACAATAGGAGACTTGGAAAGGCATACAACGTAAAATTGGTGGATATAAAGAAGGGAAATGTTGTACAGAAGAGCTGTAAATATGCTATTATCTGAAAAATAAATAGAATTGAAGCACAGAAACTTGGAAGCACAGTATTAAGTAGATTACACACATTAAATAAAGAAAATAACAAGCTTTAACTGGTAAATAGGAATTAACTCATTGTACCATAGTCCACATGATCTTGTATATGGCTGTATTCCGTTAACTTAATACTACTAGCCCAGTAGAACATGAAGATATCAAGCCAGCACAATTTATGCACAATTAAAACATAAACAAAGATGCCTATCCAAAAACAAGGGGAACAAAGAACTCTATAACTCTACTAAGCTACTTCATACTTGTTATATAGCACTTTTTTGTTGTTAAGAACAAAATCAATTGTTAAGTGCGTATTGAGCTACAAATTAAATCCTTTCCCCCATAACAAACATTAAAGGCAATTTTCAAGAAACTTAATCCTCAGAACTCAAGGATTAAGCTCATTCATAATGATGGCTTCTCATCTTCCAAGGCAATGAATGTCCAATATCATG
This sequence comes from Canavalia ensiformis, assembly GCA_026541065.1. Classification (NCBI taxonomy): domain Eukaryota; kingdom Viridiplantae; phylum Streptophyta; class Magnoliopsida; order Fabales; family Fabaceae; genus Canavalia; species Canavalia ensiformis. The sequence continues at coordinate 148,709 of JAMKYM010000798.1, forward strand.
ATGTCCATATTTATCAACATAGGATAGAATGATAAACAATGACACTAATATTAAAAATTATACCTTTGCACTCTTTCAAAGCCATGTACGCAACCTTGGCTGCATTAATCTCTGCTTGCTTCTTGGATTTAGCTTCTTGCCCAGTAAAAGGCTCCCCTTCTACCTCCACTTGTGACACAAATATAGGCATATGAGCTTCACCAGATTTACTTGTACTATAAATGGGTAAACAAAATCCTTCTTTCTGAATCAATTCTTGTAAAAGACTTTTGTACAACCCACTATGATCCTGAAATTTTTAGACAATTGTATGAATAAAAGGAGCATCAGAGAAAAGATTTAAGAAATTAAAGATTATAGAATAAGAAAATTATCTAATTAGGTAAAAGTGATTAAGACTAGCCTCTTGAACTCCACTTGGTGATAACGACATTAAAGCAACTTCAGCTGCTGCATGCTCAGCAGCCTTTAATGAAGAATAGAACTTATCACTCTCATAGGTCTGTCCATCAAAGGTGACTTTGCACTTGAAACGCATGGCATGGGGAGGACCCTCCCACTCAGGAGAATACACTGGCAGACTTAGATTTCTTTTTTGAGCAAATCTTTGCAGCTGGTTCTTGTACAAATGTGACATATCTATGACAAAATTGATTATCAAAAGATCATAAGTACCATCACACTCTGATTTATCATTAATAAAATAATACAATGCCATGATAGAAAGGATAAGTAATGAAAAGATCAAATATGTTACGTTGATATTATTATTAACCTTCTTCCTACTTTTCTTATTATGGCTTAGTTGATATACCGACCTAACCTGGTGGGATAAGGATCATTATTGTTGATTTAAATTCAACAAATACACATTATCATTCAGCAAATCCAAGGCACCAATTTTAGAAGAAATGTCTGTTTATTTGTAGACATCCCAATTTTATATACACATTCTGTCATTTAATCCCCCCCCCCCCCAACAAACAGATAAAACTTCAAACAATCCCTTCAAGAACAAAAATAGATTGAGAAAACAAGATGCCTCCATAGTCAATTATGTAAGCTAATGATGATAGTTTTATGGTGCATAGCACATGTTATATTTTATAAAGCAAAGATACATTCCAACATGGACACCTGTCTAACACACTAACAACCCATGTCCAAATTGCATCAATACATGACCAATTAAAAACTCAGACAAAGCTATTTAAAATTTGAATATATATATATATATATATATATATATATATATATATATATATTGGATTGTGCTTGTAATTGTACAAGACTAGTTCTATATGACATATTCATTTAGGAAGATGAACCGTTTTTGTGTAGGAGGGTTCACAAAATAGCAAGTACTGGCACTATGACATATATGTTCATATTAATCTTGTGTATATATATGATATTATGAATCATGACTCTTTTTCCTTAAATTTTCAATTTTATATGCTTATATATACACAAAACATGATGTGATTGCAACATCAGCTGCTGCAACTGCATTATACTGTGATTGCAGCCTGCAATGGCCACATCCAACTATGTCAGCCACAATAAGATCACAACAATGCAACCATAACTATAATTTAAAATCCCGTTCACCTGATTATCATGATGATAAATGCAAGTACAAGATGGTGCAATGATGTAGTACCAATACATACACAGACACACACATTGAAACCATGATTATCATGTGTGTGTGCATCAATACAAGATGGTAAACTACTGTATTACCAACACTGAAGTTACACATTCTATATACAAAAGAATTCAGGAAAAAAAAAATGTTCTAAGTAAAAAATCAGGCCCCTTTAGCTTCCAATGTCCCAGCATAGTGTCTTTGGGCTACAATAGTCACTGGGATGTAGGCTTCAACGCATGGAAAAGGATAATATTGAAGAGAAAAGAGAGGGCTAACCTGCATGTTATGGTAAGGAATATTACAAGTGCCACCATTACCTTTTTCCTATAATTCAAATGAAAACTAAAATTATAGAAAGAACACAGCCTTCTAGTAAGAAAAAAAAACTACATTTGGTTTTAGATAGCAAAAATAAGATTAAAAAATCAGGCTTCCCACACCTCTCCCACCAAAAGAACTCTCTCTCTCTCTCTAATGAAAGAAATATCCTTAACCTACTCGACTCAAACTACTTATAACAAATAAAGCATATTAAACCATTTAATATCAAATTAATCAAACAAAAGAAAAGAGAGAGAAATCAAATCACTTTTATGATCCCCAGCTGTCATTGGATCTATAACAGTTGTTACAGGGCTACTGATCTGAGAAGTTTGGCACACGTTTTCTAATACTGGTTGCAACACTCCAGCTGTGGGAAGTATGTCATCAACATCAGTGTTGGGACCAGGTGAACCTGCAAGTACAATGCAAGTTAACATGTATAAAAGAAAGATTTTATGAATGTGTTGTGTCTAAAGCAAATCACACTCGTAGTATTTATAGAGCCTTTAGAATAATTACATATGATTACAAATAATTACAAATAATGATAATTAAGAAACAGTTATGATTCTTTGATATTATATGGTTACTAACACTCCCTCTCAAGTTGGAGCATATAGATTGTATGCACCAAGCTTATTACAAACAAATTCAACTCGAGTCTCTTTAAAAGATTGATAAACATGTCGGCTAGTTGATTGTTGGAGTTGACAAAATTAGTTGTAATTTCACCGGCAAGGTCTTTTTCTCGGATGAAGTGGTAGTCTATTTCTACATGCTTGGTCCTCTCATGAAAGACTGGATTGGAGGCAATACGAAGTGCAGCTTGGTTCACAAATCAACTTCATCTTCTTGGTATCTCCAAGTTTTAGTTGTTGAAGCAACCCCACAATAGGGCCTGATTAGTCGCAAAGCCGTGGCAGCCATTGCACGATGTGCAGTTTCCACTTGTTTCGAGTAACTATATTTTGTTTCTTACTTCTCCACGAAATTAAGTTTCCTCCAAATAGTACGCAATACCCTAATGTGAATCTTCTATCAGATGGTGAACCAGCCCAACAGAAAAAATCATCTATGAAAGTAACAAAATATTTATAGCCTAAAGTGGACATGACCCGACCAAGAACCCAATTATTAGATTGGACTAACTCAAATGGAGACGTAGCTCATTTATTTTCTCTAATAGGAAATGTGCTTCGAAAGTGTTTCCCCAATTGGCAAGACTCACACTCAAGAGTCGAAACTTTAAGATGAGGAACTATAAGTCGTAGCTTTGGAAGACTTGGATGACCCAATCGTTAATGAATGACTTCTGGTGACTCGGAGGTGAGGCAAGCTTTTGGAGAAGAAAGGTGATACAATCTTTCCAAACTCATAACCGGTTCCATCGTCTCTCAATTCCATTGGTCCTGAATCAAAACAGAATTATTAGCAAAGATAACAAAATATGGCATTGTTTTAGTAAGTTTGCTAATGGAGATAAGGTTGAATAGGCATCCAGGTACATAGAGCATGGACTTCAAAGCAATAGTGGGAAGTGGAGAAGCATCCCCAATGCCGGCAACTTTAGTTTGGAAGCCGTTTGCTAGAGTGACATGGGGTAAATGGGCCATGTGAGAGAAGGTAGAGAAAAGAGATTTACTACCAGATAGATGATCTGAAACACCCGAGTCAAGGATCCAAGGTTCAAGAGATGAGGATTGAGAGACAAAAGCAACAGAATTATCTATGTGAGCAGTAGGGGCAATTGGAGTGGAGGATTGCTTGACTACTTTCCATTGAACATACTCATTATATTCAATATTAGAGAGTCACCTCATCAAAAGGAGCAGAATATGTAACTGTAGCAAGATTGACAGATTTATTCTGAGCACAAGCTTTTGTACGACATATGTCTTTAGTGTGACCATAGCGGTTATAGTAGGTGCAACGTGGACGGGGCCGATTACGATTTCCACCACGGTCTCCTCGAGCAAAGTTGAAAGCAAGAGTGGAGGAGTCACCAGTGACAGAGGGAGGCGGAGCATATGTCTGAGAAATGCGCAACAATTGTTCACTAACCATATCATAAGACGATATTGAAGGACTAGATAGGATTTGATTCCGTACAGAATTAAGCCCGGGTGAGAGACTGGCCAAAGCAAGTGTCATGAAGAATCTACTACGTTGCTCCGCATGGGTATCTGCATTATCGGTGAAAGGCAAGAGACTATCAAAGTTAGCAATGAGACTATCAAGTTTACCCAAATAAGTCTCCATATCTAAGTCTTCTTTCTTCAAATGAACAAGATTGTTGACAACCGTGTATAGACAATTGATATCATTAGAGTAAATCTTCTTGGTTTTGTGTCATACATCATAGCATGTCTTATAAGCACGATATGTAACCTATAATTTGAGATCAATAGAATACCAAAGAACACAACATAAAGAAGCATCAATTTGTTTCCAATGATCTTGGTCCTTTTGAGAAATATCTTTGAGTTGTTTAGTGAGATGATCAGAATGTCCTTTTCCTTGGAAGCAAAGCTCAACCGCAACAACCCATGAGGTATAATTAGAAGAACCAAGTAGTCTTTCATAAGGAATGAGAAGGATGTTAGTGAAACTCATAATTGTAGCAGCTGAATCGGATGCATTATGAGAAGACATCATGGAAAACAAAGTTAGAGTAGCCAAACAAAAGCGTAAGGAGGTGGGTATGTGAGTAGAAGAAGTTCCGACAAAAAAGGGTGCTAGAACAGAGTGCTCACGTTGGAACGGCGTGTGCGTAGGTTTCCGGTGAGGTGGCAACCGAGCAGCTTTGTCGATGATGTCTGATGCTGGTCGAAGTATCACACCAGCAAAAGGGGGCAGCGACGGCGAAGAAAATGGCCGTCAAAGGTGTTGCTACTATTCACGGCTATAGTAGCATGGAAAAAAAGAAAGAAAAAAAGAGAACAGCAAATCTTTTCAGCTCTCTAATACCATATAAGAAAAAGATTTTATGAATGTGTTGTGTGTCTAAAGCAGATCACACTCATAATATTTATAAAGCCTTTAGAATAATTACAAATAATGATAATTAAAAAACTGTTATGATTCTTTGATATTCTTATATGAACCTCGATACCACCTTCCTTGATCAAGTCCACCTAGAAAATGATGTAACTCAGAGAAGACTAATTGAAAAGAGGAAGGTTAAAAAAGATAAAAGAAGTAATTGGAATCCACGTAAATGCACTTTCAAAAAAAAAAAAAAAAAAAAAGCAGATATGATTGTGATTTTTATATTTGCAAATCAGGAAGATCTCCAAGAGGAGTACAAAATTTAAGAAAATATTTTATTTATTTTATTAGATTCAATTTTCAATTGTTAGGATTTGATTAAATTATTTAACTAAGATTTAATTAGGATTGTGTTAAAGATTTAAATTATATTATAGATAAATGTTATTAGGATTTAGATATAGTTTCCTTATATTAATAATTGCAAAAGTATAAATAACTCTTCTATGAAGAATGAACGACACAGTTCAGAATTTCTATTCACCTAAATATAGGTTTTTCTCTATTGTGATAATTATATCTTTTCTTTACTCTTGTGAAACATTATCTTATCGATCTTCCTTATAAACTTGGTGATTCAAATTTATAAAAGCCACCGGTTCATACTTCAACCCAAATGCGTTATTGTGTGGATCGATTATCTCGTGTTCATGGTTGGACAAAAGGTTTAAGTAGCAGGTCACATTCCTTATAACGTTGGTTGCCTATTTGCTCGTGTCAAGTCATTGAACCATTTATTTTATCCTCTTATATTATTCTGTAATTTTCTTATTTAACCTACACCATGAAAATCGAGACACCCCATCGATTCATATCATATTATATGGTTACCAACAACATGAATACTATGCAAATATTGAAATATGGAATACAGTCTAGCAAAATCAAGGAGTTGCTTTTAGGATCCAATTATATAGTATACAAGTGCACTAGGAAGATGAAATGTCCCTATAATTAATTAACAAATAATGGAAACAGCAAAATTCTAGTGTTTCAGTATGAGATCATATGCTACTTTGAATGGTAAATTGTGTAGAAAACTCTAAAGTACATGAATGGATTAAACTAACTAATAGTGAAACAGCACCCAGTTTGTGGCCTTACTAATTTTGTAACAAACAAAGTACTCACACAACAAGAAATGAAAAAAGCAAAAGATGCATAAAATTATTCAAAGGCGTCATTAGCTGTGATTTGTGAAATCAGTGAAATCAAATCATGTGCACTGTCCAGTATCAAATAACATCAAAATTATGTCACATTATATTTTACCTGAAGCTATATAACATGCTCCCTTCTGTGGCAACTCAACATTCACTGGAAACAACAAAAGAAAAAAAAGAGAAATAATCGTGAGTCTCAAACCCTCAACTCCCAACAGTTGATTGAATCATTGATAGTTGCCCAACAATCAAAAAAACTATGGATTTCCCACCACATGTGATACCTCTAAAACTTCGAATTCAGCCTGTTCTGTTCATGGTTAGAACCATGCAAAGAGAGTATTGTCAAATTTAAACCTCACACTGCTCTCACGCCAAGAAATTAAACTAAAAACCTCACTTAAGTGGTTCAAACCCTAAACATTTAAACATTGGCGGGCTTTACTCTGAAAAAAAAGAGATTTTCTAATTAAAAGTGAAAACTAAAAATAAAAACAAAAGGCAACTTCTCATGCAGTCAAGCCAAACAGGCCTAAGTCTTTCACTAATTAAAAGTGAGGAAGAAAAGATGGTAAAATTTCTTTCAGTCGATGAAGCCGAAGAGTTAACCATCACAACAACAAACAGGGGTAGCGAAAGCAAACAAAAGAAGAACACGAGGGAAAAAAGGAGGTACCGGGAGGTGAGGCGCAGAGAGAGGGTTGAGGAAAAGATGGAAGACCGCAGATGGAAAGGGAGTCTTGGGGAAAAGGAGGAGGAAGAGAAGGGGAGGGTAACGATGACGATAAAGGTGACGGTAACGATGACGATAACGGTGACGGTAACGATGACGATAACGGTGACGGTGACGGTGACGACGGAGAGAAATGGTGGAAGGCGAGCATGGCGGCGTCGTTTTGGGCTTGTTTTGCTGTGCGGGTAGGCGAAGGGGAACTGAAAGAGACGCCGTTAACGGTGACGGTAGAAGAGAAACGAGGGTTGTGATCGGGGCCTTCTCTGCTGGTTGCGTATTCTGGTAAGTTCCATGACCTTTTCTGACAGAGTTCTTGCACCTTCGTTTTAAACATTGAATCTTCTTCTTTCAACTACTACTCAGTGAGTCGCGGTGTGACAGAAGCAGTATATAATAGAGACAAGGGAACACGGTATCAGTTTGCTTTAATCGTTAACTTACTTTGTTCTTATTCTCTCTTTTTAACTTGGAGAAGGACAACCTCCAAAAAATTAACTCTTGTGACCACCTCATCTTCTTTAGAAAAATAAAAATAAATAACTTATTCTTATAAAAATAAATTTTTGTGATCATCTTATCATCATCATCTTTACATCTTTCCGTTATTCTAAAATTTTTAATTTTTCATTCATTATGTTAAAAGTAGGTTTAGAAAATCATTTCAACCAGTTAAAAATTAAAAAGTTTTTTATTACATTTCAGCTTAATAAAAAAATTTATTTTACTAATTACTAATTTTTTATAAATATTAATATTTTTAAAAAATTATTTTAAATAACTTTTACACAATATCTTAATTTATAATTAAAATATTTTCTATTTTTATCTTTGGTATATTTTTATAATATGATATTTTATTTATTTGTTTGTTATATAAATTTAATATTTTTTTTTATAATAATATTATTAAATTTGATTAATTTATTTTTATATTAATATAAAATATTATATTTTAAATTATTATTTATTTTAATTATTATATTATTTTTTATTAAAAAATATTGAACTGTTTATAAAAAAATTATAAATTAATTAATTTTAAAAAAATTATTTAACATTTAGTTATATAAAAGTTAAAAAAATTATTTAATAAAATTGTAATATATCTATTGTAAAAAAATATTAAATTTATTATTTTTAATCTATTGTTTATTTATATTTTTTATTTTTTATTTATCAGCTAATTTAATAATTAATTTTATTAAATAATTTTAATTCAATTAGTAGTTTATAATTTTTTATTTTTATTTATTTTTTATTTTTATTTGTTAATTAATTTTTAGTTAATTTTACTAAATATATCTTTAATTTTTAAAAAAAAAGATTAATATGACTAAAAAATAAAATTAAAGGTTAATATGATCTATTAAGAAACTAATATAAATATATTTTTTTTTTAATTTAATAATTAATTTAAATTATCCTAAAATTTTATGAAATCTTATTTATATGATATTTTTATAGTTAAATAAAATACTATTTAGGATATTTTCAGTTTTAAATTTTGAAAAAATTAAAATAAAAACAATTTTTTTTATATAATTTTTGATTCAATTTTGTATAATTTTTAATTTTATAAAAGTTGTAAAATTTATATTTTTGCTATTTAAACGATAATACAAGATAATTATCTTTACTATATTAATACAACGGACCGTAGGAGGTTGTTGGAAGTTGGTAATATCGAAAAGGGGGTAAAAGCAGCGGGACCGTTGTTATATTATGGTATTGGAAGGATGTAAGGTGGCAATTATGATAATTCAAGGTGTTATGTGGTGAAGTTAATTAAGGAGATTTACAATGCAATTTTGCAATTGATTTTATTTGTTTGAAATATACTAGGAAACCAAACCAATTTTTGTCATATTTGTTTAATTTAATTTTTTAGTTTTTTTACTTTATTTCAAAAAAATAACAACAAATAATTAAAGATAAGTTATTAAAAAATAAAGTATTAATTTTGTAGGTTATATATTTTAGAGTCTAATACGTTAAATTTTAGAATAAAAAAATAAATTTGTGATTGTTGTGAGATAAAATATATATTAAGTAATATTTTTTTATTTTAAATATTTTTATGAAAAAAAAAGTTAATAAACTATTATTTTTATAAAATATTCCTTTATAAAAGTATTTTTAATTGTTTAAATTTTTTAAAAAATAATAATAAATCATTTTTATTTATATTTATCTAAAAAAGTGTATAGAAGAAAGAGTAATAGATTCTTTTATATCTTTGCGAGAGCTTGATCAAAATTACAACTTGTTTATCCTTTCATTTAAAAATATTTTAAATAAAATATTATGAAATGTAGACATATATTAATAGATAAGAAAGTTAATATATATTAATAAAATCTTGACCAAAGCAATATGATGATGAAAAAATACTTATCTAAAGTTAATTAATAAATACAGATAAAATAAGAAATATATGAAATTATATGCAGTTTAATTTTATTTGATTTGATTTTGAAAAAAAATCATAAATTAAATCGAATCACACAAAAAATAGGATTTTAAATTTTATTATTTTTTAATTTTTGATTCAATTCACTTAAATTATGCAATTTAAATTAAATTGGTTCAATTTTTAAACGTTGCTAATGTTAACAAATGATATTGAACAATGATAGTAATAGTAGTAATAAGTGTGTTGGACAATAACAAGGACTATACCATGATATTAGGTAACATTAATGATGGTGGTTGTTAGATGATGAGAGCAATAATGGAAAATGTTAAATAATAACAACAATAGTAATAATATTTCTCAACAATAATATGATGAATAGAAAAAATAAAAATGATAATGAAGGAGGTTAGATAATGATCATTGTGATTAATGTTTTGCTTGAATAATCTAAAAAATATGAAGAAAAGAAATAGGAAAGAAAGAAATGAGAACGTATAATATGATGAAAAAATAAGTTAGATGAATGAAAATAGAAAATAAAGAAAAAAAAATTCTTTTTATTATTTAAATAAACGAAAAAAAGTAAAAAAAAATATTAATAATATAAATTTTGATTTATACAAATTTTAAAAAATAAAATTTAAGTTTAAAATTTTTTATTTTAATTATTTTTTATTAATATAATATTTATTTTTAAAAAAAATATTTATAATTTTAACCATTTAAAATAAAAAATTAAAAAATTATTCCCCTATTTTCACAACACTTAAAGAGAAAAAAATTTCATGAATTTTACTAAATTTAATTTTATCCTTCTATACAAATTAAATTCAAACCACTCTGAAGATAGAAAAATGAAATCCATTTAATTATAGAAAACTAAACATTTTTTCCTAACCAAACAAAAGGTAAGGGTGTGGCATAATTACGGAGGTAGAAAATATCAAAAATAAAAGTGATAATAAAATGTACTAATCATTAAGGTAGTGATGAAAAATATTAGATGATAATAAAGATAATAAAAAATACTAGTTTATGATGTAAGTAGAAGGTGTCACTTAAAGATATGGTGGTGATAAATAAAAGATGTAAAATATTTTTAAAAAAAATAATAATCATAAATATTTTTTTATAATTTTAAAAATTGAGATAAAATTATTTTAAAATTAAATAAAAAATCATTTCAACCTCATTAATATGTTTTTGTTTCAAAATTTATCTTTAAAAATGAAAAATAAAATAAAATAAAACCTCATAACCATCTTAAATAAGATAAAAAAAATTTACTAAATTAAGCCTAAATTTATTTAAATAACGTAAAAAAAATTTCTTCCAAAAATCTTGAAGTTTACCAAGTGTTTAAATAGAGGATTTTAAAATCTTAATTAATCTTTTATTTTTAAAATAATTTTATTTGAATAAATCAATTTAAATTTTTTTAATTTAAATATTTTAAATTCTATATTTGTCTAAAGAAATTTAACTTTCACTTTATGTAAATATTTATTTTAAAAATTAAAATTTAAATATAATATTTGTAAAAAAAATAAACATGATCTAATTATATGCATTTTCCATATATAGTTAGTTTCAACCTAATTGATGAGTATGAAAATACAGTTTAAAAAAATAAAGATTCGTTTATTTATCCATTTCAATGAAGGCCGGAGAATTGACTTATAAAAGGATTAAATCATTCAAATTCTATTAAGTGATTATAACAAATTACTTCCACTAATATTTATAAGTTAAAGACCATTTATCCTAATAATAAAAATAAAATTATCCTAATAAATGTACAAAATATACACATGAAAATTGAATCACACTTTTTTTAAAAATTTTCCATTTCTTTCCTTTCTTCCAAATATTTAAACCAATTTTTTTCCTTCCACCCCTTCCCAGTCAGAACGCGGATGCTTTTATCATAATCTTATTTTTGTTTTCGCTGTTGTATTAGGCTTACACATTGGTCAATTCTGTTCAAAAAGGCAAACAAATGGGGCTAAAGGAACTCAATACAAAATACTTGGGCGTAAATTGTTGCTCGGTTTTCTTGGATATATTCTAGCCAGCAGTGCATTAGACAAATTAGCTCAGGGCACAAAGGAAGAAATTTGTATTGATGCATGAAGAGAAAAAAAAAAAATTACACAATTGATGTATTGCATTTGCATATGAATGTAACATCGGGGCCAATGCCACAAAAATACAGAAAAGCAGGGAATGGCGTACTAAACATTGAAACACTCAGTTATTGCAACAACCAAAATAGAAAATTTCCCGTTCTCTGCGAATCAAGCAGAACCATCCTGATTATGAGGCTCTAATTTAATAACACCATTCACTTGCCACTGGCAAGCTGGTTGCGGATGACTTTTGTGGCAGCAACCATGTTTGTGAGTGCTGGATTCACCTCTGCGTACTTGCGAGTCTTGAGCCACAATTCAGGGTTGACCCACAAAATGTTTTGCTCAAGCACTGCAAGCATCTTGTTGATCCTATCAGCAATTTCGTCAGTTGGGGGTATTCTTGGGGAGTGAATGTCATACACTCCAGGGCCAATTCCAGCTCCGTACTTCACTCCTTCACGGAACACTGACAAGAGTTTTTCATCAGAGCGAGAGTTCTCAATGGTGATTACGTCAGCATCCATATCAATGATTGACTGGATGATGTCATTGAAGTTAGAGTAGCACATATGGGTGTGGATCTGTCAATTGTTCATAATACAAAATATACACATTAATTATATTTGGATGTAAATGTAGATAGGAAAAAAACTGTAACCCACTTTATTTGTGATCTATAAGTACCTGAGTAGTATCCTGCACACCAACATTGGTGATCCTGAAGGAATGGACGGCCCAGTCCAAGTAATGAGCTTGTTCTGACTTCCTCAATGGTAACCCCTCTCTCAAAGCAGCCTCATCAATTTGGATAACAGTAATACCACCCTTTTCAAGATCTTCTACTTCGTCCTTGATGGCCAAAGCAATCTGATAGCAAGTTTCAGACCTGTATATAGGTTTAACATCATGTTAGAAATAACAATATAGTGAATACTGAATAATTTTTTTTTCAGGTCTTCATTTTTATTCTTTTCCCACTGCATTACAACAGGTATCGAGTTTATACCTAGGCTGGTCATTGCGAACAAAGGACCAGTTAAGAATGGTGACAGGGCCGGTGAGCATTCCCTTCATTGGGCGTTTGGTCATGCTCTGAGCAAGAGATGACCAGAAGACAGTCATTGGCTTTGGGCGGCTCACATCACCATAGATGATTGGCGGCTTCACACAACGAGATCCATAAGATTGCACCCACCCATTAACAGTAAAGGCAAAGCCTGACAACTGCTCTCCAAAGTACTCAACCATATCATTCCTCTGCAATGGAGGCATCAACCATTAGTACAAAGTGCAAGTAGGAATTAGCAACAACACAACGAGGAGAAAATCTGGCATGAGTGTGTCGGTCTTCAAAAAAGAAAAAGACGGAGAAAGATCTATCAATGTAATGTCAGTGTGACAGAACCCTCTTATTCCCTACTTCAGCATGTTAACATTTTGTCTTGATGTGAAGATGAGAACTGACCTCAGGCTCCCCATGTACCAGTACATCAATATCTAGCTGCTCTTGGAGCTCAACAACTTTACGGATTTCCTCTTTAATTGCATTAACATACTCTTCCTCGGAGATCCTGGACAAAAGAAAAAAAATTGTGAATAAAGGCCAAATGGTCAAGAAAACAAACCAAGTTATCAGCTCTTGGCATATCTTACTTGTTAGCCTTATATTCACGACGCACCCTCCTCAGTTCAACAGTTTGAGGGAATGATCCAATAGTAGTGGTTGGGAGAATTGGAAGGTTGAGCTTCTTTTGCTGAGCGTCTAATCTAGCACTAACATTTGTGGCACGGCGATGGTCAGAACCCTTCAATGCAGCAGCCTGAGGAAAAGAAAAGATGCCATGAGAAGTGACAAAAAATTTCACAACAAATCCTGCTTAACTGAAATGTGCAGTTGAACAGAAAACCAGAGAAAATAAGCACTCACAGCCTTCTGAACAGCCTCATTAGTCACTCGTGGAGAGGTCTTTCTTGAAGCCTGAGCTGCATCATTGGAAGAGAAAAATGCCTGAAATGAAAGCATAAAAAAAGCGATTTAGTGAAAATGTAGTGAAACAAACAGGAATAAAACAATATAAGACTGCATATATTGCTTGACACTGCTAATTTTATGATACTTGTTATTAATATTATGGGAACATTATATTTCCCCTCAAATTTCTTAATTTTAGGTCAGTGATAATGGTATACTGTTTAATCTTTATTCATTTCAATGTTGTTTTGATCTCTTTATTCTACAATTTCTCTTTCAATTCTTATATTAATTATTTTTAAAAAAATCAGGGTGATTTAGTAAGTATATATTGCATAAGAATTTATTTCAAGAAATAAAATTTTCTTACTATGACAATATTTACAAAAGTAAATGTTTCATGTTAATATCTTATTTTTAAAATTTAAACAATTGCTTAGTTTGCCTCCATATTTTACTATAAATATTTGTATTTCCTCCCATTGAGTAAATTACAACTTGTTAACATGTAATAAATATCATCTATTTAGTTAACAACTCATTTGTCTGACGTAAAATAAAATAAAAGGAAGGGAATTTACCTCATCCTTTTGACCAGCCAATGCCTTGGCCAATGCATTTACTTCAATAATTTTCTGGGCAGCAAAAGCCAGCCATGATTTAATCTCATTATCTAACTTGGTCTCGTTAACAAGATCAACAGCGGTGTGAAGAAGTGAGCATGAGGTGGACACAACAAGTTTATCTGCATACAGTATAGTAAACAGATATATCAAATGACTACATCAACTGCAGAAATCTCCTAAAATATTTCATGAAATGCAATTTTGACAAATACCTTTGCCCACAATACCCTCAAGACTTTTTAATGTATCGAGAGAACAGGCAAGATTATTAGCCCAAATGTTCCTTCCATCAACCACTCCAGCAAACAAGTATTTTCCACTGGGAAATCCACCCTTGATCAGATCAAGAGTCTTAGTTCCACGCACTAAATCAAATCCAAATGCTGTAACACCATTCAGAGCTGTGATAGTCTTGTATGCCTCAGCAGGAACATCAGCAAAGTAGGTCTCAATAAGAACATTTAAACCAGATAATGAAGATTCAAGTTCTGAGTATGCTGTAGAAAATGCTTGCAATTTTTGAGAGTCGAGATCCATGACAAGAGTGGGTTCATCAAATTGAATCCATGAAGCACCGGCTGCCTTAAGATCAGCCACAACTTCCCTGAGTTTATAGAAAGTTAGAGAAATAACATGAATATAATCGTAAAAGGCAAGTAATATAGCTGCACACAATTTAAACTCTTACTTATAGATAGCAAGGACTTTTGGAAGGAGGGAAAGAAGGCAAAAGGATTTATCAACACCCTTGGCAGGTTTGGAGAGCAACAAGTATGATACAGGGCCAACGAGGACGGGAACTGTATCTACTCCAAGCTGGAAGAAAAAAATAAACATTCAATGAGAACATAGTTATAGATAACAAGGATTAAAAAATATCATAATGCCCCCCAGCCAAAACAACAACCATCATCAAAACTTTTCCTAATGAATGAGTGATCCAACCAGGCAAAAAAGAAAAAGATAAAACCCATAATTTATTTATAGTAATCCTGCTCACAGTCACAGTTTAACTTAACCAAGATTGCAGTGAATAACCTAAGGTTTGCAAGTAACAAGTACATAACATTAATGGCTATAAATGCATACCGCCTTGGCCTCCTTGTACTCATTCACTGCCTTGTGGGAAGCATAAGTGAAATTCACATCAGGTCCAAGTTCGGGAACAATATAGTGGCTGGATCAATGCAAATACACATCAGTCCAATAATCAGAATGTTACAAACATAGCATCATAAAACCAAACCAGTAACCAACCAATACAGCAAACCTGATCCATCACTTACTAGTTGGTGTCAAACCACTTGGTCATCTCCATTGCAGGAACAGAGGCATTACCTCTGGCCATGGAAAAGTAGGTATCAAATCCTATCTCCCCGCCAGTCCACCCATATCTTGGAGGGACAGCACCGAGCATGGCAGTGGCGTCAAGCACCTGATCATAGTTTGAGAAAGTGTTGCAGGGAATGTACTTGATCCCGGCATCAGTCATCTGCTTCCAGATGGATGCCCTGAGATCAGCAGCCACCTTCTGCAAATCCTCAGCTTTGCTCTTCCCATCCCAGAATGATTCCAGAGCGAACTTGAGTTCTCTCTTGGGGCCCATGCGAGGGTATCCAACAATATGGGATGCCATTGTTCTGCCACATCAGATCAAATCGCAAAAAAAAAAGAAAAAACTTAGTTGCCTATGTACTGAAAACATTTGCTATTCCTATACACCAAAGATTCCACAGGTTCCATTCATAAAGATGACCAAGTATATGTGCAGTTGAGAATAACTTTTAGAAAATAATAGTTTATTTTTAATGTTCTATATAGAAGCTAACAAAAACAATCAATTATTTCTCCCAAATAAACTGACCCAAACATGCGAATAATTATTAATTAAAACTGTGTATGGATTAGTTCAAGGTTTTCAATTGCAGTCCGCAATCGTGGCTGCAATATGGAATCACATATGCATCAGCAGCATGCTGTTTAAGTGACTACTACACAACAACTTCCATTTCAGTAACTATAATCACAATTTAAAACCTTGGTTGGTTAACTAACTCACGCCGTAAACCAATAATGTACTTACCATTAATAGGTATAGGTTAGGTGTAGTTTTTCAAATGCAGAAGAAAAGAAAATCAAAATTCACCATGCACCAACGCTCTAATCTATGTATCATGAGAGATCACATTTACATAATGATCGAAGGCAGTTTTACATTCAATCAGAAAAAACGAGACAGCATTGAATTATTACTTTCTGTTCAAAGAATGCCACAAAACAAAGTTCGAGTGTAAAAATTCAGATCCATTTTAGATCCAAACATTACAACAACAACAACAAATCTGAAAAACCAGAATCAGGAAAATCTTGTTGAAAAAAGGAAAATTAAAGCGCAAGTAAGCGTTCACATTTACCAGTAGATCGAAGTAGAGAATGAGAAAAGGAAAAAAAAATTA
This sequence comes from Canavalia ensiformis, assembly GCA_026541065.1. Classification (NCBI taxonomy): domain Eukaryota; kingdom Viridiplantae; phylum Streptophyta; class Magnoliopsida; order Fabales; family Fabaceae; genus Canavalia; species Canavalia ensiformis. Next base: position 165,233 of record JAMKYM010000798.1, read on the forward strand.
ATAATAGCAGTAGTTGTAATAATTGAAGTGTAGAGAAACTAAGAGAGAGAGAGAATGAGGTATATAAGGAAGGTGAAGAGAAAGTGCCGAATTTAAATTTAATAAGAGGAATGAATGGGTGAAAAGGGGAAATGAAGAGAGATAAAGGGAAAGAATTGGAAGTTAGATGAGCGAAGGAGAGTGAGAGAAGGAGGAGAGTGTGTTGTACCCTTTTTTGCGTGTGGTTACAAAGTGAGAGAGAGACCGGTTCTTTCTTTCTCTCTGGCTTTGGCTTCTTCTATGTGTGTGAAGAGGTAGAAGCAGAGAGAAGGGCGCGAACAAAATGGAGTGCTCTTCGGAGTATTTATAGCGAGTTTGGGGTCCAACTACTCCTACACTCAAGATCCAAGACTCAGACATGACCCATCACCATGCCCTCCTATATCAACTATTTCCCTTTCTTCCTTTCTGCACGCTAACACAAAACTAAATTTAAACTACAATTAATTCCAGCATTCATTTAAAAAAATTAATGTCTATTTTTTTCATCAGTGACACTTAAACTTGAGATTTGCTTTTTCTTTTCTTGATTTAAAATATCTTTTTGTTTAGACTTTAGATGTTACTTAAAAAATAATTTTATTACTACTTTCATTAATAAAAAATATTTTAATATTTTATGTGGATAAAAATATTTTTATTAAATTGATATGTAAGAATATATTGATTTTTATCTATATTAATATTATATTACAAATTATCAGTCTTGTTTTTAGAGAACCTTTTAAGTTTTTTTTTATTGAATACCCTAAGTATAGTCTTGATATAATCGCTTAAATATTTCTATTGTAAATGTTGATTTAAAAAATAATATATAAATGCTACTTTTAATTTAATATTTTTTATTTCTTAGTTAATTTTCCATTGAGTAAAAAAATTCTTTACTCAATTTTATGTTTTTAATAAATATTTTAAAATCAACTCTTAATTTTTTTTCGAAAAAAATTAAATAAACAATAATTTTTTCTATTTTCAGGTGAAGGCATCGTAACTTAAGCTTTAACAACAATAACTTAGTATGATTTATATTATTTTAAGACGGATACTTAAAAATGGCGAAAGAATAAAATGTTAACTTAAATACAAGACGTTTTGATGATTTCTTGATATTTACTCTGGACACCAACATCTCAATAAATTTAAAATAATTAACAATTATTAACAATGTTTTATATGAACTTCTACATTTATTTTTTTGGCATCCATATAATCCTACACCATTTTCTAAACATAACAATACATAATTGAATTACATTGTCTCGCTGATAATCAATTAATAAATTTATTTTCTCATATAAATATTTACCATCCTTATTTCTAATCAAAATAAAATTTACAACTTTTTTATTTTAAAAATTTCAAGCTCATTTATATAACAATTTAAAATTAATTTGATCAAATTTTAGTCTTATTTTTCAGGTCATCTATTCATATCAATTATAAAATTTTAAAAAATGCTGATCAATATTATTAAGAAATAAAAATAATAATTTTTAATACATTTTAACATTATTTTTAATAAAAATTATTTTATTTTTCAAATAATATATTTACAGCAATAAAACCTATATTTTAAAGATATTATTATTTTTACATTTATAAAATAACTACTGTAATTATTAATTAATTATTTTTAATAATCGACTAACCATATTTTCTATATATTAATATAATTTTTAATCGATTAATTAATTTTTTATATTATTAATTACATAAATAATTGATTAATTATGTAAATAATAGTTAATTATATTTTATTAATCGATCATTAATTATATTTTTTATTTATCATTTATATTAAATTATTAATTACATTTTTATTTATCTATTACATCAACCATAATAATTAATTATTTAAATGTTAATAAATTATCAAAATATTTTTAGTTGGATATTATGTGCATATGTGGAAAATTTGTTTTGCTGTTTTGTAGTGGTACTTCGTGCAATGTTTTAATATAAATTTATGAGAAAAAAAATTGGAGCAGAAACAGATCCTGTAAGGCCCACGTTTCGACAAATATATGGTGTGCTCGGACTTTCAACTTTCAAGGGTCTGGTGGAAGTCAGAAACAGTACACGTACACGTGAGAATTTTTAAATGCATCGGCTTTTAGAAATGTGTTTAATTCCAACATGACATTTTTTAAGATAATTTCTAACTTATTAAATTGTTTTCCCCGACCTTTTTTATAAAAATAAAAAATAATAAAAATAATTCATATATATTATAAATTTTATTTTATTTTAAAAATATTTATAATATGAAATTTTAAACTAATAATATAAAAATAGATAAATATCTCATTATATAAATCTTAAAAAATTAAGTATAAAAATATAATAAATAATATACTAAAAAATAAAATTATATTTTTATATATAAAATCAAAAAAAAATATTAGCAATTATTTTTTATAAAAAGAACCAAAAATATAATTTAAAAGACTGTTTAATTAAATTAGATAGACTTATACCGTTTAATAATAGAATTTGTTTTAATAATTTCACTTATTTGTAACATTTTAGTAGTATTTTTAAAATATAATTTCATATTACAAAATTAAATATATATAAGTTTTAATTTATTTATTTTTCATTTTGTTTTTGTTATCTTATTATAACTTTTTACAATTTTTATATTATTTTATATTTATTAAAAAAAATTAATGATTATATTTATCAAATATTTTAATTTAATCAATTAATTTTTTAATTTTAATTTTTAAATTTTTATCTGTATATTTGATTTAATTTTCTAACTTTTAATTAGATTATCTATTAATTTTATTATTTTAATAAATACATTCTTAACATTACTACACACCATACAAATTATAATTGAATTATATAAAATAAATATTTAATTTTGAAATAAATAATAATTAATAATACATTTAGGCATGGCAACGTGGCGGGGGCGGGTTTCACATTTCCCGTGCCCGACACCCGTGCCCATCTTCATCCCCGTCCCGTCCCTGTCGGGTTTAAAATATTAAACCCGATCCTTGTTTCCGCTCAGGTTCGGGAAAACTGCCTTGTCCTTGTCCCTGATATTTTTCATATTTTTATTTTAATTTTTTATATAATTTATTAAATTATTATATATTTTTTAAAATTTATATAATTTATTATTTTATAACCTTATTAATTTTATATAATATTTTAAAATAATAAAAATATTTTAGTAATTTTAAAAGCAGGACGAGTTTGGAATCAGGAACGGGACAGATATAAATATCTCCGTATCTGCCTTTATTTTCAAAAATCAAATTTTATCCGTCTCTGCCTCCAACTCCGATCAACTCAAGTTTTTCCCGTCAAACTCGGGACGGAAATAGGTGAAGTTGTCATCCTAAATACATTAAGATCATGTTACATACTATTTTTCTTTATTTATCACAATCCATTCAAATATCTCTTCTCTTTTTTATTCCGGCAGCTTTCAAGTAGTTTCACGTGCCAAACGAAGGAACAGGTGAAAGAGTAAACAACGTATTATGAAAATAAATAAATTAGTTAAATTTATCAAACTAGAATATATTATTTTTATTTGTTATTAATCAATAAGTTAATAAATATCAATATTTTAAAAATTATAACATAAATATTATATTATTTTAATTTTTAACAATTATTTTAAAGATGATAATTGATCCAATTGTATTAATATTTTTATTTAATTTTTTAAATATATTATATTAATTTTAATTTCATATAAATTTAATATTTTATTAGTTATGTATATTTCAGTATTTTAATCTTTTAATGTATATTTTTTAATTAATCTTAATTAATTATGATTACTCTTTTGTATTTTTAATATTTTTAAAATATATTTGTACAATATATATATATATATATATATATATATATACTTCCTAATTGATAAGCATAATGGTTCGTAAACAATAAAACGAGACAACATAATGTTGTCTCGTCTGATTTTCAACTGTCCTTCTAACATTTGTATATATAAAATATAAACTATAGTAATAATTATATGCAACATTACTTACCATATAAATTTTTAATATTTAAATAATGAAAAATATATAATCAAATAATAATGTAATTACACATTTTTATATAATTAATAATAATTTTTTATACTATTATTTGAAAAATATATCAATTGAAAATTTTAATTAATTGATAATATATTTTATTCATAAATAACTTAAAATTTAAACTCATCTAATAATAAAATTTATGTTAAAAGATCACTTAACCATGTATTAATAACATTCTCCAGATTATTTTAATAATTTTAATAACATGTATACTTGGGAAATGACTACTACGTGGTTGGTGATGGGAGTTGGTAGGGAATTGACGTTGGGTCGCCCACTCATCTATTTGGCAGTTTATCTGGCACGATATGTTTCATAATTTTATACAGTACTTCTTTATATTTATTAACTATTTTCCTTCTTATCTATTATTTAGATGATTATTTATATAATAAAAATTAAATAATATTTATATTGATATTAAAATTATTAAACATTTTTCATTATATTATTAAGTTTATATTAATTGATATTATTGTAAAAAATAAAAGTATAATAAAGTTAATAAATTTTATCTTAACTTTTAAAATAATAAATAAAAAATATCTAAAATAATGTATGAAATATTTGCATTACACTTTTAATTAGGGCTGGTATCCAGACGAGTTTTGCCGGGTTCGGGTTAGAGGATTTTTTATACGAGAAAAATCGATCTATGCCTAATTGTTATCCATTTTTATTCATTTTGTTGGTTGAATTAGTTGCATGACAGGTTCTGCAGGTTTGAGATGGCAAAATCGGGTTAGGCATATGAATTGATCCTTACATTTTGTGCAATTTTTTTATTTATTTTGTCAACTCTTTTTATTGTTTATAAACATTTATCAACTTAAAAAATATAGTTAAACTATTACTGATAGCTAATAATATGGGTCTTGATTTAACAATATTTGTAAATATTTGGATAATATATTTAATAAAAAATTTAATTAATGATGAGCTTCATCTTAAATCTTTAGATTTAAAATTTAAATAATTAATTTATATAAAATTTTGCATAAAAATTTTTATGTTTATCTAAAACCGCATCTCATGTTGTCTATAATATTATCCAACATATCATTATAATATTTACATCAATATAAATTTACATTAATTTAAATTTTTATATAACCATAAAATTATAATCACATTTGCACATTGAGAAATCATATATCAAAAGTTTACGAATATAAGTATCAGCTGCATTGTTCATATTATGATTCTATCATTAGAAAATAAAAATAAATAATTAAAAAAAATAAAAATATGAATTGAAAAATAGAAAAGAATTTATTCATTATCCAGTTTGGTTGTTGTTTAAAAATAGAAGTCTAAATTTATAAAATACTAACAAGAAGGAAGTCAAAATTGTTATATAATACTTAGAGATAAATAAATAAAATTGGATAATTAATTTTAAAAGAATACTAAGTTCATACAATCTACATTAATTGAGATTTCAAATAAATGATACTTTATAATAGCATTTAAGAATTCAAAAATATGAGTCTTATGATATTTTGAGACTTTCAAAAGTTGACAATAACATCTTAGACTTTAAAATACGGAGTCCCAAATAATTTGGAACTCCAAAAAATTAACAATTGTCATTAGTAACATGCATAAGAAAAATGAATAAAAGTGCTACATAATTTTTAATCAATTAAAAGTTATTTTTATAAAATAAACCATTTTACCTTTCATTCTCAACCAATATGCATTGGTTGTGATAGGGAAATTGGACTCTGTGATGATCCTCTAACTCCAATTCTAAGTGTAGATCCAACAACCCTAGTATCTTCTTCATCCATACCTCCTCTAACATTTGATATTTCTTACAACCAATCAAACAAGAAACAAAAGTAGGTTATATATATATATATATATATATATATATATATATATATATATATATATATATATATATATATATATATATATATAAAATAAATATGTGTAAAATGTATAGAAATAATCACCATTTAAAAATTTCTTAGAAATTTCTAGGTCCTCACTAATAACAAAATTTTTAAATTGGTAGAAAGAATGTCTTAACCAATTCTATATGCAAATCAGTTCTTCGATCATAGTAAACTTTTGAATGTATCCAACATCCTTCCTTTAGTATTAAATGCACTCTCAGATGTAACAGTAGAAACGAGTGTGGTCAACACATCTCTAACTAAAATGGATAGTATAGGAAATAAGAAGAGTTTTTATGTTCTTTTTAGATTCAATTAACATCCATTACATATAAATAAAAATTTTTTGAATCTAGAACTAACCAACAATCCAAAAAATGGAGGGTTATTACATGGCACAAACATTTACAGAGAAATTTACAAGAGAGGTGTCTCTCCTTAAACTTGAGCATATATCATCCTATGATGATGTAGTCGAATTGCCTCGCCTAATGATGTTAGCCAATCCCCTGACAGGACATGATGAAAAAACACCCAGGATCGACCCTCCTCTCTCTAACAACGACCTAAAAGAGGAACAAATGTATCCTTGAAACGATTCCACTGTTGTCATTCTTAGAGAATATTTTGGCAATGAACCATCAGTGGATGCTGTGGAGAGAAAAATCTCTTATGGTAGTGGATTTTGAGATCCTAGGGTTGTAAGTGTAAGACCTTGTTATTTCAAACCAAAAGATCCCCTCGATGAACTCTTTTTATTGGTCATCAGGGCCTCCATGTACTCTAGAGATAGCACATCTTGAGGCGTCATGAATCCTAGCACAACGTTGAAATCCACAAGGATCTCTATGAAACGTTGGCCTTTAAGTTGGTATCAGACAATGTAAGTAGGCATGTCGTCTATCAGGGGAAAGCAACTGAAGGAAAACAAGAACTCCAAGGTAGGCTCCATGTATGCAGGCTCTTGGATAAAGGTAGTTGTCATTCATCCTAATCTATCTAGGCACCTCGTTGCATGGTGTTCTACGTTCAGCAACTATAAAGTTTCTTGCTCCAAGTTGCGAGTCAAGATGAATGTGAAATCAAGCAACCTCTCTAGACGGGGTTGTATGCCAACAATCCCACAGGTGACAATATGGTAAGCTAGATCCTATTGGATCTCGTTGTCACCTAAGGTTGGAGACTTTACTTCTCTTTTGCAAACGAGGAGGAATTTTTTTAAAACATAAATAAAAATTAAAGTTAGACCAATAAAATTTTGACACGACTATGCTAGAGTGAGTACAACCGTGCTTGCATGAAAGAATGTATACCTCCCCAGAATGCCATAAACCAAATATCGGGGCATGGTTGTGCTGAATGCCACTTGCACGACCGTCTAATTAATGGCATAATCGTGCAACCTACAAAAATTCCAAGTAACGAATATGCACACGATCATGCAAATAAAGGCACGACCTTGCTAAAAACATAATGCATGGAGCGTGCACAACTATGCAAATGGGGGCACAACCATGCTAAACAAAGCATGCATGAAAAGAGCACAGCTAGGTAAATAGGGGTGCGAGCATGCCAAGTCAAAACTTTCACGTAACCTATAGTGTTCTGGGTGTGCCAAAATTCAGCATGTCCGTGCAAAAGTTCAAAAAACAACAAAGTTAGGACACGTAGCATACCAAGTTAGGAGAAAGGATCCAAGTCAACAAAAAGAAAGTTACAACAATGAAAAATGTAAATGGATAATTATGTGTGATTACCCTATACTATTTGAAGCATTCAAAAATTTGTCACGATTGTGCTGAATTGTGAATAGTTATGTCCATTCTCTCTCTCTCTCTCTCTCTCTCTCTCTCTCTCTCTCTCTCTCTCTCTCTCTCTCTCTCTCTCTCTCTCTCTCTCTCTCTCTTTTATATATAAACAGGTTGTCTCTTATAATCGCTTGATTTACAACATGAGTCTGATGTACCTGTACCCAATGGCTAAGTGCGACCATGGGCACTTACTTGTAATCTACCCAGGGTTTGGTTGATGATGTCTTGAAATGCACCATCCTTACTGTTTAAGACCTCCAACTTTTCGTGGGTCCTTTTTTTTACCATGTGAAGGCCTGCCTTTCTAGCCTTATAAGGGACATCTCTCTTGAGTTGATGCTTCCTTGTGAACACCTGAGACTTTAAGCTAAAAATGGAAATTTTTTTACTTATGCAGAGCTCATGTTTCTAGGTGCATTTATGGTGTCTTCTCTCCTCTTTATGGTTCTTTGAGTTTTTGTATGCCCTTATCTTGTCTTGCTTTGGTCTAAAGGAAAGAAGAGGTTGTATGGACTTGCAAAGGGAATTTTTGGAGCCTTCTGTGAGGTAAGTATTTCTAAACATCTTTTTTTTGTCACTCTGCCTTAATGTGAATATCCCTTATTGAACATTGATTATTGCTTCTTTGATGTCCAAGAAAGGTCTTCTCAAGATTAGAGGTACCTCCTCATCCTCTTTCATATTGAGAATGAAGAAATCTATAGGGAAGGTGAAAGTTCCCTTCTTTACCAGTATGTCTTCCATTATCCCTTTTATGTATACAATGGTTCTATTTACAAATTGTATAGAGACATTTGTAAGTTTGAGATTTTTCATACAAAACCTTCTAAAAACAAAGTGAAACATTAAGTTTATAATGGAGCCTAAATCACACGAATATTTAATATAGGAATCATTTAGCGTACAAGGTAAAATAAAACTTCTTGGGTCTTTAAGATTTGGTGGTAGCTTCATGGTTGAGTCGTTCTCTTCTTCTCTTCCTGCAAATGTTTTCTCTTATGTCTCACTTCTTAAGGTAATTGCACTCACTTTCTCCTTTCGGTTTACTTCAAGTCGGCTTGGTAGCATCCCTAGCGTTCATTGTGCTAAGAGGGTCAAGATTTTGTTCCACCATGTTTTTGAATTGAGACATCTGCATGTTTATATTCTAGAGTCGTGCCTCCATATTCTAGAACCTTGATTTCGTGGGGGTTGGCTCCCTCCTCTCTTGCTTATAACCACCTTGATTCTGCATATGAGAGGGTCTGTAAGAACTGGAAAAAAAGTTAATGTTATTACCTTAACTCCCTCCCTAGGATAGGTTTGGGGGAGATTCCTCCAGGTAGGATTGTAGGTGTTTGTCACGAAATAAGCCTCCTCATTCTATTGGGCTATATGGGCCTCAACTACACGTCCTTCTAGATTGTGGCTTATGGAACCATATAGGTTGCACGGACTAGGCTCAGGTACGGCCTAAGTGAGAATAGATGGAGCAGGTTGTGCCCTAGATTGCTTAAATACCTTTATCATTTTGTTGAGAGCCTCGACCTGACTGACTAGCAGGGTGTTTTGATCTACTTGATACATACCCTCCAATTGAGAGTCTCTTTTTCACGTGTTTGTTGGTAGACCTCCATTGGTTGTTGTTGGTAGCCAGGTTCCCTATGATTGTCTATGTGTTTTCTAGAGGATTGTGTAGGATGCCCCCTCCATAGGCTGCGTCGATCACAACTTTGTTAGTATAAGAGAAGCTATTGTAGAAGATCACAAAATAAAATGTCTGGTACCCATGATATATGAACTTTCAGATAAGATTCTAAAAATGGTCTCATCCTCGTATAAGGACTTGTTATCTTATAGAGTGAAACCAACGATCTCTACTATGATCCTAGATTAAATAAACTAGAAAATATTATGTCAAAAAGAGATGCTAGAGTTAATCCCAATGTGTTATGGATCTTTTTGGCAAGAAGTTGAGCCAGTTATTTAACTTAGTGATGGAGAAGGAAAACAATTGCAGTGTGATGGCATCTTGTGAGATTCCATTCATCTTAATGATGTTGGTCAACGTTAGGAACCTTTTGATGTGAAGGTGTGGATCTTCCAAGGCTGTCCCTCTGAATTGAAGTGAGATTTGTATCATGTTAATGAGTGTGGGCTTCAGCTTGAAGTTTTGAACACCATCTACTGTTGGGATAAATATGCTACCCTTCAAACCCTAGTCAGTGGGGGTCATATAGTTTAACAATGTTCTTCTCTTTTACATCGTCATTTTCTTTGCTCTTGCCTCCCGCCTTAACTCGGTGGTTGCTTCGTTTTATCTCAGGTTCAAAGTGCAGGGTAGAAGCTTAGGAATATGTTAGTATAGACAAGATATGTTAAGGCAAGGGAAATTTAGAGAAATGATATTTGTTTTTAATTTTTTTATACTTTTGAGAATTCTTTTTAAAATAAAAACAATATAAATATTTAAATGGCAAAGTTCAAATATGTACATGACTCAAGCAATAAAAATTCAAACTTCAGCATCTGTTGGGAAATAGTCCTCAACAATAGAGTCAAAAACTTTTTGCGTGCAAAACATTAGTATAAAACTCTTGTCAAGTTTTACTTATGAGCAAGTATACCTTTTGGTGTAGAAAGAAGGTGTTTTAAACCTTAATATTGATCCCACAGAAACTAGTCTAACAATCTATGTATGAAACTTGAGTTCTAATTTTTGAGCTCATTAATAGAAAGATTGTTTTATGAAAGTAGGAATAAAAGAATGGTTTGTGAAAGAGTTAAAACTGTAAAAGGAAAAAAAATAGAAATAAAATTTCTATTATGTGGTAAATAAAATAATACGGTACAAGTTATAGAAAATTTATAAGGCTTTAGATCCTTTTTTAACTTTACTTGTTTTTATCCCTTATTTCCTTTTTATTCAATTGCTAAACACCTAAGCTAATTCAACTACTCCTCTTTAATCTAGAAAGATAGATAAATAAAAGAGGCATAAAGATTAAGAAGTTTCAACTATGTGTTATAAAATTAACCGATTAAAATCTAGGTTCCCGATTGATCCTTCAAGACCCTTAGAATTAGTTATCCTATAGAATTGATCAGTTCCTATTAATGGATTAAGTATCATAGCATAACTCTACTGTAGAAATGAAGACATTAATTTAAAAAAGGGGAAGAATGAAGGTTCAAACAATACATATCACAAAATTTATCAAAGCCTCATAAAGGGAAAAAAATTAGTTATTCATAGATAAAGATAACCAATAAATATTCATAAAAAAGTAAGTAAAAGAAATATAACATTGATGTGCCAACAAACATGACAAATGTTCTGAAATTTCACTACACAGGGATTAATTCTATCAAGATTCTACGGGAGGATTCCGACGAAAGCATCAAGAATGGAGAAGTTAGAAATTAGAGATAAGGGAAAAGTAGGATTGTACCTAGAGAAAAGGGTGTTGCTCTCCTATGGTGAAGAGTGAGGTGGTGTTTTCCTAATGGGAGAGGTATGTTGAAGAATGTGGCATAGCCTCCCTTTTATAGGTGTATATTTAGGATTTCCAGTGTGACAAACCAAGCTTGACCTAGCTTTCCTGCAGTTGTTGCAATTGTTCTAGGTCTTTGCAACACCATAATACTGACTATGATTCTCCCTGCATCATTAGGATTGACTAGGATACCTCCTACATCACTAGGGATAATGTGACACTATTTGCTGACACATCTAACATGACTGTGCTACGTCAAGTTGGCATGACTGTGTTGGTCCGTTGCAGGGAAATTTTTGTCCTTTTCTGTAGTTTTGTCTTTTTATGTCCTTGTGCCATCTTTTTGGTCTAGAATTTGTTTTTTTTTTGGATTCTTTAATTTCTTGATCATTCGTGCAAAAATAAAGGATATTAGGTGTATTTACAAGTAAATTATGCTAAATCATGTAGCAATTATGTCTAAATTTCGTAGATAAAGTGATAGAATGACAATTTATCATAGGGAAGGGACAAATTCATGTTAAACACATGAGATCATTTTTTTAAATACAATAAGGAGAAAAATTTTAGAAATAATCTTAGCCATAGGTGTCATTGATTAGAGCATGACCAGGGATAAAATCGTAATCATAAATGCAAGTATCACAAAACTTTTGGGGGGAGGGAAAAAGTTAATCTCAAAGCATGACATGCATTGAACTCAGTAATAATTCATAGAAGTATTATGGATAACATGTAATTCAAGAATAAACTTTTATCTTAGTTAAGTGAATAATATTATATGCATATTACACAATATATACGAATAAGTTCATCAAAATAATAAAAGAACCTAACTGATAGATCTTTAATCTTTTATTTTTATCTAATTGAATATTTAAGCTTTGCGACAAAAATAGATCCACTAGTGCTTATCAATTTCCATCACTTTAATCACAAAAATAACCCTCAAATCAACAACTAGATAAAAGTAAAATAATTAAAGAAATTATACAGTAAAGTGAGTAAACATTAAAAAAGAACAAAATCAAGACTTACAAAAAACTAATCCAGATATTATCATTATTATCAATATAACTTAGGTGACACAATCTCAATGACATCGAGATATGAATAAATAATTAAAAAAATTATATAATTTCAAGTTATTTATACTTTTGTCTCAAAAAGTATATCTAGCTATTCTTGTAAAAATCTCTCACTTCAGCCACATAAATGAATCTCAAATCAACAAGAATATAATCAAATCAATAAATAGTAAAGTTAGTAAACCCTAAAAATAATACAATATGAGTTTACAAAAAATATAAAATATTATAAAAAATAAAAAGAAAAAATTAATAGATAAAACTTAAAATAAGACTTATCTTTATAGAAATCACAAAGAGTAGACATAGATAAAATAAAAAAAAGTAAAACTTTTGCCCCCAAAGTTCAATTCTAGAGGTCTAGTGAATTGGACACAGTGGAATACAATGATTAATTTAAGGATTTAAAGAAGTGAGAACCGAAAAAGAAGGTACAACAATAAATTTGAAAAATCTTTCAAAGATAGAGAGGTATCATAATGGTGTGATGATGGTAGTTCATTTCATTGGTGATGAAGAATATTGGAGTATGGAATAGAGAGATTTGTGATTAAAAATGAAATTCTAAGTATGATAAAAAGTGAGATGTCGAGAAGAAGGTAACGATTTGAGGGAGATAATGAGACTCAAAAGATAATGTTTTAAAAATGAGAAAGGGGGCATGACAAACAGTGAGAGAAGAGTTCAACCTAAAATTCCTTAATCCTAAATTCAAACGAGTGTTCGTTAGATTAAAAGAAAATAAAATATTTTATTTAATATATATATATATATATATATATATATATATATATATATATATATATATATATATATATCAGGTGGGATAATGTTTTATCCATCCGCTATCGTTCGATAATAGTTACCTCAACCCAAAGTTTATTGACCCGTTAAACCTTCTTTTGATCCAACCACTTTGATCAAGTAAATTGGATCATTGGGTACCTTGATTTCAGACCATCCAACATTTTCTTATGAGTCATACTTTTGCTACTATTAATTGATAGGATAGGTAGTTAGTACATTTTAAAAGTCATAATTAAATTTCTTTCATAATCTATTAATAATATTATTAATTAATTAATTAAATTATTAATTAATTAACTATTTTTATATATTTTTATAATCGATTAATAATAATTTTATATACGCAATTAATTAATTATGTGAGTAATTAATTATTATATTTTATTAATTGATTAATAATTATATTTTTATTATTTATATTAAATATTTAATAATATTTTTTTTATAATATTAATTATATTTTTATTATAGTCTATTACAAATATTTTTTAATTTTGAAAGAATTGATTTTATGATGATCAAAATTAAACTATAATGATACTTAAGGGATTCTTTTTAACTTTTGTAAGAATTTTAAGTTGGAAATGTTAAAAGTTTAAGTTTAGTATAACTATTTTTTTAAAATTATTTTTGAGAATATTTTATTATATTTTTAATAAAATATTTTTATAAAATAGATAAATTTTGAATTTTTATGAAAGTAAAAAAAATGAAATATATCTATGATAATATTTTCTAAAATTTTTAAACACATTAAAAATATTTATAATATTTATAACAATTATAATTGATAGAAAATATAATTTTAAAAAACATAATTCTCAAAAGTAAGAAATATTTTGCCTATCAAAAGCTGTCTAAAAAAGCAGCTAATATTAAAAAGATTTATTATTTTTACTATAATTTTTTAACACATATTTTATAATCAATTTTTTATTTTATCAAATATTATTATCTCGTTTATTTTATTAATATTTTTATTTTTCTATCTCTTTATTTTGTAAGATAAATTATTATAAAATAATAAATATATTCCTAATTTAAAATAATAAATAATATGTTAAAAAACTTTTGCGTTTTATTTCAATTAATATAAGGTTGTTGGGTGGCAATCGAAATATTGCCTATAATTATTTCTTAATTCTAGGGTATCCTGGTTCATACGTATTTTCAACTAATTAAATTATTAAAAAAAATCAATTTCTATCTGCTTTTGACGAATGAAACTCATCAACAAATTTCAATTCATTAAATTCAATTTTAATATTAATTGACATCGAAAAGAAAATAATCAAATTTAGAATCTAAACCTTTTTTCAGTTGATAAAATAAATAAATTATTTAAATATATTTTAAAATTGAATTCTTTTTTTAAAATCATATTAGATAGCTTAATTCTATCTATTACAAAAATATAAACAGTTTTTTAATAGTCAATTATTAATTATTATATCATAATTTATAGTTAAAATCTCTAAAATCTAAATTGTAATTTAAAATTTTTATACTTTTTAACTCAATATCACTTTTTAAAAATAATTTTTTAATAAATATATATGTCATTCTTTCTATATATTTGATAATATACATTTATTTACTTTTTAGAATAAATATGTTAATAAATTATAACTTTAATTTCTTAAAATATGTAAAAGATGTAATTTGTTAACATCTTTTACAAATAAACGGTTCAACGATAGTATTTATACTTACTAATATAGATTCACTTAATTACAAATTACATCTTTTACAAATAAACGGTTCAACGATAGTATTTATACTTACTAATATAGATTCACTTAATTATTAAAAATATATAATAAATTATAATGTGATTTTCTTAAAATACATTTAAAAGTGTAGTTGGCTAAAATATCCTTTTTTAAAAAAATTGGTGGATTGCAAACTTTTATACATGTATGTGTTTCAACATCTTTTACATGTGGTTAATGATGATAAAAAAATCAATTCTTTTTGAACATAACTTTTTAAAAATTAACGATTCATTTTTAATTTTACTTAATTTTTTTAATTTATTTTCTTTTTGAATTACTAATTTATTTTAAAAATGATATATGTACATTTAAAAATATTAATATTTATTTAATAAATTTTATTTTTTTACATTATATCATCATTAAATCTTTCTTTTTTTAAAGGATTAAAGATAAAGTACATCAAACATTTTTTTTATTTTAACTAATTTTTTATATGCACATCTTTTAAAATTAAAACTATTTTTTATTTTTATTTTTCAACGTCAATTTTTTAGTTTTTTAAAAATTATTGTAAAAGCAAATAAATCATTTTATTTTATTAATTTATTATAAATTTGTAAAAAATATATAAATAAAAATATTAATTTAAAAAATTATTAAAAAATTAAGTTATATCACAATAATATAAATTAAATATTATTATTAATATGATAATGATAGTTACAATATTAAAAATGTTAATGATAAGAATGAGAATAAAAGTAGTCATGTTTATAATATAAAAAATATTATATAATTACATATTTGGTAATTTTAAATATTTAAAATAAATAATTACACATATATATATAAATTAAATTCTTTTAAAATAATAAAAATAAATTATTATTATTATTATTATTATTATTATTATTATTATTATTATTATTATAATTATAGTGATAATACTGATTGTGATAGTAATAATAATTATAATATACAAAATATTATATAATTATATAATTTTATATTTTATATATTATTTAATAATTAATATATAAAAAAATAATTTTATATATTATTATTATAATATTTTTTAGATTATTTAATATTATTTTATATAAAATAATTTATATTATATTATAAAAATATAATATAGAATTATATTATAATACTATAAATTAAATATAAATTTTATATGTAAAAAATATCATTCATTTGTAAATTTATAAAAAATAGATAAATAATTAAATTATTTTAACATAATAAAAAAATTAAAATAAAAATAATTATTATTATTATTATTATTATGATAATAATGTTAAAAGTAAAAATAATATTTATAAAATAATAGTAATAATATAGTGGTCATAATATAAAATATATTTTATAATTATACAAATTTTTATTTTATATATTATTTGATTATTAATATTTAAAATAAATAATTTTATATATTATTTGATATAAAAATAATATATATTATAATATTATATTATAAATAATTATATAATATAAATTTATATTATAATATTATTAATTTAATATAATTTATATAAAATAATATTATTTATTTTATTTTAATATATAAAAATTAATAAAAAATTAAATTATTGTTATAATAATAAAAATGATAATAATAATAATTATGATAATATAATAAAAATAGTAATAGAACAATAGTTTGATAATGATAATAATAAATGTTATCGTAACAATAAAGTTTGGTAGAATTAAAAATAAAAATATTTTAAAATTAATAATTTTTTTTTATAAATATATTAAAAATTAATTTAAAATTATTTTTACTAAATATATTTTATTTTAAAATTAACTTTAAAATTAAAAATTAAAAATTTGTAATCATTCTAAACAAACCTAAATTTTTAACTAAATATAACAATTCTAAAACAAAATGTTTTAAATTTTCTAATCATTCCTTTCACATAAATATATTCGCGCGCACGCATATGATATTGTTTTTAGCTTATATACTTACTATTTATCATGCTTTTTTTTCCTTAAAAACTTCTTAATTTAACTCAACCATTTTATCGATAATATTTATTCGTTATTTGGATCAAATTTGTGTAAAAGGATAGCTAAACAAATAAGAATTTTCTTATGAGTAGAAAATGGTCAAATAGAAAATGATATTGGGAGAATTAAAAAGAAATTGAGATTGATAAATATTAGGATAATAAAAAAAATCAAATATTTTTTTTAAATTATATAATTTACATTGTATTCAATGTTTTTGACTTGCAAGATTTGAACATCCAATTTTTCTTTTTTTGACTTCAAAACATTTGCAAGCCAACAAATTTGAACTTAAAAATTCTAAAATTTAAAGATATCCAATCTTTCTAAATTATCCTCATTTTTACCAACTAAATTTTTTCTCCAACTCTTCCAACGATATCCTCTGTTTGACCATTTTCCATGCTACATTTTAATTTATTTAAGTAATTTTTTTTCTTTTTTCTTTTTATCCAGCGATCAGTTATTCATTCCCATACGTAATTCAAATAATAATATTTAAATATGGTTGATGAAACAACTAAATCAAAGAATGAAGTCATACTTAAATGATTGAAAAATACCAAGATTAAGGGCAGCTAAGTATGATAGAAATAAAAAAAAAATGTAATTACATTATTGGAAAGATATTGTTTCAAATTTAGTAATTTCTTTATTCTCGCCTCCAAAAAAAATGACGGAGGCTATAGTTCTGAATTTCAATCCAGGTGAATATCATTAACCATTTGTTTAGTTAGAGAAAAATAAACGGAAAAAAAATTATTTTTTTAGTTGGATGAGTTTTATTTTTATTTTTTTCATTTATTTTACATAAAGAAATAGAATTAAATTCTGTAAAATTTTAAAAAATATTTCACCTCTCACTATAAAATGGTGGAGGATAATTTTTTATTTTAAATTTTTAAAATAAATATTATATCAATAAGAAATATAATAAAAAATAAGATATTATTTTTTAAAAGTTTATATAAATAAAAATTTATATTACTAATATTTATTTTTTCTTTTTTATTTATTTAAATAATAAAAAAATTATTTTTCTTTTATATTTTATTTATTTAAATAATTTATTTTTATTTTATTATTTTTATCCTTTTTATTTTTTTATTTTCAATTTATCCAAATAAAAGATATAACTATTATATTCCGGTGGTGGAAGAATTTTTGAGATTGAGATATGGATCACTTTCTTTTTGACCTATTGAAGGAGGGAAAGAAGTAAAAATGTCAAACTCTCCTTTTCTTATTCCTGGGGATATTAAATTGAAATTTGACTTCTAAGACTTGAAACTTGGAGTACACGTGTAGAATGGTGAAAGGTTCTCCATTTCTCATGCGGGTTATCCATTTTCACTTAATTTTTTTTACCTATATTTATTTTATGTAGTTTGTTTAATGTTTTTCTCATTTTTCACATTCCTTCTCAAAACTCATTCTTCAATCTAATTATAAATGTTATGCGTAATATTAATATTATAAATTCATAAATGTTGTTTTTGTTAAATAATATTATTCACTATATTATATAATATTAAAAAAATATATTTTATTTACAGTAGTTCAACTGTAATTTAACCACAATTAATAAGTAACAAATTATAAATTAATATTTTCATTGATTTAATAATCAATCTAATTTTAAAAATATTGTCTTGATAATATTAATATTCTTTTAAATCACTTTATTTATTATCTTTTTATCACTTATGATATGTTTAACGGTTACATTTTGAAAGAAAAAAAAATGATAAATATTTATTTTTAAATTAAGATAGTTATTAATATTTATAAAAATTAAAAGATTAATATATTATGTTTATGTTAATTTATTATTTAATTTTTTTATTTTAAAAACTATCAAATAAAAGATATTTATTAAAAATAAAAAATTATTCTTCCTTTTCTTTCTCGTCAAAATTTAAATATCAAACATATTTTTAATTTTGAATGATATTTGTTACCATAAATCTTTCATTTCTAAGTAAGCCATTTTTTTAAGAATCTCGTTTTTAAAAATAATTTCTAAAAATATTTATAAAATATATTTATTAATCCACTTTGTAAAAATAATATATTTATACTCAATTATAAAATAAAAAAAATTTATAATCATTTGTCATAGAAATTTTTTCTCAAGAATAGAAAATTTTATTCTCATCCATTCACAAATTAACATTCTTAAATCTTTTTTGAAAAATATTCTTACTATCTTTTATTAAATATATAAAAAAATGGTTTCCATGTTACTTTCCAGAATATTTTTTTATATTAACCGCCACTTGATGTTATTAGATAGGATGAGATATATTTTAGTTTCGATAATATTGTTAAATCTTAGTTTTAATTTTGTGTAGAAAATGGATTTGATTCGTATTTTTCAAAAATAACTTACATTTAGTTCCTATATTAGCTTCATTTATTTTTTACTAACAGAACATACTTACGTGACAAAATGATCTAAGTTAAATTATTAACTAAAAAATAAAATATGTTTTTAGTTGCTGTAAAATTAATTTTTAGGTTTAGCTTTTCATTTAAAATAATTAATTTTGATATTGATTTTTTTAAAAATTGTTTTGATCCTTATTTTTGTAAAATATTTTAAAAAATTTATACCATCACATACACATTCTAATTCTTTCATCTCACAAATATATTGCAAAATATAAATAAATAGATCAGAATTATTAAATATGATATGAAATAATCAAAATAATTATAAAGTAATAAGAATTTCGATCAAATTCAATAAATTCAAGAACTTTGGCTTTATATCATCAAGAGTAAAAATTACATGTCCAGTCATCTTTGGGATGACAGTGTTTTGTTCCTGATGATGCATCTTCGTTCTTGAAGCTGGATACAAATCAATGTCAGAAATTTGTATCTATTTTCATCTTACATCGACCAGTACAGAGTAGTAAGAACTGTGCCAATACAAGCATCTTCATAATACTTGTAAGTAGTATCATAGTATCAAGAACAGTTAAAGAACCATATTCCTCCACAGCCTGATTGGTTCATAACAGAGGAAAATAAATAACATCCTAACCCTTTATTACTTCAAGAGTAACCACCATTATTATTTAATTTAATAATAACTTTTTTAAATATATATCATTCATTTATCTATATTTTTTATTTAGCCATTGAATTTTTTTAAAATAAAAAGATAACCAATAATCTACACCTAATATTTTTTTTGGTTATCATTCTTTATTTAAATTGAGTTACCAACATTCAACCCACCACTCAATCATACGGTTGAGTAGAATCTCAGCATCATCTTTAAAATAAAATCTACTTATTTTAGCAAATAATATTTAATAAACAACGCTCAGACCTAAAAACTATTTAAGCACTTATTACTTAACATTAACAACTTAATAAACAATTCATATTAAAGATGCTCTAAAATTCTGAGTATGTTTAAAGTTGATTTTTAAAAAATTAACAATTTATTTTTTATAAAATTATTTCAAAAAATTGACACAAATAATTATATTTATGAAAAATAAATTAACCCAAATACACATTAAAATTCAAAATTTAAATCAACCTTTTCAACAAAAGACGTGGTTGGTAACGGTCAGCATGATCTAGTAAAAATACGTGGTTGGTAACGGTCAACATGATCTAGTTGGCTATATTGTGAAAATGGACACGAACCAATGACAGTTACAATATTAATTCTTTTTACAAGCAACCCAAAATAAATCTTCAGCTGCAACTTTTGTCCTCAGTATAACAAGTCACAAGATTATTTTATGAGCCATCTGAATCTGAAATTCTGAACGTTTTGATCTTTTCTCAATCCTCCCATGAAATTGCAAATTGTGTTAAAAAGAAATGTAGATGAAGTAATTTAATTAATCTAATTTTTATTATGCATTTGTTATAATAACAATAATAATAAACATTTGTTATAATAATAATAACATAATCTACACACGAATACAACATAAATAGTTCAGGATTCCACAAAATATAGCAATTCAAATATTAATTTCTTTTAACTCACACTAAAAAAATTAGTTTTGAGCATATCATATAAAAATAAAATATAACATGGACCTGGCTTTGGCTCTTTTCAAGGTGAGGCGTACTCGTACACTATTATTTTTTAGTAGTATATATCCGCGATGTATTGAGATGTGGGGTTGTCGGATATAAAGGAATTAGGTGGTTAAATTCTTAGCAACCCCAGTGGGTGGAACCTCCCAACAACATTAAACAAAAAAGAAAGTAAAATTAAAAGTTTAGAGGATGTTTGATTATTTTTTTTATATTTTTAAATTAGGAAATAAAAAATAAGAAATTAAAGAGATAAAATAATATATAAAACCATGATTAATAAAAACTCAAAATAAAAAACTAAAACAGCCTAAGATTATTTTTAATTTTTTAGTTTTAAAAATAAAAATTGAAATAATTTTAAGACTCCTCACATCTCAAATAAATTTGAATTTTTAAAAAACAGTTAGTTTTAAAAATAGAAATATTTAATCTCTCAGTTTTTATTTTATTTTATTGTTTTAAGTGTATTTCTTTTATGAATTTTGCTTTTCTTAATTGTGTCAATTTTTTATATTCACTAAAATTAATAACTTAAAAGCAAGACTAAATTACAACCTCAAAATAATAATGATATAGTATCAAAATTAAATAAAAATATTTAAAAATTAAATTAAAACAAAAATATAATAAAAAATATATTATTTTCTAAAAAAAATAGCATAAATATTAACATAATATTATAATCATACTATTTTCAATATAAATATGTAACATTTTCATTCACTAAAAAATTATATTTTATTAACAGTTAAAAAAAATCACAATAATAATAATTTTTTAACAAATTAAATAATATTATAAGTTATAAATTTTTTTTATTTTTATTTTTATTTTTCAATGTCTCACGTAACAAGAGAGTTATAATTTTTAAAATTTAAAATTTTAATTGGTACTTGTAGATTTTTTAAATTTTTTTAATGAGATTTATAGAAATAAAAAACATAGATGGAAGCATTCTAAAGACCTAAAATTTGAAGAAAATGAGAACTATACAGAAAAGTTAAAGGAAGTTAACTATGTAAATGACTTTAGATCAAAGGAGAACGATACAAAAATTTATCTTATAAGATTCTTTCTTTAAAATTTAGGTTTGCTTTTCCCTTTTCTGAATTATATTTCTCTGCTATTGTTTCTTAGTATTTTCAATTCAATTTTGTTTTTTTAATCACTTCTCTAGATTCAATACTTTAAGCTATATTTAGGATTTTCTTAATATTTAAGGATTTTATGATTGTCTTAGTAGGTTAGGTCATAGTACCAAAAACCTTACTGTTTTGAGTTTTCAAGCCTTTATCTTGTGCTAAATTTCAAAATTTGTATCCATTAATGTTGTATGTAGTAAATCTTGTAGCTTGCATTTCAGAACCTATAGTAAGTAGAGAAGAATAACTTTATCTATCTTATTCAAGTTGTTAGCATTTTTAAAAATTTGAATAAAAATTTGTAAAGTTGGTGATATTAATATTAACAATATTTATTTCCTATAATTGACACGTTAATTAAAATTTGACTTACATGAGTACAAAACCAATCAACGAATTCTCTATGAACCTTCTTATCTATATTATTTTCATTTCTGGTATGTTTTCTTAGTTGTCTTCGCATAATTTCTTTATAATGCTTGCATAGAATTAAGTTAATAAACATAGTTAAGGATAATTATTCTAAGTCTTTTACATAAATATACTTACTGAAGATATTGATCAATAAGAGAACAATTGGTTAACACATGTCGATGTGCCTGTAACCTTTTAGTAGATGTAAGTTTAAAATATGAAGAACTGTCAATTGGTGTCCCCATTGGTGGAAACCATTCATATATTTGTTTGTTGGGTTGTATATCATTTGGCTTATCATCAACATAGCAAGTTCGATTCCATCTTATCTCAATGTTACCTAGATACCTTGAACAAAAAGTAAGAATATCTTCTATTAGGTAACCTTAAGCTATAGATCCTTCTGGTTGTACCTTATTGAGTACATATAACTTTAATGACCCTAAATACCTATTAAATCAAGACAAAAATATGATTAATAATTATTCTAAAAAATATAATTGAAAAAAAATTCATATTCATTTACCTCTCTATAGAATACATCCATCGATAATGTATAGGACCTTTAAGCTTATCTTCTTCAACAAGGGGAGTAGTTAAATGAACCATGACAATGAAGAATGAAGGAGGAAATAACATTTTCATGTAACATAGAGTGATCACAATATCTTTTTGTAATTGTTCTAAAGATAACACACTCAAAACTATACCACACAATTGCCTTAAGAAGGAGCAAAATTCATTCAAAATTGATGTCACCTGATTGGGTAATGCTGCCCTCATGGCTAATGGTAGGAGTTGCTCCATCAATATATGATAATCATGACTTTTTAACATCACATTTAAGTGAAGATTATCTATATCAATGCATCTAAAAATATTGTTTAAGTAGTCGTTTGGTACAATGACATTCCTTAAAGTTTTTAAGAAAGTCTTCCTCCATTGGTTGGCCAATGTATAAATAGCCAATGCACTTTCCATTTTCATCTGTCCAAAGATCATGTCTTACACCCATGCTTTGAAGGTCTTTTTGAGCAAAGATATGATCTTTTGACTTTAAACCATTATTCAACAAGGTGTAGATAATATTTCCATAAACATTCTTCTCAATATGTATGACATCTAGATTATGATGCAACAAATTATGCTCCCAATATGAAAGATAAAAAAATATGCTTCTCTTCTTCCATTATGGGGCACTATCTTGCAAGGAGCGATTATTGCCACAACATTTTTTACCTCCTTCACTTGTTTCAGTTTTTTTTTTTTACTAAAGGTAATTTTAATATCCTTTACCTATTCAAAAATTTTAGAGCCAGATAATGTTTTTGGTGGGTTACGCATATCTTATTCTCTGTTAAACCAAACCTTGTTCAATCTAAATTTGTGTCCTTGATGAAGAAAGCGACAATGACCTATAAAACACCATTTTTTACCATGGCGGAGGTGACAAGGACTACAATCAAAGTTACGAATAGGATAAGCTAATCCTGTATACATGTTCCATCGAGAAAGGGTTCCTTAACTAGGGAAGTCACTAATCATCCACATCAAAGTTGCATGCAATTTAAACATCTCTTTTGACGAAGAATATATGCATCTACACCTTGCCATAACTCATTCAACTCTTTCATTAGAGGTTGTAAGTAAATATCTATATCATTTTCTGGCATTTTCTTACCAGGAATTATCATTGAAAGGATAAACGATGACGAATTCATACAAATCCATGGAGGAGTATTATAAGGTATGAGAATAACTGGTCAAATGTCGTATGTAACACTTAGAGTACCAAATAGATTAAAACCATCAGTAGCAGATGCAAGACAAACATTTCATAACTCTGATGCAAATAAGGTGTTAGTTGAGTTAAAGCTTTTCCAAGCTTGAGAATCTCTTGGATGTCTCATCATGCCATCATTGTTAGGAGACATAACATGCCATCTCATATCCTTAGCAGCCTTTGAACACAAGAACAATCTCTTCAAGCATGGTGCAATGGAAAGTAATGGAGAACTTTTGTAGGTACCTTTTTCTTATTGTTTCCATCATTAAATGCCTCGTTATCACCACCTCTTATCATTGGGTTCCACCTAGACTTCTGACATATTTTGCATATATCTCTATTTTCATCCTCACCCTAATATAACATACAATTATTTGGATATGCATGTATCTTTTCATACTTTAAGCCAAACTTGGCTATAGTTTTCTTTTCCTCATAAAATAAACTCAAAGTCTTCGCATGTGGAAATGCATCATGTAATAGTTCTAGTATCATTGTCGTGACTTTATCAATCATCCCAGATAGACATTTGATATGATATAACTTTACTTTAAAAGCAAGTTTTGAATATTCCGTGCACCCTTTATATAAAGGTTGTTCTCCATCTCTTGCTAATTCATAAAACTTGTTATGTTCAAGTTGTTCTTGTGTTACACTTGGCATCCCTCCTTCACCTCGTCCAATGTATTCATTTAATTCGCTTGTATGATGTCTATTAACTCCAAAAGCTTCATTGATCATGTTTTGAATTGGATCTTCATTGCCAATGATGTCTTGTGAAACAACTTGATTTGAATTTTCATTGGCCAACGACTCTCCATGTAAAAACCAAAATGTATATCCTTGCGAAAATGCTTTACTAATAAGATGATCATACACCTTATTTTTAGTTTGTCGCTTTCTACACCTTAACTCCTTGCTCATATTCAGGATAGTTTCGTGACATCCTAATCCAAAATTTATCCATTGATTACAATATTATAAAGTCGTCCAAGCCCTTTACACCCAAGTTTCAAAATAAAACATAATTTACAACAACTCAAACAACTACTATAATTTAAAAAAAAAAAGTAACAACACAAAGTCAACTTATTACAAGCCAACTTCTACAAGGTTATAAGTAAAACAAAAGCACAACAATCCTAAACTA
Source organism: Canavalia ensiformis (assembly GCA_026541065.1). Lineage (NCBI taxonomy): Eukaryota > Viridiplantae > Streptophyta > Magnoliopsida > Fabales > Fabaceae > Canavalia > Canavalia ensiformis. Next base: position 190,737 of record JAMKYM010000798.1, read on the forward strand.
TTACAGCCTTGAGTCACTCTTAAAGCTTTATGTTGTCCTTACTCCTTTATTTCTCCAAATGCCACCTAAATGGGATAAGAGAATATGCAAATCTTTCCTTCCACACACAAAAGAGGTTAGTGAAAAGAGTTCAAAAAATTCTTTCCTCATACAGTGTTTCATTCCTCCACACTCTTTGTGTTTCACTCACTCAATTTCTAGCTCCTCTCACACCTTTCACTCAAAGAATTCCTTAGGTATATCTTTGATAAGAGAACACTCAGCTTTAATCCATGAGACTTGATGTTTCCAAAGTGAGGTGCAAAGCTTATCAAAAGGTCAAATAAGTTAGAAATTCAAGACAAAACCAAAGGAGTTTTTAAATGACAAGAAACAAAAACCTCATCATAAGAATTTGTTAAACTCAAAAGGAATTTGAATATGAAAAACTAAGAGTTGAAGAAGACAAACTACAAATAAATTTCAAGAAGAGGCACTCAAAATTGAATAGAACGAGAAGAAAGTAGAGTGATATTCAGTTTAGTATCCTTGAATTTAAAATTTGACAATCTTGAAATTTAAGTTGTTTTTATGCAACCTTAGTTTCAAAGAGTTTCATCTCAACTCAAGAACATATATCACATTGAAAATTCAAAGAGAAAACATCATCTGTATTTTTGTTTTTTTACAAAACTAACACTTTACTCATCAACATAAGACCATAAGCATGTGCAATTTTCCCTTACACTATTTTTCTTTTTGCAGAATATTTTTTTTCACTTAGCTTCTTTAGGATTCTTTAATTATTAGATTAGAACCTCTCTAATTGTTCATTTTTTTGTCATAATTTTACCACACAACATGAGATGGATTTTTTTGTAATTCATATCACACACTTAAGCTAGGTTGAAATGAATTTTTTTGTTCTTCATGCACTTGAATACAATCTTCATTTAATTTTATTCAATCTTGAGTTTCTGCACTTTTACTCCTTTGGATAATGTTTAGGCCACTCAAAATAGTCCCCAATAAATATACATTAAACACAAAAATAACATCCAAAGTACCTACACAAGATCAAAGTGAGTTGAGATAAATAACACTCAAGAACTCCAAGAATACATAAGAACAATTTCCAAAATTTGAAAAACATTTTCAAGATTCTTGTAAATCTCATTGAATTACAACACTTCCTTCATTGCAAGTTCTTCAAATTCCTTTTATATTTGAGTATATCTAAATTTTAAATTCAAAAGTATAAAAGTGAATTTCTAGATCTCGATTGGATCTAGGAGTTTTGATGCAAATTCCACCGATTAAATTCATGTAATGTACATATTTATACATTATACACATAATCTCACAAAGATCAACAACTTTGGAGCAAAATTTTAAAAAAATTTATGATGAATTTTGGTGCCAAGATTAAGCTTTAAGGGATTCAAAATTTTGATGCAAATTCAAGTTAATCGGAGAGGATTTCACCGAAAATTTTTCCTGTATCATGCAGACCCATCAACAAACATCAAAACCTCATGAATATCTAGGATAATTGAGGCTGAATTTTTTTGAAAACTTTTCTAAAATTTCAAAAAAAAAATTGGTGCCAAAAGTTGCCAATTCAAATTTGAATTTCTAGTATCTTTCAAGCCAATTCAAGTATATTTCATTGATTATTATTATCATAGATCACAAATCCACATAGATCAAACTTAGATTTGCACAAAATATATCCAAATTTGGACAAAATTATACAAACGAAAAGAGAAAGAAGAAATTGAGGTAAAAGAGGATGTTAATTAAAACAAGTTTTGGCCAAGGATCTTACCTCTATTGATTTGCTTTGAATACCACTAGATTGATCTTTGAAAGGTAAGGAAAAATTGGTTCAATAGAGGCCAAAATTATCGCGAATGTGATGCGAAAATGGAGAGTATTTTAGGATAGTTTTAGGCGCCACTCCTTTGGAGATAAGCCATGGCTATTTTGCCACCTTGAAGTTCTAAGGATAAGGAGGTTCTCATCTTAAAACTAGGCTAAGGGAGAGAGAGTTGAGAGAAATTTTTACTTTAAAAATTCTAATTTCTAATTATAACTCAAAGTGTCTCAAAATGACTACAAAGTGGTCTATATATACACCAAAGGTAAGGCATCAATGTGGACCTTGGATTTGCTTCCTTCTTTTCCTAAAATGGGCTTGGATTGACCCAAAATACAAGTCATGTATCCAGCCACTATGCAACTCCTAATTAGGCCTAGATGAGCCCAAGTTACCGCATGCAAAATGTGTGTAAATCCTATACACATAGGATCCTCTATTCCTACTACAAGAAACTAAGACCTATCCTACACTAGTTGCATTGAAAAAGGACATGTGCATAAGATATAGACGGTGTAGGAGGCTCTTTTGGAATGTTAAGTAAAGCCCCTACCTCTCTTTGAACCTTCCTTATCCTAGCCCGTGTGATAAGCCCAATGGGCCCAGTAGACTTTGGTGTGGTGACCTCTTCATCAAACCTTATGTAGAGCATCCATATTGAATTTCTGTAGAGTTTTCAAGGTTTCCTTATTCATTTGCGGCTCCATTTTTCTCCTCCCTTTGGCCTCCTTCATTTTAGACATTGGGAATTGTTATGTCACCAAATATTTTTTCAGTATTTCCATGTACTTCAGTCTTTTTTTCTTTACTGTATAATTCCCCCTTCTTTATTCCTTCCTACTCACCTCTATTTTCCCCCTCATTTACTTTCCATGATTAGCTTTTATTAGGGTTGCTTGTTGGGCGGGTTCGGGTAAGTTATCTCAGAACCGAGGATAATAAAGCTTGCAAGATTCAGGCTCGTAGTTATTCAATTTGAATGTCAGGTTGGTTAGGTCACGGGTTAGTAGGCAATAGGTAAGACAGTAGGATTTTAGCGGTTTGTTCATGAACTCATATTTTTCGAAGAAAAAAAAGTAAATATTAGCATCCCAAAAAATAAATCAATCCTACCAAAGAGTTTGTAAGAGTAGAAGAGGTGAGGAGTGTTGTGTTCGTAAGGGTAAAGATGGTGAGGAGTGCCTTATGCTCATAGGATCCAAGCGTTTGACACTGGACTTAATATAACACTCTACAAATGAATACCGATTTTATGCTTAAGTCGTTTATTCGGTTCCATTATTAGTTTGTTATCTCATGATGTAGAATCTTTGAAAAATACTTATTATAGAAAATATGGTAATTTTTTTAAAACTTTTTATTATAGATTGCGACCCTCGTCGATATAACATGTGTGACAATAACTAATTTACTAGGTGTTCTTGTACGCCTACAGAATATTATCATTTCATAACACTTAATTTACATCTTTTTTCTTTAATCAATAGTAAACATTTAAACATGAACTATTCACAAAACATACAAACATTATATAATTATATAGTCCGTTTACATAAAATAGTCTTAGGCACTAATGCCTTTACCTACACTATATTACACACCATAAGGTACATACCAAATTTACATACATATTTGCTACATATTCTAATACAAATACTATTCATAAACTAGCTTACTACTGCATACTAATAACTAGGATGCTTGCATCCAATTATTTACATTATCGATATGAGAGAGAGAGAGAGAGAGAGAGAGAGAGAGAGAGAGAGAGAGAGAGAGAGAGAGAGAGAGAGAGAGAGAGAGAGAGAGTGTGTGTGTGTGTGTGTGTGTCACATCCACTTCAAGTATGTGAATCGCTACCATCACGAATAGTGTTTGGGGCGTCTGGGAAGAAAATGGAAAGGTAGGCATGAGAAACTAAGTTTCTCAGTAGAATTCTACCCTAAACTTAGTGTCATCATTTTTATCCCAACCACTTCAATTTATTAGAAAAATCATGACATGCATACAAGATTGCTTTTAATATTTCAAAAAACCTTACTGAAGTGAGTTATTTTTATACAGAAAACAACCATTAATACATAAGAATATTTTAGTCTTAAACTTTGTAAGTATTTGGAAGCACATCATAACAATGGATTTACTATTATCTCCTTTAAGTTCCAACATAGTTCTCTCTCTTCTCTATTCCACTCTCTTGGTGGAATTTCAAGACATTGGTACACAATAATATCATTCAAGCAAATCATTTCAAATGAACACCTAATTACTTGAACATTATAACTCTTGGGGATCACAACATGAATATTATTTGACTATTGTTTCTTCTACATCTCTATATAACTCTTCTTTTCTCTGTTTCACTCAATTAGTGAAATTTTAAGATATAGACATACAAGTATTAGTTAGTCAAATAATATCTTCTCACCGAGTTTGCTACTCTACCTCCTATTTTTAAGGATACGAGTTCATTCCTAGATGGTCGTCACCACCTTATTATATGTGAAAACCCTTTTGTCTTCACAATAAAAGATTTTTAGGGAACCTTTTTGTTTCCAAGAGAATGTTTTTGGTCTCCTATTCAGTAGGGCTCTAGGTGCCCCCTGGATGTGATGTGTACAAGGTACATTAAGAGTATATTAACTTTCACATAAGTTTGCTTTAGTGATCTCTTAAACCCTTTAGGTTCATTTCAATGTGTTCCAGATAATTATATATGCTCAATGAATATCTAGTCAAAATGATATGCATATTTAGATTTCAAATTCTATCACATCAACAATCATATATACTCCTTATACATAGCATCATCTTTTTAATACTTATGAGCATTCAATATTCAACTCCTAATAAACACTGTGCATTTATAAAAACATCACAAGTTGACTAGTAAATCACATTTGGATAACATAATTTCATGTTACCAATACCTGTCCAACTTATTTAACTCATTAAATTTTTATGATGATCATCCAAGAGACTTAATTCTCTCAACCTTTTAAGTTTCTCGTCAACCTTTTCTTTTCTCAAAGTTACATTAGTTTCACATGATTTTTAAAACTTAGAGGTTTTTCTCTTGGTGGCCGGAATGACACCTTTTAAGTTTTATTCTTCGTGCTCTTCAATTTTGTAAGTCTTGTGCATATCCTATTATTACTAAGTTCAAATATTAAGTGCTAAAATTTTTTTAACTTATTTAATTCAATTTAATTTAACATGGTCAAATGATGCTTAGGCCTTTGCCAAACTTCCTTTAAACTTTTAATTCTTTACTTTTACCTGGCAAGGGCTTCTTAAGTACCTAAACCAAGTTTTCAATCTCATTTATTCCTATTTAACTTGGAGTCGTCGAATGTGAGTTCTTGATACCTAACTTAAAAATTTTTAAGACTTCTTTTCTACCCTTGTAAGTCATGGCCTAATGGCTTAATTTAATTTTCTAACTTCATGTTTCATTCCTAATCACTTATCTTATGCATGCTTAGGTTTAGGCTTGAATCATGATAAATTCTTAACTTTCTTTTTATTAACTTAGTGAATATGTCCAAATGGCTCCTTAACCTCTATAAGACTTACTCCCAATTTTAATCTCTTCTAGTTATACACCAAAGACGTTTAGTTAATGCTAGTTAAGAATTAAATCTTCTTCTAGATCAATTTGTCCTAAAGTGGCCGAATGGTTCCTCAAATATTGTCACAACCTCCTTACACTTTTAATACCTTATACTTACATACCAAGGATCCTTAATTAAACCTAGTTAAGAATTAAAACTCATTTTTAATTAATTAACTCCATGGTGGCCGAATGCCACTTCTAAGACTTAGGGTACCAAATTTTCATCCCTAATTGACCTAAATTGACCAACCCTTCTAATTAGAGTTTAGGCTACAAGCTTAGCCAAGTTTATTTAATTTTTAAGTCTTTTAAGAGTCATGGTTGAATGCCATTCTCTCCTTCACCTAATCCATGTTCATTTTTAGTTACCAATTTATGCCTTCTAAAATCTAGATTAAGTATTAATTATAGACTTTGCCTTATTTTCTCTATTCTGGCTATTATGGACTTAGTCACTTTGAGACCTTACTTTTGTCTTTAAATCATCCATTTACCTAATGATAATCCTTAATGTAACATTAACCAATTTTAAGCTTATTCTTCCTTAAATTACACTAGGATGGACAAATGTGCACTCGTGATTTTTAAGCTATTATAGCTTAAATTATCTTCATCCAAAAGTAGTTTCACATCATTTAGAACCTAGTTACATGATTTGTATCAGTTTTAAAATTTTTAAGAAGTTTTATCCTTAAGATTGCAAGTATGGCCGAATGGCTCCTTTGGCTTGCCAAGGTCACCTGTTCCAATTTCCTTATCATACAATCTTGGTTTCTTGATTTTGTACACTTGTAGCACCTTAAGCACTTGATCCATGCAAGGTTTATCCAAAATCCACAGCTTGAGTAATGATCAAAATGAGTCTTGAGTGTCTTGTCAGACTTATGCCATTTTATGGTCCAAAATTTCAACTTTTACTTAGTAGTTTTTAGATCTATGCCCAAAGTAAGCTTTTTAGACTTATAGATTATTTTTTCTTTCACTATTTAGTATTTAAGTTCATGGGTTCAGATCTTGACATAATAATACACAAGTCCACCATAAGAAGAAAAATCACAACTTTCAAGCTTTAAACATAAAAACATGCAAGATAACATTTTTTCCAAACAACAAAATGTAGATCCACAAGATCTATTCTAAGATCTATCCATCTCCTACCAAGAACACTTCAAAAAAATTTTCATGAATTCTCAAAACTTCCCAAAGAATCAAAATGGGTTTTAAAATAATTTTGACCCATTAAATTTCTTTTAAGTTATTTAGAAGCATTTTAAACCAATCAAACTTTATTTTATTTCTCAAAAATAACTAAAAAATAGTGATGCTCATTTTGATCCATTTAAAGGCAATCTTGAGCCCTCATAAGTCCAAACAAGAGAAGATTAACGGATTTTAGAGAAAAGATCCACAAAAGAAAGGAAACAAATCATAGACAGTAAGATTAAAGCTTAAAAAGATAAAGTAGAAAATCCTACTTGATGGTGACTTGGTATGGGGTTATGGGTAGGCTTCTTGGGCTGATCTTGCCTTCCTTAGATGGTCTACAAAACTGCTCCCAAGTGTGATGGTGAGACTTGGTGGTTAGGTGTTAATTTAGCCTAAACTTCAAAGATGGGAGTTTAGGCTTAAAATGTAATCATTGGGTTTTGGGGTGGATTAAAATTTGAGAAAATTTTGAGAGCTTCTCCAAGTATTTAGAAGGTTGGAACTGCAGCAAATGAGTCTCCTCCTTGGTGTTCGTAAGAAATTTCGTCCACCTAGGGCATGTGGGAATTAAATTTCCACTTAAAGATATTTTGGTAATTTTGTATGTAATCTCTATTTTCTAAAGTAAATCTAAAAGTAAAGAATTATCCTTTTAGTACTAGATTAGTGCTAATTATGTTGATCTTGTCACTAATCAAGTTTAATTGATCCTAAATATGGTTAACTTTTAATTAATCAAGGTTAATTAGCTTTAACCATAGTTAAAGAAATCTTAATATTAATTATTTTTGTCTTCTATAAGTTTACTTTGAGTTGACTTCATTTTGTGACTCATCATCAAGGTTTTCACATGGGAAATTTTGTGCACCTCATGTGGGGTCCATTCTTGATTTCTATCCCACACTTTCTTGCCCTCCCGAACTTTCAGGGGCATTTTCATAATTTTTCTCAACATTATCAGAAAAATTTCCAAATTATTTCTTTAACAATTCTAACACTTTTTGATTTGTTCCCAAGTTAATCTAAGGTCATTTGATATTTTTCTGGAAACTGACTAACTTTGTGCAGAAAGCAGAGCTTTCTAAGCGTTTTCAAAGTTTCCTAGGGGCAATTTTGACCCTTCTTTGTTTTATAAGTTTTTCTCATTATCTTTGATCATTCTTAATGTTCTCTAATCCTTTAAAATGCATTTAACTCTTGTTTTATATTTTTCTTGCATATTATTTGGGTTGTCCAAGTGTAGGGATATTTTCTTCATTTATTGAAAATTCTCTAATTTCCTTAAAGATTTCAAGGGAAAGTTTTATAATCATTTATTTATTATTCATGCAACCTTAGCAAAAAATTTGGGATGTTACACTTGACGTTGCAGAGGCGGCTATAGCCGAAGATGAAAGATGATCTCGAAGATGAAGACATCCAACGTAAACAGAGCATGGTGGTGAGGAAAAGACAAAAAAGCAACGAGAACGTTATTAGCAGACAAAATATAAGAAAGGGAAATAAGAAGGCATCAACAGAAAAAATACAAGGGAGGGTGCTAAAGTAGCATGGAAACTAAAGAGTAAAACTTGGTCTGCCTCAAGAGATGGGAGAAGATAAGTAAAGCTTGAAAGGAAAAGACTGAAACTTTGAAAGATAAGCAGGGGCATAGCAGACAAGAGAAAATTATGTTAAAGAATAGAGATTAGAGTTTTTAATTTTTTGGGCCAAACCCAATGCGAAGGAAGAATGTATCAATAATAATTGGGTGGGCAGGTCGATTAGTATTGGGTAGTAAAATTTAAATCTTCCCTCCCAATATTATCCATTTTTAACTTTTTAGAATGACCCTAAATATCCGATTTTGACCCGCTCCACCTCTTAACTGATATTGGACCTTCGAATTGGATGGGTTCAAATGATTCACAATTTTTTATCCAACCCTAGCTTTTATCTTATAGGTTCCAATCAATTTTGATTAAGACTTTCCTCCATTTTGATCATGCAAATGATGTGTCTAAATCTTACAAACCATATCTATCATCTCTTTTTATCCTTTTTCTTGGAATATAAACATCATTCACCACTCTGCACATGCTGAACCCTAAACACCTTACAAAATTCTTGTAATTCGTACTGTTTTGGAAAGTCTATGAAGAAGAAAGAAACTGTTTGAGATGTTTCTTTCTGTGAAAAAAAAAAGCATGTTTCCTTATGCTTACGGATGGATGTAAGTCGAGCTGAATTAGATTTTGAGTGTTCAAGTCTAATCTCTTTAAAAATTTTGAGATCTGATCTTGGATCTATTACCTACTAAAGAATTTTTTTTTTCTATTAAAGTCTGTCCTGATTTAAAGCCTACAAGACTTGTATGTTTAAAAGCTTATATTTCAAACAAGATCAATGAATAAACTTAAAGTCTACATAAACGATTAATTAAAAAGATTTATAAACTTAAAACCTTCAAAATAAAAAGTCATTAAATAAATTTAAAATATATAAAATATATTAAAATAAATATAAATATATAATATATAAAGATAAATAAACTTTTGAATAAATTAAACAAACTTTCTTGTAAATCTAAATTTGATTTATTTTTTGTTTTATCTAATTTTTTTAATAAATCTAAATTTATTTATTTATTAAATAAATCAAATTAAATTAAATTTTAAATAAATTAAATTATAAATTCTTGTTCAACAACCTTATTTATTTATTTTTATATTTATTAGTATGTTGTGTCAATCTTGATATTTTCCTCTTCCATTTGGTCATCTCAGTCCAGTCGCTCTTTGTCTCGTCCATTCTCTCGTTCTCTTTGATTGAAAAAAAAAAAAAAAATTCGTATAACCACGTCCCAATTCACAGTCTTACAGTAATATTATTGTTTAATACCTATGCCAATTCTTAGTAGGGATGCAGCTAATGTCTTGAAAATTTAGTTTATAATCTGAGATCAAAATTAATAAAATTTAACATCTGTTATATAAAAAAATAGTTATAATTACTTTTATATAAATTTTAATTATGAAATATTTCAACAATATGTTTTTATATTAATATATTTTTATTCCGCATACTTACGTTCAAATATACAAGATTTAGTAATAAAAAACTAAAATAATTTAACATGCATAAAAGATTTGAATATTATTCCTTTCCTTGATATACAACAATATTCCTCCATTTCATATCCCATCTTCAAAGATTTCCAAGTATTAATAAAGATCAGTATTAGAAACAACATTTTGACATAAATCTACAATTCCATCAACAAATTAAAACCATAGCCAAAACCCAAACAAAATTCGTCTCAATTTCTTGTCATTCTAAAATGTGGAAATCCCAGTCCCTAACATAGCCAAAACCATGGAACGATCACCACCTCTTATCACTCTGGTTCTGCCTCCAACCTTCTTCTTAGGCTTGACGAAACCCCCATCTTCCATCTTATCCCCAAACGGAATAGCAACAGGTAACAAAACCCTATGACCCAAATTACTATCCCTACAAGCCCCACCATTAACAAGTATCCTCGTGATCCCAACATAGTGTAACGACTCAGCAATTTGCAACGCACTCACACCCTTACTAGTCCTCGCTTCAACATCTGCACCTTTCTTAACCAAAAACTCGGTGACATCAGCATGCCCTGACTCTGCAGCACAGTGCAATGCCGTGTACCCTTCTTCATCCTTCGCATCCACATCCACACCTCTCTCCACAAGAATCTTAACCGCTTCAATTCTCCCTTTAAATGATGCTCTATGCAGCGCTGTCCAACCATGTTGGTCTCTTCCGTTGATTCCTGCACCGTTCTCTAGAACCTTCTGGATGCTCCTCACTTCCCCTTTTCTCGCAGCTACGCATAGTTTATCCCCCAAATACAAAGCATCAAAGAGGCGCGTGTGTCCGTTTTCTACCGCAATATCATACGCAGTTTTCCCTTGTCCATTTCTCACTCTTTTGTTAGCACCACCCTTTCGGAGCAAGAGCTTCACCGTACTCTCATCCCCTATTGCCGATGCTATGTGCAAAGGAGTATCACCTGTAAGAAATAAGAATATTAGGAATGAAATTATATCAAAATTGGCGTTTTGTTTATTCTAAGGTTTTCTGTTTTTATTTTTTAGGTATAAATTTATTGTTAGAACCCTAGATAATGAGAATCTATTGCAATTGATTGGTCACCTTCTCTTGCATTTTTGACATCTGTTCTAGCACCGTTTGCTAGCAAGAGTCTAACACAGTCTCCTCTACGCTCTTCAACAGCTAGGTGCAAGGCTGTGTTGCCATCTTTTGTGAATGAATCCACTTTGGCTCCTTTGAGTAACAAGAGCCTTAGAATCTCCACGTGTCCTGCTTTGGCTGCATAGTGGATTGGACCAAAGAGAGAATGTTCTGATCGTTCTGTGTTGGCCTTGTGTGCCAAAAGAAGCTCAACAATTAAGGCTTCACCAGAGTAACATGCAGCCTCAAGTGGTGTTGAGCCAGAACGGTTTGGAGCTTCAATGTTAGGCTCAAATTCCAAGAGTAATTGAACAAGATCGGGTCTTGATTGTGAAATTGTTAAGTGAAGCAACGTTTGGCCTTGTGGGTCGGTGGAGTTCACAGCATTCCATGATGGGTCACTTTTTTCTAGGACTTCTCTGATTTCATCCATTGAACCATTTTCCACTAGTTGAGCCAGAATGTGTGACCCTGCAAACATGACTTTGATGCCACTGTCAATGAAGACTTGTTTCTTTTTGGTGGTGAACCAGTCACTGGGAACAGCATCAAACATGGAGGAAGGTTCCTTGATTGCTGCACCAGGAACTAGCACACTGTGTAAGAGGAATGAGTCATCTGAGTGAGGGAATGAATGAGGGAGATTAGAGCCTTGTGGGAGATGGTAGGTGATTTCTAAGGTGAGTGTGGCTAAAGGAGATATGATCCCTGATTGAGGCTTCACTGTGTAACGGGTTTTGTATAGTGGTTGAAGCCTGAATGCCACAGGCATTGTGTACATTACATTACGTAATGTGATCTTTCCATGGCACTTTTGCCCTGGTTCAACCCTTATTAGGACTGTGTTTGAGGGATCTAACCTTATGAGCCTATCCATGATTGTGATATAGGATTAGTTATTTCAATGCCACTTTTTGATATATGGCTTTTGATTATGGTAGTAGATTGTTGGTGGGTTTGGACTTTTGAAGGAAAAGCATAAGCAAAAGGAACAAAGGAGGGAAATTAAATGAAGGTGAAGAAGGATTGGTGGGTTTATTTTAATTTTTAAGGTATGGACTATGGAGTGGAAGAAAGGGTACACGAGGGGCCGGCTTTAACTAGAGTGTGCCAAGTGGTGGTGAAAACAACAATGAGGACTTGTTCTATTCGGTGTTTGGACTCAATATAGCTCTCAAAACATACTTGGTACAAGTTAAAGGATCATAAATCAATCTGTGCTGTTTCTGCTGCGCATCACTTTCAGTGTTTTTATTTTATGATATCTTGCTCCAAAGGGGCCAATTTCGTTGTTAAATAATTGAATATTCGATCACAATATTATATACCTAATGATGCCATAAGAAAGAATATAACTCTCAAGCAAGTTTGGATTATAGATCGCATGCGTCAAACTTTGGTTTGGAAAGTGTAAACTGAGTTTCATTCACAAATGACATATTTGGTAAAAGAATTATTTTATTCTCACATCCGCACAGTATCCTGTATCCAATAGTTGTCTGATTGGGTTGTATTTGAAGAAGATTTTGAGTTTGAAATCATAATTTGAGTAATTATAAAATAAAATATTGGGCAAACTATGGTTTGCTAATTATAATCCAAACACATCTCTAGCTTGCTAAGATGCTTGTTTTTCTCCTTTTTATTTTCTATGTACTCCCGGGTAGTTTTATCTGAAGGTGAAATCATTCCCGCTTTTGTTTGAATCAGTACATGAAGGTTGAATATTTCGTTTGGCAATTTGGGAAAACATTTCAGTGTGACGAACAAGAAACATTGAAATTTTATATACTAAGTCTGAGTATGCGAGGTACACGGTCGGGTACATTCGTTTACTTGGCCAACTGTGTAGTGAGAACACAAACTGTTGTAAGATTCTGTGGCGTAGCTTTCAGCCTTGTAGCATAAAGTTGTTTTTGTCCGTTAGTTTGATGGGCCCTAGCAACCCAATATCTGATTCCTTGTAATTATTCGCACTTTCTGGCTTGAAATGCTAGTTGCACGATAAATTTGTAAATCATTTTATACATAAAAAGAAAGAAATAAAAAAAATAAAAAACTGTATTGTAAAATAGGTAATGAGATTGTGAAAGATATAATAAAATAGGAAATGTTGTAAAAAGTATCATAAAAAAATTATATAAAGAGCACAACTTTTTTTGCAATGACATGTTGTAACGAGGGCCACCAACATTTTATGATTATAAATGAGTTTGGATATTTTTACTTTACATTTTGTGACATATAGATGGATAAAGATGGAGATAGATAAGAAAAAAAGAAGAAGGTAGAAATATATTAGATGTGATATATAATATGATAGAGAAAAAATATAAAAAAAAGTGTATTTAGATATAAATACTATTGGTATGATAATAATTTTCGTTTAAAAATTAGATAAGAATGGAATATTGATTTTTTATTGTAGTATATATTTTATAACTCGATATTTAAAATAAAAATAAATTTAAATTTAATATTCTATTTTTATTTATTTTTATAAATTTTTAACTCCTTTAATTTAAAAATAAAATATTTTATTTTTAATCATACCTTTAAATTTTTGTATTCTCTCTTTTAAATAATTTAGACTTGCTAGTGGAGTTACACATTAAATATTAAATATGTTGGAGAAGTCATTGTCTTACATATTCAAATTTATCTACAATCTAAACTTAATCATTAGATCTATTTTTTTAAATTTTTTTTATAAATATATAAATAATAACATATATCTATTTACATCTAAATATATATACCGTTGGATTTATTTTTTATTTTTATTTTTTAAAAATAATCTATCAACTATTAAACGAAAGATATAGATAAATGAATAATATTATTTGTACATAAAAGAATCATTAATATTTTTTTTTATCAAATAGGATGTAGATGAATGTAGATAGACTTTATAAAACCATCACTTCTCACCGCGTTGCTAGGAGGTTCAAAATGAACAGAAACTCTTATTTTGAATTAGGATGTTGATCTATTCATTAAAATTAAAAAGAATAATTTAATATAAATATCTACTTAATATTTTTTATTTATTTATTTTTATTATATAATTTATTTTATCTAATATTTATTTCTCTTTTCTTTCTATTCTTGATTTAGGTATTTACATTCAAAAAGTATCTATAAAATATTTTTTATACTATGCTACTCACTTCCATGGTAAGAAAAGTTGTGTTGTCTGGGAATATGTGAGAGTCCAGGTAACCAACACAATACATTTTACTCTAGTTAACGTAGTGATTGTGTTTATCCCACGTTTAAGTTTGCAAAATTTCATTATTAAGGTTAGAATTGTTATATGAGGGATGTGTAGAGACCTTTTTTTTTATCGAGGTAATCTTTAAATTAGTTAGGATATGTTATAAATTAATTTTGAACTTAAAAAACAGTAAAAATATTTTTAAATTATTTTTTTATCAATCATATTGATTTAAAATTTTTATTATATTAATTATTTTTATGACTAATATGATAAATAAAAATTTTAAAAACTATTTTAACATATCTAAAAATGATAAAGATTATTTAAATGATTTTCTCTTCCCTTTATCTGTAATCAACTGATAAAATAGAAAAATATGTCCATAATAATAACAATTTGATAATTTGTATTTGCATAGATGAAACTAACATGCATGCTGTGATGGCGGGGTGTTGGATATGATTTTTCCCTCTCTTTCCGGTTTATGGATTATTGTCCTTGCAGGTACTTATTTGAATAGCCCATTAGCCTTTTGTTTTCGGGAGTAAAATAATTTTTAGGGAGTTATTTTTTATATATTTTTTTATAAAATTAAATATTAAAATTATCCTTCAGTTTTATTATTTGAAATAGATGGAATAAATTTTTGAAAATAACTTTAAAATAAATTGAGATTCTAAAAATATTTTTTTAGAATATATTTAATAAATTTCTAAAAATGTTTATCTAAATTTTTTTTTGAATACGTATTTTTAAAAATTCATCTACTTTATTACGAAAACATTTTTTAAAGATATGTATTTAAATTTTTTCTGCACAATATTTTGGAACAACGAATTTAAAATTCACTTAAATTCTTTTTTAAAAATAAATATTTAAAAGTTTATATTCTTATTTCGGATACATCTTTTTAAATTTAATAAACACTATATAATTTACTTTCTAAATATGTTTCTAAAAAACTTTAGTTCTTCTAAATTTATATTTTCAAAAATTACACCTATAAAAATAATTTTATTTTTTTATATTAAAAAAATGCTAAAAACGAAATAAGAATACAAAAAATAACTTTCTAATTTTTATACTCTCAAAATACTGCATAAACTATATAACGATGTCTTATAGGTAACTGGACAAAAGGCGTGAAGAGATAATAATAACTTGGCATTTTGATCAAAATATTGTAAATATTTAAACTATTTATTTAAATAATGTTTTTAAGAATCTATTTATTTGTCTGGAGTTTAAACAATGTGTGTTTCATTATTGAAAGGCTAATACGTCGGCTTCCTACAATAGGTTTCCTCCAATATATTCATGCTTCAGTACTAACAAATTATTAATAGTAACAATGAAAAAATTGCTTACAGTTAATGAACTTGATTTTTGATATATTCTGTTATCTGTTTTTGGTTAAAAAAATTTAAAATTTTAATTTTTTAAAATAAAAATAAGTAAATATTAAAATATGAATGAGAAAGAAGAAAAATTATAAATAATAATTTAAGAAGAAAATAAAATAATAGAAAATTTTATAATTTCTCTTAAAATAAAATTCATTTAAATTTTTTTTATTTAACAAAAAATATACTCAAATAAAAGTTTATAATATTTTAAAATTCTTTTTTATTATTTAAATACATAAAATCTAAAATTTTTAAATTATTCTATCTAAATATAAGGTAACAATTTACTAGCATTTTATTCCTTCCTAACTTATTTAATTTTTACAAATTAGTTGATTACTTAAGAAATTTTTTTCCTTTAATTTTTAACTTTTTCATAGTTTTTTAAATTTTTTTAATGGGGTCTATAGAGTAATTAATTTGCATTATTTTAATTAATAAAAAAATTAATTTTTATAATTTTTAAAAATAAAAGACTAATTTACATGGATTTAAAATTAAGGAAAAATTGATAAAATGATGATAAAGTCTATTCTGCTCATGTGTTTTACTTTCCACATTTGACCAGGGTTTGTTATAAATAGTTCTTGTATCCAGAACCTTTTCTTTAGCCATGTGATTTTTCACGAGTGAATCTATTTCTACACAAATAAATGGCTCGCTGTAACTTATCCTCGTCCACTTAGTGAAGTGTTGCTACCATTTGTATCCATTACGCAAGACATACTATTCATGTGGTCAATGCATGTCCTGCGAGTTCTTCACTGTTGATTTGGTCATTACACACAAAAGTAAACAACTAAACAACAGTAATTATAAATTGTAGAATTCAAAGTACCAAATCTGTACATTATTACATTTTGAAATTTATTATTGACTTTCAGAATTTAAATTTTAAAATTATATATTTACATTATAAAATTTAAAATTTGAAACGATATGTGGAAAAAAATATTCTAAAATTTAATTTTTGAAATATTTAAATATAAAAAAAAAATTACCCTATACTTTTTAGAATATCAAATTGTGTATTTTAATGATGATAAAAATTGATATCTACTCTTTTATAATGATACCTTGAAACAAAACGGACAAAAGATACATACCAAGAGAGTTGTGTTAAGGATGAGAGAATAACATAAGAGAAACATTCTTTCTTAACATATCAATGAAATAGGGATGATATCTGTTAAATATTCAACAGTGCATTCTTTCTTAACATGTAAATGAAACAGGGATGACATGCGTAAATATGTACAATAGTGTATATTTAGATATATCTTTCAATTAATAATTAAAATTTATTAAAAAAAATAGATAAGACGACTTACCTCCATATGTATTTAGATATACATTATCATGTTAATATATATATATATATATATATATATATATATATTTTCGTAAATGAAACAGGAATAGAATTTTATAGTAACTTCACACAAAAGAAATGTACTAATAAATAAGGATGTGTGAAATAAAAATTGTCCTTTCATATACTCTACGGTCTACTGGCTATGACCACTTTTTCGATCTTTTAACGTTACATCATCTTGCAAAAAAAAAAAAATTAAAAATTTTGTCTTCAAATTTACTTTTCCGTATATATATAACAAATAAATTTTCGAACTTTTAATTTAAAAAAATCTTTTTTTACATTCTAAACTTAAATTTTAAAATAGTTTAAAATATTTTTTAGAATTTTAATTTTAGAATATATCTTTCATATTTTAGGATGTATTTTTTTATTTTAAAATTAAAGTTTTAGAATGCATTTTTTTACCTTTTAAAATTAAATAAAAAAATATATTTCAGAATAAAAAATATAAATTTCAAAATTAAAGTTTCGGAATGCATTATTGACAAAAAAAAATTATATAAAATATATAAAAATAAGGACATAAACATGATTTTTTAGAGGTTGCAAATTTCTATTCATTTTAAGAAGGTTAAGAGGGATGAAAAAAAATTTCTAAAAAATTATCTCAAAGATATTCCACAATTTCAAATTCCCATAAACAATATCCACCCACTCAAATACCTATAAATGTTATTCATATAGTCAAATTTAAACATTTTTTATTAATGTCTAGTATGTATACATTCTTCATGTATAACTAATTTATTTAATTTAGATAACTATTATTATTTTTTATCAAACATATTATTACCATTATTTTTTAACAACACATTTATTTACTTGTTTCTTTCTTAATAAAATTGTATATGTTAACAAATGATTCATCTATGTTGGTTCCGTATTGATTGAGTTTAAAGATACACCTAATTTACTTCACCTTTATTGTAAGTCAATAAAATGTTAATTTATCTTAATCTATCAAAATTTACAAGTTGGTTTACTATAAAAAAATACTTATATTGTAATAATTATATTTTTGTGGTTTTTATAATTGTAACAAACATATTAAATTGGTGTAGGTTAAGTTGACAGTCAATAAAAAAAAATTCTAGTAGCTTTATGGAAGGAAATTAAAAATTTATTATTAATTTTAAACGTATTTAATTTGGTTCATAAATTTTTTTTTATTTTAAATTTTTTTTACTCCTTAAAATAAATGTCATTGTTTTTAAATTTTATGCTAATTGGAGATACATTTTTCTTCATTTTTTTGACATTATGACAATACATGAAAATACTAAGAGGATATATTAAGAATCTACAATATCATAAAGTATTTATTGTGAAAGGTATATAATAGAGAGGATATTAAGTTTTGTACATAATATTTATCAAAAGCAAAACCTATAGAGATTCTTAAGTTTCGTCATGACGAGATATAACTGTGAAAAATATGGGTCAAGAGGAAGTCTTTCAAATACATTAGTATATTTTGAATAATATTGATGAGGTTTAACCTTATTTAAGTGCTTACAAAACCATCATTAGAAAAGAATACCTTCAAATGAATGAAAAATTATTGTTAAATGAGTATCACAGATTGTATTTACCTTTATTTAATGATGTCATCAAGAATGATGATATCGTTTCTAAGAATTTAAAATGACTTACACATGATCCTAACTTTAATATCATATGTTAGAGAAGATAATATATTAATAAATTTTCCTTTTATATAAAGTCTCAAAATGAAAAAAGTACCATGCAAAAATAGTAGGTAATGTTGGTGGTTGATTCAATGCATTTTTCTAGTTTCAAAGATAAAAATCCTCTTAGGGCCTCTTGATCTTAGGAGTTATTGAAGAGATTTGAGACATTGATTACACTAAGTTCAGAGTATTTATTTTCAAATGCAAATGTGTTGATAATAACAGTGAGTTATAAGTTGATGAGTTGAAATTTACATTAGTCAACCTTGATAACAAAAGATGATAAGTTGTTCTTCAAGGAAAGACCATAATTGGTAGTGATAACACCATTGATATGACAAGTGTTCATATTTCACTAGGCCCCTTCCCATCAAACAATTCTATTGCAAATAAAGAAAATAAAATTGATGATATATATGTTATTCAGGATGACCATTATAAAGGAATATGAAAGAATATTACTACATGAACACATGCAACTATTAAAAGGAAAACATTTAATAGTTATTAAAAAGCTTACATAGATTTTTCCACATATAAGTACTTTAATATAAAAAAATTTCATTTAATTTCTTTATTATATTATATAGTAACTATTTTTCCAATTTTTATAGTACCGAAGACACGTTGGAGGCATAGAGTGGATATTATGTTATCAGTCATATGCTTAACATTGTCTCTAGACGCATCATTGATTCATGAGCATAGGTAATTTATATTTTAACATCTTAGTAAGTTTATATATATGTTCATCTTCAATTATTCAAATGATATTAATTTTTATATTTAACTGTGTAGAGATTCAATGATCCAACTCGTCTATCTGAAGATGAGACTAATGATGTTCAAAGATGATGAGTTAAATATTTGATAAAGATAAGGAATATGTAACCTAGGATGTGTACAAAAGTAGATGTAGTTAAACATAAAATTTGTTTTATCCTTTTTTAACTAAAATTCTGGAGTTTGGCTTCTTATATATATATATATATATATATATATATATATATATATGGATTATTTAAATAGGTTTTGATTTGAGTTGTCCCAAACTTAATGCTTATTCTAAAAAAAAATCTAATTTCTACATCAATTGTAATAATAACTGATATAAAAAGTATTTTTTATATCAATTGTAGTATGAATAACTAATGTAGAAATTATATTTTTCTACTTTAATTTCAAACAATCGATGTAGAAGTTCACTTATTACATCGGTTGCATACTTGATATAGAAAGTCTGATTTTCTATAATGTTTATTTCTATACTGCTTAAACAACCAATATAGAAAGTATAAAATAATTGATGTAAAAGGTTTTTTTTTTTACTTATACATATTTTTAATGTATCTTTTCATTGTGAACAAACTTTATACCGATCATATCAAATGTATTGGAATACAAATGATACAATCTTTTAAGTTGTTGCTTTTAGTTTCTATGAATGTCACATCTCATGACATCAAACCATACATCACTTTCTCATGAGGCATCCTAAAAGCTTTATCCTTCTTTGTGTAACATTTCATATTTTTTTGCATAATTTTTTTATTTAGAAATTAACAATCTTAAATAAGGATTAGAAACTTTAATTAAAAATTTAAAGATGTCATAAAAATTAAATTTTTTAATAATTACTAAAATATCACTAGACCAAAATTATCAAATTTAAAGATAAATTAAACAAAATAAAAAATTATTATAAGAAACTAATATCTCGTAATTAGCGGATAACATATAAAATGATAAAAAAATACTTGAAAACTAATACTAGTTTGATAAGTGATGAATAAAATTAACTATTTTTAATTATATCTAATTAAATAAAGTGTCTCCTTATTAAGTATTAATATGTTCTGGTTTTCCTTATCAAATAAAGAAAAACATTCTTCTATTTTTTTTTCTCTGTACCTTTCTAAATAATAGAAGAATGAAGAATAAAGACCTTTATAAATTCTAGTACACATATTTTAACTCAATTCTCTTTAAAATTTATAAAAAACATGTTATCTTATATCTTTCTATTTTTAATTTGAATTTATTGTTAAAATATTTCAACAAACATTTTCAAACACCAAATTTAAACTCAAATACTACCCTTAATCCCTTCACAAGTCAAGATCTCCCCCTACTTCTTTTAGCCTTAGATAGAACAAGGAAATCGAAGGGATTCGATTGTTATAGCACACTTGACAAGAGAAGCTTTCCCAGCCACCCAAAACAAACCGAAACGAAAAGTGAGAAATCATGGTGGACAAATGATATAAAAAAAAGAAAGAGAAGAGGAGCAGAAGAAGTAACCATGAGCTTGTTAGAGAGGACGAGGAAGATTTCGTTAGCATAACCATTAGAGAGAGAAAGCAAGAGTAGTAAACAAATTATTGATAGAATGTTTAATAATTAAGTCAAATGTGCATGCGTGATTTTGAGAGGAAAAGTTCACATGAGATTGAAAATCGAAGAGGTTAGGAAGCTCATTTCTTGATTAGAACTAATCAAGTCTCATCCTATTTGTCTAACAAGAAAAATATTTATCTTGATTGACAAAAGTACATGCCATAATCCTTTATTTTGCTCTCTTCCATTCACTTGTCTAACTACCATTATGTCATAATTTCTAGTGTAATGACCTAAGGGCTTGCACACTTAAATTCTTACCCTATAATTAAATTTAATTAAATTATTCTACTCGTTGTTTTCACTTCTTATACTATATTGAATTTATATTGGCTCAAAACTCAACCAATCTCAAAAACTAAAATTTTTACGCTTTGCTTAATTTTATTTTCTAGGCCTAATAACATACACTCCTTCACAAAAGCACATAAAAATAATAAATCTCAATAATAAATTTGGACCTTTTCATCACCTAATCCCCATCACAGATATATTTACGAAAACTCTAATTTCTAATATTTACCATAATTTTATTTTAATCTTTCTTATTAAAATCTAAGATTTTACATAAAACATTAATTATACTAAGCTTGTTATAGCTTAAGAAAGAAAATACTAAAAACAACTGCACGGTTTAATTTTCATTGAAATTTCTTAAATGCTTCATCATTTTATATATCCTGTCTGTCTTGACAATTTTTTTTTTAGTTAATTCTAATTCTATCTTAGTTTTAAATTTGAAAAATCATCATTCATTCGTTTAATTAGTCAAATGGCATTACTCCAATAACATTATTGTCTTTTTTATTTGGGTTGTCTACTGAAGACGAATTGTGTAATTTACTATGGCTTATGATATATTTTTATATATTCAATAAAATGCTTATCAACATACATGTCGAATCATATACATCCACAGTGATATTACTTTTATAAAAAAAATTATCAAATTAAAAAGTCAATAATACTATATTCTTTTACAATATTATTTTTCTAATTTTTCTAATGCTTAATTAACAATCTTCGCTTTTGACAGAATTAAAACTCTTTTTTAAACAATATCATTCTTTATCAATGATTTATTATTTATTTTCTCTTAAACTATTCTTTCTTAAATTTCTTCATTTTTTAAATTATTTATTTTTAATTAAAAAGCATGACTACTATAGAAACTTATATTTACACCCTCAATGCAGCCAATCCCTTGGTTGAAACATCAACAACAAATATTTATTACTATAATTAAAGTAGTTACAGGTAGATAAGGAATAAAGTTACTAAATAGATAGAAAAAGTATCAATTAATTATTTTTATTTTTAATATAAAAATTATTTTTTCATGTTATGTACAAAATTTTTAGAAGATAAAAATTAAATGTGTCTACATTGGTTCTGTATCATATAATAAAACCATAGGTATTACCAAATCGTGTTTTATGATTTTTGAAAAGCTTCGTAATCACAGAAATATATTGAAGAGAAGAAATTTACATAGAAAAAGTAAGAGAAAATGAAACGGTTACCATATATGATAAAAAGTAATTTATAAAGAGAGTTATTCAAAAACTGAGATTATATGATAAGATAATTAATATAAATTGATTTTCCAAAGTTTTAAAAAAAGGATAAATTTGAGAAACACACCTGAAAAGCAAAAAATAAAGAGTTTGAAAAGGTACATTGGACAGTGTCTTTGAAAAAGTATTTTAACTAAGTAAAAATTTAAAATTATTAACCGAAAAATTTGTTAAAATATTTTAACTTTATTTGATAAAATAAAGTATTTTAATAGTTAATAATATCTTTGAAATAACTACTAACATTTTTAAAAAATTACTTTAAATAATATTTATATTTTTTCACCTCTTAGTTAAAATATTATTTTTCATCTTTATTCTTAAATATTTTTACAATTTGATTCTTAATTTATCTATTTATTTTTATAAATTTTAATATTATCTATTTCTTTCATAATAATATTATTAATTTTGATATATTTATTTTTATATTATTTTAAATTATTATTTTAATATATATTTTTATTTTAATTATTATATTATTTATTTATTTTAATAAATAAAATATTGAATCTTTGATCAAAATTAAATCTATAAAAATAGTTACTTTTTCAAAAATTATTATTTAAAATTTATTTGTAAAAATAAAAATAAAAATTTTATTTCTAATAAATAATTTTTTAAAATTAACATATATAGTTTTTAAAAATATATATTATATTTATTAAATTTTAATTTATTATTTAATTATATTTTTATTTATTATTTTATATTTATAATCGATTCAAATATTAACTTTACTAAATACTTTTAATTCAATTGATTATACTTTAGAATATATTTTTTAAACTTTCATCTAACTTTTAATTTTCATCTTTTATCTTTTAATTATGAGTTAGTTTATCATTAATTTTACCAATCACAGATGAACTCCGAATAACATCATCCTATTTAGTACGAATTTATGGGTAACAATTGTGTTGAAAAGTCAAAAAGCTTGTCCATTCCAAGCATAATAGATTAAAGTAATGTCTTTTAACAATATTTTATTTTATAATATTTTTTTGCTAAATTTAATTAAATATATTAATAATATATTTTTATTCATTATATAATTAAAATTATTAATTTTTAATATGAAAAAATATATTTAAAAAAATTTAATGAACAATAATTTTATAATAAAGTAAGTTTGATAAATAATAATTATTATATTTAAAATCATTTTTAATTATTTAAAAATAAAAATATTTAAAATTAATTTTTTTTAAATACCATGAGATAAAACGAGTGATTTGATTAAAAGAGATAAAAGGTTATTATAAAAAATTATTTTTAGAATAACCTTATTCGAATCTTGTAAAGCTATCGACAGAAGTGGCAGGTATGTGTTGTCAGATATAAAAAAATGTTTGGGATATCAAAAAATGTGAAAACTTTTTAAGGTCCACAAAATAACAATAAGCAATATAGTGATAAGAAAGATCTGACAGATAATTAAAGTATTTATTTCTTCATCTCAATATACAACAACCAAGCTAGACCAAAGCAGTGTACGTTTTACAAACGCTGAAACCAACATACAAACGCAGAAGCAAACATGATTTCTCTATGAATCAATTATTTTATTAGTACACATCATAAGAAGGAGACGAACGGATTCTGCTCCTCCCACTACTCGCACCGTACACCTGCTGCTGGCAGAAACAAATAACCAAAAATAAACAGAGCAAATGTTAATCATTTATTGAAATAAAAAATTACCATAGTGTAATTTAAACAAACTGTGGAGCAAAGCGTGGGGCAGATCATAGAACAATATTTTTATTTTTTATTTTTTACTTGTCTCTTAATATTGTATCAATACACCATAAATAAAATAAAATGTACATTCATTTTTTAAAATAAATAATCTTTAATAATGCCCAATTTACAAACTCCCAGAAAAAATCACGAATTTCCTTCCTTCTTGAGGAGGTGAAATGCAGAGCATAATCCCATAATGATAAAGTTTTATTAGTCTAAAATAAAATTTAGATCCCAAAAACGTTGAGCCAAAGGCTTGTTTCCTATAATTAATTCAAAAGTCAAAATAAAATAAAATCATCAATCATAGTGTAATAAAATCTTGATGAAATTATAAAATTTAGAAAAACACAGTACCACAACATAAAACATTTACCTTAACATAGATCTATCTAATCACTGTCGCTGCTGCTGCTATCATGGCCATGCTCATGTCCATGTTCATGCTTCTTCTTATCCTTCTTCTTCTTCTTCTCACCCTTGTCATGATCATCATGGATCTTGTCCTTGATCTTGTCAACAAATCCCTCCTTGTGCTCCCCTTGGTGCTCCCCTTTGTGATGATCTCCATGGTCTTTGTGGTCTCCATGATGTTCTCCTTTGTGCTCACCATGTTGTTCTCCTTTGTGCTCCTCTTTCTTGTGACCTCCAATATGGAGGGTCTCCTCAATCTTGTTGATGATCCCTGACATTTTGTTTTAGAATTTTCTTTTTTCTCTTTACCTTTTGAGAATGCTTTGTTTTATGGTCAGATGCGAAGCACAAGAGGTTGTGAATGAATGGAGATCTATTTATAGGACTAGAAAGTGAGGATAATGTCAAAAGATTATCTTCATTGCGGCTGAAATTACGGAAATGACCATGTGCGTGTACGCGCCTACGCGGAATCATTAATTAGTGCATTTTTCAATAAGGTTAAAAAATCAAAGCCCTTTCTTTTATCTGATTTTTAAAATCAACCACATCATAATAATGCCCAGATACATGTAACTGACAAATACTAAATAAATAAATCTATTATTATTTTTTATCTATTTTAAAAATCAACCAGATCATAATATGGTCAGATAGATATAAATAAAAATAGAAAAAAATAAGTATGTCAAACAATTTATTATTTTTATGTTTTTCTATTTTTAAATGAAGATTATTTTTTTAGAAAAAAATTAAGATGATATGAGCCTATTTATTTTATTTTAAAAATAATTTGATACTATTTACTTTGAAAATTATATTCAGAATAATTTTAATTAATTAAAAATATAAATTTTTATTAAAATGTTTATTAAATATATTAAAAAGATTATTTGATATTAGTTTAGGTATTGTAGAAGTATAATATTAAATAAATTTCTTAAATACCACTAAAATGAATACTCTATCAAATTATAAAGTTAAAATTATGTTTATATTTTAATATTCGAAGTTAACTTGTCTTCAATTAAATATTTACAATTATTAAAATAATTTTTTAAAATTAATGTATTTAACATTTTTAAATTATATCAACAAAAATATTTGATCCATAGCTTATAAAAAATTAATTCATAAAATTTAAACAAAGTTTGATATGTTATTAAATAAATTTAAATTAATAGATATTATGAAAGATATATTATTCGTTAATTTGAATTTATCTTTTGAAAGTATCAAATCTTTTGTAAATTTTATAAAATTTTGTAAAGATAATTTATATAATATAATTTATTAATTTAACGGTTGGATTAATAAAATTTAATTTTTATTAGAGTTATTAAGTGAAGTAACTCTAACTAAAATTACTCGTGAAGTAACTTGATCTCTCCTAATATATATATATATATATATATATATATATATATATATATATATATATATATATATATATATATATATATATATATATATATATATATATATATATATATAAAGGGAATCAAGTTATTAGAGTAATTTTTGCTTAGAGTTACTCTACTTAATAACTTTCATATAGAATTAAATTTCATCAATCTAAGTTGAATTAATAAATTATATTATATAAATCATCTTTGTAAAATTTTATAAAATTTAAAAAATGTTTGACATCTTAAAAAATAAATTTAAATTAACGGATAATATATCTCTTATAATATCAATTAATTTGAATTTATTTAATAAAATATCAAACTTTTTGTAAAATTTTGCAAGGATAATTTATATAATATAATTTATTAATTCAACGGTTGGATTGATAAAATTTAATTTTATATAAGAGTTATTAAGCGAAGTAACTCTAAGCAAAGTTACTCTTAAAGTAACTTGATCCTTCCTCCTATATATATATAATAAACAAATTTACTTAATGAAAAATTATTATATTTTTTAAGAGGGATTAAGTTACTTCACGAGTAACTTTAGTTATAATTACTCCATTTAATAATTCTTATAAACAATTAAATTTCATCAATTTAATCATTATATTAATAAATTAATTATATAGATCATCTTAACAAAATTTTATAACATTTTAAAAAGGTTTGATATTTTATTAAATAGATTCAAATTAACAGATATCATAAGAAGTATATTATCCGTTAAATTGAATTTATTTTTTTAAGTATCAATCCTTTTTCAAATTTTCTAAAATTTTGTAAGGATGATATATGTAATACAATTTATTAATTTAACGATTGGATTGATAATATTTAATTGTTTATGAGAGTTACTAAGAATGAAAACTATGCTTAGTAACTACTAACATGCGTTATATGGATAAAATATTTTAAAATCTTCCATGGGAATAGTTTGCAAATCTTTTTAAGAAAGGAAGTTGGGAAATCTAGAAAGCTCATGATGGAAATAGACAAAAGTTATAAGAATTGGAATTTCTTGACATATGGTGTATGTAAGCTAGGTTGAGTCTTCTAATGGTTTGGGATTGTTCCATATAATTAATATTGCTCTAGTTGAACTTAGATATTTCGACAAGATCCTAACAATTATTTTTATCAGTAGACCAATTTTAATTTTTTGAGAAATGATCATTAATCATGATGATGATGTTAGTGATATCAAGACCACACTATTGTTAGAAATTGGATCTCGGTAACCCTTATTATTTTGATAAAGTGATGATTTCTCATTTGGACCCACATGAATATGCATATCATAAGGATGATTAACTTCATATTAATGAGAGTTATTGTGGTGTGAACACAATAAACCTCAACCTAATTATGAGTTTGTCATCATAGATACTTGAGGAGAGAATGATGAAATAGTTCAAGTGTATTTAATATATTTATCTTAACATTGGAGTAACTTTGTGTGTTTCCATATAATGTTAATATATTTGTATAAATATTTTTATTACTATTTCTTATAGATTGTACTTGAATGGAAATGTCTTACTCATTCTCTCCTATGTTTTGTTTATATAATTAGATCCTTTAGTGAGTTTACGACAAACTTGACATTGACATGAATATTGATAAAGAGAATATAAAAAAAGACAAACTCTTCGTAACTATAAATAACTTTTGTATCATATGTCTAGGACTATTATATGGAGAAATAAAAATTTATTAATACAACCTCTCAATTCTTAATATATATAAAATAATATTATATGTATATATATATATATATATATTTATTTTTATCAACTTGTTGTAGCATCCTAAATTACTTAGGATATAAATGTATTGAAATTTATGTAAATAATTTAGAAGAGAATTATGTCTATCACAATTTTAACATAAGACTTTATATCAATACTGAATTGATTAATATAAAAATATTTAAAAGCAATTAAAAATATTTATTTTTATAATTAATATTGATTTGAGTAAATTTTTTACAAATTCTCTATGTTTAAATATTGTCCTAAGATTTATAGATAAATTAGGATACACAATTATATTTAATATATATTTTTTTAATTCTCTATAGTCAAAAAGTGTTTAGAATTAACAAAAAGGACAGCTGCTCATAAAAGTTTGTTTCAAAATGCAAAAGATTTTAGACAAATTTAAAATGTTTATCTTCAAAACAAACTATTCTTTGTGAAAAGTTTTTCTT
The DNA here is from genome assembly GCA_026541065.1 of Canavalia ensiformis. NCBI lineage: Eukaryota > Viridiplantae > Streptophyta > Magnoliopsida > Fabales > Fabaceae > Canavalia > Canavalia ensiformis. Next base: position 219,085 of record JAMKYM010000798.1, read on the forward strand.
AAAACGGATAATTTTTTTTAAAGGACTAAAACTTAAGTCAAAATTTTTCTTATATTCTGAATTCTCTTTTTCATATATTACTTAAATTATTATATTCTAATTATTTATTTTGAAGATGTTTCTATAAATATTTCTAAAACTTTTTTTTCTAATAAAAAGCCAATGTTCTTGTGTAGTACAGAACCTTTCGGTCATTAATTAGTACTGCACCCGGTACTGTCGAGATGAACCCAAACAATTGCATTAATAAATGGAACATCTTGTAGTTGGAAGGGTTTGAGAAAAATTATATTCACCCCGCCATGGTGTACTCTCACATAGGTCTAAAGAAAAAGTGCAATTACAATTGTAAATTTACAAAAATAAAAATAATATTAAAATAAATAAATATAATAGTTTCTTTTTACATAGAATAGATTTCATTCCAATATAATTATTATTGATTTTATAAATATTGATTAAAAATAAATAATATTATATATTAGCTCCATTTTAATAAATAAGTTAGCATTCCCCATAAAAAAATCTTCGAATAAAACTAAGAGAATTATATTAAATTATTTTATTAATTAAGAAAACATAATTTTACGTACAGTATTCACTTTACACCTATAAATTCATTGGATGGACCTTTTCAACAGGTTTATGAAATTACTTTATATTCTAAATTCTAGCTAAACTGGATAGACTCTGTTATTCTCTTCAAGTTTTCCTTTCTCATGAATCAATGCAACTAACATTAGCTTTGAATTGGCTTAAATATATGAAAGCCAAGGAGATTCAATTTTAAATTTCTGTTATTGTAATTGTTAAGAGCGACAAGGGTTCATGTTTGTAATATAACATTACAAAATTTTAAAAATATTAAATCATTAATATAAATTTTAAAAATTTATATAATAAATATTATTATATTAATATTTGATATATTGATAATATTTTATAATAATAATAATTATTTTTGGTTAGTATAATATATTATATTTTTAACTGAATTATATTTATTCTTCTATAAGATATTTAAATTATATTTTGTCCCCTCTTTTATTAAAAAAAAAAAGGTTCTTCCTTAAAGAGCAATATGGGTTACATTTAAATGTATTTTAATATTAACGAGCATTTTAGATTATTTTCATATGTAATGATCTTATATAATTAATTTTAAATAGTTATTGTCAATTTTGTAATCTTCAAAAATAAAATAAATATTTTTAATAAAATTTCAAATTCAACAATAAATATGTTTAAAATTTTAGTTTACCTTCTAAAATACTAAAATAATAATCTTTTAAAATTAGTTGATTGCGATGCTAAAAGTTATAAAAAAATATTATTAAAAATATTTTGTATTAGTTTACCATTGTTAAAATATTTATTTATAATAAAATATAAAATATAGTTTATATTCATCTTTTAAAGAACAAAAATATAATTTATTTAATATTTTATTGTAACTATTTGTTTGTATAATATATTAAGTTATTAATATAAATTTATAATATTTATATTAATAGTTTAATTTTTATTAAATTGAAATTATATTAATAAAAACTAATTTAATATTAATTTGCTAGTAATTGATATTGTTTTCGAATGAAATAAAGAAATATGCCAACAAACTTGTAGTTAGTTCAAGTCGTCAAAACATAATTGATATTTATAATAGCAGTTGAGCTTTGGTAATATCGCTTTTATCAACCTGCTACCTATGTGCTTGCTTCATTGAAGCTTAAAAAAAATTATATTCGTACTTTAATTAATGTTTTTACAATTAAATGAAAGAGATAAAATATAAAATAAAACTGACAATATAAAAAAATAAAAATTTAAATTATATAACGTATTATAAAAATTCATTATAAGAATAATATAATTCTGAACAAAATATGGAAATCATAGTTTACTAGCTTTGGTTTCTTTCTTTCAAGATGGAGAGCATTTTTAAAATATAAAGGCAAAAAGTACAAGTGAAAAATGAATGTTTCTTGTCTATTGTCATTATTTCTACTAGGTTATATATCGTTGAATAGGTATAGAAATAGAGAGGTTTAACTACGAGATTAAAACAAGTAGGTATTAAAAAATTAAAATTTAATTTCGTTGGATTTGGGAAAATTTACAGGTAATTTATATTTTGTTTTTAAATTATTTTACAAATTATACTCATTTATGTATAAATATTTTAAATAAATTATTATGAAATATATTCTATTTTAAATAATGCATAAATAAATATTAAATTTATTAAAAATTAAAATTTTAATAAAAAAATTATATTTTAACAAAATATAGAAGTCTAATTATCATTTAATTATTATCATACCTATTAAGGTGGATCCCAAACACGGATGTATCAAATATCTATATTTTAAAATTTAATTTATTTTTATATATATATATATATATATATATATATATATATATATATATATAAAGTAATATTTTTTTCGAGAGTTTCTTCAAATAAACAAGTAAAATAATTCAAAAACACAATCACAACATAAAAATTAACGTGGAAAAGGTTCCAAAAACATAAAAAAAAAAGTATAAGTAAAAGGTGAATACAAGATTAAAGTGTTTTGCAACTAGTATTGTATGAAACAAAGAATTTGGGTTAATATATTGCTTTGATTTTTTTTATTTATAAATATTAGGCAATTTTTATGTTGATTATAATAGATACATCTTCAATTTTCATTGTTTACATTGATAATCATAATTTAAAAGAATTATTTGTTAAAAAATATTTGATAACATTACCTTTAATTATTTGGATATTTATAATATAATTTTTAGAATTCAGTTAATCTTTTTATAATAAAATAAAAAATAAAATTTATAAAAGTAATAAAATAGAAAATTCAACATTATAAGAAATTTTTAAATATATTTAAAATGAAAAGGATTGAATCCTTTATATAAAATTTATGTAGAAATAGAATTTTTTACGAATTAAATTAGTTGATAATTAAAATTAATTATACATTAAAATAATTAATTAACTAATTTAATTTGAATTTAATGTAAAAATTTAAGTAATAATTAATTAGTTTTAACGTATGATTAATTTGATTAGATTAATAATTATTAGATATAATATAAATGGATAATTTTAATTAGAAATCAAATTTAAATAAAAAATGAAAATTAAAAATAATAATAAAAGAGTAGTTTTAAATTATGTTTAATAATCATATTTTTAATATGATAACAAAGATAATAAATTATGATTTTAATTTGATAATAAAAATGTAATTATGAGATGGTTATAAAACTAATAATAAAAAATTAATTATCACGATTTAAAAGAGATAATTAGTAAATCAATTTTAAAATAAAAATAAAAATAATTAAATTTAATATTTAAAATATTTTGAAATATTTAATTTTTATAATATTATCATACTTTATCGTAAAAAAATATACCTCATTTGAAGTTAAACAATTTTAAAATTTCTTTAGCAAATATTAAAAATTTTATATTACTACTTTCATGTTGGATTTCTCTTAAAATGTTTCAACTATCAAAGGTAATGTTATCACACATCTTACATCAATATCAACTAATTATCATGCACTATTGAAGGTATGTTATCTTTAAATTTATAATTTTTGATGATAGTGTGATAACAACATAATAATACATTTTTAATTTTTTAGAAAAGATTATCATTTTTCATAATAACAGAAACTTTGCTAGCATCTCAGTCAAAGCCTGTCCTTTTTATATTATTGCATTTAGGATTTTTTTTTTTTTACATGGTCAACCTTTCACATTTTCATCATGTCATTTATTTCCATAATTCTTATAAATCGACTTTTAGCTATCAACACCAAGTTTAATGAAGTACTATTCTTATTTTTCATTCTTCTTTCTTTAGAAATTTTACAAACAACGTTAATCAAATGGTCATAAATCTAAGAAGAGGGTGAATCAGGTTTCACAAATTTTTCTTTAAAAATTCACTAACAAAGTAAAATAATTAGCCCAAAAAAAAAATAAGTCACTAAGAAATCTTGAAAATAATAAGTTACAAAATATTCAAAATGTCAACGTATTCTTGGTGATAAATTAAAATTAGAGTTAAATCATAAAGATTGATCAAGAACAAAAGATTATGTATAACATAAAAGATCAAGTATTAAAATGTAAAAGTGTAGAGATGAAGAAGATCACATAAAAATTTATCTTGGTTCATTCACAACCACAAGAGAGTTACATCCAATCCCCAAACATCACTTGAAATTTTCTTCACTATTTTGCAGAGATACAATATCCTCTTACAAGAACCATTTTAAGATCTCCTACTTAAAGCCTCAAGAACCATGCAAATATCATCCACTTTGTACAAATACAAACACCTTCAAGAGAGAACTCTCTCAATAATCAACAAATAAGAATAAGAAAAGTCAATAGAATATTAGAACAAATTTACCCTTGAAGCATAATACAATGAAAATCATAATGCAATGACAAAACTTCAAACTTTAAACAAAACTCTCACAAAACAATTTTAAAAATTTCTTTCTCTTGTAATTCTCTCTTGTTCTCTTTTTCTTTTATTTATTTTTATTTTCTTCTCTTATAAAAAAATAGGTTAAGAACAAGAATTTATATGTAAACTTAGAGGATAGATTTGACTGAGTTAGCTTTAAACCATTGAAACTGAAAATCTTTTCTAAGCTATTAGAACTTTAGTTTGGTAATCGATTAGTAACAATGATAATGGATTACTAAATTATTCTATTACTCTCAAAACCTCTAGAATCCTTTGGTAATTGACTAAATCCAGTGTTAATCGATTACTATAACTTCCAAAATACATTGATAATCAATTATTAAAGTGTTCTATAACCTTTGGAACATCCAGAATCAATTGTTAATCGATTACAAGATTGGTTAACTTAATATTGAAATTTGATTAACTCTTTGTAACATTTGGTTAACTCAACTAAAAACTAGTTAACTCTTTGTAATACTTGATTAACTCATATCTATGTTACAAAAACCAACTTTTCATAATTCATAAAACACTTAGGTTGATTATGAAAATCATTTCACATTGAGTATTATTTCTAAAATATGAATTTAACCCTGAAACCTTTCATTTGGCAATATTATTAAGATTTTCTTTCAAAAACCAATTTAGAAGGCTTGATTAAAATATGAGAGTTATCAGTGCATACATATAATTCTAATACTTAGTCATACTATTACTTAGTGAAAGTCTTCATCAATATCCATCTGCCAACATATATGGAAGATCTCTTCTCACAACAACATCAAAACTTAATGTTTCCTTCCCATATATCAAAACAAGTTTGATATGCCTATAGAAAAATGATAAAGGCCATATGATCCTTAGGCGTTTATCCTAATCATCAATTTCAACTCTAATAGATTCTATGTTAAACTCTAAGCACTTGCAACCTGATCATCCAAACCTAGGTGAATTACACTTGCAACTCTCAAGTCTAATTCTTCCCATTTCTTATTGCCCATACTCAAAATATTTTAACATCATGGGTAATCCTAATTGTACCAATGCATCCTCAATTTGTGTTAGTGATAAGAAAAAATTAATTCTTCCAACAAATTTCTCTATGTCAAACTTCACAACCCTTGAAAAACTTTGCATTATAGGAGTATACAAATTATAAACCATGTACTAAGTAGATTCCTAAGAAAGAGATGTGATTCAACATAGATATGCTTAAGTACCAAGTCTTTCCTAGCCATAATATTTTCAAAATAGTACTTTTATGGTATCATATGTTTTTCACCAACCAAAGATAATTTTCAAACGACAAAGAGCAATTCTCTTCTAATGTAAAAGGAAAAATAATGCTTCATAATATGAATTTAGCATTCCATTGAATCAGAGAGTCTTGATACCATTGTTGGGAAAAATGTTATGTTCTCCTTAAGAACTTTCTTCATGTGGGGAAATTACAAAATTAAGAACACAATCATAATATGAAAAAAAAAATCAAAACAAGAGAAATAAACCAAGGTTTTTTTCTAACATAAGTAAAGAATCACACTATATGAAAACTTTTCAACACATAAACTTTTCTCTTAAACATTTGAAATAGAATGAATCTAAAACAAGAATGTTATCAAATAAACGAGTTTAATAGAAACGATGACCATAAATTATAGAAATTAAAGTCAATGTCAATAAGATAATTAATTGGGAAAAAACATGGTAGGAAAAATTAATGATGGTATGACACTCTCCATTATAAACTTTAAGGAAACATAAACCAATAAAAGGAATTTGATATAAGAGGGGATATAAAAAATATCAAGGAAAAAGAGAAAGAACAGTGGTGAGAGGATATTTTTAGGAGAGAAAAAATATCATCAATAGCCCATCCCATGAAATCTCTCAAATGTGCACTTTCTTGCCTTTGCCTACTACTCCTTCTCACTCCTACCTCTATTGGATTTTTTTCCATGTGTACTTTATCCATAAGTAATAGTTGAATGAAAAATATACATTTTGTTATTCTATTTCAATTCTACCCCAATTCACATTACTGGTGTAACCTTCCTTTGTTTTGTAAATGTTACAACATCCCATAATCCTAGTATATTTATACTTTTGAAAGAAAATATCTTATTTACACCTCATAGCACTCTAAGATAAGAATATTAAAAAATAAAAAATACGATACAAACTTAAAATATTTTCATCTCATACAACTTAAAAAAAAAGAATTTGGATCAATATATGACTTCAATTTTACTTTTTCTTGAATTAAAAGCTAGAAGATATATAAAATTATTTTAAAATATTTTATTTTAATCAATTCCAACATATATAACTATATATATGATTATTTTATCCTGTACTTTTGTAAACTTGAAGGTAAGAAACCCAAACCAATATTTACGTAATAAGTATGTCTTTGCATTTATTATAATCAATACTCAAATTACCTCTTATTTAATTCTTTTTCTTAGAAGGATCTACAACAATTTTTTTGTCACAAAGGTCCCTTTTCATATTTTTAAAATTTATTAATTTTTAAAATTTTAAAAATAAATATTAGTAATATTACTTATTTAATTTTTATTTAATGTTTTGTTAATTTTAAATTGAATAACCCAAAATCCAACTTTATATTTCCCTAAACTCTCATCTCTATAAAAACATCACAACATTTTCCTCCTTCTATTCTTCACTGTTGTCGACTTTATAACTTTAGGCGAAGGCGGTTATATCTTACTTTTCCAGCTTGTTAATGAGCATTAGACATCAGTGATGACATTAACATTGATCTGACCATGTGGAATACATGATGGTAGTTCAATTCACTCCAATAAATGCAAATATGTCTTCTCCCTAAACTCGTCCCCAAGTTCTCCTAACTTCATGATGGTAGCTCATCTTATTTAAAGTTGACGACTCCTTGAGGAAGAAAGTGAAGGGTTATATTGATGAAAGAGAATTAGAGTAAAAGTATTTCATTGGTGACTTTCCAAATAAAAGATAGCAAGGAAATATGAGAGAGATGTACAGAGGAAGCCCAAAACAGAGAGAGAGAGAGAGAGAGAGAGAGAGAGAGAGAGAGAGAGAGAGAGAGAGAGAGAGAGAGAGAGAGAGAGAGAGAGAGAGAGAGTTTTAAAAGGTTTATAAAAAAAAGGCAACAGTAACAACAATGTAAAGATTTTTGGGTGTGAAGATGTGCTCCATTTTTGGTAAAATTTCACTATGGTAATCCTTACATTGTAAGATTTATTTTTGTACCAATATCTCTATATTTTTTTCTCACTTTATTGGTTGGCCTATCCATTAGTAGGTTTATTGTGCTGATGATATCCACCTTGTTGGTGAAGATTAAATTCTATGTTGATCGTTGGTGGTTTCAGGAGGACTTGTGTAACATCCTAATAATGATTCATGTTTTACGCTTAAGTTGTATCATAAATTCACTATCAGTTTGTTACTTTATGATGTAGAACTCTTTAAAAAATAAGTATTAGTGAAAATATGGTAAAAAAATTATTTGAAACCTTTTGATATAAAATGCAAGCCTTGTTTATCGTAGCAGAAAATAAATAAGCAGAAGTTCTCATTCCCGTTTAATTCATGAATACTTTATGTTGCTTTTATTGTTCCATACTTCTTTAACCAATACTAGTGCAACTAATCGCAAATACAAACATAACAGAAATTATAAAAGCCTTATAGTTATACAATCCATACATATACATACATATTTAGTTAAGTTAAATTAAGGCATTTGTGCCTTTACATATTACTTAATTATATTAAAATAATCTAGCTAAATTACAAAATATACATTTTTCAGTGAGACATGGTTCCTAGCAGTAATTCAACTTTGATGACCTCAAGGCTCTAACTATCCAGATTGCACCGTTACTTTCTCCGAACACTACCGCCTCCACAAATGGAATTTGGAGTGTTTGGGAAGAAAACGATAGGAGAGGGAGTGTGAGAAACTAAGTTTCTTAGTAGGATTCGACCTTAATTATAGTGTCAACATTTTCAACCCAACCACTTCAGTTTATTTAGAAACATGACATGCATACAAGTTCCTTTTAAATTTTTAGAAAATCTTTATTTGAAGTGGATTTCTTTTACAATTGTATAAACTAACTTCTATCACAAGCATATAAGGCACTTATTTTTAGTTTCATACATCTTTCATTCTCTTGATATCAAATTACATTACATCACAAATATCATTTGACTATCATTTCATTCATGCCATACTCATAATTCATTCACATTCTCTAGTCACCCTTTCAATGACAATTTAATTTAAGACATGTTGATTCATGCCTTACTCATAATTCATTCTCATTCTCTAGCCATCCTTTCCTTAACAATTTAATTTAAGGAATATTCTTAACAATCTTAGTCAAACAATATTTTCCACTCCCCACATACTCTACCTTCTGTTCTAGGATGAGTTTATCCTGGATGGTCGTCACCATCATAATTTCTTGAAGCCCTATATGGAAGATCTTGTGACCTCCATATGTGCATAAGCCTTGTGACTTGGCATGGTAAGATTAGTGTCTTAAATTCATATAAAATTTTTCTTTAGTGATCTCTTGACTTATTAGGTTCCATTTTAAGTCTTCGGGATAATATGCTCAATATTTAATCAATATGGTATGCAAAATAGAATCCAAATCATCTAATTTCTCATAGAATTCATCCACTCATGGAACCATAATTCAGATCAATATTCATTCATAATTCAAGAGAGTACATATAGTCTCTAATCCAATATATATTTATATTTATCATCCATACATGAAAATCATTTAATACATCACTCTTTAAACAATCAAGAGAATTATTCATATCCTTCAAATTCGTCTGTATACTTATAAGACAATACAACAAGTTAGTATAATTAGTCTAACTTAGAAATCCAATTTCTACTCAAGATTTCCAAATTATGCTTGATGTAATATTTCTTGGACAACATGCAATCTTCCTTCACAAGCTTATCCACCTTGTATTATTTGATAAGATTAATGATAAATATTTCACATGTTTTTAGTCCGCTTATCCTTCTAAATTATCTCCCAAACTTTTCCTTTTCTCAAATGTTAAGTTCTTATCACTTTTAATAGAGGATTATGGTGTATTTTTACTTTTGTAAATGGCTGAATGACCTTTGTCATGGTTTAATATTTGTGTCCTTAATTGAAAGTCTTATGCATCATTTACTTAATTCAAGTTCAAGTGTTACATGTTTTACACCTCTTAACAAATAACTTAGCTAGTTAGGTTTGTTTCATTCATAAGCCTAATTATTTGTTTCTTTGTTCATAAAATTCAAGTTTTCTACTCATGACTTATGTGATTAACCTTAAACATACAACTTAGACCATTTTCCTATTATTCCTCTAAGTGGCTGAATGCCTATCAGAAAGTCCTAAGGCCTTATAGTTCATTCTTCTTCTCTTTGAAAGGTGTCCTTTACTAATTAAGTTTTAGGGTATTACTTACACCAACCAAATTTTTTTTAAGGGTTTTCTTCCTTGTTTAGTGAGTATGGTTGAATTTCATTGCTCCTTTCACCATTCCATATCACATCCTGAAGCTACCCTTAATTCCTTTTTAGATTATAGAAAGTTTGCTTAACTAATTCTTACTAATTGTGTTCATATGTTCAAATGGTACCCAACCATTACTATATCTCTCTAATCTTTAAAATTTATTTCGTAAACTTGTTTAGATTCTAATTTGCACCTTATTTAGAATTTTAACTCAAGTTTACCTAATTAATGGAAGTTGATCGAATGCATTAGTTATCTAAAACAAGGTTCCTTTTTCTTAATTCATCCTTCCATGGTTATGTTGTTATAGATTTTAGCATATTTTCACTCAAATTAGCTAAAGTGGCTGAATACACCCTTAAACAATTTCAAGTTCCTTTCAAACTTATAATTCCTTAATTATACTTTATTAGGTTCCATTTTATATCCTAAACAAGATTTTAAGCTCAAGATCTCCTAATTTCTTCAAGAGTGGCGAATTCTAAAGGTGCTTGGACAAGGGTTCATTTTTAATTTTTCTTGTCATATGACCTTAGTGCCATGAATTTTGCACTTGGTCCATGATGAGTCCTTAGATCCATCCATAAATTGTCTTTACTGTAGCTTTGGTCATGGTCATTGTAGGTTTTAAGTGATCTGTGTCACTTTGGGTCCAAAATTTCAATTTTACACTTAGTAATTTTAAGTCCATGTCCAAGTAAAGTTTATGGATCTTTTTACATAATTTTTCTTGTTCCTTTAAGTATTTTATTACAAGAGTCCAGATTTGGTCTCTTAGTAAGAATCACTTTACAAATAAAAAAGTTAAGTAAAAACATCACCAAGATACTAACTTTCTATATAAAAATTTAAAATAAAACATCTTTTATAGCAAATAGGTGTAGATTTTCTAGATCTACTCCAAGATCTACAAGTATCTTACTTTGAGAACTTTAAAAATTTTCTCTTAACTACTCAAATCTACCCCAAAACATCAGAAATGATTTTTAAGAAATTTTAACCAATTAAATTGCTTCTAAGGTCATTAGAAGCACTTTAATCCATCAAAGTTTCTCTTTTTCTTTCAAAAATCACTAAAATTGGTGATGCTCATATTTAACCATTCAAGGGAAGTTTTAAGCTCCCAAGAGTTTGAACAAAAGAGATCCATAGATCTTAGAGAAGGATCCATAAATAAAAAGGAAAACATACCATAAAAATAAAGTTAAAGCTTATGAAAATACAAAGTAAAATCTTACTTGTTGAAAAAGTTTTTATTGGTTTTTGACGTGGCTTTAGTGGATTTTTCTCCTCCCTCGGTGATCCACCCAAGATCTTCTAGTGGTGGTGGTGGAGTTTGATGGTTTAGTCTTTGATTTAACTTAAACTTCAATGTTGGAAGTTTAAGTTTAGTGTATGATTTTGTGGTTTTATAGTAGATTGAGTTTAGAGAGAATTAGGAGAGCTTCTCTAAGTGTTCAGAAGGTGAAGAATGAAGCAAATGAACTTCCTTAGCTCTTGAATCAATTTTGTGCACTTTTGGACATGTGGAAATTAAATTCTCACTTAAAAGCATTTTGGTAATTTTTCTCAAGTATTTCTGAAAGCTTCGCAAATTGTTCCTTCAATATTTATAACAGTTATTGGTTCATTCTGAATTATTATAATTTCATTTGATATTTTTTTTGAAAACAATTTAGTCCTAGTGAAAGATAGAGTTTTCTAAGGACATGTTGGACCTTTTCAGAGTTTTCTAATGGCTTTTTCGCCTTTTTTTTGTTACTATTCTTTTTTCATGTTTTAAATCATCCTTGATATTCTCTAATCCTTTAGAATGCCTTTTAGCTTTTGTTTTACATTTTTCCTTCACATTATTTGGGGTATCCTAGTACAAGAGTATTTTCATCATTTGCATAAAATTTTTTAATTTCTCCATCTTTTACTCTTATTTCTACTGTGTTTCTTACTAAAGGTTATTTGTAACCAAAAGAGTTCATTATGATAAATTTTGGATGTTGCATGTGGTGTACCCATTAATTTTACTAGTGAAAGATTTTACTGGACTGGGTCTCATGGATTTTTCCCTTTCATTGAGGGTTTTCCCATGTTAAAAATTTGGTGCTGTGATGTTATTTATTTGTTCCATGCATATGGATACTTACATAGCATTGTTTGTTACATAACTAACAATTCCTGTAGAGCTTATTTTAATTGCATAAGGGGAAAAGGGGATCCATTTTGCTTCTGTTTGTTTGAGCATTATTTATTATCTTTCCCCAACAACTAGTATTAGAGCTTCTTGGTTGAAGTTATGGTTAGTGCATTTAAAATGGATGAAGGTGATATTGCTGGAACAATGATGAAGTTGAACTCTACAAATTACTTTATTTGAAAATCTCGAATGGAAGACCTTTTATTCTATAAAGACTTATATGATCCTATTGAAGATGATGGTACTAAACCAACAGATAAATATAATGAAAAGTGGAAGAAAATAAATAGAAAAATATTGGTATGATTAGGAAGTGAATAGCTCAAAGCATTTATCATCATGTATCTATTGAAACTAGTGCCCACGACTTATGGAAGATGTTAAGAGAAATGTTTGAGTCTACAAATGCATAGAACAAGGTATTCCTGTTTCGAAAATTGGTAAATTTGAACTAAAAAGATGGTTGCTTAATCAATAAGCATATAAGTAGTTTGTAGAATGTTAAGAATTAGTTGAACACTATTGAGTTTATATTAGATGATGACCTGCTTGCTTTGGTGTTACTTAACTCATTATCAGATAGTTGGGAACATTGGTAGTATCTCTAAGTAAATCTACTTCTAATGGAAAAATGACCTTTATCATGGTAAAGGATAATCTTCTGAATAAAGAAACCAGGAGGAAGGGACATGGTTATGCTAGCTCATCGACTCACACTGAAGCTTTTGTTGTGGAGCCATGGGGAAGAAGTTAGTATAAATATTTTTAGAAATCTGATGATCGTAGTAAGCCAAAAGGAAAGTCAAGATCCAAGAAAGACATCAAGTGCTTCCATTGCAATAAAATGGGACATATGAAGAAAGAATGTAGGTTGCTTAAGCAGAAGTTAAAGACACTACTACAGTTGTATCTGCTGGTGAAGTTAACATTGTTTATGATGATGATGATGATTCTATTAATATCACATGCCAAGATTATGAATGGGTTGTTGATTCTGCTACCTCATTTTATGTCACACCTAATCGTGAGTGTTTTATATCCTACATTGTTTGATATTTTGGGCAAATGAAGATTGGAAATAAAAGGATAAGCGAGATTATTGGCATTGGAGAACTCTAGTTAGAGACTAATGTCAGATATAGGTTGCACTTGAAAAATGTCGGGCATATTCCTGACATGCATCTTAGCTTGATTTCACTATAGGTACTTGATGAAAATGGTTACCATAATGCCTTTGGTGATGGTTAGTGGAAGTGCACCCAAGGGGAATTTGGTGGCAGCAAAGGGAGTAAAGTGAAATACTTTTTATTGGACAACGATAAAGTTTTCTACACCTCAAGTGAATGCAGTTGAGGATTCCTCTATAGAGCTATGACATAACCATGTTGGTCACTTAAGTAAGAAAAGGCTTAACACTCTTTCTAGACAAAGTCTGCTTCCAATCAGAGGTACATCTCTTAAAATTTTCTCTCATTATCTTGTTGATAAACAACATAGAGTTTATTTTCACACTTACCCTCCTCACGGGACCAACATATCTTGGATTTATTTCACACTGATGTTTGCACTATGAATTTCAAATTCCTTAGTGGTTACTTTTATTTTATTACATTTATTTATGATCACTCTAGAAAAGTGTGGGCTTTTGTGTTGAAATCCAAAGATCAGGTAATTGAAGTCTTCAAACATTTCCATGCTAGTGTTGAAAGAGAAACAAGTAGACCGTTGAAGTATGTTAGAGCATACAATGATGGTGAATACAAGGCTTCATTTGAGCATTACTATAAGGATTATGGAATCAAGCTTGAGAAGACAGTTCCAAAGATGCCACAACATAATAGGGTTGAAAAGAGAATGAACCACACAATTAATGATAGAATAAAATGAATGCTTTCTCATGCCAAATTTTCTAAAGCCTTCTAGGGTGAAGCAATGAGAACTACAGTAAACTTAAACAACCTTTCTCCCTTTGTTCCTCTAAAATGGTTATGTTCCAAAGAGGATTTGGAAAGGGAAAGATGTCTGACACAGTCACTTGAGGATATTTGGCTGCAAGGCATTTGTCCATATTCCCAAAGATGAGAGGACCAAGCTTGTTTGTAAGTCTAAATATTTTATCTTCTTAGGTTATCGTCGTGAAGATTTTGGTTATAGGCTTTGGGATTCAATTGATAAGAAAGTTATCAAAATCCAAGATGTTGTTTTTCTTGAAGAGCAGACCATTAAAGATACTGGTAAAAATGAGAAGTAGAAACAAGTTATTCATGGGTACATTGATGTTGAGCCAGATCCTTCTACCAAGGTTACTAATAATAGGGGAGAGGCGAATGTATAAGTAAAGAATACTATTAATCTGAAGCCCTAGATTAATAAACCTATTAATCCAATTCCTCCAAAATCATCTCTAGATCCTCATGTGAGAAGATCTGCTAGAGAGAAACATCCTTCAGAAAAATATCCTCCACATGAATACGTATTGCTTATTCATAGGGGAGAGTTAGAAAACTATGAAGAAGCTATATCACATGAGCAGAAACATAAGTGGTACAAAGCCACGCAAGAAAAGATAAAATCCTTACATGAGAATCACACAATTGAGTTAATTAAGTTTCTTGATGGCAAGAAAACACTAAAAAATAAATGCATGTTCAAGTTGAAATCAAAAGATAATTGCTCATAACCAAGGTACAAGGTAAGGTTAGTTGTGAAAAGCTTCAATCAGAAGAAAGACATTGAATTTGAAGAAATTTTTTCACCTATGATTAAAATGTCTTCAATCCAAGTTGTGCTTAGTTAGCAGCTAGTTTGAACATGAAGGTTGAGTAACTTAATGTGGAAACATCATTTCTCCATGGTGACTAAGAGGAGGAAATCCATATGGAGCAAGTTGAAGGCTTCATAGTCATAGGTAAAGAAAAGCTTTTATGAAAGTCAAATAAGAGCTTGTATGGACTCAAATAAGCTTCGAGGTAATGGTATAATAAATTGGATTCCTTCATAGTGGATCACGAGTACATTAAAACTTCTTCTGATTATTATGTGTTTGTGAAGAAATTTCCTAAAGGAAAAATTAATCATTCCTTACTTTACGTTGATGACATGTTGATTATTGGTCATGACATGAAAGAGATTAAGAATCTCAAAAGAGAGTTGAACAAGTCCTTTGCAATAAAGGTTGGGTCCTACAAAGAAAATTCTTGACATGAGGATTACTTGTGATAGGAAGAATGGTAAATTATGGTTATCATAACAAAAGTAAATTGAAAAGATATTGGGGAGCTTTGATATGGAAATTTCATAGCAGACAATACTCCATTTGCAAGTCACTTCAAGGTGACGACTAATAAGTATCCTACAAGTGACAAAGATAAATAAGAAATGCAGAAAATATCATATGCATTTGCAATTAGGAGTTTGATGTATGTAATGATATACACAAGGCCAGATATTGCTCATGTTGTTGGCCTAGTCAGTTGATTTCTCTCTAATCCTGGTAAAGAGCATTGGCAAGTAATTAAATGTATACTCAAATATCTCAAAGGCGCTTTTGGAGTATGTTTGTGCTTCGTAAGTGGTAAACCTATGTTGGATGGTTACAAAGATGTCAATTTGATTGGTGATGTGAATTCCAGAAAGTCTATTTTTTGATATATGATGACTTTTGCAGGAGGAGCAGTGTCTTGGCAATCCAAGTTGTAACATCCTATAAATGAAGCTTGTTTACGCTTAAGTTGTATTCACGGTTTCATTATTAGACTATTATTTCATGATGCAAAATCTTTTTAGAAATTACTGATAGCGAAAATATGGTAATAATTTTTTTTAAAACTTTACTAAAAATGCAATCCTCGTCGTAATAGAAAATAAATGATTAAGTGTTGTCTCTCACATCTTAATTTACTTTGATTACTTGATATATAACAGAATAATGTATATAGAACTTGCTTTATATTATTTATGCAGTTCTTAATAATTATTACATGTTCTTAAGTTTAGAGGTTAGTATTAGGGTTTTAGCCCCCTTTTATACATTACATACATATATTATATAAATATTTCACATACGACATATTATTACACATAACTATTACTATCATATCTAATACATGATTATCTACATATATACATTATATTATAATTCTACATATTACTTATTTATATTATAATTTTTTGTTATCATACAAAATGTGTATTATCAGGTAAGACACAAACTTCACTTCTGCAGGTCCAGATAACGCTTTAGTAGTGGGGGTCACAATGCTCTAGCCACAAACTCTCATTTAGGGATTAATAAGCTCCATCTCCTATCTTTTGAAAGTCCTGAAGGGGGTTTGAGCTAGAAAACAGGGAACAGCCCTATGATGACCACACATGGGAGATACTATAGTAGTGTGAAGGCGTCTATAGATCACTCTCTCCTTTAGAAGAAGAGGAAAATTCCACGAGTGTTGCTGGGAGCGCCTGATAACCCAATGGCAGAGAAAACGCCACGTTAGGATGAAAGGTATCTAGACATATGGCAAAGTCAATTGTAGAAAAGTTTGGGCTCGGTATCGCAGACAAAAAAAGGTGACCTAAAGAAAAATATACGCTTATGTTGGCTTGAGCTGTGATGATTAGCCTATGAGCGTTAGCAGATCAGTTAACATTATTAAGCTCAATGAATACTAATGTTGTCATGAAAGATATCTTCAGCGTTTGGGATGAAAAAGGTAGGAGAGGGGGTGAGAAACTAAGCTTCTTAGTAGGATTCTATCTTATATTTAATGTCAACACTTTCAACCTAACCACTTCAATTTATTAAGAAACATGACATGCATACATGTACACTTTTAATTTTTAGAAAATCTTTAAATGAAGTAGATTTATTTTTACAAATGTAGGAACTAACTTCTATCATAAACATACAAGTTACTTATTCAGACATTTTACATGTTATTGAGATCAGATTACATCAGATCACATATATCATTTAACTAACATTTCATTCATGCCTTAATCATAATTCTTCTTATTTTTTTATCACTCTTTTAGAGATAATCTATATCATAGGCATATAATATATTTTAGTTAAATAATATCTTTTTACTGATTCTGCTACTCTACCTTCTATTCTTAGTACATGAGTTCATTCCTTGATGGTCGTCACCATCATAATCATTGAAGACCTGACGCTTCATACTAGAAAGATTTTTGGAGAATCATTTTGTCTCCACCTTAGAAGGATCCTTTTGCCTTCTGAATATGCACAAAGCATGTTAAAAGTAGTATTAACTTTTCATATAAGTTCTTTATTTAATTATTCCTTATCTGATTAGATTCCTTTTTAAGGCTACTAGATAACATGCATGGCCAAAAAATTTAATCAATATGTCATACATATATAGCCACTAAACCTAACTACCTTCACATTTATCATTTACACATGAACATCATATAACATATCCCTTTTCTAAACAATCAAGAGTATATATCATACACTTTAAATTCATATTTTGGTACTCATGAGGTAACACAACAAGTTAGCATAATTATTCTAATTAGAAACCTACTTTTCAATCAAGATTTCTTTATTATGCATGGTGTAAATTTCTTGTACAAGATGCAACCTTCCTCCAAGAATTTCTCCAACCTACTTTATTCCTTAAGTTTTATGAGAAATCTCTCATAAGAACTTAGTCCACTTGTCTTTCTAAGTTATCTCTCAACCTTTTCTTTTCTCAAAGATTAAGTTCTCTTAATATTTTTAATGTAAGATTATGAAATGGTGAAATCCTAAATTAGTTAGCCGAATGGCCTATTTAGATGTTTCTTCTTTGTGTTCATCAATTTGGATGTTTTATGCACAAATTTCTTTTTGAAAGTTTGAGTGTTAGAAATTTTATGCTTTCTTAACTAATAACTTTACTAATCAAGTTTGAGCCATTAATTGATTTACTTATTTTCCTCCTTGCTTATAAGATTTACTTATATTGTATTTGAATGTCTTTAAGCATCCAATTTAACCTAATTTACAAATTTATGTCATGGTTGGCCTAACCTACTCCTTAGCCCCTAAAACATTATGGTTCATTTTTTTTTCTTACATTTAGAAGGTGATTTATACTAGTTAGGACTTAGGCTATTAAATTCCATAATTGATTTCTAATCACCAGCTTATGCATATTTGGGCTCATTTCTAAGTTTTAAAAAGATTTTAACTTAATTTCACAAAATTTACCTATGTATGGTTGAATGGTTACCCAAACCATTAGCAAATCTCTTTTAAACTTATAATTATTTTCTTATACATGTTTAGACTCCTTATTACACCTTAATCAAAATTTTCAGCTTAAGTCCTCTTAATTAAAGGAGAATGGCCCTTTGTCCAAGCAAGGTCTTTTTTTTCTCAATTTCTTATCACTTGACCTTTGTATCATAAATTTAGCACTTGTTACATCAATTACTTTTAGATCCATCAAGGTTTGTCCTTACTCCATAGCTTTGGTTATAACCATGGAGAGTTTTAAGTGTCTTGTTCAAATTTTACTCCATAACCTTGCTCTTACTAGCTTTAAGCTCCAATTTTTTACTTAAGTTTGTAACTTTTGAAATTTTACATTTTAATTTTTTAGGATTATTATTACATGGGTCCAAATCTAAAATTTTATTAAAGTTTAAGTACAAGATTAAAGATTTGAAAAGGAAACATAAATGAGCTTATAATTTTTATCATAAAGATCATAAAGAAAGCATTTTTAAAGACAACCAAGTGAATATCCACTAGATCTACTCCAATATCTATTCATCCCTTAATTTGAGCATTTCAAAACCTTTCACAGAAATTCTCAAATCTTTCCAAACTTCTAAAAATGATTTATAAAAAATTTTAACCAATTAAATTAATCCAAAGGTTGCAAGAAGCACTTTAATCCATCATAATTTCCTTTTAACTTCCAAATATCACAAAAACTTGTTGGTGTTCATTTTTAATAATCAAGGTCAGTTTTAAACTCCATCAAACTCAAGTAAGTAAGATCCATAGAACTTAGAGAGAGGTCTACCAAAAAAGAAGAAAAAATAAGTCATAAACACATAATTAAAAATATAGAAAAAAAGGTATGGTAAAGATTCTACTTGTTGAAGACTTACGTAGAGATTTGGTGGATAGTTCGAAGTTGATTTCCTCTCCTTTATGGTATTCACAAACGCTTCCAAGGATGGTGGTGGGACTTTGTTATTTTTCCTTATTATAACCTAAACTTCAAAGATAAAAGTTCAAGACTAGTGTAGGTGTTTTAAGAGAAGTTGGAGTTTTTGTTGAGTTTATAAATTTTTCTCAAGTATTTATATGGTGATAATGAAGAAAATGAGCTTCCCCTTGGCCTATAGCAAATTCGGTCACTTTATCGCATTTGAGAATTAAATTCTCGCTTAAGGACATTTTGGTCCATTTACATGTAATTTTCACTTTTCAAATTAAATTAAATTTAATAAATTATCATTTAAGATTATTTTAACACTAATTAAGGTTAATATAATAATAATTAAAGTTAATTTATTTTAAGCATGGTTAATTTTAATTAATCAAGGTTAATTTACTTTAACCATGGTTATTTTATCTCTCCTTATAAATATTTTTATCTTACATGCCATTAATTGTGTTATGACCCATAAGGTGAGTCATCATCTTATTTTAAACATGTTAATTTTATGTACAATGGATAAGCTCCAAGTTTTAGGCCTCTACTTCGAATTTTCTTGCCCTCGCAGCCTTCTAGAGATAATTTGGTAATTTTCTAAAAAATTTCCAGAAAGTTTCCAAATCATTCTCTAGATGTTTCTAACACTTAGTGGTTCATTCCTGAATTATTCTCATGTCATTTTCCATTTTTTGTCAGAAACAATTTATCCCTTATGAGAGATAGAGCTTTCTAAGGATATTTGGATGTTTTTGACAATGTTTTTGTTCTCTCTTTGTTTCTAATATTTTCTTATGACTTTATAACCATCATTGATAGATTTTAAACCTTTAGAATATCTTTTAACTTTTATTTTGGGTTACCTTTACATTTATTTATGTCATCCTAGTGTAAGAAATTTTTTATCATTTGTTAAAAAATCTCTAATTTCTCTCCATTTTTGTTCTTATCTTTGCTTTATTTCTTCCTAAACTACATTTGTAACTTAAGGAGTATATCATTAGAAATTTTGGATGTTACACAGGCTACAAAAATATGTTGCTCTGTCTTCCACAAAGGCAAAATATGTTGTTACAAAAGTTGCTAAGGAACTTTTGTGGATGCAAAAATTTCTACAAAAGTTGAGTTTCTCACAGGAGAAGTATGTTCTATATTGTGATAGTTAGAGAAATTTATCTTAGAAAGAACTCAACCTTTTATTTAAGGTCAAAGCATATTGAAGTCCAATATCATTGGATATGGATGCACTGGAGATGATGCAATTATCATTAGAGAAAATTCATACTCATGAGAACGGTTTAGATATGATGAAAAAATCTTACCTAAAAAAAATTCTCTACTTGTAGAAAAAAGGATATTTGGTGACTATGGTCCCATTTGATTGGTGAGAGGGAGAATTGTCACGTGGGTCACCAAGCAAGTTGACCCATGTTGACCTTCCAAATAAAAGAAAACAAGATAGAAAAAGAGAATCGTACAGAGGAAGCCAAAAATAGAGAGAGAGAGAGAGTTTGAAAAGGTTTAGAAAGAAAAAGAAAAACAATGGTAATAGCAATGTAAATAGGAGAAAAAGAAACAAAAATAAGAGCTTTTGATGTTGGATGTTTGGGAGTGAAGATGTGCTCAATATTTGCTGAAATTTCACAATAGTAATTCCTACACTGAGTTTTATTTTGATACCAATTTATTTGTATTTTTTTCTCTTTGTTAGCTGGTCTATATACCTATTAATAAATTTATTGTGTTGATATTCACCTTGTTGGTAAATATTAAATTCTTGGTTAATTCTTAATAATTTTAAAAAAAATTATAGTGTACCCATTAATTTTATTAATAAAAAATTTTATTAGACTAAGTTCTGTAATTTTTTTTTATTAAAGATTTTTTCACTTTAAAAATTTGGTATTCTAGTATTATTTATCTATTATATGCACGTGACATAGTATTATCTAAAAATTTATATTAACTGTACAGAAAAAGAAAAAGATCAAATTTGTTTCTCTTTATTTGAGTATTATTTGTTATATTGTTTAAATAAGAATTAATATATAAAATATAATTTTGATTACGAGATATATATATAATATTAATAAAATATTTGAATGAAAAATAAAATATATAATCTAAATAAAAAATATTTTTTAATTGTAAAACATTATAAATAATTTTTTAACTCCATTTAAAATCAAAATTTAATCATACAATATAATATATATTATATAAATATAAATAAAATTAGATAATATAATACCTATATTAAAAAATTATATAAACAATTCACTGCATCCAAGTAATATAAGATCAGATGAAAAATAAATACCTTATCTATTATACATAATTTTTAAAAGTGTCTATTAAATTTGAGACCAATTAATATTGGTAAAATAAAAAAAGTTGAAGAAAAAATTTATTTTTTAAAGTTGGATAGATTTATATTTCTGTTTATGTTAAGAAGAAAAACTTTTTTATTTTTGTATTTATTTTAAAAATTTAAAATTATTAAATATTTTTATAAATAAAAAATAAAAAAATCTAACAAACAAATTAAATTTTTTTAAAATAATTTTATTTTTTAAAATTTTTTATTTTTTTCCAGTCATTCAGATAATATAAAAATTTAAATTTTTATTTATTTAAATTAGTTATTCTTTTATTCTATTTTTAATCTATTTTTTATCCTTTCATTTCTTTTTTCCGTCTATATTTTCTTCTTATTTCTTTATTTGTCCATGTTAAGTATAACCGTGATTCCTGCCGACAGGAATAGCCTGTGTATTTCTTGTAGGATTGATATTTTACATTACCATTTGGGGGTATTTTTTTTTTTTTTTATTAAAGGATTCTGGGTTTATAAAATTTGAAAAGTATAGTGAAATAGAGAAAAACTTCTTTGTTCTTTTCTGAAAGGTTGTATTTGTTTTCTTCGTTTGTCTGTGTTTGACACGTGGAGGGATAGAAATTTGCCGACATCATTTTGAATGAGAACTCGAACTCATGGTTGGAACCGATTTAATTTACGAAAATATTTTGTATTTTTAATTTTAATTATAAAAATTTTATTCTGTTTTTGTATTATTAAATTTTAAATTTTTATACAAAATTTTTATTTTTACTATTCTGTATAAAATTTTAAAAATAAAATAAAATAAAAATATTTTAAAAAATAAATAAAACTTATCAAACTCTTTCAAATCTAATCGATCAGAAAATTTGAAAAATAATTAAATTATAAATTATAAATTTTATTGTGATTTAATCTTAATTCTTATAAAAAAATTAAAACAAAAAATGTTATTTTTATTTTTATAAAATTTTAAAAGTTAAAGTTAAAAATTAAAAATTAAAAATAATTTTAAAAATTAAATATCACTTATCAAACGTTTTTTTATACTGAATTTTTTATCAATGGCAACTTACATATACTAATTACAATACTTTTGTTGTCTGAATAATTAACAAAAAAGAGTAAAAATACAGCCACCTATTATTATGTTATGATGCATGTCAACCATTATTTTTTAAATGTTTGGAAACAGAATAATAGAAAATAATTATTTTTTTAATGTGTTTTAAGAATACATCTACTTTTAAGCAGAATGTGCCATACGTTAAATAAAAAAAATTTAATAAAAAAATAGAAAAATTTTCATTAAAATTTATTAAAAAAAATTTTAAAAATTTAAAATTTTGATCTTTAAAATCAATTTAAATTTAAAAGTTATTTATAGTATAGAAAAAATATTAGCATCCTACAACATCTACTAAAATAGTTACCTTCTAATTATTTATGTATGGATCCAATTAATTTTAAAAAATTTATTTTATTTAAATAAAAAAATATTTTTATTAATTTATGTTGTTAATACGTAAGTTATTAAAAAATTTTATTTATTTTTATGAAATAAATGAAGAAAAAGATCTACAAATTTATTAAAAACAATTTAGATTTTTTTTTTAATTTTATCTTTTTAAATTTTTGAAAGGAAATGCATAGGGTTAAAAATAACAAATGACTAGTCAATAAACTTTTAAAAATCAACAGACCAAATAATGTCAAAGGTGAATCAACAATTCAATTAATAGAGGAACTTTAGATCAGTTTGAAAAATCGAAAACATACGCCATGTTGAGAGACAAACGAAAAGGGAACGAATGGAACAGTAAGGAGTAGATTCTACCTATCAAAATTTGGAAAGACAAACGAAAAGGGAACGAATGGAACAGTAAGAAGTAGATTCTACCTATCAAAATTTGGAAATGAAAAAAAAAAAAAAATACATCGAGGCAAAATAAAAAGACAATGAATAAATACTACGAGGGCAAGTTTTATATGTTAGAATTGAAAACAAGTAAATATGCATCAAGACAAAACAAAAAAGAGCAATAAATGAACTTTATAGAGAAATTTTACATATCAAAATTATGAATTGGAAAACAGACAATAAAAGAGGATCGGATATTACCTTGTTTAAAAGGTTAAATTTGATTGATTTGCTCCTCCCTCCTTCCTCTGTATCCCAGTCTATGCGTATCTCCATGCTCTTTCCATTTTTTCTTTATCTCTATCCTCTTTCCATTTTCATTCTGTCTGTGCCTTCTCTCCGTGC
This sequence comes from Canavalia ensiformis, assembly GCA_026541065.1. NCBI lineage: Eukaryota > Viridiplantae > Streptophyta > Magnoliopsida > Fabales > Fabaceae > Canavalia > Canavalia ensiformis. The sequence continues at coordinate 243,115 of JAMKYM010000798.1, forward strand.
TTTTTTTTATTTTGTTTTTTTATTTTCTTTTTCACGTACGTTTCTATATACATCTTTTCTCACGTATGTCTGTATTTATATATCTTTTCCGTTACTTTTTTTTATTTTGTTTTTTTATTTTCTTTTTCACATACGTTTCTATATACATATTTTCTCACGTATGTCTGTATTTATATATCTTTTCCGTTAATTAAAAGTATTTTGCCACTATTCCATTATCCGTAATCCACATTTTAATCACTTTCTCATTTTCAAAATAAATGCTATTTCATTATCTCACTAAACTAAAACTAATTACCACTACCCATTACCTGTAAAAAAAAAATAACATCTCTTATTCCTATCATCCTGTTAATTATATATATATATATATATTTATTTTATTATATATAAATAAAATTAATTATTCACTGTGAATATGATATGTACATCATTTAAATAATAATATTATAATTAATGTTAATAATTTATATTAAATAATAGATATAAACTAATAATAATATAACATTTTAATGTGATTAGTTTGGGTAGATTAAATTAAAAAGTTTAAAAATTATTATTTATATATATATTTGGATTCTTTAGTATAAAATATGATTTTTAATTATGCTCTTTTAAATCGGAAAAATTTTGAAATTTATAATTATAAATTATTAGTTTATTTTTTAGTTAACTTTTACAATTTAATTGTTTTTTTTTAATTTTTATCTGTTGGGTAATTTTTATTTTTAATTAATTTATTCATTAATTTTATTATATATAATCTAATTTATTTTAATTTTATGTGAATATATAATAATTATTTATTTATTTACCTAGAGTATAAATTTATTTTTATTAAAAAATTTATTCAAAACTACACAGGAGTATTGTGGGTTATAAATTTTCTCTCTAAATTCATTACATATCTAACATTAAACTCAATTTTTTTTTTGTTATAATTAACTGGATCCACGTGCGTCCGATGGCACTTTATTTCAAACATTACATCCGTCTCTTTTCAGTTAAATACTCATTCGTTACTTTCTTACCATTTCTCTCCATTTTCACTAGTCTTCGTTCCTTTGCGTTGTTTATTAGTTTATGATTAAATAAATTACAGAAAGTATTATCTATTTAATGGTCTATATTTAAATATAAATAAATATATAAATAAAAAATTTAAATAAAAATTATTTTCAAAGGCTGGTAAAAATTTTAAAATAATTATAAATTAATTGATTAATTTATTAATTGTCAAATTAAAATTAGGGTTAAATTTTTAATATAAAATTAAATAATTGATCAAAATTTAATTGTAAAAAATAATCTAATTATAATATATATGTTTTAATATAATATAAAAAATAATAAAGTTTAATCAATCATCCTAATACAAAAATTATTCTAATTCTTATTTTTTACCGTAACAATCTTAATAATCTTAATGATTTATAATATTATATTTAAAATATATCAAATCAAACATATTATTTTTATATTTAATTTAATTTTTTTATATATTATATTTATGTTCAGTATTTTTTCATATATAAAATTGAAATAAACCAAATAAACCATCCCAAAATTTGGATCAATCCTGCTGTGAATTTATGCATTTTTAAAGAAAGATTGGATTAAAATAAATAAATTTGACTTAATAATTTATTGGCTCAATTTAATTCTGTACCGGTTAGACAATTTATGAGCATGGGTTAACATTTATTGATATGACAAATTTAAATACTTTTACTATTTAATGATATTTTATAAATATAAAATTTTTCAATCTAATTATTATATAATTTTTTTTAATTAAATAAATTTTATTTAAATATTTTATATAAAATAAAAATTAATAAATATTTTATTATATAATTTATTTTAAAATATAATATTTTACCAAAATATAAGTATATAATTATTATTAAATAACATATGAAAATATTTAAATTATTTAAAATTTAATATATATAATTATAAAAATATTATTACATAATTTAATAATTAAAATAATCATGATATTTTTATAATCGACTACATATTTTTTATAATTTTTTAAATTAAACAGTAATTGATTTAAAAAAAATATGTAATTGATTAAAAAATATCATAATTATTTTTATATAAAATAATATTTAACTTATTTATATAATCAATTATACATTCTTATTAATCGATTAATCAAAATAAAATTTGATATGTAAATAAATATATTTATTATAAATATATTTGTTAATAATTTTTAATTAAAATTTAAAGATAAAAAATGCAAGTATACTTATTTTATACAGGATTTTTACATAAAATTAAACTCTTTTTATAATATTTATTTATACTTCCTTTTAAGAATTGGAACCATCATTAACTAATAACTAACCATTCCACAACATGGTAAGAATCTTGTAGCTTACCTATGGGCCGAAAGTAAATGACCATCTATTTGTTTTTGTCTTTTATTCTCATAAGTAGCATCCACTTCATGTTATGTTCATTAAGTGCCAACTACTCAATTGAGGCTGCACTAAGCTGAGTTGAGAAAGGATATGATGCCTCATATCAAGAATATGTTCTTTGCAACATGATTCAAGAACATGGAACTTTACTTAGCCAAGTTTCAATAATTGGATTCCTTTGCTAATTTCCATGCTCTAGATGCTTCCCATGAGAGCTATCCATTCGGGAATAAGGCGCTTTGCCAAAGTAATACTTTTAACTATATTCCCATGAAAACGTTTCATGCTCTTCGCACTAACACAACATCAGGAGATTGATATTTCCAGCAAGGTCATTCGTTCATGAATTGTCGATCAGTAAATGATTTTCATATATATATATATATATATATATATATATATATATATATATATATATATATAAATTATATCTATATCTATTTTTATTTCATTTATAATCATATACTTTTTTTATATTTTAAAAAAAAATTATTAATTATTAAATTTAAAATATAAATAAATATAAATAATTTTTATACATAAACCAATCATTATTTTTATCAATGTTTATACTTATGATTTATTTAAGCCTTCATATTGAAAAGAAAAAAGATTCTTTTTTAATCGTTCGGTTAGTAGTACCTTGACGATACTATATAAAAAAATTGTTACTCCCTGTAATCTTTTATAAGAAATAAAAGGGTGTATTTTTTTCTTAATTATAAAAATATAAATTTATTTTCTAATGTTTTAATTGTTTAATTTTTCTTTACATTTTTATTAATTATAACATTTATGTTACAAGATATATATGTATTTATTTTTTTATATATTGATCATCAATTTAATTATTTAACATTAAAAATATATTAAAATAAAAGGTTAAATCTATAATATAACCATTTTTATTGATCTTAGTAAATTAGTTATTTAATTCTTATAAAAATAATAATTATTATAATAATTGTCTCGTTAGATTAATTTCTATTAGTATAATTTTGTTTATTTAAAATTAAATTATTAATTAATATAAGTTTTGTAAATCTGTACTAGCAGCATAATAACCAGATATTTTATCAAAATAATTTAATAAATTCATAATATTTATATTAATTAATAGTTTAATTTTTCTTACACACTAGCTAAATTAATCATAACAAGAAAATTAGATTATAGAGACGGTTCAATAGAGATGGTAGAAATAACCACCATAAAATGTATTTAATTTAATTTCAGTTTTAGTATAAAAGAATATCCTTTTATATGCCTAAACATGCATAGTGGTTAACTCTTCCAAATTGTATCGTTCCATAGGCTTTAATCATCTATAACTAGTTTCTTTCTCGGTATTTGTTCCAGCACGATCTGATTTTCAATCAACCTCGAATGTTCTCGCTGCACATCTGCATCGGTACCATGATCTCCTTAATATGGACCATTACCACCGCCATTACTACCACCATTACTACCACCACCAGTCGTAACTTTCCGGCTGCACCAACACTTCTCAACCACCATTCACCGAGGATCATTCAAAGCCGTTCTCCGTCAATGAGGAACCCAATGAGAATGTTTTGTTGAAGTTTTGTCATTGTAATCATAGGGTTGATATATTTAAGTGACATAATATGTATCTTAACTATTATATGAAATAATTTGTTCTAATTATTTGTAGACTTCATGAAATCTATGATATAATTGATGAAGATTTGGATTTTTTTATTGCATATTAATTATACAAGATTCGATATATCATCCTCGTATTTTAATAATAAAATTTGTTTTACATTTAAATTATATTTATAGTTTTATTATTAAATTATTATTTTATAATGTAAATTTTTTTAAATAAAATATTGTTATTAAAAATATAGTATAATTTTTTTTTCAAAACATTTATTAAAAATGTGAGTCTCATATTCATTTGATTGTTTACATGTCGTTTATTATTATGTCAAGAAAACTGTAAAGTTAAAAGTTTATGTACATTTATTACTAAACTAAACTACATGTTCATATGATCACATATACTTAGATGAAATTATTTATACAAACATTATTATTATATAATTTCATAAGTTAAAAGAGAAAATTAAATAAAAAAATTATTATTCTTACAGATTTATGTATACACATTATATAATTATGTTACATAATACTTATTTATCATCTATATTTATTGGTTATTTTACAAAAATCTACATTGTTAGGTAGGATCAAAAACTCTAACGTCACTTGACTCAATTAATACTTTAATAATGTGAGTCTCGTGGCTCTAGTTATAAGCTTTTATCTAGGACATGTTAAGCTGCCTCTTCATATTCTTAGTAGGCAGTAAGGGGTAATGGCATTAAAAAGGGAGAGTTTCCTTGGGAGGAATAAACATGTGATGAACTGCGTAATAAGAAGAAGTTTAGGGGTTACTCCTCCTTCTAAAAATAAAGTTTTTTCTACATGAGTTATCAAAGACACCTAATACCTCGATGGCGGAGGAAAGACCATGTTTGGATGGAAGGCCTTATGACAAAATCCATGGTGGAAAAGTTCAAGCTCATTAAAGTAGACACAAATATTGACCAAAGGAGAAATAGATCCTCACATTCACTTGGGTTGTGATTAATAGCCCATGAGCATTGATTAAAGAATTCATGTTACTAATTTCAACGAACACTATCATCGTCCCGAATGAAATTATCGAGGTCTGTGAAAGAAAATAGTGGTAGGGGATGGGAAATTAAAATTTCTTAGTAAGTTTTTACCCTAAGCTGGTGTTGACATTCTCAATCCAACCACTTCATTTTATTTGAGAAAGAGGTGGCATACTTATAATTTCATTTTTAACTTTAAAAGAAATCCTTGATTGAATTGGGTCGCAATAATATAAACAATTCTTGTTCAAGCATTAATGCAACTATGGATGGTGGTTCTAAACTGTGTAATAGAGGCTAACTTCAAAGGTGGAAGATGAAGAAGAATTCAATGTTGAACTTTGTTTTCTTGGGGGCGTCATCTTCTATGAAAGGATAAGCTCCTTCTTTGCCACCATGGCCACCGTGGAAGGAGGATTCCCTAACCCCAAGCTAGTTTTCAGAGGAAGAGAAGAGAGTGTTTCACTCAAAATTCAAAAATGAATTTTATAAAATGATTCAAATTGAGCAAAGTTACACATGAATGCACCTTATATAGGAATAAGAATATAGCTAGCATGGGGCAGCTTTGGGAATCCGAATTGAGCCTCTCATGGAGCCTAGAATGAGTTCTTCCTTGTGTCCTAGGTAGCCTATAAACTGGATCAAAGCAAACCCAAAAAGCTCAGCAGAGAAATACATGAAAATAAGTCCTCTCCTATACATATTGGACCTACTAGTTTCAAAAATACAAGAAAAATACCTAAATTTTATTCCAATGTGGGAGGCCATATAGGCTTGGTTTATATGAGGACCAATAGGCCCAATGACTCTGAAACTGGAATCCTCTATATCTAAGACCTATGCATCATCTCCTCCCCTTTCGAAAGCATTCATACTCAAATATGTAAGCTCAACTTTATTTGAAAATAAGGACATAAGTAAGTAGAGAAAATATTATTAGTGAATGGAAAAGATATGAATATTAGGATTAAATACTAACCTCTTGAATTTTCCAAGAAACATGTAAGCATAAACAATTAGAAATAAAAGGTAGTTAAGAACTAGAAACTCATAACCAATATAAAATTAAAATGGAGGATCAAGGACTATAGGTGGGTTTATAAGTTCCTTTCTCAAATTGTGTCAATAATAGGTATCTGGAATATCACCTAAGGTATTATCAAAGGGGCTAATGATGAGCCTGGCGAACCCTAGGTAGGGTAGGATACCGACAAAACTATGAAAGGGGTATCCTTGGCCCTTGATAAAGTGACCAAGATTGGTGGTATGGTAATGAAGTTTTAACCAAGAAATTAGGTGGCTCACCCACCAGTCATTGATAATGAAATTTTCAATTAGTCTAAATATAGATGGATAAGATGACGGGTAATGCATCCTAGAAGGATGGATAGATGCCACCGTATGAGACACATAAAAAGGTGAGGGTTTCATTAAATGGATGGTTCTAATCATACCATACGTCTCATGCCATGTAACACAAGTGTCATAAGTAACAATGCTTGGTTGGGAGGATTATGCCTTTATGAGGACTAGGTCTTAACTTCCTCCCAGAGGAAATGGTTTCTTAACTATAAGGGTAAATGAAGTACTAGGTCCTATCCAAATATTTAGTTCAAAGTAATGGGATACGTAGAAGGAGGTTTCCTAAATAAGAGGATCATTTTTACCTCATCCTTTCTTATAATTCTAATCTCACATTCTTTTACAAGATAGGTGAAATCTCTACTTACCTTTCCTTTCATCTTCCTTTTTTTCTATTTATTATTTTCTTATATTTCTTCCAATTTTATCTTTTTCAATCCTTAGCTCTGAGCCTTCTTTTTGTTTTATATGAATATGGTCTTGAAAGACTTCCCTTAGGAAAAAAGGTACTAGGGTAATTTTATAAGAGTTAAATTGGAAGGAATATTTATTGGTATGTCTATCACGATGGACATTCTTATCATATTGTTATGACCTTCCTAATAGCATATGGTTGGCCTCCATAGGGATAACGTCACAAGTGACATCATCTTCATACCTTTCAATAGATAAATAAATGAGAACCTGTTGGTTAACCAACAAATCCCCTTTGTCACCAAGCCATTATAGCTTATATGGCTTCGAGTGAGGGTAGTTACTAGTCCTAACTTGGTTACTAGCTTAGTGCTAGCTACATTTATGTAGTTACCCCCATTAATAATTAAGGAGAAAGTGTACCCCATGATTGAACATCTTATGTAAAAGATGTTCTCACTTTGATTCTCCTTATCCACCCTAGATCTACTCCCTAATAACATCTTAACCACTAGGAGATATCCCTTAAAGGAATATTCTAAAGCTTTAATTTCTAAAAAAAGAAAGGTGAAATAAAGTCATTGGACTCTTGGGATGAATAATTCCCATTTTGGGGGAGCAATGTGCCCCTTTTCTAGAAACTTGAAGCACTTAATAGATGATTCTTTTCCCAAAGGTAAGTTTGGGGCTTTAGTCTTTAGATTTTTTACCTTCTCTATTTTTTAAACTAGAACCCTTTTTCGTTTTTTTCCCAAGTATCTTATGTAAATGACTTGTATGCAATATATTTTCCTATATCCTTTCTATTTATTTGAGATTCTACCTTTATAGCTTGATGGTAAAGATCATCAAGGCTTAGATATTGGTGGAGTTCTACCACATCCCTGATGTCATGCCCAAGCCTATCTAAGAACCTAACATTGGTGACTTCCTCACTTTTTTTCAAGTTAGCCCTAACCATTGCAACCTCCATTTTCTTATAATATTCATCTATATTTTTGTAACCTTGAGAGAGTCTCTATAGCCTATTATGGACCTCTCTTAAATGATAGGGAAGTACATGTTTGGCTCTAATGATATGCTTCATTTTCTACCAATCACTCAAGGGTCTATATCTCTCTTTGTTAAGCCTACCTCACCAAATTAGGATATAACCACTAAAATTTAAGGTGACTAACCTTACCTTGTGTCTTTTCCTAATGACATGGCTTGCAAAGGATAAACTAAATAAAGGCAAGCAAAGAAGGTAGGCACACAAAGAAAATATCTAGAAACTTTAAGAGTAGCATGCATATGCTCATGCAAGGGAAAGATGTTATTTGGTCAAACAATGAAGACATGCATAAATTAAGTAATTAAACCTAATATGGTGCAAGACCTATGACTTAAATGAAGCATGGATAACTAGCATACCACACTCGAAGAAAACAAAATAAATGACCATTATGCAAGCCTTTTTATATATATATATATATATATATATATATATATATATATATATATATATATATATATATATATATATATTTTTCTTTTTGTTGTTTCCTTTCTACCTCTTTTATTTTTCTTCTTTTGTTTTCATTTTTCTAAACTTCTTTTTATCATATCTTTGGTCAAAATTCCAGGAAGTTCAAGTCCTCTATAGTCCTAAGTCCATAATTCCTTTTTAATGAATTTTTAACTTATCCTTTGTATAGGTAGGGTATTTAATCTCATGTGTTATTTTCCAATTATCTCTAATCTAGATTAGGTCATAAGGTTCATGGGAAGAGTTAAGTATCTTTTAATTTGATTCCAGCATACACTTTTAATCTCTTAGGTTTAATGACTTAATCCATGCATGACTCAAGCTTGACTAACATATAAGATGCATGCACATGATCATGCTCTCTTAGATTTTTTTTGAAAGGAGACAATACAAACTAATAAACTTAGACTATATCATGTATATATGAGAATAAAACATGCATAAGAATACCTAACAAGGCAATAGAACTTGGATAAAACAAAATGAACTCAAGAACACGTGAAATTTTTTATGCCAATTTTGAATTCAAATCTCATAATTTTTTTTGAAATTTTTTTGACAAAGATCAGATAAAAAATGAGCAAGTTATGAACAAATCATTCAAGTTAGGTGTATTTGCATGCTAAGATTGACACACTTTGGTAATTAGGAAATTAAAATTCATTTCAAATCCAAATTACACAAGCAATAACAATTATGAAATTAGAAAGAGAGACAAAGATAATGTAACAAGAATCATAAAAAAATAGAGATTATTTGACTAATCAAAAGTGAAAAGGAAAATAGAGGAAAAGATGAACTCGAAAAACTAAGAAGTAAGAAAATGCAAGAAAATTAGGAAGGGGATCTAACCTCCATTATTAGAGCTTTGTTTCCAGGGTGACATAGCTATGGATGATGGTTTCAAATTGTGCAATGGAGACTGACTTTGGAGGTGGAAGATGAAGAAGACCTCAATGTAAAACCTTGTTTTCTTGGGAGCGCCACCTTTTATGGAAGGATAAGCACCTTCTCCGCCACCATGATCACCATGGATAAAGAGGATTCCCCAATCCCAAGCTCGTTTTTAGAAGGAGAGAAGAGAGAATATTTCACTCAAAATTCATAAATGAATTTCATAAAATGACTCAATTGAGCAAAGTTACACATAAGGATGCCTTACATAAGCATAAGAAGCTAGCTAGTATGGGCTAGCTTTAGGAATCCGAATTGGACCTCTTATAGAGCCAAAAATAAGTTCTTCCTTGTGTCCTAAGGCGGCCTGTAAATAGGGCCAAAGCAAGCCCAAAATGCTTAGTAGAGAAATACATGGAATAGGCCTTCTCCTATACATATTATGCCTGCTAGTTTCTAGAATACAAGCAAAATACCTAAAACCTATTCTAATATGGAGGCCTTATAGGCCTAGTTCATATGAGGCCCAATAGGCCTAGGGGCTCTACAACTAGGATCCTCTTCTTTGGGACCTCTGCATTAAGCATGCATTTCATTCATACCTTAGATCATTCTTTATTGTTACATTCATAACATACATTTTATACATTTTTAAGATCACATTTCACCACATCATAATAAAGGTAATGCCTTAACCATAATTTATTATAATTTCTTTATCACCCTCTCAATGATAATCTCTACTTTAGGCATAACATGCAAAAATTTAGTCAAACAATATCCTTTTACTAGCTCTGCTACTCCATCTTTTATTCTTAAGATATGAGTTTATTCCTAAATTGTTGTCACCATTATAATTATTGAAAATCCAACGGTTCATAATAGAAGGATTTTTGGAAGACCTGCATCTTTTCATAGATAGACCTCTCATCCTTCTAAAGGACCTCTCTCCCTTCTAAATGTGTATGGTACATTTAAGAATAATATTAAATTTTCACATAAGCTCTTTTTTAGTGATTCTTGATTTAATAGATTCCTTTCTAAATCTTTCAAATAACATACATGTTCAAACAATCCAGCCATAAATGGATGAATAACTTATCCCATGAGCCATCACTCCATTAATGCCATATAAGATAAAAATATTTATGAGAAGAGATAAATTAACCATAATTAAATTAAAGTAACCTTAATTAAGTTAAAATTAACCATAATTAAGATAAATTAATCATGATTAGCATTAAATTAACCATGATTTGTTAAAATAATCATAATTAGTGTTAAAGAATAATTTCTTATATTTACATTTAATTCTGAAAATAAAAATTAAATGTACATAGACCAAAATACCCCGAAGTGAAAATTTAATTCCCATGTGTCCCTAAGTGGTTGAATTGGCTATAGACCAAGGGGAAGCTCATTTTCTTCATCAACATCCTTCTAAACACTTGACTAAACTCTATAACCTCACTTCAAAACTTCAAGTTCTCTTAAAAAAAATAAGCCTACACTAAGCTTGAACTTTCATCTTTAAAGTTTAAATTATAACAAGCCAAAAAAATAAAGTTCCACCACCATCCTTGGAAGCATTCATTTGGACTACAAAGGGGAGTGAAATCAACTTCAAAAGACTTACCAAATCCTTATATAAGTCTTTAACAAGTAAGGTTTCTACCTTACGTTTTTTCTAAGTTTCTATTTTTATGATTTGATTTGTTTACCTTCTATTATTGGTGGAACCTTTTCTAAATTCTATGGATCCCACTTTCTTAAGCATGATGGAATTTAAAACTTCCCTTGATTGTTAAAAAAAAGTATAAAATTTGTTTTAGTTATTTTTGAAAGTTAAACGAAAATTTTGATGCATTAAAGTGCTTCTTGAAAACTTTGGGGCAATTTAATCAGTTAAATTTTTTTAAAATAATTGTTAATAGTTTGGGGAAAATTTGAAAATTTATGTTAAGAATTTTGAGATACTCAAAGTAAAGGATGAATAGAACTTGGAGTAGAACTAGTGGATTTTCACTTGGTTGTTTTGAAAAAATGATCTTTTTTATAGCCTTTATGATAAAAGTTATGAACTTGATTACGTCTCCTCTTAAAAGATTTAATCTTAAAATTAGACTCAGATAAAATTCTGGATCTAGACTCATACGATAATAATCCTAAAAGACTTAAAAAGTTAAGTCCCAAAAGTTACAAACTTAATTCTAAAATTGAATCTTGAAGCTAGTAAGAGCAAGGCCGAACGTATGGACTAAAAAGTTGAATAAAACACTTAAATCCTCCTTGATCATAACCAAAGTTATGGAAAAAGGAAAAATCTTAACGGACCGAAAAGCAAATGATGCAACAAGTGCTAAAATTAATGATACAAAGGTCAAGTGAAAAGAACTTGAGAAAATGATCCTTTCTTGGTTAAGAATGTGTATTCGGCCACCCTAAGTCAATTAAGGGAAATTGAGTTTAAAATATTTGTTAAGGGGTAATAAGAATTCTAGCCATGTATGAGAAATGCATTAAAAGTTTAAGAAATACTTGGTGATGGTTTGGATAACAATTTGACCATACTTAGAGAAAATTAATGAAAGTAAGTTAAAATATTATTAAGACTTAAAAATAAAATCAACCATGCATAAAGTTATAATTAAAAATCAATTATGGGATTGTGAGAGTTTAAAGGGTCAACTGATCCACCTAATAAGTAATAAGGAAAAGTTTTAAAAATTTCTAAGTAGGTTTAATTTGTTGGCCTAAGTCATAACTAGTACAAATCATCTCCTAAATGCAAGAAAAAAAAATTAACCATGATGTCTTGGGGACACAAGTACTTTTCGACCATCCTATAAATAAATTTATAAGATAAGTTAAATTGGATGCTTGATAGTATTAAAGTGAAAGAGACATAAGAGGACTTGAATCCATAAGGAAAGAGACAAACAAGAGAAATTAAGTTCATGGTTCAAATTTAATAAGTTAAGTTAGTAGTCAAGGAAAACATTAAATTCTATCACTCAAACTTGAATTGAGATAGTTGTGCATAAAAAATATAAATTGATAAATATAAAGAAGATTAACCTAAATAGTTCATTTAGCCAACTAAGTTAAGACTTCAGTATTTCATAAACTTACATTAAAAATATTAAGAGAAACTTAATCTTTGAGAAAAGGAAAGGTTGAGAGGTAACTTAAAAGAATGAGTGGACTAAGTTTCTATGAGAGATTTCTTATAAAAATTAAGGAAAAAAGCTAGATATACAAATTCTTAGAGGAAGGTTACATGTTGTCCAAGAAATTTATATTAAGCATAATAAAGAAATTTTGATTAGGAGGTAGGTTCCTAATTAAAATAATTATACTAACTTGTTATGTTGTTTCTTGAGTAGACAAATGCATGTATAAAGTTTATGAAATATACTCTTGATTATTTACAAAACTGATGTAGTATATGATGCTTATGTGTGGATGATGAATGTGAAACTTGAATGGATTAGAAATTGTATATGCATAACATATTGACTGGATTGTTTGAGCATGCATGTTATCTAGAATCTTTAAAGAGAAATTTAATTAATTAAGAGATCACTAAAAAAAATTATGTGAAAAATTAATACTACTTTTAATGTGCCTTGGGCACATTCAGAAGGCAAAAGGATCCTTCTAAGGTAAAGACAAAATGGTTCTCCAAAAATTCTTCTATCATGAAGCGTTGGATCTTCAAAGATTATGATGATGATGATCATGAAGGAATAAACTCATGCCCTAAGAATAGAAGGTGGAGTAGTAAAGCCAATGAAAAGATATTTTTGACTAAAATGTATGATATGTATATGATATAGATTATCACTAAGGGAGTGAGAAAGAAAATAGAAGAACTACGATTAATGCATGAACGAAATGATATTTGTAATATGATGTAATATGGTCTCAAGAATACGTAAAATGTATGAACTTCAAAATAAGTAACTTGTATGCTTATGATAGAAGTTAGTTTCTACAACTATAAAAACAAATCCACTTCAACCAAAGATTTTCTAAAAATTAAAACTGAATCTGTATGCACGTCATGTGTTTGAATAAACTGAAGTGGTTGAGTTGAAAATGTTGACAGTATAATTAGGATAGAATTCTACTGAGAAACTTTGTTTTTCACTTGTCTCCTACCATTTTCTTTCCCAAATGCCGAGAATGTCTTTTCAAACGATGGTGGTGTTCGTTGAGCTTAACAATGTCAACTCATAAACTAATTTCATGGGCTAGTAATCACAACTTGGGCCAATGTGAGAGTTTATTTTTCTTTGGATCATATCTTTATGTCTATTGTTTTGAGCCCAGACTTTTCTATTACTGATTTGTCCATACCCCTAGAGGCTTTTCACCCTAATATGGCTTTTCCTCCGTCGTCGGGGTATCAAGCACCTCCAACAGCACATGTAGACGTTTCCTAATCTTCTGAAGGAGAGAACGATTCATAGCTCCCTCCCATTACAAAATTTCATTCCATGTGTTCTTTTTATAAGGTAGTTCTCATTCTTCCAAGATGTCAATATTCCAAGCTTATCAAGAGATAGAAGATGGAGCATACTACGCCTTGGATGTGATCATGTGGTTAGAGCATAAATGCCACCACTATTGAATCATTAATCGGACTTGAGGAAGTTGAAGGTTGTGTCCTACCTAATAATGTAAATTTTTGTAACATAGTTAAGGATGAATGTATAATAAATAAGTGATAAGTAGTATTGTAATATAAATGTTTGTACTAACTTCTGAACCTAACTAGTTGTAACAAATATTAAGTTTGTATAAGTAATATGTACCTATATTGCATGTATGGTTGTATGTTGTACTTAAGTAACATAACTAAGTTATCAAATTGACGTGAATAATGACATCCAAACATTTATTTTAAGTTATGTTAATCACCACAACGAGGCTCACATTTTTGTAAAGGTTTTAAAAGAAATTTTTTTTTGTACTTTCAATATCAGTAATTTCTTAAAAGTATTCTTTATCATGAGGTAATAGTCAAATAATGAAATTGCTGATATGACTTAAAGTGTAAAATGATCTTTATTTTTAAGGTATTATAGGCAACATGACCTAATTAGTACATTCCTATTGGTTGAGTTCTTCACCTTCATATATTTGTTGACAAATCGCCATTAGTTTCTATTAGTAGTCAAATTTATTATTATTTCCTATGTGTCCTTAATGAGCTATGTAGGATACCTTGTCGAAAGCTACGTCAATAGTAACTCTGTTGGAATAGGAAAGGTGTTGTTGAAGATCTATACAAGATTAGATATTTGGTATCCGTGATGTGGGAACCTCTAAATAAGGTTCAAAAGTCTGTCTCATGCTTCATACAATAACTTGTTCTCATATTCAATGAATCTCATGATTTCCTCTATGATTTTGGACTATATCAATTATGGAAACTATTACGTCAAGAATAAATGTTATAATTGTTTCTAGGTAGTGATATATACTTCCAACATACAGTTTAGTCAATTGTTCACCTTTTTAGGTATAGAATAAAAGAGCAATTATAATATGATGGGATCCTACATAACGTTATTCATCTTGATGGTGTTTGTTAGTCTCAAGAATTTTCTGGTATACAAATGTGGATCTTTTGAGACCGTCCCTTCAAATTGAAGCAAGTGTTGAATCATGTTGATACAAGGGGGCATCAACTCAAAGTTGGAAACACCATCAAGTGCTGGAATTAATTTGATACTCCTTAGGCCCTCATTTCTTGGAGCTCTTGTCCTTGTGCTGCCATATTTCTTGCTTTGATTTTTCAACTCAACCTTTGGGTTGTTCTTTCTATCTCATGATTAAACTATAAATTAGAATCTCAAGAGCGAGTTAGCCTAAAAAAATAAAACAACTATATAAGGATACAAATTTTTTTTATTAATTTTGTTAAATGTTTCTTTAATTTTTAAATTATATATATATACACACGCACATCTCAAACAATCAAGATTTAAACTTTTAAGATTATTCTAAGTATTATTATCCAAGAATGGTTGGGTAGAATTAAAACTAAATGATTCTAAGAAGGAACAATCACCATTGTTCCTAAGAATCATGCTTTTCTTATTAGGATATAAGAAGTTATGTGATCTTTTTCTAAGCACTTGAAACACTTATTGAAAAAAAAATTTCTCTAAGGTTGGATTAGGTGCTTTACCTTTGGAATACTTAGTTTTTCAAATTTTCCTAAGCTTAAAACTTGCTTTTTCTTTTTATTATTAAAATATTTGAAAGCTTATTTTTTGTTTATTTAATTTTAAGTTTACCTAATAAAATTTTTCTATTGGTGTTTATTTTAATCGAAAAAATTTGTTTAAGGTATCTAATTTATGCGTCTAATTTTATAGTTATCATCATTTTATGTGGTGTTTTCACATATTTTTATAATCTTATGAGAATTTTTTAAAGATCTTAAACCCAAGAAAAAATAGTATGAAGTTAGAAAATGACTAATGTAATTACTAAAATTTGAAAGATCAATTTTAACACCAACAAAAATTTAATAATCAATTTAATTTTAATATTTTTAATATTTTTTATAAATTATCATTAATCTTAGTTATGGATGATGGTAAAATATTAAAATTGAATATTATGATCTTATGAATGGTCTTAAAATTTTAAATTTAATATGTTACTAAATTTTAAATTTATGAATGATTTTAAAATTTTAAATTTTAATATGCTACTAAATTTTAAATTTATGTTGATTATTTTTCTTTTTTATGATTATTAAAATATTTTAATAAAAAATATGATTAATTCATATGTAAGAACTTATCAAAATTGAAAAATATGATTAATTCAACCAAAATCTTTTAATACACAATTTCTACCCAAAAATTCAGCAAAATTTCCTGTATAATTTTAAAAGTTTCCAAAATTTACGATATAAGTAAAACAATAGGAATTTCAACTCTATAAATAATCTCACCAATGATTCCATCGATAATTTATGTCATTATTTAAAAAAATTATAAAATTAAATAAACATTTTTCTTCCTTTTTCAAAATTATTTTAATTTATAAAACATTTGAGTTTTTTATCAAAACTAAATGTGAATATTTTCTAAAATAAAATAAAATTATTATATTTTCTTAAATATTATTAATATATAAATGGATATAAACCATCAATCATCATCGACAGCCAAATTTTTTCTATAGTAGAGAATCAAATCAAATAAAATGCAACCAAAAGTTAAAACAAAATGAAACTGATCAACAGTTATAGATATGGAACATAAACCATCAAATCTATAACTGGCAATTGTATGCATCACCTTGATGAACATTAATGCACTAGATCTTGAATAAGTGTATGGGCTCGTGAAAGTGAAGGTGAGAATCAATATCCTTTAATAATCAAACCATTAGAAAAATAGGAGTAATTAATGATAGAAAACATAGACAATTTTTAAGAAAATTGATAACAAATTCAATTCAATAAAGAGAAAGAGGAGGAAAGAGAAACTTCTCAACCAGAAAAGAAAAAGACAAGTTTCTCAATGAGAGAAGTAAGAAGAATTTTTTTTTTCAATGAAAATAAAGAAAAAGAAGTATATGACGACGTTGAAGAAGAAGATATTAATAAAAAAATTAATTAATTATAAAAAAGTGAAATAAAATAAAATAATATAAAATACAAAAGAGAACATTCATACATTAGCACGATGTATCACATAATGTGTACAATTGGATGAATGAAAATTAAAAAAAAAATAATATTGGATGAATAAAAATTAAAAAAAATAAGCATTAGATAGACATCACAAAAAATTTTACATTCTAAAATATTATTATTATTTAGATATTCATTAGTTTAAAATCAAAGCTAAAATAAAAATTTTACAAAAAATTAATACTCAAATAAATATTTTTAAAATTAAATACAGTACTTTTTAATTTTAAAATATTATATTATTTTTACATATTTATTAATTTAAAATTAAATTTAAACTATTATAAAATCAAAATTTGAAAAATTTTATAAAAATACATCACTAAATTACTTAAAATTATGTAAATAAAAATAATATATTATAATAAAACTTAAAAAAATATTAGATGCCCTTAATATTATGGCATTGGGTCTATCCATATACCTACTAAAGCAATCTGTAAGCTCTAGCATGAACCATCCAAAAGAAAAGATGTGACGTGTAAACGTAATAAAAGATCAGAGTCAGACCAATTCAAAAATTCAAAATTATATTTTTCTTACACCTATCACGTGTTGTCCTTGAATTAAAGATAAGTGTAAAAGTTACAAGTAAAATGAGATTAAAATAATTGTATAATAAATTAAAATAAAATAATTATTCAATGCTTGAATAATCAAATTAAAAAATATTTTATCAGCATGTAATACCTTAGATAATAAAGAGGAACGAGAATTTTTTTAAAAAAATACAGATAATATGACAAAAAAATATAAAAATATTTAAATATATACAGTAATATCATCCGGTATAATTAATTATAAATGGTTAATGATAAAAAATTAATAATTTAATATTGAATAAGTATGATTAATCAAAATATCAATTAATTATGATTAATCAATTAAAAGTTAAATATAAACAGATATAATTATTGTGTACATACACGGATACTCGGTCCAAATCCAAAAGATAAAGAAATCTTCGAAATGCAACAGAGCAATAGATGTTGTATGCAAAGACGACAGATAAACTATCATACACTACACAATCTCAAACAATAATAAAACACAACGTTCAAAAGAAGAAATAAATCCTCATTTTCGTTCTTAATGTAAGGGTCATTCTTCATGTTATTAGTCCCTATGCTAATAAAAATTATAATAATATTTGACATATGCAAACATTCATCATGTTAATATTTTGGGTTCTAAAATTTTAATTAAATTAGTCCCTAATGTATTGAATATTTGCATACATTACAATTATATTACAAAGTTTTTATTAGTTCTCACTTTTAGGAGCATGGTCTACCACACGAATAGGAACCACTGGAATTGAGTCCCACCATTCCTTCAAGCGTCTGTTCCCTGTTCCAGAAGACTTGTTCTGCATCTTGGATGTCATGAGGCTTTGCACAATGATACCCATTAGGATGAACTTCAATGGAACCACTGCAAATAAAAATGCTAACCCACCCATTGCCACCATCACTCTATTTGTATGCTGTCATAGGAACAAAGCCTTACATTAAGCTTTCTAATTAATTAGAGCGCTCTAGCATTAAGGATAAGTGCATTTCCCTTACAATCAGTAATAATTCAAGTGACAGATTCACTTTTCTTATGTTTGTTTAAATAGATTAATTTGAAATTATTAGATTTTATATATTTAAATAATATGAAAAAATTTTAAAAATTATAAATATTTTTTGAATAATTTTTATGTTAAATAAAAAACTTTCAAATAATATTTATTTAAAAAAAATTCTAAACTCCTCTATTATGCTATTTCTATTTTTAAATTACTATTCATAATTTTTTTCATACTTTATTTTTCTTTTAATAATTACTTATTTGTGTTTAAAAATTTTCAAAATTTTAAAATTCCTCATCCAAAACATAAGAGTAGAGATTCCATTATACATATTACTTAACTGCGTCATAAACTTTTCTCATCATGCTGATATAAGTCTAAGTGTGATTTACTAACAATTTGATATTCATATAGAATTTGTTGATTTTTTTTATTTTTTGTACAGATATCTTTTATGTAAAGGTAACGATTTACTTCTTAAGATATCCTCGCACCATATGACCTAATTCCAATCTGTAAATCTCATTAAATTGTGATCCTTTGCAGAAAATTCATGTATGAGGAATCAATGAAATATAGGTTTCACTTGACATATCATTTGAAAACCAAGAGAATTTTTATGTTGAAAACTAATCTTCTACTAAATCTAAAATATTGACCACTCTGTAAAAACAACTTATGCTATGTTTGCATTTGCATTTGCGACAAGCAAACATATCCTTGTAGAAGAGAAACATGATTCTATTCATAAAAAATTCATAGCAATCATGGTTGTCTTTCAAAGTATGTTTGACTAAAAATAAAATAATGTACCTTATGCATTTAGTTAAAAATTTCATATTAAATTTTATTAGAACCTTGGTTACCAATTACAAATCATGTCACTTGAAACTCAATTTTAATTAAAATTAATTTTGTAGTTTATAAAAAATGATTTTGTAAAATCTAAGTCACCTGTAATCAAGTTTATAATACTCACCTATCAGCACTATCATTTCTCTGAATTATCTTAGAAATAAGTACCTTATGTGCCTTGGAAAAAAGTATTGACCAGATCTTTAGCATTGCTATGTTTGCTATCTGCACCGTATCCTGAACAGTATACAATCCTTGCTGAGCTGACACAATGTTTTCCATGGTGGATTGTTCAGAGCCTGCACTAATTACTATCTCCTTAAATTTCTCATTAACTTTTTTTCGCCTTGCTTCTAGCATTTTTACTATCACCCATATCAAGAAAATTGCCATTGCCTTGCCAACCCACTCCCTGCATTATGTAGGTGATGTTAACAAAGCTGACTCTTGAAAAAAAAGACAATTAAGCACCTTATATGATAGGGAAATTTTATTCTACCAATCTTTATAAACTAAAAGTGATAAGAGAGAAAAAAAAAAGGAAGTGTTGATAAGATGTATGATATGATAGAAAAAGGTATAGAGAAAAATGATTATTGCATAATTTTTTTGTAGAAGTCACATATCTTTCTATATTATACAACAAGAATATGAGCAAAGAAAGGTATGGAAAATAAAAATGAACTTACATATAGATTGTTATCAGAGAAGCAGCAAGAACTGCAAGAGTAGTTATTGGCCTTTCCCATGTGAAGATTTCTTGAAACCATGGTACCGCACTTTTAAGTGGTTTCAGTAGTTCCTATACATTAAAACCAGATCAAACACAGGTTATGTATGTCAACTCAATCCATGTCATGCTTTCTTACTCTCAAATGCAGAATTAATTGAGACATAAAAATGTTATTAAAACACTTAATAGCTCAGGCTCACAGTAGATCATAAGATTGGGGAAATCCTAACCATTAGAACTACAGCACTGTCAATGACTCCTTCCTCTTTTAATTCTTCAGTGGTAGCTTGAGCAATAAGAGTTTCCTTTTCCTCCTCCCTAGCTTGTTTGATAGCTGTCTTCAATGAGGAGAGACCATCATCTGAACCACTAACACTTGGATTTCCTTGACAAGCTTCTTCTACTACCATTGCATCACAAATTATGGATTTGGAAATGTTCATACTCCTAAGGATCAAACTTGCACTGCATGTGGGACCACTGTTGACCACCTTGAGGCTCTCAGCAAGCTCTTCCAGCACATCATCACCCTTCGGAGTCTCATCATATAAGGAAAATATTAAGAATTTTGTCGGAACAGGAGGTGATATTCGTTGCATTTCTCTAGCTGCATGCAGCCTTATGATTCCTAATATTGTCCTTGCTTGCATCTCCCACGTTTGTATTGGGCATGTTACCTTGTGCTTTGATAAAAACTGGTGGAGAAGCATAATTTCCTTTATCAAGGCAAGCCAATGGTCGCGTCTGGTGGAACTTGCAAGTTCTGGAAACTCGAGTACAATCCCTTCAGATCTAAAAAATTGAGAAGGAAATCATCATAATAAAACTTAAAATCTTTTTACATTGATTAGTCTCTATGCCATTAAGAGGGTATGAACAACATTAAACCAGAATTAAATAAGATTTTTGTAGCAATTTGAAATAAATAATACTCAAGGAGAATAATAGGACAGGACTTTATAGCCTTAAGAATTAGCAACGTCAGAAGAAGCTACACAATAATATTAACTGAGCTAGTTCTTAAGCTCTTGGTTTACCATTTTCAAGACCATTTTGATACCTATCAGGAATATGTTTCCATCAATTTTAGGGTACTTCAGGAGGTATGGCTGGCATTCAAAAGAATGTTGAGTAGAGCTTTGGTGTTAGATCTTGAATCCAAAGATTAACAACTTCTTTGCTAAACTTCTGTACTTCAACTAAAATGCACATATTTAGGTCTTTTAATCTTCCATCATGTTTTAAAGTGAGAAATATACATAGCACCAAAATAGTTACAGATTTGTTTTTTGTCTTCAAACAAAATAGTTATAGATGATAATTTAAAATGCTAGTTTCCTTACAAATCAGTTGAATCATAGACTATAGCCTTGTCAAAAAGTGGAGCTCCCCAGGGACCTGTCACAGCTGGTTTAACACTCTGCTCAATGTCTTTAGAAAGATCTATTTTGATGGCATCTTCATACTGTATCACTCCAGAAGCCTCAAAGTAAAAAGCATAATTGCTCAGCGTAAGTCTACCTGGCAATTATATTCAAAATTGAGTTAGGAAAAATAGCATCCATATTTCATGAATAAATTTACTAGATTACAATGAGACTGATCTCAAACTACAAACCAGGCCAACTTGTTGCTCCAATGTGCCGAACAACCCTCTGAGATGTAGCTGTTCCATCCACATGTAATATATATTCATCATCAGCCAGTTCCACACCATTTGGCTGTGCCTGTTTCTGCAAATGTGATATGCACCTATGAAATCAAGTAGTAGTAGATAATAAGAAATTGGACATTTAATCCTACTACATATGAAATTTGATTTATATCAAGGAAAATATTGGGTACCCCATCAAAGTCAATCATCATCCAATATCATATAATCCTCGAATTATTGTTTTTTCCATCATATAACATTTAGGAGTTGGTTATATCAGTTCAGAACTTTGTCAACACTCCATGTATAGATGAATGTTAAAGTCTCACATTATCTAGAGATACAACCAACTAAGTGTATATATGGTGAGGTCAATCCTTATCTCATGAGTTAGCCTTTGGGATTGAGTTATGCTCAAAGTCTAATTTTCAATAATCCAAAATGATCAATCTGATCATAACCCTTACATTAGCTTGTGTCATGTCTATATCAGTTAGTAAGAGATCAAAGCCAGAGCTAATTCTTTTGCCCCTCTAAAATATCATAAGTTATTCACCTATTAATTTTAGAAAGTATAAAATCTGAGAATTTTATTCTCAATCAACCGTTCTTTTTATTATAAGAGAAAAAAGGCAATCACATGGTCAAACATAATCCTTACATTAGCTTCTGTCATGTGCTATATCGGTTAGTAAAAGATCAAAGCCAGACTGCATACAGCTTTATACCAAATACCAACTACCTAGTGTAGAATCTAAGGCCTTCTTGGCATTCCAAACTTTGGACAATTCATTTAATATATGTTTGCTAAGTCATATCCATCTAGGTTTTATATCGATCAATAACAAAATAAAATAAAATACAATAATAAAGAAGGTTAAAGCTACATAATAAATCCAGCATTACATTTGAACTCTAGCTGCAGGCAAGTGCACAAGATAAATTATATCTAGAATTAGTTTGATGCATTACTTGTCTATTTCTCTTAAGAACATATTGTATGCAGGAAAATGTAGTCGGTGACCTGTTGGTGCTGTAAGAGTTTCAAAAGTAAATCTTCCATTTGCTACATCTGCAATTAATGGAAATATTGATCCAAACCATACAAATGCATCTTCTCCAACATTGGGCCCATTATTAACCTAGAAAAATAATGTATGAAATATTTTAAAAAGCAGCGCGTTCAAAGGAAAGTAATCACTTACATCAAAGAATTTCCAACCTAAAATCTTAATAATTCCATATACTTAAAGCAAATTGGCCTGGTTCGGATGAAAGAAAATTATCAGGCATGCTTTTCTAAGAGAATATTCAAGGATAATTTAGATTTCAGATGACAAGAACTATTGAGGAATGGAAATAAACCTTACAATTGAGATAACAAGGAAAGAAAGTAAGGGACAAAAACAAATATACTAATTCATTCTCTGGAATATAAACATAATAAAATTGGCAGAAAAAAGATCTTACAAGCAGAGGCATGGTATCTGAATAAAAAAGAGGGATATTATCCTGCTCTTGAGTTGCACTCACTGTTGTCTTCTTCTCTTCTTTCTCTTTTGCTGCTGGTTGCTGCAAATCTCAATGGCCAATAATATGATACCATCTAATTTAATTATTAATGAGAAGGAAGAAACAAAATAAATAATTCAACTTTCTTTTGGAATGACAAGTGATAAAATCAACACTATAATTGCGATAGCATGACTGGATCTTTGTTATCATCTTTTTCTTGTGTCCAAATCAAAGATACATGGTTGCTAACCATGCAGTCTGGAAGAACCTACTCTAGTTTCTAAATGCAATCTCATTCATTTTAATGTTACACTAAGACATCATAACAGTATTCGTCTAGTAAGTAGAAACAATTACTCATCTCATAGACAAGTAAACCGCATTACTTAAGTGTTGAAGAGTAAGATTATGGTCAATGACAGGAAATCTCTGAACTCTAACCTTATGTTTGGGTGAGGAATTTTAAAATTTCAGGAATTTCTAAGTAAAAATGAGTAATTACTAAAAGAAGAATAGTACATGAGAAGAATTATAAATAATAATTTAAGACAAAAACAAAATAATAGAGAATTTTAGAAATCCTCTCCAAATAAGAGTCATTTGAAATTCACTTCATTTAATATGGAAACTACCTAGATAAAGGTCTATAGCATTTTTAAAATTTTTTTTTATTGTTTAAATAAATTAATTCTAGTAATTTTAAATTACTTTATCCAAACACAAGGTAATAGAATTGCCAAAGGCTAATATGAGACCCAATTTTAGAATTTATGAAGGATACTACACTTGCAATTCAAGACCTAAGTAACAATTATTATCATTTAACAATATCCAATTTTAATTACTCAGCAATCCTCAGTAGTTTGTAAAGGGAAGAAAAAGGACGATAGTCATATTAAGTCACTCATACCCTGGCTAAAATGCTTCCTTTGAAATGGACTAAGAAAGAAGAAAAAAAAATAAAACTCCTTGGACATCCTGGAATCATCTAAGAAAAAGCATAGATCAATGACATTAGCATCAAAATACTATTTATCAAGTTTGATATGTCTGTGAAACGGTTAATTTGACAGTTGAGATACTCAAAGGCCCGTGGATCCTGACTATGAACACCATTTTAGTAAATTATGTCAGTCAAGTATGAACAGCCATCAACCATTTAATTTAAACACCTGCATCTCAATAAATTTAGAACTCAAATTAATACAAGCAATAATGTTTCCTGATACAGAATTCTTTATACATAAGGTATCTATGTTGCATGTATTGGAATTAACCACTTTGATCATCTTCTATTTGATCTCAGAGCTAAGTTCAGTGAATGTTTTTTTGAATGAAAAAGTATCTTGTTCTACCCCATACATGATCATGATTCCATCACATGCTTCACTTAATTGAGATTTGTCATCATGTGTTTTCTCTGTTAGCGTTCGGTGTACACAACAATGCTGTCAAACACAATAATATGATCCCAAAATGCTGTAAAACTAACTTGCTTTTCATCAAGTAAAAGCTTAAATTTTCGGGTGGGCTTAGTAACCACATAAGAATATGAAAAGGAGAAAGGTGGAAAACGGAAATAACATTGAAACTGTGAAAGAAAGATATATGTGGACTAACCCTGTATATTCAACAACTCCTAGTTCAGTTAGAATATTTTTTCTGAGAAATTGTATTTGTATACTACATATTAGTATAACAATTTATACACAATAAGTGAGAAATAAAAAGAAAAAGATGAGATGTGAAAAATGATATGAAAAATAAAATAAAATGAATTGTTGTATGAATATGTAGTATGAACAACACATCTCTATTTTCCCACGTCATATCTATTCATCTAATATCAACCAAACACAATATTGGTGGGTAAACGTGTTACATATCAAACACAGATCCCAAAACAAAACTATTAAATAAATAAAGTGGTTCATTGTTAGTGTATATATACACATAAACAAAAATATGTGCACCATGGGGTGGTCATCTTCATTGTAGCTAGGTCGCTCCCAAGCGAGCATCATGTCATATGTTAGCCTGATAAATGACCCATCACTAATCTTTTCCCTTATATTGTCCTTGCACATTTCACTCATAGCCTTCCAACTACAAAACTCTACTAATTTTCGGCAATACGACACCGTTTCAAAGTTCCATCCACCTTCAAATTCTCCCACCAATTTCTCAACTGAACTGTCCAATTTCCTAAGTAACACAATATTCATATTTCAGCCAAAACTCAATGAAAAAAATATTATATAAAAAGAACCCTCCTTGAAACAAGTTATAGAAACTTTAGAGAGAGAGAGAGAGAGAGAGAGAGAGAGAGAGACTTGCTCCAATTTTCTACGGCTTTGCTAAAGAAAAGCATATAATATCAAAACACATCCAGAGACACATATAACTTGTATACTTCTTCACTTATTTTTTGAGATTCATTATAATTAGTTACAAATTTAAACTTTTCTAGAATACTCTTAAAAGTCTGATAATATCTGCAAAAAAATAAATGAATGTGTCGCGTATTATTTTAGCAGCTCCTATGTATAAATGTGTGACATACATAGCACAATGAATATATAACATGGGAGAGTGAAGGAGAAAGATTACTGTGAACATTTGGTAACGATGTCCTCCGCAAGGGAGGATAGATACTTGAGCTTCATCACCATCGCTCGCCTCAGTGATATCTGAGTTCAATATCTCTCCAATAACAAATGAGACCGAAAAATATAGAAACTTTGGTTTGAAGATGAAAAAGGAATAGGAGGTGGCCGATACGTGTGTACGTTCAGTGGCTGCCACGTCATAATAATCATGCAATACAATGCAAAGCATCTAAAGCAATAATCACATAAGTATTCATCACTTCCTTCTCTCGAATTTCTTTTTACAATAATGTCTAATAAAGTAATTCTAGATACATCTTTTTACGCTATAATTAAATAATTTTACTGATAAATTAGAATAGTTGTATCATTAGTTATGTTCATCTTTTTTATATGCTCAAATAAAAAATATAGGTAATTTTTTCCGTATTTTTTAGAGTAGAGGATAATAAATTTTATCATTCCACATTTAAAATGTGTTAAAATATTTATTATGATCAATAATAAATTATAGTAAATAAGTTTTGTTAGTAAGAATTTATAAACAATTATACTTATGCATAGTTTTTTTTTTATAAATTTATGTTTTTCAAAAATTTATTTATTTGTTATATAAAAAAATTTTATCTTAAAATTTTTGGTTATATTTAACATTGGTATATAATATAAAAAATATATTTTTTATCATAAATTTTCCAAATTAATATTATTTAATTTAAATATATAAATAATTAAAATTTAATATTATTAATAATGAAAAATTATTCAATGTAAATATAGTATATAAAATAGAAGTAACATATTTTATATCATAATTTTAGTAAATTAATTTTTTAAATTGAAAAAACGAGAATGAGAGAAAGAGTTATATGTTTAAAATATATATATTAATATAAATATTTGAAAATAGCAAAGATCAAACGAGATTGCAAATATATTTGTTAACAATTAATTATATATTATAACTTTAAATATTTATTAAAAAAATTATTTTGGTTAAAATATTTATTTTTATCAAAAAATTTAATAAAAATTATAATAAATATTTAAAATATATTATATTATATTATATTATATTTAAAATATTACAATTAAAAAATTTATATCGTAATTTAAAATTTATATTAATATATTAATTTTAAAATTTCTTACAGAATTATATGTTGTCAATATATTTAAATTCATACTAATATGTAATATATATTCAAATTAATAGATATTTAAAAATTATTTATTTATTTTATTAAATTTTATTTTTAATTATTTTACATTTTTATAAATTTAAATTAATGTAAAAGTAGTATACAATATATATGTAATACATTTTCATTATAATTTTATTGAAATAATATTTTATTAATTTATTTTTTGATTTGAATATATAAATATTTAAAATATATATAATAATATCAATCCATAATTTCATACTGGTAAATTAATTTTTTATTAAATTTAAATTTAGTATAAAACTAAAAATAATATATTTTGAAATATAATTTAATAAAATATTTGTTAAATTAAAAAATAATATTGAAAGATAAAATAATATATTTTAAAAATATATTAATGTAAGTATTTAAGAATAGGTGAAAAAAATAAGACTCAAAATATTTTTATTAAAAATTAATTATGCATTATAAAATTATTATTTTTATTAAAAAATATTTATTTTCTTTAAAATATTTATTCCCTCAACCTTTCAAGAAAACAAGATATACAACACCATGATTAAGGTATCTTGGGTTTATAGAGAGAATAAAAAATTAGGTGATACTAAGCATTTGCTTCGGAATTTATGTTTTATAGATGTAGTACAATTAACTTGCACAAGTCACTTTCTATATTGATTTTTCCTTTTTCTTGTTTGTCCATTTTTATATTTAAGCACTGTTTAGTGCTTTTGTATGAACACATGGATTTTTCAATATCTTCATGTACAATCATTTTGCAATTGCTACCTCTAGTTTTGTCATGATTTATGATATAATTTTTACAAGTATACAGTGTATTCAACAATCAAACAAAGTAAGCAAGTCTTTTCACTTTAAATGTGTGAAATTCAAAATTTTATTTTTAAAATTAATTAATAAATAATATTTAATTAAAATTCATTTTGCAATTGCTACTTCTAGTTTTGTCATGATTTATGATATAATTTTTACAAGTATACAGTATATTCAACAATCAAACAAAGTAAGCAAGTCTTTCCACTTTAAATGTGTGAAATTCAAAATTTTATTTTTAAAATTAATTAATAAATAATATTTAATTAAAATTCATTTTGCAATTGCTACCTCTAGTTTTGTCATGATTTATGATATAATTTTTACAAGTATACAGTATATTCAACAATCAAACAAAGTAAGCAAGTCTTTTCACTTTAAATGTGTGAAATTTAAAATTTTATTTTTAAAATTAATTAATAAATAATATTTAATTAAAATTTAATAAAAATAAAAATATAAAGTTTTTTTATTGGTTCTAATTGATAAAATTGAAAGAAAAATAGAAAACCTAAATTTAAAAAAAAAAAATTACAATTGAACCTAAAATTAACAAGAAATATTTTTTTTTTATCAAAATTATTTATTCTAAAAAAATAAATAAATAATGAAAGAAAAACAATTATAATTCTAAAAAATTTTGTTGCATGTAAGTTAAAATAGTTACTAAAATTAGTTAAAATTTAATAGAATTAATTAGAAAATTAATTATCTTTAAAGTAAGAAGTTTTTTTTGGGCGGGCTAATCGAAGATTCAATTTCTCTCGTTAGTGATTTGACACTCAAAGATTCAAATTCTTCTCTCTTTGGTTCAATTTAGAATTTTTGAAAAGCTTTTTTTTTTTTTTTTGGTAACAAATTTAAAGTTTCATTAACTTAAATTTGGATTTTCATTTTAGATATATACTTTAAACACTTTTCTTAAATTATTGTACTTAATTTTATTTTTGCTATTTCAATACATTATGTGGAAATTATGATCTTGTTTTCTTATTTTTTTTAATTCTAATTTTATAATTTTGTAGAGATTATAATTCTGTTAAATTTTAAATTATTTGATTCATTCTAATTGTGATTTTATGATTTTGTTAAAGAATTTTATTTAATTTTAAATCACCTAATTTATGTCAATTGTGATTTTATTAAGATTATGATTTTATTTAATTTCAAATAATCTAATTTATTTTTATTATGATTTTATTATAGATTTTGATTCTGTTAGTCTATTATGA
Source organism: Canavalia ensiformis (assembly GCA_026541065.1). Taxonomy (NCBI): domain Eukaryota; kingdom Viridiplantae; phylum Streptophyta; class Magnoliopsida; order Fabales; family Fabaceae; genus Canavalia; species Canavalia ensiformis. The sequence goes on from JAMKYM010000798.1 coordinate 272,302, forward strand.
CTCTAATTTTCCATTATGCAAGAATCCAAAAACACACTGCAACCTACATTTGCCAGTTACCTCAATATTAATTCTCAAACTCATACACAAGTATATTTTTATACCTTCACCTTTATACTTAGAATATACAAATTATATATATATATTATAAAACAACACCAACATAAACATGGCAGTAGAGTCCAAATTACTTACAGTCCATAATACATGTCCTTACTCCTAGAAAGTTCACAAGTCACATAGAAAATTATAAAACAAATAACTAACATAGTAGTTAACCAATATATAGAAACCATCCTCCACTCATAGTTCATCATCAAACCATTTCCATCTTTATTAAACCTTTATCAAATCAGCAAGGTTAACCTTCATCCCTACTGGTATACATGCACATATATCTGCACAAAGAAATCCACTCTCGAGATATACTTCAAGATAAAAAGAAGTTAAAGAAAACTTTACATTAAACTAAATCAAAGGCAAATTAACATTCAAAATTAAAGCATCTAAGTCTTACCAATTCATTTTTTCTCTTCCACTATTTGAAGTATATTCTCTTACCATTGGCATCCTATTCCTCCAATTTCCTTCACCTCTTTCACTCATACACACAAAACCACCAAGATAGAAAACAAACACCAAGAATAACTTCCTCACAATGGCAAAAAAAAAAATTCAAAGAATTTTAAAAGAAGTAATTAATTAAAAATAATTTGTAAAATTTAATGACAAATTACCAAAAGCTTACACCAATTCAGTTCTCACCTCACCGGAGTTTTCACCAAAAACTCCATCCTCCTCTTTTATCCTATAATTTGGCTTGGTCATGAATGACCCCTTCCTCGCCCAACCAAATAATATTGCCGAAGAGCCCATAATCCTCAACCAAGCACAAATTGACCCAAAATTTGTCCAAAAAGGAAGAAGAGTAAGAACTTAGGAACAACTTTGTCATAGAAGTAGTAAAAGATTAATCCTTACCTAGGTCCTGTTAGGTTTTATATCACCATCGATGCCATGTTTTCGAAGCTCCATATTACTCTTTATTTGGCATTGATTCTATGAGAGACTACTCCCAATCGTTGTCTCCATCATTGGCAGTGGATCTCCTTGCTCCGAGGGTGAACACGGCTGACTCATCATCTCCCGTTTCAAACGTCCCTCCACCAGCAACCACCACCATCCACAAGGGTAGTTTCCTTGGTCTCCGCTCTGATATTTTGGATCTTCTTATTGGATCAAAGTGTCGCAACCGTAATTTCGACGAGACGACGAACTCACTAAAATTAAGAAAAATGAATTGTTTGGATAAATGTGGAGCCGCCACCAAATTTTTATTTAAGGGAAAAATATTTGGAAAAACCCTGACTCGAGGATGAGATTCGAAGTTCGGGAGTCGGTTACGAATGGGGAAGGTGTTAGGAACCTCACTCGCCCGTTCTAAAGAACGGTACCCTTAAACTGAGTGTGTGATTTTTGAAATTGTTTGATCCCTTTAATTAGCATGTAAATAAATAAATTGATGGAGGTTAGCCTGACAAGACTTGATCCTGCTCCTACGTATTCCCCGATGCAATGGGAAACTCAAGGCTTACGTAGTTCTGGTTTGTTTTGAAGGCTTGACCTTCGAAAGTACTTTAGAAGGAATATGATGTTTTGAAAAGACTTTTATTTTTTGAAGAAACCTTCAGTCCACTCATGCACAAGGTCCGAAGCGGCTAAGGTAGCACGGGGGCCTATACGAACCACTAAACATCGAACAGAAGTGTAGACCACCAGTTTCCCGTTTAGAATTCGTCGTGTGAGACCGTAGATCCCAAAACATTTGAAAAGAATTTTAATTTTTGAAGGGACTTTTGGTCCATTCATGCACAAGGTCCGAGGCGGCTAAGGCAGCACGGGGGCCTATATGAACCATTAAACATCGAACAACAGTATAGACCGCCAGTTTTCCGTCTAGAGTTCGTCACATGAGACCGTAGATCCCAAAGCATTTGGAAAAGAACTTTATATTCTGAAAGAACCTTTAGTCCACTCATGCACAAGGCCCGAGGCGCTAAGGCCAAGACGGGGGCCTATACGAACCACTAAATATCAAACAACAATGTAGACCACCAGTTTCCCGTTTAGAGTTCGTTGCATGAGACCGTAGATCCCAAAGCATTTTGAAAAGAATTTTATTTTTTTGAAGGAATGAGTTTGATTCAAGATTGAAGAAAAGAATAGAACCGGATTGAAATGGGATTTTATTTTGAATGTTGGAAAATTAAACTTGACTTGATTAAAAATTAAGGAAAAGAATTGCGAACATGCTTCAGTAATCAAGCGATAGAAATTTCATTGCAGATCTAAATTAGACAAATAATATCATTCCAGAAACTAGAGAGAAATACGAAGAGAACACAACAAAAATCACGGAAATCGAAGATCATTTGACCGATTAAAAATAAAAACGAAAAACAGAGACAAAGATCAACCTCAAGAACACATGATTTTTTGGCGCCAAAATTTGAATTCAAATCTCAGAATTTATAGAAAATGTTTTTTGGTAGATATGAAAAATTAAAACCAATCAATTTAAATATATGGATCATAGGAATCAAATAAAATAAGTTTGACATAAATTCAACCAAAAATGAGCAAGTTATGCACAAATCAAACAAGCTAGGTCCATTTGCACACCAGGAAGAACATACTTCGGTAATCAGGCGATATAAATTTCATTTTAGATCCAAATTACACAAATAATATCATTCCAAAAACTAGAGAGAAAGGAAAAGAGAACACAACAAAAATCACGAAAATCGGAGATCATTTGACTGATCAAAAATGAAAACGAAAAACAAATACAAAAATGAGCTCGGAAATCTGAGAAGAAGCAAGAAGCTTAAGCAGAATAAAAGTCGGATCTAACCTCGATTGGATGGTGATGAAGAACTGGTTTGAAGGTAGAGGTAGAGAGTCTCCTAGGTCCTCCCTTCAAAAATTCTGAAATCCCCCTTTCCCCCTTATTTTGGTGAAGGATCTCTCCTTATATAAAAGGATGAGGGATTAAAGAATTCTTTCTTATCCAATGTGGGACTTCTTTCCCACATAGGAGAACTTTTCCTTTTTGGAATTCTTATTTTATTTGGTGTGGGGTTTCTTTTTCTCTTTTCTTATTTTTATTCTTTTTTACATGTATTTATTTATTTTGTTTTATTTTTCCATTACTTTTATTTTGATTTTTTGAATTATTTTAGACTAAATCAGCTTTTGGCTAAAAACAAAATAATTTATTTTAGGTTTTGAATCCTCGGACATAATTCGGTGTTCACAGTTTTTCCCTCTTTACTCATTTTCCTACCAGATAATATGAGAAATGATTCTCTGAATTATCATGGTAGGAAATGAGTAAAGACGTGAACATATTGTGTTCGAGGCAAGCTTTGAAGAAGTCTGACAAGCATTAGAACTTGAAAACAAATTCCTGAGAGATAGTGGTTTTTGCTGATCGAGTTTAAATATGCAAGACCCGACATGGTAGGCCGGAATTTAGAAATTGACGTGGATAGCCTAACAGCTTAGGCTAACCGCATGGCTTGTATAGGCACGGTGAAATGGATAAAGGTCTGTTAAGACCGGCGTAGGAAGGGAATGGAATGGCCTGTTAGGACAGGCAATTTGAAGTGTGGCAGACCTGTTAGAACAGGCAAAGCAGAAAAGAATGGCCTGTTATGACAGGCAAAGTGAAGTGGAAAAAGGACCTGTTATGATAGGTAAGGGTGCAAGAACTAAAATGTGAGGCCTGGCGGCATAAGCCTAAGTATGTACAAGGTGGCCTGACAACATAGGTCGAGGTACAGATATCTAACCATGCTTGAGGCCTGACATCATAGGCCCAAATGCGAAAAGTAAACTTGAACAGGTAGAAAAGAAAACTTGAACGTGCTGCAGGCCTGACACTATAGGCCGAGATGCGGAAAAATAAACTTGAACATGCAGAAAAGAAAACTTGAGGGAGGCCTGATATCATAGGCCAAGATGTAGAAAAACAAACTTGATGGTGGCCTGACATCATAGGCCAAGATGTAGAAAAGTAAATTTGAGGGTGGCCTGACACTATATGCAAAAAAGTAAACTTGAGGGCGGCCTAACATCATAGGCCAAGATGCAGAAATGTAAACTTGATGGCGGCCTGACACTATAGGCCAAAATGCAGAAAAGTAAACTTGAGGGAGGCCTGACATCATAGGCCAAGATGCAGAAATGTAAACTTGATGATGGCCTGACACTATAGGCCAAGATGTAGAAATGTAAACTTGATGGTGGCCTGACACTATAGGCCAAAATGCAGAAAAGTAAACTTGATGGTGGCCTGACACTATAGGCCAAGATGCATAAATGTAAAATTGAGGGAGGCCTGACATCATAGGCCGAGATGCATAAATGTAAACTTGATGGTGGCCTGACACTATAGGCCAAAATGCAGAAAAGTAAACTTGAGGAAGGCCTGACATCATAGGCCAAGATGCAGAAAAGTAAACTTGATGAGGCCTGACACTATAGGCCAAAATGCAGAAAAGTAAACTTGAGGGAGGCCTGACATCATAGGCCAAGATGTAGAAATGTAAACTTGAGGGTGGCCTGACACTATAGGCCAAAATGCATAAAAGTAAACTTGAGAGAGGCCTGATATCATAGGCCAAGATGCAGAAATGTAAACTTGAGGGTGGCCTAACACTATAGGCCAAAATGCAGAAAGGTAAACTTGAGGGAGGCTTGACATCATAGGCCAAGAATGCAGAAATGTAAACATGATAGCAATCCTGTTGTTGATAGGAAGGAATGCAAAAGGGGCCCCGCTGTTGCCGGGAAGAACGCAAATGAAATCCTACTATTGCTAGGATAAATGCAAACCTGTTAAGACAGGTGGACAGAAATTAAACATGCTTGATGTCCTGTGTTTGACAGGAAAATGCAAATGAGGTCCCGCTGTTGCCGAGAAGAATGCAAATGAAATCCTGCTGTTGCCAGGATAAATGCAAACCTATTAAGACAGGAAGACAGAATTTAAACATGTTTGATGTCCTATTGTTGACAAGAAAATGCAAATGAGATCCCACTGTTGCCGGGATAAATGCAAACCTATTATTGACAGGAGAATGTAAATGAAATATGCTTGAGATCCTGTTGTTGACAGGAAAAATGCAAATGAAGGAAACGTGTTAGGACAGGAAAAATGTAGAAGAGTCCTGTTGATGATAGGAAAGATGCAGGCCTGCTAGACAGGCAAAGTAGATGAGAATACCTGTTAAGACAGGCAAACACAAAAGGATCCTGTTGCTGACAGGAAAGATGCAAGCCTGCTAGACAGGAAATGTAAATTAAAAGGACCTGTTGAGGCGGGTAAAAATGTAGATGGAATCCTGTTATTGACGGGAAAGAAATGAAGAGGAAAACCTGTTAAGATAGGTAATGAGGAAAAGTCCTGTTGCTGACAGGAAAGGAGCAAGATAGACGCCTGTTAAGACAGGAAATATGACCTGTTAAGATAGGTGTGGCGAATGAAATGACGACATGTTAATGCAGGCAAGAGAATGACCTGTCAGGATAGGTATGGAAAACAATCTGATGTGTCTTGGGAAGGCACGAGGAGGGAATATGGACTTCTTCGTCAGCTACCTCAGACAATCTTATTTTGAAATTTTATTTTTCTTGAATTAAAACAAATAGCTTATTCTACCTTGCACTCAAAGGTTTTTCAGCATTTAATAATTATTCTCTTAAAGAAATTTGGGTAACCATTTAGCCCCATTTTTGAAATTCCTTGATAATTGAGGGATGTCTTGATTTGAAGGAACTTTGGGCAAACATTTTTCCCCAATTTGGAAGATTTTTGGCAATCGAGGAATGCCTTAACTTGGGGGGATTTCGGGCAAGCGTCTACCCCAATTTGAATCTCGTGAAATTGAGGATTGCCTCAGCCTGAATGTTGACTTGAAATTGTCAATTGTCCTAACTTGAATTATTTGGACAAATGTTTGCCCTAGCTTTGATCTGGTTCTTTGACTTTAAATCTTTCTTGGGCAAACGCTTGCCCCAGCCTGAACCTGATTCAGAATTTGAGAATGACCTCAAATTGAATTTTGGTGGGCCAGCGTTTGACCCAGTTTGGACTTAATTCAGGATCTGAGGATGACCTCAAATTGATATTTTTGTGTAGGCAAGCGTTTGCCCTAGTTTGGACTTGATCCAGAATCTGAAGATGACCTCAAATTAAACTTTTGTGGGCAAGCGTTTGCCCTAGTTTGAGCTTAACTCAAAATTTGAGGATGACCTTAAATTGGATTTTTGTGTGGGCAACCATTTGCCCCAGTTTGAGCTTGACTCAAAATTTGAGGATAACCTCAAATTGGACTCTTGTGTGGGCAAGCATTTGCCCCAGTTTGAGCTTGACTCAAAATTTGAGGATGGCCTCAAATTGGATTTTTGTGTGGGCAAACATTTGCCCCAGTTTGAGCTTGACTCAAAATTTGAGGATGACCTCAAATTAGATTTTTATGGGCAAGCGTTTGCTCCAGTTTGGACTTGATCTTTGGAAATAAAAATTCTTTTAATTATGACTGATTCGGGCAATTTTACCCATGTCTTAATTAATTTTGAAAAATGAGTTATGAAAAGCTTGAATGAATGAATGCTTATTGCGATACCTGAATGATCAAGGATGCGATGTTTGTGATGCTTGAATAGAGAGGATGCGATGTTTTAATCTTATTGATTGCCTTTTGATGCTTGAAATAATTATTTGATGAAATGGATGTTGTGGGATGAATGCATACCATGATGGGGTAAAAAAAACTTTGTTTCTCTTGATTTTGGATTTTTTTTTCGACATTTCCCTTTCTCGACAACCTCGTAGTGGGTGAAGGGAATCAAGAATCAGGACGAGCTAGATTGACTCTATCTCTTGGCTTCTTGGTCCACTTTGAACCTTTCTTCCCAGGATCTTTGAGACCCAACAGTGGTCAGCATGATCGAATAAGGCACACTCCTTTTGTCTTGGTGATGTTATGTCTAACAGGAGGATGATTTTTTGGGAGACAGTCGTGTCGTGCTGCGATGGTCGAGGATTCGTCCGACTTGTCATGACTTTTCAAAACTAATCTTTTTTATTTTTTTTATTTTTCACATTTCTTTTTGGCATGTGCGACCTTGAGGTGTGCAAAGTGATTTTGGCTTGATGGAAGGATATAGAGAAGGTTTGCAAAAGATGTTTGAGGTAGTGTGCTTGAAAGGGAAGGATGACAAAAGATGTGGGTTCGATTTCCCAAATGGCACCTTTTGATGAAAGATACCAATGCTGCTTTTCATAATCTTGATTGTCGATTGTGCCCTAACTTTTACCCAGGTCGCCCTTTGAGGGTTTTCGACCTAGTGGGCCTTCTGTTTGATTGTGTCCTAACTTTGCCTAGGTCATTTTTTAAGGTTCTCGACCTAGCGGGCTTCTGTTTGATTGTACCCTAGCTTTTGCCTAGGCCGCCCCTTGAGGGTTTTCGACCTAGCGGGCCTTCTGTTTAATTGTGCCCTAACTTTTGCCTAGGCTCCCTTTGAGGGTTTTCGACCTAGCGGGCTTTTGTTTGATTGTGCCCTAACTTTTGCTTTGGCTGCTTTAAGGGTTTTCGACCTAGCGGGCTTCTGCTTCTTATTGAATTTTGGATGTTGATCCTGATTTTGCCTGTATTTTTCTTAATTTTAATCCAGCGGGTTTTTCTTCTTTTTCTTGAATTTTGTGTGGTCAAATGTTGATCTTGCTTGGATCATTTTGATTTTCAATTCAGAGGATCTATTTGGCATCCCTAAATTTTCCTAGATTTGGACTTTCGATCCAGCGAGATATTTGTTACTCTTTTTGTCCGGATAAGATATTTCTTGAATGTATGGTGATTTGGAACCCTTGGTTAGATTTTTATCATTCTACTTTCTCATTGGGCTTTTCTCTTTGAGTTTGATTAATCAGACATTCAAAATTATTTATTACAACATTGACATTGTCACCAACAAGTATTTATTGTTTTAGGTGTAGGATAAGAAACGGGCTGAGTGGATAAAAAGAATGGTAAATTTTTGAAGTAAAGCCAATAATGTGAAGCATGAGCCCAAGAAACATGAAAATGTAATTTTTGTATTATTCATTGAGATTTATTTACAAAAGATTGATTTTGAAAAATATGACAAACCTGGATGATTTTCCTCGATAGCTCGATTTGTACAAGGCAACTTATCGTGGTGCTCCCATTTCTTAGCTAGTAGATGAGCTCTCACGATTCAGAACTGGATTATTTCCCATATTAGGAGCAATCCTCCCAAAATCCATCCATTTTGCGTCAATCAGGTTTTGCACCTTACGCTTTAGAACCTGGCAGTTTTCTATAGAATGACCAATGTACCCCGTATGGTAGTCACATATGGTGTTTGCATCATACCATTTTGGGTATGGTGGTTCTTGAGGTTTCAGAGGATAGGGACTTGATACTTCTCGAATTCAGGAACCTTGAATTTGGGAGGGATTACCACATCTGGAACCAAGCACAGATCAACTGCCTCTTTGACTTCACCAGTACTTCCCTCGATCACCCGGATCATTTCCTCTAGGATTTTCCATTTTTCAATATCCTCTTTAGAGGGATGGTTTGGGCATTCCTCGAGCATGTTGTGAGGGTGAGAAGATGGTATGTATATAGGTGAGGCCCTTGGGTGAACATAAGATGCGTTACCCCAACAACTGTTTGGTAAGCTTGTGAGATGGTGTTTGGAAGTAGGTTATGTATTTGGGCTTGTGTTTGGGTTTGTGAGGGTGCATGCCCTTGAGGATACCCATAATGAACTCCTTCAGTTTGTGGAGACATGGTGGATGGTGGAGAGTTTTGCGGATTAAATCCAGAAGGGTATAATGGGTCGATTGGTTCTCCCGATAAGGATTCCTTTGCATCTTTCTGTTTAGACTGTTGCATGGCCTCCATCAGTCTGGCCACTTCATCTTTTAGTGTCTTGGCCTCATTTCTTAATTCCTCATTTTGTCTTTCTAGCTCGTCCATGATTCTCAATTGTGCACGAGTCCTATAAGGATGTCGAGGAAGTTATCTTTCTCTAATTTTTATGTTAAAGTTTAAAAATTAAATTTTGAGGAACCATTTGAATGCGAAAAGATGTTGATGCAAAATGAGTATGTAAATGAAAAAGATATGGGCTGATTTTTGAAATTTCTTTTTCTGATGATAAATTTATGAATGACTAAATGAATGCATGCTATGCACGAATAATTTTAAGATACTTGAGGGTTTCGAAAATAAGAGAATGTTGCTTCATTTATTTGCCCTTGACTTTTAGCAATTTTATGTTTTTTATGAATTTTGGGTATTTTTTATTTTTCTAGAAAACCCTTTGATTTTGTTGAAAATCTATTTAGTTTTGCTAAAATTTTCCTAACAAAGCATTCTTTAGATTTTCTTTTGAACTTCATTTTCTATCTTTTTGAATCTTTTTATATTTTCAGTATTTTTTAAAAATTATTTTTCTATTTTTCCCTAGGAATTTTATTTTCCTTTTCCTTTATTTTCTATTTTTATTTGATTTTTGTTTTTAATTTTTTTTCTTTCCTTTTGCTTGATTTTTCTTTTTTTGTTTTTGTATTTTCCCCTTATTTTCAGCTTCCTCTTCTTCCATCTGGGATGATTCTGTTCAAATAAATGTCCGTGCATATATATGAACCATGTATCATGAAAGGGTGTGTGCCCTCCTTGCTTCTTATGTGGATTACCTGTCCTAAGGGTCTAAGGCCTTTATGCATGAACCTCTCGAAGGCGGTTAGTAATCCTAGGGTGTAGAGGTCACTAGAGCCAAGTTCCAGTCCATAATGCTTGCCACAACAGTAGAAGTAGCCACTAGTTGCGGGGCATTATGAATAGGACGCACTCTAGCTTGGATTTTCGTGATAGCCACACAGGACGTAGGCCCCAGCGTGATACCACTAGATCCCTCTATTCCTAGGCAGCACTCAGACTCGAGTATAGGACCCTACTCATGAGATGAATGTATGAATGATGTGTGGAGGGCACACAAATTATTGGGATACCTGCAATTGGGGAAATCATAGCAAGTATGAATAGCAATATTGTTCGTCTACCCTAGGGTTGTACAACGAATAGACAAACAAACAAGAGATAGATAAGAAAATAAACAAATCTTGCAAATAAACAGGGAAGGGATCAAATATGACACACTCAATTTGAACGGGCTTGACTCTTTAGAAATTTCCCAGTTGAGTCGCCATCTGTCGCAACCGTAATTCCGACGAGACGACGAACTCGCTAAAATTAAGAAAAATAAATTTTGATTTAATGTGGAGCAGTCACCAAATTTTTATTTAAGGGAAAAAGATTTGAAAAAAACCCTAACTCGAGGATGAGATTCGAAGTTCGGGAGTCGGTTACGAATGGGGAAGGTGTTAGGCACCCCACTCGCCCGTTCCAAAGAACGGTACCCTTAAACTGAGTGTGTGATTTTTGAAATTGTTTGATCCCTTTAATTAGCATGGAAATAAATAACTTGATGGAGGTTAGCCTGACAGGACTTGATCCTGCTCCTACGTATTCCCCGGTGCAATGGGAAACTCAAGGCTTACGTAGTTCTGGTTTGTTTTGAAGGCTTGACCTTCGAAAGTACTTTAGAAGGAATATGATGTTTTGAAAAGATTTTCATTTTTTGAAGGAACCTTCAGTCCACTCATGCACAAGGTCCGAGGCGACTAAGGTAGCACGGGGGCCTATACGAACCACTAAACATCGAACAGCAGTGTAGACCTCCAATTTCCCATTTAGAATTCGTCGTATGAGACCATAGATCCCAAAATATTTGAAAAGCATTTTAATTTTTGAAGGGACTTTCGGTCCACTCATGCACAAAGTCCAAGACGGCTAAGGCAGCACGGGGGCCTATACGAACCACTAACATCGAACAGTAATGTAGACCGCTAGTTTCCCGTTTAGAGTCCGTCGCGTAAGACCATAGATCCCAAAGTATTTTGAAAAGAACTTTATTTTCTGAAAAGGTCCTTTAGTCCACTCATGCACAAGGCCTGAGGCGGCTAAGGCAGCATAGGGGCCTATACGAACTAGTAAAAATCGAACAGCAATGTAGACCGCCAGTTTCCCATTTAGAGTTCGTCATGTGAGACCGTAGATCCCAAAGCATTTTGAAAAGAATTTTATTTTTTTGAAGGAATGAGTTTGATTCAAGATTGAAGAAAAGAATAGAACTTGATTGAAATGGGATTTGTTTTTGAATGTTGGAAAATTAAACTTGACTTGATTAAAAATTAAGGAAAAGAATTGCCAACATACTTCAGTAATCAAGGGATAGAAATTTCATTTCAGATCCAAATTACATAAATAATATCATTTCAAAAACTAGAGAGAAATAAAAAGAGAATGCAACAAAAATCACAGAAATTGGAGATTATTTGAATGATTAAAAACAAAAACAAAAAAACACACGAGTTTTTGGCGCCAAAATTTTAATTCAAATCTCAGAATTTTTAGAAAATATTTTTTGGTAGATCTTATAAATTAAAACTGATAAATTTAAAGATATGGATCATAGGAATAAAAAAAAACAAGTTCAACATAAATCCAACCATAAATGAGCAAGTTATGCACAAATCAAACAAGTTAGGTCCATTTGGACACTGGGAAGAACATGCTTCGGTAATCAGGCGATAAAAATTTCATTTCAGATCCAAATTAGACAAATAATATCATTACAAAAATTAGAGAGAAAGACAAAGAGAAGGAAACAAAAATCATGGAAATCAGAGATCATTTTACTAATTAAAAACAAAAACAAAAAACAGAGACGAAGATCAACCTCAAGAACACACAAGATTTTGGCGCCAAAATTCGGATTCAAATCTCAGAATTTTTCGAAAATATTTTTTGGTAGATCTGAAAAATTAAAACCAATCAATTGAAAGATATGGATCATAGAGATCAAACAAAATAAGTTTGACATAAATCCAACCAGATATGAGCAAGTTATGCACAAATCAAACAAGCTAGGTTCATTTGCGCACCAGGACGAATATACTTTGGTAATCAGGAGATATAAATTTCATTTCAGATGCAAATTAGACAAATAATATCATTCCAGAAACTAGAGAGAAAGTATAAGAGAACGCAACAAAAATCATTAAAATCAGATATCATTTGATTGATCAAAAATGAAAATGAAAAATAGAAACGAAAATGAGCTCGGAAATCCGAGAAGAAGCAAGAAGCTTAAGCGGAATAAAAGTCGGATCTAACCTCAATTGGAAGGTGATGAAGAACTGGTTTGAAGGCAGAGGTAGAGAGTCTCCTAGATCCTCCCTTCAAAAATTCTGAAAATTTCCCTTTCCCCCTCATTTTGGTGAAGGATCTCTCCTTATATAGAAGGAGGAGGGATTAAAGAATTCCTTCTTATCCAATGTGGGACTTCTTTCCCACATAGGAGAATTTTTCCTTTTTTATTTCCTTTTTGGAAATTCTTATTTTATTTGGTGTGGGGTTTCATTTTCTTTTTTCTTATTTTTCCTCTTTTTTTTATTCTTTTTTCATATTTTTATTTATTTATTTATTTTATTTTATTTTTCCATTACTTTTATTTTTATTTTTTGAATTATTTTAGACTAAATCAGTTTTTGGCTAAAAACAAAATAATTTATTTTGGGTTTTGAATCCTCGGACATAATTCGGTGTTCACACAAAGTCATGGCTTTGTAATGTCGCACTCACTATCTCTTAGGAAGCACCATGCATGAAGGAACCCTCGCTACTAACTCTCTGTGAACACCGACTTATGTCTGAGGATTCAAAACCCAAAATAAATTATTTTACTTTTATCCAAAAGGTGATTTAGTCTAAAATAGTTCAAAAAAATCAAAATAAAAGTAATGGAAAAAATAAAACAACAGAAATAAATAAATAAATAAATAAATAACTAAAAACAGAAAAAAAAAAGAATGAGAAAAAATCAGAAGAATAGAAAAGGGAAAAAGGAGAGAACCCACCAAAATTCAAAAAAAAAAAAGAGGTATATATATAAGGGGAGAGGGACACTTTGAAAAGAAAGAAATAGAATTCAAAATTTTCTAAAGGAGGACCTAAGAGACTCTTTACTTCTGCATCCAATTCAGCCCTTAGCCTCCATTAAACCAGTTCTTCATCACCTTCCAAGGTGCTATCAAGTGGTATTCGGAGCACAATAATGGAGGTTAGGTCCAACTTTTATTCTGCTTAATCTTCTTGCTTCTTCTCAGATTTCCGAGTTCATCTTCATCTCTATTTTTCGTTTTCATTTTTTATCGGTTAAATGATCTCTAATTTAGGTTATTTTTGTTGCGTTCTCTTCGTATTTCTCTCTAGTTTCTAGAATGATATTATTTGTCTAATTTAGACCTGAAATGAAATTTGTATCACCTGATTACTAAAGCATGTTCGTCTTGGTGTGCAAATGAACCTAGCTTGTTTGATTTGTGCATAACTTGCTCATTTCTAGTTTGATTTTGTCAAACTTGTTTTGTTTTATTCCTATGATCCATATCTTGGGATTCTTTAATTTTAATTTTTTCGATCTACCAAAACCTATTTTCGAAAACTTCTGAGATTTGAATTCAGATTTTGACGCCAAAATCTCTTGTGTTCTTGAGGTTCATCTTTATCTCTGTTTTTCATTTTCATTTTTGATCAGTCAAATAATCTCTAATTTAGGTGATTTTTGTTGCGTTCTCTTCTTCGTTCTCTCTAGTTTATAGAAAGATATTATTTGTCTAATTTGGATCTGAAATGAAATTTCTATCGCCTGATTACTGAAGAGTGTTTGTCGGGGTGAGCAAATGAACCTAACTTGTTTGATTTGTGCATAACTTGCCCATTTCTGGTTTGATTTTTGTCAAACTTGTTTTGTTTGATTCTTATGATCCATATTTTTCAATTGGTAAGTTTTAATTTTTCAAATCTACCAAAAAATTTTCATAAATTCTATGATTTGAATTCAAATTTTGGCACCAAAATCTCTTGTGTTCTTGAGGTTCATCTTCATCTCTGTTTTTCGTTTTTATTTTTGATTGGTCTAATGATATCTGATTTTGGTGATTTTTGTTTTGTTCTCTTCATCATTCTCTTTAGTTTTTAGAATGATATTATTTGTCTAATTTGGATCTAAAATGAAATTTCTATCGCCTGATTACTGAAGCATGGTTGTCTTGATGCACAAATGAACCTAACTTGTTTGATTTATGCATAACTTGCTTATTTCTGGTTTTATTTTTTTCAAACTTTTTTTTTATTCCTATGATCCATATCTTTCAATTTATTGGTTTTGATTTTTCAGATCTTCCAAATAATATTTTCGAAAAAATTCTGATTTGATATCAAATTTTGGTGCCAAAATCTCTCGTGTTCTTGAAGTTCTTGTGTAGATCTTGTTCTTTTAACCTTGTTTAGGTATTATTTTTCATGTGTTAATCCTTCAAGATATATTCTTTTCTATTTTTTTTTTTTGTTTTTATGTCCTCCTTTTTAAATCAAATCTTCAAAAATTTAGTTTTTCTAGAAACACTTTTCAAAGCTTTTGGGAATCTCAAGTCTCACGCAATAAGCTCTAAATAAGAACTAGAGGTTTCATTGTTGTTCGATATTTAGAGATTCATATGGGTCCTAATGCAGCATTAGTTGTCTTGGACCCTGTACATATGTGGACTAAGAATCTCTTGTAAACAATAAAATATTTCGAAAAGAACATCGTTTTGGGAATCCCAAGTCTCATGCAATGAACTTTAAATACAAACTGGTAGCTTCTTTTTCTGTTCGGTATTTAGAGATTCATATGGGTCCCAGTGTAGCCTTAGTTGTCTTGGACCTTATGCGTATATGGACTAAGAATCCTTTGTAAATAATAAAATATTTCGAAAACATCGTTTTGGGAATCCCAAGTCTCACGCAATGAGCTCTAAATAAGAACGATGGTTTCAATTGCTGTTCGATATTTAGAGATTCATATAGGTCCTAGTGCAGTCTTAGTTGTCTTGGATCCTGTGCATATGTGGACTAAGAATCTCTTGTAAACAATAAAATATTTCGAAAAGAACATCGTTTTGGGAATCCCAAGTCTCATGCAATGAGCTTTGAATACAAACTGGTAGCTTCTTGTTCTGTTCGGTATTTAGAGATTCATATGGGTTCCAATGCAGCCTTAGTTGTCTGGGACCCTGTGCATATGTGGACTAAGAATCCCTTGCAAATAATAAAATATTTTAGAAAGAACATCGTTTTGGGAATCCGAAGTCTCACGCGATGAGCTCTAAATAAGAATTAACGGTTTCGCTGCTATTTGATATCTAGAGATTCATATGAGTCTCAGTGCAGCCTTAGTTGTCTTGGACTCTGCATATATGGACTAAGGATTCCTCCACGATATCGAAAATGCTTTCAAAATCACCCCTCGAATTCTTTACCTACGAAGATCAAGCCTTCAAACCAGAACTACGTAGCCTTGAGTTTCCCATTGCACTCAGGAATACATAGGAGCAGCATCAAGTCCTGTCACGCTATTTTCATACAAACATATTTATTTTCTATTATATCTAAAACGATCAAACAGTTTTCAAAAATACAAAAATCACATACTCAGTTTAAGGGTACCGTTCTTCAGAACAGCAAGTAGGGTGCCTAACACCTTCCTTACTCGTAATTGACTCCTGAACCTAGATTCTTCTCCAAGTTGGGGTTTTTTCCAAATCTTTTCCCTTAAATAAAAATTTGGTGGCAGCTCCACAAATCAAATCAAATTCTTTTTAATTTTTTAGCGAGTTTGTCGTTTCGTCATAATTACGGTTGCGACACTCTCGTTCTGGCAGCCAAATTCATCATTGTGTCTTAGGTTCCATGGTGTTAAGTCCATTCCTCTTCATCTGACGAGGCCAAATCCACCAGTGGTGCTTGCTCAGATCCTTTTACTTAACGACAACGCTCCTCCCACTATCACCCAAGACTTAATCCTAAATCCCCAAATTCTTCCCCCAATACCCTAAATCCCTAAATATCACTCAAACCCTAAATTCCTAAATCTCATTCTCCATCCTTTCTTAGAATTAGAAAGCTCATGTCCTAATTAAAGTGGATGAAATTTGGGAGGACCCTTTTTTTTAAAAAAAAATAAACCAACGTTTTTGTTTGTGTAAATTAAATTGGGCACACATTAATCAAAACCTTGTGGATTAGCCCAAATGGTTACCTCGCATGTGAGGTTACATGTAGGTAACCACTTTCAGACCTGATAAGGTACATTTATTATTTTTATTCCATACCAGATGCTGGTAAGTCCATTTTTCTTTTACATCCGATCTATGTCAATCCTAACATACCTCATAAAACAGAAATTAGTCTTCCTTAAGTTGAGTTTGATTTAAATTTAATAAAGTAAATTAAAATTTTTAAAATACATGAAAACAAAATATTACTTTGAAATAAACAACCCGTGCTTTACAACTTTTTTATGTTTGTCCTAATTTGATTCTTTCTTTTTTTACTAAAATATAAATTTGTTTCATGATGAAATTAAATTTATTTTTCCTTATTATTTTATAAATATTTTTTCTAAATCTCACGCAATAAGTTTTTAATACAAATGAGTAGCACATCTCATCATTCTATATTTTAAAAATTGTATAAGTTTTGGTACAACCTTCACTTAACTTGGTTCTTATGCATATATGGGTTTAGAAAAATTAATTAAATATTACATTATATTTTATTTTTAAAATAAAAGTCGCATTTAAATTTATTTTAATACTCAAAAAATAAATTTTTAATATTTTAAGTTTCTAAATGTCATGCAATGAGCTTTTAATACAGACAAGTAGCATAACCGTATGGTTCTATATTTTAAGAATCGTATAGGTTTCGGTACAAAGTTCGCTTAACTTGGACCCTGTGCATATATGGATTTAAAACTCTAATATATTTTCACAAATTTTCAACTCTCTAAATATTTTATTTTTTAGAGATCAAGTTTCTTAACCAAAACTACGTAGTCTTGAGTTTCTCATTACATCAGGGAATACGTATAAGCAAGATCAAGTTCTATCACGCTATTTTTCATAAACCAGTTTATTTTAATTCTATTTAAGGGATCAAATAATTTTTAAAAATATTAAAATTACACACTCAATTTAAGGGTACCATTCTTTGGAATAGACAAGTAGGATGTTAATACCTTTCCTTTTCGTAACTAACTCTCAAACCTAGAACTCTTCCTTTATTAGGATTTTTCCAAATCTTTTTGCTCATAAATAAAATTTGATGGCGGCTCACAATCATAAATGATTCTTTTCAAATTTTGTCAAATTCATCACTTCATTATAATATCGGTTACGACAAAATGGATAATCAAGAAATGTAAAGGATTTTACGTCACCTCAATGACTACTACTGGAAATTGTTGGGGTATTGTTATGTCTTGTAATGTTGGATTCTAAGACCAGGTTTTCTGTTTATTTGTATTCATGATTAGGTGACATATTAGTATATCAGTTTTTCTTTGCATTTTTTTAGTATGTGATTTTCTACCTAAGTTCAGTATGTTATGAAATGGTGGATACATTTTTGACCTCTAAAATTTCTGCTTTTTGATGTTAACCTTTTAAATATAGGTGGTCAAACTTGATTTTATCTATCTAAGGAAGGGTATCCATAGGCATTGGGATAATGGTTATAGGATTACAATATCAGCTGCTACGTGGGAACAATCTACTCTTATATTTATTCCAAGGTGTAGACCTAATGATGAAACTCAAGAAATGTTGCGTACATCTCAATTTCCCAACACAGATGTTAAGGTAAGGAAGATGAATGTCTAATTGACTTAGCAAGTAAAATATTAAGATCGAACCTTAACTTTTATTCTTCCTATGTTCAGTAAAAATGGTTGAAAAACTTTATCTCACTTGTTTGTGTTATAAATCCTAGGTATACAATATCATGTTTATGTGAAGCTTGCTTGTTGCTTACAATAATGTTTTTTAGGGTACATTGGTTACATTAGGCGATCATAATATTTTTAAAAAAAATCATGATACAATTTGATATTGACATATACTTAAAGTGTCCAAATTCTTTTTGACTCTACAAAAATAACAAGTATGAATTCTTCTTGTTTATGTTCCATTATATATATATATATATATATATATATATATATATATGTATTTATAGAAAATTCATGTTTGATGCATAAATGTTTAGGGGTGGGCAGGAAAAAAAGACCTGCCCGAAACCGATAAATCTAAAGCCCATATTTGGGTAAGGGCGGGTCGGATTGAATATGGGTAGGAACAGGTTTAAACACACAATTAAGAATGGAAAAGTGTGGGCGGATGCGGGTTGCGGTTTTACTAACCGACCTTAACCGAACCGACTGGTCTAATATACATATGTATTTTTTTATTATTTTCCTACCCTTTTTGCAATTTGGGCTTTAGTATTCTAATGAGATGAGTGATGATCCATTACCCAATCAACCAACCTCACCCAAACCAACCTAAGTGTAACCTAATTTGCTTTCCCTCATTCGAACCTACTCTCACTTACACACATAGTCATTTACCTAATATCTCCTCCTTGCGCCGTCCGTGTGTGTGTCATCCTCCTTGACCTCTTCTTTGTTACTCTGTTAGTGCTAGGCCTTGTTGCAATCTCGCGTTATCTTCATCATTTTCCCCTTATTCAAACCCTACTCTCACTTACACACTTAGTCATTTACCTGATACCTCCTCCTTGCGTCATCTGTGTGTCATCCTCCTAGACCTCTTCTTTGTTACCCTGTTAGTGCTAGGGCTTGTCGCAATTTTGCGTTATCTTCATCATTTTCCCCTTATTCTAACCCTACTCTCACTTACACACTTAGTCATTTACCCTTCGTCGTCTTTGTGTCATCCTTGACCTCTTCTGTCTTCTCTGCTAATGCTAGGGCTTCAGCCTTCATGTGTTTAGGGCTTGTTGTCTTCCCGTGTTGTCTTCTTCATTTTACTTCTCCAATAGCATCGGCGCATCACATATCTCCATCCCTCTTCTCTAATACCTTGTCTTTGCTAGGGTTTTGGGGTTAGGGTTTGTTCATCATTATAAATGTTCCTACCTTGCATCCAACCACCACTACAGAAGGCAATACTTTGATTATGTGAAGGTAATGTTAGTAATTTGTTTATTTTAAAATTTAGGGTTTTATTTTTTACAATAAGTTTTATGTTAATTTGTTAACTTTCTTTTGTTTATTATGTGTAGTGTTTACTGAAATGTACTCTTTAGGGTTGAATCCTCTTGATTTGGCCTGATACAAATGGTTGCCTTTACGGAGGGGGTCCTAAACTGACTTAGCCACTGAAGTATGATTTTGAGGGGGTCCAACATCTCCTAATTCCCTTTATAGAGGTAAATTTTTTTATATGTAAATTTCTTTATCTTGTTTACATTCACTGTTTGGTCTAAATTTTTTTTATGTGTAGATTTGGTCTAAATTTTTTTGCATATGGTACGAATTGGATTTGTGGATGGTGAACAACCCTAAATGAAAAGGTATTGGGGTTCTTCTTTTGTGATATCTTATTTGTGTTTTCTATTTTCACATTATATTGTACTTTATTTTAAGTTATTATATCTGTCTTTGTCATTCTAAGTTTTCAATTGGTTAATTTTATTGTTATGTTGCAGGTGCCTCAGTGGAAATTAGTGAATTTTCCTCTTAAAAGAGCTTAAGTCTTCACCATTGCATCTTGCCATCTTTGGTTGCCTTTGTCAGGTTCTATTAATTTATATACTGATATGTTTTGATAAATGTATGATAATGACTTGGCTCCTGTTCTGTTGCTTATTATTAAAAGTGCAATGATAACTTGGCTGAGATTGATCTATGCTCTTGAGTTACATGTTCCCCAATACTTCTTTGGTGTTTTCTAAGGCCAATGTATGCTTAATGAATAATGTTTGCTGATATTCTGAGATTCTAATGCATGATCTTTTGTTCTAGTTGTTGGGATTATATAAATGAAACTTTGTTGCTGAGATTATATGATGTATGACCTTGTGTGATATTGTTTCAAGTCTGTGATGCTTAAACTGATAAGCTCCCTCTTCTTGATCTCTGATTCTATGATGGTTATCTATCAGAGAATTTTTTTGAAACCTCTTCCTATTCCTCTTTGATACTACACTCTGATCTTTGCTTTTATGGTATTTATCCGAGAATGTTTTTTAAGCTCCCTCTACCTCTTTTATGCTATATTTTGATCTTTTATTCTGTGATGTCTTTTTGAAAAAATTCTAAACTCTGAATCTCTTATTCTATGATGCCTTATCTAAAAAATTTTTACACTCTATGTTCCTGATCTTTCATCCTATGATGCCTTTCTAGAATTTTTTATTAAACTCTCAATCTCTGATTCTATGATGACTTTTCTGAAATCTTTTTACACTATTTGCTCTTCATCTCTTCTATGAAAGTTTTTGAAAATTTTTGAAACCTTTTCTTACTGGTTTCTGATTCTGTGTTGTGTATCTAGTTCCTGGTTTTGACACTCCATCCTCTTGATCTATGATTCTGTGACACTATGAGAATGGTTTTTTAAACTTCATCTCTTATTGGTTTCTAATTTTGCTTTCTTCTTCTATAATGGTTATCCGAGAATGGTTTTGTAAACTTTTCCTCTTTTTGCTTTCTGATTCTTTGATACTTATTTGTTTTTAAGCTTCCCCTTTTCCTACTTTCTAATTCTACTTGCTGATTTTATGATGCTTATCTGAGAATGGATTTTTAAACTTTCCTTCTTCCTACTTTCTGATTCTGCTTGCTGATTCTATGATGCTTATCTGAGAATGGATTTTTAGACTTTCCTTCTTCGTGTATCTAATTCTGCTTACTGATTCTATGATGCTTATCTGAGAATGGATTTTTAAACTTTCCCTCTTCCTGCTTTCTGATTCTGCTTCCTGATTCTATGATGCTTATCTGAGAATGGATTTTTAAACTTTCCCTCTTCCTACTTTCTGATTTTGCTTCCTGATTCTTTTATGCTTATTTGTTTTTAAAATTTCTCTCTTCCTATTTCTGATTCTACTTCCTGATTTTATGATGCTTATCTGAGAATGGATTTTTAAACTTTCCCTCTTCCTACTTTCTGATTTTGCTTCCTGATTCTTTGATGCTTATTTGTTTTTAAAATTTCTCTCTTCCTACTTTCTGATTCTACTTCCTGATTCTATGATGCTTATCTGAAAATGGATTTTTAAACTTTCCCTCTTCCTACTTTCTGATTTTGTTTCCTGATTCTTTGATGCTTATTTGTTTTTAAACTTTCTCTGTTCCTGCTTTCTGATTCTACTTACTGATTCTATGATGCTTATCTGAGAATGGATTTTTAAACTTTCCCTCTTCCTACTTTCTAATTTTTCTTCCTGATTCTTTGATGCATATTTGTTTTTAAACTTTTTATCTTCCTGCTTTCTAATTCTACTTCCTGATTCTATTATGCTTATCTGAAATTTTTAAACTTTCTCTCTTCCTGCTTTCTAATTCTGCTTCCTGATTCTATGATGCTTATCTGAGAATGGATTTTTAAACTTTCCCTCTTCCTATTTTCTGATTTTGCTTCCTGATTCTTTGATGCTTATTTGTTTTTAAAATTTCTCTCTTCCTACTTTATGATTCTACTTCCTGATTCTATGATGCGTATCTGAGAATGGATTTTCAAACTTTCCGTCTTCCTACTTTCTGATTTTGGTTCCTGATTCTTTGATGCTTATTTGTTTTTAAAATTTCTCTCTTCCAAACTTCCGATTCGCTACGATTATGATGCTTATCGAAAATGGATTTTCCTCTTCTTACTTTCTGATTTTGCTTCCTGATTCTTTGATACTTATTTGTTTTTAAAATTTCTCTCTTCCTGTTTTCTTATTTTACTTCCTGATTATATGAAGCTTATCTGAGAATGGATTTTTTAACTTTCTCTCTTCCTGTTTCTGATTCTGCTTGTTGATTCTATGATGCTTATCTGAGAATGGATTTTTAAACTTTCTCTCTTCCTACTTTCTGATTTTGCTTCCTGATTCTTTGATGCTTATTTGTTTTTAAACTTTCTCTCTTCCTGCTTTCTGATTCTACTTCCTGATTCTATGATGCTTATCTGAGAATGGATTTTTAAACTTTTCCTCTTCCTGTTTCTGATTATGCTTGCTGATTCTATGATGCTTATCTGAGAATGGATTTTTAAACTTTCTTTCTTCCTACTTTTTGATTCTATGATGCTTATCTGAGAATGTATTTTTAAAATTTCTCTTCCTACTTTCTGATTCTACTTCCTGATTCTATGATGCTTATCTAAGAATGGATTTTTAAAATTTTCCTCTTCATACTTTCTGATTCTGCTTCCTGATTCTTTGATGCTTATTTGTTTTTAAACTTTCTCTCTTCCTACTTTTTGATTTTGCTTCCTAATTCTAGAATGCTTATCTATTGTCAAACTTTCCTCTGCTGATTGGTTTCTAATTTTGGTTTCTGGTTCTGGTTATCTTATCTGAGAATGCTTTTTCTAAACTTCCTTCTAATTCTATTTTATGAATCTGTTTTCTTCTTCTATGATGGTTATCTGAGAATGCTTTCTAAACTTCATCTCTACATGCTTTGTGATTTTGGTTTCTAGTTCTGGTTATCTTATCTGGAGAATGTTTTTTTAAACTTCCTTCTAATTCTATTTTATGAATCTGTTTTCTTCTTCTATGATGGTTATCCGAGAATGCTTTCTAAACTTCATCTCTACATGCCTTCTAATTTTAGTTTCTAGTTCTGGTTATCTTATTTGAGAATGCTTTTTTTAAATCTTCTCATTCTATTTTATGAATATGCTTTCTTCTTTTATGATGGTTATCTGAGAATGCTTTCTAAACTTCATCTCTTCATGCTTTCTAATTTTGGTTTCTAGTTCTGGTTATCTTATATAAGAATGCTTTTTTAAAACTTCCTTCTGATTTTATTTTATGAATCGTTTTCTTCTTCCTATGATGGTTATTTGAGAATGCTTTCTAAACTTCATCTCTTTCTGCTTTCTGATTCTGGTTTCTGGTTCTGGTTATCTTATCTAAGAATACATCGTATAAACTTCCTTTCCTTGGTTTCTTCTTCTGTGACCGAATCTCTAAATGTTTACATCTCCTATACATCTATGATGTTTTTTTATTGAGTATGCATTTGGCCTATGATGGTAAACCAATGTTGAATGCTCCCCTCTTATTCTATAATTATATTGAGATATAATTCTCATCTTTGATAAATAAAGTCGATTAGGTTGTGATGTGTGCTCGAGTTAGATGTTAGTCTTAAGCTGAGCTAGAAAGGTGATAAACTTAGTAAGCCAAACATAAGTCCCTCTTATATCAATAGTTAGCCTTAGCTGGTAGTAGTTGACTACGACTTCTTCATTCTAACAGTATGGAGTAGTCTAGTCAACATCTGCCTACCTCCAATACCGAACAACCCTCAGCTGCGGATGTTGGTGAAAATCCACAAACAACAAATGAAGCTGTTGTTCTTGATCAATCTCAGCCAATCCCTAAAAATTCTAGAAAAAGAAAGCCAAATGCAAGTGGAACTAGATCTACTTCACTTGTTCGGGACCATTACAACAGATTGCCTTTAGTTGAAGGTGTTACACCTCAAGCTGCTTGCAAATATAGTAGCAAATCTTTTTATTGTCACCCTAAGATCCATGGCACCTCCTCCATGTCATCCCACCTTCTAAGATGTCCAAAGTAGACTCATGCCATTAGTAATGACCCAACTCAAATAATTTTATCCTTCAACCTTCATAAGAGTGGAGAGTGTTCAAATTTACAATCTGTTAGTCAAAGATTCAATGTAGAGGCTTGTAGGAAGGTTCTTGCCACTTTTGTCATCCTAGATGAACAACCATTTAAAATTGTGGATAGTGAGGGTTTCAAACTCCTTTGTAAGCAGCTGCAGCCTCAATTTAGCCCACCTTCTAGGCACACTCTAGCAAGAGATTGCTATCAATTGTATTTGGATGAGTCAGATTGAGGGCATTCTTGAGGTCCAATAGTAGTAGAATTTCCTTAACAATAGATTGTTGGACTTCTATCCAAAACTTAAATAATTTGACTTTGACTGCTCATTATATTGATAATGAATGGAATTATAACAAAAAAAGAATCTCTTTTTCAATAATTGCTAACCGTAAGGGTGAGACAATAGGTAAACAAGTAGAATAAGTGTTGAGAGAGTGGGGAATTAAATATTTTTGTTCAATTACTGTTGATAATGCTTCTTCAAATGATGTGACCATTAATTATCTGAAAAAAAATATTAAACTCTTTCAATGCATTAGTCTTAAATGGAGAATTTTTTTCACATGCGGTGTTGTGCTCACATCCTTAACCTAGTGGTAAATGATAGGTTAAAGGAAATGCAACCTTCAATATCCAACATTCGAAATGCTATTAGGTTTGTTAGGTCCTCACCCCAAAGGTTAGCCAAATTTTAAGAATGTGTTGCTTATTCTAAGATTTCATGTAAGAAACTAGTTAGTCTAGATGTGTCTACTAGGTGGAACTCAACTTATCAAATGCTAGAATCAGCTAAAAAATACCAAGCTGCATTTGATAAGTTGGAGTTTGAGGATCCTAGTTTTAGGGAATACTTTGGGGCAGCAGCTACACCATCTAATTTTGATTGGGAGAATGCTAGGGTGTTCATCAAGTTTTTAAAATTTTTTTATGATGCCACTAATGTTTTTTTAGCCTCTACTCATGTATCAATTCATGTTGCATTCAATCAAATTTCTCTTATCTATTGTGAGTTGACTCAAGCCTCTATGAATCTGAATACTCTTTTTGCTACCATGGGATATGAGATGAAAAGAAAATATGATAAGTATTGGGGTCAGGTTATTGATACAAATAACCTTCTTTATCTTGGAATCATGCTTGATCCTAGGTTTAAGTTTAATTATGTTGAGTGGTGTTTTCGTGATATGTATCCAAGTGAGAGTGAGTTTGTTGTTGAGTTATCCCTTGGTGTCAAGTTGAATATGTCTAGACTTTACCAATGGTATGCTGCTCTCCATGACCAGCAGCATAGTGTTATTCAATCTCAAAATTCAGTTCATTGAACCCAACCCCTCTTTTAGTTGCAAGCCATACTTCTAGAACTAATGCGTTTAGACAGCATCTTAGGGGAAAAAATTTCAATTGATGCGAGAAATGAACTTGAGAGGTTTTTGAGTGAACCATGTGTAGATTATAATGAAAAATTTGACATCCTTTTATGGTGGAAACAAAACAGCTCTCGTTTTCCCATATTGTCCACCTTAGCTAGAGATGTCTTAGCCACTCCAGTTTCCATTGTGGCTTTAGAGAGTGCTTTCAACACTAGGGGTAGGGTCTTAGACACCTTTAGAAGTTCCATATCCCCTCAAATGGCTGAGGCTCTTATTTGTACACAAACCTGGTTAAAGTCCTCCACTCAACACTTTAAGGAGTGCCTATTCAATAAGGACTTGGAGCTTTCAGAGAAAGTATTATCAGGTACTAATTGATGCACCTATTTTTTTGTTAATTCTTTTATGTTATTATTCATTTATTTGTTACTTGTATATGTGCATCCAATTGGAAAAATTTGGAAAAAAATGGATTTGTTGTTGGAATTGGAGTGGGAGAAGGGTCTTCCACATAGCAGTCACAGCCAAGTAATCTTGGCTGAAACAGAACAGTAAAATATTAAATTCTTTTAATTTCTTAATTCTGTGTTTATATAAGTTTTATTGTTTTAAATACCTTTTAAGTGTTGCATTATTCTTAATGTTACAGCATTCCAAATCTGCTAGTTTTTTGACTTTTTGGAGTCTAATTTTTGAGTCATTTATAATTTATGGTTTTTAAACCTGTCATTTCAATTGGGGTTTATTTTGAAATGAAACTGACAACACAAAGTGAAGAACTTTGTTGAACTCAATTGTAAATAAGTTGATTTTCAGCCTTTACTCATTTTTCACTATTTAAATTTATTAAATTTAGACATTGCTATCCAATACTGTCATTTCTACTTATTTTTGTATACAGTGAGAAAATTTGGATTATTGTTGCATAAGTGATGAATGAATGAATCACTGAATGATGATGCTTATATGCTTCAATAAGATTTGCATCTGGTAATTCAATATTCATTACTTTCTCCTTATATGCTTCTTAATTGGTATGCACTTAGGTTGTAGCTTTAATTTCTATTTATGTATGCCTTTCACAATGCAAATTGTTGATTCAAAATTCATGAATTTTTGTTGATCTTCATAATTCATTTGGTTATGCTTCCATTGGTACACTAATTTCTAATCCTAGTAGTTTTTAATTCATTTTAATCTTCAATATATATTTACTAATTTAATTTTATCTTTGTTTGGCAGATTTTGCATTAAGCCATTGACTGTACCTGTACCCCAAAACCAATTGGAGTCTGGATGTTTCATGTCTCTGTAAACATTCAATATTTGTTGATGACTTGCTGTGCTGTAATATTTTAAATTATAATTTGTAAATTAATTTTAAATTTTTTGTATGCTTGTTTTTTATTCAAAAATGATGTATAATGTTGTGTATTGTGTACATTAAACTAAATTTAAGTTTATTAATTTATGATATTCAGAATATGGATGAATGGATAATTAGGAATTATACATTTGAATTTTATTATGGATGAATGCATAACCAGGAATCATACATTTAATTATATTTGGAGATTAGAATTGATTCAAAATTACACTTATACAGTTATGATTACAGTTATATATTATGATAATATTTTGAAACTTGTTAAGGACAATATTCCATTTTTACAGCTTCATAATTTTAAACATTAAAATAAAGTATCAATCAATAATTTGTAAATCATTTTTAAACGTTAAAAAAAAATTAAAAGTGTGAATTCAGCATTATAAATTTTTTTTAACCCACAATGTAAGCTTAAAACAGTTTTAAATTTTAAAAAAATAATTCAAAAGTGTCAAAATTTATTATTATAAATTTTTTTTGAGCCCACAATGTAAGCCCAAACCGCCTAAATCTGAATTTCCTACTCGAAATCCGACTTATCTGAAACCCAACTTACCTGATCCATTTATTGGGCGGAAACGGTCCATACATATATAATAAGCGGTTCTGGACGGTTCTATGTTTGGCTACTCGAACCGTCCGCCGATCCACCCCTATAAATGTTTACTTATGCTATTTTATTTTATTTTTAATGGACTAGTAGCTGAATTATTCTTTTGATGGAAGGGTTAGCCCATAGAATAATTTTAACCCACTTGATTTAGTGAGCTTTTTGGTCTGATGGGCTTTCTTGATCCCAAGCCACAAGGTCAGGGCTAAATAGGTAAAGGTTATCTTATTTCACAACTTTACTCATTAGTGGAAAGAGATCTCACATTCATTTATTACGTTATGGACTTCTTTAAAAAATAAACTTTTACTTAAATATAATGTCACAAATTATGTTGATGTAATTTTTCATCATTATTATAATTTTAAACATTCTTAGAGAATAATTATATATAGAATTTATTTTGAATAAATATCAACAAATCTAAAAATTAATAATAAAATAAAATTATTTTATTTAGAAAATTTTAGATATAATAAAAAGAATTCAAATATAAAAAAATTAATTTTATAATATATCATTTTTACTATAATATAAAATATGAATAATTAATGAGATTGTATGAATTTTATTTATTATTATTATAATTTTGATTTATCTCAATCAAACTTTCAACCTAATAAAATATTATGTATTTAAAAAATATTATTATTATTATTATTATTATTATTATTATTATTATTATTATATTTTAATTTTTTATTCAATGACATAAATGTATTTTAAAAGTTATTAA
The DNA here is from genome assembly GCA_026541065.1 of Canavalia ensiformis. Lineage (NCBI taxonomy): Eukaryota > Viridiplantae > Streptophyta > Magnoliopsida > Fabales > Fabaceae > Canavalia > Canavalia ensiformis. Next base: position 300,329 of record JAMKYM010000798.1, read on the forward strand.
TGGAAAAGAATCTAACATCCACCTCTTTTGTTATGGATTTCCATTGATAATAAAAAAAATTATATTTAATGTCAAAAATTATGTTGATGTAATTTTTTTCAATAGTCTAATTATTACAAGCTTATTTGAATATTGAATTATAACATTATTTTTAATAGAAAACAATAAAAGATAAAATATTCTTTATCATTTATTTGATTTTAATGTATTTTTTTTCTTTCTATTTTTTTATTTATTTCTTTGAAGTCTTATTTTATTGTAGTTTACGCTAAATGTTAATATATTTTTAAGTTAGATTTTAACAAGTCTTTTAAATTATATTGTTTAGCAAATATTTGTGTAGTATTTTAAAGATATTTTTCATTTTTCAAAGAATTAGAAAGAAAAATTTAACTTGCAATTCAAAGTGAATACATATATATTAATAAAAAAATTATTTATAGCTTATAATAAACTTATCAATAAATGTACAATTTAATAAGAAATCAAGTTCAAACAAAATGACATAAAATTAAGATTGAGATGGCCTAACAAGTAATAAGTTATAGAAATATTTATGTAATAATTTTGTTATTAGAAATAACAAATGATCTTCATAAAAAATTAATATCAAAGACTCCATGTGTTAGAACAATGTTAATTTTAATAGAGATAATTCTAATACAAGATAGTGTTCAATTTGTAAAACAACATATGTCTATATATATTTATTTTAGAAAATTATATGTGTTTATAAATTTAATAATGATTAAAAATTAATGGATCTCAAAGTTTAAATAATGTATAATCACTAATAAAATTTTTTAGAAAAAATATTTACAATAAAAGGTGGAATAAAATGATAAAGTTAGATGGTGTCCGAAAATCATAAATTGATTTCATAAATGCTATAGTCATTTATTTGATAAAAAAAAATATAAAATCAAGTTGCATCAACTACAAATATTTTTTTATTATTGAAATAACACAAAAAAAAATAAAATATAATATATTATAAATAAAACAAAAATAATAAAAAAAAAGAAACTACAGGTTAAAATTAAAAATATATAACTGAAAAATGATATAAGTTTTGTAAGAAGCTACATCTTTTAAATAAAGGTGTCATTTACTTTAGCATTTTTGAAAAATTTCCAAAACACATGTTTGAGTAGGTTGTAATAAACTTTATTTCATTATTTACAAACTTATGACGAGGTTTAATGCCTTGTAATCTTTTTGGCCAAATTTTTATAGTAAGTTTAATATTATTTAATATATATATATATATATATGATGTATTCCATAATTTTTTTTATTTATTTTATTATTTTATATATTAATTTTAATATTTAAATATTTTAAATTGTGAAATTATATTTACTATATTTTGAATAATTTATTAATATTTTTAATTTTTTTAATTTTAATTTGATATTTTGATTCCTTCATTGATAATTAACAATATTTGTGAATCTATAATTTTTATTTAATATACATATAAAAATTTTTCATAATATTTTGATTGCATTATGAAATATTAACTTATCTACTATCAAATTTTGCATGATATTTTATGTATGTTAATGAAATTTTATATTACTTTCTTTTATAAAAAAATTATAATTTTAAAAAAAATTATTACTTATAAGTTATTACAAATATAAAAATATAAATAATATTTTAACATCTTTTAGATCCAATAGTAACTTGTCTACTGTCAAATCTGGCAAGGTTTATACCTGTAAATTTTAATCATTTAAACTTTACTGTATTTATTTAATAGTTTGTTTAACGATTTAAAATTTGTATTTATTGAGTTTTAATGATTAATTATATTTATTTCTAAAATATTGGTTGAATTATTTTTATATTAACAATATCAATTATTTTGTTTAGATAATATATTATTTTTAATACTAATATTACATTATCAAAATAATTTTAAATCTTTTATCAAAATTTTCCAAACGTTGAATATACGAATCTTTCGTATTGAAATTTCTCATATTATTACATAACTTACCATTATTTTGTATGTATTTCATGAAAATTTTATTTTTTAATTTTTTATTGATGTACGAATTTTAAAGATTTACATGAAATATTTGTTTCAATTTAAAATATTAATAATAGTTTAGATATATTTAAAAATTCAAAACGGGTCAGGATATTAGTTCCTTAATTTAGAAGAAGCTACTTAACATAATAAAAATAAATATAATTTTAAAAAAATCATTCAAGAATAATAATTCTAATTTAATACATAGAAATTGATAATGCAATTCAGATCCTTTTTTAAAACTGATTTTTAATTAAATTTAATTTTGGAATCAGGTTTTAACCAAAATTATTTTATCAAATCATATGTTAATAAAGAAATCAATTCTAGTTAGAAAATGGTTTACATCGTTTAAATTTTTAAAACGTAATTTGGTTGAATTTTATTATGGTTTGATTTAAATAGTTTCTAATTATTTTTCTACAACCTTGAAAAGATATTTAGAGTATAAATTTTTGAGAAAATTAATTTTTTTATCCTTTTAAGTTATGTTAAGTTTGGATTCCATCCTCTAACTTTTTCTTAAATTAAAATTAATTTTTATAATTTTTTTAAGTTATTCTTTCAATTATAATGATTTTAAATCTTATGAAAAATTTATCAAAAATTGATTTTTTAATAATTAATAAAATTAAACAAGGAATTTCTCTATATATAAAATTTTAACCTATATATCAAAGTTTTGTATGATTTTATTGATTAAAATAAAAAATCTTAGCGTAAAAATTAAAAATAATTTTAATCAAAATTTAATTTTAGAATACTCATTTATTATTATTTTTCTTTCAATTATCAATTAAGGGATTCCTCTAAATGCTAGAATACAACTAACACATTAAATTTTGTGATTTCATTAGAGAGATTGAGGTAACTCTTTTCTTACGATTTTTGTCTACTTGAATATGAAATTTTTATATTTTGAATATTATTTATCAAATTTCTTTAGATCTTTTTCTTTTCATTAACATACAATTTTTTTAAAAAAAATTAATTTAGTGTTTTATGATCTATACATAAATAATTAAATAAATAAAAATAACTCAACTAATTTTTTTAATTTTTAATGAGTTTTAAGATAAATTTAATGTTATGATAGAACAATTAATATGGAAAAAAATTAAAAGACTAATTTAAATAAAAAAAATTGATGACAAAGTTAAAATTTATCTTAAATTTAGAGGATAAAAATGTTAAATTTGTCATAATTTTTAAATTATCTATATTCTCTTAATCTTACTTGCATATCATTTCTTACATATACATATTAGTTATGAATAACGACTTGTTCATGATATACTTAATTTACTAAATCATATAATACATATCCAAATATTTAGACTTTATATATATATATATATATATATATATATATATATATATATATATATATATATATATATATATATATATATATATATATATTATCATTAAAGGTACATCAATCTAATATTTTATGAATGTAAGTAACTTAGAGTACAATAAATGAGGTGACATAGATAAATATATATATCAACAAGAAATCTTTACACTTAAGCAAAGGACCTCAAGCTTTTTTTTTTTTTTTTTCAACTTCTCTTTTTTCTACCTATACTCTTGTCTTATAATTGTTGTCTGCGATCATAGAATGTGAAATCCATGATCCATCTGTTATGTCAAAGTTACCTCAATATTAAGAAGAAGATAATTCATGTTGCAAGTTCATTATGAAAATCATATAGTTACATACAAGAAATATAGTGAGGGATGAGTGAGACGTTTCGTTCAAGTAAAGTACAAATAGAGGTAATATGTTATATTGTATTTTAGTATGAGCAAAATATAAGTTCTTTGACAATATTAAAAAACTATCATAAAAACAATCATAATATATAATGTATGAATGTATTTACTCTTTTTAAACTTGAAATTTATCATTTCCATGATATGCAAATATATGTAGGTTCAAATTATTATCTTTTCATCAAAACAATATGAGTAACAAGATCCAATTTCTAAATCAAGTGTGCCTTCGGCAACACTAGCATCATCATTTCATGTTTTGTAAAAATCATAAAATTGGTTGATCGGTAATGATAATCATCAAAGCCTCGTTAAGATGACCAAGTCTAACATAATAGTCTCGACTATAAGAAACAACCTCAGACTATTAAGAGGCTCAAACCTAGCTCATTACCCTCTAGGCTCGAAAATTATCATTTTCATGAACTTTGATCTATTTCTATCATGAGTTGACCCCTATATTTCTCAGTTTCCTTGCACAGAAGAGCTTGCATCTACATTGAAGATTTCTAAATAATATTTTTATACATATGATGTATGTCAATTACTTACTTAGTATGATTTTCATTTTTCACATTTACCTCATATAAATGCTTTGCCTTCTTTTTCAAAGAACAAAGAAAAAAATCAAAGAAAATTTTTAAAAAGAAGCCAAAATTCTCGATAATAAAGGTAATGTGAATGAATAAATGATTGGCTAGTATGACTTGATGAGATAAGTGTGAGCTAAGGAAGGCATTAGCATTCTTGCAATTTTGTGTTGATAATTTTTTTTTTGAAAAAATATAGTTTAGGAATTTTGTCTATAATTTTTTTATTTTTAATTAAATCATTTTACTAGAAACAAGATTTTTAAGAATAATATTTTTGAAAAATTTATAAAACTTTTATTATTGTTTAAAATTTTTTGAAACAATAATTTTACTTTCAATTATTGTAAAATTTTTTAGTAATTTTATAGCAAAAGTTATCATGAAAAAAATTATTTTTACTAATTTAAAAATTAACATTTTAAATAATTTTTATATTTAGAAACTATTTTTAATTTTTATTAAACATGAAAAACTTTTATTCACATATCATTTTCTTGAAAATATTAACCATTTCTTATATATACAAAATACTACCTAAACAATTATTTATAAAATACTAATAATTTTTTTATCCTATACAAAAGAATAATTTTTAATTTTTTTTCCTGAAAAAATATTTATACATTATAAATAATAAACAAACAATATCTGGAATTGTAAAGAAAAAAAAATCTAAAATTACAATTCAACCTTTTATTTGAAACTTGTAGAGAATTTAATAATAAAAATTAGGAAAATATATTAGAAAATATTAATCTGTATGAACTCAAACGTTAATGTAAATTAATATTCATGTTAAATTAAAAATTTTAATTTATTTGGCCTCAAAATTTAAAATCCAACATAAAATAAAAATCAACATGGAATTTAGCTAGAAACAAATATAAAATAAAACGGACAAGTCAGTACCACATCTATTTTGTTGTACGACCCTCTCCAATCCAAAGAGACTACCGTGGCAGCAACCACTTCTGCTGGCGGTGCTTTGGTCTGTTTCGCTCGCCCCAATGAAGGACTTTCAATCCGATTCGTTTTCCGTCGTTCGCCTCAACATCGGTAATCCCTCCTTTCCCATTTTCTCACACGTCGTTTTCCCCCACCCCAATTTCGCTGATTTTCTTCGCGAAATCTTTTCCAGGAGGGAAGAAATTCTGCACCACCACAGATACTCTCACTCAACGCGAACCCGATTCAATGCTTGCCGCTATGTTCAGTGGCCGTCATACTCTTTGCCAAGATCCTGAGAAGGCAATTGCAAATTATCATTATTATCATTATTACTATTTATAAATTTCTAATTATGAATTTTTAGGTATGTTTATATTTGCAGGGATATGTGTTTGTTGATAGGGATGGTAAACACTTTCGACACATTCTGAATTGGTTAAGGGACGGCGTGGTGCCCACTCTCGAGGAATCTCAATACACAGAACTGTTGAGGGAGGCTGAGTACTATCAGTTACTTGTAAGCAGCATTCTGTTCTATTGGATTGCTGTTATTATCTGATGCTCAAAATTACTTTCTGAAGATTCTTTGGTTGAGGTTGCCATGCTGATACCTCAACACTGCGATAGCGTGGCTGTAATTTCTAATTTAAAACCATGTTAGGATGAGGATTCTACATGTTTAATTTCATTTACTACTACCTTAGTTTGAGATTAGTTTGCTCAGGCTAGGATGTTGCCAGAAAAGCACTAAGAGTTGATGAGTACTTGCGATATCAATTTTGTCTGTGATAAGAATGTCCGTTCTGTGATGATGCCTTGTTTCCACCATTGGATCCTTATCGCATGTTTATCTACTTTTTTTTCTAATTCCTTTTCAACTATGAGTAGGTTAATGGATGCGTTTGATAGGTTTTGGACACATGCTCTCTCATCTTTCGTGCTTAGCTCTAAAGACAATGCAGTGTTATTTCCCCCTTTTCTTTTTCTTATTTTTTAATTCTTTGGGATGTTTATTCTTGCAAGCTTTTGCCTGTTAGTTTGATGATCGAACAACTTCTTTTCTTCATTAGTTTTCCAGAACTAAAATTTAAATACAAGGTTCTCATTCATTGTGGTTTTTGTATCAAGAACAGTAATTTGTGATGGAAATTTGCCCCTTCTTAACTTAAAATCATGTTCTTTGATATGTTCTAAACAAATTATGCGTACTTCCACTTGCTTTTATTACTTACATAGTATATTTGCCATGATATTAAATTTGAAGTTTCTTATATATCTTCTGCCTGGATTTCTTCTAATTACTTTACCAAATGGAAAAGAAACTGAGACTTCAGCTCTTCCTAAACCTGTGATCACTTGCTTAACCTCAGGGACTTATAGATGGAATCCATGCTGTCCTTAATAAGAGGAAGGAAGATGATGAGTTGCATACAGAGTTGACACGTACAGATATCATCAAGTGTATACAATCTGAGAGAGTAAAATTTCGAGGGGTCAATCTTTCTGGCCTTGACCTGTCTAAACTGGTAATTTCTTGGACCACAGATGTTTCTGAATGGTATCTTAATTACTAGTAAAGCAGTCATGTGATTACTTGAATTTGAGTTTTGGAAAAACCTGTGGATTTTTCTTTATCCATCAAATGCATCTCTTCCCTGTTAACTTTGATTTTTCTTGTGTTCTGTAACTTCAGTTCTGTCAACAAAAGGAAGTTGTATGCTCCTATACTTTGACAGAAAATTTTGAATTCACTTCATATTTACGTTCAATATTATTAACAACTGAGACTTCTGAAGAATGTTTTGTGGCAAAATGTGACATGTAAGGTGTTTTAACTTGGGTGGAGAAAATTACTTCAACAACCATTTCCTGGGAATCAGGATAATGTATGATTGAAGTTTATGTCTTCTTCGATGGGAGTTTTTTAAATGGAAAATATATGCAGGATAATGTCTGCTAAAATTATCCCATGACACAGTCTTGACTCTTGATCTCTTGGTTATGAATTTTTTTCAGGATTTATCATTTGTGGATTTCAGCTATGCTTGTCTTAAAAATGTGTTTTTTTCACGAGCAAACCTTCAATGCGCAAAGTTTCGAGTAAGTATGATTCTGACCAGACTTAATACATACTTGAGAACAATGAAATCCAACATTTTATTGACCAGATTCTTTAATTTACAATATATATGATTGATGTAAATGATTTATGGTACAGCATTTAGCAGAGAATTTTTTTGCTATTGTGGTCACATTTTTCTTGATTATTTTTTAAAACTTATGACACTACATGCTTATCTTGTGTTAGTTACAAGATTGCATATTTAGCTATTATTTACCACATCACCATATAGATTTAATTTATAATTTATTCTGAACCTATTTAATTTAATAGGATGTTGATGCTGAGGCCTCCATCTTTCACAATGCAACTTTGCGTGAGTAAGTCACTCTGAAAATTCTACAATTCAATTGCTTACAATACTTGCAGGCCTCTATATTATTTCTTCTTGCCTAGGGAAGATGTGAATTTACTGGGGCAAATCTTCGTGGTGCTTTATTAGCTGGTGCATACCTTCAGAGTGCAAATCTACAAGGTATGTTATTATTTTGTGTTTATATGCTTTTCATCAATTGTCGATTGCATGTCTGGAATTAATGCATGTACTATTGCCACATGTTTCCTTGTCATTTCTGTGATTAACCAAAAACATTACCAATACCCACAACAACCTAGTGTTATCTCACTACTAGTTGAATGACCTGTGCAATGCACGAGTAAGTTATTGTGTTTTAGTATTTGAAATTTATTCTATCATTAATGGATACGTAAAGCTCCTTTGGTTGCCATGGTACTAGAATGCAATATTATCTCCCACCTTGAGATTCAACGGTGTGCAAATTTCTTACCAACCTTCCTTGCATATCATTCATTCTTAGTCCTTTTTTTCTTATACGATGTGTGACATGTTGCTCTCATTCTTGCCCCATGAACAAATGTAATATGTCGCTGACCACTCTTGCTGCCTGAATAGGCTACAGTCATCGAAATAAGTTAAGGATTAAAACAAAAAAGATAAACATAAAGCAATCCTTTGATAACATAAAATCTAAAACCAATCAAGGCATTTTTTCCAGAAGCTGAAGGAGAAGAAACATCGCTATCCCACATCAGAATCCCAGCATTATCATCTGTCTGTGACTGTGGTTCTTCATTTGCTTCTGGTTGGACTTCAGGCAAAACCTCTTGATTCTGATCTGGCCCACAACTTTTTTATCAGGCTCAGGATCAGCTCCTATCTGCTCCTCACTAGTCTTTGAACCTGGATAGTTTACTTCAACCTTGTAAGAATCCCTTATGGTAATCTATAAAAAACTATGGCTATTGTAAATGAAGTCTACATAGTTGACACCACTTAGTCAACAGAAGTTCCTTAGAGCTCTAGTGACACTAGTAATAAGGTGGACTTTCCTTCATACCATAATAAAATCTTGTTCTTTGGAGATGGCTCCAGCCACTTACAATAGTAATACCATCCCTGCTCCAAGTAGTGTTCTGTGACCCTTCTCTTCTTCTTAGTCAAAACCTCACAAAGGATGAACTGCTCTTCATCATCATAAGAAGCATCTGTTCCTGGCTGGGCAGCATCACAGCCCAAACATTATCCGCAGGAGTACACTACAACAATTAACCAAATTAACAATGATAATTGCATTGGAAATAAATTACTATTATCATAAACTAAGAGGATAGAAACTAACCAATACATTTCAACCCTTAGCAAATTTCTTAGTCACTATTTTCTCAAAACACAATATCAGCAGCATCATTGTTCTCTGGTTCAGCATCATCATTCCCTGATACAGCATCAATGTTATCTGGTTGAGCATCAACATTATCTAGTTGAGGTTCAGCATTCTCTGGTTCAGCATTGGCATTCTATACCCCAACATCCTCAGCAGCACCTGAGTCAATAACTATCACTTCATTGCCCCTCTTATTGGGATAGTTAATCTCATCATTGCTTTTATTCACTATTCTAGTTTGGATTTTGTCAAACAAAGGGAGTAAATTTGACTCTACATAATTGATGGAGGAAATTGTGATTTGAAATAATTACAAATATTTGGAGTAAAAAATTAGCATTTCATTTCAAATAGAAACCATTAAACACAGTATATGTGAACCCTATGTTAATCAATCCCATTGGGCTATTACAATTTCTGTAAAACCATATAAATCAAGGTTAATTAATGGTTTAGTAAAGTTTTCTTAGGTCTTTCTGACCCTGTTTGATTCACTTTTTCAACAGAACTTTCGGGCTTCTCAAATTACCTACCACTTGATGTTTCCCGTTGTCTCCTTTATAGGTAGTGCACCAACTTTCTCCCAGATACATTTATTCATAATAGTATATTTTTCTATGTTCATCTCCTCATCCACCTCAACATTTTCATCTCAGAGCAGTTGCACTTGTGTGTGTGTGTGTGATTTTTTTTTGGCTTTTGTTGGAATTATTTGCTCAACATTTGCTAATCTCTAACATAGAGTATCATTAATTTTATAGCTGTCTAGTAAAATTTTCCTTTAAGTTTTATAAGCACTTTGCTATCAAATTTGGTCGAAGCTTTTCTCCATTTCATCCATCAAACTTAAATCCTACCAGTGGCTTACCCGTCACTTTGTAAAATGTATCCACCATGCCTAAACTGTGCATTGTATGAGGTAATTCCATATTTTCACCTCTAAAATACTGCTATCTTACTGAGCTAGCATTCTTTGTACTTCATCTTACCTCTTGTAAAGCCTCTTGATTCCAAAGCTACTCCCCACAACTCAAGTTTCGGTTTATCTCATCAAGTCAGAAGGCATCATCCATACAAAGCATTCATTAGGGCGATAACACTTGGTTATGTCTAGTAAAGTAGTGTTTGGCCCTGCTTTTTTTGAGCTTCTCTACTCCTTAAAAGAAGTTGGGCCAAACACTATTTACAAAAGCTTAAACACTTAAAAAGAGCTTAAAACCTTAAAAGGAAAAGGACCTTATAATTTTTTTATGAAGAAATGCAAAAAAAAGAAAAAAAGAAGAAGTTAGAAGCTAATAGGAGGAGCTTATTTTTACACATTTAAATGCTGTTCCAAAATTACCCTAATCTATTTGTTATAATTCCAAAGCTTTTCTCACCTAGCCACCCTCACTTTTGCCCCAAAACCACAAAGCATCCTCCTTGGATGACCCACTTCCGGTCAAACCTGTGCATTAACATCTGAGTCTCCCCCATGGTCAGAAGCCATAATAAACTGGGCTCTCCTGAACTGCTGTGGTCAGCCTTCATCTTCAATTCCATTTCTTTTCCGCCACTACTATCATCAATCTTGTACCCGTTAAGTGTCCCCATGCCAAAAAATTTCACAAGTCATTATAGCCTTGTCCCTCACGTGTGGACACTATCGTCAGCTGCTTTTGGTCTTCTGTTACTCCGCTCCCAAATTGCGCTCTACAGATGTGCGAGTCAATGTCCCCACTTTAGATGAAATTTGAACACCTTTGCCATCTCTGTTCCCTATCATAGACTTTGATAGCGAATTAAAACAACACACATAGCCATAGCTGGAGCTAGCTGTTGTGCACTGCCACAAAGCAGAGCCACTGTTGTCCTTGCCAACCACCAGGGTCCTCTGTTCCCATTCCAATGCCATGCTAACAATAAGAAGCAATCATCTTAAATAGATTGGAAATTGCCAAAGAAGTTTTAGCTTTAATTTTAAAATGTTCCTTTTAGCTTAATATTTAAAGTAGCTTTTAAGCTAGAAAATCCTGGCCAAGACCACTTAAAGTACATCCAATGCTAAGTTAAAAGGTTATGTAACTACGTACTCAGTTAATCCTTGGTGCAAACTTATTGCTATAAAAATTCTTGCGTAACACTTCAATGAGTCTGCCACTAGGCTTTGCCCATATCAATATATATCTGATTCTACTTTCTATAGCATCCCTATTCATTTGATTATTATTTTGGTATTTAGCGTGAGGATTTTAGAATTGAGAAGAGAGAGAAACCATGTTTGCTAATAGATTCTGAAAATCTAATTTTTTCATTACAAAGAAACAGTAGTACAGAGAATTTATATATACATGGTGGCTTGCTGAGCAAGCTATCATATACTAACTAATATCTTACTGTTAATACTAACTGTCCAGCTGTCAGTTGATGGACTGACAGATCAGCTCCTGCTGTACTGGACTTGAGCTGAGAAATAAGACTGGAGTCTACAATCTACTGATACTCTAACAGAAGATATATAACTTCCTTACCAAAATTAGATGGTTGACAGAGTGGACAAACCTTATTAATTTTTTGTAAGAATGACAGAGTGGACTGTTTTTGTTATAAATTAGAATTGTTTCTTTCTTTTCTTCTTTCAATGTGAATTAAATACTTTGAATGAACATTATGCTTGTTAGTTTGGAAAATGACATTTGGGATGACATAGATGAACTTGAGAAAAAGATAAGGAACAAATTATAATAGCCAGCACAATGTGACAATGTAATTTGCATTCATATTATAGTATTTATATATTGTGAACAAATAGGAAACAAATCCAGTGTGCAACCTGAGTCAAAAATTTGATGTTACTTTTTATTTTTCAGCCTTAGGCTTTGAGCATAATATGTAAATTTGGTTTGTAATATCCATTTTGTTTTCTTGGTTACACTGAAACGTAAAGAGAATTATATATACACAATATACTTGGAAATGAAGATAATTTGTTTCAAAATGCTATTTTGCAGATGCTTGTTTAGTAGATTGTAGCTTCTGTGGAGCAGACCTGCGTTCTGCTCATCTACAGGTTCACTAAACTGAAATCTTTAAATTTTCTATATAATTATTTGAATTTGTTTACAGCTTCCATTTTGTTCTTTATGTTTCCTAAAAGCTTATGTTATTGTGACAGTATTTGTTACTTATCTGTGAGATTCATTAGAGTATAAACTTTTCTTAATAATAAACATATTCCTGTACATACTTTCTTTTGTCATTTTCCCTTAAAAGAGGATCAAGCGCAATAGCCTCAATATTGTCTTTCTTGACCTAAGTCCTGTTAAAATCAAGAAATAATGAATAAGTGAGTTAAATTTCTATTTTCTCTGTTTGCCCCATTTAATCTTGTCAATATTCCCCTACTCAAACAGTATTTATAAGGCAAGGCAGGACTGTTATTCTTTTTAAAAAATTTTCCACCATTATGAAGTCGTGTATGTTTTACTGAGTTTTGATATTATTTTTCTTTCCCCCTTAAGAGGCTAGTTACCTCCTCTTATTTTCCAATCTCTATTTATTGTATACTTGTATGACTTTTTATCATCTCTAACACCTGGAGAGTTAAGTATCAAGGTGGAATTACAAGAGAAGCTTAATCTTGGTATTATTTTATTAGTTTGAAATGAATTGTTGTCCCGATGACATTGAGATTTAAATTAATATGATTAGATCAATAAGAAGAGATGGATATCATTACATTTTATGAAAAATGCATCATATTTGCGGAAATTATGGATTGGAATCAATCTGGAACTTTATTATCTAGTATTTTCAGCTATGCACAAAAGCCAAGTATAAATGGTCATCCATACCAACATAGACTATTGTTGTAGTGCTTTATAATAATGTATATGCTGCTGTATGATACTTACTTAAGTCACACGAAGCAGCTTTATAACTTTTGACCATTTAAATCAATAAAATATGTTTCTAAATCAATTAAGTGCTGGATTGACCTTCTTAATTATGGTGAATTCTGTTGTGTATATTATCTCTTTTTGATTGTTAGATCATAGATGTATAGTGGCAAATGAGAGTTTTCTTTATATTTTATTGGATAATTTTGATTTCAAGAGATGGGTTGTAGCTTGTTATAAGCAGCTTTAGGGTTGAGTCTTGGTTAAAAGTCTGCGATGATTAATTAATTAATTAGTGTCTTTTAACTTCACAGAATGCGGATCTTACCAATGCCAATCTAGAGGGGGCCATCCTTGAGGGAGCTAATTTAAAGGTAAAATACTTTTGACCTGTATGGGTGCATACAACTGAGTCACATGCATTATGAAGAATAATTTATGCTATATCTTCTTCCTTTTGGTACACACTTTGCACTTACTCCTCCCTAACACTCCTCACTGATGTTGTCTAACCATGCTGAAGTTTTGGGAAATTATGCTTTGTATCATATGTTGTTGCTCTACATGTAAGCATGCACATATATATTATTCTGAGTAAATTATTGAGCTTCTTCAGTGCAATAATGAGGCTGCCGACTTGTGATATGGTGTTGGGTTCTTATAATAGAAGCACTCTCTTTGTTCTTGGATACAAGGCCTGTTACCTCTGACACTAGACCCCACAAAGACAGGAGTCTTGTGCTTGAGCTTCCATTTTTATATGTGAACCTTCCTATAAGTTTAATAAAATTACTGAAAACCTTCCCTTTGTACATTTCAAATTACAATGATTTCTCTTCTAACCAAACATTATATATGGTTATTATGATAATAAAGGGAGGTCTTTGTAATTTTGGAAACACAAAGAGAGGTTTTATATATGCTAAGATTTAAAATAATGAAGGAATGCATAATTTTAAAAATAAAAAACTGTAATTTTATTAAACATAAGGGTATATCAGTTTAATTTTCTATTGATTCTCAATTCACTATTTTTATCATATAATTTTATAGGGCTGAAATGTTATTCCCTTTTAGCCTAGTTGATTGAAATCAATTCCTTATTTCTCAGGGTGCAAAACTCAATAATGCCAACTTGAAGGGTGCAAATCTTCAACGAGCTTATCTACGTCATGTCAATCTTCGAGATACAGTATGTTAATTAGCTGCAATTTTGTAGTTCTTTTAAATGCCTTTTCTATTTACGGTATTTTCAATTAGCTAGTCAATATTTTTCATTTAAGGAACTTCACCTGTTATGGTCCTTATATTTCTATTTTCAAAATTCTGATGTCCATTAATATGAACTGGGGTGGCAAAGTTTGTGGCTTATTTGCGCCATCACTGCCAATAATTGGTGGATGCCTGTGCAGTTTAAAACAACTGAATTTGAAAATGTGGTTGGAACTGAACTAAACTGAACACAAGCATTTCAGTTCATGCTGACTGCTGCTTTGTTATTAAAGGTGTTACACTGACTAACCATTCTTGTTGATCAGTAGACAAAAATGGCTGAAGCAGATTGTAACCCAGCAAAACAGGGAAGCCATTCTGCACAAATAAACTAATGGTTTCTCTAATTTGACCTATGTGCAATTTTGGTCTCCCACAAGTTTTTTGAGCAATTTTGGTTCCTTTAGTTTCAAACTATAACAAATTTAGTCCGCATTGACTTTTCTCAAATTAAAACGTTTAAAGTTATTACTCTGTTCCTTTTTATCTGTCCAGAAAAAGAAACAAGGACAAATGTTACAAATTACAATTAATGTTGCTGGTTTTCTAAAAGATTTTATTTACTTTTCTAATTTATTTTTTTGCAAACTTTACTCTTATCTTCATTTATTACAATTTCAATTTCTCTTACATGGGAATAGTGGAAATACTAAGTGTAACAATTTATTACTGTTGATAATAATTAAATAAATATACGGGTATATATGGAAAAAATAATTAATACTCTCTGGAAAACCAAAGACATAAATAGAAACAATTCTTTTACTTTCTTTTTGGACAGATAAAAAGGAATGGAGGAAGTATTTTTTATTAAACTTTTTGGATATTTATAATGGTATTGGAACATGAAATATTTTTAGAAGTTTAGAAATTTTTTTTTTTGAAATTTAATTAAATTTGAAAGGTTTTACAAGACAAAACAATTAAGATTTGGGAAGAGGAAAAAATATTTTTTTTAATTTTTGATGAAATTTAATATTTTGTTTAGGGAGTTCTGAGTAGGGGATAATTTAATCAATTTAGTTTGTAAAAATTTTGGATAGAAAATAAGAATTATAGAATTTTAGATAAAAGAAAATTTATGAGGGACCAAATATGCTGAATTTTGAAAGTAGAGGGACTGAAATTGTTTCCAAAAAACATGCGAGACCAAAATTGGGACAGAATCATCTCTAGTATTGGAGAGGTCTAGTTCGGAGAGAGAGAAACAGATAGAGTGTATGTATGAGACAATATGTATGTAAGAGAGAAAATATAGAGACAGAAAGAAAAGAAAATGGAGAAGAAAAAATGAAGAGGAGTTTTATCCCAAAATTGCACATAGGTCAAACTAGAGGAACCAAAAATGCAATTAAGGTTGAACTAAATCATGTAGCATGAAGAATTGTAATTTACTGTTTCTTACATAGAGCTATTAATTGGAGCCAAAACAACATAAATTTTAGACAACCGTATGAGAAGTGAAATGAATACCTAGTAGGATCAGATTTGAAGTTTTCAACTTGTCTTTGTTTGATGATCTTTTTGTTCATTTATGGTTTAATAAGCTATCGGTGAGAGGACAAACCCATATTCTGGGGATTTTGTTGTCCTCCCATGCATTTAGGTGACTGGCATAAATTAAACCAACACAAGGAAATAGCAGGTGGAAACAAAAATGGCAAGTGTATTTTTCTCTTCAAGCATGATAAGCTAACATTGTCCCTCCATTTTTTTTACTGATCAGCACTTGGAAGGTGCAAAGCTTGACGGTGCTAATTTGCTCGGAGCAATCAGATAATATTTGAGCTGACAATAATAAAATTGGGGAGTTGGGATATGCTTAGAAAATGTCAATACTTAACGAGTTCACTCACTCGTTAAGTTGAAAGTTATCTTTTGTTACGAGGGTTATTCATAGTTTTCTGCTCCTTAAGTTGCACAACGGAGCATTGATTTTGTCGTTGTGCCTGCTGATGATCTTCTCCAACATGCTGAAATTGAGGGGAAGCCGTTTAGACTGTTCTTGTTCATATTTTGTATTAATTTTGGTTTGTTGTTTTTTCTAATGTATCCAACCAATGAAAATTTGAATATTACTATTTATAATATGTGGAACATCTTGTGTATAGCGCAATGTTGAAAAACCGCGTCATTATGAAGTGGTAGCATGGTGTCGTATGATTGTGTAAGCTATCTCATATCTTTTGAGCTTATTTTACAAATAGTTGAGAATATTTTATGGAGGATGGGAGAGAAATGATTTCCCTTCAAGAACGGGGCAAAATCAAATGGATGTGCCTGTGGCCTAACTTAATACTTTTTGCCACGTAATTATCCATTAGAAGTTTTGTGCACAACTTTAAACGGAGTTTAGAGGACAAATTCTAAAGGGAATACGTGGATATTGGTTTCTCCTTTGATAATTGAAATCTGAAAATCGGTTCTAGTAAATGGAAGAAATTGAAAACTACATGTAAGCCTATTTTTAGATAATCTATGGTGCGCAGCTCTGAGAATTTTGAATGTTACTATAATCAATAACGTGAACTTTGCTTTGAAGGACTTCAGGACATTCTACCTTTCGGGAATTTTAAATTTTGAAGAAAGTAGATATTGTAAATATAGACCGATAGAATATTAGAAAATATATATATATATATATATATATATATATATATATATATATATATATATATATATATATATTGGAAAGAAATAAGTTATTTTAAAATTAATTTTAGTTAAAATTATTTTATTTAATAATTTTTATAAATAATTATATTTTATCAATTTAATTATTAAAATAATGAATTATATTATATAGATTATTTTTACAAAATTTTTAAAATTTGATATTTAAAAATAAATTTAAATTAACAGATAATATAATTTTTATAATATTTGTTAATTTAAATTTATTTAATAAAATTTTAATTTTTTTTAAATTTTATAAAATTTTATAAAGATAATTTATTAATTTAATGGTTGGATTAATAAAATTTAATTATTTATAAAATTTATTAAATAAAATAATTTTATCTAAAATTATTTATAAAGTAAATAGGGATGCAAGTGGATCGAGCCGAGTTAGGCTTTTGAGTGTTTTAAGTCCGCCGCTTAAAAATTTTGAGGCATGAGTGTGGGCCGAGTCTAGGCCACGTTACCTATTAAAGGCTTTTTTTCTTTTTTCTATCAAGGTCTGGCCTGATTTAAAACCTATAATGTTTGTAAGCATGTTTACAAGCCTACATTACAAAACAAATCAATAAATAAATTTAAAGTTTATATAAATAATTAATTAAAAAAAGCTTGTAAACTTAAAGCCTATAAGATAAAAAGGTTATTAAATAGGCCTAAAACATATATATATTAATATTATGTAAATAAAATATAAAATAAATATTATATAAATATAATATATTAAAATAAATATAAATATATAATATATAAATATAAATAGATCCCTAAATAGGTTAAATAGATTTTTTTATAAGCCTAGGTCTGGCTTGTTTATCTAAAAAGGCTTTTTTACATGCCGTCTATTTATTAAACGAACAGTCTAATCGGATTTTAAACGAACCGAGCCGTAGACTCGTCGACAAATTTTTATTCACTTACATTAAGTAACTTATCCTTTGTCATTATTAAATATTGTAACTTATCCTTCGTCATTATTAAATATTGAAGTAAAGATTTGTTACATTAGATTATTTAGTTTAAACATATTTTTAATTTTTTTATTTGAATTACAATTTTGCTCTTCAATTTTTTTCAGCCAATTAAATTTATTTTTAAATTGAAACTAATTTTGTCCTGTTACTATTTTTTATTTAAATTATTTGAATAATTATTTTTATCAAATTTTGAAGATTTATTATATAATTGGTTATAAAATTAATTTTAATAATTTAGAAGTTTGAAATTTTGTAAAAATTGAAATATTTTATAGAATGTGGGATTCGAGTTATGGAGGGATATTATTAATATTTTTATGAAATTTAATTATTTTTATTGATAAATTTTAAATAAAATAAAATTTAAAATAATTTAATCAATTCAATTTATAAATATTTTAAATAAATATTATAAAATTGAAGACTATAAATAGAAAAAATTGACAAGATTAAATTAAATTAATTTTAAAAATAGAGAAAATTAATTATCTCAAAAAATATTTTAGAATTAAATTTACAAAATTCAATTTAGAAGGACTGAATATAATATAAAGTTATTTTATCCAATTAAAGTTACAAGGGTTTAAAATTTTTATTTTGAAAAGAAAATATGAATTGATAGAAAAAGATTTAATGGCAATTAATAAATATTTTATTATGTCTAATATTAACAGAAGAAAAGTATTGATTAAAGAAATTACTAAGTAAAAATATATAGAAGTTACATATGTTTAGAAATTTTGTTTTAAGAAGAATATTATCAATTTATCAGAATAATTTAATGGCGATTAATAAATATTTCATTATGTCTAATATTAATTGAAAAAAATACTAAATAAAATTTTTTATTAACTAAATAATTAATAAAAAATATTTCCTTAATTTGACAAATGCTCAAAAGAGTAAAATACGTTGCAAATTCGGAAAGATCTATAACTATCCGATTATGAGTAGAGTGCGTATTATTAATAACGAAGATTCAAATTTATTTATTATAAAAAATGAATAACTTTTTGTGATTTAAATTGGTAATTAATTTCTTCAAAATTTGAATAAAAAATATAACATTTCATTCAAATTGATTTAATGATAAGAAATTAGATAATTTACGAAATATGTTAAATTTAAATCTTATTTCACATAATATTTATGGATTCATATGTCTAAATTGACGCTAAATTTAAACAAGATCACTAAACCGAGACATTATTAAAGTATCACACTCGATCGAATCAGTTTCTAACAAATCCCTACTAAATTATTAGCCAAATTTCATTAGTTTCATAACTTTCATTGACTTCTTAAAGAAATTTCTAGTGTCAAATAATTTAATAATTTGTAGTTTATCTGTAAAAAGATCAAGGTTGGAGGAATCATCCCATCTTAGCTAGTATTTATGAAAGAAGTTATAAGATTATGTCAAGTTCAATCCAGGAAAAATAAATTAAAAAAAAAAGTTACAACCTTGAAATGACAATAGTGAATGTCAGGGTTGTATAATCTCAAACAAGTTTTTCAAGAAATTAAAATGTTAGATTATGTGATGCTACCTGCATTCCCATCAAAGCAACCTCCATTAGAATTGGTCTCAGGCAGTCACAGAAGATCAATGTTTCTATAAAACTACTTAGATTCAACATACAAGAAGCCACAATCATATCACAGTGCATCTTTATCAAGTAATGTATCCTTGCTAACCAAAGAAGAGTGATGATATTGTCCTCTCACAATTTTTCCTCACCGTTCATTGTTAACTCACACTCATTTCCTCACTCTCTCACCACAACTCACCATTTTCACCACCATCCACAAACACGTGACACACACACCCACTCATCATTTTACCACCACCACTTTCAACCACATACACAACTTACGTCACATTCCTCGCCTCTTTCAGTCCACACACTTAGCACTATCACCATAGCAAGACACTGTGCCGTGTGAGTGGATAGTGTGTGCGCCCAGGTGACTTGATGGTGAGGCTGAGAAATAGTGGCAGACGCGAATGTTGAGAGTAGTTGAGAGAAAAAAAAAATTTGTTTGCCATTAATGGTGATGAGTGATTGAAAGAAAGATAATATGAATGTGTATGTAAGTGGTGGGTTGAATGTGGTGGGAGCGGAGTTAAATTAAAAAAAGAAACGGTGAGAGTGGAATATTTGGATAAGAAAGAACATAGGTTTAATTATATTTTTAATTTTTAAAATTTTATTCGGTTGAATGTAAGTTTTAAGTTTTTTATTTTTAAATTAATTTTAAAAATAAAATTTAGTCGTTAAAAATAATTTTTATATAATTTTAAAATAATTTTAACTTAAATCTTAAAATTAAATTTTAAAATAATTTAAATTTTACATTTTAAATTAATTTTTTTTTATTAAATATTATTTATAATTGTAAAATATTTTCATTCTTAAATTTATTCAATTCTATCATTAAACTATTTTATTATTATTTAATATAAATTATATTAAATTTATAACATTATAATATAATTTTAAATTATATAATTATTTATAATATAATATAATAAAATATATAATTTTTATATAAAATAAATATTAAATAATATAAAAATATTATAATACTATACAAAAATATTTATTTTTAAATATAGATAATTAAATAATATATAAAATAAAAGTTTATATAATTATATAATATTTTTAATATTATAATTATTATATAATAAATATTATTTTTACTTTTATCATTATTAATATTATTGTAATCACAATAATAATAATAATAGTAATAATCATAATAAATTTTATTTTTAAGATTTTCATTTATTATTTTAAAAATTTAATTATTTAACTATTTTTTATTAATTCATAAATAAATTATATTATTTAATATATGAAAGTTATATTTTAATTTATAATATTAAATATAATTTTATTTTCTATATAAATTTTTATAATATAATATAATATAATATATATCATTTTATCACACAAAATAAATTTTAAATAATATAAATAAATTTATAATAATTATATATAAATTTTTTATCTTATATATTCATTATTAAATAATAAATAAAATATAAAATTATATAATTATATAATATTATTTATATTATAATTATTATCATCATAATAAAAATAGTAATAATATTTTTATTATATTATAATAATTTAATTTTTTATTTATTTAATTTTATATATTAAAAGTAAATAAATAATTATTTTAAATAGAAATTATATTAAATTTATAATATATAACTATTTATTGTATAATATTATAATATATATTATTTTTATATCAAATAAATACTAAATAATTTAAAAATATTATAATAATAAATATTAAATATTAATAATTAAATAATATATAAAATTTTTATATAATATTTTTATATTATAACCATTACAACAATATTATTATTTTATAAATATTATTTTTATTGTTTTCATTATTATTATTGTTTTTGTCATAATATAATAATAATAATGATAATGATAATAATATTTTTTGTTTTCCAATTTTAAATTTATATTATTTTAATATAGTTTAATTTTTTGAATTAATATTTCTATAAATTTATAATAAAATGATATAATATAATAATTTAATTTATTTTTTTGTAAAAATTTTTAAAAGTTAAAATTAAATAAAAGCTGATTTTAATTTTTAAAATTTTAAAATTAAAAATTAAAAATCATCATGATGAATCTAAATTTTTAAAATTTAGTAATTTTTTTTAACTTTTAATATTTAAAATTTTGATATTTTATTAAACAATTATAGATACATGTAATTAGATGAAAAATTGAGTTAAAATAATTATTTTTTAGGTCTACATTGTATACATATAAAAATAAGAGAAAAAAAAGGACAAAGTTGCCCATATACTTATTGTGTCCGGTTCAATTCTACACAAGGAGGATGATCAACTATGTGTGGAGAAAAATGGTGGCATGCACTTCTAAGATTGTGTTCATCATTGGAAAATTGAAATAATGCTTAGTTCTGTGTCGATGTTTTGTTTAAGGGAAAATATAATTGTACCATCGCATAAATATATATCTGGTTTTATCCATATTTAATAAGTAATGATTTTTTTATATAGTGATATCATTTTTGATAGTTTTCTTTAAAATAATAATAACTGTTATTTGTAGTTAATAATTAGTAAAAAAAATTGTATGTAAGTGCATGGATAGTTATGTATACAAGTACAAAAATTTCACCTTTTAAACCACTTCCTTCATCATTAGTTTCTTGCTTCATCACCCCACTCTATATATACACACCTTCCATCATGCAGTTGACACATCCTTCTTTGATTCTTCATTACCATTTCTACCAAGAGAAATGGATAGTGAGACCAAGATATGGTTGAATCTATCTTTCTTTCTCTTGGTTGCAAGTTACATGCAACATTGTGTCTACGGAAAACCTGAAGTGCCTTGCTTTTTCATCTTTGGAGATTCTTTGTCTGATGTTGGAAACAACAACTATCTTCAAACTACTTCAAAAGCTAATTATGAGCCATATGGCGTTGACTTTCCAAAAGGTCCAACTGGAAGATATAGCAACGACAGAACTGGAGCTAACATAATCTGTAATATTATCTTCACTTTCAACACAACTAAATAATCTCCCTCTCTTTTTGTTTGTCTTATGGAAGTACTATTCGGGCACTCTCTACCACATTTCAAAAAATTTAAACTCAAATGATATTTTGAATTTTAGGAGTCAAATTTAGAGTCGATAATAGGGTCCTTTCCATTAACTTATCCTTTTTAATTAAAAAAAATACAAAATTTTTATTTAAAAAAAATAAAGATTTAAATAATTTTAGTGGTCATATTTAATTTTAGTTTATTAATTTTTTATTTGTTTTAATATTTATAAATTTTAAATTTTAAAAATATTATTATTATTATTACTTTATAATGATTTGATATCCTTTTACATGCCATGTCCTGGTAACTAATATTAACGATTATTTAAAAAAATTAAAATTTATAATAATCAAAACAAAAGAAAGAATTTAAAATTAAATTTAATCATATCTACAAAAATTAATAATCTATTTTATTTAAGAATAAAAGAGACCTTTATGTTTAATTATTCATGTGCCATTTCCAAGTTATATTTTCTTCTCGCAAATCTGTTATTTAACATACACTAACGTTTTTCTATTGCAGCTGAACTAATGGGATTTCCAAATTACATCCCACCCGTTCTAAACACAACTGGCCACGACATAATGAGAGGTGTGAACTATGCATCTGGTGGATCTGGAATTCTCCAAGAGACAGGCTCTCATTTTGTATGCACAAAACCAAATAGACTTTATCATTTATTATTTGTTCATTATTATCTTCAATTGGGTTTTGGTATATTTGTAAAGGATTTGTGTTTCAATGCTGATGCATACCACTAATTTAGTCTTACGCACCGCAGGGTCAGCATATGAGCTTCGGAGAACAAGTAGCAAATCATAGAGGCATAGTTTCTCAAATTGCTTCCATTTATATAGGTCTTAACAAACGAGGAAGTTTTGAATTAGCTAAACGATACCTTAGTAAATGCTTGTATTATGTTAATTTTGGCACCAATGATTATGAAGTTAATTACTTTCTTCCCAATTCCAACACAAGCGACATTTATACCCCAGAGGAGTATGCTCAAATTCTTATTGACCAGTATTCTTTATATTTAAAGGTATCTTACAATTTTCAGCATCTTTTTCATTGTCTTACAAAATATCTTGAGTTTCTTGTAATAGCATATAAACATTGATTAAATTCATTTTATTGGGTCAACTTTCTATTATTATAATTGCTTGTAATATGTTGACTGCTTGAATTGAATTAAACTAGGTATGCTTTGGTGAGTTTTAACAATTAATGAGTCGTATGGTTTTTTAAATATATTTTTACAATTATCTAACAAAAATTCACAACTAATATGGTATGAAATATGGGCATTTGACTTTTAAATAAATTTGTATGCTATAATATACTTTTCAAAAGGTTATATCAGTTTTTATAAATGTCCATGATAAATAAATAGGTTAGAATCAAGTTTGTTTTTGAGAAGAGTAATATTTTTTCACATCATTTTATTTATTCTCACACTGCATGATGTGATGCAAAACCATGATAATGAGACAAACTTAAAGTAATGGGATGTAAAAATAATAAATTATAAGTCAAACTTAGTTAGTTTATGGAAAACGCTAACTTAAAGTATATCTACTTTTGTAAGTAGACTAAAATCATAAATGATAACAAAAAAGTGGCTGATTTTTATTTGTTTATTGTATAGAATCTACATATTATCAGTAATGTTGAATCTGAGTCAGAATTTGTTTCCATTTGATTATTCCAATATTGTTTACATCTATTTTGATTGGATGATTTATAATAGTATATTAAAATGGATTTTGGCAGCAATTGCGTGATGTTGGGGCAAGAAAGTTCGTGCTGAATGGTTTAAGCCCTTTAGGTTGCACTCCAAATTCTATCTTAAATGGATCTTGTAATGAAAGACAAAACGCTGCAGCAAACATATTTAACGACAGACTTAAAGATCTTGTGGCTCAGTCTGATTTTCCCAAGCTTTTTAACGATTCCAAATCCATCTTTGTAAACATTTCAGCCATATTTCCAACCCCTACTAGTGGAAGTGGTAAGCATTTCATTTTCTTATACTTCCTTTCACATTCTAGAGTGAAACAATTGATCAATATATATCATTTTTAATTATTTGAGCGTATATAATATAAATCATGGTCCATGTATTTCAGGTTTTGCGAATACAACTGCTCCTTGTTGCCCAACAGATGAGAAAGGATTTTGTATTCCTGATCTAACGCCATGCCGAAACAGAAATGATTATGTATATTGGGATGGAATCCATTCCTCTGATGTTGTGAATCAACTGATTGCAATAAACGCATATAATGGGTCTAATCCAAACTACACTTACCCAATGGATATCAAAACCCTTATTCAATTAGGATAAATTATTAGTTCAAATCATACAATGTATCCTTAAATAAGTTCAAGCTATCATGTATATCTTGAGCAGAATAAATTAAATAAAAAGTACATATATTGAAAAACTTTTGTTAATATTTCTCTCTCTCTAATGTATCTTATCTAGTAGTCTAAATCTCTTATAAATGTAAGGAACATATAGAAAAATTAAATCAAACTAGTAGGAGTAGGTTAAAAATGAGAAACATCATATTATAAGTTGAAATCTTACTAACAAAATTACAATGATTGAAGACAAAATAATATGAACATCAGATTTTGTCTGTTCTTTATTTTTTATCTTTTATTTTTATTCTCAAACAAGATATATGAATTTATCCTTTTTATTTATGAATAATTTTTCAATGATTAAGATATATCGTGGTAGGATTCCGGATGAATTTTATAATCGTTGCAATCCAAATCTAGTATAAATTGGGTCATTTCCGACCACATTATGGTCAGGTTAATTGAGTGTGCATGAATTTGGTTGGGTTGGATCTAGTGGCTAATTTAGATTTGAGGTAACAATATTGAATAATGAGAAGTGAGAATATAACAGAGACTCACCCGAAAAAGAAGAATGACAGCATTGTAACTGGACATCGGAGGTGGAATTGATAACAAAAAAAAGCAAGGTGTTGATAACAGAAAAAATCAGACACATAGACAAATGCTTAACAGGGAGAACGAACATGAAAGGAAAGTAAAAATAAAGAACAAAGGAAATGCACAAAAGATTAGATACTAAGATTCCATTTTTTAAGTTTTCATGGTTACCTCATAAAATAGAACTTGGAAGAAAACAATCTTCATTAGGTTGTTCCTTGTTGTATCATCATATGAATGAAATATGCCAAAATATAAGAAATATATGAATCATTTTTGTGGATGAATATATGAATCATTGTTGGCTTGTTGGTGTTGCAAGAAGCAAAATAATGGGTGTTTTGAATTTTACATAAAAGGATTATTAGAAATGATAACCATTCTCCTATAGAGTAAATGCATGTCTACAGTACACCTAACCTTTTTCATTTACCCAAGTTATCTTGGAAAACAAAACTTTTACTGCACACCTACTCTATAGTCTATAAAGATAAATACAAAAACAAAAATAGCTAAACCTTATAACCTAACTTTTGACTATGATGTAGTATGTACACCAAGCTAGTTTTTCAAAAGCAAAATGAGTAAATGGGACACGTAATTAGAATGGTCAATTGGGTTCTGTTCCTGCTGAAATTAATTTTTTAAATCGAACCCGACCAGTTTAACCCATATTAGTTGGATCTATCAGTTTTGGTCAAATATTATTTCGATGCCAACCTCTAACACCTGACATAGTTGATTGAGGCTTAGCAATTCAAACTTACTCCTTCCTTGAAGTATACATTCCTAATTTGATATCCTTCTTATATTCCAATAGTCCTAATCCCTTTCATCTGGGCTTCACTTATCACCAAAGGTGATTGATCCTCCAACAATTTCTTCAAGCTTTAGGAACAACTTTCTATCCATTGTCATGTGCTTGAAGTACCCACTGTTCAGGATCTACTGGTTCCTTTTTTTTGTTGCTACTAGACTTACCTGTATATCAGAAAGATCTATTTTAGGTACCTAAACTTTTTGGATCCTGAGAAGTTAGAAACTTTTTTGATATTGATTTTTCTCTTTTCCAACAATGAGCTACCAAATATCTAGATTTTTAATAGCATTTATTTTTAGATTAGTATTCATACGAAACTTCTTTTTCTACTATGTTTTATCCAAGATCATTTTTGTCTAAGACATCTTTTGGACTTCCAAGAAGTCTGTTAAGGTTTTCTGTTCCATTGACAAAGTTACCCAAATCTTTCTCAATAATTGTGATGACCATTCTAAAGCTTTCAACATCTTTCTCAATATGTAGAATTTCTTTAGAAGCTTTCTTTTTTTCAAGATTTAAGAGAGTTCTCAAGCTTTTTTTATATTTCATAAAGAAATTCATTCTCCTTTTTCGGAGATATATACAATTTCATAACTATGAAGATCTACATTTAAAATTTTGATTAATTAAAAAAAATTTCTATGACCATTTAGAATGTTTTCATTTTTCTTTCTCAAACTCTATTTTTCATTTTTATGTTGGCAGTTCTATGTATAGGCATGAGTTATTTAATTTCTATACATAATAGTTTTTTAGAAGGATTTTGAATAAAAAAGTAGATTGTCAAAGGTATGTTTCAACTCATTATAAGAAGGTTCAAAGTTATATTCTTGCCTGACTCTCTGATCAATCATCAAACAAATGTTGGATTCTTTTTCGAAATCATCCTAGATGGTCATATCTTTGATTTCTTCTTGCGTGGTTTCTTTCCCCTTTTCTTCAACAATGGAAAACGATACTTGATATATCCATGTTTTTCGCACTTAAAATTGATCTATCTAGAGGTATTTTCTTTCCTTTATTCTTTCTTCTTCATGAAATGAGGAGGACTTGTACCTTCACATTTATTTTTGAACACATGTTGAATTTTTTTTTATCAAGCATGCAATCTCATCTCTTTCTTAAACTTCTAAGCTTTTTAATTTCTTATCTAATTGTTTTATTATTTTTAAGCTAGTATGAGGAGGTTTCTCAACCTTAAGAATAAGGATTTTTCGTTGTCGCAACCGTAATTCCGACGAGACGACGGACTCGCTAAAATTTTAAAAAAGTTGATTTTGATGATGTGGAGTCGCCACCAAATTTTTATTTGAGGAAAAAGATTTGGAAAAAACCCTACCTTGAAGATAAGATTCTAAGTTCGGGAGTCGGTTACGAGTGGGGAAGGTGTTAGGCACCCCACTCGCCCGTTCCGGAGAACGGTACCCTTAAACAGAGTGTGTGGTGATTTGAAAATTGTTTGATCCCTTTAATTAGTGTGAAAATAAATACTTGATGGAGGTTAGCCTGACAGGACTTGATCCTGCTCCTACGTATTCCCCGGTGCAATGGGAAACTCAAGGCTTACGTAGTTCTGGTGATGTTTTGAAAGCTTGACTCTCGAAAGTGTTTGAAAGAGTGTTTGAAATGTGCTCGAAGGCTTGACCTTCGAAGCTACTTGGAAAGTAAAAAATAGCTTGACTGTTTTTGAAAACTATTTTTAGGAGACCGATCCTCATCCACATATGCACAGGGCCCAAGACAACTACGGCTGCACTTGGACCCATACGAATCTCTAAACAACGAACAGCAGAAAAAGCTACCAGTTTGTGCTTAGAGTTCGTCGCGTGAGATTAAGAATAGCAAAACAAGATTTTTTATTTTGAAAATCGTGGAATAAGAATGAGCAAGGTTTTTATTTTGTAAAAAGGAAAGGGAAGCCTAACCCACATATACACAAGGCCCAAGACAACTACGGCTGCACTTGGACCCATACGAATCTCTAAACAACGGACAGCAGAAAAAGCTACCAGTTCGTGCTTAGAGCTCGTTGCGTGAGATTAAGAATCACAAAACTAGATTTTTTATTTTTGAATAACGATGAATGAAAAGACAAGATACAAGTAATTATTAGAAATTTAGGAGGAAATTTATTGATTAAGGCATTTTATGAAAATACTTAATAATCTTGAATTCATGAATTATTTAGGAATTTTGAAGAATTTTTCTTTTTAATTTCTGGAATTTTTCATTAATTTCTAGAAATTTTAAATTAATTTTTGGAATTTTTGAAATTTTTATTAATTTCTGAATTTTTGAAAAAAAATTTTTTTTTATTAATTTTCTGTAATTTTGAATTTTTTATTAATTTTCTGTAATTTTGAATTTTTTTTATTAATTTTCTGTATTTTTGAATTTTTTATTAATTTTCTGTAATTTTTGAATTTCTTTATTAATTTTCTGTATTTTTGAATTTTTTATTAATTTTCTGTATTTTTTAACTTTTTTATTAATTTTCTGTATTTTTGAATTTTTTATTACTTTTTTGTGTTTTTGAATTTTTTATTAATTTCTGTATTTTTTGAATTTTTTGATGACAAGAATTAAATGGATTTGAGAAATAATCAATTTGTTTAAAACTTGAGAAAATTTAAAAGAAAAAATTGAGTTAAAGTTTTTTGGGAAAAGAATTAAATGAGATTAAAAGGTTGAAATAGAATTTAAAAGAATAATTTGAGTTAAGACTTTTAGGAAAAGAATTAAATAAGATTAAAAAGTTGAATTGGATAAAATGAATTTAAAAAAAACTAAACCTGACCAAAAAAAATTGGTTGTAAAAAGAGGTAATAAAAATTTTCTAACTTTAGAAGCCTAGACTGAAATTGTAAACCCACTAATCTCAATTTGACTTAACAGGAAGCGTTTCCTTCAATTTTGATTTAATATGAATACGAGATTTTGGCAACACTGATACACTAATATACCCCCTGCTCGAATTATTTCCTGGGCCGAATTAAAGGGAGGCTGAACATGTTATGAACATTGTCCAATACGGACATGAGGCCGAATAATCAATGGGGGTGAACGCTGCCCCAATTGAGGCTCATCTTGAATAATACTATATATGAAGTTGAAAATTTTAATCGCTGCCTATGGGATTCGAAGCTAAGACCCACGGGTGGAAGGTGCAATTGGCTTGAACTGCATGAGCCATTACTAGTAGCACCTGCTTGAGCCAAACCTCTTTTATTTCCAAACATTTGTGGGTGGACCCCACCCACTTGATTATTTCATTCAACACATTTTCTTTTGCATGTGACCGCGTCCACGTAGAAAATCATGATCTGCCTGGGATCCGTTTCGTTAAATCCAATTTCTGTACATGAGACTTAAGCTATGGAATGGCCTGTACCTTCACATGCATACGCGTGTTTGAAATCGGGACCCTTCACAACACCATTTTTGTTGGCTGTTACAGGATACTCCACCCAAGGCACTTATACTGCTGCTTCAACGAGAAGACATGTATTGAGTCTTGCGTTGTGCCCCTCAAATGGGGTTGAATTACCTTAGCTTTTAGGTGGTCATTTGTGGCTCGCAGTACCTCATTCTACTTTCATTTTAAAGGCCTAACCAATGCGTTGTTATGTTGAGCTCGGTCATGTTGATACAGTAGTTACGTTACCATTACAACTGGTATTACAGAATATTCAATTATCTAATGTCATAAAGTTCCAATAAATTATGGACTACGACAAGATTTCAGGCAGAGGGGTGATGTTTCAGAAGTCACGTCCGCACTACACCGTGATTTATATGATTCCAAATGCAAAATGAAAACACAAATGCAGTGGTTGGTGTGGTTATATCTTGCTAATCACAAATTGAGGATCTTCCTCTTCATCCAAAACTTAACAAAACGACTTAACAGAGAGTATGCAGGTTTCATATTCTAGATCAAGATTCAAAACAAGAATTATGGTTACATGCACCGTAGCCTTTAACTTGAATCACATGGAAAATCCCGCATAGTATCAGAAACAAGTGCAATGATCTAATAATATAGATGAGGAACAGTACTGACCTAGCCTTGAATGAGGTTGGTTCTTGGAGGAGTGAGATCCTCTTCCTCTTCCACCGTAACAAAGTTGCTTTCGAGAGGATGAATCGGGACCAAGAATGAAGCTAAGAGGAGTTCCCTAAGAAATAGAGAAGACGGAGAAGAGCCCTCAGAGAATACAGGGAACTGAGAACGCTTCAAGAAGCTCAGAGCAACCAAGAGAGCTCCAAGAGGCAGAGGGATCTTTTGAGGTCAGAGGGAATTTTTGGAGCCCAAAGAGACTCGCCTCTGTTCTTTCTCTTCCGTTCCCAAACCCCCCCCCCCCCAAAATGTGAGGGAGAGAGTATTCATCTATATTCCAAAAAAAAAAAATTCCCTCTCCAATTTGAGAAGAAGCTGTTTTTTTTTTAATTTCGAGGCCAAGAACTGTAGGTGAAAAGCATGAAACCAACGAGAACTCTCCCCCCTCCTTTTGTAAATTTTCAGTTTTTTCTTTCAATTCTCTTTTTTCCTCCGTTTTTTCTGTTTTTTTTTAACTAATTCTGTTCTTTTCCTTTTTAAAAAAAACCCTCACTTTCTGTTTTTATTTTATTTATATATTTATGTTTTAATTTTCAAAAGTTTTTTATTTATTCATTTATTATTATTATTTTTTATTTTCTATTGATTTTATTGTTTTTAATTTCCAGATTTTATAATTTTTTGTTTTTGTTTAACTAATTCTAGTATTATATCTATTTGTTTAAAATTGTTATCCTATTATATTTTTTTTATTTTTGCTTTGTATTTTTATTTTTATTTTTGTCTGTTTCCCTGTTTGTCTGTTTATTCTGTTTTCTATTTTTATTTTTATGTTCAGTTTTTTTTTATTAATTTTGCTAATTGGGGCCTCGGACATAAATGGGTGTTTACATTCGTTTTCTATAAACATCTTATTTAATCTACCTTTAATCATGTACCTTCATGGATCCAAGAAATCATTTAAAGTTAATCTATAGGTTTTTAATTTCTTCTATTGTTGTAACTTTAGGTATCCAAATCTTACGAAGATTTCTAAGAATCTTTTTGTTCTTTTCATAGATAGTATACATTTTTTCTAAGATTCTCATGACATTGATAAGTGTGGAAAATCTTTCTATCATCTCATCAATGGATTCTTCTTTTTTCATTTCGAAGCTCTTATATGGGTTTAAGAGAATTTTCAACTTTGTCTCTTTTATCAAATCTTCCTTCAAGGGATATTATCAAGGTGTCTTCAGATGTAAAATATTCACTTTCTACATCGGTTAAAGTCTTAATTGATGTAGAAAGTAGGACTTTTTACATCAGTTGGACTGAGAATCGATATAGAATATGTGATATATCGGTTTTCAATCCAACCGATATAAAAAAAATCTCTTTTAAATTTGTTAAGAGTATTAATCAATATAGAAAATATAAATTTTTACATCAATTGAAATAAGAACTAAGATAAAAATTTCACTTTCTACATTAGTCTAGTGTCTTTAACCGATGTAGAAAGTAGGTTTTTTTTTACATTGGTTTCTAGTCTAACTGAGTAAAAAGTCAAATTTAAATTGATGTAAAAAGTCTTACTTTTTATATCTCTTGCTTTTATATCGTTTAAATAGCCAATATAAAAAGTTCATAACAATTGATGTAAAAATGTCATTTTCTACCCATATTCCTGTTATTGCATATAATCCTTATTTTGACATTAATTAGTGAACCCTTATGTCTTGTATATTTTATAACTTATGTTACAACCTTACGAGATGATTTTAACTATAATTTTATATAAAAAATTATTAAAATAAATTAAATTTTTTGGATTGATATAAAATTTAAAATTACACTTAGAAGACCTTTTCAAACCTAAAATGTGAAAAAGTTACTTTCTTTAAAGTTAATTGATAATATTTTTAGATGTTCTTCAATTATAAATAAAAAATTTATGTTTTAGAGAAACAAAATTGGTAAAGAAAAAAGATAAAATAAATATGAAAATTAAAAACAAAAGATGTAAAAAAAAGTCGAAGGAAGAAAAAATAAAAATAAAAATCTTGAGAAAATTAAAAATTAAAAACAATAAAATCTAATAAATTTTACTCATAATTAAGGGGATAGGATTTGAAAAGGTTAAAAATAGTAGAATTTTTTTTATATCCCATCTTATTTTTAAAAAAATACGTACATTACAATCAAAATATAAAACTTTTAATTTTTATGTATAATTAAACTTTTAGTGAAGATTTAATATTTATAAACATGTTCATAATAATGTAAAATTATGAATATCAAAATCACAATGACTAACATCCTTGAACTTGATTTTAAAAAATAAAAACTTTAATTGTATTATAATTAATTATTTCTTATGATAGTATATATATATATATATATATATATATATATATATATATATATATATATATATATATATATATATATATATATATATATATATATATATATATATTTATTGCATGTTCTGTGAAAATCTAAGAATCCTTTATCTAAATTTGATGCATTTTCAATAGCCAATATCAAATGATCATATTTTAAATTTTTTCTCCTTCTAATTCTTAGGTTTTCAATGGAATTTATTCCAATCCTATGCCTTTTTTATAGACTTTCTAGGACCATTTTAGAAGTCTTAGGCCTCTATTATTCTTCAATGTTTGGACGTGCTTGGAAATTTGAAGAATATTATTTTATTATCTGGGAAAGAAAAAGTGTTACTTTTATTTTTCTAGATCTCTTTGGTTTTTTCATTTAATGGAATGTTGCAATAGGTTAGATATTGATTCTAGAAGCAGTGAGTTGACTTGGTTAATGAAACCTTAGGGACAATCTTACATGTTCAAATAATTGGACAGAAACATTTGTAACATTTCTAGAAGTTGTTATAGAAAAATTTCCTGACTATAAACCTCTTTATTTAAGATAGGATGGTTTTCCTACTCATAAATATATTTAGCTTTCAAATTTGAAGTTGTTTGGTTCTATTGCAAAGATTATTCAAATATTATTAATTATTATTGAAGGTGTAAATCCTATAATATTACTAGAGCTCTTGACATGGTGAAAAAAAAATTCTCATTTTAAAAAAAAAATTGAGAGAAAGTTTATGTGTATTAAGAGAAATGTTGTTCACACCTTTTCTCTTTCTCTTCAGAGTTTGCAACTAAAACTTTAATATAAGTATTAGAATATTCTTAAGGAGGAAGAGATACTTTGATTTCAAAAGTCTAGGAAGAATTGAGTTAAATATAGGGAAAGTAATAAGTCTTTTTCTTCATACCTAAACCATTCTTAGAAGAATCTAAAAGTTTCATGGACTCCGCTTACCATGTGACTCCTAGTGCATTGATGATAACATTTTAAAGGAGGAGATTTTTTCTAAAGTTGGATATAAATTAATTTTAATAGTTTTAGGTCTGAAATTTAGTAAAAATTTGATAAAGATTAAAATATTTTAAAGACTATGTAATTTTTTTATTTTGATTGATAAATACCGAATAAAAAGATTTAAAATAATTAAATCAATTTGAATTATAAATACTTAGAATAAAATGTTAAAAGTTTGAAGACGTAAAAAAGAAAAAATTTGTCAAGATCAAAGTAAATTAATTTTTTTTAAAAATTAACTTACAAAAATTAAAATTAAAATTACACACAGTTCAAGTTAAAAGGACGGAAAATATAATTCAAAGTTTTTATAAAAGTTACAGGCATTTAAAAATTTTATTTAAAAATATATATTAATAATTTATTGGTAACTAATAAATATTTCATTATATCTAATATTATTTGATAAAAAAAATTATCAAGTAAAAGCATTATAATTAATCTAGTTGGAGACTAAAATAGATTTACATAAAAATTCTGAATTTGAATATCATACTTTCTACATTGTAAAAAAAATACCAAGTAAAATTATTTATTGAATTAATAATTAATAAAAAATATTGAATTAATTTGACATAAATACTTAAAAAAGTAGAAGAGTTGCAAATTCAAAAAAATCTACAACTATCTGATTATCATGAGTAGAATACGTACAAATTCTATTATTCAGAATGAGAATTTTAATTTATTTATTGTATAAGAATGAATAAAGTTTTATGATTTAAATTGATAATTGACATAATTTTAATAAAAATATACATTTCATTTTAATATACGCACTCATATATCAAAATTGTCGTATAATTAGCAGAAGACCATCAAACCAAGACATTATAAATTATCACACCGGATCAATTTCTAACAAAAAAGCCTACTAATTATTAGGAAAATTTCATTAATGACATAACTTTCATTCACTTCTTGAAGTACTACCATATCAAATATTTTAAATAATTAATTTGTAAAATTAAAAAATTTTATCTGTCAAAAGATTAAAGTCATCCCCATCTTAGCTAGTATTTTCGAAAAAAAGTTATAAGCTTATGCCAAGTTAAATCCGGAAAAACTGAAATTATAAAAAAAGTTGCAAGCTTGAAATGACAACACTAAGTGTTAGTGTTGTATAATTTCAAACAATTTTTTCTAAAATGTTAGGTGAACCTTACCATTTCCACATTCATACATTAACTAGATTATACTCTAATGAATACTTGATTAACGTTCATTAACTATATTTATAATTGATTAATCATAATTCTATTAAATAATTATTTCTTCATCATTAACTATACGTAAAATTGATTAAGCTTATAGAATATCAATTAATCATATTTTTTAATCAATTATTAATTATATTTTTAATTATCATTTATATTAAACCATTAGCTATTCTTTTATATATTATTAACTGCTAGATTGATTTAGATAATTGATTACATAGCTATTAATCTCGTTGAAGTACTTTTAAATAAAGGAAGATTGATTAGTATCCGTATGTGAGTTTATCTTTTTCATGTTAGATTATGTGATGCAACCTGCATTCCCATTAAAGAAACCTCTCACCAGAATTGGCCTCAAGCACAAAAGATCAATGCTTAATTTTTTGAACTAATTAGATTCAACATGCAAGAGGCCACAATCATATCACACCTTTAACAAGTAGTCTATCCTTGCTAACCAAAGGAGTGTTAGTCACCTCTCACCATTATTAATTTTTCCTCACCGTTCATTTCTTCATCCACATTTATTTGCTCACTCTCTCACTATAACTCACCATTTTCACCACCACACACAAACACGTGACTTACACCCATTCACCATTTTACCACCATCACATTCAACCAGATGCACCCGTTACGTCACATTCCTCACCCCTCTTTCATGTCCACACACACAGCACTATCACCATAGCAAGACACGGTGCCATGTGAGTGGAGAGTGTGTGCACCCAGGTGACTAGATGGTGAGGGTGAGAATTAGTGAGCGAGTGACGGTTGAATAGGTGATGAGTGATTAAGAGAAGAGAATGTGAATGGTGAGAACTGAGTTAAATTTTAAAAAATGGTGAGGGTGAATAGGTTTAATTATATTTTTAATTTGTTATTTTTTAAGATTTAGTAATTTTGTTTCTTAATATTTTTTCAACGATTTTAATTTTTAAAATTTTGAAATTTCTATTTTATTTCTTATTAAATAATTAAGAGATAAATGAAATCAGATTGACAAAGTTGTCCATATGCTTGCTGTGCTAATTCCAATTTTACACAAGGTGGATGATCAACTACGTATATAGAGGAAAATGGTGGCATGGTGGAATGCACTTAGAAGATTGTTTTCATCATTGAAAATTTGAATCAAATGTCCTTATAGCTCTCGAGTTTTAAAACCTTCTTTCATCATTAGTTTCTTACTTGATCACCCCACTCTATATATACATACCTTCGATCATTCACTTGACACATCCTTCTTTTGACTCTTCATTGCCTTTTCTACCAAGAGAAATGGATAGTGAGACCAAGATATGGTTGAATCTATCTTTCTTTCTCTTGGTTGCAAGTTACATGCAACATTGTGTCTACGGAAAACCTGAAGTGCCTTGCTTTTTCATCTTTGGAGATTCTTTGTCTGATGTCGGAAACAACAACTATCTTCAAACTACTTCAAAAGCTAATTATGAGCCATATGGTGTTGACTTCCCAAAAGGCCCAACTGGAAGATATAGCAACGACAGAACTGGAGCTAACATAATCTGTAACATTATCTTCACTTTCAACACAACGAAATAATTTTAGTTTACTAATTTTTTATTAGTTTTAATATTTATAAATTTTAAATTTTTAAAAATAATATTATTATTACTTTATAATGATTTGATATCCTTTTACATGCCATGTCCTGGTAACTAATATTAACGATTATTTAAAAAAAAATTTATAATAATAAAAAAAAAAGAAAGAATTTAAAATTAAATTTAATCATATCTACAAAAATTAAAAATATATTTTATTTAAGAATAAAAGAGACCTTTATGTTTAATTATTCATGTGCCATTTCCAAGTTATATTTTCTTCTCGCAAATCTGTTATTTAACATACACTAACGTTTTTCTATTGCAGCTGAACTAATGGGATTTCCAAATTACATCCCACCCGTTCTAAACACAACTGGCCACGACATAATGAGAGGTGTGAACTATGCATCTGGTGGATCTGGAATTCTCCAAGAGACAGGCTCTCATTTTGTATGCACAAAACCAAATAGACTTTATCATTTATTATTTGTTCATTATTATCTTCAATTGGGTTTTGGTATATTTGCAAATGATTTGTGTTTTAATGCTCATACATACCACTAAACTTGTCTTAAGCACTGCAGGGACAGCATATGAGCTTCGGAGAACAAGTAGCAAATCATAGAGGCATAGTTTCTCAAATTGCTTCCAAATTTCTAGTTATTGGAAAACAAAGACGTTTTGAACTAGCTAAACAATACCTTAGTAAATGCTTGTATTATGTTAATTTTGGCACCAATGACTATGAAGTTAATTACTTTCTTCCCAATTCCAACACAAGCGACATATATACCCCGGAGGAGTATGCTCAAATTCTTATGGATCAGTATTCTTTATATTTAAAGGTATCTTATAATTTTCAGCATCTTTTTCATTTTATCTTACAAAATGTCTTGAGTTGCTTGTAATAGCATATATGCATTTATTAAATTCATTTTATTGGGTCAACTATCTATTATTATAATTGCTTGTAATATGTTGATTGCTTGAATTGAATTAATAGTATATTAAAATTTTATTGTTTACATGTATTTTGATTTGATGACTTATAATAGTATATTAAAATGGATTTTGGCAGCAATTGCGTGATGTTGGGGCAAGAAAGTTCGTGCTGAATGGTTTAAGCCCTTTAGGTTGCACTCCAAATTCTATCTTAAATGGATCTTGTAATGAAAGACAAAACGCTGCAGCAAACATTTTTAACGACAGACTTAAAGATCTTGTGGCTCAGTCTGATCTCCCCACAGTTTCGGCCGATTTCAAATTCATCTTTGTAAACATTTCAGCCATATTTCCAACCCCTACTAATTCAAGTGGTAAACATTTCATTTTCTTATACTTCATTTCACATTCTAGTGTGAAACAATTGATGAATATATAAATTTTTTAATTATTTTAGTGTATACAATACAAATGATGGTTCATATATTTCAGGTTTTACAAATACAACTGCTCCTTGTTGCCCAACAGATGAGAAAGGATTTTGTATTCCTGATCAAACGCCATGCCGAAACAGAAATGATTATGTGTATTGGGATGGAATCCATTCCTCTGATGTTGTGAATCAAATGATTGCAATGAACGCATATAATAGTTCAAATCCAGCCTACACTTACCCAATGAATATCAAAACCCTTATCGAATGGTCATAAATTATTAGTTCAAATCATACTATGTATCATTAAATAAGTTCAAGCCATCATGTATATCTTGAGCAGAATATATTAAATAAAAATACATATATTGGAAAGCTTTGATTCGTTTTTTTTCTCTAGTGTATTTTTATCTAGTGATCTAAATCACAAATATAAGGAGCATATAGAAAAAAACAAAATCAGTCCAGTAAGAATAGGTTAAGAATGAGAAACATAATATGTTCAAATCTTACTAACAAAACTACAATGATTGAAGACAAAATAATGTCACATTAGATTTTGTCTATTGTTTATTTTTTTTATCTTTTATTTTTATTCTAAGACAAGATATATGAATTTACCTTTTTTATTTGTAAATAATTTTTCCATGTCCCTCTATTTAGATTTATTTATTTTACATTTTTTAAAATTTTAATTATTATTATACTTATTTATTTTTTTTATCTCATTTTAACTTTTTATTTTATTTTTGATTTTAACCAAAAATATTAAAAATATAATAAGTTAAAAATGAGAAACTTTGAAAATAAACAAAATATTTAAAAAATTTAAGCAAAAATGTGAAAGTAACATGTAGGTTTGGGTTTTGTAGTCCCTTATGCTTGCAACATACATTGTGGGAAGGAGGAAGAAAATATTAATATACTGAACACATAAATAGGGAAGAGAATAAAAAATTTGAGAAATGAGAGAAAAAATATCTTTTGAATTATCAAAAGGAAAGGATTACATATGTTACTAAACTTTTAAGTTGTGAAAACTAAGTGTAAAATAAGGTTATCTTTTTTCGTCTTTTTGTTGATAAAAAAAGATTGAATTGAATTATCTGAACACTTATAAAAGAGTGCAAAGATTTTTTTTTCAAAACAATCCTTTAATAAAAAGTGAAGAGTTGAAGGGGAGAAACAATTTATGCTATTAAATCTAAGTAATATATCTTTTATTTCAGATTATTTATTTTATGTTTGAATTTTATGGTTAATATTTTTACGTATCGTTTTAGGTGCATGAAAAATACATAATTACAACAAATCAATTCATACATAATACATGAATGTATACTAAAAATTGAAAATTAATTCAAATAGTCCTAATTTATATAAAGCTAGTTGAGGTTGGTGTAACATCATAAGAAAGGGTTGAACTACAATTTTAAAAATTCTCTTACTAATCTTTTGGGAGTGAGAATATTATCATAACAGATAGTTTGTTTACAAAGATTAGAATGGAGAAGGGCGTTGCAAAAATATGAACTTTTTGGAGTGTATACAATGCTTTATTTACTATCTTTTAAGAAAGTAAATAAAGATTAAAGAGAATTTTTACTAAAGAAAGTAATTTATATTATTTTATGTTTAAATTTAGATAAGATTCTAAAAAAAACTTTAAACTGAAATTTTAAAAAACAACTGTAATGGATAAAAGAGATAAAAAAAAGAATAACATAATAAATTTATATTGGTTCACCTTAAATTACAAAGGTTATATGTAATTCTTATACACTCGTAAGATTTCACTATAAATCAATACAGTTACATAAAAATATTTTAAATTAATCTTTTTAGATTTTTACAAAAAATTATTTAAAACTAACCTTTTTAAGCTAATGTAAATTCTCAAGTGCTACAACAATCTCCAACTTAATACAATTCAGTTTGATAAGATATTATTTTTTCTATAAGATAAATTTTTGTGGTTCTATTTATAAAACCTAAGAAGTGGTTAATTTCATTGAAATAGAATGTGGATAACCATAATTGATTTATATCAAGTTATCAAAGAGAAGATATAGAAATAAAATTATGACTGACTTTAGAAACTTAAGATAAGCTCTTAGTTTGTTGGCTTAATGATAAGGGATGTCTTAACGCACCTCATCCTATAGAGATAGTCCATAATTTGTAGTTTGATGCCTAGTTGCTTAAGGTTCTAAAATCTAGACATTTTAGAGATATGAATATGAATGTAAATAGTCATCCTATTTATAGTTTTATTCCTAGTATGTCTTTAATATTGATGGCACATGTCAGTTGATGTTCAAGGATTGTGGTGTGAGGGAGGTAGCCTCCCCTATTGATGTGTGTGATGCGATTTTTTTGAAGAATATAACAAAGAGAAAATTAGAAACTAAAGACAAAGTTGGCATGACCATGCATGAGTGACGTGAATTGTTCTAGCATGGTTGTGTTGATTTTGAAGTCCCGATTATGAATGATCGTGCAAGTATTGACATGGTCGTGCGGCAAGGGCATAACTGTGCTAATCTTTGAAGTCTCAATTTAAAACATGAACGATCGTGCATGTAGTGGCATGACCGTGTTGGATATTTTTCCTTGCAACTCTTTTCTTGGTCGTGCAATGCGGGGAACAACCTTGTTATTTGCTTATGTCTCTCCATTCATGGCATACTTGAAAGAGAGTAGGAAGAGAGGAAATGCAAGGAATCTTGGAAAAGTTAGAGAAAAAGGAAAAATAGTTATCAGATGTGTTTGTTTGTTGTGGCCAACCTAGTGTATCTATAATTGTCCTATACACGACGTGGTTTCTCTACAAAGAGAGATGGTTCCTTGGAGCATGACATGGCCATGCTGAAGAGAGCATGACTATGCTTAATTTTTTAAGTCAGGTTTCCTCTTATGAATGCTTGTTTAACATTACGAGCTTGTCGTACTTGCTTCTAATGGCTATGTATAGTTATCAGTGGTCACTTGTGGCTCTCCTAGCTTCATGACAGTATGTTCCTCAAATGGGCCCATTTTGCAATGCTTGGCCCTTTGTCCATTATCTTGAAGGTTTCTTTGACCCCTTTTTCTAGCTCAAGTACATAGTAAGGTAACATACTACAAACTTATACGAGTCATGATGAAAAGGTTCTTTGTAGAAGAAGGCCAACTGTAGAGACCTACTGGGCCTATTAGGTCCATCACTACAATAAAAGCCAAGAAGTTGCAAAAAAGGGTGGAAACTTTCTTGGGCCTTTTGGAGGATCTCCCTCAAACCCAATACACTTCTTCCATAACTTTCCATACTTTAGAATAGGACTTACATTTTCTTGTAGCTTAGGTTCTAGCAGGCTGAAATATATATAGGATTGAGCCCCATTTTCTTTGTAGTTTAGCTTAAGATATTAGGCCTGCTTTAATCCAACTTGTGGCTACTTAGATGTAGGAATCATGGTATCATATTGGGCATTTAATCTAAGACAAAACTGCACCATGGAGGCAGCTCCAAAGCTACATGGACCTTCATTCCTTATGTGCCCACTATTGGCCTATAAATAGGCACCCCTATGAGTAAATTTAACACTTGAAGTCCTTTATGTAATTCAAAGCTAGATTTTGGAGAAACTTCTCTTCTTTTTCTTTCTTCTAAGCCAAGCATGGATTTGAAGATCCTTTTTATCCATGACGGCTTCCATTATGGTGGAGAAGAGACTCATCCCACTCAAGAGGTGGCATCTCCAAGCATAGTTGAAGCATCAAAATCTTATCTTTCTTCTTCCATTATGTTCAACATCCATTGACTAGTATCTTTTCCTCCATCAACCTCTGTATCACTTGGTATCAAAGCTCTATTAATGAAGGTGAGATGCAATTCAAAATCACTTCACAATTCTGTTCTTTAGTTGTTCTTCTAAGTTCATATTCTACTTCATTTTCTTTATTTATTTTGATTAGTCAAATGATCTTTGATTTTTGTTATTTTTGTTGCTTTGAATACTTCTATGCATGCACTTTTCAAATTGTCCTTTTTTGTTTAATATGGCTAAGAAATAAATATGAAATTATCTAATTATTAAAGTATATGCATCTTAGTGCCAAAATGTACCTAACTTGAGTAAATTAAGCATAAATTGATCAATTCTATCTCAATATGTGTCAAATTTATTTTGGTTTTCATGATCTAATCCCTATCCCTCATGTAATTGGTGAGAAATTTTTAAATCCTTAAAAATTAATTTTGAAATTTGAATTCAAATCATGGCTCCAAAAATGATGTGTTCTTGAGTTCAAATTGCTTATCTGAATGTCATAATTTTGTTTAAGTCTAATTCTAGTATGTTGGTCCTTATAATTGTGTTTCATCTGAGTTTATTTTTGTTTGTCTTTTATTTTTCAAAAAATTCTAAGAGTTGCTTGATCATGTGCATGCACACATAATGCTATTTGAGCTTGAATCATACATGATCTTAGTACTTAAGCCTAGGTGATTAAGAATATGCTTAATTAAACTTTTAAGCATCATTAAAATCTACTTAATATACCTTTGGACCTCCTATGACTTGATCTGGAATTGGAGTTATTGGACAAGCATGTTTGGACTTAGATTACCATACTTATGCAAAGGAAGAGTGCAAATATACTAGATTAAACTTGTGGACTTAGGATCTTGAAAAAACTGGTTATGCAAGGATCCTTTGAGGACTATTGAACTCTTTACTTGGACCAATAATTGGATAAAATAACTTGAGAAAAATGAAAACAAAAGAAGAAAAACAATAGCAAAAGTAAAATAGTATAAGAAGAAAAAGAAAGTGAAAACAAAAGCATATAGAAAAGACATGTTAGGCCATGGGTCCTATAAATTGAAGGTCTTAATTTCTTAGTTTGTTCATGCATTCTTTGTTTGTTTGAATAATATTCTCCTTTTGTATGATAATATGCATGCTTCCCTTAAAGTTTCTAGGAATTCCTTTTTGTGCGTCTACCTTCTTTGATCCCTTCATTTTAGCTTTATAATTTCTTTTACTTCGAAGTCTTTTCTTGATTTAATACTCTTGAATGTTATTTTCTTGTGTTAAGCTTTTTTTTTTCCATTGAATTTTATTTAGTCTCGTCACTTGCCACCTACACTTATAAGCACTTCTTCATCACCTAAGAAGCACGAAGAACTCTAGGTTAAAGTTGAGATTGTTCTATGGTCTCAAGCTTGGACTAAAGGTTGTTTATTTGTAAATGAATTGGTGTGAGGAAAGTTGGTTGTGTGGTGAGATCATTAGAGGGGAAGAGTGGAAACACTTGGTGAGGTGTATGATATTTTAAGCCTATTTCCATAATACTAATCAAGTGAGGGCAGCAAGTGATCCTCTTTGTTTGAGAGGTTTTGTAGGTATTTTGGAGGAGCCAAATAATAAGGAAAAGTGACCAAAGGAGCTCAAGAACTTGAAACTCGGAGGCTTGGACTTGAAGACCGAATGGAAAATTAGTTATAACTTTCTTTTACATTCGATTTTGGGTTGTAAATTTAGGTTTAAAAAGTTTGTAAATTAGGAGCATTTGAGTTGTAATCCTACAACTTTGTAGTAGGTTTCCATATTAGTGTAATATATATTTCCCTAGAAATTTGTGCATAAAAGAACTTTGGACTCTAAGCCTTGCATAGGATACTCACCTAAGGTCTTTTTAAAAATTGGTGGTTTGTTCATGCAAGGAAGTATAATAGGATGCAAAATGTTGCATGGTTTCTTAGAAATATTTGGCAGCACTAACTTTGTATTCTTTTACAAGGTCAAGGAGGCTAGGTATATTCACTTAACCCTTGCTTGTTGTGTGCTTTAGTATTTAGGTTGCTTGCTAAGTGTTTTGAATTTGTGTGCATTAATTTCTTATATAACAATCTGGGTGTGGAGAGATAAATATTTCTTGCTAAGTATTTTGCAAATGATTTCTCATAAATATTCACCTAGGACTCAAACGGAGCAACTTGTTTCAAGGTTAGAAAAAGTAATTCAAATCTAAGCAAGAGCATTTGAAGATCACTTAGAAAACTTAGAAAGAAGACATTCAACTAGGCATAGAAGAATTTGAAGGGTAATTGAAACTAGTTGATGTAGAAGTGCCCTTAAAGAATATCTAGACTTACATCAGAGACCTTTTGAGTCTTTAGGAGACTCATATTCTAT
This sequence comes from Canavalia ensiformis, assembly GCA_026541065.1. Lineage (NCBI taxonomy): Eukaryota > Viridiplantae > Streptophyta > Magnoliopsida > Fabales > Fabaceae > Canavalia > Canavalia ensiformis. The sequence continues at coordinate 344,531 of JAMKYM010000798.1, forward strand.
TTAATCCACCTCCCTATTGGCCCTCCATATTTAAGAATATATTTAGATTTTTTTTGGGTATTTTAGTAGCAGGCCCACACAGTGTATAAGATTAAGTCTCTTCTTTATATTTTAGCATAGGATATTTTGGACCTTTGCTAGCCTAACTTGGGCTACACATGTGGAGGAAGCTAGGTACTCTTTTTGGGATAGTAATCCAAGCCCAATACCATATCCTAAAGGTGGATCCATAGTCGTACCATATGAGGCACCACTCTTGCTTATAAATAAGGTCATCCATGTGTAATTTTTAAGATAAGATTCATTTGAATGAAATTGAGAGTTTTTCACTCAAATTTTTGAAAGGTTTTCTCTCCCTATTCTTTCTCTAGAACCAGACTTAGGGTTGAGTAACTTCCTCGTCCGTGGTAGCTTATGGTGGTGGAGAAGAAGCTCATCCTTCTCAAGAAGTGACGCTTCCAAGTGAAGTCTTGAATTTGGATCCATCCTCCTCCATTCTTCACCAAAGTGCAACCTCCATTGAACCAAAAGAATCACCTCCTTCCACCTCTGCCTCAACTGGTATCAAAGCTCCATTAATGAAGGTTATATCTAGTCTTTAATCGGTTTACATTTCTTTCCTCTTCTTGGTTCTTCGAGTTCATCTTCTTCTTCATTTTCTTTCCCACTTTTGATCGATGAAGATATCCTCGTGTTTTATGATTCTTGTTGTGTTTTATTCTTCTTTTTTCTAGTTTCTATGATGGTATCATTTGTGTGATGTGGATTTGAAATGGAGTTTTTATCGCCTAATTATTGAAGCATGTTTATCCTGGCATGAAAATGCACTTATCTTGCTTAATTCATATATAACTTGCTCGGTTTTTATTTGAATCTTGTAAAAAAAAATTTGTGTACTTCCTGTGGTCCATATCTTTCAAAAGATCAGTTTAAATTTTTCAGATTTGCCAAAAAAATTGAAAAACTTCTAATATCTGAATCAAATTTTGGCGTCAAGAATGTGTGTGTTTGAGTTTTATTTCTTGATCTGATCTTTTTTGGATTTGTCTAGGCTTGTTTTCATTCTGTATTGTTCATTTATTTTAGGTCTTGATCTATTTTAATTTCATTCTTTGTTTTTCTAATTAAATTCTTAAGAGTTGCATGATTGTGTATTTACATTCATTAGGTGCTAGCTTAGCTCATGCATACAAAGTTAAGTGATTAAGTCTCACCTTAAGTGTAAGTTTAAAGTAATCTTTAAACACCTAAAAGGACACTTAAAAAACACTTTAGAACTCTGAATACCTACTGGATGTTTGGACAATTTTGGACTCTTTTAGGACCTAGAATACCCTATTAAAAGGAAGAGTGCATAATTGCACTAAATTGGATAATTGGACATAGGAATTGAGACATTGAAAAAAATCCTATGCAAAAGGAGATTTGAAGGAACTTAATACCTATGGACCATAGACAATAAATTCATAAGAAAGAAGAAACAAGAAAAATAAAAAGAAAAGAAGACAAAGAAAAAAAGAAAATAAAAGGAAAAGAAAAAGAATATAAGAAAAGAAAAATATTTGTGCAGAAAAGGTATGCATAAGATTTCATTCCTTTATCCTTGTTGAGAATGCATGTTATAAATAGATGTGCATTAGTAAGAGGTAGAGCTTAGGATTTCAGTACTTAGTTTTGCATGTATAAGTTTTCCATACTTACTAGCATCAAAATGAGTGTGTGTGTGTGTGTGTGTGTGTGTGTGTGTGTGTGTGTGTGTGTGTGTGTACTTATCTAACTCTTAGTTTCTAGGAGTACTTTTGTGTGCCTACCTTCTTTACTTGCTTTAATTATAGTTTGTCTCTTTATTGGCTTCTAAATTTTTGTATAACTTAAAATCATTTTTTAGTATACTTTTCTTGTTATTAGATTTTCTTTCTTGTCTTTAAAATTTCTCTAAGTTTTGTCACCATTCATCTATTTGCATAAGCACTCTCTTCACCACCTAAGCATCTCTAGAACACCTAGGTTGAGTTAGTTTTTTCCTTGATTCCAACTTGGTTTGGAGGCTAATTTGTGTGAGTGAATTCGTGTGAGAGGGCTGGTTGCTTGGTGAGAACATTAGAAGGAGGAAAGCATAAATACTTGGTGAGGACTAGTGAAATTAACTTAATTTTTTCTAACACTAACGAAGTGGGACAACAAGTGTCCTTTTTTATTATGTTTTATTTTGTAGGGACTTGGAGAAGCTTAGTCCTAAGGAAAGGTATGTTAAGGAACTTAAGAAACTAAGGCTTGAAACTTAGACTTCAAGACCAAAGGGAAGGGCTAAGAGCAAACTCAAATTGAAGACCAAAGTGAAGATATTTTATAAACTTGGGCATTCAGTTTGAACTTGTGAAATTTAGATTGAACTTTTGTAATTAGGATTGATTTGAATTGTAAATTCTAGTGAATTGTAGTAGGATTTATTTTTTGTGTAATTCGAATTTACCTTTTCAAGGTATGTTTAATAAGAACTTGGACTTTTGGACCTTGGTGTAGGATACTTACCTAAGGTCAAGTTATAGCTTTTTTTTGTGTTGTGTGTTTTAGACCAAATTTGTGTGTTAAGTGCTTCTTGTATGTGTCGCAACCGTAATTCCGACGAGATGATGAACTCGCTAAAATTTGAAAATAGATTTTTATTGGATTATGTGGAGTCGCCACCAAATTTTTATTTAAGGGGAAAAGATTTGGAAAAACCCTAACTCGAGGAAAAGATTTAGGTTTGGGAGTCGGTTACGAGTGGGGAAGGTGTTAGGCACCCCACTCGCCCGTTCCGAAGAATGGTACCCTTAAAATGAGTGTGTGATTTTTTTGAAAATCATTTGATCCCTTAATTAATGTGAAAGTAAATAGGTTGATGGAGGTTAGTCTGACAGGACTTGATCCTGCTCCTACGTATTCCCCGATGCAATGGGAAACTCAAGGCTTACGTAGTTCTGGTTTGAAGGCTTGACCTTCGGAGAAGCTTGAAAAGGAGTGTTTGAAAATGAATAGGGTGTTTTGAAAATATTTTAAGGAGAATCCTTAGTCCACATATGCACAGGATCCAAGACAACTACGGCTGCACTAGGGTATGTATGAATCCCTAAGCATCGAACAGCAGAAAAAGCTACCAGTTCAGGCTTAGGGTTCATCGCGTGAGACTTAGAGATTCTAAAAATGGAGTTCTTATTATAAGGGCATCCTCAATCCACATATTGCACAAGATCCAAGACAACTACGGCTGCACTTGGATCCATACGAATCTCTAAACATTGAACAGCAGAAAAAGCTACCAGTTCGTGCTTAGAGCTCGCTGCGTTAGATTAAGAATTGAAAAACGAGTTTTTTTATTTGTTTAGAGGCATCCTTAATCCACATATGCACAAGATCCAAGACAACTATGGCTGCACTTGGATCCATACGAATCTCTAAACATCGAATAGTAGAAAAAGCTCTAGTTCGTGCTTAGAGCTCGTTGCGGGAGATTAAGAATTGCAAAACGAATTTTTATTTGTTTAGAGGAATCCTTAATCCACATATGCACAAGATCCAAGACAAATACAGCTGCACTTGGACCCATACGAATCTCTGAACATCGAACAGCAGGAAAAGCTACCAGTTCGTGCTTAAAGCTCGTCGCGTGAGATTAAGAATTGGAAAACAGACTTGATTTAAAACAAAATGAACTTGATTTGAATTTGATGAAAAGAATTGGATTTGATTTAAAATAAAATAAAATTGATTTGAATTTTAGGCTTGAATTGGACTTGATTTAAAATAAAATGAACTTGATTTGAAATTTAGGCTTGAATTGGACTTGATTTAAAATAAACTTGACTTGATTTGATATTAAGGAAAAGAATTGCGAACATGCTTTAGTAATCAAGTGATAGAAATTTCATTTCAGATTCAAATTAGACAAATAATATCATTCCAGAAACTAGAGAGAAATAAAAAGATAACACAACAAGAATAACCGAAATCAAAGATCATTTGACCAATTAAAAATGAAAATGAAAAACAGAAACGAAGATGAACCTCAAGAACACAAGAGTTTCTGTGCCAAAATTTGAATTCAAATTTCAGAATGTTTAGAAAATATCTTTTGGTAGATATGGAAAATTAAAACCAATAAATATAAGGATATGGATCATAGGAATCAAACAAAACAAGTTTGACAAAAATCCAACCAGAAATGAGCAAGTTATGCACAAATCAAACAAGCTAGGTTCATTTGCACACCAAGACGAACATGCTTCGGTAATCAGGCGATATAAATTTCATTTTATATCCAAATTATACAAATAATATCATTCTAGAAACTAGAGATAAATACAAGAGAACGCAACAAAAATCACCAAAATCGAAGATCATTTGACCGATCAAAAATGAAAACGAAAAACAGAGACGAAAATGAACTCGGAAATCCGAGAAGAAGCAAGAAACTTAAGAGGAATAAAAGTCGGATCTAACCTCCATTGGAAGGTGATTAAGAGCTGGTTCCATGGAGGCCAATGGCTGAATTGAAAGCAGAGGTAGAGAGTCTCCCAGGTCCTCCCTTTGAAAATTTTGAAAATCCCCTCTAAGACTCCAAGTGCTCCTCTTCCCCCCTCATTTTGGTGAAGGACCTCTCCTTATATAGAAGGAGGAGGGATTAAAGAAGTCCTCCTTGTCCAATGTGGGACTTTTTTCCCACATAGGAGAATTTTTCCTTTTTTCTTTCCTATTTATGAAATTCTTATTTTATTTGGTGTGGGATTCCTTTTTCTCTTTCTTATTTTTCCTCTTCTTTTATTTTTTCTTCTTTTTGTTATGTTTTTATTTATTTATTTCATTTGTTTTACTTTTTCCATTACTTTTATTTTGATTTTTTGAACTATTTTAGACTAAATAAGCTTCTGGCTAAAAACAAAATAATTTATTCTGGGTTTTGAATCCTCGAACATAATTCGGTGTTCACAGTATGTTGTAGAACTACCTTGCATAACATTAACCTTTATCTTTTGCAAGGTCAAGGGAGTTTGGTAAATCACTTAAACTTTGTGTATTTATGTGTGCCTTAGAGCCTAGATTGAGTGTTAAATGTTTTGACTTGTATGATTTGATTTCTTAACATAACTTAGATGATAGAGTTAGGCATATGAATAGAAATCCAAGGTTATAGATACCTTAGAAGCCATAAAGCTACCTAAAATTAAAATGTCTAAGTTCCAAGGAGGGAATAGTCTAGAGGTATACTTAGATTGGAAACTCAAGATAGAACAAATCTTTGCTAGCCATGCCATCAGGGAAAGACATAAGGTGAAACTAGCTGCCTTAAAGTTTAGTGACTATGTCCTAATATGGTGTGGGGTAGGCTTAACAAAGAAAGACTTAGGCCCTTAGGTGAATGAAAAGAAATGAAACATATCATGAGAGCTAGGCATGTACCTCCCCATTATTTAAGAGAGGTCTACAATAAGTTGCAGAGACTCTCTCGAGGCACTAAAAGTGTAGATGAATATTATAAAGAGATGGAGGTAATAATGATTAGGGCCAATTTAAAAGAAAGTGAAGAAGCCACCATGACTAGGTTCCTAGATGGACTTAGGCATGATATCAGGGATGTGATAGAACTCTCTACCCATATATAATCCTTAATGATATTTACCATCAAGCTATAAGGGTAGAATGCCAAATTTTCACTTTGACATATGCACATATTATTGGCATAAATTACCCATCAACGTAGTATAGCATGATTGAGGCACTTGAGACACTATGAAGTAATCTTTCAATCCAACTTCATTTATCATGTTAGGAGTTGCCAACAAAGGTAACTCCCTCACAAGTGCTTTACCTATGATCACTATCTAGGAAAACTGAACACATGAATCCCTTTAATAGTGCCCTAAAGCATAATAAAGAGGAAGCCATCATCCTGTTAATGCAAGTTTATACTTTTTATGGTGATAATCATGGCTTGTTGGATATAATCTACCTCTAATTCTTGGTTATGTTTATTAATTTTTTGTTACAAGTGCTTAGACTATTCAAGAGGTTAGTATTTGATCTTGGTATTAGTCTCATTTCCCTTTACTAATATAAGTCTCCTTTACCTACTTATGTCCTTTTGTTGTAAGCCCACACAGTGTATAGGGCTGGGCCTATTTTTCTATATTTTAGCATAGGATATTTTGGGTCTCTCTTGGCCCAACTTTGGCTGCACATGTAGAGGAATCTAGACACTCTTTGGGCTTGTAATCTAAGATAAAAAAAAAAAAGCATTTCCTAAAGGTGGATCCATAACCACACCACATGAGGCATCACCCTTAGCTATAAATAAGGCCATCTATGTGTAATTTTCAAGACAAGATTAATTTGAATGAAATTAAGAGTTTTTCACTTAGATTTTTGAGAGCTTTTCTCTCCCTATTCTTCCTTAGGGTAAAATAGGATTAATTTTTCACTTAAGGGTATTTTGGTAATTTTACATAAAATTTTCATTTTCCAAAATAATTTAAAATGTAAGGAATTTTCCTTTTAGAATTATATTAGTGTTAATGAGACTGATTTTATCACTAATTATGTTTATCTTACCCTAAGCATGGTTAATTTTAATTAATCAAGGTTAATTAGCCTTAATCATGGTTAAAGAAATCTTAGCATTTATTATTTTTTTATTCTTTTGTGAGTTTACTTTGGATGGACTTCATATGGTGACCCATCACCATGCTTTCCACATGAAAATTTCGTGCACACCATGTGAGACCTATTCTTGACTTATTCTTCATACTTTCTTGCCCTTGTAGCCTTCGAAGATCATTTTTGTAATTTTTCTCAACATTACTTAAGAAGTTTCCAAATTGTTCTTTTGAAAATTATAATACTTTTTGATTCATTCTCAGGTTAATCTAATGTCATTTGATATTTTTCTGGGAATGGATTCGCCATATGCATAAAGTAGAGCTTTCCAGGGGGTTTTGGGAATTTTTGAAGTTTTCTAAGGGCATTTTCATCCTTTCTTTGTTTTATAAATTTTTCTCATTACTCTTGATCATTCTTGATATGCTCTAATTATCTAAAATATCTTTTAACTCTTGTTTTATAATTCTCTTTCACATTATTTGAGTTGCCTAGGTGGAGGGGCATTTTCATAATTTGTATCAAACTTTCTAATTTCCCTATTTTTGATTTCTAATCCTACTTAGTTTAATTCTAGAGATTATTTTTAGCTTCAAGAGTTCATTATAAAAGTTTGTGGGTGTTACATCTTCCTTGATCCTAAAATGAGTTCTTCCTTGTATTTCAAGGTAGCCTATAAATTGGCTATAACAGACTCAAAAAGCCCAACAATGAAATATAGGAAAAAGGGTCCGTTCTACTTTCAAAATATAAAAAGTGTCCTAAAACATATTCTAAAATGTGTAAGGCCAAGGGAGGGATGGATGGCACCTGAGTGTGCTCCTCTTGAAGGCCCAAAAGGTCTCCACCTCTTCTTATAACTGCTTGCCTTTTATTCTGGTGATAGGCCTAGTAGGTCTCTATAGCTAGCCTATCTTTGCTACTGGGACCTCTACATCAAACTGCCTATAAGACCCCCATTAGATGTCCTCCTATAAGTTAGTCTTTGGTAAGGTGTGTCATCTTCCAATCGAATTAGAACATAAGTGTAACACCTACAATTTCTCATAATGGACTCCTTAGGCTACAAATATCCTTTAGTAAGAAATAGAGTAAAAATAAGAACAAAAAATAAAATTTCATTATGTTTTAAAATTAAAAAATTAATAAATATTTGAAAATTAAATAAAATCATTATATTAAAAAATAAAATAAAATTTCATTATGTTTAAATTAAAAATAAAATAAAAAGTAAATAAAATAATATAAATTTTAATTTTAATTAAATGATAATAGATTAAAGATAAAAGGAGTTTATTTTTATTTGATGCATGATGAATGATGAGGGGAATAATGGAGTAATGGAATAGTGGATGAGGTAGTTTTTGGTGAGTGTAAAAAGTTATAAAAGAGAGGCATCAGAAAACAAAAAGGGGAGGAAAGGTAAGAGATATGTATCACTAAAACAAAATATAGCAAAAGAAAGAGAAAGCAAGGCTTAAAGAGAAATATTCAATCAATTTCAAAACAAAATCATAGAGAAATCAAATTGAAAAGATAATAGAAGAAATATTATGTGAGGCATAGAAGAGATCAATTTCATCTTTTTCAAATCAAGTAATTTATTTCTTCTACTTTAAGTTTGGTACATGATTATCATGTATTTCTAAATTTTAATACAATTTTATTTGTTTAATTTGTTCTTTAATTGTCACTTTTTTTCAAACCAATTAATCTCAAATATTTTAATTAATTTAAATTAATAACAATATGCATTTTTGATAATCTCATCATACATCATATTTCTTGTAAATTCTTAATTTAGATTTCTGCACTCATCCCTATGTGTTAAGGAAAATGTGTAAAATATATTTTTTATATATAGATTAAGGGAAATATCTAAAACATGTTTTTTATTTCTAGATTTCTTAATTGTAACCTTAAAGTTCTATTTTTTAATTTTTTAATAATATAATAAAAAAGGAAACAAACAATTGATGTAAATAAATCTAATTAAATTTTGACTGTTTTTTCTTGATTCTTGTTTGTGTGTATAATTTATTTTATTTTGTTTGTAAATATAGTATAAATGTAAGTAAAAAATATTTTTTAGAAATAAACAAAATTAATGTTTGTGTTAGTTTTTTGTCAATATGTTTGTTAATAATATGTGTAAAATTAACCATTATGTTAGTTTCATTACTCTATGAATTATTTGTAAATAATTTATGTTCATATTATATTTTATTATTATTATGTATTTGTATACGTTATCATGTCATATAAAAATTTTAAATTTTTTTTTTAAATTTAAAAGTTCACTTATTTAAAAATTTATAAAAGAATCTTTAAAATTATTTTTGGATTCATGAAATAGTCAAGTGAGATCAATTAAATAGTTGATCTATTTTTGGTGTTAATTGGATAATAAAGATTTATTGAATGACTATTTAGTGCCTTAAATCCTATATCAGAATGGATATATTTCTTTTAAATTAATATTATTAAAAACTTTATTTTCAAAAGATAAAAATAAAAAAGATAATAATAATTCCTATTTCAAATTTAAATTTTATATTTACAAAATTATCCTTTTTTCTAAGAACTTTAAAAATTTCAAAAATATTTCATATGAAAATTAAAGTTCACTTTTTTAAAATTTTCCAAAAATTTCAAGAATCTCAAAACTCATTTCTCTCAAAATTTTTAAAAAATAAAATAAAAATCTCTTTCTTTACTCAAAAAAGAAAAAATATCTTTTTTAAAAGTATTGTTCAATGCCTCGCTAATTAGTGTTAATTAAATGATTGATATCTTTGCTGCTCAATAATCTTTGTAGTGGTTTAAATGATATCTTAATATGTGTTTTTAGGAAGGAAAAAATCTGATTATGCTTATTTACATAAGAAAATTAGCAAACATAATAGAGCTAAAATGAACCTGTATTTCAAGTATGCATATTCTTAACCTTGCAAGTTAATTGTTTCCCAATTCAATCCAACAAACAATAGTGTTCATTAGATGTACAAAAATTTTAGATAAACCAAGACAAGATATGAAATCCTAAACACATTGGGTTTTAGTTCCTCTTCCTCTTGCAAACATGTTTCATCAGTGAGCATGAACACTGCCTTCACCCACCCAAACACAAGCACCTAAAACCTTTTTTTTTTTTAAAAAAAAAAAGAGAACAAGAAAGAAGAAGACACAGAGGCTAACAAATATTAGTAACGGGCTTTTTCTCCTCACCTAAAACTGGAGAACCTCATCTCCTTCGCCGGAAGTTTCAACGTCGCCTCCATCCACGACGTTGATTCCTCTTTCTCCGATGTCCGCTATACCTATATTGTCCATTGGCAGGACCACCTTCTGCCCCCGCTGGAGACCACGTCAAGAGACGATCATCGTCTCTACCACCGTCACCACCACCGAAACGGTTCTTCATGGTTGCTCCTCCCTCTCCCTTCACTTTGACATAGATCCAATCAGAAATGAGCAAGTTATGCACAAATGAAACATGCTTGGTTAATTTGCGCACCAAGATGAACATTCTGCGGTAATCAGGCGATATAAATTTCATTTCAGACCCAAATTGGACAAATAATATCATTTCAGAAACTAGAGAGAGAGACGAAGAAAACAAAACAGAATCACGAAAATCGGAGATCATTTGATTGATAAAAAATAAAAACGAAAAACAAAGACGAAAATGAACTCGAAAATCCGAGAAGAAACAAGAAACTTAAGAGGAAGAAAAGTCGGATCTAAACTCCATTGGAAGGTGATGAAGAACTGGTTCCATGGAGGCCAAGGACTGAATTGAAGGCAGAGGTAGAGAGTCCTCCCTTCAAAAATTCTGAAAATCCCCTCCTAAGACTCCAAGTCCTCCTCTCAGGAATTTCCAAAAAATGAGAAAAGAACCCCCTTCCCAATTTCCTTTCTCCTATTTATAGAGTTTTTCAAACACTTTTCCCGCTTTTTTCCTTTTTTCAATTTTTTTTTGTTTTTTGTTTATTATTTTTTTATTTTGATTTATTATTTTATTCATTTATCTCATTATGTTATTCTTTTTTTTTCTAATTTTTCCAACTTCGTTATTTTCTCTTTTATTTATATATATATATATATATATATATTATTTTTCGTTACTCTTTTTTCCATTTTTGTTTTCAATTTTTGTGTTTTTCTTATTGATTTTCTATTATTTTTATTTTCAGAGATTTTTCTTATTTATTATTTAAATTATGATTTATTCATTAATTAAATATTTTCTTTTAAAATGGGGCCTCGGACATAATTGAGTGTTTATAGTTTGCCCCTCTTTACTCATTTTCCTGCTAGATAATGTGAGAAATGATTCTCTGAATTATCTGGTAGGAAATGAGTAAAGACGTGAACACATTATGTCCGAGGCAGGCTTTTGAAGAAGTCCGACGAGCGTGAAGAGCCCTGGAACTTAAAGATGGATGCCTGGAAGATGGTGGTTTCTGGGTGACCTTGTCGGCTTCTTATGCTGAACCGCAGGGCTTAAATATACAAGACTTGATTGCACAGAGCCCAAGACAACTACGGCTGCACTTGGATCCATACGAATCTCTAAACAATGGACAGCAGAAAAAGCTACATGTTCGTTTTTAGAGCTCGTCGCATGAGATTAAGGAATGCAAAACGACGTTTTTATTTATTTCAAAAAGAGGAAGGCAATCCCAATCCACATATGCACAGGGCCCAAGACAAGTACGGCTGCACTTGGACCCATACGACTCTCTAAACAACGAACAACAGAAAAAGCTACCACTTCATTTTTAGAGCTCGTTGTGTGAGATTAAGGAATGCAAAATGAGATTTTTATTTATTTAAAAAGAGTTTTTTGTTAGGCGGCGAAAGGAATTAAGCTTGATTATAACTACTGGAAGTGTGAGGGTTCAACTATAATTATTGGAGGCATAGGGGCTTAAATGTAATTTTGGGAAGTTCAGGGGTCTGATTGTAAATTTGGGAAGTTGAGAGGTTCAATTGCAATTTTAGGAAATTAAGGGGTTGAATTGGAATTTTGGAAAATTTAGGGGGTTAAATTGGAATTTTGGAAAGTTGAGGGGTTAAATTGGAATTTTGGGAAGTTCAGGGACTTAATTGTAATTTTGGAAAGTTCAGGGACTTAATTGCCATTTTAGGAAATTGAGAGGTTCAGGAGCTTAAGTTGGATTTCAGTAAGTCCAGGGGCTTAGCTGGAATTTTAGAAAAGTCCAAGGACTTAATTGGGATTTTACTGGTGGGCCCCCTACACCTTGATTATGCTTGTCGTTTTATGCATGTATTTCTACGTCGATAACCAGTGTGGGACGTATCAGTTGGGTCAGTGTTCATACATGATTATGGCGCTTGGTTTTAACCATTTTCATCCAGGCTCGACGCTAGCTTTTCCTTTGATTACTTACCATCTAGAACTTGTATTTTGAAACTTAAGACCCCTCTCTTTAGAGCCTTCAGGTTTGCTCATAGGGACCCACCTAAAGGAAACCCAAGGGCTACAATGCATGGCGTCTAAGTGAATTGTTTCCCATAATTCGAAGGCCCCATCATATAACATGCCACCCGAACGTCCTTTACTCCGAGATTTGGCCATTTTCATGCATACGGAAGCACAAATTGAACGCTCGGAGGCTTGGTTATTTAAACATTTGTAAGGCCAATGACTGCATGGAGCTTTTGCTTTCAACAGCATGCACAACTGAGCAAATTTGGAACTTTGTTAACATGCCCCTTGATGCACGATCCTGATTTCTGTGGTTCCAAAGGTTAATGACCGAGCCCAATAGAACTTGATGCACCACTATTGTTCATACACAACGACTTGGTGTTGTACCCATGAACCTTCGTCACTATCGGTCATTTTTGAAGCTCTCCAACCTTTATAACCTCTCGGGCCTATTGTTAGGGAACAATTATATATGGACGTCTAGGTGGTAACTTACTGCCCCTGTTTTTCCAAAGAGCGTACAAAGAACATCACCCTCATGAATTATCTCGCTTGGTAGTTCTGGCAGCTCTCACAGCCGAGCTCATCATATGCTAATCTGCCCCCTGATTAATTTGACGCCCATGTGAATGTGCTAACCCACCATGAATGTATTCCTCACACCTCTCAAGTGACTTTAGCTGCCAATCAATTTCAAACACAACTCTAAGCTTGCCAAAATATCCGCCTCTGTTCCATGCCGAGTTAACTTTCGAGACAAAATTATATATCATTTCATGGGGACTCTTGGTAACCACAGACTAGTGTTCATCCTCCATGAAGTTCAATTCTATAAAAACAACGTGAGCTTGCATCCATGGCTTATGAGAGCTATCAATGGCTCTAGCCAAAGTTGGCGACGCCAGGTGGTGAGAATCCGATATCGAATCCATTTCGAGTTCTTCGTTGCCACCTTTGAATCTTGTGTAATTTGCACGAAAGGAATGAACACAATATGATACTTCGGTCATAGCTAAGAGTGGTGGTATCAAAGCTGGAATCATTTGGCCTCTGCGGTTGTGAATCCCTGGCGCTTCATATGTAGGCGTAGCAGAATAGAGAACATGGTCGACTAGGTGAGCAACAGTATTGGCCATTCCTAAATGGGAACTCTTTGAAAGGTCCATTACACTCACCCTACGCCCCGAGGAGTTTAACTACGATGGCCTTCCTTCGTACTCACCTCAATTTTCAGCATTGAATTCCATACTCGATGCAAAATCAAAAACATGTAAGCGAATGCATGCATATAGTTGCTGAGAGTTCTCTATTCTCACCGTGGATGAAATCACATACCCGATTTCCACTTCTTAAACTAATCTAACTCACTCATAGGTACAGATCTTCAAGCGGATTCGCGTAGAAACCAGATTCAAGCATAGGAATCATGTTTATTCTTACCACAGACTTTCTTACTAGCGATGGACGTCAAGCAATCATTGGTTATTAAGATTCACAATTATAAAACATTTTTTCTTTCTCATTCGAATCGTTCCAGTATATGTCATTTTTTCTTAAAATTCTTGTTCATTACCTATCGTCTTCTAGCTTTCAATTAGAAAAATCAATTCCAAATTGTATTGTCTATGTTGTGCGTTTACTGTGCGTACAAATTTTTACCCATGGGCAAGTGCACCCGTCGGTGTAGAAAGGGTATTTAAAACCCTTAATATCGTTCCCACACAGACTATTTTAACAATCTTAAAAAAGTATTAAATCCTAATTTTTGAGCTCACCAGAAAAGAGTTTGTTTAGAAATATTTAAAGTGAATGCAAAAAAGAAACAAAACAAGAGTAATAAATTAAAAGACAAAAGAGCACAAATACGAGTTCAATTATGAAAAGACATGAGACTTTCGTTTCCCTTATAACTTTACCCAATTTCATCCTAATTCTCTTATGAATGATTTGAGTCAATTGCTAACCATCCGTTCTCATTCTATTACTACCCAATGATCATGCAATAGCAATATTCTTTCCCTCAAGTTACTACCCCCAATGATCATGCAAGGTATATAATTAAGAGAAGCATAAAGAACATGCGGACTTGTTAAATTAATAACTGATTAGAAATCAAGGATTCCGATTGATCCTCCAAAACCCTTAGATTCAATTTACCTTATAGTTCCATTAATTAGGCAATGGTACGATCGCTTATCCCCTAATTAATTTAGGAATTAATTATGCATAATAAGGAAAAAGAGGTTCAATTGGTTACATTATAAGTTTCACTGAAGCCCCATGATTTGGGGTTAGTTACACATAGAGAGATAAGATAAATAAAAACATACTAATCCCATAGAACAATCCATAATTCTAATTCTACAAGAGAATGACAAAACCGTAGTGTCAGCAAGGCTGGCAATAGGACGTTGCAACTCGCACTGTGAAGAACTTCTGCTTCTGAAATCCTACGGGAGGATACTAAAAGAGAGATGAGAATGGAATTGTGTGTCTCCGGCGTAATGATAGGCCTATGCCCCGGAGAGTGGTGTGGCCTTTGGAGCCTAGGATGGTGTCATATGATGTAGTAGAGCCTCCCTTTTATAGGCGTGGATTAGGGTTTCAATGTGGTGGACTGGGCTTGACCTAGCTGCTTCCTAATCCGTCGCGACCAATCTACGTAATCTTGCAGCACTGTAGGGCTGACGTGTCATTGTCGCATTAAATGTATTATCTTTCTGTGCTTCTTTTACCCTTTTTTGGTCCAAAACTTGCTTATTTTGGATTCTTAAGCTTGTGTGACCATTCCTACAAAAATAAGAAAAATTAGGTAGAATTACAATTAAATAATCATAAATTATATTGTAATTATAACTAATTTTCCGCAGATAAATCAACAGAATGGTGGTTTATCAGTCTACGATATCATGATGAAGTAAGAACGCTAACCTTCGCAGGATTGCACGGGAAATTTCTCTCAATCGCAATTGAGGCTTGAGACTCAGGCGCTGGAGCCGAATGGAATAGAAGACGATAGATCCAAGAATTGTCCAGAAATGCTCTGAGAATTTGAGAAACTAGCACCCCCAATCCGGAGAATCCCCCTCGTAGGTGCTAGCGGAGACGAGTTTTCTTTTTAGGAAAGCTCAGAGAAAAAGAGCCTCTCGCTATTTTTCCAAAAAAATCCCCAAAATGAGCCTTTTTCCTTTCTTCAAACGTTTTCTCTATTTTATACTCCTTTTGTTAAAAAAAAAATTCCCTGCTTTTTCCTCTTTTTCTTTTTTATTTCGTATTTTAATATTCTCTTTTTTTCAGATTTTATCAAATTTTTCTCTTTTTTGTTTTTATTAATTTTCCGTTTTCTCTCTCTCCCTCTCTCTCCCTCTCTCTCTCTCTCTATATATATATATATATTATTTATTATTTTTTTTGTTCTTCATTTTTCAGATTTTATCCTTTTTTGTATTTTTCTTTATTATTGCTATTAATTTATTATTATTACATTTTTTTATTTTCAGATTTTAGCATTTTGCTAGTTTTTGCTTTTCATATATTTTTTATTATTTTCTAGTTTTTTTTCTTGTTATTCATTGATTCATTTATTTATGAATATATTTTATTAATTAATTTCGAAATGAGGCCTCAGACATAATTGGATGTTTACAACATCCTAGTTCACAAGAAGTTCATGCACAACAATTTCCTCCATACGGCCTTCCTATTGGTTACACCCCACCCATAGCTTCCAACCCTTAAGAAAACATCATACTGTAAACACCCATTATGTCCGAGGCCTTGTTTTGAAATTAATTAATAAATCAATAAATAATAATTAAATAAACAGAAGAAGTAGAAAAATAGGAAAAATAAATGGAAACGACCAAATAAAAACAAATAAAGAAAGGGTTGATAAAATTGAAATAAATGAAAATAGAAAAATACTAAATAAAGAATAAAACAAAAATAAATAAAGAAAATAAATAGAAAAAACAATTAAACAAAAAAATATAAATAAAAAATAATAATAATAATAAATAAAAACTAAAACTAAAAAATAATAAAACAAAAACAAGTTTTGAAAAAAAAAAAGAAAAAAAAGAAAGAATTGAAAAATTAAAGAAAAATAAAATATAGAAAAATTAAAAAAGAGAAAAATATATTAAAAACATAAAAATGGAAAACAGGAATTTATAAGCAAAAGTCATAAAAAAAAGGAACTAACAGGATTTATAAGAAAAAAAAACGGAAAAAACTGAAAGAGGAGAGAAGGTAGAAAAGTGCATGCATGCAGAAAGGAGGGGAGGGGAAGCAAACAATAAAAGGGAGAAGGAACCCCATGTGAAAGGAGAGAAGAAGGCTCTTGAATCAGGAGGTGAAGCCATCCAATACCTGAGGAGAATTCCTTTTTTTGGTTGCTGGTATTTCTTGGAAGTTTGGAACGAGATCCCTGGGGGCTGCTTCCTCAATCTGGGCCAAGAACAATCGGAGTCCCCTTGAAGAAGAAGAGGGAGGAGGCTTGGCAAAAGAAAAGGTAGACAAACAGAGAGGTGGTTGGCTCCCGGGAATTTCTCCTTCACAGGCATAGCCTGGTTCGAGATTCACAACGATATATGTTCAATAGGGGACGGAAGTTCTTCGGCATTTTTCGGTGGATTGGAGAAAAGCTTTTCAAAATCCAAGGAGGTTCTGAAGCGGTGGAGCAAGGTTCACTCATCTGGAACCATTCAGAAGTTATTTTACCTTTTCTCTCGTACTAGCGTTCCTCTGCAAAATCTCCAGCAAGAACCTACTGTTTTCTTGTCTTGAAGTATTTTCGGTTCTCAATCTAAAGAATCGGAAACAAACTGCCAAGAAAGAAGAAGCAATCTCCTAAAACACAACGCTAAGGTATGGAACTTTGAGTCACTGTTCACCTTCGTTTAAACATTAAGGGAAAAATTGTTGATTCATTAGTCGATTTGGTCTTCGGTAATTCTTGATTTAAGTGCGTCTGAATCCATCCATTATAGCATTGCTTCCCATTTTATGGATTTTAGACTAAATCAAAGCAAAAATATCGTACTAAGATAGGATTGATGGGAACCAATAAGTATCTTATTGTAAGGTGACTTGATTTATTTGTTACCTTTCACCTTTTTCACTCTAAACTTGAAACTCCAGCAGTTAGATCATTGGCTCATGATTTCTTTGCATTCGTATGAATCATCGTCATTAATCATTTAGTGCGGTATTCTTTGTATAAACTTTGAATGTAGGAAGAATTTTCGTGACAACCACTCTTTGGAAATTCTCTACCTTGCTCAGAGGACTTAGAATAGAGTTCACAATGTCTCTGAAACTATGATCTGAAAAAAATTTCCATGATTCTGGAATTTCAAAACAAAAAGAAAAATTCTCAACACATTTCTGTTTCCTTGTTCTAAAATTCTGACCAGTATCAAGCTTTTCATTCAACCTTTGGTAAATAATAATGATAATAATAATAATGATAATAATAATAATAAAAATAATAATAATTAATTAATTAAATGGGTGAAAATTTAGAGTTGGGGCCTTTGAGACGCTACCAATTTGAGGGAATTTGAGGGAACTTTGCTGTTAAGGTTACCTTGCTTGGACTGAAACCATGGCCATTTCAGTTGAAACAGTAAGCATCCAATTATCCAAGGACATTATCCCGGGCTAGCATGATATGGATTATATCAATTGAACTAATAAGATGAAGAAACAAGTTCTAAGAGATTGTTCCCAACTAATTGTTGCTATCGGGAAACTTGACAATAATACTCGCTCAGAACTTTGGATAAAGTTATACAAAATGAATGATTTTGGGAAGCTTTTACTTTGATGTGACAAAATGGACGATTTTACGAGGCTTTTACTTTAAGGAGATAGCTCATTTCTGTACATAGAAACTGTTTCCTTTGGTTATTTCACAAAAATCGAGAAACTAAATGGAACACAATTAATGTTTTGTTTTTAGTGTTAGTGGAAAGCATAAAAATATTTTAGTAGGTAAAATAAGAAATTAATTTGAGTGAAAATACATTTAACTGTTCCAAAATGACTAAAATATCCCCAAACTTTCCACAAATTTCAAATAAGCCTCAAATGTCCAAAATTACCAAAATGCCCCCAAACATTCCACAAATTTCAAATAAGCCCCAAATGTCTAAAATTACCAAAATGCCCCTAAACATTCCATTAATTCCAAATAAGTCCCAAATGTCCAAAATTACCAAAATTCCCCCAAACTTTCCACAAATTCCAAATAAGCCCCAAATGTCCAAAATTACCAAAATGCCCCTAAACATTCCATTAATTCCAAATAAGCCCCAAATGTCCAAAATTACCAAAATTCCCTCAAACTTTCCACAAATTCCAAATAAGCCCCAAATATCCCAATTACCAATATGCCCCTAAACATTCCATTAATCATAATTAAACCCCCAAAAAAAATGTTTTAAAATAAATCTTTGTCTTCAAAATCAATAAATAAAATCTTTTTGATCAAAATCAATAAACAAAATCTTTTTCTTCAAAATTCAAACTAAATTCTTTCTAAATCTTTTACCAAATTTCAATCAAATCAAGTTCATTTCCAATCAAGATCAGCTGGTTTTCAATCAAACTCAATCCTCTTATTTTCAAATTAAATCCTTTGGTTCTAGGTCTCACGCAATGGATCCTAGGGACGAACTGGTAGCTTTTTCTGCTGTTCGTTTCCTAGGAATTCATATGGGTCTCAAGTGCAGCCGTAGTTGTCTTGGACACTGTGCATACGTGGACTGAGGATCCTTTTTTAAATAATTCCAATAAAAAATTCATTTTAGAATTCCTAAGTCTCATGCGACGAATCCTAAGCACGAACTGGTAGCTTTTTCTGCTGTTCAAGGTTTAGGAATTCGCATGGATCCCAGTGCAGCCATAGTTGTCTTGGATCCTGTGCATATGTGGACTAAGAATTCTCATTAAAATGTTTTCAAAACAATCAAGCCATTTTCAACAAGTAGCTCCGAAGGTCAAGCCTTCAAGAACTTTTCAAATATTCTTTTAAACACTTACGAAGGTCAAGCCTTCCAATCAAACCAGAACTATGTAAGCCTTGAGTTTCCCATTGCACCAGGGAATACGTAGGAGCAGGATCAAGTCCTGTCAGGCTAACCTCCATCAAGTATTTATTTTCACTCTAATTAAAGGGATCAAACCATTTTCAAATAATCATACACTCAACTTAAGGGTACCGTTCTTAGGAACGGGCGAGTAGTGTGCCTAACACCTTCCCCACTCGTAACCGACTCCCGAACCTAAATCTCTTCCTAGAGTCAGGGTTTTTTCCAAATCTTTTTCCCTTAAATAAAAATTTGGTGGCGACTCCACACACATCAAATCAATTCATTTTCAAAATTTTAGAGAGTTCGTCGTCTCGTCGGAATTACGGTTGCGACACATACCTTTACCTGCTTCTAATCCTTCACATTCTCAACCATAAGAAAATCCACCAGTCATTACTGAGAACACCCAGGCACAACCCTCCATACCAATCCTTATGTTATATTGTCCTATACCACACCAAAACATTAATCAAGAAACCAACCCACTAGGAAACCCTCAAAACACACCCCAACCATTACCCCTCCACCTTGGTACTTCTAGTAATCCCACGCATGTTTCACCCACTTTCCCACAAAGAACTACCGAGGGAGCTCAATCGGACAACAAATTTCAAATCCTTGAAGAAAGATTGCGAGCCATCGAAGGAGGAGGATATTTTGGCCTTGGAGATGCTTCTGATCTTTGCCTTGTACCTGATGTAATCATTCCCCAAAATTTAAGGTACTAGATTTTGACAAAAATACAAGGGGATCACCTGTCCAAAGAACCATCTGATAATGTACTGTAGAAAGATGGCTTCCTATATCTATGATGATAAATTACTGATCCACTTTTTTCAAGATAGTTTGATTTGGGCAGCATTAAGTTGGTATACACACCTTGAGCCTACTCGTATTCGCAGTTGGAAAGACCTTGCTGATGCATTTTTGAAGCAATATAAGTACAACATAGACATGGCTCCTGACCGAATGCAACTGTAAAACATGTCAAAGAAAGATGTTGAGACCTTCAAAGAGTATGCTCAACGATGGAGAGAAATGGCTGCTCAAGTTGAGCCACCATTGCCAGAGAAAGAAATAATTACTATGTTCATTGATACTCTTCAATCACCCTTCTATGATAGGATGATCAATAGTATATCATCGAACTTCTCTGACATGGTTGTGATAGGGGAAAGAGTGGAAAGTGGAATAGAAATGGCAAGATTTCTTACAATTCACAAGGAGCGAATAATGGGAAGAAGCCTGTAGTTATGCATGGAAAAAAGAAGGATGGAGAAACCCATGCTGTAACTTTTGATCAAGGAAACTTCACTAAACGTCATCCAAGCTCGATACCAGCCAATTTTCAACCAACTTATCCAGTTCCTTACATGCCATACCCATATATTGCCACTGCTTCACAATCACCACCTCTCCCACCATACCCTCATTTGATGTCATATCGCCCATCATTTCCTGTCCAACCACATACATACCATAACCCAGCTCCCATTTCCCAACCACATTTACCGCCTCGCATGCCATCTCACCAATCTCATTCATGGAACCAAAACCCAAACACAAACCAAAGAAAACCTACAAATAACACAAAAAGAAAACCAGTCCGTTTTGACCTAATTCTTATGTCTTACATTGAACTTTTACCTTACTTGCTCCGTAACTCTTTAGTTACCCTCTGCCCAGGAAAAGTGGTTGAACCACCTTACCCAAGGGGATTTGATCCAAATGCTAAATGTGAGTACCACTCAGGAGCCATAGGTCATTCCACTGAGAATTACAATCCTTTGAAGTACAAAGTGCAAAGCTTGATTGATGCAAAATGATTGACCTTTAGAGAAAATAATCCTAACATGGGTAATAATCCTTTACCCCCACATGGAGGCTCAGGAGTCAACTCGCTAGAAGAAGGCTTGAAAGAGGTAATCATAAGAAAGGTGGCAGATGTTAAGACCCCAATGAAAACTATTCTGCGAGAACTTGTTAAAGTGGGCATGATATCAGCCATTACAGAAGATTCTGAAGAAGGTCCATGTGCACTTCACCCAAAAGAGAATCATTCTATCAAAGAATTATTAAGTTTAAGAAGCTATTGCAAGAATTGATGGATGCCCATTTGATCCAAATCAGTAATGAGAGCAAGGAGGATGAGGTATCTACGATCAAAGAGATCTCAACTACCCCAAAACCTTTAGTAATCCATTATACTGAGAGAGATCTAAATATGCTGATTCTTGGGCCAAAACCGATCACAATACAAATGCCTATGTCTTTCCCCTATCAAGACAACAAAGCAGTCCCGTGGCAATATGATGTGAATGTTTTAGCCAACAATGGGAAGAAGGGTGAAATCCAAAGCACTGCTATTGCCAATATTGCTAGGATAGGTGGAATGACTAGAAGTGGTCGAGTTTATATACCTGAAGAATTAAGGAAGGAGAAGGAAACAACAAAAGAGGGGAAAAGAAAAGAGAAAATAAGAGAAGAGTTAGACAAAGTAGGAAAATACAAGGAAAAAGTCTCTGACGAAGAAACCGATGAGTTTTTGAAGCTCATCAAACAGAGCGAATATACTGTGATTGACCAGCTTAATCGCATGCCTACCAAGATATCCATTCTATCTTTAATGTTGAATTTTGAATCACATAGAAGGTTATTGTTGAAAATATTAAATGAAGCTCACGTGTTCCACGATATTACACCTGAAAAACTTGGAGGTGTTGTTGGTAATATCATAGCTAACAACTACCTCACCTTCACTGATGATGAGATTCCTACTGAAGGAACCGGACATAATAAGGCGCTACATATTTCAGTGAAGTGTCAGGGATATATTCTAGCAAGAGTTTTAGTGGACAATGGTTCCTCTCTAAATGTTATGCCAAAGACCACTCTCTCAAAGCTTTTAGTTGATGGGTCTCATATGAGGCCTAGTGCCATGGTGGTGAGATCCTTTGACCGGCTCTAGAAGAGAAGTGATTGGAGAGATTGAGCTTTCGATTCAGATTGGACCATGCACATTTGATATTTCTTTCCAAGTGATGGGTATTCTCCTAGCATATAGTTGCCTTCTAGGACGACCATGGATTCATTCGGCTGGAGCTGTACCTTCCTCACTACATCAAAAGTTGAAGCTAATAATGGACAATAAGTTAATAGTCATTTTTGCCGAAGAAGACATGCTGGCCTCTAAACCACCCTCGACTCCTTACATTGAGACAACCGAAGAAGCGCTCGAAACCTCTTTCCAATCCCTTGAGATTGCAAATGCCTTTTATATGAAAGAAGGAATCTGATGATGAGGCCTCGATTGTCAAGAGCATCCAAAATGATGGCCAAAATTATGATAAAGAAGGGATATCAGCATGGAAAAGGTATGGGAAGAAACAAGGAAGGACAGGTGGGACTGCTGGAACCCCGTGAGAATAAGAATCGATTTGGTTTGGGGTATCAACCTACAAAGGAGGATCGAGAAAGAGTTGCAATAGAGAAAAGAGAGAAGAGACTAGCAAGATTGCAAAATAGAAGGCCAAAGGATGAAAGGGTTTTATTTGTGATATCCCGCACAAAAGCTTCAGAAGTGTTTCCATTAATGTTCTCCCGATCCAACAGCTGCAATTGTCGAAGATGAAGTAGATGGCAAAAGATTTGGTTTGGTTCGCCTTTGTCCTCCTAATTTGGAGCTAAGCAATTGGGAGATCATCGAATTTCCAATGACTTTTGATGCCACATCAAAGTAATTTTGTAATGCTAAAACTATTGCTTTGCCCACAACTTGAGGTTGCTTATTTTGTACGTTGGGCACATGTTTTTATCAGTATATGTTAATCAATGAAATGCATTTTGAATTCCATCTAATTTTGTACACTTTCTTATTTTCATCTTTTCCATACTTCTTTTGTTCACTATTGTCTCTTTCCTTTTCCAAATTTTGAATAAAACAGATCCGAAACTGGTTTCCTCGAAAATAATAGCGCTAATGTCTCGTTCCATAATTTTGATAATCCCATCAATCAAGCTGAAATGGATAAGGATGATGATGAGTGGGAACCTTTCCCTGAGTTATTAAGGCTAGTGGAACAATAGAATAAAGAAATTAAGCCATATGAAGAGACAGTTGAAATTATCAATCTAGGAACTGAAGAGGATAAAAAGGAAGTTAAGGTGGGAACTGTCATGAGGGAGGCTGACCGTAAAAAGCTGATAGACTTGCTTCATGAGTATGAAGATGTTTTTGCTTGGTCTTATCAGGACATGCCCGGGTTGGACACCAACATAGTGGAGCACAAATTGCCACTAAAACCAGAATGCCCTCCGATTCATGAGTAAAACTTAGCGAATGAAGGCGTAAATGTCTTTAAAAAAAGAGATAAAAATAGTTTGATGCTGGGTTTTTAGCAATTGCAAAATACCCACAATGGGTTGTAAATATTGTTCCAATTCCTAAGAAAGATGGCAAGGTTCGAATGTGTGTGGATTATCGAGACTTAAATCAGGCTAGCCCTAAGGATGATTTTCCTTTACCCCATATTGATGTCTTGGTAGACAACACAGCTCAACACTTCATATTTTCCTTCATGGATGGTTTTTTTGGATATAACCAAATTAAGGTGGCACCTGAGGATATGGAAAAAACGATGTTCATTACATTGTGGGGGACTTTTTGCTATAAAGTTATGCCGTTTGGAATGAAGAATGCCGGGGAAACTTATCAAAGGGCTATGGTGACTTTATTTCATGATATGATGCATAAAGAGATTGAAGTTTATGTAGATGATATGATTGCAAAGTCACAAAATGAAAAGATCATGTGGCAGATTTACATAAGTTATTTATGCGATTAAGGAAGTTTAAACTCAGACTGAATCCAGCTAAGTGTACTTTTGGCGTGAGATCAAGAAAGCTGTTAGGTTTCATTGTAAGTCAAAAGGGGATAGAAGTTGATCCCGATAAAGTGCGCACAATTCTAGAAATGCCAGCCCCTAGTACAGAGAAAGACGTCCGTGGGTTTTTGGGAAGGTTAAATTACATTGCCAGATTCATATCACAGTTAACTGTCACTTGTGAGCCAATCTTCAAGTTGCTACGCAAGAATCATCCCATGAACTGGAATGATGATTGCCAAAGGGCGTTTGATAAAATCAAGTATTATCTATAGAACCCTCCCATTTTGGTGCCACTAGTCCAAGGAAGGCCCCTTGTTATGTACTTAATTGTGTTGGATGAATCCATAGGTTGTGTGTTAGGTCAACATGATGAATATGGAAGAAAAGAGCATGCCATTTACTACTTAAGTAAGAAGTTCACTGACTACGAGGCCAGGTATTCGTTTCTAGAACGAACTTGTTGTGCTTTAGCATGGGCTACTCATCGATTAAGGCAATACATGTTAAGTCACACCACTTGGTTGATATCTAAAATGGATCCAATCAAATACATCTTCGAGAAGCCTGCTTTAACTGGAAGGATCGCTCATTGGCAAGTACTATTGTCAGAATATGACATTGTGTATGTCACTCAAAAGGCCATCAAGGGTAGTGCTTTGGCAGATTACTTGGCACACCAACCCGTGAATGATTACCAATCAATGCAGTATGAGTTTCTTGATGAAGATATAATGGCATTGTTTGACAACAAAGATCCCTCTGAAGAAGAAAAATGGTGGTTAATGTTTGATGGAGCTTCCAATGCCTTAGGACATGGGATTGGAGCTATATTAATCTCCCTAGAAGGAAAATATATCCTTGTCACAGCAAGACTATGCTTTGATTGTACAAATAATGTGGCTGAATATGAGGCATACACTATGGGAATCCAGTTGGCATTTGAATCCAATGTTAAGATCCTCGAAGTATATGATGATTTAGCTCTCGTAATCCATTAGCTAAAAGGAGAATGGGAAACTCGAGATGCAAAATTAATCCCTTATCAGGCTCACATCAAAGAATTGATACAACAATTCAAGAGGATTTCTTTTCATCATATTCCTCGAGAAGATAATCAGTTGGCTGATGCCTTAGCCACCTTATCATCAATGTTCAAGATAAGCCACGACAGAGATATGCCACTTATAAGGATGGAAATTCGTGATCAACCAGCATATTGTCAAACAATAGACGGAGAGGTAGATGGAAAGCCATGGTATCATGATATCAAGCAATACATCAAGAACAGAGAATACCCTCCCGGTGCTTCTGAAAATGACAAGAAAACTCTAAGGAGACTGGCAATGAGTTTCTTTCTAAGTGAGGATGTACTTTATAAGAGAAATCATGACATGATTCTTCTTAGATGTGTCGACACCATCGAAGCACAAATGATTATTAAAGAAGTTCATGAAGGATCCTTTGACACCCACGCTAATGGACATACAATGGCTAGGAAGATTTTAAGAGCTGGGTATTATTGGTTGACCATTGAAAATGATTGTTTCAAGTATGCAAAGACTTGCCACAAGTGCCAAACCTATGCTGATATTATTCATCTTCCACCTACGCAGTTAAATGTTTTGTCCTCACCATGGCCCTTTTCAATGTGGGGAATGGATGTTATTGATCCCATTGAACCCAAGGCAGCCAATGGTCATCGCTTCATCTTTGTAGCAATTGATTATTTTACTAAATGGGTAGAAGCAGCTTCATATGCCAGCGTGACAAGAAATGTTGTAGTTAGGTTTGTAAAGAAGGAATTGATATGTTGTTATGGTCTTCCTTGCAAACTTATTACTGACAATGGCACCAACCTAAACAACAAGATGATGAAAGAATTTTGTGATCATTTCAAAATTGAACATCATAACTCTTCTCCTTATCGTCCAAAGATGAATGGGGCAGTAGAAGCAGCCAATAAAAATATCAAGAAGATCATTCAGAAAATGGTGATAACATACAGGGATTGGCATGAGATGCTTCCTTTTGCATTGCATGGTTACCGAACTTCATGTTCGTACTTCAACTAGGGCAACCCTTTTCTCTCTGGTGTATGGAATGGAGGCAGTACTTCCTGTTGAGGTCGAAATCCATTCACTACGAGTCATAATGGAAACCCGTTTAGAAGAAGCAGAATGGGTTCGGTCCCATTTTGAACAATTGAACTTTATCGAAGAAAAGAGGTTAGCTGCTTTGTGTCATTGTCAATTGTATCAGAGAAGGATGAAAAGAGCCTACGACAAGAAAGTATGTCCTCGGGAATTTCATGCAGGAGAGCTGGTGCTAAAGAAAATTTTTCCAATTCATAAGAGTTTGAGAGGAAAATGGGCTATAAATTATGAAGGGCGTTATGTGATGAAGAAAGCATTCTTCGAAGGGCTTTGATCCTTGCAGATATGGATAGGAAGGATCTTCTGAATCCCATAAACTCCGATAGAGTAAAAAAATATTTTGCCTAAAACAAAGCCAAGCCAAAAAAGAAAAAAGAAAATTGAATGAAGAAAATGAAAATTTAGCTCGCTAGGTTGAAAACCCAAATAGGCAACCTAGGCAAAAGTTAGAGTGGCCCGCTGAGTTGAAAACTCGAAAGAACGGCTCAGGCAAAAATTAGGGTCAACTAATGAACTTACTTGAAAGGAAGGACCTAGGATAACTTTGACTTGCAAACTGGGGCAAATGGATTGAAAGCAGTGGGTTTTGAACCACAAACTGGAGAAAATGGATTGAAAGCAGTAGGTTTTGAGATGCTCAAGGTTACGGATATAAGGCATTAGTTCTATTTGAATTGTAGTCCACCTCTAGGTTTCCGTGAATTTCACTTATTTGTACTCTTTTGATTTTCTTCCCTTTCGTATTCCTTTATTTTCCCTTTAGCAGAATCCTCGTTGTAAACATAATTTTCCCCATATAAATATGATCTTTCCATTTTACTCTTTATCATTAGTATAATTTGCATTTTTTTTATGAACATATACTGAAAATAAATATTTACCATTTAATTTGATAAGCTTTACAATTACTTCGTCAGTTGTCAAAAGTCACTGAAATTTAATGAGCTAAAAAGATGGAAGCACACTTATTATAGGGCAAGCCACCTTTCCAATTGGTGAACAAGCTATGAAATCAAGCGAGTCATCATCCATCTTCAAAGCATTGGGCGTTTTGTCACTGAAAGGAGCCAAAGGATTCAAAAAAAAAACTTAAATAGTCAACATTTTTTTATTTTAGTTAATTCAAGGCCCTCAAGTCTGCTTGCTTTTAAATTTTAAGGCTCTCGAGTCTATTTGTTTTCAAATTTTAAAGCCCTCGTGCTTATCTGCTTTTACTATTTTAAGGCCATTGTGTTTATTTGCTTTTATATTTAAGGCCCTCGTGCCTAACTGCTTTTATGTTTAGGGCCCTCGTGCGTGTCTATTTGCTTTTTTATATTTAAGGCCCTTGTGCCTGTCTGCTTTTATGTTTAGGGCCCTTATGCCTCTTTGTTTTTAAATTTTAAGGCCCTCGTGCCTGTCTGCTTTTATGTTTAGGGCCCTCGTGCCTGTCTGGTTTTTTTAAATATTAGGGCCCTCAAGTCTGCTTGCTTTTATGTTTTAAGGCTCTCGAGTCTATTTGCTTTCAAATTTCAAAGTCCTCGTGCTTATCTGCTTTTACTATTTTAAGGCCATTATGTTTATTTGCTTTTATATTTAAGGCCCTCGTGCCACCTTGGCTTTATGTTTAGGGCCCTCGTGCGTGTCTGTCTACTTTTTTATATATAAGGCCCTCGTGCCTGGCTGCTTTTATGTTTAAGGCCCTCGTGCTCGTCTGTTTTTAGATTTCAAGGTCCTCAAGCCTGCTTACTTCTAGATTTTGAGGCTCTTCAGCTTGTTTGTTTTCAAATTTCAAGGCCCTCGAGTCTGCCCGCTTTTATGTTTCAAGGTCTTCGTGCTTATCTGCTTTTAAATTTCAAGGCCCTCGTGCCTATGTATTATTAAATTTTAAAGTCATCATTTGTGTTCGCCTGCTTTTGGGTCTCATACCATTTAGGATAATAAAAATGATGATTCACGTCTTTACTTGTTTCTTACTATAATAACATGAATAATTTCATTATTCATGTCATCTACTAAGAATCAAGTAAAGAGGGGCAACTATGAATACATCTATTTTATTTTATAAAATTTACAGAAATAAAAAAAAATGAAAACAGAAAAGAGAAAGCAACAAATAAGCACAAAATGGCACGGCAAAAGCAAAGGGGCAAGGGAACAAACAGTGACAAGTAAACATGGTTGAACAACAACAAACACATAACAGAACCCAAATTGGTTGAAACCCCAGTCTGATTTTAAAAAAAAAGGAAACTGAAACAAAATGCAAAATAGAAGAAGGGAGTGGTTATATGTTTTTTCAAAGATTAGATTACCATAAATGGTAAAGGAAAATGCACTAAAAAAAGGTTCCTATTTGCTAAGCAAAAATTGAGGATTTATTGGCTATAAAACAGAACCTTAAACAGTTGATACAGGGTCGAACAATTGATCCTGAGAAAAATTTTCTAGCTAAGTTAAATTTTCTCCTCAGAAACAACTTCTCCATTCCAAGTAAGTTATGACCCATTCTTTTACATTGTGTCTTTGCAGCTCAATAATCTTTGTAGTGGTTTAAATGATATCTTAATATGTGTTTGTAGGAAGGAAAAAATCTGATTATGCTTATTTACATAAGAAACTTAGCAAACATAATAGAGCTAAAATGAACCTGTATTTCAAGTATGCATATTCTTAACCTTGCAAGTTAACTGTTTCCCTTCAATCCAACAAACAATAGTGTTCATTAGAAGTACAAAAATTTTAAATAAACCCAGACAAGATATGAAATCCTAAACACACTGGGTTTCAGTTCCTCTTCCTCTTGCAGACATGTTTCATCAGTGAGCATGAACACTGCCTTCACCCACCCAAAACCAAGCACCCAAAACCTTTTTTTTTTAAAAAAAAAAAAAAGAACAGGAAAGAAGAAGACACAGAGGCTAAAAAATATTAGTAACGGGCTTTTTCTCCTCACTTAAAATCGGAGAACCTCATCTCCTTCGCCGGAAGTTTCAGCGCCACCTCCATCCACGAAGTTGATTCCTCTTTCTCCGATGTCCGCTATACCCGTTATTGTCCATTGCCAGGACCACCTTCTGCCCCGCCGAGACCACACGTCAAGAGACGGTCATCGTCTCTACCATCGTTACCACCACCAGAACAGTTTTTCATGGTTGCTCCTCCCTCTCCCTTCACTTGGCAACGACGAGAACCCATCTCCAAAGCTGCGACGGCGGCTCTCCAAAGCCACGACGGTGGCTCCCTCATGTTGCCTCCCCCCTCACCTTATCTCAAACCCTAACCCTAAAGTTCTTTTAATGTTACCAAAATCAAATGAGGTCTGCGTTCCATCTAGGTCTCATTTAGGAGTAAAAGGGTTTTAGAATTATAAGTGTTGTGAGTCACAAATTTTTAGATAATACTTAGATAAAATTAGGAAGCATTTGAACATAAATATAACTTGGCTTAGTGGTTGCTTAGGTTGAGGCTCTTCAAGAGCATTGGTTTGATTCTCAATTCTTGCACTTTTCCTTTTTTTAGTAGGGTTATGTGTTTTCGAGCCCAAAATTCAATCAAAAACAAGAAATGGGCCTGGATCTCTAAAAAAAACGAATAAGCCTAATAAAACTAAATACATTTCTAATAAAAATATCTCATAATATATTTTATATATAAATTCAAAATAAATATATATATTTTTATATATAAATTTTATTTATTTATCTTCTTAAATCTTACAAATTTATTGCTTCAATTTTAAACTAAAAATGATAAAATAATTCTTATATATATATATTTAAAAATTATTATTATTATTATTATTATTATTATTATATCTTAAGATGAAGGATGGTGCCAAACATTTTTAATGTATATATAAACTTTATAATAAGTTTTGTATAAATTATTTATTATTATTTAATTTTTAAATTAAAATATGATAGTAATATACCAAATTTTCTCCAGATATATATAAATTGTAAAATAAGTCTTGAATAATTTATTTTTTATGATTGAATTTTGAATTAAAATATGATAATAATATATCTAAGAAAATATATTTTTTTTTCATTTTTTTATATTTAAATAAATTTTTTTAATTTAAATATTCAAATTGAAAATCCCGTGCAACGAACTTTAGATGGATATGTATAGATTACTCTATCTTATTGTACTTGAAGAGTCGTATGAGTTTAAGTACAACCTACGTTTGTTTTAAACTTTATGTGTATACAGTTTCAAAGTATTACTAAAAATTTTCTTTTTAGATAAAATTAATTTTAAATTTATCATCTTATATATTTAATTTAAATATTTTAAATCTAGACCTCTCGCACCGAACTTTAGACGCATATGTATAGATTACTCCATCTTATCGTGTTTGAAAAGTCGTATGAGTTTAAGTACAACCTACGTTTGTGTTAAACTTTATGCGTATAGGGTTTCAAAGTATTACTAAAAATTTTCTTTTTAGATAAAATTAATTTTAAATTTATCATTTTATATATTTAATTTAAATATCTTAAATCTCGACCTCACGCAATGAACTTTAGACGCATATGTATAAACTATTCTATCTTATCGTGTTTGAAGAGTCGTATGGGTTTAAGTGTAACCTACGTTTTTCTTAAACATTGTGCAGTTGGGTTTAAAGTATTATTAAAAATTTTATTTTAAATAAGTCTGAGTTTAAATTTATTATTTCATATATTTAATTTAAATATTTTAATCTCACACAACGAACTTTAGATGCGTATGTATAGATTACTCTATCTTACCGTATTTAAAGAATCATATGAGTGTAAGTGCAACATACGTTTGACTTAAATTTTGTGCACGTGTGTACTCGAAAAAATTAAAAATAAATATTTTCAATTGTCCTCTTCCTTTTACCGAACTCATTTCCTCTAAAATATTATTTTCAAGTTGAACATTTCTTAAAAGCCTCCGCAACTTATTTTTGAACCATTAATTACAGAACTAAGTTGCCTTGAGTTTCCCATCGCACCCGGGAATACATAGGAGCATAGTTTAGATTTCTGTCAGGCTATTCTATGTACATATTTAATCTATTTCTTCTCATGTGTAAATAAATATTTTTATACTACTTATTCACTATTGTCTAATTGTCTAGTTTTTTTTTCCTGCGTCATTTAGTTGTACGCTTAGACCTTGTCATTTGTTTAAATTTAGGATCAATTAGTTACACAATTTAGTAAAGGGTAATGTTCTTTTGGACAACGGGTGAGTAAGGTGCTAATACCTTCTTTGTTCGTAAATCGACTCCTGGACTTAGAATCTTTTTTTTAAAGGATTTTTCCAACTTCTTTTCCCTTTTAAAATAAATTAAAATTTTATTGAAGATAATTTCTTCTTCCTAAAACTCTTTCTGTTCGCCATTCGTCGTGACCCCGATTATGACACTCATCAAATCTATTTTCTTAATAACTATGTTGCCTTGATTTTCTCACTATTTTCAAGGATAAATCGAAGCGGAAATCGAATCCATCAAGGTGAAATAAAATTTTCAGATTTTTTTTACTTATTTTAAAAAATATAAAAATTAAAATTTTTTTAAATAATTTATATTAAATAAAATAAATTAGTAAAAATAGTTTTTTTTGAGAAAATAAATATTTTTAAATTTAATCATATTTCTACAAAATTGATTAGAAGGTAAACCATTTTTCAAAGGATGTAATAAGGTACGGGTAACTTTGGTACAGATAAATGACTTTCAAATGTAAATTGGTTTCAAAAATCATATTTAAAATTTTAATAAAAAAATATAACACTTCTTTATTTAAATATACGAACACATGCATCAAAATTGACGTTTAAATTGCACAAGACCATTTCGTTATTTATCTCACTTGGCTGGAATCAATTTCTAAAAAAATCCTACAAAATTATTAGCAAAAATATTTCATTAATTTCATAACTTTGATTGACTTCTTAAAGTAATTTTTAAGTGTCAAATAATTTTAAATATGTAATTCGGTAAATCAAAGAAGTTTATGTCAAATTAAAGATCAAGGTTGGAGGAATCATCCCCATCTTAGCTAGTATTTATGAAAAAAGTTATAAGTTCAATCCAGGAAAACTGAAATTAAAAAAATAAAACATAAGTTGGAAACTTGAAACGACAATCTCAATGTCAGGGTTGATAATCTCTCGAACAAAATTTTGAAGAAAATAATCTGCATTCCCATCAAAGAAACCTCTCAACTAGAATTGGCCTCAAGCAGACACAGAAGATCAATATTCTATAGAACCAATTAGATTCAATAATCATATCACAGTGCACCTTTATCAAGTAGTCTATCCTTTCTAACCAAAAAAGAGTGTTATTGTCCTCTCACCATTTTCAACATTAGACACAAATACTTAACACACTCACCCACTCTCCATTTTACCACGATCACATCCAACCACATACACTCCTTACGTCACATTCCTCACCCCTCTTTCATGTCCACACACGCGACACTATCACATAGCAATTAGACACGGTGCCAGGTGAGTAGATGGTGAGGGTGAGAAATAGTGAGTGAGTGACGCGAATGTGGAGAGTGGTTGAGAGAAAAAAAATTGTGTACCAGTAATGGTTATGAGTGATTGAGAGAAAGAGAGTGTGGACATGTATGTAAGCGGTGGAAGATGAGTTAAATTAAAAAAAAAATGGTGAGGGTGAATACATTTCATTATATTTTTTACTTTTTAATTTTTACAATTTTGAGATTTCTAAGTTATTTCTTATTAAATAATCAATAAATAAATGAAATCAGATGAAAAATTAAGTTGATTTAATTAATTTCTAGCTTAAAGTGTATAGATCTAAAATAGGAAAAAGAAAAAAACATAGATTCACAAAGTTGTCCAGATATGCTTGTGTTCTTTTCAATTTTACAAAAGGAGGGTGATGAACTATGTATAGAGGAAAATGGTGGCATAGTGGCATGCACTACTAAGATTATTTTCATCATTGAAAAATTGAATCAATTTCTATTAGGTTTCTGTTGATCTTTTGTTTTAAAACCTTGCATTTATATATTAATAATTTATTCCTTCGTCACTCCCACTCTATATATACAAAGCTTCCATCTTGTACTTCACATATCCTTCTTTGACTCTTCATTAGCTTTTCTACCAAGAGAGATGAGTTGTGAGAGCAAGACATGGTTGGTTCTATATTTCCTTCTCTTGGTTGCAAGCTGCATGCAACATTGTGTCTCCGGGCAACCTGAAGTACCTTGCTTTTTCATCTTTGGGGATTCTTTGTCTGATGTTGGAAACAACAACTATCTTCAAACTACTTCAAAAGCTAATTATGAACCATATGGTGTTGCCTTTCCAATAGGCCCAACTGGAAGATATACCAACGACCTCACTGGAGCTAACATAATTAGTAACATAATTAATCTCTTTCTCACTCTCTTTTACCTTAAGGATGTATTATTTGGGCACAAACTAATGTTGATAAAATACAGAATACTTTTTATCAACTTAAAAAAATCTTACCAAATTATGATTTTAATTTTTTTTAATTTTTATTCACTTTATTCTTAGAAATTTAAATATTTAAAAAATAATTTTATTATCATTTTATAATAACCTGATATGCACTTAAGTAATATTAGAGACTATTTAAAAATTGATAAGAATTAAAACAAAAAAAATCTAAAGTAAATTAAAGAGATGTTTATGTTTATCCGTTCGTATATGTCTTTTGCAAGTTATATTTTCTTCTCCCAAATCTTTTATTTATCTTGGACTAACGTTTTCCTATTGCAGCCTAATTATTGGGATTTTCGGAATTTATCCCACCTTATCTAAACTCAAGTGGCCATGACATACTGAAAGGTATGAACTATGCATCGGGTGGTTCTGGAATTTTTCCTGAGACCGGCTCGTATTTTGTATGCACTTAATCAAATATCCTTTATTATTTATTAATTTCTCATCATTATCTTCAATTGGTTTTTGGTATATTTGTAAAAGATTTGTGTTTCCATGCTCATGCATACCACTAAACTTGTCTTACGCACTATAGGGTTAGCATATTAGCTTCGGAGAACAAGTAGAAAATCATAGAGGTATAGTTTCTCAAATTGCTTCCAAGCTTGGAGGTCTTGACAACGCTACACAATACCTTAGTAAATGCTTGTATTATGTGAATCTTGGCACCAATGATTATGAAGTTAATTACTTTCTTCCCAATTCCAACACAAGCAACATTTATACCCTTGACCAGTATGCTAAAGTTCTCATTGACCAGTATTCTTTATATTTGAAGGTATCTTACAATTTTCAGTATCTTTTTTATTTTATCTTATAAAATGTCTTGAGTTGCTTGTAGTAGCATATCAGCCTAGATTAAATTCAGTATATTGTATCAAGTATCTATTATTATAATTGCTTGTAATATGTTTACTGCGTCAATTAATTAAATCAGGTTTTAACCTTGGTTTTAACGGTAACGATTTTTTATATAACATTTCACTATTACCCAATAAAAATCAATAGTAAACATGGTATGAAATTTGTTTCCTAATTGAAAGTATTAGTCTTTTAAACAAATTTTTCTGTTATAACATACTTTTAAAAAGATTATATCAATTATTTTTAAAATGTCTATGTTAAATAAATAGTTTAGAGTCAAGTTTATTTTTAAAAATTGTAATATTTTTTTACATCATTTGATACGAAACAATGATTATAAGACGAACTCAAAGTAAATGTGATATAATAAATAATAAATCATAAGACAAACTCAACTAGTTTGTTAAAAATTCTAACTTAAAATATATCTACTTTAATAATTAGACTAAAATCATAAATGATAACAAAAATGAGGCTGACATTTATTTGTCTATTACATAGTATCTTCAGATTATTAGTAATTCAGAATTCTTCTTCCCATTTTATTAACCCAAGATTACACTGAGTTGTGATAAATAATCTAGCGCACGATAAAGCCAAATTTTTTTATTTTTTGCAACAGTTATGGGATGGGATGTTTAGTTTTTCCTAAAATTATGAAATCTATCATGATTGGATGGTTTATAATTGTATAAAATGGATTTGAGCAGCAACTGCATGATGCTGGAGCAAGAAAGACCGTGTTGATTGGTTTAAGTCCTTTAGGTTGCATTCCAAATGCCATCTCAAATGGATCTTGCAATGAAACGCATAATTCTGCTACATACATTTTTAACGAGAGGCTTAAAGCTCTAGTGGAGCCTCAATCCAGTATCAAGTTACCTAACGACTCCAAATCCATTTTTGTAAACATTTCAGCTATATTCCCAATCCCTACTTCTGGAAGTGGTAAACATTTCATTTTCTTATACTTAATTTCACATTTTAGATTGAAATAATTGATCAATATATAATTTTTTAAAATATTAATTTGGATGGATTACAATTTATGGTCCATATCTTTCAGGTTTATGGAATATAACTACTCCTTGCTGCCCAACAGATGAGAAAGGATTTTGTGTTCCTGATCAAATACCATGCCAAAATAGAAGCGATTATGTGTATTGGGATGGAATTCATTCCTCTTGTGCTGTGAATTGAATGATTGCAATGAACTCATATATTGGTTCTAATCCAGCCTACACTTATCCAATGGATATCAAAACCCTTATTCAATGATGATAAATTATTTGTTTAAAAATCATACTTTGTATCCTTAAATAAGTTCAAACTATCATGTATGTCTTGAACAAAGTAAATGAAATATGAAAATACATATATTAAAAAGCTTTTGCATAGTTTTTCTTGTTTGGTATATCTTTATTTGGTAAGCTTAAGTTTGCCAAAACTAAATCAAGCTAATAAGAGAAAGCTCAGAAGGAGGAGCATAAGATTATAAATTTAAATCTTAATACTAACAAAACTTTTAGTTTAGCATTTGTGGTTGTTAATTGAAAAAGAAAATGATGATTTCCCCAAATGGACGACAATGGATTTTGAAGTATACAAAGATGGAGCGGATACACAACAAGACCGGTCGTCATTTCGGAAGTCGAATTTAGATGGTCAAAAAAATTTTGTTCAAAAGGGTTGGCGGAGGATTCTTATGCTTCTTTTGTTTGTTATGAAATGAAACGAAAGAAAATAGAATGGAAGAGAATATAGAATATAGATTTTTTTATTTTTTATTTTTACATAAAAATAAGAGTGAAGAAAATAATTTTTATGAAATATATTTAAAATTTATTCTCTCCTAAATAGGTGTAAAATTAAGAGGGAAAGATGCATGGTCTTTTTGTTTTTATATATTTTAAATTATTATATATTCTTTTATAAAAAATAAAAAATATTATATTAATAAAAAGTTAAATTTTTTAAAGTAAAATTTATTCTTTGAATTTATATAAAATAAAATCTATGTTAGTATATATTTTTTTCTTTTTTTATCAATCTAAATAAGAGAAAAAATTCTTCATTTTTTTTTATTTTTATTTTTATTTATACAAACAACTCACTTTTTATATTTATACTTTATTTTTATTTTTCTATCTTTTTTCCTATCTTTTTTTCCTATTTTTTATATCTTCCAAATAAAGCATTAGAATGATGATAATGTGAAATATTCCAATTTTATATTTGGATTAGAGAAAAAAAATTAAAGATAAGGAGGTGAAGATTAGTGAAAAAAATTAATGGTAATGTGAAACTTAATCATAATGAGAGTTGGGAAAGGGCAAAGGATTTTAGAGTTGAATATATGAGAAGTCTCTTGAAGCTAAGTCATAAAATATAAATTAACAAATATTTTAATAAATGACAAAAATTTGTGCATATAGTATTTTACATTTTTAGATAGGAACGAAAGATTAAGTGTCTTAAGATACCTCAAGTGTCTTATGGTCTTAGTAGATATAAAACACATAACACAAATAAAATCCAACTCACATTGCATAAAGTTAAGTTCATTCTGGAACATGGTCTATAAAAAAAATTATTAGACCTTTTTATACCTGAGTCTAAGTTTAAAGAAGAAAAACCGCAACATGTTTTTTTTTTATCAAAGGTCATGCATTCACTGCTCATGAAAATGTTGTAAATCTCATCCATCTCTTAAGGAATACTTTGTCTCCAACTATATAATGAACAAAAGATAACGAGTATTAACTGAGTATTATTCTGAAGCATCTTATACACTTGTAATCTAAAGGAAATCATTTGTTCTTATTTTTGTTTTAATCTTCGAAAAAAGTGTTTTGCTAAACATAGGAGTGTTTGAATTAGTTTTCTGGGAATTCTTACTTAAGCTAGGAAATATTGGTGTAAAATACTACAATAGTTTTGTTTGTAAAAGTATCTAGTGATACTTAGTGTTTGTATTATTTTTCAAAGTAGGAAAGTATTTGTTCGATGTTAACAAGAACTAGACATAGCCCTTGGGTTGATTCAGGTGAACTAGTACAAACTCTTGGTGTGATTATCTCTCTCCTCTCTACACTTTTAAGTGTCTTAAAGACACCTAGTGTCTTATAACTTTCCTATTTTCAAAAAAAGTTAAAGTTTTCCTACAACACCGCATTCAACCTCCTTTTGTATGTCATCTCTTTTCCTATATTTGTTATCAGAGCTTAGCCTCTTTTGTTGAGCACTATAACAAATGAAGAGGAACTAACAATCCATGGAAGAATCAAGTGAACAACTTATCTTTGAAGGAGCCTCTGTCACTTGTCTTCCATCCTTTCTTGGAGAATATTATCCACACTGGAAAGATAGAATGGAGATGTTCATCAAATCCTCTCAGTACAATCTCTAGAACATTATCACAAAAGGTGATTATGTACCACTTAATGAACATGGTAAAAGATTCCTGAAGATCTATGGATTGCTAACCAAATTATGAAGATGTAGAAAAATACCAATGCTAGATTTCTATTACATTATGCTCTTTGCAAAAGTGATTACAATAAATTTTTCGGATGCAAGACAATTAAAGAAGTCTGGGATAACCTTTTCTCTATTCATGAGGGAACAAACCAAGTAATGAGATTTAAGATAAGTTATTTTGTATTTCAACATGATAATTTCAAGATGACATAAGGAGAAACAAATAATGAAATGATTCAAGAGTCCAAATGGTAACAAATGGTCTTAAATCTCTTAGAAGGGATTATGATCATGAAGGGACATTGGGGTAAAAATTCTTAAAAGTATCTTTCCTTGATGGAAGATAAAGAAAACAACCATAAAATAATTAATACTTGGGAAAATCAAGCTGGATAAACTTCTTGGCTCTCTCAAAAATGAGATCAAGCTAAATGAAGATGACACTAGTGGAAACGTAGCATTTTATAACATAATTTTACATTGTTTGTTTTCGAACCGATGTAGAAAAAATGCAGTGACATTTTTGTAAATAAAACTAAAACTTTCTAAATCAGTTGTGTTGAGAACCAATGTAATGTAGTGTTTTTATAATGATATTTTACATTGGTCATTAGGAAACGATAAGCGATGATATTTTTGTAAATAAATAGACAAATTGAAAAAGTATTTTTTACATTGATAAATAAAAGGGGTAGATGTTCATTCTGTTTTTATATATTTTAAATTATTATATATTCTTTTATAAAAACTAAAAAATATTATATTAATAAAATGAAATTTTTTAAAGTAAAATTTATTTTTTCAATTTATATAAAATAAAATCTATGTTACCAATATATTTCTTTTCCTCTTTTTATTTTATCAATCCAAATAAGAGAAAAAGAATTTTCTTTATTTCTTTTCCTTCTTATTTTTATCCATTCAAACAACTCACTTTTTTTATTTCTACTTTATTTCTCACTCTCCCATTTCTTTTCTTTTCCTATCTTTTCTTCTTATTTTCCACATCTTCCAAACAAAGTATTAGGATGATGATAATATGAAATATTCCAATTTTACATTTGCATTAGAGAAAAAAATAAAGACAAGGAAGTGAAGATTAGTGAAAACATTAATGGTAATGTGCAACTTAATCATAATGAGTTGAGAAAGGGCAAAGGATATTAGAGTTGAATATATGAGAAGTCTCTAGAAGTTAAGTCATAAAATATAAATTAACAAATATTTTTATAAATGATAAAAACTTGTGCACATAGTATTTTACATTCTCAAACAGGTACAAAAGACTAAGTGTCTTAAAACACTTCAAGTGTCTTATGATCTTAGCAGATATAAAACACATGACATAAAGAAAGTCCAACTAACGCTACATAAAGTTAAGTCCTTTCCGAAACATGGTCTATAAAAAAAATTATGAGACCTTTTTATACCTGAGTCTAAGCTTAAAGAAGAAAAAAAGCAACATGTTTTTTCCCAATCAAAGGCCATGTATTCACTCCTCATGCAAATGTTGTAAATCTAATTCATCTCTCAATAATTACTTTGTCTCCACCTATATAATGAATAAAACTTATAAGCAAAGGAGAATGAGCATTAACTGAGTATTATTCTGAAGCATCTTAAACACTCATAATCTGAGGGAAATCCTTTGTTCTTATTTTTCTTAATCTTCTGAAAAAAGTGTTTTGCTAGACATAGAATTGGTTGAATTAGTTTTTCTGGGAATTCTTGGTTAAGCCAAGAAAGAATGGTGTAAAATACTATGATAGTTTTGTTTGTAAAAGTATATAGTGATACTTAGTGTTTGTATTATTTTTCAACATATGGAAAATACTTGTTTAGTGTTAACAAGAACTGGACGTAGCCTTTGGGTTGATTAAGGTGAACTAGTACAAACTCTTGGAGAGATTATCTCTCTCCTTCTCTCTACACCTTTGCTTGATCTATAGGGTTTTATTCTTTTATTCTTCTTGTTCATTATTCTATTCAATCTTCTGGATATATGAGATAGTTCTTCATCAGTTTCATCATCATCACTAATACCATCTGAGTTGGATGTTTCTCCGTATTCATGGATTTAGTAGAAGTACCTGGTCATGAACTTTTGATTTGTGGGAAACCCTTGTTCCCTTATTTTCAGGCTTATCACTAGTGGAAAATAACTTTTTTACATCGATTGTTATGAATTTTTTATATTGATTATTTAAGCAATGTAGAATCAGGGGATATAGAAAGTAAGACTTTTTACATCAATTGAATCAGGAATCGATGTAAAAAAACCTACTTTCTACATTGGTTAAAGGCACTAGACCAAAGTAGAAAGTAGAATTTTTATCTTGGTTCAAATTTCAACTGATATAAAAATTCATACTTTTTACATCAATTAACACCTCAACCAATGCAAAAAAAGGACTTTTTACATTAATTAAGACTTTAACCGATGTAGAAAGTAGAACTTTTTACATCGGTTGGATTGAGAACTTGATAAAAGGTCTTTTTTTATATCGGTTAAGATCTTCATCGATGTATAAATTCATTTTTTTCACTGTTCAATTTGTTTAGGCATACTACCATATAATTTAATGATAATACTTGCATACACAACATAGCCAGATAATACAGCAACCAGAGAATCTATTTATGCAAACTAAATATATCATTATTCATTATCAAATATTAATTTATTGAATATTTTACAAAGAAAATAACTTAAAATTATATAAAATCAATCCAAATTGACCACCTCTATCATATATTCTCTCCAACGTCTTCTAACATCATCAATTTCTTTTTCAATTAAAAGGTGAGTATTTTGAAATATCTACAAAATATTTTTGAATGAAATCAGAGAAAATATTATGCTATGAATTAAAATAAAATTACCCAATTATGATAATTGTAATTACCTCAGTCCAAGAATCAATTATAGATACCAAGATAATATGAAACATATCTCATTATAAACATTCAATTATGTTCGAGACCCCGTTCTTAAAATTAATTAGCAAATAATTTAAACAATAAAAATGATAATAAAAAAATAAAAATGAAGAAAAGAAATAATAATATTTGAAACAAATAGAAAAAAAATTAAAAGTAGAAAAATAGAAAATAGAGAAAACAAATAAGCAGAAATGACAAAAATAAATAATGAAAAATAGATTAAATAATAAAGAAGAAAGAAGAGAAAAAAAATAAAAACAAAAATTAAAAAACAAACAGAATTAAAAACAGAAAACAAAAATTAAAAACAGAAAAATAAATATAAAAACAATATGAAAAAAAAAAACTGAAAATAGAAATTAATATAGTAATAATAAAAGAAAAAGACAAAATAAAAATAAAAAAAAGAAGGGTA
Source organism: Canavalia ensiformis (assembly GCA_026541065.1). Taxonomy (NCBI): domain Eukaryota; kingdom Viridiplantae; phylum Streptophyta; class Magnoliopsida; order Fabales; family Fabaceae; genus Canavalia; species Canavalia ensiformis. Next base: position 385,939 of record JAMKYM010000798.1, read on the forward strand.
AGGAAAAGTAAAGAAAAAACGGAAAGTCAAATAAAAATTAAAAGAATAAAGGACTAAAAAGTAAATTTAAAATCAGAAAAATAAATAACCAAAAATATCAAAATAATAAATAATAAATAAATGAGAGAAATAAAAACAAAAAAATAGTAATAAAATAAATAAAATTGAATTAACTAAAAAATAAAATAACTAAAAATATATATAAAGAAACAAAACAAAAAAGAAAGAGGAGAAAGAATAAAAATAATGAATGAGAAAATAAATGCTGAAAAAGAAAAAGAATAAAACAGTAAATAAAACAGAATAACTGAAGAAAAAAAAGAACAAAAAAAGACAGAAAAGAAGGAAAAATAGAAAACGAAATTTGGAGAAAAATAACAGAAAAAAGAAGGAAAAAGAAAAAAGATTTGGCGTCAAACTTCCAAGATTTCTCCACAACTCTAGCTTCTTCTGGAGGTCCTAGGTGTCTTCCAACCCTCGATAGTGACACGAGGAAGAGCTTCTCAGAGGAGAGGGGGGCTTGGCATCTTGAATCCAGAAGGGCAACGCCAAGCGTTTCAGAGGAAGGATCTCTACTCTCAATCTTCAGGTATAGGAATGATTTCTTCGATTATGATTGCATACCTCTGGGAAGACCAGGTCAGTTCCCTCAAATGTGAACCTGAATAATGTGCATGAAATAGAAATCAGTGGCTGCAATGTTGCATGTGATTGTGTGCATCTATTAGCATGAGATCACATGTGTTTGGTTAGCGCTAAATTTAGGCTTGCTGTTTTAGTATTCGAAATCAAATACCTTGCATGGAATTGGTTAAGATCGTATCTGAATGTTGTGAGTAGATGATGTATAAATGTAAATGATCTCCATTGCGGATTCACAGTTCTTAATCATAGACTGCACAGGTATTGGTAGTGGGTAGTTGATGAATCTCTATTTAGCACCTAAGGCACAGTCCAAGTTAACATCGTCCATGGCAGTCGTGAACCGAAACGCCACACCAGAGGAGAGATCAATACACACCCTCTGTTACTCTATGTGATCGTTGAAGAATTTATGGTGGCATGTATACCCACTGCTTGGCGCAAATTTGGTTCAAAATTGATAATCACCTTTGCTATGAACGTTTTGACGTTAAGCACTTGTAGAGCATGCCAAGCTCTTATGGTAAAGCCTGAAACCGAACCTGATACATACCCTAATATAGTCATCGATAAGCAAGCAAAGGAGATGTTAATGACACTATAAAGGCTTTAATTGTTGTAAATGCCGAAGTCTTCACCTATTCATAATTGATAAAACTGTGCATGGGATGGGAACAGTGACTGAAATGCAAGGAAATCATGAGGCAAGAAGTTCTCTAATTCGGCAAGGAGGTCATGGGGCAAGAGCCAAAAGTCCTCATTGGAGATCCGAAGTTAGTACATTTCCCTAAAGTCTGAACTGGTTGAAAATAATGTCGTGATAGGTGAAGTCCTTTGTTCCATGGTCACGGGGCTTCTATAAGATAGTTGTGATTGGCCGGATAAATGAGTGTGCAAGGAATTAACAAGATGTATTTTGGAATCAAGCATAGTTAAGGTGCCAAAACTATGCAAACTCACGAGTTGTCTTTAAGCAGAGACTGAAACAGAGGTGCCAAAACTATGCGAACTCATCATCGTCATTACATGCATCGCCACACAGCCGCTGCCAAACTGGAGGCCATAAGTGTATGGTGGTTACTTCTGGTAATGACTGCCTTGCTGAGGTCATGCTACCCCTCCTTGGAGACTTAGCACACGCTCATACTCACCGCATCAAGACCGCATAACTAGCAGCCCAAGGCCATGATCGACGTCAATGCGGTAACCGTGAGCATCAATACTCAAGAAAACGAAAGTCTTCATGTGAAACCAAAATGCATGTGCACATCGTCAAATTAAATTGGCATAGGAGCTCATTAGTGGGATAAGTAAAACAGTATACACACATTCCAGACCAGTATGCACCTACACAAGTTGGATTGTTAGTAGTTATTGCACTACCTCCTTTGGGTAACCAACAGGACTGTTGCCACTACAACTGTTCTGGGTTCGGAAATTTCAGAAGGCATTTTACTCCTTGAAACGTCTCCCTGTCGCGCAGAACCATTCATTTTGGTCATCTGCTAGACATGCTTATTACTGTACGAAGCCAAGTGCGGCATCTCAGTCCTCCAAGCTGTGTTGTTGTCAAGCTCAAAGTATGAAATTATTAGGTAATACAGCCATGCAAGTTTTGCTCTTGGGGATAGTAAAGAGCCATGTTGAAGGCCATGCAGACTTCTGCTTGTGGGGACCATAAAGAGGGCTATGAAACCTAGAGAGTGAAGTTCTTTTCAGGATAATGAAATTGGTATTTGTTGCCAAAAGGTTAGCAGGAGAATGAATTGCGATTGGCTCGGGGGGCTGTAAAGCAGCTACCCATGCACACGTGACCTTTGAATTTGGGTGACATCTGGTGGATCCCACAGCATGGTGTTAGCCAAATGCCAAAAAGTTATACGAGATAAGCAATTAAGGGACCAAATTAGAATTAGCTCAATCTTAACGACATCAAATTATCCTCAACCTCTTCTAATGCAAGTTAATTGATTTTGATGACAACACCTTAGCTTGCATGGAGTTGGTGGATCATATGTGTGCTGCTAATGAGCTAAATTCCTGTGTTGGGTAGTAGTGGACTCTGTTGCCGCTGTGGGCCTCTTTCTTTACTTGACTGGGCCATACAATTCCAACTATGCCCAGGCTCTATGCTTATCCAACTAGGCCACCCCTCTAGACCTCTATATTCACTGCTGCACGTCGTAAACTCCCACACTGCATATCATAAAATTGGGTCATGCATTGCATATCACCAAAATTGACCATTTCTAAATTTTTTCTTTCTTCTTCTTTTTTATTCTAAATTTATTTTAAATAGGACCAAGCTTATCTTTCCTCTCTAGATTTTGAAATTAAATTCATTTTTTTAATTTCATGTTTTTACGCTCAATATCAAGTCTTAACGTGGGTCTATCTCATTACTTATTTTCTTTCAAATGAAATTCAAGTCTAGTTTCCTTTAATCAAGTTTAATTCTCCTTCCTTAAGTTTCAATTCATGTTTGTTAAAAAAAATCAAGTTTGATTCCATTTCAAATAAAATCAGGTTTAATTCTTCATTTCAAATTCATTTCATTTCAAGTTCATTTTGAATCAAATTTATTGTAAATCAAGTTCAGTTCAAATTAAATCCATTTTAATTCTCCAGTTTTGAGTTAAATTCATTTCAAATCAAATATATTTTTCAAATCTTCCAAAATATTTTGGGAATCAATAGTCTCATGCGATGAGCTCTAAATGGAAAACTGACGGTTTTCACTGCTGTTCGATATTTAGAGATTCATATAGGCCCCAGTGCAGCCTTAGTTTCCTCAGACCTTATACATATGTGGATTAAAATTTCCTCCTAACTAAATAAAACCTTTCAAAAGTATTTTGGAGAATCGCTAGTCTCAGAGAATCGCTAGTCTCACGCGATGAGCTCTAAATGGAAAACTAACGGTTTTCACTGCTGTTCGATATTTAGAGATTCATATAGGCCCTAGTGCAGCCTTAGTTGCCTTGGACCTTGTGCATATGTGGACTAAAAGTTCCTCCTAACTAAATAAAACCTTAAAGTATTTTAGGGAATCGCTAGTCTCACGCGATGAGCTCTAAATGGGAAACTGACGATTTTCACTGTTGTTCGATATTTAGATAATCATATAGGCCCCAGTGCAGCCTGAGTTGCCTCAGACCTTGTGCATATGTGAACTAAAAGTCCCTCCTAAACAATAAAATCTTTCAAAATATTGTCCTCCAAATTCTTTACCTACGAAGGTCAAGCCTTCATAAATCAGAACTACGTAAGCCTTGAGTTTCCCATTGCACTGGGAAATACATAGGAACAGGATCAAGTCTTATCAGGCTAACCTCCATCAATTTATTTTCACTCAAATTAAAGGGGTCAAACAATTTTCAAGAATCACACACTCAGTTTAAGGGTACCGTTCTCCAGAACGGGTGAGTGGGTGCCTAACACCTTCCCCACTTGTAACTGACTCCCGAACCTAAATCTCTTCCTCAAGTTAGGGTTTTTCCAAGTATTTTTCCTTAAATAAAAATTTGGTGGCGACTCCACATAGTCCAATAAAATTCTATTCTTTAAATTATTTGCGAGTTTGTTGTCTCGTCATAATTATGGTTACGACACTCATGACACAATATCCACACTCAGTTCCTCCAACCTGTCTTGGAAACTTCAGAAAAATAGAAAAAAAATTAAACATAATTAGAGATGATATAATAATAAAAAAATATAAAAAAATTGAATACTTTTTAATAAAGTACTTACACGTTAAATTATTCATGAAGGTTTTTTAATATTTGTTGAATGTATCCCTTTTAATAGAAAATGAGCATTCATTGCTCAATAATAAAAGATGCACCAAATTAATACCTTTGAAAATAAAAATAATAAATATAAATACCAAAACCCTAAAAAACTTATCATCCATAAAAATTCATTGTCCCATAACTTTGGTCATGGTCATGGTAGGTCGTAAATGGTTTATACCACTTTGGATCCAAAATTTCACATTTATATTTAGTAGTTTTAAATCTATGTCCAAAACCCTTTAATATTTTATTGCATGATTCTAGATGTGGACTCTTAGCAATCAAAACTTCACAAATAAAAAGTTTAAGTATAGATATGACCAAGATACTAATTTCAACAGAAAAATTTAAAACAAAGCATCTTTTATAGCTATAAACACTCAATTATGTCTGAGGCCCCATTTTTAAAATTAAGTAGTAAATAAATAATAATTTAAATAATAAATAGATAAGAAAAATAAAAGATTAAGAAAAGAGAAAATAGTAAAAAATAATAGAGAAAAACAGTTTAAAATAGCAAAAATAAAAAGAGAGAGGAGAGAAAATCAAAATAAAAAACCAAAAGAATAAAATAAAAATGATATAAAGTAATAAAATAAAAGAAATAACAAAAAACAAAAACAAAAAAAATCAAAATAACAAAAATAAAAACAAAAACAATATAAAAAATAAGAAAAAAAAACAAATAACAACAACAAAAATAAATAAAAACTGAAGAAAAGAAAATAATAATGAAAAAAGTGAAATAAAAAAATATATTTGAAACAAATAGAAAAAATTCAAAAAAATAGAAAATAACTAATAAACAAAAAGAAATAAAAAATAGAATAAAAATGATAAAATAAATTAAAAAAAATTAATAATTCAAATAATAAATAAATGAAAAAAAGGGTAGAAGAAGAATAATAAAAATTGAAAAATTGAAAAAATAAAAATAGAAAAGCTGAAAAAACAGAAAAAAAAACAATAAAACTGAAAAAAAAAGAATTGGAGAAAGGGAAAAAGAAAAAAAAAAGAAAAAAAGGAAGAAGGAAAGGAGATGCATGAAAAAAAAAAAAAAGAAGAAGTGGGGACGAGTCTCGGGGGAGGCACTCTAAACACCCAATTACGTCTGAGGTCCCCGGCCACTAAAGTTAATTAACCCTAATTTAAATAATGTAATTTACAAAAGAAAAAAACTTTAATTAAATTTTTTTAAAAAAAAAACCTGCAAAAAACTGCAAATGAGGAAAATAAAAAGGAATCGGGGAAAATCAAAAATTAAGCCAAAAAAAAAAGAGGAAGAAAAATCAAAATCTGAAAAATAAAAGTCACAAGAGAAAAAAAGGGGGAGAATCTAAAGTAAAATTGAATTTTGGGAAAGGGAAGAACAAAAATTAAAAAATCAGAAAATTTTAAGAAAAATATAATTCTGGAAATTTTAAGAAAAATAAAATTGTGGAAATTTTAAGAAAAAAAAAATTAGGGAAAAATTTAAGAAAAATAAAATTCTCAAAATTTTAAGAAAAATAAAATTCTGGAAGTTTTAAAAATAAAATTTTGGAAATTTTAAGAAAAATAGAAAATTAAAGGAAAATAGAATTTAAAAGAAAAATAAATTCTAGAAAATCAAAAGAAAGAGAAAATCAGAAAAATAAAGAAAAGAATTAACAGAAGTTAAAATAAAATCTGGAAAAATTAAAGAAAAAGAAAAATCTAAAAATAAAGAATTAAAAATCCGAAAAAAATTTAAAATTTGAAAAATAAAATAAAAAATTAAATGTGGAAAAAGAAATTAAAAAATTAAAATTTGAAAAATCAAATAAAAAATCAAATCTGGAAAAAAGAAAATAAAAATAAAAATTTGAAAACTAAAATAAAAAATCAAATCTGGAAAAAAGAAATTAAAAAATTAAAATTTGAAATATAAAATAAAAAATCAAAAAAAAGAATAAAAATTAAAAAACCATCAAAAGAATAAAAAATAAAAAATCGGAAAAAGAATAAAAAATCAAAGGTCAAAAAGAGGAGAAATAAAATTTGGAAAATTAAATAAATTCTGGAAAATTAAAATTAAAGGAAAGAAAATTAAAATTCTGGAAAGTAAAAGAAAATTAAATCAAAGTAGAAAAAGAAATTAAACAAAAGAAAAATCTGAAAATTAAATAAAAGGAAAATCTGAAGAAAAAAAAAAAGAGACGAAAGAAGAAAGAAAAGAAAAGCGGGGTGGATTAGTGAATTAGGAGGGCAGCGTCGAATTCGCGTGAATCTAGCCTTAGGAAGGAGACTAAAAACGAGTATAAAAGGCGGAGGGAAGTTTGAGAGAGGGGCTTTTTGGCTTTTTCGATCTTTCCTTGGCGAGAGAAGACTCACGAAAGGTTCTTTTTCCCGTCGTCGCTCTGCAATTGGAGGTTCGGCTTCAAGCATCCCCGCACACGCCAGCCACCGTGGGAGGATCTTATTCCGAGTTGCGATTCCATCGCAAGTCTTCTTCCGATCGTGCGTAGGTTAGTCTTCTTTCCCACGATCTTAGACCTTTAGCATCCGAGAAAAATGGTTTGAGTCGCTCGCATCCACATAGTGCATTATTGCTTATTATTGTTAGGGATGTGTTTGTTGATATTACTGTATGAAGAATCGGCTCATGTGAGAAGCACGATTCGACAAAACCTGCTTATTCCTAGAAATGCACATAATGATAAGCTTAGATCCAAAAGGATATCTGGAACATAGGCTCAAATTGGTTTCTAATTAAGCGCTACATGAGCTCGCGAAAGCGAGTTTAGGTCCTGGAGGTAGGATGCCACTTTCACCTAGATTTTTATGCCTCCTATTCATATAGTTGTGCCCAAAGACTATGGGGTCTCACAGCCCGGGATCGCATACACCGGCGAAATGAACGTCCCGCATATCATAAAGGCTCGAATCCAGGGGCTAGTGATGCTACGGCCCGGTCACCGTTGGAGACGTGCGAGCTAAAGCAATTAAAATCGGTATGGACGTAGTTTGAGTGTTTGAGAACGTGATTCAAAGGCAAGCTCGGCTAGCCCGGGACGGTTAGATTTGTTGCCAAATCTCGGTGGATGCCCAAATGAACTATACAAACACGATGACCCGTGTAGTTGCGTGGGGAGATGCCTTCCCAGGCCTCTCACTTTCCGATCGTATTTAACGCCCGACAACGCACCAAGGGCCAAGAAGGGGGGTCCATGGAGAACCGGGGCAAGTGTGGCGAATACTCTCTGGCGGGGGCCTCAAAGCGAAGGAAAGCGAAGAAACCATTCGTTTTGGCAGAACCTGGGCACAACTCTTCGAAACCGGAGTACGATACGGGCTTGCTGGAGTTAAAACGGTGACTGAATGGAGACTGTTCAGGCCAGGAATAGGACGCTAAGAGCACGTGAAGTTTTGAAGACGCAACAAAGGTACCGTCTGGCCAATCCGACTTGCATGGGACCTTGGAGTAGGCGTCGTCCAAAACGAACGTGCACGACCATCCATGCAGCAAAAGGGGTGAGATAAAGGGGGTGGGCCCCACCGAGTAAATAAAGTAACAACCTGGGCTAACGAATCAAATTGTGATTTGCAAATTGAAAGGGGTAGGAACCAGACTTTCCCCTGTTTCACATAGGCACCCCATATTCTAGAATTTACCCTTTTGCCCCTCCATATTTTGGAATTTACCATTTTTCCCTTCATATTTCCAAATTTACCGTTTTGCCTCTCTACATTCTAGAATTTACCATTTTGCCCCTTCATATTCTAGAAATTACCATTTCGCCCCTTAATTTCCATAATAATTAATAAAATTCCAAACATTACATAATTGCCAATAAAATTTCAAAAATTCCATAATTGACAAAAAATTAAAAAATTCCCAAAACTTCATAAAAATTAATAAAAAAATTCATAAAAATTAATAAAAAAATTCAAAACTTTTAAAAAATTTATAAAATTCATAAAAATTAATAAAAAATTCAAAAAATCCAGAAAAATTCATAAAAATTCATAAAAAATTCAAAACTTCCAAAAAATCCCAAAAATTCATTAAAACTAATAAAAAAAATTCAAAATTCCAGAAAATTCATAAAATTCATAAAAATTAATAAAAAATTCCAGAAAATTTATAAAAATTCATGAAAATTTAAAAAATTCCAGAAAATTCATAAAATTCATAAAATTAATAAAAAAATTCTAAAATTTCGTAAAATTTATAAAAATTAATAAAAAAAAATTCTAAAATTGCCAAAAATTCATAAAAATTAATAAAAATTCCATAAAATTCATAAAAATTAATATAAAATTCAAAATTTCCAGAAAATTCATAAAATTCATAAAAATTAATAAAAAATTCAAATTCCCAAAAAAATTCTATAATTCCTAAATAATTCATAAAAAAATCCAAAATCCCTAAATAGTTTATGAAACATAACATCCCTTATTGGGATAGTAGGTCCTCCAAAATTTCAAAATATTTACTTCTCAGGATGCACTTTTTATCGATTTTCAAAAAATAAAAATCTTGTTTTGCAATTCTTAATCTCACGCGATTTGTGCCTCTTAAGCACGAATCGGTAGCTTTTTCTCGCTATTCGTTGTTTAGAGATTCGTATAGGGTCCAAGTGCAACCGTAGTCAGTTTTGGGTACTCAGGCATACGTGATTAGTGTAGTCGGCTTTCCTTTTACAAAAATAAAACCTTTGCTATTTTATTCATCCATTTTCAAAATAAAAATCTTGTTTTGCAATTCTTAATTCACGCGACGCAGCTCTAAGCACGAACCGGTAGCTTTTTCTCGCCGTTCGTTGTTTAGAGATTCGTATAGTTCGAAGCCGTGCAACCACGCCGTTCTCGGGCCTCAGGTATACGTGGATTAGGGTTGCCTTTCCTCTTTACAAAATAAAACCTTGCTCAATTTATTCATCGATTTTCAAAATAAAAATCTTGTTTTGCAATTCTTAATTCACGCGACGAGCTCTAAGCACGAACTGGTAGCTTTTTCTGGCTCGTCGTTTAGAGATTCGATAGATCCAAGTGCAGCCGTAGTTGTCTCTGGGCCTCAGGCATATGTGGATTAGGGTTGCCTTTCCTTGTTCAAAATAAAACCTGCTCATTTTATTCATCAATTTTCAAAATAAAGATCTTGCTTTCGATTCTTAATCTCACGCACGAGCTCTAAGCACGAACTGGTAGCTCTTTCCTCGTCGTTCGTTGTTTAGAGATTTCAGATAGTCCAAGTGCCCGTTCGTCTTTGGACCCCCGTGCATATGGATAGGGATTGCCTCTTCTCTTTCAAAATAATCAAGCCGTTTTCAAATATTACTTTCCAAGTAAGATCGAAGGTCAAGCCTTCGAGTGCCTTTCAAACACTCCTTTAGACACTTTTAAAGGTCAAGCCTTCAAGTCAAATCAAACCAGAACTACGTAAGCCTTGAGTTTCCCATTGCACTGGTGAATACGTAGGAGCAGGATCAAGTCCTGTAAGGCTAACCCCCATTAAGTATTTATTTTCACACTAATTAAAGGGATCAAACAATTTTCAAATACTCACACACTCGGTTTAAGGGTACTGTTCCTCGGAACAGGCGAGTGGGGTGCCTAACACCTTCCCTACTCGTAACCGACTCCCGAACTTCGAATCTCATCCTCGAGTTAGGGTTTTTTCCAAATCTTTTCCCTTAAATAAAAATTTGGTGGCGACTCCACATAACAATAAAACCTCTTTTTAAATTTTTTAGTGAGTTCGTCGTCTCGTCGGAATTACGGTTGCGACAGGCACCAACAACACATCTTGGTGGTAAGCATATTCATCAAGCTACGACAGCGCCTAGAGCCATTGGGGATGTTTATTCCTTTCTTGCTCATGATATAGGTAACAGCGCCATGCCTTAAGGGGGAGGTTTTTCACTTCACATAGGGGAGTGTAGTATGCATGGAGGATTTTTCTTGAACATCAACTTCTGGGAGCGTCAACTTCTGGAGGGGGAAGATCGTTGGGAAAATGGCATTTTTCTATCGTGAGGAAAAGGCTCCCTTGGTCTTCTTTGAATAGACCTGCTTTTGGTGATTGGGGAGTCTATCTTAGTTACACCTACTCGGGCTTTGTCACAAGCTAGAAGAAGAGAACCAGGGGGGGCATTTGAGGGATTTTTCAATTTTCGAATAATTCTCCTCTTCCTCACTCACCAAGAATTCGGCAAAAGCTCGCTGTTCGAAGGTATCGACATCAAGACCCATAGAACTGAAGCTATCATCCTCTATGGTACCAGAAGTGGCAAAGGAACAACAAGCAGTGATTCAAGCAATATTGACATCAAAGTTCCTTTCAAATTCACCAGATAAGATCCTGTATCTATGAGCATTAGCATAGAAAGTCTGCCGTGGTATAATAGAAATAAGAGCTGCATTTTTTTTTCCTTCGATGATAATCACTGCACCGTTCTTGATAATTCTATCTGAAATACTAAGCATTGTCAAATTTGAGCATCAAGATTGCCTCGAAATTATGTATCATTCTTGTGAGGTCGTACTTCTTAGCTGAGATATAGATCCTAGGCTAAATATAGATTCAGCTGGATGAGCATGAATAGATATGCTAGTTCGGCATGATGAACAGATAAGGATTAGTAAAATGAGGTCTGAGAGAAGACCTTGAGCCATTTGGTCATGTCTATAGAATTGAGTCAAATGGCGCCTTGGCAGAATATGGAATACCTTTTTAGTGAGGCTGCTGGTCATTGAAGTGCAACAATTAAACAAAGGCTCAGTGACATGAAAGACATCTTACTCTTCCGAAAAAAGTGATGTGGTGCTTCAAGCTTTTGAGAAAATGAACGAGATTCTTGGCCTTTTAGGGGAAAGTCTATTAAGCTACAATGTTATAAATTCAAAAAAGGAGGTGGAAAAGCGAAGGTTACGCCTTTCCTCATAGGTTTCGACTGTCAAGGATCTTCAAGATCTTAGGGAGGAGTTCTCTTTGGATACACCTGAGCTACTTGGATGCATGATCTCTAACACTCAGTTGGTCTATATATTCCCTACTCTTCTTGCAACACCCAAAGCACATCAGTCTATAGAGGAGCTGCATTGCTCACAAATGAAGAAAACATGGTGTAAAAGCAAATCTTGCAGTCGAGAATGTGTATTTGGTTAAGGTGGATACTATGAGGAAATCAGGCTCAGCGAGCATCATGAAATGTATATATGTTAAACCCATTGTAGGAACCACAGTGTTGACATGATTTTCAATGAGAAGGATGAGAGTGAAATCCCAAAATAGTTTAAATAAGCTGAAGAAACAGGGTAGAAGATGGGCCTTCAAATGTCCATGCATGGCTGGTGGAATTTTCACATATGAAGTTGATATTATTCTGAATACCCACGGAAGGAAGAAGAGTTGATGAACATTATGTTCTCCCTTTTTTTAAACTAATGGCTCATATAGCACCTTACTTATTGGCCTCGAACTCGTTAAGCAAGAGGTTGTATATGCTGAAGCACTTTGAAGAGGGCCAGTTCATGAAAGCACCGTTGTTGTAGCAGTAAGATAGATTGAAACACGAAGGGTTATTCGAGAACTAAATTGTAGGCCTCGTGCTAAGTCCATGAAACATATAAGTTTGGTTGGTACGGCTTTTGCAGATGCAAGTGGGGCTCAACCAAGAAAACTGGAATCCAAACCTTTGCCGAGAGCATGATAGATCTCGGATTCTTATAGCACATCTTGAAATAAATCCATTGGCAATTGGCCATGACTAATATACATGCCTTGGGTGATTGTGCTAGGAAAAACCAACAAAAATCCATCATTGCATGGGCCATGCAAAATACAAAGGTACGTCTACTGCTCTACATGGTATTTATAGGATTCACTCAGCCCCATTTCACTCCCCTGGTACACACCTTCTGTTCCTATTCTAAAAAGATGTTTAGAAAGGTTTGATGCAGCTCCAGACCCTTTCCTTTGTGGCTAGATCCAAAGATGGCAACTAATGGAGGCATCACCGTTCTTCCTTGTCGAGTGGAGTAATAAGTACTAAGCCTAAATCATGAGCCTAGTTTAGGAATTAGCGCACCGCCTACAATTGCTAAAATCATTATTCCTGTTGACAACCAGTTATTTTAAATGCCCCCAAGAGTCATGTTTCTGTTCATACAAGTTAAATCAAGTGCCATTATTTATAACTTAGGAAGCTTAGCCAAGTTGGTTAAGTTAGCGTAAAGTACATGCATGCATGGGCTTCGAGCCTCGGTGAGGTGAGTTTCTTAATCTCATTTTTGCCGCCTACTCATTGGGTCAGGGTAATCAGGCCTATTGAAAAAGGACCAATTCTCATTTATAGACTGTGGGTCTAACTTATTCCCATTTATTTATTATTTTTATTTCGTTAAGTGAAGGCTGTTTTTAGAGATAAAAGTAAAAGATAATAAAAATATAAGAGATAGAAAAATGATAAATAATAACAATAAAATAAATAAAAACACATAAAAGAAAATGAAAAGATATAATAAGCAAACAAAAAAATCAAGTCCCCTTCTCTAATGTAAATCTTGTGCAAGATTCGAAGGATAAATCAAAGAAAAGTATTTTTCAAAGTTAATTGAAAGAGAAAAAATAATATAAGCAATTCATTCTTTAAGCATTTAATTTGGGTCAAGCCCAATATATTACTTACAAGCAAGTTAATTTTCTTAAACATTCAATTCAGGTATTCATTATCGTTCGCAACCGTAATTCAACGAGACGACAAACTCGCTAAAATTTAAAATGAATCTTATTGATTAAGTGTGGAGTCGCCACTAAATTTTTATTTAAGGAAAAAGATTTGGAAAAAACCCTGACTCGAGGAAGAGATTTAGGTTCGGGAGTCAGTTACGAGTGGGGAAGGTGTTAGGCACCCCACTCGCCCGTTCCGAAGAACAGTACCCTTAAACTGAGTGTGTGATTTTTGAAAATTGTTTGATCCCTTAATTAATGTGAAAATAAATAGATTGATGGAGGTTAGCCTGACAAGACTTGATTCTGCTCCTACGTATTCCCCGGTGTCCTAACTTTTGCCTAGGCCACCCTTTGAGGGTTTTCGGCCTAGCAGGCTTTTTGCTTGATGTGCCCTAACTTTTGCCTAGGCCGTCTTTGTGGGTTTTGTGGCCTAGCGGGCTCTTGTTTTGATCCTGATTTTTCCTGAATTGTTTTTTATATCCAGCAAGACGTTTTCTAGATCATGACTTTGTTGATTTAATCTTTTGAATTTGAACCCTGCTTTTTCCTGGATTACTTATAGGTTTTAATCCAGCGGGTTACACTTCTTGAATTTTTGAATTTTGACCCTGATTTTGCCTGGATTATTCTTGATTTTAATCCAGCAGGTTTTCTTCTTTTTCTTGAATTTTATGTAGTCAGATACGGCTCTTGTTGGGGTCATTTTGGCTTCCAATTCAGCGGATCTTATCTTGCATCCCTAATTTTTCCTGGATTTAAACTTGGTTCCAACGGGATATTTTATTGGACCAGACATTCCTTGAGAGGAATTATGGTGATCTAGAATCCCTGGTTGCTTATTCTGGCTTCCTCATTGGGTGTTTCTTTCTGAGTTTGACTAATCAAACGTTCAAGATTATTCATTACAGCACTGGCATTGTCACCAACAGGTATTTATTTGTTTAGGAAGGATAAAGTAATGGGTTATGTGAAGAAACGGGATGGTAAATTTTAAAAGTGAAGCCAACAATGTAAGGCACATGCTTAAGAAACATGAAAGATGTAATTTTGTATTTTTTTATTTACAAAATATTGACTTTGAAAAGTACGACAATTTTTGGATGAATATCCTCAGTCTTGCACGAGGCAACCCGTTGTGGTACTCCTGTCTCTTTCAGCTGGTTGATGGGCTCTCGTGATTCAACAGCGGATTGTTTTGTGCTAGGAGCAAGCCTCCCAAAATCCAGCCATTTTGTATCAATCAAGTTTTGTATTTTACGCTTCAATGCTAGGCAATCCTCCGTGGAATGGCCAATGAATACTGTATGGTAATCACATCTGGTGTTTGCATCATACCATTTTGGATATGGTGGTTCTTGCGGTTTCAGAGGACACAGTGCAACCAGCGAGTTTTGGATCAGCCGAGATAGCAACTCCGTGTAGGAGATTGGAATTGGGTCAAATTGGACGGGCTTCTTCTCCTTTTTCTGGCCTTGGTTAGGATTTTGGTTCATGGCTTGTGTTTAGGCCGTATATGGTGTAGGTGGCCGGACTTGTGTTGGATAGTTGTAAGTTGGAGGGTATGGTGTTTGGTATGTGACGGCGATGTAAGGATATGGTATGTAGGGTGTGTATAGTGGTGGTTAGTAACCAACTGGACCATAAGGTGCCACTTGAGGAGTGTACGGGCCTTGACCCGAAGCCACATTATAAGTCTCCCTTGTCTTCTTCTTTTCTACAGAGGCATCAACTGTCCCTGTGGACTTGTGTATGATCCCTCCACGGTGCATGCCACCCTCGATCCTTTCTCCAATGATGATGACATCGAAGAAACTAGAAGTTACACTTTCTATCATCTTGTTAAAGAAAGGATCTTGGAGTGTGTCAATGAACGTGCTGACCAGCTCCTTCTCAGATAGTGGGGGTTGTACTTGGGCAGTTAACTCCCTCCATCTTTGGACGTATTGTTTGAAGGTCTCGTCTCCCTTCTTGGCCATGTTCTGGAGCTGAGTCCTATCAGGAGCCATCTCTATATTGTACTAATATTGTTTCAGAAAAGCCTCAGCCAGATCCCTCCATGAACGGACAAGGTCCGCTCTAGAAAGTATACCGGTTAAAATGTCCCTGCTAAGCGGTCTTGAAAGAAATGGACAAGCAGCTTATCATCGTGCATACAAGGGGACATCCTCCTATAGTACATGGCCAGGTGGTTTCTTGGGCAGCTAGTCCCTTGATACTTTTCAAATTTAGGGACCTTGAACTTGGGAGGGATGACCACGTCTGGGACCAAGCACAAATCGAACGTGTCTTTGGCGTCGTAAGCGTTTCCCTCAATGGCTTTAATTTTTTCCTCTAGGGTTTTCCACTTTTCAGTATCCTCCTTAGAAGGATGGCTTGGGTATCCCTCAGGCATGTGGTGGGGATGAGAAGATGGTATGTACACATGGTGAGGCCCTTGGGTGAACATAGGGTGTGTTCCCCCAACGGCTGTTTGGTAAGATTGTGAGATGGTGTTTGGAGGTAGGTTATGTGTTTGGGTTTGTGTTTGGGCTTGTGTTTGGCCGAATGAGGGTGCATGTCCATGAGGAAACCCGCAATGAACCCCTTCGGTTTGGAGAGGCATGGTTAATGGTGAAGGGTTTTGTGGATTGAAGCCAGGAGGATATGTTGGGTCAATTGGTTCTCCCGGAAGGTCATTTTGTTTTGACAGTTGGATGGCCTCCATTAGCTTGGCCATTTGTTCCTTTAGCGTCTTGACTTCGTTTCTTAATTCCTCGTTTTGTCTCTCCAGCTCATCCATGATTCTTGATTGCACTCGAGTTCTATAAGGATGTCAAGGAAGCTGTCTTTCTCTAATTTTTCTGTTAAAGTTAAGATTAATTTCTTTGAGAAACAATTTGGATGCAAAATCATAATGAAGAAGATGTTGTTGTTAAATGAGTATGAAATGAAAATGGTATGGAATGATTTTTCTTGAAATCTTCTTTTTCATGATAAAATTATGCATGAATGAATAACTGCCATGCACAAATAAATGCGGATGTTTTGGGGTTTTGAAAAAAGCTGTTTTTTGTTTTTTAGCCATTTTATGATTTTTATGAGTTTTTCTGTTCTTTGTTTTGCTCGAAAACTTTTGGTTTTGTTTGAAAATCTTTTTAGTTATGCTAAGATTTTTCCAAAAAGCATTGTGTAGGTTTTAAAAATTTCATTTTCTTTCTTTTTGTATTTTTTATATTTTCAGTATTTCCAAAAATACTTTTCCAATTTTTCCTAGGAAGTTTCTATTTTCCTTGATTTTGATTTTTCTTGATTTTTATTTGTTTATACTTTCTTTTGCTTGATTTTTCTTCCTTGATTTTGTATTTCCCCAATTTCATATTTCCTCTTCTTCTCTGCCATCTTGGGTGATTCTATTTAAATAAATGCCCAGAAGCAGTGATTCTTGTATCTCGAAAGGGGTGTGTGCCCTCCTTGCTTCCTATGTGGGTCACCTCCTAAGGGTCTATGGCCTTCAATGCATGAACCTCTCGAAGGTGGTTAGTAATCCTGGGGTGTAAGGTTACTAGAGCCAAGTTCCAGTCCATAATGCTTGCCACAACAGTAGAAGTAGCCACTAGTTGCGGGGCATTATGGATAGGACGCACTCCAGCTGGGATTTTCGTGATAGCCACACAGGACGTAGGCCCCAGCGTGACACCACTAGATCCTCTATCCTAGGCAGCACTCAGACCCAGGTATAGGGCCCTACTCATGATGAAATGCAATACAATGTATGGAGGGCACATTATTTTTGGGATACCTGCAATTGGAGAAATCGCGCAAATATGTACAATAATTTATTATTCGTCTACTATAAGGTTATACAGAGAATAAACAAACCAATAAATTTCAGATAAATAAGCAGATAAATAAATCGTGCAATAAATAAATCGCGCACATAAATATAGAAGGGATCGAAATTAAACACACTCAATTTCGTTGGGCTTGACTCTCTAAAGTCCCTAGTGAAGTCGCCATCTGTCGCAACCGTAATTCCGACGACGAACTCGCTAAAATTTAAAATGAATTTTATTGATTAAGTGTGGAGTCGCCACCAAATTTTTATTTAAGGAAAAAGATTTGGAAAAAACCCTGACTCGAGGAAGAGATTTAGGTTCGGGAGTCGGTTACGAGTGGGGAAGGTGTTAGGCACCCCACTCGCCCGTTCTGAAGAACGGTACCCTTAAACTGAGTGTGTGATTTTTTAAAATTTTTTGATCCCTTAATTAATGAGAAAACAAATAGATTGATGGAGGTTAGCCTGACAGGACTTGATCCTGCTCTTACGTATTCCCCGGTGCAATGAGAAACTCAAGGCTTACGTAGTTCTGGTTTGTTTGTGAAGGCTTGACCTTCAGAGGTATTCAAAGGGAAAATGATATTTTGAGAAGATTTTCATTTTTGGAGGGACCTTTGGCTCACTTATGCACAAGACCCGAGGCGACTACGGCAGCACGGGGGCCTATACAGACTACTAAACGTTGGACAGCAGGTGAACCGCCAACCCCCCATTTAGAGCCCATTGCGTGAGACCAAGCATCCCAAAATATTCTAAAAGGAGCTTTTATTTCTTGGGAGGATCTATAGTCCACTTATGCACAAGACCCGAGGCGGCTACGACAGCACGGGGGCCTATACAGACTACTAAATGTTGGACAGGTGAACTACCAGCCCGGACAGGTGAACTACCAGCCCACCATTTAGAGCCCATCGCGTGAGACCAAGAATCCCAAAATATTTTAAAAAGAGCTTATATTTCTTGGGAAGATCTATAGTCCACTCATGCACAAGACCCGAGGCAGCTACGGCAGCACGGGGGCCTATACAGACTACTAAATGTTGGACAGCAGGTGAACCGCCAGCCCCCCATTTAGAGTCCATCGCGTGAGACCAAGGATCCCAAAATATTTGAAAAAGAACCTTATTTTTTAATATAATAAAGATAATAAAAGGAATGACTTGATATGAAAAAGGAATTTGTTTTGAAGTGAATTTAATTTTGAGTTTTTGAACCTTGACTTGATCAAGGATGAGCTTGACTTGGACTCGATAATTTTGAGGAAAAGCATTTGAAGTTGATTTGGAAAATTGAGAGGGGGAGGATTAAAATCAAAGTTTGATTTAATTTTATTTGAAGAAAAGAGTCAAAAAGGGGAATTTATTTTGAATGTCGGGCTTGAATTGGACTTGATTTAACATAAACTTGACTTGATTTGAAGTTAAGGAAAAGAATTGCGAACATGCTTCATTAATCAAGCGATAGCAATTTCATTTCAAATCCAAATTAGACAAATAATAACATTACAGAAACTAGAGAGAAAGAAAAAGAGAACACAACAAAAATCACCAAAATCAGAGATCATTTGACCAATTAAAAACGAAAATGAAAAACAGAGACGAAGATCAACCTCAAGAACACACAATATTTTAGCGCCAAAATTTGAATTCAAATCTCAGAATTTTTAAAAACTATTTTTTGGTAGATCTGAAAAATCAAAACCAATCAATTGAAATATATGGATTATAGGAATAAAAAAAAACAAGTTTGACATAAATCCAACCAGAAATGAGCAACTTATGCATAAATCAAACAAGCTAGGTTAATTTGTGCATCAAGATGAACATGCTTCGGTAATCAGGCGATTAAAATTTCATTTCAGATTCAAATTGGACAAATAATATTATTCCAGAAACTAGAGAGAAAGAATAAGAAACAGAAACAAAAATCACGGAAATCGAAGATCATTTGATTGATTAAAAACAAAAACGAAAAACAGAGATGAAGATCAAGCTCAAGAACACACACGATTTTGGTGCCAAAATTTGAATTAAAATCGCAGAATTTTTAAAAAATATTTTTTGGTAGATCTGAATAATTAAAACAGATTAATTGAAATATATGGATCATAGGAATCAAACAAAACAAGTTTGACATAAATCCAACCAAAAATGAACAAGTTATGCACAAATCAAACAAGCTAGGTTAATTTGTGCACCAAGATGAACATGCTTCGGTAATAAGGAGATTAAAATTTCATTTCAGATAAAAATTGGACAAATAATATCATTCCAGAAACTAGAGAGAAATACGAAGAGAACGAAACAAAAATCATCGAAATCGGAGATCATTTGACTAATCAAAAATGAAAACGAAAACTAGAGACGAAAATAAGCTCGAAAATCCGAGAAGAAGCAAGAAACTTAAGCAGAATAAAAGTAGGATCTAACCTCGATTGGAAGGTGATGAAGAACTGGTTTGAAGGCAGAGGTAGAGGGTCTCCTAGGTCCTCCCTTCAAAAATTCTGAAAATCTCCTCCCTCAAGTGCTTCTCCTCTATGCGTTGGTTCCCGATTTCTTCCCAAAAATGTAAAGAAGCAAAAAAAGAACCCTTCTTTTCCTGTTTGTAGGTATATATAGACACCTCCCCTTCTTGGCAAAGGTCAAGCTCTTTCAAAGAGCCAAAGGTCAGCCCCATCTCTCTTAGCAAGGGTCAAGTCCTTTCAAAGGGCCAAAAGCCACCTCCTTTTCAGGAGCCAAAAGCCAACCCCTTTGATTTCAAAATTTTTGTTCCCTATTTTTGATTTTTCAACTTCTTTTTTTTTTCCAATTTTCGTTTTTTACCTTTTCGTTTTTTATTTTTATTTTTTTATTTATTTATCATTTTTACTTATTCTTTAATTTCCCTTTTATTATTATTATTATTATTATTTTTATTTATTTATTTTTTATTTTTTTATTTTTTTCTTTCTATTTTCTGTATTCTCTGCTTTCTGTTTTATATCTTTTCAAATTTTTAATTAACTTAATTTTTGGTTAATTTTAACGATTGAGAGCCTCGAACATAATTGAGTGTTTACAGTTTGCCCCTCTTTACTCATTTTCCTACCAGATAATGTGAGAAATGATTCTCTAAATTATCATAGTAGGAAATGAGTAAAGATGTGAACACATTATGTCCGAGGCAAGCCTTGAAGAAGTCCGACAAACAAGAGGAGCCTTGAACTTGAAACTGAACCTCATGGATGCCTGGAGAAGGATGGTTGAATGACCTTACCGACTTCATGTACTGATAGTGTTTAAATATGCGAGGCTTAGTTGTATAGCTTGACTAGGCTAAGTGGAATGAATGAATGCCTGTTAGGACTGGCGTGGAATTCAATGGGATGGCTTGTTAGGACAAGCAAAATGAAATGAAAATGGCCTGTTAAAAAAGGCAAAGCAAAAGAGAAATGGCCTGTTACGACGGACTTAGTGGAGCGAAAGCAACCTGTTTAAGACAGGAAAGCATGCAAGAACTAAAATGTAAGATATGTACAAGGTGGCCTGACAGCATAGGTCGAGGTATCTATCTAAGTTGGAGGCCTGGCATCATAAGCCCAGCTGTGGAAAAACGAACTTGGTGAGGCCTGACATCGTAGGCCCAGAAGCAAAAAAGTAAACCTGAGGAGGCCTAACAACATAGGCCAAGATGCAGAAAAGTAAAATGCAAGGCCCGACAACATAGGCCGGAGTGCTGAAATTTAAACATGCAAAGCCTGACATCATAGGCCGGAGTGCTGAAAGTTAAAATGCAAGGCCTAACAACATAGGCCGGAGTGATGGAATTTAAACATGCAAGGCCTGACATCATAGGCCGGTGCAAAAAAGTAAACTTGATGAGGCCTAACAACGTAGGCCAAGATACAAAAAAGTAAACTTGAGAAGACCTGACAACACAGGTCAAGGTGCAGAAATACAAATATAGTTCATCGGCCAAATTCTCAAAATAAGATAATTAATGATGATTGTCAGGTTAGGCATTATGAGAACATCTTTTTCAATTTTGCACTCATGAACACAAAATGTAGTTTATCATCTCCTTTTGTAGACCTAACGCAAAATAACTGTGAATCTATTTTTTTTATTTTTTGATGTAAACTTTAGACTCAAACCACAATGCAATTTGGTGATTATTTTTAACATATTCTTATTTTGTTGTTTTCATACTTTAATTTTTTTCTTTTTATTTTTAAATTATTTTTTTTTACTTTTCTCACCCTATAGTACAAGTAAAAAAATGTTTACCCTTATATTAATATATTTATTTTAAATTATATATATATATATATTAAATTAAAATCAAATATCCCCACTATTTTCATTCAAATTAAAGTTCTAATTCAAACAATTTTTTTTCCTAATACTTACATATCATATTTAAATTTATATACTTTATATAATTTTAAATTTTTTATCTCTAAAATGTTAACTTTCTTAAATTTATATCAAAACTATTTATCTTTTAATTATGTTTAAATATTAACAGTTTTAAATAAATATATATATATATATATATATTAGTTCAAATATTTATGTACGCATTGAATACGTACAATGTATAAGATGATAATTCAATATGTAAATCAACATTTTTAAAACTGAATCGGTTAAAACATTAATTTAAGATTTAATAGTTTAATCAAAGTAAAATTATATTATTTAAATATTATTTTTATAATATTTATAATATATATATATTTATTATGGCAAAATGAAAAAAAATATATTTATACAATATTATGATTTCACATGATTAAAATTAAAAATTATATATATTTTAAGTTTTAATATTCAAATTATTTATGCAAAATTAAATAAAATATAACCTATTTTTATTTTTTATTCTTTTATAAAGACTAATCAAAATAATATTATTTTATGCAAATTATTTTCTTATTGGTTTTGTCATTTCTGTCTCAATTTTTGTTCTGATAGATTCTTTAGTCCAAATGAACCAGTGAGCCGGTGAAGTAACTAGTTCACATGCGGTTTGGTATTTAATAATTAATAGCATGATTTAGATAAATATTTTAATATTTTAATTATTAAAAAGATATTTATTAAGTTAAAAACATATTTTATGTATAACTTTAATTGAAAAAATAATAATTTAAATTTAATATTTAAAAGATAAACATTTTTTTATCTATAAAAATATCTATTCAAAAATATAAAAAGATATTAAAAAATAATTAGTTTAAGTTATAAATTTAATTTGATATTGATAATTAGACCATAATTCCCATATCTTGACTTATGATATAGGATGTGAAAAAAAAAATTTAACAATGATATTTTTTTTAAAAAAAATTGGGGCATGTGAATAGGAAAACAAGAACGTGTTTAAATCAATCACCTTACAAATATCTTTTAAAATAAATAATTTTTTTATAAATATCTTTTAAAGATTGTATAAATTAATATAAAATAAAATAAATTAATATAAAATATATTAATTTTTATAATTATGCTATTTAAATTATTATTGAAATATTTTTCAAAAAATAATTTTGATGAATATTCAAGAGACTACACTAAAAATAATTATCATATACTAAGATTATCTTTAATGATAATTATCCAAACTGTAGATATAAGTATTGAATATTAACGGATATCAGATTTTATTATTAATTATTTTAATGACAATTGTTAAGATGTAAATATAAGTATTCTGCACCTATGCACGTAAAGAAAATTGTAGGTAGAGGTCTCGTACATGCAGGTATAGATATTCTGTACCTACGAATACAAAAAAAAAAAAAAAATACTGTAGCCACAAATATTATATAGATATAAATATTAATTTTTTTTTATTAATTAATGGTTAAACTATAAATATAAATATCAATATGTAAAGTTTAATAATTTTTTGAAAAAATTAGTGTAAAAATTAAAATTGATCATATATTAATTATTATAAAATTAAAACATATTAAAATGTATTTTATATTATGTTTATATCTTTAAATATTATTCTAAAAATTTAAAAATCAATCCAACTCATGTTATTATCTTTTCATAAAAAATTACTAAATATTTTTTTTTCTTTTATCTATCATCATTTTAATCAATTTTATTAATTTTTTAATTTTTAAACTAATTTTAAGTGTAACATTTTATCGTTTTAATATTATAAATATTTTTTATTTATAATAACTATCATTTTTTAAATTATTAATATTTTATTTTAAAAAATTAATAAATATAGTTGTTAAAGGAATGATGTTAAAAGGATGATGAAAACAAGAAGTGAGTAATAAAAAATGTAAAAAAAATAAAAAAGAATGAAAATATGTTAAGTGTAAAACCACTTAAAAAAAAAAAGATTAGGTGAGAAAAAAAAAAGTTAAAAGCTATCCACCATAACCATGAATACAAACAAGTAGAGTCGATCAAGCAATATTTAAAATACAATTTGTCTTGTTAATTTTCTTTTTTGTAGAGATTTGCGTTTGTTCCAATCCGTGTACCAACCTCTCTTTATGGACCCATCTTTAATCTTTCCACGTTGATTTCAGCATCCGACTTTGGTTTTGACAACCAGCACCATCCCTTTTCCAGTTGAATTGAAAGACCTTTTTCAAACTTCCATTTCTGCAAATTTTGCTAACCACCAACTCTATGCTGAGCTAAAATTTAAAAAAACACATCAATTTAAGAAAATAAATAAATAAAAATTCTTCCAATCTTCTAATCTATCTAAAAGATCTTTACTTTTTTTTTCTTTCATTATAATTCAAATTTTGTTGCGTGGTGATGCAGATGATAATTATAATTTTTTATAGCCTTCTACAAAGTTAGATGAGTTATTAAAGTTATAGTTCTTGCTGAATTGATTAACTTCTTCCATCCTATTTTAATATCTTAAGGATATGCCTTGTGAAATGTTGATTCAATATTGCATAGGAACACTTGAATTTGCTAACATTATAATCAATAGATTGCATAGTGATATCTAATTCTTATATTTATATTTTTTGTCTTTTAAATTTGCATATCATATTTTATGTCTTTTTTAAATATAATAAAATATTATTTTATTATTTAGTTTTTCTTTTCTTTAATATTCTAACTAACTTTATGATAAGTATGGTGAAATTAACTGTTTTAATTAATTTTTTCCAGACACATATATTGCTTGTAATAATAGTCTTTTGCAATTATAAAAATGTCACTTAATTATTGTTATAGCCTAATTAGGTCCAATAAAAATTATTGAAGAGAAAAATAATTTTTTTTAAAAAAAATAACATAATTAAATAAATTTAAATATATTTAATTTCTATTTTTTATTTTATTTTAAAAAAAAGTCTAACAATATTAAAAATGGAATTTAGTCTTCCTTCTTTCATTCTTTCTTACTCTTTCTTACTTTAACATTTGCTAACAATGTTATTTTTCCTCGTGTTAAAATACATCTTCTACATCACAAGAAGATAAAGGATCACTAGTAGAAAAAT
Organism: Canavalia ensiformis; assembly: GCA_026541065.1. Classification (NCBI taxonomy): domain Eukaryota; kingdom Viridiplantae; phylum Streptophyta; class Magnoliopsida; order Fabales; family Fabaceae; genus Canavalia; species Canavalia ensiformis. Next base: position 410,376 of record JAMKYM010000798.1, read on the forward strand.
AGCTTTTTATAACATGATTTTACGTCGGTTATTCGCCAACCGATGTAGAAAAAAGGCGGTGGCATTTTTGTAAATAAATTTGACACTTTCACCATCGGTTTCTTTATAACCGATGTAGAAAAACACTGATGGCATTTTGTAAAAAAATTTAAACTTCTACATGGTTGCTTGGATAACCGATGTGTGAAAGTCACTTTCACATCGGTTGCTTTATAACCGATGTAAAAAGTGACTTTCTACATCGATTTATCAAGCAACCAATGTAGAGTAAGACTTTCTTACATCGGTTGGGTAGTGTAACCGATGTGAAAGTTCTTTTTACGTTCTGTTCTCCGAAACAGCCCCGACGTAGAAAGTCTGTTTTCCCTCCTCTTTAGCTGATGCGACCGTTGTCGTCCTCATAACTGTAAACACTCGATTCCTGTCCTAACTCAGTTCCTCTAAGCTGCCAAAGCTTCCGTCGTTCTCAAAGCCGCCGTCGTTCTCAAAGTCACGTTCTTCGTTTACGCGTCGTCGTTTTTCGTTTACGCTGCTGCGTCGTCTTCGTCTACGCCGTCGTCGTCGTTTCGTCGTCTACGGCCCGTCGTCGTTTACACTGCCATCGGTACGTACCATTCGGCTCTCATTTAGGTCTCTCGTCTCTCGTTTCGTTTCTCGCATTAGTTGTTAGTTGTTAGCCATAGCCTTTGCTTGTTTAGGTCTGTTTGGCTCGTTTTCGTTTGGCTCGTTTTGTTTTGCCTTAGTCTTAGTCTAGCCTTTGCTTTGCCTGTTAATATATATGAGGTAGATAGTCATAGTCTTTGCTTGTTTAGGTCTCTGTTTTGCCTGTTTCTGTTTTGCCTTAGTCTTAGTCTAGCCTTTGCTTTGCCTGTTAATATATATGAGGTAGATAGCCTTAGCCTTTGCTTGTTTAGGTCTCTCGTTTGTCCGTTTTCGTTTTGCCTTAGTCTTAGCCTAGCCTTTGCTTTGCTTCGTTACTTTGTATGAGGTAGATAGCCTTAGCCTTTGCTTGTTTAGGTCTCTCGTTTTGTTTTGTTTTCGTTTTGCCTTAGTCTTAGTCTAGCCTTTGCTTTGCCTGTTAATATATATGAGGTAGATAGCCATAGCCTTTGCTTGTTTAGGTCTCTGTTTTGCCTGTTTCTGTTTTGCCTTAGTCTTAGTCTAGCCTTTGCTTTGCCTGTTAATATATATGAGGTAGATAGCCTTAGCCTTTGCCTCTTTAGGTCTCTGTTTGGCCTGTTTCTGTTTTGCCTTAGTCTTAGCCTAGCCTTTGCTTTGCCTGTTACTTTGTATGAGGTAGATAGCCTTAGCCTTTGCATGTTTAGGTCTCTGCTTTGCCGTTGTTTGCCTTAGTCTTAGTCTAGCCTTTGCTTTGCCTGTTAATATATATGAGGTAGATAGCCTTAGCCTTTCTCTGTTTGGCCTGTTTCTGTTTTGCCTTAGTCTTAGCCTAGCCTTTGCTTTGCCTGTTACTTTGTATGAGGTAGATAGCCTTAGCCCTTGCTTGTTTAGGTCTCTGTTTTGCCTTAGTCTTAGTCTAGCCTTTACTTTTCCTGTTAATATATGTGAGGTAGATAGCCATAGCCTTTGCTTGTTTAGGTCTCTGTTTTGCCTGTTTCTGTTTTGCCTTAGTCTTAGCCTAGCCTTTGCTTTGCCTGTTACTTTGTATGAGGTAGATAGCCTTAGCCTTTGCTTGTTTAGGTCTCTGTTTTGACTGTTTCTGTTTTGCCTTAGTCTTAGCCTAGCCTTTGCTTTGCCTGTTACTTTGTATGAGGTAGATAGCCTTATCCTTTGCTTGTTTAGGTCTCTGTTTTGCTTGTTTCTGTTTTGCCTTAGTCTTAGCCTTAGCCTTTGCTTTTTCCTGTTACTTTGTATGAGGTAGATAGCCTTAGCCTGTTTTGCCAATTTCTGTTTCTGTTACTGCTTCTGTTAAGGTTGCAATTTTCAATGTAAATATGAATTGTATTTATTGTTTCTATTCAATAATTTTTTCATATTTGTTTTCTCTGCTTTTAACAGATACATGGCTGACCCTTCAGAGGTTCCTCCTTCACAAAGTGGGTTTGAGAACCCTTCTTCTCGGCAAAAGAAGGGAAGACGAGCCACACGGTTAAGGGAGTTAACCCTTAGTCGAAGCGGTGAGCAAAGGATTCCCATAGAGTTTGATCAGGCCACTGGGAATCCATTAGGGCCAAACAAGACAAAGTTTAAGAGTTATGTGGCCCTCCTTGGACGAAGCAAGGCCAGTATTTTGAAGAAGGATTGGGATGATGTTGAGATGCGAGTCAAGGATCAAATTTGGGAGACTATCATGGTATTTAACTTTAAAGCTTTAAGTTTTTCCATAAATTTATCATTCACTAACCAATTACATCTTCTTTTATGTAGCTTACATATGACGTACCAAAACACTAACTTCCCGAAGAGGAAGTGGCTTTCATTTGCCGGTGAGCTCGGGAGGGGCTTCAAGACACATCTCACCAAAGAATATATATATGGGTCACTCAAGGATGTGTCTCCTTGTGAGAGTACCGATTCCTTGATCAAGACACTTGGAAGAGATTTGTTGAGTCTCGAATGGATCCCGCATTTGTTGTATGTATCTTTCTAATATTTTATTTTTTTAATTGACTAATATAAGCAATATTATGATTAAATGATTTGCTTTCTTATAACGGGAGAAAAGAAAGAAGGCTCAACAAATTTCGCTAAGAACTTTTACCCCCACAGTATTATCTCGTGGGGGTTATGAGTCGTAAGCCCGGGGAGAGGTCGATGGACCGAAGTCGAAAGAACGTCAGCAAGAATCATCCGCGCAGATCCTCTACACTTCTTCTTCTCCACCCTCTCCACCTTCACGCCATGAGAAATGGAAGAGGGCACGCCAAAAGGCAACGGGAGAGTACACATCGGAACCTTCTCGCATTGTTGCTTTGAGAAGATTGTAAGTAATCACACAATTTTTGTAAATTTTCATTTTATTTATCTTCAAACATTTACATTAATCGATAACGGTCATTTTTTGTTTTGTGGGATTTTTGGTTGAACAAAGCTCACAAGGAGTCTTTGTTCCAACTGGCCGGGATGACATCTTAAGTATCGCTATTGGCCAACTGTGAGCATCCAGGGCGTGTTCGTGCGTGTTGGTCGAGGTGTTGGCCTTAGACAAGATTTCTTTGGATTGTCTTCTCTAGACGTACATCCAAAGAAGATTTGGTGTCTAGAGATGAGTTGGACGCCATGCGTGAAGACATGGAGGCAAGCCGCGGCAAGAACTTCGAGAAGAGCTCGGACAAGAGCTTAGGCAGAGCTTAGGCAAGAGCTTAGGCAGGAGCTTGCATCTTTGGGACTTTCCCAAACACGGACAGTGGTCACCATCCATCACCTTCTCCTAGGCGTGTGAGCACAAAGGGAAGCCGTGTTCGACCGAGGAGCAACTACAGTGGAGAAGAGATTGGATGTAGCGTACGATTATGAGTTATATGTTGATGATCCATATCGTCTAGCAATTGGGAAAGTCTACACTTGGTTCAACCATCCATCACCAGAAAATTGATGATGATCATGTTAGGAGTGGTGGTTGAACGGGTTGAAGATGCAGATGCTCCCCTGCTTCGTCCCTACCGAGGAGGTTCGTGTCGTCGCAAGCACCCAAGCATTTCATTATATGGCCGAGGAAACTTAGGCAAACGAGTTCAACTCTCGTGTATTAGATAATTTTAGCCTATGTTACTAATTTTTTAATATATATATTGTGTGTGTCTATATATGTATTTCTTATTATTTTATGAATTTATCGTAGGTTTATAGGAACATCGTGGAAGAAGATTGATTTAAGTGCTAAAGCAGATCTTCCTAAGCCTTCTCCAAAGAAATATGAGGTTGATTTGCTCACACGTCTATTTGGTATCGCCATGAACTTGGGCGACCAAACTTTGCAAATAACAATGGAACCGGATATCATAGGGAAGCCCACATCTATCCCCTTCTATATTACTAAGAAGGATATATTGGAGTTGGTTGTGGGTAACGATCTCCTATGTGTAACAGTTCTACAATTATGGTTGATGTAAGTAAATTTCCAAACCTTACTTGAATTATTTCATTATCAAAAGCTAACATATGAAAATTATTCGCAATATTAGGTACCTATATCGTATCTGCACTGAAAGAGGTAACTTACACTTATGGATTCCCTGGACCTTGGCTCATATGCGTAAAACCGGGAACAAGGTAATGAGATATTGGATGTCGCGACTTACGGATCACGACGGGACGACGAACAAAAGCTTTTAGTGTGAAAAACAGAGGAGTCGCCACCAAAATTTATTAAAGAAAATTTTGGAAAAACTTAAAGAATATGATCTTTGAAACCAGTTTGGGTTCGGGAGTTATTTACGCATAGGGAAGGTACTAGCACCCTATGACGTCCATTAAAATGGTTACCTCCTAATTGATTATGCACATATACCATTAACTTTCAAAAAATTTATTTCATTCAAATGAAAAATATTTGTATTGATTTGTATTGTTAATAAACCCCTCCATTTTTTTTGAATTTTTTAAAGGAAATGCATAGGGTTCAAGGTAGCAAATGGCTACTCAATAAACCCTTACAAATCAAACGGTATCAAAGGTGGATCAACCACTCAATTAACACCGCTTGACCCCTCACATGAAAAAAGAAAAGAGTAATCAATCAGGATTCACAAATTTAATTTTAAACCGATTAGGATATTGGGATTTCACACATCGCTTTTGGAAATCTAGAACATGTATCGTTATAGCAAACATCGACAACAAGGAAACATATGGCATATCGTGGATAGATTCTATACATCGTAGAATAATGATAGAAACATAAGACAAAAACAAACAAAGGGACAACGAATGAACATTAAGGGCATATTCTACGTGTCGAGTTAGGAATTGGGAAACAAGCACAAAACAAAACAGATAAAGATGTTACCTAGTTGTCGAAGCTTGGATCTGATTTGCCCTCCTTTGTTGCTTCCTTTGCTATATATGACGTCCCATGTCCAGGCTCTTTCTTCACGTACGTCCGTGCGTATCTCTCGTGTATATTGTCTATCGTAGGTAGGTCTCGTTCGTGTATAGCGTAGGTCCCCGTGGGTGTCTCGTACAGCAGTGCGTAGATGCGTATCTCGTGTATAGCGTAGGTGCCTTTTTTTTGATACGTTTCCTTATTTATATGCCTTGCTCGTTATCCGGGAAAGTACTGCCACTATCCCACTAAACAATAATCACTCCCCACTTCCCGTTAATCGTTTTCTTCCACTACCCCACTTCCCGTTAACCGCTCTTCTTCCACTATCCCACTTCCTCGTTAATCGCTTCTTCCACTACCCCACTTCCTCGTTCACTACTCTTCCACTATCCCCTACCTAATGTAAAAGATAACTCCCTTTATCCCTATTATCTTATTAATTTTTATTAATCAATTTTTTATCTTTTTTATTATTTTTTTTATTATTATTTTTTTTAATTTTATAAATACTTTATTAAAATTAGTTATTCACGCTTGCCCTTTCTTACAAGTTTTCTTTTATCAAATAATAAGAATAACAAAGTTTTTCATATTATTATTATAAGAAATTTGAAAAGAAGTGAATTAATTTTGTCTATGGTGAAAAAAAATAAATAATAATAAAGTAAAATAAAATTCCCGTGAGTCCATTTTTGATAAAAATGTTTGTGCAAGCTATGAACGTTGAAAGGGATATTTTGCACCATGAACGCAAAATTTTGATGAACTTGGGGTCTAGAAGATATATGGATATTGATAATCCAAGTGGTGCATGACCCTGAAATGAAAGTGGGTACGAGACTCTTAACGGGCTGGCACGTGGACTCTCGGAATGAAGTGGGTACGTGGACCCTGGAATGTCGTGGGGTGCGTGGACCCTTGAATGAAGAGGTGGGTGCGTGGACCCTTAGAATGAAATGGATGCGTGGACCCTGGATGAGGTGGGTGCATGGACCTTGGAATGAAGTGGGCGTACGGATCCTGAATGCAGAGGTGGGTGCGTGGACCCTTGAATGAAATGGGTGCGTGGACTTAGAATGCAGAGGGCGCGTGGACCCTTGTGATGAGGTGGGTGCGGACCCTTGGAATGCCGTGGGTGCGTGGACCCTTGAATGAAGGTGCATGGACCCTTGAATGCGAGGTGGGTGCGTGGACCTGGAATGAAATGGGTGCGTGGACCCTTAGAATGCAGAGGGTGCGTGGACCTCTTGTGATGAGGTGGGTGTGGACCCTGAAATGAAATGGGCACGTGACCCTGGAAATGAAATGGGCACGTGGACCTTGAATGAAGTGGGGCATGGACCTTGGAATGCAGAGGTGGGTGCGTGGACCCTTGGAATGAAATGGGTGCGTGGACCCTTAGAATGCAGAGGGTGCATGGACCCTTGTGATGAGGTGGGGTGCGTGGGACCCTTGAAATGAAATGGGCACGTGGACCCTGGAATGAAGTGGGTGCATGGACCCTTGAATGCAGAGGTGGGTGCGTGGACTTGGAATGAAATGGGTGCGTGGACCCTTAGAATGCAGAGGTGCGTGGACAGGATGAGGTGGGCGCATGTGACCCTTGAAATAAAATGGGTACGTGGACCCTTGGAATGCGTGAGGGTGCGTGGACCTTAGAATGAAATGGGTGCATGGACCCTTGAGATGCAGTAGGGTGCGGACCATTGGAATGCAGAGGTGGGTGCGTGGACCCTGGAATGCAGAGATGGGTGCGTGGGACCCTGGCATGAGGTGGGTGCGTGGACCCTTGGAATGAACTGGGTGTGGACCCTCAGGATAAGGGGTGCGTGGACCTTGAAATGAAATGGGGTGCGTGGACCCTTGACTACAAGAGGGTGCATGGACCTTAGGAATGCAGGTGCGTGGACCCTCGTGATGAGGTGGGTGGGTGGACCCTTTGAAATGAAGTGGTGGGTGCGTGGACCCTGGAATGCAGGGTGCGGGACCCTTATGGTGATGAGGTGTAATCAGAGATGTTGGATTTATATATATATATATATATATATATATATATATATATATATATATATATATATATGTATATATATATATATATATTTTAATTTTTGTGAAGTCTAAGTTAGAGTAAGATCCCTATAATGCACGGTTTAAGCTTGACATCCTAAGAAACAAAGACTTGCCCTTATGTATCCCAAACCATTTAATAGTATGAATGCATAATATCTTTTTAATGTATGAATGCATGAGAAAATTATGATGATGTAATGATGATATAGTATTAAATAATGATGCACTGATTTATGAAATTGAAAATGATTAAGTAATGATGCAGAATGTCATGATATGAAGTGCATAATGCTTGAATTAGGAAAATTGATGTTTTGAAAAAAGGTTGGTGCAATAGATTGTTTTTGACTTTTTCTTCTTATATTCTCTCTCTCTTTTTTGCCTTTCTTTTCATTTTTTCTTTTTCTTTTTCTTTTTATTTTTCTTTATTTTTCTTTATTTTTCTTTTTTTTGTGTTTCTTTTTTTGTCTTCTATCCTTAGTCCTTATAGTTTCATGTCAAAGGTATCAAGGATAAGCGAAAAATTGTTGGTATCCTTTGATTGTTCAGCTTGAACAATTGTTGAATGTATGACCAAATTGCCAATGGTTGTTGGAGTCTTGGTAAATTACAAATGGCAACATTCTTGTTTTATCATGTTGTGTCAACTAAGAGCTTGCTAAGTTAACATGATTTCTAAACCATCAAAATAACTGTGATGCTTTTATTTTTAGTGGTAACACATGTTTTCTTTCGGCATATATGATTATTGAAATGCTTGAAGAGATTGCTGGTGAGGGAAATAGAATTATTCTACGTAAAGAAGATGAGGTCATATCTACCAAGACAAACAAGGTTTAAGAGAATGATATGTATAAAGACTAATGTTTGGAAAGAATGGAAGAATTTACAAAGTAGAGTGATTTTGATATTGTGTGGAATGATATGTACAAAGAATAATGTTTGGAAGGAATCAGAGAATTTACAAAATAGAGTGATTTTGATATTGTGTAGAATGATATGTACATGGAATAATGTTTGGAAGGAATGAGAGGATTTACAAAATGGTATCATGTGTGGAGAAATTTGTAATTAGAGTCATGCATGAACAACGCTAGTACCACACTCTAGTAACCTTGAAGGTCCATCAATAAGCTTTAGAGGGAAATAAAGTTGCCCCAGTTTGAACTTCTAAGCACATCGTCCGCCTTAGTTTATAACTGCAAAGACATTTTTTGCTCCACTTTACAACCAAAGATGTCATTTTCCTCCACTTACAACTGTGAAATTCTTTTGTGATTTTCAAAGCATCATTTGTCCCAGTTTATAACTTTCAAAGCATCGTTTGCCCCAGTTTACAACTTTCCAAACATCGTTTGCCCCAGTTTACAACTTCCAAAGCATCGTTTGCCCCAGTTTACAACTTCCAAAGCATTATTGGCCCCAGTTTACAACTTCCAAAGCATCATTTGCTCCAGTTTACAACTTCCAAAGCATCGTTTGCCCTAGTTTGTAACTGTTCAATTGCCCCCAGTTTGTAAAGTCTGACGCATTCTTTGTGTTCGTTCATCTTCTAGACCGCCTATCCAGGTTTTCAGTCTACTGATCACTTTATTTGACCCTAATTTTTGCCTAGATCACCTTTTTCAAGTTTTCAATCTAGCGGGTCGCTCTAACTTTTGCCTAGATTGCCTTACAGGTTCAATCTAGCGAGCATTTGTTTTTTTTTTTATTGCTCTGACTTTTGCCCAGATTGTTTTTTGAGATTTTCGATCTAGCAAGCTTTTTTTTTCCGATTGCTCTAGCTTTTGCCTAGATCGTTTTTTGAGGTTTTCGATCTAGCGAGCTCTTTTTTCAATTGCTCTAACTTTTTCCTAGATCATTTTTTGAGGTTTTTGATCTAGCGAGCTTTTTTTGATTGCCCTAACTTTTGCCTAGATCATTTTTGAGGTTTTCGATCTAGCGAGCTTCTCTCTCTTTTTTTTTTAGAATACCTTTCATCATGAGGCTTTTGACTATGTAGAATTTCTCTTTCAATGAAAGTTGACTAATCAAAAATTAAATTGAACTCATTCTACTTCCTCCATCTTGTTTTCTATAAAGAGGATCTTCCACTATCCTTTGTATGTTGGTCACTCCCAAGATTTCATTGTCTCTTTAGTGACTAATCATCCTTAATATCTTCATCAGCTTGATTGATAGAATGATCAAAGATACTTGATATGGTACTATCGTTTTCATTGTCAAACCTATTTCTTTCAAACATGAATTATTTAGAATATGAAACAAATGAAGAATGAAGGAGATCAAGTCAAAATGGGTTAAAACGTTGGGAAAATTGTTTACAGAATGCATTTCAAGTAAAGTATATTACAAGAAAACATGTGTGCCCAAAATTTTTGTTCTTTTTTTTTGCTTTTTATTTTTGTTCTTTTGTTCTTTCTTTTTTTTTTCTTTTTTTTTTCAAATCCCCATAAGGATATGATTTGCATCACAGATGTATTTTGAATTAGTTTAAAAACCATATTAAATTGATTTGGGATGCTCTACTTTAGAAACTCCACCCTACATAGCAACTTTTAGGTTCAAACTTTGAGTCCAATAGTTGAGAAAATCTCATGTAGGAACATCTTCAGTTAAAATCTCACTCCTCAAGAATCTTAGCAATAAGAACTGCTCCTTCATGATGCCTTATAAAGGGTGCAAGAAGTTTGGTTAAGATGCCTTGCAACTTAATGAAAATGAAAAGGAGAAAGATTGGTAGATTTTTTTTGGATGCAAATGTTGATTATTTGAGGTTATGGAATGACTCGTAGGTTTGTCTCAAGTGGCATGAGATTATTAGCATGGAATTGGGAAGTATAAACATGTGGTGGGTTGAGGTTAAGGGTGAGTGTTTGAAGGTTAGATTGGATGGTTTGGTATGGTGTGGTGAGGTATTGTTTGATAGATTAACAACCATTAGCATGTTACAATGGTCCACTAGAATGCAAGGATTACAAGTGTCATGTTTTTAATGGTTGAAATCTTGTAATTATGCAAGATCGAGGTAGACTCGTAAATGTTGACATTACAATCACCTAAAAGTAATATCTTGAAGATTTGGCCATTATTTTTTTTTCTGCTTGACAACTTCTCATTGCATCATCCTATCTCATCCATGATCTATCTTTGAGAGCTTTTCTATAAGGAGGATAGAAGAAACATTTATTTTTTTTGCTTTCTTTTCTCTTTTCTCTTTTTTTCTTTCTTTCTTTCTTTCTCTTTTTATTTTTTTTGTATTTTTTTGACAACAAATGAAATATTTATTCAAGTGTTTAAAGATTAGAAAGGTTCCTCATATTCTCGCTAAGGACCAATCGTCTTCAGAAAAAGAAAATATGGTGACACTTAATCCAAGGAAGCATCCGCTTCTCAATGATAAGGTCTTATCAATAAAGAATGCGGTATGTACCCTATCTTTTTCAAGATAATGTGTGGTTGATAATTTATTGTTGAGAACAATTTATTTTTCAATGAGTACATACCCCACACCTCCAAACAAGGACCAATCGTCTCTCAAGAAGGAAGTATGGTTTGAGACCTATTCTAAGGAAGTATTCACCCTCAATAGATAAGGTCTAAGTTTTAACGCATTGTTAATATGATCATGAACCTTTTCTTTCTTCAAGAAATGTTTTTTTTAAGCCAATCAGATGAAAAATTCAATCATTATGCTTCTATATGTCATTTGAGTTTGATTTTGAAAAGATGAATGTAAGAATGTGTAACAAAAAAAAATTAGTATTTTTAAAAAACATGACTTAATAAGTCAAATATGGAGAAATGCATGGGATGTATATGTACAAATATGAAAGAAATTTTTTATTATTTTTTTAAAAATGGAACATTATGCTCAGATGTTTATGACTATTGTTAGACAATAATGGATATGTACAAAGAAAAAAAGGATGATGAAGTACACTTCATTCATAGTATGACTATGAAGTTATATAATTTTTTTTTACAAATATTTTTTTTTCCAAAGCTAATGAGAAGAAAAATTCAAACTATTATGCTTATTATATGCCATTTGAATCTCACATAATTTAAGAAATGAATGAATGAGATACATGTTAAAAAATGCATGAACCCACACAAATATATTAATCCATGAAATGTATGTTGAAAGAAAGAAAAAAAAAATTGGCTAATGCATGTGTTATATGTAAAACAAAAATGTTTGCACTTATAAGAGCATGTGGTTTTTTATTTTCCTTGTACAAGCATAATTAAAGCATAGAATTTATTTTATTTTATTTTATTTACAAAGGTATATACATGTTATTTTTTATTTTATTTTTTTAACTGAAAAGTCAAGCTAATGCACATGATATATGTTAAAAAAATGCTTATGACTTTTTATTATGTAAAAGAATTATTTTTTTATTTTTTATTTAAAGATGTAGTTAATATGAAAAAAAAAGTATAGACCTATATGAACATTTTATTTTTTATTATTTTTTCAAAAGTTCAAGCTAAAGCATGAGATATGTGTTAAAAATTATTATACATGTGATTTTATTTTATTTTTAATTTTAAAAAAGCATAGACATGTTCTTTTTGTATTTTGTTTATCTAAATGTAAAAAAAATGCATGGATCTATATGAACATTTTATTTCATTTTTTATTTTTCTAAAAGTCCAACTAAAGTATAAAAAATAAAAAACAAAGAAGTGTATGTATCATGTAAATTTTTTTTTATGTACAAATGTGATAAAAAAATGCATACTCATATTATTTTTGTATTTTATTTATTTAAATGTAAAAAAAATGCATGAACCTATATGAAATATTTTTTTTTAAAAGTTCAACTAAAATAAAAACAAAAAAAAAATGAATGTACCCGACATGTGATTTTTTTGTATAATTGTGATCAATTTTTTTTTTAAAAAAATGCATGAATCTATATGAATTTTTTTTTATTTTTTGAAAAGCTCAATTAAAACAAAAAAACTGAACGTACCTAACATGTGATTTATTTTATGTATAAATGTGAAAAAAAAAACATGAACATGTTAATTTTTATTTTTTGTTTATCTAGATGTTCAAAAAAATGTATGAATTTTTTTTTTATTTTCTAAAAGCCCAACTAACGAAAAAAATTAAATGTACCTAGCATGTGATTTTTTTATGTAAAAAAAAAATCTTAAAAAAATGTTTGAACAGGCTATTTTTTTATTTATCTACATGTCCGAAAAAGATACATAATAATTTTTTTTTATTTTTCAAAAATTTCAAGTGAAACAAAAAATTGAATGTATATAAAAATCTTTTAAAAACAATTTTTGACATTTTAATTTTTTGTTTGTTTAGTTAATGTATGAAAAAATGTGTGGACCTATATGAGCATTTTATTATTGTTTTTTTAGGCCCAACTAATGCAAAAAAAAAAAGTGATTGTGCCTATATGATTTTTGTAATTTTTTTTAAGGCATGAATATGTTATTTTTTTTTTGTTTATCTGTATTCAAAAAGAAAAAAAAATGCAGAACATTTTTTATTTTCTAAAAGTCAAGCTAAAACACAAAAGAAGAAAAACAAAAATATATCCAAACATGTGATTTTTTATTTATAAATGTGAGAAAAAAATGCATGACATGTTATTTTTGTTTTTTTGTTTATCTAAATACAAAAACAATGCATCATTTTTTTTTTATTTTCTAAAAGCCCATCTGAAATAAAAAATGAATACATCTAGGATGTGATTTTTTTTAAGAAAATGCATGAACGTGTTATTTGTTTTTTCCTAAATGTTTAGAAATTTTTATTTTATTTTTCGAAAGGCCCAACTCAAATAAAAACTGAATATACCTATAATGTGATTTTTTTTTAAGACAATGCATGAACGTGTTCAGAAAAGTTTTTTTTTTCAAATAGCCCAACTGAAACAAAAACTGGATATACCTAGGATGTGATTTTTTTTTTTTAGAAAATGCATGAATGTGTTATTTTTTTTCTAAATGTTCAAAAAAGTTTTTTTTTTTCGAAAAGCCCAACTCAAATAAAAACTGAATATAACTATAATGTGATTATTTTTTTTGTAAGGCATGAACGTGCTATTTTTGTTTTTTTTTCTAAATTTTCAGAATTTTTCTTTATTTTTCGAAAAGTCCAACTAAATGTACTTAACATGTATTTTTATGTATACATGTGATAACATATTTATAAAAAGAAATTAACGAACATGTTATTTTTATTTCCTTTTTCTAAATGTCCAAAATGCATGAATTTTTTTATTTTTCTTAAAGCCCAAAAAAAAATGAATATATTTACAATTTGAAAAAAAAAAAAAATAAATTTATGATTGAAATTCATGTCCAAATTTAAAATTTAGCATTATTTTCTGGATGAAAAAATGATGATAATGATGTGATTGATTGGCTATGCTCATGTGTTATAATATGATGAGATGTGAATATACATTTTTAAGATAAAGAGAAAGAAACATGCTCCATGTCCCGCTTAGGTGAAAACTAAGGAAGGATATTACTAATGTTCATGTCCTAACTTTGGAAGGTTTCTTAATTCTTTTCTATATGTGCATGGTTTCATGGGTAGATTCTAGACACCTCACAAAGTATCATGGCTCGATTGCCCTTATCATATGTATGCTTATCCGCCGAATCAACTCATAAGTAGAAACGCCCTCTCAATATGACTAACTCAGATACCAGTAATACCGATTGATTAACAATTACCAAGTGGGCATGAAGCCCCTCAATAGCAACCATCAAGACACCCGCTAATCCTTGTTTCTGCACAAGCTTCCTGCATAGAGCCCAAAAAGCGTTGCGAGGTAAGGAGAGGAATTGTGCTCAGCTGTGGCATACAAACCTTTAAATCTAAAACTACCCAACCCCACCGCAACACAAAACAAGCAACCAAGAATATACAGTAAAAGTCTTCTACCTTGTGGTTCACAAGATTGAGTATATACAAACATCCTATGATTCACAATAGTGCTGAATATATACAAACACAACGAGGAAAAATCACATTGAATATATACAAAAACAACGAATACGAACAAATAAATAAATAAATAAATAAAATCACAACATTGAATATACAAACATCCTATGATTCACAATAGTGAATATATACAAACACAACGAGCACGAGAGGAAAAATCACATTGAATATATACAAAAACAACTAATACGAACAAATAAATAAATAAATAAATAAAATCACAACATTGAATATATACAAGCACAATGATCACTTAACAAGATAGAAAAAGAATAAACAATATTTACATAAAAATGAAAGAGAGTGAAATAAATAAAATAAAGTTAGAGGGAACATGCACAATTAATCAGATTATTTAACTTCTCGAGAAAAGTCCTCAAAGGAGTCGCCATCCGTCGCGATCGATCACGACGGACGATTTAACAAAAAGCTTTAGTGTGAAAAACAGAGAGTCGCCACCAAAATTTATTAAAGAAAATTTTGGAAAAAAAAGAAAGAATATGATCTTTGAAACCAGTTGGGTTCGGGAGTTATTTACGATAGGAAGGTACTAGCACCCTATGACGTCCATTAAAATGGGTTACCTCCTAATTGATTACGACATATACCATTAACTTTCAAAAATTAGATTTCACTAAAATGAAAAATATTTTGTATTGATTTGTATTGTTAATAAACCCTCTCCTTTTTTTGAATTTTTTTAAAGGAAATGCATTAGGTTCAAGGTAGCAAATTATTGCACTAATAAACTCCTTACAAATCAAATCCAGACAAAGTAAGGTGGATCAACCACCCAATTAACACCGTCGACCCCCTCACATGAAAAAAGAAAAGAGTAATCAATCAGATTCACAAATTTAATTTTAAACCGATTAGGGATATTAGGGGATTTCTCACACATCGCGGAAATCGGGAACATGTATCGCATCGACAACAGGAAACATATGGCATATCGTGGATAGATTCTATACAAAGAATAATGATAGAAACACGAGATAAACAAAACAGGACAACGAATGAACATTAAAGGCATATTCCTACGTAATGTGAGTTAGATCTAAAAACAAGACAAACAAAAACAGATAAAGATGTTACCTAGTTGTCGAAGCTTTGGATCCGATTTGCCTCCTTTGTTTGCTCTCCCTTATATATGACGTCCTATGTCCAGTGCTCTTTCACGTACGTCTCGTGCATATCTCTCGTGTATATTGTCTATCGTAGGTAGGTCCGTCTCTGCAAGCGTAGGTCCCTTGTGGCAGGCTCCCGTGAGCTTGAGACGTTTATCCGTGTATAGCGTAGGTGCCTCTTCGATACGTTTCCTTATTTTATATGCCTTGCTCGTTATCCGAAAGTACTCGCCACTATCCCACTAAACAATAATCACTCCCCCACTTCCCGTTAATCGCTTCTTCCACTCACCCCACTTCCCTAATCGCTTCTTCCACTATCATCCCACTTCCCCAATCGCTTCTTCCACTACCCCACTTCCTCGTTCACTACTCTTCCACTATCCTTACCTAATAAAGATAACCCCTTTTTATCCCTATTATCTTATTATTAATTTATTAATCAATTTTTTATCTTTTATTTTTTTTTATTATTATTTTTTTAATTTTATAAATACGGACAAATTAGTTATTCACAAGGGATATCTTCGTAGAGGAGATTGCAGTCCGATAAAGACTGTTACCTAGCTCCCTATTTTAAATCGTAAGTCAATACTTAATTGCTTTATTTCATGAATTCAATTAAATTCTAATTTTTGTTCATTGTCATCCATATTTTGTAGGGCCCATTCGTATAATTAATCATTTATTTTCCCAGGTAATGTAGTTGTATTTCTATGTTTCTCATAAACCAAAGAAAGACATAAAATAACATTATAGATTTGTAAGTTTTTATGATTTTGGTATTTATATTCATATAAATTTATATTATTAAAGGTATTCATTTGCTTTTATTTTTACCCAGAGAGCAATGAATGCTCGACTGCTAAAAGGACGCATCCATCAAATATTAAAAGCCCGTATGATGATATTCCAAAGGTAAGTACTTTATTAAAAGTTATTCAATTATTTTATATTCTTTTATCAACATCTCTAATTATATTTCATACTCTTTTATTTTTTTTGATATGTCCAAGACAACCCGGAGGAACCGATGTGGATATTGGTGTGATTTAGTTATGTTTCTCATTGTCTCGCCATTGTTAACCTTGGTACCAGGTAATTACAATTGTCCTCATTTAATTATTTAATTTTAATGATAACATGACATGTCACTAATTTTAATCAAAAACATTTCAGAGATATTTGACAATCCAAACCTTCGTTGGATGAAGAGATCGATGATATCCGGAGACGTTGGGGGAATTTCTCCGAATGAGGTTGCCAATTTGGTATTGAATTCTATGGGATTTTTAGATTTTTATTTGTTTTATAATAAAATAATACGTATTTACTTTAATTATAGTGATCAGAATTGTAATTGTCCGCCCGGTATTATTCGTTTATATACACAGTATTTGAATCAATAATATGGCAATTTTCCTAAACGTAAAACATTTAAAAAATATAAACTTTCTCTACGTCTGAGCCAGGATCCTTAACCGATGGTAAAAAAGTCACTTTCTTACATCGAGCCGCGAATCCATAACCGATGTAAAGTCAGTACTCTTCGATTATGACGCAGAACGACAAACCGATGCAGAAAGTTAACTTTTACATCGGCCATAGCACACAACTCGACAGTAGTGCAGCACTTTCTACATCGGTGTTTTCGTTCCAACCGATGTAGAAAGTGTAGCTTTAGCTAGATCGTTAGTAACCGACGTAGAAAGTGTATAGTTTTTACATCGTCATTTCAATACCGCTCAAATAACCGATGTAAAAAATCTATAACAACCGATGTAAAAAGCTATTTTTCTACCAGTGGATATACATCTTCGCCATTTCCACTTGTATGATTTGCACGTCCTCTTTCTCCAATCTCCAATTTCATTTTAACAAATTCCTACACACATACAAAAAAATTCGCTCTCACCTGATTACTCACTCATTTTAACAACCCTCCCTCAAAAAATAATTCTCCCTCCTTCACAATTCTGTCATCCTCACTCTTTAGACAACAACCACAAGACCGTTCTTTACCAAGGAGATATATTAAAAGTAAATTTTTATATTGAACTTTGGCGTCATATCTTTCGGTGAAGATTTTGGGTTCATAGTTAGCTTTCTATTTGGCTCTTCTTGATGACAGAGACGCTCACTCTTAAAGCAAGATAACAACTACGTTTCTCTCCATAGACACGTTTTGGTCTTTTTCTTTCCCATATCTCAAATTTTCAATCTCTTTCTAGCCGTCAGATTCACATTCTCTTTTGGATGTCCCCATGATAACCGTAGGCTACACTTAGTTCTCAACAGGTCTCTTATTCTCACTATCTCACATGTTTTTATTTTGCTCCTTCTTCTCATTATAATGACATAAAACTTTTTCCATATACCAGAGATTGTTTATGACTTGGAATTGATACCACTTGGCACTCATCAAGTTGTCTATATTTCAATGTTGACTAGATAGGTTTCCATTATTCATTATTAGATGGTTTATATGTATACCCTTGAGGTCACTTGATGCACACTCGTTGTTGGGATAACATTATATTTTTACAATGTAGAAATATTGTCACATGACCTTGGATTGTTTATATACCGAGTCATTAAATATTTTTAAATTGCATTGATAATATAAGGATGAGTTGGGAAAGATTTCAAGCATATGAAATAGGAATAGGGAAGGATTCAGGAGTGTGTCAATTTTCCCCATGTCTTCATCTTCCACAAGTATGGATTTATGGTTCTTAATCCAAAGGTGCTCATGGCTTGGCTCCATTCCACGACAACAGGAAAAATTGTTTTGCACCAGCCAACATAATGTTATCAACTTCTTTCTCCTGATGACTTTCTCGTTTTATCTTATTAGGATGGATTCTATAACATAAATATTGGCTCACAAACTTACTCCTAGTATGCTCGATTGGTCATGAGGGATTAGGTAGGAACCAATTCCATGTTGGAAGGAAAAGCACACAGTTTTTATTAAGCTTTAAATATGTGGGTTAAGTTTAGCCTAGATAAATGCCTAAAAGTTGTATACAATGGATCTTTTACATAATATTTTTTAAATTAATTCATCATAAAATTATAAAAAATAAATTATAAATTTATTTTTCACAAAATTTTAAGATCATATATTAATTAAATAAATTCTACATCTCATGCAATAAATTATAAATTTATAGATGTAACATTCTCTACCAAAGTATATTTTGGAATCGTAAAGATTTATAGTGTAATTGCCTCTTGTTTTCAACTCATGCACATGTGGATTTGGGATATTTGTAATTCAAAAATAAAATTTTTTATTTAATAAAATAATTTAATTTAAGGTGTATCATTCTCTACTAATGCATATTTTAGAAATTATAAAAATTTACACTGCAATCATCTATTATCTTAAATTTTGTACACACGTGAATTTAGAATATTAATTAAAATATAAAAATTAAATATAAAAAACAAAAAATATTTTCAAATTAAATATCATCTAAATTTTTTAAAATTTAATTTTAAAATAAATTTTCTTGAAATTTATTTCTTATAAAAATTCTTTTTTTAAAAATTAAATGACTTGTCCATTTTTTTTCTCAAAATCTAATCAATTAACTTCTTACTAATTTTTTTCCTAGAAAATCATAAACAAAATTTATTTTCAAAATTATTTCCTTACAAAATTTTCCTATCATCAAATTAAACAATAGAACTATGTATACCTAGCATTTCCCATTGCACCTAGAAATACATAAAAACAGATCAAAATTGTTTTAGGCTATTTTCAGTACATAATATATTTTATTTTTTTATAATTAATCTTCTCATTTTTTAAGGGATCAAATAAGTTTTTATTTAAAATTATTTTAAAATTACATATTTAACTTTGGTACTGTTTCTTAGAATGGATGATTAGGGTATCTCGCACCTTCCCTCTTCGTAACTGACTCCAGGACATAGAGCTAGTTAGGATTTTTCTAAATTTTACCCTTAAAAATAAGATTTGGTAGCAACTCCATATTTTTATCATTTAACTAGAATTAATTATTTTTGGATTCGTCATCCAAGCATGATTTAGGTTACAACATATGAGAATTCTATTGGGGATATTTAGAGAGTCAAGTCCATTTAAAGTCCATTATATTGGTTGTGCTGTTTTCTATGTAGAAATTTTGGGTTTGAGAGGTTTCTATGCCCTCCACACACCACTCCTATCTAACGTCTGTATATCATAAGTGGGACCCTATACTCAGGTCTAAGTGAAGCCTATGATTAGAAGGGTCTAGTGATGTTACTTTGGATACATGTCCTATTTGATTATCATGAAAACCTCAGTTAGAGTGCATCCTCTTCATGTGCCCACATCTAGCTGCATTCTCTACTATTGGCCAAAATTATGGATTAGAACTTGGCTCTGGTTACATATAAAACTTTAGGATTACTAGCCATCTTATGCAAGTATCATGAACTATAAAAAGCCTTAGATTTGGATATAGGTTACATACTCAAGGAAACAAAGAAGGCATGTTGTTTTTTATACTCATTATCTATGCAACTTTTATGTATAAAGAAATCATATAAATTATTGGATTTAAAAAAAAGAGAGATAGGAAATTAAATTAAATTAGAGTAAAAGATTAAAAGAAATGAGTATGAGAAAATTAGAAAATGAGAGAAAAAAATTAAGAATAAAAATAGAATATGATTTCAAAATTGGTTAACTCTCTAAAAATGTTTATTTTCAAAATATTTTAAATAAAAAAATTGATGGGTTAATCATTCTATTTGACATTTTCAAAATTATAAAATCAAATAAAATTTTCATATCATGGCATATCCATATTCTTATTAACATAATATTCTCATTCATGCATGATCATTTCTTTCAATTGTACATATATTTTCACTGCAAAAATTAAAAACAAGTTTTTCATTTCTTTTAATTTTACATATTGCATGAAAATGATAAATCAATTTATTATCTAAATTAGGCAAACATATGTTTTGACAAATCAAAAGATAGTTTTCTTGGCACCTTTACAGTATCAGTTCTAAAATCATGATGTTGAAACATAAAACAAAGAGCAAAGATCGGCTTAGCCAAATTGGTTGAGAGACTCTCGTAATGCTGAGGAAGAGAAATGCGTAGGAACCTTCTAATGAGAAAATGACCATTTCAAAAGCATCAATATCATTAACTTCACAACTAAATATACCAAATAAAGCAAGCTTCTGAGACACAATTTTCCATTCGGGCTTTCACTTAGTTATACACCTCCATTTATGATAGAGAATAAATCACCTAACCCTTAACTATACCAATTCCAAAAATAAAAGCTACCTCAAGACACTATTGGAAATCCTTAAACCATCCCAATCGTAATCGTCACCCTACACTCTTGCACAAAACTCTCAAACACTAGTAGTAAATGCAAACCTTGGATATTCCCAAATTTCTGGAATTTACAGGGGCGGATTTGGAATTTCTGGAATTTAGGGGACAGATTTAGAATTACTGGAAATGGTTAAGGGCAGTTTGGTAATTTTCCATGTGGGGCAGATTGGTAATTTGGGCTTTGTGAGTGCAAATTTGGAATAGGTCGGAAAGGTTGAGGGCTGACTGGTAATTTGGGCTCTTCCTTCACTAAGTAAAATAAAAGCGTGGCCTTTAGGGTTCGAAGCCACATCCCAGGGGTTCCTTGAAACACTTTGACCACTAGGCTGCCCCTTTGATTTGTGCTTCTTATTTATCACTTTAATTATTAAACGTGGATTCCATGTGGCCAGATTATCTTTAAAAGAAAAATACTAGTTCCAGTATGGCTCGAACCCATGTCCTTGGGTATGTGAAGCACCAACCTCAACCACTAGGCTAAGACAATCAGTTATGACTTTAATGCTCTTGTATTTTATTTGACGCCAACTTCTACGGATAAGGATTAATTTGAAAATAAAGGGCCCAGCACGAATCGAACCCAGAGTCCCTGCCTAAACCCGTATATGAATTACCACTAGAGCCATGCCCAAACATTTAGACTTACAATCAGCATCTATTAATTTTAAACCACTCTTTGACGTGGGCATTGCATGTGGTGCATGGGAATTATGTGATCTCCTGATCTGTGCCCAGTGAGCTGAAGATGAATGGGCCTTACATTTATCCATGAATGGGCCTTTCATCTTCACCAGCGTTCATGAATGGGCCTTACATTTATCCATATTCATTCATTTTTTTTGAAGACTTACGTGCATGCTTTTGCATGAGATTGCTGAAGATCCATACGAATGGTTTTCATCACATTGGCCTAGTCTGTTTAGTCTGTATGGATGTTATATAGGACAGGGGAAACTCATCATTTCCCATAGTTCACCAAGCCACGCCTTGAACTTTTTAACTCTAAGCTAGTTATCAAAGGTTTAGTGAATCAGTTTCTAAGCATACGCTCAATATTCGGAGACAGGAGAGCTCCTCGCCCGCAAGGTATGCCCGACGTAAGAGATAAGTCGCCAAAGGTCACTCACATTTAGTCAAGATCTTGGAAATCTTCGAGGCCTGTTTAATATCTTGGCACCTTCAGGGAATTTTGAGTGTTTTATGACCTAGTCAGTCTAGCGAGGGACGCCTTAAAACCACCTATTGCCTCGAGAACCGTAAGTGATTTGACATGCTCAGAAGTGCTTAACGCTGAAATGTTCAGCAGGTGATCGCCGCTTTTGAGTCAATTTACCCAAGCAATGGGCATTCACGCTACCAAATGCTTCAACAATTACATGTATAAACAAAGGCGCGAATGAGCGGATGCTGCAGGAACTTAGGACCAAATGGTTGGCTTTGGCAGGTGCAGGGTTGAGCGGTGTGCGAATTTCATAGGCTGACAGAAACATGCCCTCTTTCCACAGTAGATGAAACCATCTATGAGATAGACCAGAAGCAACAGAACCCTAGATGAAAATACGCCCAGCGAGATTAATACGTTGAACCTTTCTTCATTAGCTTGACCATAGATTCGACCTCCTTTTGCTATCACCTCATGGATTGTAGACTTGCACTCTTAACCATGCAGTTAGCCACGACGAACGCTTTCTTAACAATGATCTTATCCGCATGCAACTTGTATCGATGCCTAAGCCTGGGGTCACAATTCGGATGTAGAAAGGATAAAAGCACAGACCACGGGATGTTCGAAGTGACGCGATTTTGTACATGCATTGACGAGCCTTTCCTCAACATATCTACCTTACTTCCTTCCCTCTATCTATTCCTATCATGCCCTGCATTCATCAGCTTTTTCCAAGGCAAAATGAGAAGGTGAACCTCTTCCTAAAAACACTGGTGTGTGGTGGAAAATTACAAGAAACACTAGGCCAATATAACTAGTGCCACCACGTCCCTGCTGCTACTCCAATAATTTCCGATCAACATACGATTCATTTAAGAACTGATAGAGACCCTTATTCCTTCCTTTAATTTATGAACTAAGTTTACACTCCTATGATCAATTACATTCGTAATTGTGCCAAGAATGAAATAAAGAATGTTGCTCGATAATTGACCTGAATACCTGCAACCTTCTTTCTTTCAACCAACTAAAACTTAGTTAAGGCTTGGAACCAAGGTAAATCCATTCTCTATGCATTTATTTCATCAATAGGAGCATGAAAATCCAAGAAACAAAGGTAATGCATTACAAGAGAGAGAAGGGAGAATACCAACCTTTGCAAGATCGTCGTGAATCTTCTTCGACACTGGCAAAGATCCAATCACATTCAGACATTTCTTCAAAGTGGCTAGCCAACGACCGATGCAAACATCGTCCACTTGGATAATTTGATCCTTTCTTTGCATGAGCCTTTGACACCTCTTTGCTGCTGATCTTTCATGAACAAAAAATGCCCCTCAACACCTCCTGAGGTCCTTACACTCTTGAGAGCATCAGCGAAACCAAAGCTAGGCCCCGTTGTTGAGAGATGAAAAAGAAAAACCTCCTCCACGTTCCTCTCTCTTCAATTCTCTTTTCGATCCCCTTCTCTGGAAGTGCGAATCCATCCTCAAAAACCAAAGCCTTCCTCCTGTTTTTTCAGTTTTTCTATTTTTCTCTCTTGATAAAATTTTTTTCTGTTTTCTGTTAGATTTTTTTAGTTTTTTCGTTTTAGTATTTTTATATCTTTTATTATTTTTCATTTTTCAGATTTTCTTTTTATTTTTCCTTTTGTATTAATTCTGTTTTTATTATTTTCTTTTTTCAAACTCTTTTTTTTGTTTTTTGTTTCTAATTTTAAATTCTATTTATTATTATTATTTATTTTTCAGATTTTGTTTTTATTTCTATTTTTCTGATTTTTTATTTATTTTTAGATTTTACAATTTTCTTTAATTTTCAAACTTTAATTTTCCCTTGTTTTTCCAGATTTTTAATTTTCCATTAATTTGTATTGATTTTATTTTCCAGGTTTTTCTTTATTTTTTTAGATTTTGAGTTTTGATTTTTAATCTTAAAATTTTATTTCCTCTTTTCCTAATTTTTCTTTAATTTGTAATTTTTCCTGATTAAAAAGTTTTTTTTTAATTTTTTTGTTTTTTTTTTTGTTTTCGGTTTCTATCTGTTTATTCTGCTTCTTTGTTTTTTTATTAAATTAGTTTCTTAATTAATTTTGATGGTTGAGGGCCTTGAACATAAATGGGTGTTTACATACGCCATTCTCTCAGTCTCACAATACAATAGGAGGATAAAAGAAATTATTTGGCTAAAGAGATTTAGAAGTGGTAGGTTTTAGAAGAAAAGGACACATGCAATAGAAGGAAGTGGTTATAGCATTGGAGAGCCTCTAATCTATGTTTGGTATTAGATATGGTCATTCCTCTTAAATTCAAAGTTCTAGAGTTTAACAAACATTAGGGAATTAGCTGCCCAAAAAACATTTAATAACGTATTGCATGAAGATGACCTAATGTGCTCATGATGACAAATTTCTCATTCACTTCTTCCAAGATAACTTAACAGAAGTAGCTTTAAGTTGGCACACACATCTTCATAAGCCAAATATTCATTCTTACAGGGATTTGGCTAATGCTTTCTTAGAGCAATACAAGTATAATGTGGAACTAGTTCCTGATAGGATACAACTACAAAATATGGCCAAAAGAGAAGAAGAAACTTTCAAAAACTATGCTTAGCGATGGTGTGAGCTGGCTGCTCAGGTACAAGCCTCATTAACTAAGAAGAAAATGATCAATATATTCATTGATACCCTTCAGGATCTTTTCTATGATAAAATGATTGGATGCATATCAGCTAATTTCTTTGATATTATCATCGTTGGTGAAAGAGTAGAAGGAGGAATGCCTACGGAAAGCTTACACCTCACTCTGTTAAGATGATCAATGCGAAGAAGTCACCAATGGGGACTGGAAAGAAAGTAGAAGGGTAAACCCATAATGTGACTTTCGATCAAAACCAATATATACACCCAAGACCAATCCATAACTCTATCATTTTTCAACCACCCTTCTATGTCCCATATATGTCATACCCCTACATCACTATAGCTTCACATCCTCCTTATCCTCTAGTGTATTAACCTCCTAGGAAATTTTGTCCACCAACACCATTCCTAGTTCAAACATAAACTACCCATGCTTGGAATCCAAACACAAGCCTAAATCAAAAGCACAAACCAAGGAAAACCATGCACCCAAGAAAGAAAACCTGTCCAATTTGATCAAAAACCAATGACATACATTAAGTTCTTACAACATTTAATCCAAAGCTTCATCGTTGTACTTTTCCTGCAAAGCTCGTGGAACCACTATATCTGAAATGGTATAACTCAAATGTGAAGTGTAATTATCATGCTGAAGTTATTGGTCACTCAATAAAGATCTACTTACCTTTCAAGCATAGAGTGAAAATAAATGCAATTTCCACAACAAAATTTTCCATCTCCCATATAACTTCTATTCTTTTCCTTCTCTTGTTTTTTATTTTCCTTGTTTCATTTTCAAAAATAAAAAGAAAATAATATGCTTTAGTGATAATGCTAGCACCGCATCATGAAATTTTCTTTTTGTCTCATTACTTTGCCAACAGAAAAATGGTTAAAATCTTGGTAGATTGGATACCACAAGAAGCTAACCAAACACGGTCTCATGAAATAATTGAAAGAATCTTGACACTTGCAAGTCTGAAAAAGAGGAAAGAGAAAGAGCTCATTGGACTAAAAAAATATTAGTCCAGGCACAAATTAGGGTAAAAAGGCTTGTTGAATTGAATGTCCAAAAATCTAATCCAAGAATCAAGGTTAGAAAAATAGAAAAAATTAAAATCTTAGGTTGAAAATTCAAAAGGATCAATCCAAGAAAGAGAAAAGAATAAAAGCCCATTGGATTGAAAAGTAATCTAGAAAAAATTAGGATGAAAATAAAAAATAATAAAAATATAAGATGAAATTCAAATGAAAAGTTTGCTGATGGAAAGTTCAAAGGAATAATTGTAGTTAAAACTTAGGCTAAATAAAATAGCCTCATGCAATATGAGTCAAAAGAATGATCCGTAAAAAGTTAGAGTCAACAAAAGAAGCTCCTACTAGATCAAAACATGAAAAGGATATTTAAGTGAAAATTGGAGAGACCTACTAGATTAACAACTTAAAAAAGCCGATCTCATAAAAGTTAGAATAAAAATGGATAAATAAAAAAAGACTTGGAAGGATGGACTAATGAAAGACTTCCGCTAGAACAAAAGTATCAAATCTCTAATAATCGACATTCCATTTTCCCAAACTTCAAAGCAAAATATTTCCAAACTAATGCAAGTGGTTTATCAAAGCAACGGATCAAATAAATCAAGCCTTAATAATTGCAAACTTGGGAAAAATGTTCCTTTTCTTCAACATCCTATTAATGGGAAATCAGATGGTCAAAGTGTGATACTCAGCATTGTCCATTCGCAAACACATATCCAGGCATCAATTTTTATCCTTGCTTCTTCCACTCCTCTTCTAAATTCTCATGCATTCCATAAAAATGACTTTCAACTTCAAAACATTTCCCTATCTTGTTTATTTCCTACCTACTTTGTCAATTTTATTTGCATGTCATATAGGTGTATATACTGAAAGGAAATATGAAAATAAAAACATGATTGAAATAAAAAATCATGAAACTTTGGAAAGGTCCCAATTTCCAGGCTTCCAACAAACACATCAAGTTTCCCTCCCTATGAGATTTTAATAGCAGCCTCATAAAAATTTAGTAAAGAACAAACATAATGATGTTCTTGCTCATATTTAAATCAAGAAATTTTGATGCTGTAAGGATGTTAAGGAAATCAAAATGTTTCAAAAATGAAAGTATTGAAATAAAGATACATCTTGCATCATGCATTTTTTAGGAAAAGAACTTATTCAAAATTTATAGCATTTCATCAAAAATAAAAGAAAATGTGCTAGCATAATTTCAAAAATAAATAACCCAAAATCATTTGATTGCATGTTTCATATATTCTCAAAGCTTGATCATTCACCGTAAGTCAATGCATTCAAACATTGCATATCATTACAGTAAAACAATTCAAAAATTCAAATTCTTTTATCTCTCTCATGTTATTTCATAAGTTGTATGAGAAAGTTGAGGATCCCAAAGAAAAATAAATGTTAATTGCCCAAAATAGTTCAAAATTGGGACAAATGTTAGGTCAATTTAAAATTGAAGAAAATTTATTTTCCAATCAAACGTAAGTCTATAACCCAAAACTGCTCAAGACTAAAGCAAATAATCCACTTCTTCAAAGAGTTTTTCTTCTTGGTGTTCATGTACTATGTATGCATCATGCATCATTTTCAAAAGAATCATGCATCACATTGCATCCTTTATTCATGAATTGTCACTGTATTTGGAATACATCATAGGTCGTTTTATGTATATATTTTCATATAATGCATCAATCTGCATCATTTTTTCACCTTTTGAACTTCCATGTCCAATGCTTAAGGTACATATACCCTTAGCACTTTATATTTCTTCATTTAATTTTTATCAAAAGTCTAGTACCTACCTAGAACCTTTCCTTTCCCCGTGACTTTTTAATTTTCGCATCCAGCCCTATCAAACCAAACTTTGTATTTTAATTTCTACCTTTTTAGTCTAACGAACAGGCACTCGCATGTTTAATTTAATAGCCTAAAATTCAGACTTTACATTTTAATTTCTTGCATTTTGTCCTAACGAACAAGGCATTTCATGTTTAACTTCTGTCAGCCTAAATTTTATTAGTCTACCACACAAGATCCTAAGTGTTTAAATTTTGTTAGCCTATCACACAAGACTCTGCATATTAATTTCTCACCATTGCCTATGACACGAGGTTTGCATGTTTAAATTATGTTAGCCTATCACACAAGGCTTTGCATTTTAATTTATGCATTTTGGCCTATTACATGAGGTTCCACATGTTTAGATTATGTTAGCCTATCACACGAGGCTTTACATTTTAATTTCTCACATTTTGGCCAATCACACCAGACCCTATGTGTTTAAATTCGATTAGCTTATCACACAACGCTTTGCATTTTAATTTCTTACATTTTGTCCTATCATATGAGGCCTTGTATGTTTAAGTTCTATTAGCCTATCACATAAGGCTTTGCATTTTAATTTATCGCACACTGGTCTATCACATCAAGCTCTGCATGTTTATATTTTGTTAGCCTATCACACTGAACTTTGAAATTTAATTTTTCACATCTTAATCTATCACATCAAGCTCTACAGATTTCATTTTAGTCAATTTATCATACCAAGTTTTTCATTTTAATTTCTCCTAGTTAGCTTATTACACTAGGTTATCCTTTTTCTCTTTGCTGGTTTCTCACATCAAGCTTTGCTTGTTAATTTTTTCTACTTTATCTTATTAGACTTTACTTATTTATTTTCTTGCTTAGTTGTGTTAGATTACTCTTATTCAGATTCTGCCACAAAACTAGGCTTTGCATGTTTTAATCTTTTTTGTTAGTTTTCACATGCATTTTTTTTTTTGCATTCTTGCCAAGTTTTTCATTTTTATGTCTTTGACAAAATTGGTTCAAAATATTTATTCATTTCTTGCCTTAAAAATAAAAGAATTGATATTATTTTTATTTTCTAATAAAAAATAAATAAAGGGAAAACTATTGTCATCCAATTAGGTTTGAGACCATATTTTTACCAATAAAAATTATTAAAGAGAAAAAAATGAATAAATTCCAAAAATAATAACATAGTTGAATGAATTTAAATATATTTAGTTGCTTTTTTATATTTTATTTAGAGAAAAATATAAAAATATTAAAAATAGAATTTAGTCTTTTTTCTTTAATTATTTCTTACTCTTTATTAATTTAACCTTTAATAACAAAGTTATTTAGTCTTATGTAAAAGCACATCTTCTATCTTTCTATCACAAGGAGACGAAAGATACACATCCTCTCCTTTTCCAATTGTATGATTTGCACATCCTTTTTTTTAATTTCATTATAAGAAATTCCTACACACATACACAAAAGAAAACAAAAATTCACTTTCATCCAATTACTCACCCACTCATATTCTAACAGCCCTCCCTTAAAAATGGATTCTCCATCACAATTCTCTTACACTCACTCTTTGAACACTAACCATAAGACCATTCTCTACCAAGGAGATATCAAAATGGGGTTCTCGTTCATATTGAGTTTTGGCTTCTTATCTTTTGGTGGAGATTTTGAGTTCATATTTAGCTTTTTATTTGGTTTTTATTAAAGACAAAGATGCTCACTCTTAAAGCGCAACCACTCTTCTCTCCATAGACACTCTCTTTCCCACAACCTAGATCTTTACTTTTTTTTTCAACCTTTTTTATTCATTGACTCCGAAACTTAAAGTTCATTAAAATTTAATGGCAGCTCCATATTTTTATTATTTAATCAAAATTAATTATTTTTAGATTTATTATTTCATAGTAATTTAAGTTACAATAATTATCTATTGATTAAATTATGTTATTATATATATATATATATTTGTGTATGAATTTTCATATGCTAGAAGGATCGTTTTGGTGGCTTTATTCGAGTTCAAGGATTTTGTGTTTGTTGATCCATAAATATGTTAACCGTAGAAAATGCTTCAAAGTGTGATGCAATTGGTAGCATCATAAACTAAGTATTTCTTCGGAGTTTGTTCACCTTATCAAAGTCTGTCTCCCTCGGAACGAATTGATGAAGAGACTTTTCGTTAAGCAATTTATATGTCCATGATGCTATTGAATGATTTAATAAGTAAAGTGAATTATATATAAATATTATGTGCTTGTTTGTTTTTGATTATTTTGGAGAAGAAATAATTTTAATCTCTTTTCAATTTTTAAATATGTGCTAAATCTTATATGACATTAAAATTAAAAATACTAATAAAAAAAGTAGTCAATATATTGTGTAGATGTTACTTTTATGTGATGTGTAGAGGTTACTTTTATAATGTTGGTTAGATTGTAGTGAATTTGGGTATATTTTTTCCTCCAATTTTTTTTAACTTATTAAAAGAAAATAAAGATTAGAAAAGACAAAATAAAAAAAAAAAGACAATAGAAATAAGGTATCATCAATAATGAAGAGCTAGCATTCCCACCCATGGATTGTGATTACAAATTTTTTAAGTGCATGACTGAACTCCATAGCTATATGACGAGAAATGTTATTTTTTAGGTGCATAACTGATTGTAAGAGGGGATTAATATATTTTACAGGTCGTGGAGCTTAATGAACCTCCACCCTACTACCCATGACCGTGAGGGAAAAAAATAACAGTAACCTGTACGGATTGGAAAGATACATTTCATTTATTTTATATACATATACTTAAGAAAGTTAAAGAATGTCAAATAATATGTATGATAGATAAAGATAATAAAAAATATATAAAAAAATTATTAAAAAAGTAAAAATAATATATTTAAACTAAATTGTTTGAATTTTTATATATACTTGGTGTATATTTTAATTTTTCATATCATATGAAATTTTTATATTTATTTAATATTTATTTTCATTTTGCATATTGTACATATTATTTAGATTCTAAATAATAATAATTATTTTGATTCATAGTATATAATGGATCTTTGATGTTAATATTAAATCTCAAATTTCACGTTATATCTTGTATATTATTTAATTTTTTGTTGATTATTTTATCTTCTACAAAATATATTATAATTATTTTATAATTTATTTGATGAAAAAGATAATAAAGTTGTAGGAGTAATTATTAGAAAAATTCTTTCAATAATAATAGAATAAAAAAATTATACAATATACTATCACTAAAGCTTCTATTTTCATTGCAGTTAATTTTTTTATTAAAATTTTTCATAATAATCTTTTATTTATTCTTTATTGTGATAGTACTTGAATATGTAAACTTGTGAGCATTATTTTAGACTATATAATCAAAATTAAAAAATATTTGATTAAATAATTTTGAACTCTGATATAAATTTATATTTTTTATTAATAGTTGTTGATTTATTGAAATTTGATAATTTTAAAAATAAAAATTTGAAATTAATTTATATTTATTAGTAATTTACGATAATATATATATATATATATATATAATGTGAATTTTAAACTAAAAAATGACATGCATAATTTTTTTCAAAGGTGATTTAAGTTATTGTAAAAACTAAATTATTTAGTTGATAGAAAATCATTTATCACATAACATAAATTTATGATTTGTTATATAAACTTTTATTTACACACTTAAATTTTTAAGTAAAAGTTCACACTAAAATTTTTACTTATAGTTGTACTGAATTATAAGTAAAAATTTATTTTTATCTACAATCATAAATTTATTGTAGGTAAAAACATATAATTATAGCTATAATATATAATGATCTACAAATTTTTATAATTATTTAACTTTTATAATAGATAACTAATACATCCGACAGTTCATATATATATATATATATATAAATTTATACTTACAATTCTTTTACATTTAATAACAAACATTATCTATAACTATAAATACAGTTTGTTGTATTACTACTTGTCCTAAGAGGTAAGAAATAATAGTTACTACAATTTTCAAACAATAGATAAGCTAGTAAGACCTATGCCGGACCCGGATTTATTACAATAAAAATCATAAAGTAGGAAGTTAAATATAAAATATCAACATTTTACATTTGTACAAATAAGATATAATTTAATATGAACCACTACTTGTACAGTTAATACTTTGGATTCAACTACATTGACTTAATGATCTGTTAATTAAGTGAATCTAAATTCATCCTATGCTTAGGCTCATTTTTATAGAACAAAACGAAATTTTATATATATAAATTTATAATTTTTTAAAAATTAAAAATTTTAAACGATGTTAAAAATATAAAAAAATTCCACTAAAATACTATATGTATAAAATGATAAATTATTTTTTAAATACATGAATAATTTAGAAAACAATTGAATAGGGTTTCCTACCTCCTATGTACTTGAGTTTGTGGGTGAGAGACAAATGAATTCCATTTTATAGGTTTCCAAGATGCTCTGTGTCAAAGTCGCTTGGTATTGCATATGTTACAAAATCATAGTTAGGAAACCAAGCAACACAGGAAATGGAAATTACTTGTTTCAATGGGATACATCATATGTGTGAAATCCAACCAAAACTGTCTTTTAAACAGATTTTGAGTTCAACATTACTTTGAAGTGTATAACTATTATAACCTTTGGAAGAGGAAGAACAAGCATAGAAATGGAGGAAATAGATGGTTCTAAACTCCTTGATTTTTACTAACATTTTTCCAGTAGCAATTTTCTAATCTAGTGTTTTAGACACAAATTCACAAATGGTTATAGGGAATCAACACGCACATGTGTAAATGTAGAAGATAGTGTGAGTTGTCTTAAAAAGTGGTACATTCGCCATAAATGGACTTCAATCTAAACACACTATTGTTAAGATTAGAGGAGACCGATGTCTCATACCATTCCAAGAGTATTTCAATCTCGTTAAGAATAACGATGACAACTCTATATTTTTGTCCATATAAAACAGATTTCAAAAAAATTCAAAACTGTTGGGCTCGTAAAAGAATATGACCTGAGGCCCAAATCAGAATAGATAGATATTATGGAAAAAAGAGGAAGAAAAAGTCTATGATATATGATACTATGGTTGTTGTGAAATAAAGAAAAGCAAAATCATAGATGATTTGGTCTCTTCTTCGCCGCATTAATGTGGAACTATGATATAATCTGCATATCATGGTTCTGAACTAGAGAACCGTTTTGGATAAAAATTGATACAGAACTAGCAGAACTAATAAAAATTGATAAGTTAGATGAATCGAAAAAAAAATCTGGATACAACGATACATACTAATTTTTATAAAAATAAAATTAAATTAAAATTAAAATATATTATATTTTATTTAATTTTATATAAATGATTTGAATTTAAAAATTTAAAATAATATCTAATTTTTTACTTTTTAATTATGTAAAATCCTAAGATATTATTAATATATTTTTCATATTATTTTAACATAATATATATAATATAAATATTACAAAAATAATATTTATTTTAATATAATTAAACTATTAAACGTTAAATTAATGTTTTAATCGATTAAATTTTAAAATGTTGATTTACATTTTGAATTATCATCTCTATACATTGTTAGATTAATGCAGTTGTATACATATCACCAAATTAAACTAATTTAACATCTAATCATAATTAGAATATAATTGCTTCCAATACAAGTTTAAAAAGGTTAACATTTGTTGAGAGAATAAAATATTTACGATTAAAAAAATGCATATAGATGGAATCTGATATGTAAGTATTAGGTGAAAATTAGATTTAAAATAGAAACTTTAATTTGAATGAATAACTAGTGGGGATAGATTATGAATATTGAAAGTAATATATATATATATATATACCTCTCCTCTCTCCATATTTGGAATAAAATATATCAATATAAGGGTAAACATTTTTTTCACTTATAATATCGGGTGAGAAAAGTAAAAAAAAAAACCAAATAAATATTTTGGAAATAAAAAGAAAAAAAAAATTAAAGTATGGAAACACAAAAATAAGAATATGTTAAAAACAATCACTAAATTGCAGTGTGGTTTGAGCCTAAAGTTTACATCCAAAAAATATAAAAATAAATTGACAAAGTTATTTTGTGTTCAAGTCTACAAAAGGAGATGATAAACTATATTTTGTGTTCGTAGCTGCAAAATTGAAATATATTTATACTTGCCTAACCTGGCAATCATGGTTAGTTACTTGGGCGTTTTGTTTTATTAATAACAAATTTAACTTGCCTAATCTAGCAATCATCATTAATTACTTCTTTTGACAATTTGACCAATGAACTATATTTGTACTTCATCTGTGCAAAAATGAAATAGATGTTTAGGTTTAATTAATAACAAACTTTCCAAACCATCCAATCATCTTTAATTACTTCATTTGACAATTTGGTCGCACAACTTGGTCAATCCATCCTATGAATACACAATTTCAATGTTGAACATGGCACATAATGATTTTGGCTCTTCATTACAAACTATATTTTCTACCTACAAGTTTTGTCTTTCCTTTTCCCTACAAGTTGCAGGCAATATTGCGTGCACGGCAAATCCCATGTGCCTTGATGTTTTACTTTGGGAACTCTCTCACGGATGTTGGAAACAACAACAATCTTTCAACTAGATCATAGATCAAAATCTAATTACATGTCATATGGAATAAACTTCCCACTGTTGGTGATATTTTAAAAGGGGACCAAGTCTCACATTACTTGGCCAAGGAACTTTGGTAGACTTTATATATGGAGACACTCTTTGGGCTTGTAGACAAGTTAGTGAAGGACATACCCTCGCGCACATGAGCTTGTGTCCACTTAGTTCAAAACCAGCACATGCTTAGTAACGTTATCTATAGTTTAGAGACAACTAGTCAATCTCTTCTTTTAATTTATTTGATATATATATATATATGGACATTTAATAATATAGTTTAAGTTTTAAACTTTAATGTTATTTTTAATTTTAAGGGTTAAATATGATTTAATAGTTGGAATTTTTTTTATTTTTTTTAAAACAAAAAAATTGATTTCATTTAAAATTAATAAAAAAAATTTAATTGTTAAATTTTATTATAATAATTTAGATTAAGATATATTAAAATTATGTAAAAAAAAAATTTTGATTAAACAATAAAAATGTGAAACTATCATCAAATCTTATTTTTAACACTAAAGAAAAATCATAGTGAGCTCTAAGTTCTGAAATCCGTTACGAACGGAGAAGATGTGAAATACTCTATTTATCCTTTCCAAAGAACTGTACTTAAAGTTAAATATATAATTTTAAATAATTTTAAATAAAAACTTA
Organism: Canavalia ensiformis; assembly: GCA_026541065.1. Classification (NCBI taxonomy): domain Eukaryota; kingdom Viridiplantae; phylum Streptophyta; class Magnoliopsida; order Fabales; family Fabaceae; genus Canavalia; species Canavalia ensiformis. The sequence continues at coordinate 445,009 of JAMKYM010000798.1, forward strand.
TTTGATCCCCTAAACATGTTTAAATTATTTACAAAAATGATGAGATGAATTATAAAAAATAAAATATATTATGTACAAAAAATAGTCTAACAGAATTTTAATTCTGTTCTTGTATATTTCCGAATGTGATGGGAAACTCAAAGTATATGTAATTCTATTGTTTAATTTGATTAATGGTGAAATTTGTAAAGAAATAATTTGGAAAATAAATTTTGTTTATGATTTCCTGAAAAAAAAATAGTAAGTTAATTGATTAGATTTTGAGAAAAAAAAATAGATAAGTCATTTAATTTTTGAAAAAAGAATTTTTATAAGGAATAAAATGCAAGAGAAATTTTGTTTGAAATTTAATTTTAAAAAATTTAGATGATATTTAATTAGAAAATACTTTTTTTCATATTTAATTTTTATATTTTCAATTAACATTCTAAATTCACATTTGTACAAATTTTAAGCCAATAGATTATTGCAATGTAAATTTTTAAGATTCCTAAAATATGCATGGCTAGAAAACGTTACACCTTGAATTAAAATTATTTTATTAAATAAATAATTTTATTTTTAAATTACAAATATCCCAAATCCACACGTGTAAGGGGTTAAAAACAAGAGTAGATTGTACTATAAATCGTTACGGTTTCAAAAATATATTTCGGTAAAGAATGTTACATCCACAAATTTATAATTTGTTGCATGAGATTTAGAATTTATTTAATTAATACATGATCTTAAAATTTTGCAAAAAGTAAATTTATAATTTATTTTTTTATAATTTTATGATAAATTAATTTGAATAATATTATGTAAAAGATCCATTATATATAACTTTTAAGTATTTATTTATGCTAAACTTGACCCACATATTTTAAACTTAATAAAAACTATGTTCTTTTCCTTCCAACATAGAATTGGTTCCTACCTAGTCCCTAATGACCAACCGAGCATACTAGAAGTTTGTGAGCCAATATTTATGTTATAGAATCCATTCTAATAAGATAAAAGAAGAAAGTCATCAGAAAAAAGGAGTTGATAGCATTATGTTGGCCGGTGCAAAACCATTTTTCTGTTGTCGTGGAGTGGAGCCAAGCCATGAGCACCTTTGGGTTAAGAACCATGAATCCATACTTGTGGATTGGGTTAAGAACCATGAATCCATACTTGTGGAAGATGAAAACATGGGAAAAATTGACACATTCTTAAATCCTTCCCTATTCTTATTTCATATGCTTGAAATCTTTCTCAACTCATCTTTATATTATCAATGGCATTTAAAAATATCTTATGACTCGGTATATATGCAATCCAGAAAGGTCATATCACAATATTCCTACATTATAAAAATATAATGTTATCCCAACAACGAGTGTGCAGCAAGTGATCTCAAGGGTATACATACAAATCATCTAATGAATAATGCAAACCTACCACGTCAACATTGAAATATTGACAACTTGATGAGTGCTAAATGGTATTAATTCCAAGTCATAAACGATCTCTGGTATATGAGAAAAACTTTACGTCATTGTGATGAGAAGAAGGAGTGAAGTAAAAATATGTGAGATAGTGAGAACAAGGGGTCTGTTGAGGACTAAGTGTGACTAAGGTTATCATGGGGACATCAAAGAGAATGTGAATCTGAGGGCTAGAAAGAGAGTGAAAATTGGGGGTGCGGGGAAGAAAAAGGCCAAAACATGTCTACGGAGAGAAGAATGGTTGTTATCTTTCTTTAAGAGTGAGTGTCTCTGTCATCAAGAAGAGCTAAACAGAATTGTGAAGGAGAGAGCATCAAGAAGAGCTAAACAGAATTGTGAAGGAGAGAGAATTCGTTTTTAAGGGAGGGTTGTTAGAATGTAAGTGAGTGAGTAATCGAGTGAGAGTGAATTTTTGTTTTATCATGTGTGTAGAAATTTGTTATAATAGAATTAGGTGAAGAGGACATCCAAATCATACAAGTGGAAAAGGTGAGAATGTGTATCTTTTGTCTCCTTGTGATAGGAAGGTAGAAGATGTCTTTTTACATGAGGCAAAATAACTTTGTTATTAAAGGTTAAATTAAGAAACAGTAAGAAAGAATTAAAAGAGAAGACTAAATTCCATTTTTAATATTTTTAGATATTTTTTTAAAATAAAATAAAAAAAAATTAAATATATTTAAATTCTTTTAACTATGTTATTATTTTTAAAAATATTTTATTTTTCTCTTCAATAATTTTTATTGGTAAAAAAATAGTTTCAAACCTAATTAAATGATAACAATAATTAAGTGATATTTTTATAATTGCAGAAGACTATTGCTACAAGCAATATATGTGTCTAGAAAAAAATTAAATAATAAAACAATATTTTATCATATTCAAAAAAGAAAAGAAACATGATATGAAAATTTAAGTGACAAAAAATAAAAATATAAAAATTAAATATCACTATCCAACTTATTGATTATAATGCTAGCAAATTTAAATGTTCCCAAGCAATACTGAATCAAAATTTCACAAGACATATCCTTTAGACATTAAACCAAAAAGGAAGAAGCTAGTCAGTTCAGCAAGAACTACAACTTTAACAACTCATCTAACTTTGTAGAAGCTTGTAATTTATTTTTTTTTAACTATTATTGACACGTTTGTCGTAAACGCCCAAAAATAATTTCTAGATTTTCTCTAACTATTGATATAGTATAAGGTACAACCTAGGTCATCTCCCAAAGACCATTTCAGATTATTAAGCAAATTAGGAGAAATTTATAACAAGGGGTTTGTAAAGATGTGATATTAAGCTCTAAATACAAGATACAGAATGAAATTAATTTGACTCAACGATTATTAACTCAAGGAATTCAGAGGCTATTTTCTTAACTAATCATTGATCATTAAAATCATGCATTATGTTTATCAACCCAGGATCATCTGGAACCTCTAAAATGATCCTTAAATTCTCTACTGAAAAAACTCTCACGATTCAATTGATTATGATCAACAAGATTTAGTAACCACTTAATCTTTCATTAGATCTAAACCAATTTCATAATCAGAATTTAGTTGAAGTAATAAAATGAAAACCTTCAATTCAATTACTTAATTTCTACTCTTCAAACTTTTGGAAAATGATTTACCAATCAAAAACCAATTAGAAATCAATTATGCATTAATCAAAATACGTCAACCGAATATTAAAAGAATGAAATTAAAGAATATAGTAAAGCAGAGTAGAAATAACTTAATAAGCATGTAAATAAAGATCAAGACCTTAGAGTTCAAATGAAAATAACTTGAATCCTTGAATTGAAATTACAAACTTAGCCTTCCATGAAGGAGGCAAACTAACAACAATGAAAAACTTAGCCTTCCATGAAGGAGGCAAACTAACAACAAAGAAAGAAAGATGAAAAATGGTATTGGAGTTAATATCCAAGGTGTGTTTTTCTCCTCTTATAAACCCTTCTATTTATAGAGGATTTTTGAGGCATTATCTTCAGAAGATAACCAACCAGCTTTTTTACTTTTCCATCCTTTTATTGCTTTCACATGGGCTTTGTTGAAAAGGCAAAACACTTTTGACTTTTTGTCACCAATTAGCACAACAATTTTGACCTTGATTACAGCACAATTTAATTTCGGATATTCAAATGTTCGAATTAGAGCTTTAGGTCTGAACAAAAGTTGTAGGCCTGAATTTTAGCTTTCCAACGGATCTAATTTCATCTCAATATGACGTCTGTATCTCAAGATATGGTTAGATCTTTGCACACTGTTCAAGTTCGGTGACAGCAATATTATCTCATCTTTTGAGATAATTTTGGAGTTCTGTACATCCCATTTAGAGTCTGATCTTGCTTTTTAACTGTGGAAACTTCTTTAAGCTTTCATTCAAGACAAATTTCATAATTTTTGGATGTCTAAAATTCTTATTATGCTCAAAATACTATAATAGTGTCATTTTAATCGGTTAAGCAAAGAAATTCAATTAAACTTTATATGAACCCAAACTTATAAAATATGACAAAAACCATTTAATTATATATATAAGAAATCTTAATAAGTTACAAGTGAGAGATAATTATTTATAAAATTTATGCTTATTAATCATCTACGTCATCACACAACAAAATTTAAAACATAATGAATAAAAAAAAAGAGTAGAAATCTTTTTAGATAAATTAGAAGATTGAAAGAAGGATTCTTTATTTTTTCATTTAAATTGATTTTTTTTAAAAATAATTAACTTAGTATAAGATTGGTGGTTAGTAAGATTTGTAGAAATGGAAGTTTGAGAAAAATCTTCTTATTCAATTGGAATTGGAAAAGGATGGTATTGGTTGTCAAAACTGAAGTCGGAGCAGAGGCTTAAGTCAACGGTGGACAGATTGAGGATAGGTTCATAAAGAGAGGTTGGTACACGGATTGGAACAAACACAAGTCTCTACGGAAAATTAATAAGACAAATTCTGTTTTAGAAAATAGCACTTGATTGACTTTGCTTGTTTGTATTAATGGTTACGGTGGATTGCTTTCAACCTTTCCTTTTTTTCTTTGTATTAATGGTTACGGTGGATTGCTTTCAACCTTTCCTTTTTTTCTTTGTATTAATGGTTACGATGGACTGCTTTCAACCTTTTTTTTTTTTTTTCTATTTTTTAGTGGTTTCACACTTAACACATTCTTATTTGTTTTTTTCTACAGTTTTCATCACTCATTTGTTGTTTTTATCATTCTTTTAACAATTGTTATTTACTAATTTTTTTAAAACAAAAATATTAATAATTTAAAATGATAGTTATTATAAATAAAAATATATAATATTAAAAAGATAAAAATTTCACACTTAAAATTAGCTTAAAAATTAATATTAATAAAATTGATTAAAATGGTGATAGATAAAAAAAATAAAAAATATTTAATAATTTTTTATGAAAAAATAATAATATGAGTTGGATTGATTTTTAAAATAATATTTAAATATATAAAACATAATATATAATTTATTTTAATATGTTTTAATTTTATAATAATTAATATATGATAAAAACTAAATTTTTACATTAATTTTATAAAAAAATTATAAATTATATATATATATATAATATTTATATCTATAGTTTAACTATTATTACTAAAATAATTAATACCAAAAATTAATATGTATATATATATATATATAATATTTGTGTCTACAATTTTTCTTGCATGCATGAGTCCTATGCCTACAATTTTTTTATGCTCATAAGTGCAGAATATTTATACCTACATTTTAATAATTATCATTAAAATAATTAATAATAAAATTTGATATTCGTTAATATACAATACTTATACCTACATTTTAAATAATTATCACTAAAAATAACTTTGGTATATAGTAATTTTTTTAGTGTAGTCTTTATATATTTATTAAAAATTATCTTTTCAAAAATATTTTAATAATAATTTAAATAGTATAATTATTAGAATTTAATATATTTTATATTAATTTATACGATCTTTAAAAGATATTTATAAAAAATATTATTTATTTTTAACTATTGGAGGCATACACCCTACAATTATTGAGTATAAAGAGAGATGTTCACAAGTTCTGTTGCCTCGACCTAATAGGTGGACTCTCCCTATGGATGGTCCAACCTAGTGAAATTGTGAGGTCATTGATTTAAACACGGTTTTGTTTTCCTATTAATATACCCCAATTTTTTTTTAAAAATATTATTGTTAAATTTTTTTTCTTTTTCCATATATCATAAGTCAACACACGTGGATTTATGTTCTAATATCAATATCCAAATTAAATTTATAACTTAAATTAATTATTTCTTAATATATTTTTATATTTTTGAATAGATTTTTTTATAAATAAAAAATGTTTATCCATGTATATTAATATATATATATATATATATATTTTAAAATCAAACAATTATTCCTAGTTATTTATTTTTCAAGTTAAGTTTTATTCAAAAGCTAATTATCTTTTAATATTTACATATGAAATTTAAATTCAAAGATATATATATATATATATATATATATATAACTGTTTTAATATTTAAACATAATTAGAAGATAAATAGTTTTGGTATAAATTTAAGAAGGTTAACATTTGAGAGATAAAAAATTTAAAATTATAAAAAGTATATAAATTTGAATATGATATGTAAGTATTAGGAAAATAATTATTTGAATTAGAACTTTAATTTGAATGAAAATAGTGAGAATATTTGATTTTAATTTAATATATATATATATATATTTAATTTGAAATAAATATATTAAGGGTAAACATTTTTTTCACTTATACTATGCGGTGAGAAAAGTAAAAAAAAAAAAAAACAAACAAATAAATATTTTGAAAATGAAAAGAAAAAAAATTAAAGTATGGAAACAGAAAAATAAGAATATGTTAAAAATAATCACCAAATTGCAGTGTGGTTTGAGTCTAAAGTTTACATCCAAAAAATAAAGAAATTGATTGACGAAGTTATTGTGTTAAGTCTACACAAGGAGATGATAAACTATATTTTGTGTTCATCACTGCAAAATTGAAATAGATTTTCTCATAATTTTGTGAGTTTTGTTTTAATTGATAATAAATTTAACTTGCCTAATCTGGCATTCATCATTAATTACCTCATTTTGACAATTTGGCTGATGAACATTTGCACTTCATCTATGCAAAATTGAAATAGATATTCTTATAATTTCGTGGATATTTAGGTTTAATTAATAACGAACTTTCCAAACCTTGCAATTATGCTTAATTACTTCATTTTGACAATTTGATGGCAGAACTTGGTCACTCCATTCTATAAATAGACACTTTCCCTGTTCAACATGACACACACTGCTTTTGGCTTTTCATTAGATTTTCTACTTAAAGAGATGGCTAGTGAGACTAAGCAATGGTTGATTTTATCTTTCCTTTTCCTGATTACAAGTTGCATGCAATATTGTGTGTACGGGGAATCCCATGTGCCTTGCGCTTTTGCCTTTGGGGACTCTCTCACTGATGTTGGAAACAACAACAATCTCCCAACTAGATCAAAATCTAATTACTTCCCATATGGAATAGACTTCCCACAAGGCCCAACAGGAAGATATACCAACGACCAAACTCCATTTGACATACTTAGTAACGTTATCTATATCTTAAAGACAATTAGTCAAATCTCTTCTTTTAATTTATTGCTATCTATCTTTCTAGTTAATTTTAACTAACTTCAAGTTTTTTTTTTCTTTCAAACTTTTTGTTTAGCTCAGACTAACTTCTTCCTTTTGCAGCCGTCAAATATTTGGAATTTGCAAATCGCCTCCCACCCTATTATAACATTAACGGTTCAGACATACAGAAAGGTGTAGTCTATGCATCTGGTGGATGTGGAATTCTCGATACTACCGGCTATCGAACTAATGTATGCATTAATTAAACAGTCTTTACTTTTCTTTATTTCTTCACCTTAATTTATCTTCATTTGGTTTGTGGTATATTTGTAGACGATTTGTATTTCATTGTTCATGCATGCCACTAAACTTTTCTGACTCAACTCAGGGTTTTTGTATCAACTTCAGAACTCAAGTACGAAATCATGAATCCATTGTTTCTAGAATCATTTCCGAAATGGGAAGTCGTGACAAAGCTGTGGAATACCTTAATAAATGCTTGTATTATACTTATATCGGCACCAATGATTATGGAAATAATTACTTTCTTAACAATTCTGCCACAAGTCTCCTCTATAATCCTATGCAGTATGCTAAACTTCTGAAGGCCAGATATTATGAACAATTAAAGGTATCTTACAATTTTCAGCATTTTTTTTTTTATTTTCATTTCGTCTCAAAAAATGTCTCAGCTACTTATAGTAGTATATAAACATTAATTTTCAAGTCATTTTATTGGATAAGTATTTACTATTATAATTTCTTGTAGCTCCTCATCAAATTTCCTGCATTATATTAACTGTTTGAATTGAATTATACCATATTTTAACTTTAATTATTAACTGTGGTGTAGTTTTTCTAATAATGTTTTACTATTATCCAATAAAAAAAATGCACAACTAATGTAGTATCAAATTTGTTTTGTAACTTCAGCCATTAGTCCTTTAAATAAAATTGTATGTTATCATATAATATAGATTTACAAAATTTATGTTATTTTTTTTAAAAAAAAATCTGTTATGAGAAGTAATATATTTTCACATCATTTTATTTACATGTATTACATTTTTATCTTCTTCTTTAATCTCTGACACGTCTTATTATATTTTTGTTTGAAAGATTGAATTTGTACAAATAATTTTTATATTTTTTTTACAAATAAGTAAATAAATAAAATTACAATAAAAAATAACAATAAAAATTATTTATTTTTTTCTTTTATTTTCTCAATGTAAATTATGAAACCAACTCAATCTTATCTATCTTTATAATAAAACAAAAAAAAATATAATTATTATTATAACATATTATATTTTTTATAACATAGATAAAATATAATATTTTTTAAAAATATTACAAAAATTAATAGGTAATATTTTTGCAACATTTTTAAATACTATTAATAATATTTTGTAACATAAATTAGATGCAACAATTTTTTAAAATATTACTAAAATTAATAGATGATATTTTTTATATTTTTTAATAATTTTTTAAATATTAAAAAATGTAATATGATAGTCCGGGTAATTACTATACATCTAAGGGTAGATTACCATTTTGTGTCTCCATGCAAGATAACTTTATCTTTTAAAATCTTATAAAAAGCTACAGACACAAAATGTTAATTTCACAAATAACAGTCTGAGTAATTACTGTACATTAAGAGATTAGTCTTTAGTTATTAATTGAGAGATACATTTTACACAAAAAAAAAATCATAAATCCTAATAGAGATATTAATCAGCAGGAAAAATAAACAAGATTATTTAATTTATATTTATGAAATGTGGATATTTTATGATTTATTTATTACAAAAGTTACTAAAAAAATTTATTTTAGTTATGATTTTAAAAGATAAATAATAACGGTTTTAATTTTGAATAAATTTTTTTAAAAAATTTATATTTATAAAAGTTATTCATCAAAAAATATTTTAATTCAATTTAAATAATATAATCATAAGAATAAATTTAATATATTTAATATCAATTTATATAAGTATTAAAAAATATCTGTAAAAATTTATTTTTTTAGTGAATCATTAAAATCAAGTAATTAATAATGCTTTAGTAAAAATAAAATAAACAACTTAATCATTTTATAAATGATATATACACGGATGGATTGCAACAAAAATTTAAACCCTAAATAAGCCAAATTAGAAAGGCCTCGAAGGGGTTATGTTTTAATTTTCGAGGATAGGCTAATTAGAAAAAATTACAGGTTCAATTTAAAATCGTGGCAGGCCTAGGACTTAATACTTGAAAATAGGTTTTTCCAAATTTAATTTTCTTCACATACTAATTTATTATATAAATAATTATTTTCTAACATTAAGATGAAGAAAGACCTTTTCTAGCTAAGTTTAATTTCATTGATTATGAAATTGACGTAAGTATTGTTGAATTTCGGTCAAACTTTCCTCTCATTTGAACATCCCAAATATTATATACATCTACCATGATAAATGGTTAATCATAATATAAAATGATTTTTGGGGCAGGAACTGCATGGTGTTGGGGCACGGTTGTTCGCGATATTCGGTTTATTCCCTTTAGGTTGCAGTTTAGATTACATATCAAATGGATCTTGTAATGAAACGGTGAATGCTGCTGTAGCTAATTTTGATGCCGAAGTTAAAGATCTAGTGGATCAATGCAATAATAATATGACGTTACCTGGCACCAAATGTATCTATGTAAATGTTTCAGCCTTCTTCCCAACCCCTACTAACCCAAGCGGTAAAGATTTCATTTTCTTATACTTCATTTAACATTCTAGATTGAAACAATTGATTAATGTCTAATTTTTTTATTTGGTTGCATACAATATAATTCATAGTCCTTGTATTTCAGGTTTCAAGAATATAACTGGTCCTTGTTGCCAGGTTGATCCTGTGCTTGGATTTTGTATTCCCAATTCAACGCCATGCCCAAATAGGACTGAGTATGTGTATTATGATACAATCCATACCACCAATCGTACAAATGAAATTATTGCAATGAACGCATATAATAGTTCTAATCCAAACTACACTTATCCAACGGATATCAAAGGCCTTATTCAAAAGGTATAAATTATTAAATCAAATCATACTATGTATCCTTCAATAAGTTTAAGCTATTATGTGTATTTTGAGCTAATATATTAAACAAATATATTTTATATATATTGAAAAGTTTTCAATAAGTTTAAGCTATTATGTGTATTTTGAGCAGAATATATTAAACAAATATATCTTATATATATTGAAAAGTATTCGTTTTTTTTGTATTGTCGCAACCGTAATCGTGACGAGATGATGAACTCGCTAAATTTTGAAAATAGATTTTTGTTTGGATTAATGTTATACGGAATCGCCACCAAATTTTTATTTCAGAGAAAAAGATTTGGAAAAAATCCTGACTCAAGGATGAAATTCGAAATTCGGGAATCGGTTTCGGTTAATAGGGAAGGTGTTAGGCACCCTATTCGCCCATTCCAAAGAACGGTATTCTTAAATCGAGGCTGTGATTTTGAAAATTGTATAATCCCTTTAATTATCATAGAAATAAATACCTTGATGAAGGTTAGCAATGGAAAACTCAAGATTTACGTAGTTCTGGTTTGAGTTGAAGGTTTAACCTTGAAGGTGTTTCAATTGATTTTGCACGCTGATGCTTTTTTTGAAAAATATTTCAAGGGCACCTCCTAATCCACACATGCGTGGCCCAAGACAACTACTCTGACTCTGATTGAACTCATACAAACTTAAACAAAGAAACAATAGAAAAAGCTACTACTCGTTTTAGAGCTCGTCGTGTGAGATTAAGGAATGCAAAACGACATTTTTGTTTGTTTCAAAAGGGAAGGGCAATCCCCAATCCACATATGCATAGGGCCCAAGACAACTACTGCCGCACTTATAATTCACTACGAATCTCTAACAAACAACAAAGAAAAAGCTACCGCTTCGTTTTAGAGCTCGTCGGTAAGATTAAGGAAGGAATGCAAAACGACATTTTTGTTGTTTCAAAAGGAAGAGTAATCCCTAATCCCATGTATCAGATGTGCCCAACATTCTGGCCAGATTGTAGCCCTACGAATCTAAACAAAATAACAACGAAAAAGCTGATTCGTTTTTTTGAGCTCGTTGCATTTAGATTAAGGAATGCAAAATAAGATTTGTATTTACTTGAAAAAGGGAAAGCAATCCCCCAATCCACATATGCACAGGTCTAAGACAACTATGCCATTTTGGAACCTCCCTACGAATCTCTAATTCCCTTAAACAGCTAAGAAAAACTAACAGTTTCGTTCTTAGAGCACGTTGCGTGAGATTAAGGAATGCAAAATAAGATTTTTATTTACTTGAAAAAAGGAAGGGCAATCCCCAATCATATCATAGGACTAAGAACAACTACTACTGACTTGGACCCATACGAACTCTCTAAAGCAATGACAATGGCAGCTTCTGATTCGTTTTTATGAGCGATTCTGATGAGATTAAGGAATGCAAAAATGAGTTTTTTATTTGTTTGGAAAGGAAGGGCAATCCTCAATCCACATATGCACACGCACCCACAACTACGATTCGCGCTTGACTACGGTTTAAAACAACGAACAACAAAAAAGCTATCGCGTTTTTTTAAATCATTCGGGTGCGAAAAATTAAGGAAAGCGAAAAAGATTTTTATTGTTAGATATTGAAAAGAACTTGGCTTGATTGTGACCATTGGAAGTCCTGTTTCGGGGTCCGTTGTGTGAAATTAAAGAAAGAAAAAGATTTTTATTGTTAGATATTGAAAAGAACTTGGCTTGATTGTGACCATTGGAAGTGCGAGGGCTTAGCCATAATTATTGGAGACACATGGGCTTAAGTGTAACTTCGGGAAGTTTAGGGGCCAAACTATGAATTCAGGAGGGGGCTTACTTGGAAAGTTGAGAAGTGCGGGGGCTTAACTAATTAGTGGAGGTTCAGCGGGATATTTGCAATTGTGGGGTGACGTTTGTGCAGCCTAAATTAAGACTGCTTAAATGCCCATCTACTTAAGACTGCTTACATGGCCCATCTACTGGGTTGGCCCAATATCCAAGTTGGCCCGGGAGATGGCTATTGGCTCAATAGTCAGCTTAATATGCAAATTAAATTAAAAAAAGCACAGGGCTGCGCGCGCTGGGGATCGAAACCCAGACCTAAGGTTTGGTTCGTAGGGAACTGACCACTTGGGCTACACAGTCTTCATGCTCTACAATTGCTGACTCAAATATCTGTATATAAGGTAGGATGTTTCCTCTATTCCCAGCTAGAGCTTCGTCCGCGGGCCCCTCCCCCATATTTATTGGAATTTATCTTTTGCATGGGCTCCTGGGTATATACATAAAAAAAACGCAGCAATCTCCATTACGAAATTTTGACATGTCAGGAGCTTGAAGAAGAATCTTTTCGTGACCATTCACACGCCAAACCTTGCCACAACCATCTTCAGATACTGTTACATCGGTCGTCGGAGGCCAAGAGTCAAATTCAGACTTGAACTGTTTCAAATTCTTCAATCGTACGAATTATTTGGGGGTTTTAGTTGATCAGTGCCGCTGACTACTCATCTGCAGCTTCACTTGCGGTTTTTCTTTTATCAAGAGAGGTATTTCTTCTTCGCGTCATTGTGCTCAATACACTCTGTTGTGGGGCCCCTGTTCCAACTACTCTAAAACAGAGTAATTCGGGACCATGTATTCGAATCTTGCGAGCCCTTTTTTATGCGAATCAGCCGTTCTCTCAGACGTCGACTTGCTGTTTCGCCTATCGTGACCAGGCATTCTACTTATTCGTACTCCCTTGGGAGGCTTCGTTCAAGTCCGAGACCTAATCTTCGTTAGTGACCCTTACTATACTATGATTTCCTCAACACGAAGCTCATCCCCTTCGATAGAATGTCCACTCTACTCAACTGCCCCAAGGCTGATTCTCAAGGCTCAACCAAACGCAATGGTGGCCATGAACGTAAGACTCGCGGGCAATGAATCGGGCACGAGATCAAGAACCGATTACGGTATACGTTTGCTCAACTTGCCACGTCGCCATCAGAACGTCTAGTCTTGGCGTTGAACCTGTCTATCGGCAACGAAGGCTTCCACAAGATGTCTACTGAGAGTCTTTATTTTTGCATGTTGCAATTCACAGACTCAGGTGGTAATCTACCACTAGGACGTGGTGCAATGTTTGTTATGGCCTGGACTCAGAATTTTAACAAGCTATGGGGGCGATTCCTAAATTATTATATCTATATGAATTATCTGAGGGAGATACAAGATCATACACATTCAGTATTGACTTAGAAGACGTGATCTCGAAGAATTCATACCATGTCATGAGCCTAATCTTAATTGGATCATCTGATGAACCTCCTTATAAATGAGACTAATCGATATTACCGAATGCAAAGCTTCAAATCAAGAAAGTCAAATCTAACCTGTGTGGATTCAAGGTCTCGCGTCACGAACTGCTGCGTGGTTCCGCGATCTCTTCTCCTTCCGATCTCCAAAAAACACTCTAATCTTGAGGATCAAAAACACCGAGAGAGTCTTCCCCCTTATCCTTTGGTCACCGAGCTTTCACTTCCGAAACTCCTCTACCCTGCTCTTCTGAAGATCCCAAAAAAAAAAAAAAAACCCTTCACAATTGCATGAATGCATCTTTTATAGGTTCATTTGAAATCTTGGGCGGGTCCCCTCTTCTCTCTTGCCAATCCTTCTCCCGTGTTCCCGCCTTTTTATTTTCATTCAGTTTTTTATTTTTAATATAGTTTTCAGTTTTTTTTATTTCGTTTTTCGTTTTTTGATTTTTGATTTTTTTTTAATTTCCTTTTTCATCTTTTTATTTTTCTCAACTTTTAATTTCAGATTCTTTTTTTATATTTTCCAGCTTCTATTTTTTATTTTATTATTTTTTATTCTCCATTTATTATTTTTTATTTTCCTTATTTTTCAGAATTTGTTTTTTATGCTTTTCTTTTTGCTAATTTCACCTCTCCATTTTGTTTCAAGATTTATTTTTATTTATTTTCTGTTTTATTAATATTTATTATTTTTTATTTTTGTTTCTTTCAATATATTTATTTTTATTCTTTCAATTTTCATTTTATCATCATTTTCTCTTTTTTTTTATTTTTATTTGATATTCATCTTCTGTTTTTATTATTATACTATTTTGTTTCGTTTATTTTTTAAGTTAGTATTAATTTCTTGGATAATTATAATAATTAAAAGTTTCAGACATAATTGAATATTTACATATATATATTTTTATTTTTCGAGATTAATCTTTTAATATAGTTAGATCATATCTCTTAACTTTATTTCTTATAAATATATAAATTTTGGAAGAGAAGATGAAATTTTATTTCTTATAAATATATAAATTTTAGATCAAATATTAGGATCTGAACTCTCATAACTTGAATTAACTAAATTAATTAAGCATTGTCAAAATTGAATCAAGCTATTAGGAATGGACATGTCAAATTGTAAAGTGGAGTTTAAATTTTAAATTATTGAAATTAATATCATTAAATCTTATATATAATATTCTGTTTTAAATAATAATTTAAATCTCATGATTTGAAAAAAAATAAATATAATAATAAATATTCTATGAATCTTCTAATTTTTATGCATTAATATTCTATTATATTTGAATTACTTAAAAATAAGAGGGTTTTTAAATTGTTACAAAATTTATAAAAATAAATTATATGAACCAAGGCATAAATCTATTTATAATATATATATATATATATATATATATATATATATAAAGTTAACGTTTAATTTATAAATTACAATTTAATTATAAATTTGAAAAGTTTTAACGTTCACAAGCAAAAATTTATTGTTGAATAAATTTAATTAATATTATATAATAAAAATATTATAATAATATATTTTATATGAAAAATTTAATTAATCTAAAATTTTTAGGTGTATGTCTCGTAATGTTATGTTCGATACGGATAAAGAAAAGTAATTCTAATATAAATTTAATGAAAAGAAATATATGAATTGAAGGATTGATTTAATTTTTATGGTATAAAATAAATAAAAAATAATAAATAAAAAATAGTTAAATTGTTTAATAACCTAGTATAAATAAACAACCAACTAATATTATAAAAAATGTAATTTATTATTTAAATATTTTATCCAATTAGAATATCAATCCATACAATAATTTATTTGAGTCAAAATATAAATTTAAAAATTTTATAAATTTGAATCATCAATTTTATAAAAAAGATTAATAAAACAAAATCTTGAAAGAATAAAAAAAATATAATTCTTAGATTTAAAATTTTTTTTATCATAAATAGAAATTTTGATTTATATTTATTTTTTATAAAAAATTATTTATATTTGTATAATTATTAACATAAAAAATTATAATCATATTTTAATAAAATTTTTCAATTTTTAAGATGAAAAAATTATAGTTAATCTTAATAGAATTTATTTATAATATAATTTAAATTTTTAACTTAATCCTAATTAAATCTTAACAAATTATTAAAAAAATATATCTAAATTAAAAATACATGTTCTAACAGTTAAAAACTACCAAAAATATTAATACTAGTATTTTTAAAAAATATTAATTTTATGAAAGCTAAAAATTATAATTATTTCTAATGATTAAAAAACTGTCACAATATTTACTAAATTAATAAAAATTAAATTTTAAATTTTATATACCATCCCTCTAAATCGAGTGATGAATAATACTATATCTTAAGAAAAGTAGGCTCGATAATGCTCAAAATTTTTCTATCCTATTTGAAAGCAAATTATTCCAATAAAATCTGTTCCCATAACAAAATTATCACCAATATCTATTTTTATGCCAAAATACTCTACCATGCCAATAGATACTACAAAAAAATTAAATTATTGTAACGTTTTATTTTTAACGGTTATAAAAAATTGACACAAAAATATAATTTTTGACAATTTATATTAATTGCTACAAAAATATTTTTAAAAAATAATTGTTTTAGAAATAACCCGTATTACGCTGCCACGCTAATCCTCTTCACTCCATTTCACTCGTTTAGGAACAATTTTCACTCTCTTCTGCTAAGTTAGAGTTGCAAGTTTCAAATTGTATTCACTTTCCATTAACGTTGCAATTTTTTAGAGCTGGATTTTTCTTTCTGATAACAATTTCTCTTCCATTGATACACATGATAGGTTTTTTTCATTTTTATTGAACATCGCCAAATTTTTCCGTAGTTGAATTTGAAAAGCTCCATTTCCTTAATTTTCGTTAGCTTTGAAATTGTTTGCAACGCCAATCCTGATGCTAGGTCTTCTTTCTTAAGATGTGTTTCAATCCTAGATTTAAGTAGCGAAAATTTTGGTTGAAATGCAGATATATCCTTTTGGATTAAACAACAGTACTTTTTCTTTCTTTTATTTTCCCCTTTGACCTTTTAGCTGTTTCCATATAACTTGTCTCCATTTTCATCTTTAATGCAGCCAATATATTATTCATGTGGATCCGGTGGTGGAGGCCGATGTCATGTGAAAACTTTTTAAGCTGCTTTTTCTATTAAAGATTTATTTTGAATTTTCAACTAACGGTTTTAACGTTTACTTAGATGAAATGAAATGATCCTACTAATTTTGATTTCTCAAAATGTTATAAGTTGCATTCTTTCTAATATATGAGCCTTTGTGAATCAAGAAATGAGAAAAAAAAGTAATCTGCAACATCATACTTTAACTTATAAATATTAAAAAAAGCTTATTGTTAGTTAATGTTTATTACATAACACATTCGTTCTTCAACTTATTAATGATATTTAGAAAGTGATTCTTGATTCGGAATGACACAAATTTTAGATAGATTTTTTTTTTTAAGAGTGATAGTTGTAACTATTATTATTGTATCCTTGTTGCCGTGAAGGTTGCATTTTATTGTGTCATTTACCCATGTCTAGTTCTTCAATACATGAGACAGGCTGCTTTCCTTTCAAAGAATTTATCTGCAGTACCTATAAGCTTTTATGCTTCTATTCCAGGTCAGCTAATGTAAATGCTAAGAATAAGAAATGTCTGATAGGCTATAATTGTAAACAACATGGAACAAAGTTATCTGTATTCAGAAGATTGGAAAATGTCCAGTGAATGCTATTGTGTGAATCTTCTAGGTGGGACTTACCAATTTGATTGTTTCAAATGTCTCTGGACTTTCTAAGTAGCAGTATATTGAACTAATGATTATTTAGGGTTCTTTGAATAATCAAATATTTTCTATTCTAGTAACAGGAAATTTGAACTACACTGTGCAATCTTTTTTCTTTCCTGTATCCCAATATGGAGTTATGAACTAATGCCGGCTCTGACAATTATCTTACATATGTTATGGTGATGCTCAGCCAATTGGAATCCAAAACTTTTTGTATGTTATAGGAAGTTAAGTTAGTTTCTCCTACAAATTCTGTTTCTAGTAATTATTATACTTTTATTCAAAGTTTCTTGTTTTGAAAAAGTGATAGCTATTCTTTTGACTCATTTCTTGTTCATATTGTTGTAGTGATCTATCAGATGCTAAATTTGGTGGACAATGCTAAATGCATAATAAAGGCAAGTTGAAAACCCATGTCTTGTGTCTATCTACATGCAAATTTGAATAATATTAAGGATTCTCATGGCTTGACCAATTGGTAGCTAATTAAGTTAATTACCGCTTATGTTTGTTACCAGTATCTTGATTGTTAAAGAATGTGGATCATTCAGCAGTTATATATGGGGTTATGTAAATCATAAACCAACAATAAACAGATACAGATACCCAAAAAGTAGAGGCACTTAGCAAGGACTTGGTAAAACGTGGATTTCGATTTGTGGATCCAGTGATAGTGCACTCTTTCATGCAAGCTACAGGATTAACAATTGATCATATCTTGTGCTGGCAGAAAGACCTTGGAGGCATATTTAATAGACTCTGATTCACTAGCACAGCAGAATTTTCAGTTGGGTTATATAAGCACTCCTGTTTACTCAATTTTCCATACATGTCAACCAAAATAAGACATGACTGTTGTATAATTCTTTGCTTCTTTTTTGTTTTTTGTTTGTTTGAAATTTGGGACTTTTTTTCTTCCTATTCTTTTCCCCCCTTGCTATAGTTGTCTTGCCACCGTTAATAAATGCAAAAAAGAAAAAATGTGTGCGTTGCAATTAGAATGATTATCAGAGTTAAGCCTTTTGTTTATAGAATATTATGTTTTGTATGGCAAGTCACGGTGCCTAGATGTTCAAACATATTTGGTTGCTATTGACAAATTAAGTTCAAAGTTATGCTTTTTAAAAGTTAGTCCATCCTCTTATAAACGTTTATAACTCAAAATAATGTTGTATAAGAAAATACTTGTACTTTGGATAATAATTTTATCATGCTTTTTAAATATTCTTTTAATTACTGTTTATTTTAAAATAAATTTTTATTTTTATTTATTTAAAATCCAAAATAATGTTAATTATTATTTGTCTAAATTTTAAATACTTCACTGGTTATTATACAGAAAGAAATAATAGTACAAGGTGTAACAATTTTTAATGCAGGTAGAAAATTCTAAAAGTTTATAGAAAAATTTGAAAAAATAAATAAATGCTTAAATATGTATATTTTTTAAAATAAAATTTTGTAGTAGTTAAAAACGATGATTAACATATTAAATCTAAAATAAATTTTGTGACAGTTTTTTACATTTCTTAAGGGGTTAAAAACCGCAACCAAAATTTATTCATCATTTTCAGCGGCTAAACAAGAACCATCGCAAATAATTTGTGGCACATGAAAAAGGAGCGTTTTTTAAAACGCGGGTAATAATATTTGTGCGATTAAAAACCGCCACAAAATGCATTTATAACCGTAAGTAGCTACATGGGTAATAATATTTGTGGCGGTTAAAAACAGCCACAAAATGCATTTATAACAGCCAGTAGCCACATCTATTATTTTTGTAGTGAGAGTACATCAAGAAGTAGCGTTTCAAGCAAGAAAATACGTATAAGATTTTATGAAGATGGTTTTTTTTTAGATTAGGCAAAAAAATTAACCCTATATATTAAATATTTATTAACATGATTAAAAAATAGTACAAATAAAAAAATATTCATATATCTTTCTATGACTTAAGTTCACTATCATTAATTTATTATCTTTATAATCATAACTATGATCTGTTGATACAATTTAATTTGTTTATTATAATCACTACCATAAGATTCATTATAAAATATATAGTTTTTATTGATGTAAAAAATAACATGACCACGTAAAGATTTAAATATTTTAATTTTTTTTTTTAAAATCTTATGATCAGTAAAAGAATATAAATACCGTAAGAGATTCGTTCTCTTTTAGGGTCTATCTAGTTTAAATGATGAAAATATCTATGATTATTTATGTATGTTTATTCACTTCTATATATACAAATAGTTTTTCTTAAAATACTCATATTATTAATTTAATTTGATAAAAAAACTATTTTAACTTAATTAAATAAAAATAAAAATAGATATCTTATAAAGTAATTTATTTCATATATACAAATCTTTGAGTTGTAAGGATAATAAAATTGATAACACTTATAAAATGACCAATCTCGTAAAATTAGCCATAAATCATGATACATATTTGATTTATTATCACATTCTTCATTTATATATTACTTTTATACCATTAAAGACTTATTCTTAAAGTATTCTAGAAACTAACAATTAGCAATCAAATATGTACCTGTAAATTTTTCAAAAACTTATCTAGCTTAATAGGTTGTTTATCAAGCTCTTGAACCTATTTAAAAAAGTTATAAAAAAATTCAATAAAATGAATAACATGATTGAACATGAGAATTAAAGTTATCCTTAGCAAAAGAAAAGTTTGAAATAATGAAAAATAAATTAATTAATGTTTTTATTATAAATATATATAAATAAGTTAGTAATTTCAATGAATGAATCTATATACGATGCTTCGTAATAACACATGTTTATAATAAAATTACATGTGATAATAAAATAGTATAGATTGTAAATTAGAAAGCTTAATGATACATCTTAAAAAATTACACATTAAATAAAAAAATCCAAACCTATATGATTAGCATGAAAGCATACAATGTTTTACATTCAATAGCATGAATTAAAGTGATGCAATTTCTTGCACTATCTAAATTTTCTACTATAATCAAATTACTTATTATTACATGCGTAAGAAGAAACTACAAGGCTAAACAATTTCAAAGGAGAAAACAAATGCATTAATTCGCTAATTAGTTTTATTCTATAGTATATACCTTACTTACGTAGATTAATAGAAATACTCTATTCATTCCTATAAAGTTATCTATCTTATTTGCATGGGAAGGAGCATAATATATAAATTATAGAAATTAAGTTTGTAATAGAAGTTAACTTAATAAAAATTGTTGAATAGACCTTAGAATAATTATAGATATATATATGCTTATAAGATTTTCAAATTTATCAAAATATATAAATTATAGAAATTAAGTTTGTAATAGAAGTTAACTTGATAAAAATTGTTGGATAGACCTTAGAATAATTATAGATATATATATGCTTATGACATTTTCAAATTTATCAGGAAAGTGACCAACAAGGTTGTTATAACTCAAGTTTCTGCATTAAGGTGTAAATATTATACAAAATTGTAGCATTAGGTAATCTAATATAGAAAAATCAAATTTATTTAACACAGTTAACTTAATCTAATATAGAAAAATCAAATTTGTTTAACACAGTCAACCTTACAAGTTAGGAGATGCTTTAGATAACCAACATATGTAGGTGCATGCCCGGAAAAAGTATTGCTATACAGATTTCTGGATAGGTATAAAATAAAACAATTAATATGGTATAAAATAAAAATTATCAAAATAAATATTTTTAACAAGAAATTTATATTGTATCAAGATTAATTATGTGCCTAACTCAGCTAGTATATTTCCTTAAAGTTGTTTGCAGAAATATTTTTCAAGATCAAACATTTTAACATTCATATTACTAGAAAAAAAGATGAAAGCTATAACATAATAAAACAACTTAATATATAATAAGTTATAAGATCTAAGTATTTCAATCTCCCAAGCTTTAATGCAAGTGAGGTTAATTCTAATTTCAATGATATAAAAAACAATGATGATAAATGATTTTGATTTTATTTAAAATTTTAATTTATTGAAAGGATCCGTACTAGGTGAAGAGATTTAGGAATGAACTTTATCTTCCATAGTCAAGAGAGTGAAAAGGAATAAAGGATCATTTATAAAAACAAAATATATCTTTTTAAATATTTTTGTAGCATTAATATAAAATGATAAAAAAAATTGCCTATTTTTAATAACCATTAAAAAATAACTGCCTATTATTATTTTTAAGTGAATCTTAGTTAAATAATTTAAACAAATTCTAACAAATTAAAAATTAAATTAATTAAAAATTAAATTAATTAAAAATTAATATAAATTATAATGAAATAAATATCATATTTTTTAAAATACTATGATTTTTTATGAAGATCTTTTTGATTTGTGCAAATTAAAATCACAATCTTATTTGACTTTTTTTTTAAATGCATTTAATTGGATTTAAAAATCTCTTTTATCTCTTTTAACCTTCCCCTTTTTAATAAATCTTTTTTCAAAGTTACATCCTTCTCTAAGTGTATTTGATCTTGCAAGGTGGTAGCCAGATTCATATTATTCTTCTCTTCTTGAAATTGAATCGTCCTCGAGTCTTTATTATCATCTTTCCTGACAACAAGTAATACTCGAACTACATAAGGAATAAGACTTTCTTTAACATATTTGTTATCCATCAAATCTCATACATGTCCTTGAATTTTCTAAATATTTTCTGTTTGGTACAGTATCTTAGATTATTTGGTAACGATGCTCCAAATATAAAATCAACTTGATGTTCTATCCTTCTAACTGAAGGTATACAGGTGGAAAATAAGCTTTTTACATCGGTTGTTATAGATTTTTTACATCGGTTATTTGGATGGTGTTGAAGCGGGCGATATAGAAAATAAGATTTTTACATCGGTTCTGAAACCGATGTAAAAAGTACACTTTCTACATCGGTTGGACTTATAACCGATGTAGAAAGTCATACTTTCTACCTCGGTTAAGGCCACAACCGATGTAGAAAGTGTACTTTTTACATCGGTTATAATCTTAACCAACGTAGAAAGTTCATTTTTTTTAAATGTTCGTTTTGTTTAGGTATGCTACCGTATTATTTATTCATGTTAATCACCAACAGACAATACAAAATTCACATAATCTATATATTTAAACTAAATACATCATTATTTATTATCAAATTTTAATTTACAAAGGAAATAACTTAAAATTACGTCAAGCAAGTGTTGAAAGTTGAAAAAAAAAATGTCGTAACCAGCCATGTACCTGTTGAAAACAGAGAAAAAATGGTTGAGCGGTGACCAAACGGTGTCCTAACGGAGGTACAACAGTAGTCGAACAACAACACAGCACAGTGGTAGCCAAATAAGAAGCTTGAAAATTATACAATACAACCAAAACGAATGTAAGTTTCAATTATAATAACAGAATGAGATGTATAAATAACAACAAAGATGACTTCAAACCTTAGGGTGCGCGACGATGACTTTGAACGGAGGAAATGGTTGCAACGGCAACGACAACCACGAACGTAAGAATGGAGTGCAACGACGAACAAAGAGAGGGATTTACGACAATGACTAAGACGTAAAACGAAAATAGAGAGAATAAGCTTCCAAACGAAACTAGGGGTTTTGGAGAATGAGGTTAAAGATTTACTAGTGAAAAAAATAAGTGATAAGGGAAGACATTCTACATCGGTTGTTTCTTATAACCGATGTAAAAAGTACTTTCTACATCGGTTGTTTTGTAACCGATGTAGAAAGTTTAAAAAAAATCCACTTTCTACATCGGTTGTTATGTAACCGATGTAGAAAGTTTGAAAAAAAAACCCACTTTCTACATCGGTTCAAAAGAGAACCGATGTATAAAGTACTTTCTACATCTAAGTTGTTTTGTAACGATGTAAAAAAACTTTTCTACCTCGGTTCTTTTCTGAACCGATGTAAAAAGTTTACATTTATTTACAAAAATGCCACCGCGTTTTTTTTATATCGATTTCTAAACAACCGATGTAAAATCCTGTTATAGAAACCTATTTTTGCACTAGTGGTAAACTTGATGGTACCACATTAGACAAGACATCTTCATATATCTCCTTAGCATTCTTATTTTTTCTTATTCCTTTAGTTTCTTTCATAACCATATTCACTTATTGTATTTTATGATGTTCATCCTTTTGTTCCATGTTATGTATAAGATCTTGAAAACATGAAACTTACATATTTAAATAAGAGACATTATTGTCACCTCTACTTGAAGAAACACTTTTACTATGATTTTCTTTTATAGTTTTGAAAAATCTATAACCTCCATCATGCTCTTTATAATTTGAAATTTCTATTTTTCTTGCTTTGACTTCTCCTTTAGTTCTTCTTTCATTACTAGGCTCACTTGAATTTAGTCTTCTATGCATCATTTGAATATTTTACAGTTTTGTTGTGTAACTTTGTTTACCACAGGATCCAATTATTGCAAAAGTCCTTTTATATTCTTATGAAGCAAATTTTCAATTTGGTTCATAAATTCTTGTATTTGGAGAGCATTTAATTTAACACCCTAATAATGACACTCCTTCTACGCTTAAGTTATATTTCAGATTCACTATTAGTTTTATTAACATCTTTTTCTTGGAAATGAATTCATGTGAATCTCAAGTGTCTCTTGTATCCCTTGTGACCTTCCTCTTCTCAATGAATCTTCTCTCAAAGTTACATCTTTCTCTAATTGGATTTGATTAAGTTAGGTGGCATCCTGGTTTATATCATTCTCCCCTTCTTGAAATAGAGTCATCCTCAACTCTTCATTATTGTCTTTCTTAAGGATAAGTAATACTGGAACTACACAAGGACTAAGACTTTCTTTCACTTATTTCTTGTCCATCAAATCTCAAACTTGTCTTTGAATTTCCTTAATATCTTTTATTTTGGTACAATGTCTTGAATGATCTAGTAATAATGTTCCTAATATGAAATCAATTTGATGTTCTATCATTCTAGTTAGAGGTAAACTTGGTGGTATCGTATTAGACCAGACATCTCCACACTCTTTCACATTGTTTATCTTCTCAACATTCTTATTTTCTCCCCTTCCTTTAGTTTCTTTCACAATCATACTTACCTATAATATTTCTTGATGTTCATCCTTTTGTTCAAGTTTTCTATAGGATCTACTTTTCCTTCTCCCTTAGTTTTACTTTCATCATTATACTTTCTTGAATTTAATCTTCTTGCATCCGTTGAATATTTTTGCAGTTTTGTTGTGTAACTTTATTCACCATATGATCCAAGTGTTGAAGAAATCCTTTTATCTTTCTATCAAGTAACTTTTCAATTTGCCTCATAAATGTTTGTACTTTGGAGAGCATTTAATCCTTGTTCATTTATTTCTTTGCATGTTAGTAAACTTATTTTTTGTTTTTCCCTTTTTTCAAACTTTCTTCCAATATATTTTTCATAAATTTTTTCAAGACTCTTTCTATTTATTTATTTTTGTCTCACTTTTTTATTTTAAACTAAACACTTTTTATAATGATAATAAAAAGTTATAAAAGGATAGATAACATTTGATTTTCAAGAGAAGAAGCTCTGATGCTAACTAATATGATTCACCCCTCATGAAACGAATCGAATTGCGGAAACATTATTTTGGAACATATTGGGAATCAAGATAGAGTAAAGAAACCTAAGACAAACTACAACCTACCATAAAGTACCAAAGCTATCAAAGAGGAATGTAACCCTAATCGCTACCTACCAAAAAAACTAGTGTTATCAAGAGTAGTTCTTTATCCCAAAACCAAGGAAATCAACTTACATTAAGGTGAAAATTTTCAAAGAGAAAAATTGTTATTCATTGTCACAATTGAAAGTATGAAGGGATGACGAATCCGTAAAATAAAATAAAATTTAAAATTGATAAAAATGTGAAGCCACTGCTAAATCTTTGTTTTTTTTTTTTGGAAAAATTTGAAAAAACTGGAAAGAGCTCTAACTTCGAGAGCCATTTACGAATAGAAAAGGTGCAAGCATCCTATTTGTCCATTCCTATGAAGGTACCTAAAGATAAACATGAAATTTTAAAATAATTTTGAAATTTTTTTTTTTATCCCTTTCAATATGAAAACTAAATATTTAAACTACTTATATACAAGAGTTTATATATGTAAAATAATAAAATAAAATATGTATGAAAAATAGTTTGACAAAATGGTTGATCGTGCTTCTACATATTCTCCTCTTCAATGAAAAATAATTATGAAGAAAATTTATTTGAAATCAAATTTTGAAAGAAAATTAGGAGATTTTTAATTAGGAGATATTTTTGGATTTTGATATTAAATATTTTTATATTTAGTTAATCTTCTAAATGCACATATGTACAAGGTCTAAAATAAACAATGGTTGCATTAGAACCTATTCATAAAATACCAAACGTTAGAGTATGCTACACGTCTGTATTAAGAGTTTATCACATGAGATTCAAAATTTTAAAAGATTAAGGTTTTAGTTCGTGATATTAAAAAATTAAGACGATATTTTTATTGAGAAATATTTTTATTTAAATATATAACATTTAAATATTATTTAAATAATTTTTCTGAACCCACATATACATGAAGTTCGAGATAAGTGAGGATTACACTGGAACTAATACGATTCTTAAAATACTAAACAATATGTATTAAGAGTTTGTTCCGTGAAGTTTAGAATTTTAAATTTATTGTAATTAAAATAGGTGAATTCTAAGTTAAAATATTTTATTATCATTGTTAATTTAGAAATGATTGTAAACACTCAATTATGTCCGAGATCCCATTTTTAAATTAATTAGTAAATAAAATACAATAAGCATAGAAATATTAAAACAATAAATAAAGCGAGAATGAAAAATAAATGAAAACAGGAAAAACAAAGATTGCAATCAAAGAAAAATAAAAAGCATTAGAAAAGATATGAGAGAAATAAAAACAAAAATATTAATAAAACGGAAAGTAAAAAAAAAAACAAATAGAATTAATAGAAAGAAAGCAGAAATAAATAAATAAAATCTGATCTAAAAATAATAAATAAGTAAAATAAAAATAATCTGAAAAAAAAACAAAAAAGTCATAAGGAAAAATATGAAAAATAAAAAATAAAAAATTATTAATTAAAATCATTAATAAAAATAATAACAAAAAAATAAGAATAAATAAAAAAAACAAAACAAAAAAACATATATAAAAACTGAAAAACAGATTTAAAAAACTGAAAAATAGAAAAACATATATAAAAACTGAAAAACAAATTTAAAACAAAACAAAACAAAAAAAACTGAAAAAAACAGATTTAAAAAACTGAAAAACTGAAAAACAGATTTAAAAACAGAAAAACAGATATAAAACGAAAAAAATTTAAAAACGGAAAAAACAGATTTGGAGGCAGCATCTACTCTCTAGTTTACCAAACTCGAAGACGAGTTGTAGAATCATCCAAGGTCGTAGTGTGATTCTGAAAAAAAAAAACACACTCCACTCAACTGTGGTCCGCAAAGTGCCGCAGCAAAATAAATTAAAGATGAAGCCTTCTAAGTCTTTGTGAGTGTATTAGAGCCGCGCCTGATATGGCATTACATACTGTGGAACAGATTCACAATCTTGGAATTATTCCCGAAATCACCATCTAGTTAATAGGCACGAGGTTTAGTTATGGAGTAATGAAAGTTACCCCTTGCATGTATGATTTCTCGACGTAAAGGGGCCATGCAAAAAGATAGATTCCATTAAATCTGGGGTCCACAGACGAAGCTTTGACTAACAGAAGGGAAACTACTTCATACACATATACGGTTCGTGTAAATTATGGTGCATGAAACGGCGTAGCTCAGGTGGTTAGGCACAGGGTACGTGATCCTGGAGCTGCGTGTTCGATCCCCCCACATACAACATTTTTAATTTCCCAAACGAACATCTTCCATATTCTAAACAGTATTCCTTTCACTTTTTATTTTTAATTTCCCAAACGAACATCTTCCATATTCTAAACAGTATTCCTTTCACTTTTTATTTTTAATTTCCCTAATTTCCCAAAACGAACATCTTCCATATTCTAAACAGTATTCCTTTCACTTTTTCTTCCAATTTCAACTTAAGCTTGTTAGTTCAAAACTAAAATTTAACTCTTCACTCAAAAAATTTATTCCTTCTCCATCAAGACAAATGAATTTTCCTTTTTACTCAAATTTATTTCTTTTCCATCAAAACAAAAATTTTTCTTTTACTCAAAAAATTTATTTCTTTTCCATCAAAACAAAAATTTAACCCTTTTTACCCAAAAAAATTGTTTCTTTTCCTTCAAAACAAAAATAACTCTTTACTCAAAATTTTTTTTCCTTTTCCATAAAAAAAAAAATTCAACTCTTCACTCAAAAAATTTATTCCTTCTCCATCAAGACAAATGAATTTTCCTTTTTACTCAAATTTATCTCTTTTCCATCAAGACAAATAAATTTCCTTTTTACCCAAAAAATTTTTATTCCTTTTCCATCAAAACAAAAATTTAACCCTTTTTACCCAAAAAATTTGTTTCTTTTCCTTCAAAACAAAAATTTAACTCTTCACTCAAAAAATTTATTCCTTCTCCGTCAAGACATATAAATTTTCCTTTTTACTCAAATTTATTTCTTTTCCATCAAGACAAATAAATTTCCTTTTTACTCAACTTTATTTCTTTTCCATCAAGACAAATAAATTTCCCTTTTTACCCAAAAAAAAATTTATTCTTTTTCCATCAAGACAAATAAATTCCTTTTTTTTTACTCAAAAAATTTAGTTCTTTTCCTTCAAGACAAATAAATTTCTCTTTTACTTAAATTCGTTTTAATTTTTCTTCTCAAAAATCAAAATCAAGCCTAACACTTTTCCTTGAAATTTCAAATCTAGCTCACTTTATCTCAAATCAAACATAAGTCTTTTTCCTCAAGTGTCAAATAAAGTGTTTCATTCGAATCAAAATTCTTCTCCTCAGATTTCCATTCAAAAATAATAAAATTAAGTTCAATTCCTTCGCTTCAATTTTCAAATCAAGTTCATCTTGTTTTGGTTTTCGTTACTTTCCCTCATCTTTCAAAATCAAGCTCTTTTTAATCAAGTTTAATTCCTTTTTAGGATTGGGTCAAACCCAAACATTTTCTTTCTGTTTCAAATCAATCAAATTCATCAATTCTAGGTCTCACGCAATAAACCCTAAGCATGAACTGGTAGCTTTTTCCACTGTTTGATGCTTAGGAATTCATATGGGTCCCAAGTGCAGCCGTAGTTGTTTTGGACCCTGTGCACATGTGGACCAAGAATCCTTTTGTAGATGATTTCAATAAAAATGTCACTTTAGAATCTCTAAGTCTCACACGACGAACCCTAAGCACGAACTGTTAACTTTTTCCGCTGTTCGGGGTTTAGGAATTCGTATGGAATCCCAGTGCAGCCGTAGTTGCCTTGGATCCTGTGCATATGTGGACTAAGGATTCTCCCTAAAAATATTTTAAAATACTCTAGTCATTTTCAAATACCCCTTTTCAAGCAAGCTTCGAAGGTCAAACCTTCAAGCACTATTCGTTTTTAAACACTCCTTTTTAAACACTTTCGAAGGTCAAGCCTTCAAATCGAACCAGAACTACGTAAGCCTTGAGTTTCCCATTGCACCGGGGAATACGTAGGAGCATGATCAAGTCCTGTCAGGCTGACCTCCATCAACCTATTTTCATATTAATTAAGGGATCAAACTATTTTCAAATAATCACACACTCAGTTTAAAGGTACTGTTCCTCGGAACAGGCGAGTGGGGTGCCTAACACCTTCCCTACTCGTAACCGACTCTTGAATCTAAATCTCATCCTCAAGTTAGGATTTTTCCAAATCTTTTTCCCTTAAAATAAAATTTGGTGGCGACTCCACACATCAAATAAATTCATTTTTAAATTTTAGCGAGTTCGTCATCTCGTCGGAATTGCGGTTGCTACAAATGGTGACTCCGCTGGGGAATATTAGAGAGTCAAGCCCAACTAAATTGAGTGTGTTTTATTTCGATCTCTTTCCTGTTTATTTGCATGATTCATTTATCTGTTTATCTATTTGTTATCTGTTTGTTTATTCATTGTATAACCCTAGAATAGACAAACAATAAATTGCCACATATATATCTGTACAATTTCCCCAATTGTAGGTATCCCAAATTTGTGTGCCCTCGTACATTGCATGTGCATTTATCATGAGTGGGGCCCTATACCCGGGTCTGAGTGCAACCTAGGATAGAGGGATCTAGTGGTGTCACTTTGGGGCTTACGTCCTGTTTGACTATCACGAAAATTCCGGCTAGAGTGCGTCCTATTTGTAATGCCCTACAACGGTAGCTTTTTCCTACAGTTGTGGCAAACATTGCAGACTGAAACTTGGCTCTAGTGACCTCTTATACCAAGATTACTGATCACCTTATGAGAGGTTCACATATTGAAGGCTATAGACCCTTAGGACAGGTCACCTACAATAGGATGCAAGGAGGGCACACACCCCTTTCATGATACTCCGTTCATATATCGCTCACTCACAAGCATTTGAACCAAATCACCCGAGAAGGCAAAGAAAAGGGGAGGAGAAGTCTGAAGTTGGGGAAATACAAAAAGAAATAAAAAAATCAAGCAAAAGAAAGAGGAACCAAACAACAATTAAAAAAAATCAAATTAAGATAAAAATCAAGAAAATCAAGTTAGAAGGAGAAAAATTCCTAGGAAAAATTAGAAAAA
Source organism: Canavalia ensiformis (assembly GCA_026541065.1). Taxonomy (NCBI): domain Eukaryota; kingdom Viridiplantae; phylum Streptophyta; class Magnoliopsida; order Fabales; family Fabaceae; genus Canavalia; species Canavalia ensiformis. The sequence goes on from JAMKYM010000798.1 coordinate 475,152, forward strand.
TAATTTCTGAAAACATTGAAAATATAAAAAGATTCAAAATAAAGCTTAAAATGATGTTTTAGAAATAGGGAAATTAGAAAAATACTTTTGAAAATACTAAAAATATAAAAAGATTCAATAGGTAAAGGAAATTTCAAAAACCTAAAGAATACTATTTTAGAAAAGTTTTAACAAACCTTTTTCAAACAAAACCAAAGGTTTTTAGCAAAATACCAAAATTCATTACACAAGATTGTTAAGAAGTTAAAGGTATATAAATAAAGAAACACTCCATTGTTTTCGAAACCCTCAAAATATCAAAAAATTATTTGTGCATAGCATGCATTCATCCACCCATTCATTCATAAATCTATCATCAAAAAAAGATTTCAAAAATCATTCCATACTCATTAAAGCATTAACATTTTATCATTCATTCAAATTATTTCTTAAAGAAATTAATTTTTAACTTTAACAGAAAAATTGGAGAAAGACAGCTTCCTCAACATCCTTATAGAACCAGATCACAATCAAGAATCATGGATGAGCTGGAGAGACAAAATGAGAAACTGAGGAATGAGGTCAAGTCACTGAAGGAGCAGATGGCCAAGCTAATGGAGGCCATCCAATTGTCAACACAGAAGGGCCTTTCGAGAGAACCAAATGACTCATTATACCCTCCTGGCTTCACTCCACCAAACCCTTCACCATTAACCATACCTCCGCAGACCGAAGGGGTTCATTATGGGTTTCCTCATGCGCATGCACACACACTAACCCAAACACAAGCCCAAACACACAACCTACCTCCAAACACCATTCCACAAAATTACCAAACAGTCGTTGGGGGAACGCACCCTATGTTCACCCAAGGGCCTCACCATGTGTACATACCATCTTCTCAACCTCACCACATGCATGAGGAATACCCAAGCCATTCTTCGACTGAAGATACAGAAAAATGGAAGGGTCTAGAGGACATAATCAGGGCAATCGAAGGGAGCGCTTATGATGCTAAAGATGCAGCTGATCTGTGCTTGGTTCCAGATGTGGTAATCCCTCCCAAGTTCAAGGTTCCTGAATTCGAAAAGTATCAAGGAAATAGCTGCCCGAAGAGCCACTTGGCCATGTACTGCAGGAAGATGTCTCCCTGCATGCACGATGATAAGCTGCTTGTCCATGTCTTTCAAGACAGCTTAACTGGGGCAGCTACAACTTGGTACACTCAGCTAGAGCAGACCCACATTCGTTCATGGAGGGACCTAGTAGATGCATTTCTCAAACAGTACCAATATAATATGGAGATGGCTTCGGATAGAACCCAACTCTAGAACATGGCCAAGAAGGGAGACGAGACCTTCAAGCAGTACGCTCAAAGATGGAGGGAGTTAGCTGCTCAAGTACAACCTCCACTATTCGAGAAAGAGCTGGTCAGCATGTTTCTTGACTCACTCCAAGATCCTTTCTATGACAAGATGATCGGCAGTATGACCGCAATATTGGAGAAAGGATCGAAGGTGGCATGCACCGTGGGAGGATTGCCCACAAACCTACAAGGGCAGTCAACACTTCCAATGCGATCTGGGAAGAAGAAGACAGGCGAGACCTGCAACATGGCTTTTGGTCAAGGCCAATACACCCCTCATGTGGCACCTTATGGTCCAGTTGGTTACCAACCATCACTATACACACCCTACATACCATATCCTTACATCGCCGCCACCTACCAAACACCATACCCTCCAACTTACAACTATCCAACACAAATCCGGCCACTAACACCATATACGGCCCAAACACAAACCACGAGCCAAAATACCAACCAAAGCCAGAAAAAGGAGAAGAAGCCTATCCAGTTCGACCCTATTCCAATCTCCTACACCGAGCTGCTACCTCGTCTAATTCAAAACTCGCTAGTGGCTCCTTATCCTCTAAAGCCTCAAGAACCACCATATCCTAAATGGTATGATGCAAACGCCAGATGCGATTACCATGCAGGATTCATTGGCCATTCCACAGAGGATTGCCCAGCGCTGAAATGTAAAGTGCAAAACCTGATTGATGCGAAATGGCTGGATCTCGGGAGACTTGCTCCTAACGTAGAAAACAATCTGTTACCAAATCACGAGAGCCCATCGGCTAGCTGAAAGAGATGGGAGCAGCACAATGAGTTTCTTTGTACAAATTGAGATTGAGGATACTCATCCAAAAATTGTTGTACTTTCCAGAGTCAATCTTTTGTAAATAAATATAAATGAATAAATACAAAATTACATTTTTCACATTTCCTTGGCACGTGCCTCACATTGTTGGCTTTACTTTTAAAAATTTACCACTCCTTTTTCATCACTCAACCTATTTTCTTATTCCTACACCCAAACAATAAATACCTATTGGTGACAATGCCAGTATTGTAATAAAAAATCTTGAACGTCAGATTAATCAAACTCAAAAGAGAAAAACCCAATGAGGAAGCAGAATAAACAACGAGGGATTCTAGATCACCATTCAAAGCGTCTTGTTAAATAAAATATTCCGCTGGAATCAAGTTTAAATCCAGGCAAAATTTAGGGATGCAAAATAAGATCCGCTGAATTAGAAACCAAAATGACCCCGGCAAGGTCGATGTCTGACAAAGGAGAAGACCCGCTGGATTAAAATAAAAAAATAATCTAGGCAAAATCAAGGTTAAAACATAAAATTCAAGAAAAAGAAAGGCCCGCTGGATTAAAAGCCCTTAGGGCCAAGGTGGGCTAGGGCTAACCCATGGGCCAGCCCTTCCATAAAAAAAAAACAATACATTATATATGCTTCGAAGATTCTCACAAGACCTTTTATATAAGCATTACAACTATCACAAATATATAACCCTTCCATAAACAGAAAATTCTTATTACTGTTAATGTAATTATAAGTATCACAAAATCTAGTCAGATACATACCTTTTCTCTTTAAAGAAAAATAATGTAGGTTATGGTCCCTCCTATGAAGCTGCAAGTTAGGATATCTCTTAAAACCATTGTGGCAGATCTCACACACAAACCTGTTAGCAGCTAAAAGGGTTTTGGGATAAGGCAATGACTTCAACATCAAGGTCTAAAGCACATAGTCAATTAATTGAACCAATTCTAGTTTAAGGAATCATAGGATAAAAAAAAAGAAACTATACCAAATTAAGCAGAGAAGCATGATCTTAAATGATGTTATATTGATTGTACATTATACTATATTAGAAACAAATTGAGTCAAAAATCAAAGAAGATATCCAAAAAGATCAATATCTAAAATTGACACTAATATGGATCTAAAAAATCAATCTTCATTCTTCAATTTCTCATTATTCTTCAATATCATCATCTTCTAGATGCATGTTTAGCTCCTCTATTCCATGACAAATAGATGTACAATCATCTTCATCTAAAAATCACAATCAATAAAATCATAATTAAATAATCAATCCCAATATAAATAATTAAAAGTAAATTAGAATATAAATATTATGTAAATATTACCATTAGAATCTAAAAGAAAACCATGTAACCAATTTCTGGTGAAAATAAGCATTTGAACATTCTTTGGAAATGTAGAACTTCTATATTTAGTAAGCACACGTCCACCAATACTAAATGTAGATTCTGATGCAACTGTAGTGATTGGAATACTTAATACATCACGTGCCATAATAGCAAGTGTGGGAAATCTCTTTTCGTTGATCTTTTGAACTCCAACACATCTAAATCTTCATTATCATCATAGTCAAGGGGTTTATCTTCCAAATAAATGTCTAATTCACTCTTTCCAACATTACATTTAGTTTGATTTTGGAACCTTTTAAACTCCTACAACATATAATACTTTAATTAGCTAAGCAAAAAATAAAATATAAAACTATGACTATAAGTTAAAAAAGTATCTTGAACACCTTTGATCTCTTGTGCCTACTCCCTTCTTCACTTGACTTATCCAAAACATTAAAATCACCAAATGATTGAGATTCAGAAGGGGATGCTCGAAACAACGTACATATTCATCATAAAGTTTCTCAAACTTTTCCCTCACATCTTTAACCTTATCTTCAGAGGTTGTTTGCTCAAGTTTGGTATAACAAAAGTGTACAAAATCAAGTTTCAAGTGAGGGTCAACAATGGCTCCAAAAGCCAATACCACACTATACTCTTTGCAATACTTGTCAAATTTTCTTTTCATACTTATTGACATTTCCTTTATCACCACATCATCATTCAACAAATTTTCATTTAGCATGCATTCAATCTTCCAAACTTGCAAAAAATACAAGTTAGATGTTGGATATGATGATCCTGATATCATATTTGTGGTATCATAGAAGGGTTCTAAAAATTCACACATTTTCTCTCCCCTTCTCCATTCTTCATCTGATGGACAATTTTTATAATTTGTATCTGTCACTCTAAGAATATCAAATGCTTTTTCATATTTTAGTGCACTTTCAAGATCAAATATGTTGAATTCCATCTAGTTGATACATCTAACCTCAATCCAATACTAGCATCAATGTTTGCTTCTTGCACACAAGCTTTAAATTTAATCATCCTCCCATCTGACCCTCTCACATACTTAACACTCTCCCTGATTTTATGAAGAACTTCATTTGCCACTTTCAAACATTCTTGAACAATTAAATTAAGAATGTGAGCAGAGCATCGAACATGAAAAAAAATCACCATCACACAATAAGCCATTTTCAAACAAATATGAGCTTTCAGAATACTTTGCATACTATCATTAGAAGAAGCATTGTCCAAAGTGATAGAAAACAATTTCTTGTTAATTCCCCAATTCTTCAAACAATCAAATAGGATGGCTTCTAATTCAGATCCAGTATGAGGAGGTTTCATTCGACAAAAATTAAGAATTTTACTAACTAATTTCCAATTATCTTCCACAAAATGTGTAGTCAGACAAATATATCCTTCAGTGGTAGAGGCTGTCCATACATCAGATGTTAAACATATTCTATTGGGAATTGTAGACAAAACTTGCTTCAGTTTATCCTTCTCTCTAATATAAACTTTCTTAATATCTGACACAACAGTATTCCTAGAATGCATCACAACATCTGGATTTAGATACTTTATCCATTTTTTGACCATGTCATATTCAACAAAATTAAATGGTAGATCATGCTTAATTATAACTTGTGCAAGAAGGTTACGATGCATCTTTTGATCAATTTTTTTGGTGATAGACTTTTGGTTAGACACCATATCATCCATGTTCGGATTTGATTTTGAAAGCTCTTTACAACTAGAAATATGACGATTTAAATGTGAAGTCCCATAATACGTTTGGTCTTTGGATTTTTACCAACTACAAAATCTTTGCCACAATAATTGCATGCAGCTTTATCACAACCATCCTTATCTTTTCCAATTTTGGAAAAGAATTTCCTCACAGATAAAATTTCCCTCTTGGTTGACTCGGTATTTTCAGAAAAATGTAGGAGTTTTAGAAACTACTTCATCTTCAATATTTTGATTCGCAGATGCCATTCTAGAAATCTATAAATAAAAATAATTTTTCAAGATTCACCAACTGACAATAATAATAATTGACATAAATTATGATGGTATTAGTATCTATATAATTAGCTTTCACTTACTTGGAATGGTACGTACAAGGATAGCCTAAAGACAACCTTAATCAACTTCAATTATAATGATCTAACAACCTGCATATTTTGTGAGAGAAATAAATAATTATTTTTGAGAAAGGAAATAAAATTTTACTATGATGATATTAAATTATATCAACGTTAAATAATTAAATTATAATCAATTATAATAACCTTCAATTATAATCAATTAATGTCCCATGTTACCATTCATAATTAAATTATATCATCAACATTTCTTTCTAGGAATATTTTATGTAATGATGAAAGTTTACTCTTTAATAAATTAGGAACATTTCTTTCTAGGAATATTTTATATAATGATGAAATTTTACTCTTTAATAAATTAGGAACTTCTATAACATTTTTTCACTCCAAAAAGTTAACTAACATTAGAAAAAATAAATTAATTTAATTAAAATATATTCTAGTATTATTTTTATAATTATTATAAAAATTATATCTTATAAATTTGAATTTATTAATAATATATCAAAATTAAGTTATAAAAAAGTCATCATTTACTAAAATAAAATTGTATCGGTGTTGCAATATCTACATTAATATAATTTTTCTATTAAAAAATAAATTATTAATATGGACTTAAAATTTATATTAACATATAATATATTAAATCAATATTAAAATTAAATATATTGATAATATATTAATGTTTTCTATTAACAAATATTATTTATTAATATAATATATTATACAAATTAGTATAAACTAGTATATTAATAATTTAGTTTTTATTAAAAAATATATAGAAATTAATCTAAAATTAAGTCATTGTAAATTATTTTGACTCATATCCATATAGATGGACATATAATTAAGAGCATCAATCAGTTTATCGAGGGACTAATATTTCATCGAGTTCTGAATCAAGAAAAATTAGTGGGGTCGCTGGATTCAAAGTCCAGAGTGCTAACCACTACACCATGCAACCTTGTTTGTCTTTGACTTGACAAAATTTATGTGTAATATAATTATATCCTTCAAATCTCAATTTAAATTTAAAAAACAAAAATTAAATAACAGAAAATATATAATTTTTATTAATAATTAATGGGATATATGCACACATACGCTTTCTTTCTCCATAGAAAACTATGTGTCTCGAAAATGAAAATAAAAATAAAATACAATCTTACATGTTATTACAAATTAACTAGAAGGTGTTGATAAGATAATTATTTAGTGGCTAAAATTTAACATCATATAATTGTACAGATACATTCATATTTATTTTAGGAACTTTACTCATTTAGCTCCTGTAACGTATACCTAAACATCTTAATTAAATTCGGATGACATATTTTGAAGAACTTTCCCATCATCTTTATCATTCATTTAATCCAACAAGAAAACTTTACTCCTAAAAGAATCTTAAGGGAAACGTCAAAGTTATTTAACCAATTAATAAATGAAAGTTAAATAACCCCTCTCAGAAAACAGTCCAATAAATAATTGATGGTAGACATTCAAAGTGTATAATTTGTTTCATAACATTGGATTTCTGACAATGGTACCACATAATCACACAAGGAACAACACAATCCAATAAGCCATCCTATTCCTATATTTGCAAGCCGCCTCTCACTTTGTGTGTATCTCTAATGTATTGCTATAATGGTGGTAGATGGTAGGCTACACTATGCACCCCAGTCAAACCCACAAGTCTTGACCCAATTTAGTTTTCCATGGTCAAACATATGTTCAGTTTCCAAGACTTTTTTGTTTGTGATTACAAGCCTTTACCATAAACTCATGCATCAATTCCCTCCTTTTCTCTCTCTCTTTTCTATATCACTTTTTTGACTCTTGTCTCTTCTTCTTATATCATGGTTTCACCTCTCACCAACATAAATTCAGAATTATTCTTGATTCAGGTACTGCCACAGATAAAAATCAGAAGCCGGTGGTGTCTGAGATCATAAAAAAATATTTCAGTTATCTATTTATTAGTGGGGAGCAAGCTCAACTACAATGTTTTTATTACATAGGAGCCTTAAAGTTCTTGTGTTCTACGCATGACATTGTTTTTTCTTCCTGTAGTTTTGCACAGTTTCTATCTATCAGATCAAGGATCGTTTCTGGTTTGATCTCAAGTAACAAGTCTAGTTGTAATAAGGAGCTGGTTAATAATATATGGGTATGATCCAAAGCTAGAATTATTCCAAAAGTGAATTGATTCTTAAATTTATTGCATAACTTCCAAATGAAGAATCTGCATTTGGGTGTTCTGTTATATTGTTGTTATATATTATATTTGTTTTATTAACTTAAAGTCAACCATCTGATCTATACATATAAAGAAACAGTCCCACCCATTGTTATCCTATTCATATCCACAAACTTTCATACATTTGCAATTCTATTCACAGGTCACAGTCACAGCAACACTAAGAGATTGTGCTCTCAACTTGAGGGGAAAAATCTCAGAGCTATAAACAGGTCAATACCAAACGCCACAAACCCATATAAATAGTATGAAATTTATCAAAATTAATTTGAAAAAATATGCTCTCGTCATTGCAAACAAAAACATACCCAGGTCCTGCGATGTATCAAAATTAATCTAAATGTCTGTTGCAATCCAAGATCCTGCGATGGATATCCCAAACAGAGCACAGATTAGAAATCGAAGAGTCCGCAGTTTTGTTAAATCAAAGAAAGAACAAGAGTAAACAGAACACAAATTAGAAATCGAAGAGTACGCACTATTGTTAAATCAAATGAAGAACAAAAGGAAGCAGAGCACAAATTAGAAATCGAAGAGTATGCACTATTGTTAAATCAAACGAAGAACAAGTGGGTATACGCAGTAGCAGGTGTATGTACCCAGTTTGGGAATTAGGGTTCTTCAGTAAATTTCTCGTGACAAGTTTAGAATACGCTCGTGGCCTCGGTAAATCAGAAACAACGTTTTACAGATTTTTTTTTTCAGGGTCAGGGTTGACCCATGGATTAAGCCTATTTGATCCATATATTTTACGGCTAATTTTGTTAAGGCCATTGTAGATATTTGCTTCAATAAAAAGTCAGGGCTGGACAAATTTTTAAAAAGCTGGGTAGGGCTAGCCCCAGGGCTAAAACCCAACTTGACAGCTCTAAATTCTGCTAAAACCCAACTTGACAGCTCTAAATTCTGCACTAATTCTGGTTTACCTAAACAGGGGCTGGTTTAGACAAACGTGTTTTGAAAGAAAATGACTTATAGTAGCTCGAGGGGGCTCTATATTTAGCTCTGTATCAGTAGCAAGAACAGATTCTTGCTCTTACTTCCTTTTTCAGTGGTGGTATCCGAATGAGCCAATTTCAATTTGGCCTTAAGATTACATGAACAACAGGTGATGGAAAACTCAACATGCAACCGAATTATAGGCTATAATGCAGCGTACACAAGATTGAGTATCATGCAGCTAAGTCACAAATTAGAAGCAACACCTAACCAAGGATTACAGTTTATTTTCTACTCGATTAACACTTGATATCTAATGTTCAGATAGACGAATTACTTTCGCATTTCCAAGCAATTAGGATTAGATTAGAAAACCTTTGATTCTAAAGACAATGAGCAGACAATTGGAGAAAACTTACATGCAGAATTGACGAAGGCAGGACTTCGATTGATGTTGAAACCAATTCTGATTGAGACTTTCCTCTCAAGGTACGATGCAGTCAAGAAGAGAACTTAGAGGTGGAGAATCAGAACCATGAATAAGAACCAGAAAAGCTTCCCCAAAGGCTCCTAAACAGAGATCGAGGTACAATATTGAAAGATAATGACCAATTCTTCCGCTCCTCTCCTTCTCCCCACAGTATCCACCGTCGCCTTCTCAATTTAGAGCTTCTTCTCCTCTTTTCTCCAAGAAACTGAAATATCTTTTCCCCGCTCGAGAGAGAATCCGAGAGATTTCAGTGAAAAAATCCTCCCAAAAATCACAAAAAAAGCCCCCTGTTTATGCACGCCTTTTCCTTTTTATACCCCTTTTCCCTTTTTTTAAAACTCCCGCCTTTTCCTTTTTTTATTTATATTTTGTTTATTTTTTATTTTTATTTTTATTTTTATTTTTTATTTTTTTTCATATTTTATCATTTTTTTAATTCTGTTTCTACTGTTTTTTTAGTTTCTAATTCTAAATTTTGTTTTTTTCCTTTTATTATTTTCATTTATATGTATATATATATATTTTCTTCTTTTTTTTCTTTTTTTTATTCTGTTTTTATTTTTCTTTTGCTATATTTTTTTGTTTTCTCATATTTATTTTTTATATTTTGTTTTTATTTTTTATTTTTCTAATTTCAGATTTTTTTTTATTTTTATTTTTCTAATTATTTATTTATTTGTTTTTTCTTTGTTTCTTCTTTTTATTATTTTTTTGCATTTCACATTTTTCTTTTCCTAGTTACTTTTCATTATAATTTTTTTATTGGTTTATCTATTTATTATTTAAATTAGCATTGGTTTCTTGATTAATTTTAACACTTAGGGCCTCAGACAGAAATGTATGTTTACAAGATCAATTAAATAATTGATCTATGTTTAGTGTTACTTGGATCATAAAGATTTATTGAATGACTATTTACTGCCTTAAATCCTATACCAGAATGGATATATTTCTTTTAAATTAATATTGAAAACTTTATTTTCAAAAGGTAAAAATAAAAAAGATAATAATAATCCCTATTTCAAATTTAAATTCTATATTTACAAAAATTATCCTTTTTTCTAAGAACTTTAAAAATTTTCAAAAATATTTGATGTGAAAATTAGAGTTCATTTTTTTAAAATTTTCCAAAAATTTCAAGAATCTCAAAACTCATTAATTTCTCTCAAAATTTTTAAAAAATAAAATAAAAATCTCTTTCTTTTCTCAAAAAAATAAATATCTTTTTTAAATGTATTGTTGAACGCATGTGAATTAGTGTTAATTAAATGATTGATCATATCTTTGATACCATTTAAATTGTAAGAGTTTATTAAATAGCTACTTGATAAGTTGAGCCTTGTGCAAACTTTCTTTTTTTAAAATTAATCTCATTTTAAAATATTTTTTTCCAAAATTTACAATAAAATTTTTAAATATCATGTTTGTGCAATGGTCAAACGAAATCAATTGAATGGTAGAATCTATCTTCGATTTTATTTAAATAATAAGGTTTATTAAATAGTCATTTACTTATTTAAACTCTACACATAGATGGACTTATTTTCAATTAATATTATTTTAAAAAATTATATAAAAGACACATTAATTTTCTCAAAAAGAAAATATACGAAATAGAAAAATATTTTATCTTTAAATTTTAGAAAAATATTTTATCTTTAAATTTTAAAATAAGTTATTCAAAAATAAATAAATATTTTCATTAAAAATTAAACTATCATTTCAAACATAACAAGAACATTTTTAAATTCTCATTACAAACTTCAATCTTTTCTTAAAAACCTATAAACATCATAATCCTTCTTTAAGAATTTAAAACTTATCAAATCTATTTTTCAATAATTGATTTCTTCACTATTTTCAAGGATAAATAGGAGCGGAAATCGAATCTATCAAAGCCAAATAAAACTTTTAGACTATTTTTTACTTATTTTAAAAAAAATAAAAATAAAAATTTCTTTTAATAATTTACATTAAATAAAATAAATTAGTAAAAATAGTTTTCCTTAAAGTGAAATAAATATTTTTAAAGTTAATCATATTTCTACAAAATTGATTAGAAGGTAACGTAATAAGGTACTAGTAACTTTGCTACACATAAATAACTTTTGAATCTAAATTGGTTTTAAAATTCATATTTTAAAATTTGAATAAAAAAATATAACACTTCTTTATTTAAATATACAAACTGATGCATCAAAATTTACGTATAAATTGCACAAGACCAGAGGACCATTTAGTTATTTATCTGTTGACTGAAATCAATTTCTAACAAAATCCTACAGAATTATTAGCAAAAGTATTTCATTAATTTCATAACTTTCATTGACTTCTTAAAGTAATTTTTAAGTGTCAAATAATTTAAATATGTAATTTGGTAAATCAAAGAAGTTTATGTCAAATTAAAGATCAAGGTTGGAGGAATCATCCCCATCTTAGCTAGTATTTCTGAAAAAAGTTATAAATTCAATCCAGGAAAACTGAAATTAAAAAAAATAAAACATAAGTTGGAACCTTGAAATGACAATACTCAATGTCAAGGTTGTATAATCTCTCAAACAAAATTTTGAAGAAAATAATCTGCATTCCCATCAAAAAAACCTCTCAACTAGAATTGGCCTCAAGCAGTCACAGAAGATCAATATTTTATAGAACCAATTAGATTTAATAATCATATCACAGTGCACCTTTATCAAATAGTCCATCCTTTCTAACCAAAGGAGAGTGTTATTGTCCTCTCACCATTTTCAACACCACACACCCACTCTCCATTTTACCACGATCACATTCAACCACATACACTCCTTACGTCACATTCCTCTCACCTCTTTCATGTCCACACACACACAGCACTATCACATAGCAATTAGACACGGTGCCAGGTGAGTAGATGGTGAGGGTGAGAAATAGTGAGTGAGTGACGCGAATGTGGAGAGTGGTTGAGAGAAAAAACCAGTAATGGTTATGAGTGATTGAGAGAAAGAGAGTGTGGATATGTATGTAAGTGGTGGAAGACGAGTTAAATTAAAAATAAAATAAAATGGTGAGGGTGAATACATTTCATTATATTTTTCACTTTTTAATTTTGAAGTATCAGTAATTTTGTTTCTTTAAATTTTTACAATTTTGAGATTTCTATGTTATTTCTTATTAAATAATTAATAGATATATGAAATCAGGTGAAAAATTAAGTTAATTTAATTAATTTCTAGCTTAAAATGCATAGATCTAAAATAGGAAGAAAAAAAAAACATGGATTCACAAAGTTGTCCAGATATGCTTGTGTTCTTTTCAATTTTACAAAAGGAGGGTGATGAACTATGTATAGAGGAAAATGGGGGCATAGTGGCATGCACTACTAAGATTATTTTCATCATTGAAGAATTGAATCAATTTCTATTAGGTTTCTGTTGATCTTTTGTTTTAAAACCTTGCATTTATATATTAATAATTTATTCCTTCGTCACTCCCACTCTATATATACAAAGCTTCCATCTTGTACTTCACATATCCTTCTTTGACTCTTCATTAGCTTTTCTACCAAGAGAGATGAGTTGTGAGAGCAAGACATGGTTGGTTCTATATTTCCTTCTCTTGGTTGCAAGCTGCATGCAACATTGTGTCTCCGGGCAACCTGAAGTACCTTGCTTTTTCATCTTTGGGGATTCTTTGTCTGATGTTGGAAACAACAACTATCTTCAAACTACTTCAAAAACTAATTATGAACCATATGGTGTTGACTTTCCAATAGGTCCAACTGGAAGATATACCAACGACCTCACTGGAGCTAACATAATTAGTAACATAATTAATCTCTCTCTCCCTCTCTCACTCTCTTTTATCTTAAGGATGTATTATTTGGGCACAAACTAGTGTTGATAAAATACAGAATACTTTTTATCAACTTAAAAATAATCTTACCAAATTGATTTTAATTTTTTTAATTTTTATTCACTTTATTCTTAGAAATTTAAATATTTAAAAAATAATTTTATTATCATTTTATAATAACCTGATATGCACTTAAGTAATTTTAGAGACTATTTAAAAATTTATAAGAATTAAAACAAAAAAAACCTAAAGTAAATTAAAGAGATGTTTATGTTTAGCCGTTTGTATATGTTTAACCGTTCGTATATGTCCTTTGCAAGTTATATTTTCTTCTCACAAATATTTTATATATCTTGGACTAACGTTTTTCTATTGCAGCCCAATTATTGGGATTTTCTGAATTTATCCCACCTTATCTAAATTCAAGTGGCCACGAGATACTGAAGGGTATGAACTATGCATACGGTGGTTCTGGAATTTTCCCTGAGACCGGCTCGAATTTTGTATGCACTTAAACTAATATCCTTTATTATTTATTAATTTCTCATCATTATCCTCAATTGGTTTTTGGTATATTTGTAAAAGATTTGTGTTTCCATGCTCATGCATACCACTAAACTTGTCTTACGCACTATAGGGTCAGCATATTAGCTTCGGAGAACAAGTAGCAAATCATAGAGATATAGTTTCTCAAATTGCTTCCAAACTTGGAGGTCTTGACAACGCTACACAATACCTTAGTAAATGCTTGTATTATGTGAATCTTGGCACCAATGATTATGAAGTTAATTACTTTCTTTCCAATTCCAACACAAGCAACATTTATACCCCTGACCAGTATGCTAAAGTTCTCATTGACCAGTATTCTTTATATTTGAAGGTATCTTACAATTTTCAGTATCTTTTTTATTTTATCTTATAAAATGTCTTGAGTTGTTTGTAGTAGCATATGAGCCTAGATTAAATTCAGTACATTGTATCAAGTATCTATTATTATAATTGCTTGTAATATGTTGACTTCGTGGATTAATTAAATCAGGTTTTAACCTTGGTTTTAACGGTAATGATTTTCTATATAACATTTCACTATTACCCAATAAAAATCAACAGCAAACATGGTATGAAATTTGTCTCCTAATTGAAGGTATTAGTCTTTTAAAGTTGTCTGTTATAACATACTTTTAAAAAGATTATATCAATTATTTTTAAAATTTCTATGTTAAATAAATAGTTTAGAATCAAGTTTATTTTTAAAAATTGTAATATTTTTTCACATCATTTGATACTAAACAATGATTATAATACAGACTCAAAGTAAATGTGATATAATAAATAATAAATCATAAGACAAACTCAACTAGTTTGTTAAAAATTCTAACTTAAAATATATCTACTTTAATAATTAGACTAAAATCATAAATGATAACAAAAATGAGGCTGACATTTATTTTTTACTAACCCAAGATTATTTAGTTGTGATAAATAATCTAGCGCACGATAAGACAAATTTTTTATTTTTTTGCAACAGTTATGGGGATGGGATGTTTGTTTTTCCTAAAATTATATAATCTATCATGATTGGATGGTTTATAATGGTATAAAATGGATTTGAGCAGCAACTGCATGATGCTGGAGCAAGAAAGACCGTGTTGATTGGTTTAAGTCCTTTAGGTTGCATTCCAAATGCCATCTCAAATGGATCTTGCAATGAAACGCATAATTCTGCTACATACATTTTTAACGAGAGGCTTAAAGCTTTAGTGGAGCCTCAATCCAGTATCAAGTTACCTAACGACTCCAAATCCATTTTTGTATGTTATGAAAATATTTTGTTCAAAAGGGTTGGCGGAGGATTCTTATGCTTCTTTTGTTTGTTATGAAATGAAATGAAAGAAAATAGAATGGAAGAGAATATAGAATATAATTTTTTTATTTTTTATTTTTACATAAATATAAGAGTGAAGAAAATAATTTTTATGAAATTTATTTAAAATTTATTCTCCCCTAAATAGGTGTAAAATTAAGAGGGAAAGATGCATGTTGTTTTTGTTTTTATATATTTTAAATTATTATATATTCTTTTATAAAAAATAAAAAATATTATATTAATAAAAAGTTAAATTTTTTAAAGTAAAATTTATTCTTTCAATTTATATAAAATAAAATCTATGTTAGTAATATATTTTTTCTTTTTTTTTATCAATCTAAATAAGAGAAAAAAAATTCTTCATTTTTTTATTCTTATTTTTATTTATACAAACAACTTACTTTTTATATTTATACTTTATTTTTTATTTTTTTATTTTTTTTCCTATTTTTTCTTTCTATTTTTCATATCTTCCAAATAAAGCATTAGAATGATGATAATGTGAAATATTCCAATTTTATATTTGAATTAGAGAAAAAAGTTAAAAATAAGGAGGTGAAGATTAGTGAAAAAAAATTAATGGTAATGTGCAGATTAGAGAAAAAGGATATTGGAGTTGAATATATGAGAAGTCTCTTGAAGCTTGTCGCAACCGTAATTCCGACGAGACGACGAACTCGTTAAAATTTTAAAATGAATATTGTTTTGAATTAATGTAGAGTCGCCACCAAATTTTTATTCAAGGGAAAAATATTTGGAAAAACCCTGACTCAAGAATGAGCTTCTAAGTTCGGGAGTCGGTTACAAGTAAGGAAGGTGTTAGGCACCTTACTTGCCCGTTCCGAAATCCGGTACCCTTTAAACTGAGTGTGCGATTTTGAAAATGTTTGATCCCTTTTTAGTGAAAAATAATTTGATGGAGGTTAGCCTGACAGGACTTGATCCTGCTCCTACGTATTCCCCGGTGCAATGGGAAACTCAAGGCTTACGTAGTTCTAGTTTATGAAGGCTTGACCTTCAAAAGTGCTTAAGAGGAGATTATTTGGTTTGTGAAGGCTTGACCTTCAAAAATGCTTAAGAAAAAAAAAACTATCTTAAAGATCTTGTTTTTGAGAAAATGTTTTGAAGATTTCTCTATTCGAAGAGAAATTTTAGTTTTAGGAGGGGTCTTTGGCGCACTCATGCACAAGATCCGAGGCGGTAAAAGGCAAGACAAGGACCTATCTAATCGCTAAATGTTGAACAAAGAGGAACCGCCAGTTCCCCATTTAGAGCCCATTGCGTGAGGCCTAGCATCCCAAATATCAGAAAAAGATGTATATTTATATTTTATTTGAAAAGGACCTCAAGTCCACTCATGCACAAGGCCGAGGCGGCTAAGGCAAAGACAAAGACCTATATGAACTACTAAATGTTGAACAAGAAAAACCGCCGGTTCCCATTTAGAGCCTATCATGCGAGACTCGAAGATCCTAAAATACTTGAAAAGATCTTTTGAAACAGAAATATTTTATGGAAGGCATCAATTTTGAATAAAAGAAAACTTGAAAAAGATTTTTCCTTTTTTTTTTTTTAAATTTTTCGTATTTGGATGTTTATTAATGTTTATGGATTTTTCAATTTCCTAATATATTTTTTAGTTTTCTTGATTTCTATTTATTTTCGAAATTTCCTTAATTTTTATCTAAATTCCTAAATTTGGAATTAATTTTTCTTATTTAAATTTTTGGAACTTTCCTTATTTTTTCTAAATTTTTGTTAATGTTGAATTTTCTAATTTTTTTCAGAATTATTTATTTTTCTGAAATTTTTATTCAATTTCCTAAATTATTCTATGTTTTTATTCATTTTCTGAAATTTTTATTTTTTTGTAATTTTCTGTAATTTTATTAATTTTCTAAATTTCTGATTTTCTAATTCTTAATTTTTGGAATTAATTCTTGATTTTTTGAAATTTCTATTAATTTTGATTTTTCTGTAAATTTTTTATTAAATTTTCTATTTGCGTAATAATTTTTTTTTAGTTTGAAATTTTTGGAATTTTTAAATTTTTATTTTCTGTAATTTCTTATTTTTTTTCTTTATTTTTTTTTTAAAATTCTTAATCTTTCTAATTTTCTGTAATTTTTATTAATTTACTGAATTAATTTTTGAATTTCTAGAATTTTACTTAATTTTTGAATTTTTGTAAATTTTTTAATATTCAACACAATTTTTATTATTTTATTAAATTGGACAAAATGGTGATTTTAAGGTTTTCCTATGGACATTTTGGTAATTTTTGTAATGTGACAAAAGGAAGGAATTAGGGAAATATTGGGGTAAGGTGGTAATCCTTATACGGACAGGAAGAATTTGGTTGGAGAAAAAACACCTCAGGTGAGGTTGAAGGGAGGTTTAAGGGTGGAACCCCCTTGCCTTAACCACCGTGCATTAACAAGACGCCTATTTGGATTAATTGGGTTCATATTTGGATTAAACCTCATGTATGTATGTTGCATGGTCATTCGGCTCTTTTAAGCTCTACACTAAGTTATATCGAGCATCGAGGAGCCATCTCCATGTGTTGGCCAAGCTGTCCGAGGAGCATTTGATTGAAGGACGAAATCACAAACTTACCATCTCCTACGCTATCTCGACATTCTATCGAGTGGCACTCACCATTGCTTTAGCCAAAGAATGAGTTGTTCATGGCATAGTTCTTCATCTCCAATCTGAGACAAATGAGCCTGATGTTTGTGATTTTGGATGGCCATAGATGGTTTGGCTACCTATATCTTCCATTCTATTATGGAATGTCGTTTAGTTTCATGCATCCTAATGGATGACTTTGATGATGAGGTTGATCCCTAGCCTAGATCGTGCTCTGCTTCTTCACTGGAGCAAGGGGTTTGAGCAACACTTGGGGTGGTAGCTGACAAAGATCTCCTATTCTTTTGGCAAGATTCTATAAGGCTCATGCAATCCGGATTGGATTACATCGAGAGATTCCCAAGAGAAGGCTCCTTGTCTCGATTATCAAGGGAGTATGCTTACTGTGTTTGGACTATTATACTCAACTCAGAACCCAGCATTTACGTAGAGGATTGCTTTTTGGTATACCACTTTCCTTAATGGCCTCTCCTCCGTAGAATCAAATTTTCCCTATGATATGAAGTTGAGGTTCTTCGATTCTTTCATCTAACTCGATGGTAACACCGACTGATCAGGTAAGGATCTCACGAGTCTTCTCCTCATGACTAGTTTTTCGATGCCTGATCCATTCTCCCTATACATTCAGGTTGATGTAATACATGGAGCCTTTCATTGCTATGAACACTACGTCTATTAACATACAAGATTACAAACAAGATTTGAATCATACAATCGTTATAATCATCACCAAGAACGAAATCGGTGCAACCTAAACGATCTTTACAAAAAATACATGATGTAATTCTTGATTCAGCCATATGAGTTTTGTTAATATTCGATGCAAGAAACGATGGCTAACCCGTTGAAGATTCAATGAAATCGAGTATGCTTCCATGGAGTTTGTCTTCTTCTTCACTTTCAATCTCGCCTTCGCTTAATTTTCTTCGCCGAATCTCTCCCCTTTGCTTCCGATTTCTTCGTCCTAATCTCCTCGTTAAGAACATAAAACTCTCTTTCTTTCTTTCAATTCTCTTTTATTCAATTCTGCATTCAGAGCAACCCCAAAAAAAGCCCCTTGCACATTGTTTATCCTCAACTTTTATAGCCCCCGACATTTTGTTTCGTCCTTCTTTGCAAATAACAAAACTTTGACTCTTTTTTTCATTTTGCATTTTCATTCTTCCCTTTTTTGTCTTGGCTTCTTTGCAAATTTTTCCATAAAAAAAAAAAAATCCTTCTAATAATTTTCAATTTATTTCTTTTTTTATTTTTTATTATTATTTTTTTTTCAGAATTATTTTTTTTCAGAATCGGTTTTTTATTTATTTATTACTTATTTATTCATTTATTCATTTTTTATTTTATTTATTTTTCTTTTGGTTCAAAATTTTCAGATTTTAATTTTGTTTATTATTATAAATTTTTTATACTTTTTATTTGGTTTGTTAAAAAAAACTAAATGACTTTTTAATCATTTCATTTTTCTGTTTTTCTGCTTCGTTTTTTTCGTTTTTTTGGTTTCGTTTCGCTTGTTTTTTCTTTTTTTCGTTCTAAACTATTTTTTATTTTTAATTGTCTCTCTTTTTTTATTAGTTAATTTTGATTTAGAACCAAATTACCAATTCAATTTTATTTTGATTTTTATTATTATTTGAAAAACTTTCAATGTCTTTATCTGTTTGTTTTTCTTTAGTTTTTTGTTTTTTGTTTTGAATTCTTTCCTTTGATTATAAATTTAATTTATTTTGGATTAATCACCTAAAAAGAGGTCTGCAGGACATAATTGGGTGTTTACAGTTTGCCCCTCTTTACTTATTTTCTGAGATAATGTGAAGCGATTCTTCCAATTATCGTGGTAGGAAATGAGTAAAGACGTGAACACCTCATGTCCGAGACAAACCTTTTTGAAAAGAAAACTCAAGAGTGTTTAGATGATCAAATTGTATGAGACTTAGCTGGAGGCTGACAACATAGGCCTAAAAAGCAAGAAATCTAAACTAGCTGCCGACAACATAGGCTTTGAAAAAGCAGAAATCTAATCTAGAAGTGACTGACAACTTTGCCAAGTCACAAAAAGGAGTGAATCTATTTACTTGACCACATAGGCCCTAAAAAGCGTTAAATCTAAGCTAGAAGACACGACAACATAGGCCTAAAAGCAGAATGGAAATCTAAGGTGTTCGACAACATAGGCTCGAAAAGAGGTAAATCTAAACTAGTATGTTCGACACAACATAGGCCTAAAGCATTAAACAATCTAGAAGCTGATGATGTTCTAAAAGCAAGAATCTAGTAAAGTGACGACAACATAGGCTAGCGAAGAATCTAATCTAGCGGCTCGACAACATAGGCCTGAAAAGCAATAAATCTAAGCTAGGGTGGCCTGACAACATAGGCCTGGCGGTAAATCTAAACTAGTGGCTGACGACAACATAGGCCTGAAAGCGATAAATGAATCTAATCTAGGGCGGCCTACGACAACATAGGCCTAAAAAGCAGAATAATCTAGGCGGCGACACAACATAGGCTTCAAAAGTAGTAAATCTAATCTAGGTGACGACAACATAGGCCCGAAAAGCGATAGAAATCTAATCGCGCTACCGACGACATAGGCAAAGCAAAGAAATCTGTCTGAGTGACCCAATGACATGAGCTTTGAAAGCTGCAAATCAATCTAAGGCGACGACAACATAGCCTAAAAAGCGATAAATCTAATCTATGGCGGCGACAACATAGGCGAAAGCGATAAATCTAATCTGAAAGGGCGCTTTGACAACATAGGCCTGGCGGTAAATGAAATCTAAGACGGCCTGACAACATAGGCCAAAAAGCAAGAAATCTAAACTATGGCGCTCGACAACATAGGCTTTGAAAAGCAATAATCTAATCTAGGCGGCCCGATAACATAGGCCCGAAAAGCAAGTAAATCTAATCTAGAAGGGCTCGACAACATAGGCCTCGAAAGCAAGAAATTTGAATCTGGCTACCGACAACATAGGCCTGAAAAAACAATAAATCTAATCTAGGGTGGCTTGAGAGACAAATATACGAAAAGCGGGGAAAGTAAAGATCGATGTTTAGCGACAACATAGGCGTTGAGCAAAGAAAGTAAATGTGATGCTATGGCGACAACACATAGGCCGGGAGCGGGAAAAGATGAAGATCACGATGCTTTAGCCTCGACAACATAGGCAAATGGCTTGAGGAAAGTAAATGTGATGCTATGGCCGACAACATAGGCCAGCGGGGAAAGATGAGATGCGATGTTTTAGCCTCGACAACATAGGCCATGGAGCGAAAGTAAATGTGATGCTATGGCCGACAACATCTTGAGGAGCGGGGAAAAGATGAGATGCGATGCTTTAGCCGACAACATAGGCCAATGAAAGGTGAAATGCAAGGATGTAATGCTATGGCACGACAACAGGCTGCCGAGTGGCGGGATATGCAAGGATGTAATCATGGCCCGACACATAGGCTGAGTGAGCATGAAAGCTAAAAGAATTTAGCTTTAACGACAACATAGCGGCTTAGAGCATGAAAGATGTAATGCTGGCTCGACAACGTAGGCGTTGAGCAGAAAGATGATGCGATGCTTTAACACGACAACATAGGCGGTGAGCAAGATAAGATGATAATGCTATGGCACGACAACATAGCCGATGAGCAAGATGTAGATAACGCTATGGCCTCGACAACATAGGCCAAGTGAGCAAGATGCTGAGATGTGATACTTTAGCCTGGAACAACATAGGCCAAAGTGAGCAAGATGTAGATGTAATTTATGGCCCGACAACATAGGCCAAGAGCAAGACGCGGGGTGATGCTTTAGCCGACAACATAGGCCGTTGAGCAAGATGCAGATGTAATGCTGCTGGGGCCACAACATAGGCCAAGGAGCAAGATGTAGGTATAATCTTATGTGACAACGTAAGCGATGAGCAAGATCAGAGATAACGCTATGGCTCGACAACATAGGAAGCCGATGAGCGTATTTAATCTGTTTTCCATTTGTAGGTTTGGATAGAGAGAAACCTCATGATTTTGTTTGCGGACTTTAATCCCGGTTTTCTTCTGACGATCGATCCTTCGGGAGAAATTGAAAGCCGATTCTCAGACATCAAGTTTTTCTTTGATTATTTTTCGGGAGGCGATTCGTTGCATCTGCCTTTACTTTAGTAAAGGGTATTTGGGTCAAAAAGCTTATCATTAAGAAAAATTCGGCATAACTTTACTTTGGTATAGTGTTAGTAATCAAAGAATTGTCATTAAAAATGAGATATTACATTGCGTATACATTTTGACAGAGGAAAAATACAAGTTGCATGTGATAGGGAATTAACAAGATAGTGAAACCTTAGGGTGTTTTTGTGGCGATGTATTTGGTAAACTAGTTTTGGTTGGTGGTGATGCCTTTGAGGCGATTAGTGCTAGTATTGCATTTTGACGATCTCTTCGCATTGCTATCCTAGCCTCTCGAAAAGCCAGATTTTGCCGGTTCATCGACTTACCTCAGGTGGTCTTGAACCTTTCACGAGAACCATGGATATCTTGTCCATTTTGTCTAAATGACATTAATTTGTTCCTATTTGTATAGATGGAAGACTGCCTATTACCCTCTTTTTTTCGCCCTCTAATCGGGGAAGGATGAATTTATTCACTGCCAATGGATTTTTGTTTAAACCGCTGCTTCGGGTTTTCGGTTAAACTATCTTTTACTAACTGCTCCCGATTTTTGCCAAGGTCAATGATGATGGTGGACCTAGCGAGCCTTTTCTCTTATATTGCCCTAACTTTTACCTAGGTCTTTTTGATGATCGACCTAGCGGGCTTTTCTTTCTTGCATCGCCCTAACTTTTGCCTGAGTCTTTTGATCGGTGACTGTGGCTTTTTCTTGCATTGCCTTAACTTTGCCTAAGTCTTCTTTGATGGTTGACCTCAGCGGGCTTTTTCGCATTGCCTAACTTTTGCCTAGGTCTTCTTGATGGTTGACCTAGCGGGCTTTTTTTTTTCTTCTTTTTATTATTATATTGCCTAACTTTTGCCTAGGTCTTTTCATCATTGACCTAAGCCAGGACTTTTTTTTACTTTTAGCGTAATATTTCTTGACTTTATCCGAATTGTGAGGGTTAGGGCAAATCTTTTCCATCCATGTCAAAATTGCCAAAATCAAAGCGCCCCTAGGAGAAAGCTTTTTTCTTAACTGTTAAGGTCCATGGTAATTGGAGACCATTTCCTTTGTAGTGCTTTTGTAAGGCAATAGCTTTTACCACCAAATCTCTTCTTTCTGAACCTCGAGGATTGATCTTCTTATCGAATGCTCTTTTTCTATTCGTCTTTGGTATAATTGGCCATGGCACACCTTTGTCCCAACCTCTTTTCTTCAATTAGGTTCACGATCCATCCAAGACCTGGACCCATTCGGCTTCTTCAATTTAAAGCATCCATGGGACTCCCCAGGAATCTCACCGATTCAATCGACCCTCATCCCATATACTAACGAGAATGGCGCGTTCTTGATAGATGTCACGGAGTCCCAGATGCGATGTAATGTCGTATGAGGCATTTCATGCCCGTTCTGTATATTGAGAGGACCATTTTCCGATTATCTTCTTGATGTTCTTGTTACCGCTTCAACAGCTCCATTCATCTTTGGTCGAGCATGGAGATGAGTTGTGATGTTGATCTTTGGAACTGGTCACAGTTAGTTCATCATCTTATTGTTAAGATTTAAGCCATTATGTTCTGATGAGCTTATCGGGTAATCCATATGAATCACTCTCCTTTTCACTAATCACCACCACATTGCGAGTCACGCTAGCATGGCGAGGCTACTCGACCCATTTTTGTGAAATAGTCGATGGCGGCCCAATATGAGCGGTGTCCATTGGATGCTTTGGTTCTATTCGGCCAATGACATCTATTCCCACATGGCTAACGGCCATGGTGAAGACAAAGACGTTCAATAATGTTGACTACACGTGGATATTGTCCGGCGTATACTCGACACAGGTGGTAAGTTTTGCAGCGTGTTTGCAGCAGTCACCCTCCATGTGATCAACTAATAGTATCCACCAACGAGTATTTTTCTTGCCATGGGTACGTCCATTGGCATGGGTACCGAAAGATCTTCATGGACTTGCTTTTAGAATTTTGTCGACTTCAGTTCGCGTCTACGCATCCGAGCGTAACCATGTCGTGATTCCTCTTGTATAGGACTTCTCCATTGAGGAAGAAACGCGACCTCAACCCGTGAATCTCTGTCGTTTTCATATGCATCGCGGGGTATTCTTTGTTCCTTAAGAACCGAGATGTCCATGATACCATGGTTTCCGTCCGGTTCCACTTCCATAGTTTGGCGAATGCTAGGTTTGGGCGATCTCGGGATGAATGAGAGGCATATCTTAACTTTGTCGATTTCAAGCATAGAGGACAAGGTGGCTAAAACGTCCTAATTGATTATCTTCCCGCGTATATGTGAGAAGGTGATCCCCCAAAGTATTCTAGCAGTTCTTGGAGACTTTTGCCCGGCACGGCAAGACTTGGCTTTCTAGCGTCTTTGGTCTCCCATTCTCCTCACGACCCATATAGTGGATAACTGGCACGAGTCACCAAAGACCTCTAGGCGTTTACTTTAAAACTGATTGCGCTGAATCCCTAAGATACAAGTTTTCATATTCTACCATATTATTTGTGCAATCGAAGGCTAATCCGAAGCAATGATAAGGTATATATCATTTCTTCTCGAGAAATCAGTATAACTCTATCGTGGTCATCATATCGACGACCATCAAACAAAATTGTCCATTTCTCCATCTATCTTTCCTTCTTCATCAAAGATCGTCATCAGATCTTCATCGTGAAATTCCACCGCATGGCCTGGTAGTTCTAGCGGTTGTTGGGCTAAATATTCTCGCAAGTGCCAACTTGCGCCTTTTCAGTTGCCATCATGCCAGATATCATATTAAAAGCACCATTTGCCACTTGAACCATTCCGATAATGCGGTTTCTCAAATATGTACTTGATCGGATCCATCCTGGATATCAACCATGTGGTGTGACTTAGCATATATCCTTAAAGCAGGCGCTGCTCCATGCCATACAATGCAGTTAGTTCAATAGAGAATATCTAGCTTCTCCGCTAGAACTTCTCAGTAGTATATCGCCCGCTCCTTTCTTCAGATTCGTGTTGACGAAAGCACACAACCCATCGAGTGCATTCATCGTTAAATATAAAATCGGGGGTCTCCAAAGAATGGCGGTGCAAGACCGGTGGGTTCGTAAGTATGATTTGATCTTTCAAAGCTTCTTGGCAATCTTCATCCCAACTCATGGGTTGATTCTTGCAATAGCTTAAAGACGCTCGCATATTTGTCACAGTGAAAAATGAATCGGGAGATGTAATTGAGTCTTCTCCTAGGAAACTCCTCGGATTCTTTTTCTTCTCTGAGCTGGCATGTCTATAATCGCACGAGCTTTGTCGTGGTCAACTTCAATGCCTTTCTTCGCCGATAATAAAGCCTAGGAGCCTTTCCCGACTCCGACCCCAAAGGTACATTTAGCCGGTTCAACCGCAACTTGAATTTTCGAGCCTCTCAAACAACTTTTCAGATCCGTGAGATGGTGAGTTTCCATTCGGGATTTGGCAATCATGTCATCCACGTAGACTTCTATCTCCTTGTGAATCATGTCATGGAACAAGGTTACCATGGCCCTTTGATAGGTCAGCTCTCGCATTTTTAATCCGCGGCATGACTTTTGTAACAAAAGGTTCCCCAGTGCCGTAATAAAAGTGGTCTTTTCTGTCATCTTAAAGCCCATCTTAATCTGATTATAGCTCGAGAAACCGTCCATGAAGGAAAAGTAGGAGAACGTGTAGTATTATCGACCAGACATCGATGGGGTAAGTGGAAAGTCATCTTTAGGGGCTCGACAGATCTCAGAATCTCTACGACATCCGGACCTTGCCATCTTTCTTGTTAAGGACCTTATTTAAAGAATCCCACTCGGGGGTAATTTGCAACGAAGCTCGGCAAAACTGTTTTCCTTACTTCTTCCCGGGATTTTCAGAGACATTTCCTATTTCATCCTTCTTAACTTTTGTCAATGCGCATATCCAGCTTTCATAAAGACTTATGCTCTACTATAGAAGTATCTAGGCCCGGCATGTCTTGATAAGACCAAGCGAAGATATCACTATAGTCTTGCAAAGTGAGATCAACGCTCACCATTGTCTCCACAACAAGCTGCCTATCTTGACTTCTTTATTCTTCGGTCCCCCAAATTGATTAAATCACGGTTCGACGAGGTTCAATTACTTTAGATTCAAATTCCACCAATCTCAACATCTCTTCGGTGGGTTCGCATTCAAATTCTGCCTCTTGCGTCGACCCGGTTCGTCATTAACACGGTCGAAATCTCCTACTACAATGCAAATTATCGTCACGAGGCGGTTTCGAATCGGATCGCGAGTCGGGTATGAGAAGAAGAAAAAATAAGATATATATTGGACAGGAGGAAACATTGAGCGAGTAGAGGAGAGGATGTTTTGGAGAATGCAACTCGTATTTATTACTTGTCAAAAAATATGTACAAAATGTTTACGTATGAAAATTTATTATGACAATTCTGAGTAATTACATTTGAACCGAACCAAAAGTGAGAGGTAGATCGAAAATTTCCCAATTAGTCGGTTCTTTCCGGGGGACAAGGTATCACCAATTCTTCAAGAGTTGACGTCCCTTCCTTGTCTATGACCGTAGCGATCATGCTTGAGTTTTGAAGCCGGCACTTCGGAAACTTTGTGATATGGCACGGGGGACCTTGTTATAACTGGGTCTTATCGCCTTATCCTCTTCGATTGGTTGATACCCCAACCCATATCGCGCCGTCTATTCTTTCTGGCGGCAAGGTACGGATAAGCGCCCTTTATTTTGCCCCCAGTTTTGTCGCTTCGGCTTGAACCCGTTCTTTAGCATTACCAGGGCCATCATCATCAAAGCCTTGGGGGGCTGCTTTACGATCAACCACCTCTCCTTCTTTTATAGTGGTAACATTAGTAATCTCCAAGGCTTGGAATTGAGTCTCCGTGAGCCTCTCTCACGCCTCAATATATGGAGGATTGGTGGGTTTACTAACCAAATAGTCTTCTTCCACGACACGATAATTAGTCTATCGTCCATGATGAACTTCAACTTTTGATGTAAAGTTGAAGGGACCCTTCTTGGCGGAATATCCAAGGCCGCCTAGTAGGCACCGTAGGTCGGTCCGAATATCCGTACTTGGAAAGTTATGTCGGGGTGACCGGGCCGATTTGAACAGCAAGTCTATTTCGCCGATAACTTCCGTCTAGACTATCGAATGCTCTTTACTACCGAGCTAGGCCTCATATGGATCCTTCGTGCGGCAGTTTAGAAAAAGTCAGTTGAGGCATCACGTTCAAGGAAGAGCCATTGTCTATCAAGACTCTAGCTAGGATGTGATCCATGCATTTGACCGATATATGCAATGCCCTATTATGCTTTGCCCTTCCTCCGGGATTTCACGGTACAGGTTATGAGAAGTTGTTGGCGGTCCGATTGTTGGCGATTCCCTCAAATTTGTCCACCGAGATGTTGTGGACTACATGAGCCTCATTTAGGATCTTAAACCTTCCGATGGGGCTCGAGAATTCATCATGCTTGGCCAACAGTGAGATTTTTATGTATACGATTGAGTCGTTTCAATCACCGCGTACTCTACTTTGCTTATTATTTTTAGAATTCACGAGGCCTCTTCATCTCCGAAACTCCCCCTTCTTTAATTCCTTCTCCACCTCTTTGGCAGTTTCTGTGCTCCATTCTAGCCTGACTCTCCTTTTCACCCGCCGCTCGCTTTCTTGCATCTTCGCCAGCAGAGCGTAAATGCGACCGCTCCCCGTCACTCCTCCTATTCGGCTATGTTGGAGTTTGTGTCGTGAAGAAGAGCTCTCCAACATATCCTTTTCACTTTTTCCTTAAGACTTTCACATCATACCTCCAAGGCACCTCCTTGTTACTGAATGGCATCTTAAGATTTCTTTATTGTAATGTGTCTCATCCATCTGAGCGTCTGGGTGGAGACCGACGGCTTCGGGTAGCTTAATCACCAAGGGCTTAGGATGCCCCGGGAAGGATCATATCGACCATGTCCACTTCCTCCTCAATTTCAATGCAGTTTATCGAGGGTCCGGCTCATGGTTTGGCAAGGTCTGCTCCCTGCCACACTAGGAACATCTTTTCAAAGTTGAGCCATTTGGCATTAATCAACTTCGACCCTATGTTTCATGCCGATACTTTTCGCAGAATGCTTCCCATCAAGCCAAAGATGGTAATCGTGACTTTGGCCTCTGGATTATACCATTTTGGATACTGGGTTCCAATGGCTTCATAGGAACTAGTGCGACCAAAGAATTTTGAATCAACCAAGAAGTATGTTCAATAACTCATCTAATCGGGTCAAATTGCACCACTTCCTGTTATTGTTGATTTTCTATTGAGGTGGATTAGTACGAGGAAGGTTTCGAGGTGATGGAACCGTGACGGGTGGTGTTTGGATGGTATTGAGTAGGTGGATTATAGGACGGTTGGTGACGAGGTTGGGCGGAGGCTACCATATGTGAGTGTGTGGGATATTGTGATTGTAGGGTGTTTGGTAGTTAGGTGGGGTCGTGGTTGTGTGATATGTGGGGTGCATAGGAAGTTGATCGGTTTGGATGCGAGGAAACATAGTGGGCCTCGGCCTCCTTTTCTTCCATGTATTATTTGTCGGCTTTTTCATCTTTCACGTTCAAGAGCGGATTGTGTATAATTTTCCTCGGCGTAGACCACTTTCTCACGCGTTATCCTACTGATACACCGTGTCGTGATTAATAGAGACACCGCCTACCATCTTGTCATAGTAGAGGTCTTTGGTTGTCTCCATGAAGGTGCCGATCATTTCTCGCTCCGAGAGCGGGAGACCGGACTTGGCCGGCTAGCTCCCTCCATCGTGGAGCGTATTCTTTGAAGGGACTCATTTTCTTTCTTGACCATATTTTGCGACTGAGTCCGTCTCCGGTGCCATTTCGATGTTATACTTGTATTTCTAGAAGGCATCACTAAATCCTTCCACGAGCTGAGCATAGACTCCCCAGCTGGGTATACCAAATGGCCGTCGTTCCCGTCAAACTGTCTTGGAAACGATGAATGGTAGCTTATCATCGTGTGAATGAGAGGCCATTTTTCTCAATACATCGTTAAATGGCTTGACATCTCAACCCGGTAAGATTTTCAAACTCCAGGAGTCTTGAATTTCAGGAGGTATGATGACATCCGGCACGGGATTAGGGAAGCCTCGACTATTCCATATCCGCTCCCTTCAATAGCCCCCAACTTCTAGGTGCGTCCATCTCCCCCAGGGAGGGCTTCTTCTGTCCGCCATTCTTGGCCATGGCTCATTTAGAGGTCGGACTGGGCGTGAGGGGGTAAAGCAAGGTTCCCTGCCCCGCGGCATGGGCCCGAGGGATGTGGATGGTGTGTTTATTGGATGAACAATGATCGGCACAGTATGTAGGATCTTCGTGGCGGTCGTGTTCATACGGGCGTAGTCGGGATGGATATTATATGGATATGTGGTTGATGGGATTAATATGAGGAGGAAAGATGGGTTTGTGTGTAGGAAAACGAGAAGAAGTGTTGTGTTATATGGTAGGGAGGCATGCTTGTGTAGGCTGGTGTGAGTGTGGTTGGCGCGACCCGGATTAGTGGGGAGCGAGTAAGTTGTGGATTAGTATGAGGGTTGCGGATGTTAAAGTTGGGGTGTGGAGGTCCCAGAAAGTTTAGGTAGGTTGATGGGAAGTAATGTTTAAGGGAGTGGTATTGCATTATGGTTTTCGCCAACCAAGATCTCTCGAGACCCTTGAGGGGAGGTTCAAAGCGTTGTGGTAGGCTATCCACGGCAGATCTTGTTCGGGGACGATCTGAAGAGGCATAGATGTATTGGCTGCCCTGTGTGCCTCTGCCCTCAAGGGTCCCCCTCGTGCCTTCTGCAAGAGCTTAGCCGAGCTACCTACTTGGTCTTTCAATTCGCGCGACTTCGTTCGCGAGCTCCTCGGATCGTGTTTCGGGTTCACTCCATGATTTTGGTTTTTGATCGGTGCTATATGAATCCTGGGGAGTCAAGTCCCATTATTTTGTTACCTCGTTTAAAAATAATTAAATTCATTTAATTAGTTAACTTGAGTAATAAAAAAAATTGTCCAGGTGGTGGATGCGAGGGACGAGTGACCGAGACTCCGATCCTCGAAAGAAAAAGATAAAAACAAATATGTTAGACTTTGGATGAAAACTATTAATGCATAATTTACATGCATGAAAACAATAAATATGGTAACTCTTCCCCCTTTCTTTTTTTTGGTTATTTTTCTTTTCTTCTCCCTTTTTCGATTTTCTCTCTTTTTTCAAAAGATTTCTCTCATCTTTCTTTTTGGTCTACTTTTCTTTCTTTTTCTTCTCTCTCCTCTTTTTTGTCCATTTTCTTTTAAATTTTAATTCTCTCCTCTTTTTGTCTACTTTTCTTTCTTTTTCTTCTCTCTCTCTCTTTTTTGTCCATTTTTCTTTTTAAACTTAATTCTACAATCGCGAGGTGAAGAGTCTTACGGACATGATGTTGTGTAAATAGGGCGTGCTCCTCCTTACGTCCTAGAGAGGTAACCTGTCTATGGATCTAGGGCTTTTAATGCATGAGCCTTTCAGAGGTGGGTCAATCCTAGGGTATAAAGGTCCCTTGAGGCAGTTCAGTCATAATGCTTGCCACAACAAGTAGCCAGCAGTTGTCACAAGGGCATTATGAGATCAGACGACTCTAGCGGGATTTTCATGATAGCCATACGGAGACGTAAGCCTGACCATGACACCACTAGATCCCTCTAATCCTGGGCAGCACTCAGACCAGGGTATAGGGCCCCACTCATAATAAAATGTAATGCATGGAGGGCACTGCTTTTATTTTGGGATACCCGCGGTGGGGAACTCAGACAGATATATAACAATTTATTGTTTGTCTATCCTAGGGGTGTAGAAAGAATAAACAAACAATAAAACAAGAATAAATCAATAAATAAAGAATATATGTAATAATTAAATCATGCACATAAACATTGAAGGAATCAATTATAATGCACACTCAAATAAATAGGCTGGACTTCTAAAACTTAGATATTAGAACACATCTAGTAATTAACGAGACGACGAACTTCGTTAAAATTTTAAAAATGAATATTGTTTTGAATTAATGTAGAATTATACAAATTTTTATTCAAGGGAAAAATATTTGGAAAAACCTGACCAAGAAGCTTAAGTTGGGGAGTCGGTTAAGAGAAGTAAGGAAGGTGTTAGGCACCTGCATTTGCCCGTTCTAAGAACGGTACCCATGGCGGGAGTGTGCGATTTGAAAATGTTTCGATCCCTTTTTTAGTGAAAAATAATTTGATGGAGGTTAATGACGAGGACTTGATCCGCTCCTACGTGTCCGGTGCAATGGGAAACACAAGGTTACGTAGTTCTAGTTTATGAAAGGTTTGACCTTCAAAAAGTGCTTAAGAGGAGTTATTTGGTTTGTGAAGGCTTGACCTTCAAAAGTGCTTAAGAAAAAAACTATCTTAAAGATCTTGTTTTGAGAAAATGTTTTGAAGATTTATTTATTCGAAGAGAAATTTTAGTTTTAGTGAGGTCTTTGTGCACCATTACACAGCATCCGAGGCGGCTAAGAGCGACACAAGGACCTTTAATCGCTTAAATGTTGAACAATGCAACCGCCGATTCCCATTTAGAGCCATTACGTGAGGCCTAGTATCCCAAATATACGAGAAAAAGATGTATATTTATATTTTATTTGAAAAAAAGGACCACCAAGTCACAAGGCTGTCCGAGGGCGGCTAAGAAAGCACAAAAGACCATATGAACTACTAAATGTTGAATACGGGTAAACCATGCGTTCCCCATTTAGAGCCCATTACGTGAGACTCGAAGATCCTAAAATACTTGAAAAGTATCTTTTTGAAACAGAAATATTTTATGGAAGGCATCAATTTTGAATAAAAGAAAACTTGAAAAAAGATTTTCGTTCACCCCTTTTTTATTTTAAATTTTCATTTGTATTGGATGTTTATTAATGTTTATGGATTTTAAATTTCCTAATATATTTTTTAGTTTTTCTTTGATTTCTATTTATTTCGAAATTTCCTTTAATTTTTTTATCTAAATTCTAAATTTGGAATTAATTTTTCTTATTTAAATTTTTGGAACTTTCCTTATTTTTTCTAAATTTTTGTTAATGTTCTCAATTTTCTAATTTTTGTAATTATTTATTTTCTCAAATTTTTATTCAATTTCTAAATTATTCTATGTTTTATTCATTTTCTGAAATTTTTATTTTTTGTAATTTTCTGTAATTTTATTAATTTCTAAATTTCGATTTTTCTAATTCTTAATTTTTGAATTAATTCTTGATTTTTTGAAATTCCTATTAATTTTGATTTTTTTCTAAATTTTTTTATTAAATTTTCTATTTTCTCGTAATAATTTTTTTTTAGTTTGAAATTTTGGAATTTTTAAATTTTTATTTTCGTAATTTCTTATTTTTTTCTTTATTTTTTTTTTTAAAATTCTTAATCTTTCTAATTTTCTGTAATTTTTATTAATTTACTGAATTAATTTTTAAAATTTCTAGAATTTTTACTTAATTTTTGAATTTTTGTAAATTTTTAATATTTCAACTTACAATTTTTATTATTTTGTTAAATTGGACAAAATGGTGATTTTAAGGTTTTCTATGAGACATTTGGTAATTCTTTATTGGCGGAACAAAAGGAAGAATTAGAAATAAATTTTGAGGGTGTAATCCTGTGTTAGGCTGGGGGGAAAAATTTTGGTTGGAGAAAAAAACACCTCTGAGTGAGGTTGAAGGAGGTTTAAAGAGGTCGAGTCTCGCTTTAACTGCTTTTGCTGGCCTATTTGGATTAAAATTGGGTTCATATTTGGATTAAACCTACATTAGTATGTTTTAGCTGACTTTGCCTCTTTAAAACCATTAGTTATATCGAGGAAGCGTCGAGGACCCGTCTCCATATTAGTTGGCAGAAATGAGGTCACGATGCGACATTTGATTGGGGCGAAATCCTGAGAGCTTACCATCTCCCTGCATTTACTTGTCTTCGAGCTATACGGGGTCGACCATTGCTTTGCCTGAAGAATTGAAAGTTGTTCATAGCATAGTTCGTTCACTCAATCCAGACAATATGAGCTCTTGGATGTTTGTGGATTTTGGATGGCCATAGATGGTTTGGCTACCCTATCTTCCATTCTATTGTTATATGGAATGCGTCGAGCTTCATATGCATCCTAATGGATGACTTTATATTGATGATAGGTTAGTCTAGCCTAATGATCGTGCTTCTGTTCTTCACTGAGAGCAATGGGTCTGAACAGCACGTAGAATGGTAAGCTGCATTGATCTCCTATTCTTTGGCAAGATTCTATAAGGCCATGTTAGCATCGGATTGGATTGTCACAGAAGATCTGAAGGCTCTTTAAG
Organism: Canavalia ensiformis; assembly: GCA_026541065.1. Taxonomy (NCBI): domain Eukaryota; kingdom Viridiplantae; phylum Streptophyta; class Magnoliopsida; order Fabales; family Fabaceae; genus Canavalia; species Canavalia ensiformis. The sequence continues at coordinate 508,384 of JAMKYM010000798.1, forward strand.
TGATTATCTCAAAGGAAGTATGCCTTACTCTGTTTTGGACTATTATACCAACTCGGGAACCAACGGCATTTGTAGGGATTGCTTTTGGTATACCACTTTATAATAGCCTCTCCTGGTAGAATCAAATTTTCCTATGATGATATGAAAGAGGTTCTTGGATTCTTTTCATCTAACGTGTGCTCTTACTTCATTGAGCGAGGGGATCTCACGTAGTCTTCTCCTCATGCGACTAGTTTTCGGATGCGATCCGCTCCTTCCCTGTACAATTCAGTTGATGTAATGGCCTTAATGAGCTGCAACAATTACTATGAACACTACGTCTATTAGCAGCTACAAGATTGCTAAAACAAGATTTGAATGTTATTTGTCATTATAATCATCACCAAGAAGTAAATGGTGCAACTTTTAAACTTGATCTTTACAACAGGAAATACATGATGTAATTCTTGATTCAGCCATGAGTTTGTTAATCATGCAATGAAAGCGATGGCTAACTTTGTTGAAGATTCAATGAAATCGAGCTATGCTTGATGAGTTGTCTTCTTCTTCGTCAATCTCAGCCTTCGTCTCCCAAATTTTCTTAAGCTTAGAATCTCCACTTTGCTTCCGATTTTTGATCAGAATCTCTCGAAGAAGAACATAGCAAGATCTCTCTCTTTCTTTCGAATTCTCGTTTTATTCAATTCTCAACGCATTTGACAACCTTGAGAAAAAGCCCCCTACATGGGTATCCTGAACTGACTTTTATAGCCGCACATTTTTGTTTCGTCCTTCTTTGCAAATAACAAAAACTTTGACTCTTTTTTTTCATTTTTGCATTTTCGTCCTTCCCTTTTTTGTCTTGGCCTTCTTTGCAAATTTTCCTAAAGAAAAATCCTTCTATCAATTTTTCAATTTATTTTTTCATTTTTTTTTTTTATTTTTTATTATTATTTTTTTAATTATTTTTTCGTAATCCCAGTTTTTTATTTATTTATTCCACTTTATTTATTCATTTATTCATTTTTATTTTATTTATTTTTCTTTTTTGGTTCAAAATTTTCAGATTTTAATTTTGTTTTTATTATAAATTTTTATACTTTTTATTTGGTTGTTCAAAAACTAAATGACTTTTCTCATTTCATTTTACATTTCATTTTATTTTTCTGTTTTACGTTTTGGTTTTCTGTTTTCTGCTTCTTTGTTGTTTCTTTTTTCTGTTCTAAACTATTTTTATTTTTAATTGTCATCTCTTTTTTTTATTAGTTAATTTTGATTTCTAACCAAATTACCAATTAATTTTTTTTGATTTTTATTATTATTTTAAAACTTTTCAATAACGTTGTCCGTTTGTTTTTCTATTAGTTTTTTTTCTTTTGTTTTGAATTCTTTCACTTTGATTATAAATTTAATTTATTTTGGATTAATCACCAAAAGAGGTCTGGGACATATAATGGTGTTTTTACAAAGCTAAGTCGTAAAATATAAATTAACAAATATTTTAATAAATGATAAAAATTTGTGCATATAGTATTTTACATTTTTAGATAGGTACAAAAGATTAAATATCTTAAAACACCTTAAGTGTCTTATGATCTTAGTAGATATAAAATACATGATACAAATAAAATCCAGCTCACATGGCATAAAGTTAAGTTCTTTCTGGAATATGGTCTATAAAAAAAATTATTAACCTTTTATACCCTAAAGTCAAAGCAAGAGAACTGTATGTTTTTCTTAATCAAAGGTCATGCATTCACTGCTCATGCAAATGTTGTAAATTTCATCCATCTCTTAACGAATACTTTGTCTCCAATTATATAATGAACAAAAGGCAACGAATATTAACTGAGTACTATTCTGAAGCATCTTATACACTTGTAATATAAGGGAAATCATTTGTTCTTAGTTTTGTTTTAATCTTCGAAAAAAGTGTTTTGCTAGACATAGGAGTGTTTGAATTAGTTTTTTGGGAATTCTTGGTTAAGCTAGGAAAGACTGATGCAAAATATTACAATAGTTTTTTTTTGTAAAAGTATCCAGTGATACTTAGTGTTTGTATTATTTTTCAACGTAGGAAAGTACTTATTTGATGTTAACAAGAACTGGACATAGCCATTGGGTTGATTCAGGTGAACTAGGACAAACTCTTGGTGTGATTATCTCTCTCCTTCTCTCGACACTTTTAAGTGTCTTAAAGACACCTAGTGTCTTATAACTTTCCTGTTTTCAAAAAAAGTTAAAGTGTTTCTACAACACCACATTCAACCTCCTTTTGTATGTCATCTCTTTTCCTATATTTGTTATCAGAGCTTAGCCTCTTGGGTTGAGCGCTATGACAAATGAAGAGGAACTAACAATCCATGGAAGAATCAAGTAAACAACTTATCCTTGAAGAAGCCTCTATCACTTGCCTTCCATCCTTTCTTGGAGAATATTATCCATACTGGAAAGATAGAATGGAGATGTTCATCAAATCCACTCAAGACAATCTCTAGAACATTATCAAAAAAGAGATTGAAAAAATTAATGATCATGGTAAAAGATTCCCTCAAGACTATGGACTCAGCAACTAAAATTATGAAGATGAAGAAAAATACAATTCTAGATTTCTATTACCATATGTTTCTTTACCAAAAGTGATTACAATAAATTTTTCGATGTGATGATAAAGAGATGCAGTCTCGATAACCTTTTCTCAAAATTTCATGAGGGAACAACCAAGTAATGAGATTTAAAGATAAGTTATTTTGTATTTCAACTTGTGATAATTTCAAGACAACAGCCAGGAAAACGATAATGAAATGATTGAAAAGTCAGATGGTAACAAATGGTCTTAAATCTTGGAAGGGATTATGATCATGAGGGACTTGATTGGGGAATTAAAAATTCTTAAAAATTATAACTTACTTGATGAAGATAAAAAGCAATAAGCAAAATCTAAACATGATAGGCTTCGAGCTGGATGGAAAGCTTCAGGATACCAAAAAATGAGATCTATGAGCTAAGAAAAGATGATTAGTGGGAAATGTAGCATTTTATAACATAATTTTTGGTTGTTGGAACGATAACTAGAAAAAGTCGATCTTCACCATTGTTGTGAAATAAAGCTAAAGGCTTTCACATCAGGTTGTGTAAGGAACCTAGATGTAATATAGTGTTTATAATGATATTTTTGCTTTGGTCATTAGGGAGCGATATAAAAAAATTAGCGCGATGATATTTTTGTAAATAAATGAACAAGTGAAAAAAGTATTTTTTACATTGATAAATAAAGCGGGTAGATGTTCTTCTGTTTTTATATATTTTAAATTATTATATATTCTTTTATAAAGCCAAAAAATATTATATTAACCGTGAAACTTTTAAAATGCATTTATTTTTCGATTTATATAAAATAAAATCTATATTTCAAATTATATTTCTTTTCTCTTTTTATTTTATCAATCCAAATAGAAGAAAAAAATTTCTTTATTTCTTTTCCTTTCTATTTTTTTCCATTCAAACAACTTACTTTTTTAATTTTTCTTATTTCTCCTTTTCCATTTCTTTTCTTTTACTATCTTTTTCTTCTTATTTTCCACGTCTTCCAAACAAGCATTAGGATATGATAATGCTGAAATATTCCAATTTTACATTTTGCATTGAGAAAAATAAAAAAAGACAAAGGAGGTGAAGATTAGTGAAAACATTAATGGTAATGTGCAACTTATTGATAATGAGAGTTGGGAAGAGGCGAAAAGGATATTAGAGTTGAATATATGAAAGTCTCAGAAAGTTAAGTGGTAAAAAATATAAATTAATAAATATTTTAATAAATGATAAAAAACTTGTGCACATAGTATTTTACATTCTGAGACAGGTACAAAAGACTAAGTGTCTTAAAACAACTTTCAAGTGTCTTATGATCTTCATGAGATATAAAACAAATGACATAAAGAAAGTCAGTATTTTTACATAAAGTTAAGTCCTTTCGAACATGAGTATAAAAGAAATTATGAGACTTCATTTTATGCAAGTCTAAGCTTAAAAGAAGAAAAAAAAACATGTTTTCCCGATCAAAGCCATGTATTCTGCTCATGCAATTATTTGTAAATCTAATTCATCTCTCAATGTTACTTTGTCTCGCTTTGCCATAATGAACAAAGCATACGAGCAAAGATACCGAGCAGCTAACTGAGTATTATTGAAGCATCTTAAACACTCATAAGGGAAATCCTTTGTTCTTATTTTTTTTAATCTTTTTGAAAAAAGTGTTTTGCTAGACATAGAATTGGTTGAATTGAGTTTTGGGAATTCTTGGTTAAGCCAAGAAAGAATGGTGTAAAATACTATGATAGTTTACCATTTTATAAAAGTATAGTGATACTTAGTGTTTGTATTATTTTTCAACATAGGAAAAATACTTTGTTTAATATTAACAAGCTGGGCCGTAGCCTTTGGTTGATTTAGGTGAACTAGTACAAACTCTTGGTGTGATTTATCTCTCTCTCACACCTTTGCTTGATCTATAGGGTTTTATTCTTTTATTCTTCTTGTTCATTATACTATTCAATCTTCTGGATATTTGAGATAGTTCTTCATCAGTTTCATCATCATCACTAATACCATCTGAGTTGGATGTTTCTCCGCATTCATGGATTTAGTAAAGTTACCTTGGTCATGAACTTTTGATTTGTGGGAAACCCTTGTTCCCTTATTTTCAGGCTTATCACTCGTGGAAAATGACTTTTTTACATCGATTGTTATGAACTTTTTATATCGATTATTTAAACAATGTGGCGGGGAGATATAGAAAGTAGACTTTTTATCAGAATTAGTAGGAATCGTGTAAAAAAACCTACCTTTTCTACATCGGTTAGAGGCAGGGCAGTAAGTAGAAGACTTTTTTATCTTAGTTCTTATTTCAACTGATATAAAAGTCATACTTTTTACATCAGTTAAGACCTCAACCAATGTAAAAAAATGACTTTCTACATTAATTAAGACCTTAACCGATGTAGAAAGTAGAACTTTGTACTTCGGTTGGACTGAGAATCGATGTAAAAAGTCCCTTTTTATATCGGTTAAGATCTTAATCGATGTAGAAAGTTATTTTTTCAGCTGCTAATTTGTTTTTTAGCGTACACCATATAATTTTAATGATAATACCATAGACAACTTATAAATGAGATAATACAGCAACTTGAAGAATTTGTTTATGTAAACTAAATATATCATTTATTCATTATCAAATATTAATCTATTGAATATTTTACAAATAAAATAACTTAAAATTATATAAAATCAATCCAAATTGAATACCTCTATCATATATTCTCTCCAACGTCTTTTAACATCATCAATTTCTTTTTCGATTAAAAGATGAGTATTTTGAAATATCTACAAAATATTTTTGAATGAAATCAGAGAAAATATTATGCTATGAATTAAAATAAAATTACCCAATTATGATAATTGTAATGACCTCAGTCCAAGAATCAATTATAGATACCGAGATAATATGAAACATGTTTCATGACACAATATCCACACTCAGTTCTTCCAACCTGTCTTGGACACTTCAGAAAAATACAAAAAAAAAATTAAACATAATTAAAGATGATGTAATAATAAAAAATATAAAAGAATTGAATATTTTTTAATAAAGTACTTACACGTTAAATTATCCATGAAGGCTTTTTAATATTTGTTGAATACATCCCTTTTGATAGAAGATGAGCATTCATTTCTCTATAATAAAAAATGCACCAAATTAATACCTTTAAAATAAAAATAATAAAATATAAATACAAAACCCTAAAAAACTTATCATCCATAAAAATTCATTGTCCCATAACTTTGGTCATGGTCATGGTAGGTCGTAAATGGTTTGTGCCACTTTGGATCCAAAATTCCACATTTATATTTAGTGGTTTTAAATCTATGCCCAAAACCTTTTAATATTTTATTGCATGATTCTAGATGTGTAATCTTAGCAATAAAAACTTCACAAATAAAAAGTTTAAGTAAAGATATGACCAAGATACTAATTTCAACATAAAAATTTTAAAGAAATCATCTTTTGTAATTGTAAACACTCAATTATATCCAAGGCTCCATTTTTAAAATTAATTAGTAAATAAACAATAATTTAAATAATAAATAAATAAAAAAAAGAAAAGATTAAGAAAAAAGAAAATAGTAAGAAATAATAGAGAAAAACAATTTAAAATAAAAAAATAAAAAAAGAGAGGGGAGAAAATAAAAATAAAAAACCAAAAGAATAAATTAAAAATGATATAAAGTAATAGAATAAAAGAAATAACAAAAAAACAAAAACAAAAACTGAAAAAAAAATCAAAATAAAAACAAAAATAATATAAAAAAGAAGAGAAAAACAAACAACAACAACAAAAATAAATAAAAACTAAAGAAAATAAAATAACAATGAAAAAAACGTGAAATAAAAAAATATATTTAAAATAAATAGAAAAAATTCAAAAAAGAAGAAAAATAACTAATAAACAAAAAAAGAAATAAAAAATATAATAAAAATGATAAAATAAAATAAAAGAAATAAATAATTCAAATAATAAATAAATGAAAAAAAAAGATAGAAGAAGAATAATAAAAACTGAAAAAATAAAAACGGAAAAATAAAAAAACTGAAAAACAGAAAAGAAAACAATAAAAAAGAAGCTGAAAAAAAAAAAAAACGTGGAGGTGGAGAAAAAAAAAAAAAAAAAAAAAAAAAAAAGGAAAAAGGAAAGGAGATGCATGCAAAAAAAAAAAAAAAAAGAAAAGGGGATGAGTCTCGGGGAGGCACCAAGAACACATCTTGGTGGTAGGCACATTCATCGAGCTACAATAGCGCCTAGAACCATTGGGGATGTTCATTCCTTTCTCGCTCATGATATAGGTAACAATGTCATGCCTTAAGGGGGAGGTTTTTCACTTCACGTAGGGGAGTGTAATATGCATGGAGGATTTTTCTTGAACATCAACTTCTGGGAGCGTCAACTTTTGGAGGGGGAAGATCTTTGGGAAAATGGCATTTTTCTATCATGAGGAAAAGGCTCCCTTGGTATTCTTTGAATAGACCTGCTTTTGTGATTGTTGGAGTCTATCTTAGTTACTCCTACTCGGGCTTTATCACAAGCTAGAAGAAGAGAACCAGGGGGAGGCATTGGAGGGATTTTTCAATTTCTGAATAATTCTCCTCTTCCTCACTCACCAAGAATTCGGCAAAAGCTCGCTGTTCGGAGGTATCGACATCAAGACCCATAGAACTGAAGCTATCATCCTCTATGGTACCAGAAGTGGCAAAGGAACAACAAGCAGCGATTCAAGCAATATTGACATAAAAGTTCCTTTCAAATTCTCCAGGTAAGATCCTGTATCTACGAGCATTAGCACAGAAAGTCTGTCGTGGTATAATAGAAATAAGAGTTGCATTTTTTTTGCCTTCAATGATAATCACTGCACCGCTCTTGATAATTCCATCTGAAATACTAAGCATTATCAAATTTGAGCATCAAGATTGCCTCGAAATTATGTATCATTCTTGTGAGGTCGTACTTCTTAGTTGAGATATAGATCCTAGGCTAAATATAGATTCAGCTGGATGAGCATGAATAGATATGCTAGTTCGCATGATGAACATATAAGGATTGGTAAAATGAGGTCCGAGAGAAGACCTTGAGCCATTTGGTCATGTCTATAGAATTGAATCAAACGGTGCCTTGGCAAAATATGGAATACCTTTTTAGTGAGGCAGTTGGTCATTAAACAAAGGCTCAGCGACATGAAAGACATCTTACTCTTCCGGAAACGGTGATGTGGTGCTTCGAGCTTTTGAGAAAATGAATGAGATTCCTGGCCTTTTAGGGGAAAGTCTATTAAGCAACAATGTTATAAATTCAGAAGAGGAGGTGGAAAAGAGAAGGTTACGCCTTTCCTCATAGGTTTCGCCTGTCAAGGAACTTCAAGATCTTAAGGAGGAGTTCTCTTTGGATACACCTGAGCTACTTGGATGCATGATCTCTAACACTCAGTTGGTCTATATATTCTTACTCTTCTTGCAACACTCAAAGTACATCAGTCTATAGAGGAGCTGCATTGCTCACAAACGAAGAAAACATGGTGTAAAAGCAAATCTTGCGATCGAGAATGTGTATTTGGTTAAGGTGGATATTATGAGGAAATCAAGCTCAACGGACATCATGAAATGTATATATGTTAGACCCACTATAGAAACCATGATGTTGACGTGATTTGCAATGAGAGGGATGAGAGTGAAATCCCAAAATAGTTTAAATAAGCTGAAGAAACAGGGTAGAAGATGGGCCTTCAAACGTCCATGCTTGGCTGGTGGAATTTTCACATGTGAAGTTGATATTATTCTGAATACCTGGGGGGAAGGAAGAAGAGTTTATGAACATTCTATTCTCCCTTTTTTTAAACTAATGGCTCATATAGCACCTTACTTATTGGCCCCAAACTCATTAAGAAAGAGGTTGTATATGATAAATCATTTTGAAGAGGGCCAGTTCATAAAAGCGCAGTTGCTGTAGCAGTAAGATAGATTGAAACACGAAGGGTTATTCAAGAACTAAATTGCAGGCCTCGTGCCAAGTCCATGAAACATATAAGTTTGGTTGGTACGACTATTCAAGAGAGACAGGCTTATGGAAGATGCAAGGGGGGGCTCAACCAAGAAAACTGGAATCCAAACCTTTGCCGAGAGCATGATAGATCTCGGATTCTTATAGCACATCGTAAAATAAATCCATTGGCAATTTGCCATGACTAATATACATGCCTTAGGTGATTGTGCTACGACAAACCAACAAAAAGCCATCATTGCATGGGCCATGCAGAATACTAAGGTACGTCTATTGCTCTACATGGTATTTAAAGGATTCACCGAGCCTCATTTCACTCCCCTGGTACACACCTTCTGTTCCTGTTCTAAAAAGATGTTTAGAAAGGTTAGATGCAGCTTCAGAACCTTTGTGGCTAGATCCAAAGATGGCAACTGATGGAGGCATCTCCTCACCGCTCTGCCTTGTTGAGTGGAGTAACAAGTACTAAGCCTAAATCATGAGCCTAGTTTAGGAATTAGCGCACCGCCTACAATTGCTAAAATCATTATTCCTATTGACAGCCAGTTATTTTAAATGCCCCCAAGAGTCAGGTTTCTGTTCATACAAGTTAAATCAAGTGCCATTATTTATAACTTAGGAAGCTTAGCCAAGTTGGTTAAGTTAGCATAAAGTACATGCAAGCATGGGCTTCGAGGCTCGGCAAGGTGAGTTTCTTAATCTCCTTTTTTCCGCCTACTCATTAGGTCAGGGTAATCGGGCCTATTGAAAAAGGACCAATTCTCATTTATAGACTGTGGGTCCAACTTATTCCCATTTATTTATTATTTTTATTTTGTTAAGTGAAGGCTGTTTTTAGAGATAAAAATAAAAGATAATAAAATTATTTTTATTTTGTTAAGTGAAGGCTGTTTTTTAGAGATAAAGTAAAAGATAATAAAAATATAAGAGACAGAAAAATGATAAATAAAAACACATAAAAGAAAATGAAAAGATATAATAAGCAAACAAATAAATCAAGTACCCTTTCTCTAATGTAAATCTTGTGCAAGATTCGTAGGATAAATCAAAGAAAAGTATTTTTCAAAGTTAATTGAAAGAGAAAAAATAATATAACCTATTCATTCTTTCAGCATTTAATTTGGGTCAAGCCCAATATATCTCTTACAAGCAAGTTAATTTTTTTAAACATTCAATTCGGGTATTCATTATTGCGTGTCTTCATAATGCTCTCGTTAATTTTTTTAAACATTCAATTTGGGTATTCATTATTGCGTGTCTTCATAATGCTCTCGTTATTTTAATGATTTTTTGTCTCACGCAATGAACTCTAAATGCAAACTAGTAACTTTTCTAATGTGCGATATTTAGATACTCATATGGGTTCCAATGCAGTCATAGTTGTCTTGGATCCTGTGCATATGTGGACCCCAAAAGATTTTAAAGATAAGTCCATTTTTTCATTAATGATTCTAAGTCTCATGCAATGAGCTCTAAATACGAACTGGTAGCTTTTTCTGCTGTTCGATATTTAGAGATTCATATAGATCCTAGTACATTCATAGTTGTCTTGGATCCTATGCATATGTGGGCTAAGAGTTATTCAAAATATCTAAATTGCTTTTAAAATTGTCTTTCAAATATCTTTTTCTGAAGATCAAGTCTTCACAACTAGAACTACGTAGCCTTGAGTTTCCTATTGCATCAGGAAATATGTAGGAGCAGGATCCAGTCCTGTCACGCTATTTTCATACAAACATATTTATTTTCTATTCTATTTAAAGGGATTAAACATTTTTCAAAAACATCAAAATCATGCACTCAATTTAAAGTTTAGTTCTTCAAACGGAGCCAAGTAGGGTGCTTAACACATTCTACACTCGTGGCAGAGCTCCCGAACCTGGGTCTTCTCCGAGTTAGGATTTTTCCAAATCTTTTCCCTTAAATAAAAATTTGGTGGCGGCTCCACAAATCAAATTAAATTCTTTTCTTTTCAAATTGTTAGCGAATTTTTCGTCTCGTTGTGATTACGGTTGCAACAATAGCAAACATGTGTAGATCTACTAGATCTACTCCAATATCTAAAAGTCTCATACTTTGAACACTTAAAAACTTTTCTCACAAATGCTCAAATCTTTCCCAAAGTATAAAAATTGATTTTTAAAAAACTTTCATCAATTAAATTGCTCCTAAGGTTGTTAGAAGCACTTCAATCCATCAAAGCTTCATCTTTTCTTTTCAAAAATCCTAAAAATAGATGATTCTTATATTGAACCATCCAAGGGCATTTTTGAGCTCTCAAAAGTTCAAACAATAGAGAACCATAAATATTAGAGAATGATCCATAAAGAAGAAAAAAAATACCATAAAAACAAAGTTAAAGCTTATGAAAGTATAAGATAAAATCCTACTTGTTGAAGAGTTTGTGGTGGGGATTTGAAGGCTGATTTTGTCCTCTCTTGGTGGTCCACACAATAACTTCTAGGGGTGGTGGTGGGACTTGGTGATTTAGTCTTGATTTAACTTAAACTTCAAAGTGAAAAGTTTAAGCTTAAGGTAGGATTTTGAGTTTTTGGTTTAGATTATATTTAGAGAGAATTATGAGAGTTTCTTTAATTGTTTAGAAGGTGGAAAATGAAGCAAATGAGATCTCCCATGATGCTTAGTGAATTTGGTCACTTAGGGGTTATGTGGGAATTAATTTCCCATTTAAGGATATTTTGGTACATTTTCATGTAATTTTCATTTTTTAAAATAATTTTAAATGTAAGGAATTATCCTTTTAGGATTGTATTATTGCTAATTTTTCTGAATTTGATACTAATCAAGATTAATTTTCAAATCATTCTAACGCCGCTTGATATTTTTTTTGGAATAGTTTAGCCCTTTGTAGACAAGAGTTTTCTAAGGGTGTTTTAGATATTTTCGAAGTTTTTTGATGGTTTTTTCGTCCTTTCTTTGTTCCAATTCTTTTCTCATGACTTTTCCATCATCTTTGATATTTTCTAATCCCTTAGAATGTCTTTTACCTTTTGTTTTATATTTTTCCTACACATTATTTGAGTTATCCCAGTGCAGGGATATTTTCATTATTTGCATTAAATGTTTTAATTTCTCTGTTTTTTCCTCTTATTCCTACTTTGTTTCTTGCTAAAGGTCATTTATAACCTAAAGAGTTGATTATGAAAATTTATGGGTGTTACAAATGAGATGTTTGCTTGTATAAGATTTAATTTATGCTAATACTAAAATGGACCCATTTCAAATAAATGTTACTTTCCAAAGCAATATTTGAACTTGTATATTTGTTATCTTTTTATAAATAAACTGAAGTGACTGAGATATAAACGATGTCACTAACTCTAGGGTAAACACCTATAAGAAATTACAATTTCTCACTACCTACCTTCAATTTCTTTTTCCATAATCCAATTTCTCTCTTCGCGATGACAGTGGTGTATGTAAAAATGAAATGCAGAAGATTAAAGAGGACCTTATTCTTTTGGAAGTAACACTAGTGAAAAAAAGCAGCATTTTACAACAGGATTTTACATTCTATATCAACTTTTCATATAACCGATGTAGAAAGTATTTTTAACATTAGTTCAAATTATATATTAGATAAAATAAAAAAAATTAAATCATATAATTATGCTAATTTTTAAAAGAAAAACTTAAATGATTTTAATATATTTTAATCTAAATTATTATAATAAAATTTAACAATTAAAATTTATTCTTTTTAATTTTAAATAAAATCAATGTTGTTGTTTTAAATAATAATAAAAATAAATCTTAACTATTAAATTTTGGTTGACCCTTTAAATTGGAAATAACATTCAAATTTAATGATTAAAATTAAAATATGGTATAATTCAATTCAAACAGTTAACATAATGCAAGAAATTTGATAAGGACCTACAAGAAATTATAATAGTATATACTTATCCAATAAAATGACTTGAATCAATGTTTATATACTATTATAAGTAGCTCAGACATTTTGTGAGACAATGAAAATAAAAAAAATGCTGAAAATTGTAAGATACCTTTAATTGTTTATAATATCTGGCCTTCAGAAGTTTAACATACCGCATAGGATTATAGAGGCGTCTTGTGACAGAATTTTTAAGAAAGTAACTATTTACATAATCATTGGTGCTGATATTCACATAATACAAACATTTATTAAGGTATTTCACAGTTTTGTCACGACTTCCCATTTTGTAAACGATTTTAGAAACAATGGATATATGATTTAGTATTTGAGTTCTGAAGTTGATACAGAAACCATAAGTTGAGGCAGAAAAGTTTAGTGGCATGCATGAACAATGAAACACAAATTGTCTACAAATATACCACAAACCAAATGAAGATAAATTAAGATGAAGAAATAAAAAAAAAATAAAGACTATTTGATTAATGCATACATAAGTTCAATAGCCGATATTATCGAGAATTCCACATCGATTACACCTTTCTGTATGTCTGAACCGTTAGTACATTAGTATATACACCGTTAACATGGAAAGTTCTGCGGCCAAATTGTCAAAATGAAGTAATTAAAGATGTGGCCAAAATGAAGTAATTAAAGATGATTGGAAGGTTTGGAAAGTTTGTTATTAATTAAACCTAAACATCTACGGATTATAAGAACATCTATTTCAATTTTTGCACAGATGAAGTACAAATATAGTTCATCGGCCAAATTCTCAAAATGAGGTAATTAATGATGAATGTCAGGTTAGGCAGAATATCTTTTTCAATTTTGCCCTAATGAACACAAAATATAGTTTATCATCTCCTTTTGTAGACTTAACACAAAAAAATAACTTTGTCAATCTATTTCTTTAGTTTTTGGATGTAAACTTTAGAGTCAAACCACAATGCAATTTGGTGATTATTTTTAACATATTCTTATTTTGCTGTTTCTATACTTTAATTTTATTTCCTTTTATTTCTAAAATATTTATTTGATTTTTTTCTTTTTACTTTTCTCACCCCATAGTATAAGTGAAAAAATGTTTACCCTTATATTGATATATTTATTTTAAATTATATATATATATATTAAATTAAAATCAAATATCCCCACTATTTTCATTCAAATTAAAGTTCTAATTCAAACAATTTTTTTTCCTAATACTTCCATATCATATTCAAATTTGTATACTTTTTATAATTTTAAATTTTTTATCTCTCAAATGTTAACCTTCTTAAATTTATATCAAAACTATTTATCTTCGAGTGAACTATCTTTTTAGTCATTAAACTTGTTACGAAAGTTCATTTTAGTTTCTGAGAAACGTAAATTAACCCGTTAGTCCCTGACTTTATTAATCATGTTTCACGTTAGTCCATAGAGGCAATTTCTATTAACGACGTGCTGACGTGTGGCGTTAAATGCCACGCTGGAAGGACAAATGTTGATGTGTGGCGTTAAATGCCACGTTGGAATGCCACTTAGACTTTTGACTCAATCTTCTTCCTCCCAAGTGCTCTCAATTCATCCAAATCAATTCTTGAGCTCTGTTGGGGTTGCATTTCTCATTGGATATATTAAAACAGCTGATCGAGGAAAAGACTCACCCATCAATGCTCAAATTAAGCGAATTGCGGTTATTTCGTTTCCAAAGAACGAAACTCCCTCCATATTTGCTTATTACAAATCAACTAACTACAATTTGTGCATATGTCAACAACCAGATGCATGAATTAGACTAATGACAGAGTAATCCAGAGAAACACTTGCAATTCTTAACAAAAACAAGGGTTACTCTTACGCCCAAAAACACCAAATTCAGCAATGAATAGAACATGCAATGCAAAGCTTAATCCCGTCTTCCCGACACCAAAACCTGTTGGGATTGCGTTTCTCATTGAGCGACCATCGGCGCTGACAAATCAGAGAAAAAGACCCCCATCAATACTCTCAAATTAAGCCAAATTGCAGTTATTTTTTGTTTCCAAAGAACCACGAAAACTTCCCTCATATTTGCTTTATTACAAATCAACTAACTACAATGTGCATATGTCAACAACCAGGATCATGAATTAGACTTAATGATAGAGTAATCCAGAGAAACACTTGCAATTTAGAACAAAAATAGAGGTTACCCGCCAAAAAACACCAAATTCGGCCAATGAATAGAACATGCAATGCAAAACTTAATCCCGTCTTCCCAACACCAAAACCCTAAAGATCGAATCGCAATGGAAGTCCCCAATTCTGAGCGCAAAATTCTGCAAATCAAACTGAAATCAATTGAATTGAATGGCATATCAAAACCCTAAGTTTGAATCACCAAACCTAGGTTAGAAACACCACAACATTTTAAATAGCAAAGCGAACATTATGTCACTACACCAATTTAAACCCCATTGTTTCACCAAATTCTTAAACCCGCAGTTAGCAATTGTTTACAAATCTTGAACCTTACTCACTGGGTTTCAATCTTTCAAGGTTCGCCTTTATCTTTGCCACATTGTGTTTTCGAGTACCTGGAAGGAAACAAGAGTGATGAAGACGACGACGACGTGTACATGGTCTTTTATTTATTTATTCAAACGACGTCGTTTTATAACACCTGCCCTTCCAACATGGCATTTAACACCATACATCAGCATTTGGCCTTCCAGCGTGACATTTAACACCACACATCACACGTCGTTAACGGAAATTGCCTTCTTGAACTAATGTGAAACACGATTAACAAAGTTAGGAACTAATAGGTTAATTTATGTTTTTCAGGAACTAAAATAAATTTTCGTAACAAATTTAACAACTAAAGAAATAGTTCACTCATTTATCTTCTAATTATATTTAAATATTAATAATTTTAAATAAATATATATATATATATATATATATATATATATATATATATATTATAGTTGAAATATTTATATACGTATTGAATATGTACACAGCTGCATTAACCTAACAATGTATGAGACGATAATTCAATATGTAAAATCAACATTTTTAAAATTGAATGAGTTAAAACATTAATTTTATTTAAATATTATTTTTATAATATTTATAATATATAGATATTATGGTAAAATGATAAAAAAATATATATTTATACAATATTATGATTTCACATGATTAAAATTAAAAATTATATATTTTAAGTTTTTAATATTTAAATTATTCATGCAAAATTAAATAAAATATAACCTATCTTTATTTTTTATTTTTCGATAAAGATTAATTAAAATGATATTATTTTATGCAGATTATTTTCTTATTGGTTTTGTCATTTCTGTCTTAATTTCTGTTCACATGCGGTTTGGTATTTAATAATTAATAGCATGATGTAGATAAATATTTTAATATTTTAATTATTAAAAAATATTTATTAAGTTAAAGACATATTTTATGTATAACTTTTAATTGAAAATTAATAATTTAAATATAAATTTAAATTTAATATTTAAAAGATAAACATTTTTTTATCTATAAAAATATCTATTAAAAAATATAAAAAGATATTAAAAAATAATTAGTTTAAGTTATAAATTTAATTTAAATATTGATATTAGACCATAATTCCTGTATCTTTACTTATGATATAGGATGTGAAAAAAGAAAAAATTTAACAATGATATTTTATTTTAAAAAAAATTGGGGTATGTGAATAGGAAAACAAGAACGTGTTTAAATCAATCACCTTACAAATATCTTTTAAAATAAATAATTTTTTTATAAATATCTTTTAAAGATCGTATAAATTAATATAATATAAAATATATTAATTTTTATAATTATACTATTTAAATATTTTTCAAAAAATAATTTTGATGAATATACAAGAGACTACTCTAAAAATAATTACCAAATAATTACCAAATACTAAGGTTATCTTTATGATAATTATCTAAACTGTAGATATAAGTATTGAATATTAACGGATATCAGATTTTATTATTAATTATTTTAATGACAATTATTAAAATGTAAATATAAGTATTCTGCACCTATGCACATAAAGAAAATTGTAGGTAGAGGTCTCGTACATGCAGGTATAGATATTCTGTACCTACGAATAAAAAAAAACTGTAGCCACAAATATTATATAGATGTAAATATTAATTTTTGTTATTAATTAATGGTTAAACTATAAACATAAATATCATATATATAAATTTTAATAATTTTTTGGAAAAATTAATGTAAAAATTAAAATTGATCATATATTAATTATTATAAAATTAAAACATATTAAAATGTATTTTATATTATGTTTATATCTTTAAATATTATTATAAAAAATTTAAAAATCAATCCAACTCATGTTATTATCTTTTCATAAAAAATTACTAAATATTTTTTTTCTTTTATCTATCACCATTTTAATCAATTTTATTAATATTAATTTTTAAGCTAATTTTAAGTGTAACATTTTTATCTTTTTAATATTATAAATATTTTTTATTTATAATAACTATCATTTTAAATTATTAATATTTTATTTTAAAAAATTAATAAATATAGTTGTTAAAGGGATGATGTTAAAAGGATGATGAAACCAACAAATGAGTAATGAAAACCGTAAAAAAAAATAAAAAAGAAAAAAAGAATGAAAATATGTTAAGTGTAAGACCACTTAAAAATAAAAAATGAGATTAGGGGAGAAAAAAGAAAGGTTAAAAGCTATCCACCATAACCTTGAATACAAACAAGTAGAGTCGATCAAGCAACATTTAAAATACAATTTGTCTTGTTAATTTTCTTTTCAATCCGTGTACCAACCTCTCCTTATGGACCATCTTTAATCTTTTCACGTTGATTTCAGCCTCTACTCGGACTTTGGTTTTGACAACCAGCACCATCCCTTTTTCAGTTGAATCGAAAGACCTTCTTCAAATTTTCATTTCTGCAAATTTTATTAACCACCAACTCTATGCTGAGCTAAAATTTTAAAAAAAAAAAACAGATTAATTTAAGAAAAAAAATAAAAAATTCTTCTTCCGATCTTCTAATCTATCTAAAAGATCCTTATTCTTTTTTTTTTCTTTCATTATGATTCAAATTTTTGTTGTGTGGTGATGCAGATGATAATTAAAAAAAATTATAGCCTTCTACAAAGTTAGGTGAGTTATTGAAGTTGTAGTTCTTGCTGAATTGATTAACTTCTTCCATCCTATTTTGATGTCTTAAGGATATGCCTTGTGAAATGTTGATTCAATATTGCTTAAGAACACTTAAATTTGCTAACATTATAATCAATAGATTGGATAGTGATATCTAATTCTTATATTTATATTTTTTGTTATTTAAATTTGCATATCATATTTTATGTCTTCTTTAAATATGATAAAATATTATTTTATTACTTAGTTTTTCTTTTCTTTAACTATTTTAACTAACTTTATGATAAATATGGTGAAATTAACTGTTTTAATTAATTTTTTTCCAGACACATATGTTGCTTGTAGTAATAGTCTTTTGCAATTATAAAAATGTCACTTAATTATTGTTATAGCCTAATTAGGTCCAATAAAAATTATTGAAGAGAAAAATAATTTTTTTTTTAAAAAAATAACATAATTAAATGAATTTAAATATATTTAATTTCTATTTTCTATTTTATTTTAGAAAAAAGTCTAAAAATATTAAAAATGGAATTTAGTCTTCTTTGTGTCATTCTTTCTTACTTTAACCTTTACTAACAACCTGCACGTCCTCTTTCCCCAATTTTATTATAACAAATTCCTACACACACACATAAAAAACTTAATTAACTACTCCTGATTCTCAACTCACTCACATTTTAACCTGACCACTCCTCAAAAGCCTTTTTGTTTTTTTGGTATATCGTTTGTATTTAAATAATTGTGTTGTAATGATTTGCTTAAACTTTAGGATAAAAGACTTTTTATTTTGTACATATTTGTATATATTTGTTCTACTTTCTGTATACATTGGTTGTGTTGTTTGTTATGTAGAAATTTTGGGTTTGAAAGGTTTCTATGCCCTCCACGCACCACTCCTATCTAACATCTGTATATTATAAGTGGGATCCTATACTCAGGTCTAAGTGAAGCCTATGATTAGAAGAGTCTAGTGATGTTACTTTGGATGCATGTCCTATTTGATTATCATGAAAACCTCAGTTAGAGTGTATCCTCTTCATGTGCCCACATCTAGCTACATTCTCTACTGTTGTGGTCAAAACTATGGATTGAAACTTGGCTCTAGTTACATATAAAACTTTAGGATTACTAGCCATCTTATGAAAGTATCATGGACTATAAAATGCCTTAGATTTGGATATAGGTTACATACTCAAGGAAACAAAGAAGGCATGCTATTTTTTATACTCATTATCTATGCAACTTTTATGCATAAAGAAATCATATAAATTACTGGATTTAAAAAAAAGAGAAAGATAGGATATTAAATTAAATTAGAGTAAAAGATTAAAAGAAATGAGTATGAGAAAATTAAAAATGAGAAAAAATTAAGAAGAAAAATAGAATATGATTTCAAAATTGGTTAACTCTCTAAAAATGTTTATTTTCAAAATATTTTAAATAAAAAAATTAATGGGTTAATCATTCTATTTGACATTTTCAAAATTATAAAATCAAATAAAATTTTCATATCATGGCATATCCATATTCTTATTAACATAATATTCTCATTCATGCATGATCATTTCTTTCAATTGTACATATATTTTCACTGCAAAAATTAAAAACAAGTTTTTCATTTCTTTTAATTTTACATATTGCATGAAAATGATAAATCAAAATTTATTATCTAAAATAGGCAAACATATGTTTTGACAAATCAAAAGATAGTTTTCTCAGCACCTTTACAGTATCAGTTCTAAAATCATGGATAAGTTGGAATAGAAAAACAAAGAGCTGAAAGATCAGTTAGCCAAATTGGTTGAGACTCTGCAATTGCTAGAGAAGAGAAATGCAAAGGAACCTTCTAATGAGAAAATGACCATCTCAAAAGCATCAATATCATTAACTTCACAACTAAATATACCATTACAGCAAGCTTCTGAGACACAATTTCCATTCGGGCTTTCACTTGGCTATACACCTCCATTTATGATAGAGAATAAATCACCTAACCCTTAACTATACCAATTCCAAAAACAAAAGCTACCTCAAGACACTATTGGAAATCCTTAAACCATCCCAATCGTCACCCTACATTCTTGCACAAAACTCTCAAACACTAGTAGTAAATGCAAACCTTGGATATTCCCAAAGCCCCCATCCCTTATATACGCCATTCTCCTAGTCTCACAATACAATAGGAGGATATCAAGGAAATTATTTGGCTAAAGAGATTTAGAAGTGGTAGGTTTTAGAAGAAAAGGACACATGCAATAGAAGGAAGTGGCTATAGCATTGGAGAACCTCTAATCTATGTTTGGTGTTAGATATGATCATTTCTCCTAAATTCAAAGTTCTAGAGTTTAACAGACATTAGGGAATTAGCTACCCAAAAAACATTTAATAACGTATTGCATGAAGATGACCTAATGTGCTCATGATGACAAATTTCTCATTCACTTATTCCAAGATAACTTAACAGAAGTAGCTTTAAGTTGGCACACACATCTTCATAAGCCAAATATTCAATCTTAGAGGGATTTGGCTAATGCTTTCTTAGAGAAATACAAGTATAATGTGGAACTAGCTCCTAATAGGATACAACTACAAAATATGGCCAAAAGAGAAGAAGAAACTTTCAAACATTATGCTTAGCGATGGTGTGAGCTGACTGCTCAGGTACAAGCCCCATTAACTAAGAAGAAAATGATCAATATATTCATTAATACCCTTCAGGTTCTTTTTTATGATAAAATGATTTGATGCATATCAGCCAATTTCTTTGATATTATCATCGTTGGTGAAAGAGTAGAAGGAGGAATGCCTACGGAAAGCTTACACCTCACTCTGTTAAGATGATCAATGCGAAGAAGTCACCAATGGGGACTGGAAAGAAAGCAGAAGGGTAAACCCATAATGTGACTTTCGATCAAAACCAATATATACACCCAAGGCCAATCCATAACTCTATCATTTTTCAACCACCCTTCTATGTCCCATATATGTCATACCCATACATCGCTATAGCTTCACATCCTTCTTATCCTCTAGTGTATCAACCTCCTAGGAAATTCTATCCACCAACACCATTCCTAGTTCAAACACAAACTACCTATGCTTGGAATCCAAACACAAGCCTAAATCAAAAGCACCAACCAAGGAAAACCATGCACCCAAGAAAGAAAACCTGTCCAATTTGACCAAAAACCAATGACATACATTAAGTTCTTACAACATTTAATCCAAAGCTTCATCGTTGTACTTTTCCTACAAAGCTTGTGGAACCACTATATCTGAAATGGTATAACCCAAATGTGAAGTGTAATTATCATGATGAAGTTATTGGTCACTCAATAAAGATCTATTTACCTTTCAAGCATAGAGTGAAAATAAATGCAATTTCCACAACAAAATTTTCCATCTCCCATATAACTTCTATTCTTTTCCTTCTCTTGTTTTTTATTTTCCTTGTTTCATTTTCAAATAATAAAAAGTTGAAAATAATATGCTTCAGAGTGATAATGCTAGCACTGCATCATGAAATTTTGATTGTCTCATTACTTTGCAAAATAAGGAAAAATATGGGTTAAAATCTTGGTAGATTGATACCACAAGAAGCTAAGCAAACACGGTCTCATGAAATAATTGAAAGAATCTTGACACTTGCAAGTCTGAAAAAAAGGAAAAGAGAAATAGCTTGTTGGACTGAAAAAATATTAGTCTAGGCACAAATTAGGGTAAAAAGGCTTGTTGAATTCAAAGTCCAAAAATCTAATCCAAGAATCAAGGTTAGAAAAATAGAAAAAATTAAAATCTTAGGTTGAAAATTCAAAAGGATCAATCCAAGAAAGAGAAAAGAATAAAAGTCCGCTAGATTGAAAAGTAATCCAGAAAAAATTAGGATGAATATAAAAAATAATAAAAATATAAGATGAAATTCGAATGAAAAAGTTTGCTAGATGGAAAGTTCAAAGGAATAATTCAAGCAAAACTTAGGGCTAAAATAAAATAGCCTATTGGGTCAAGGAGTCAAAAGAATGATCCAGGCAAAAGTTAGAGTCAAGAAAATAAAGCTCACTAGATCAAAAACATGAAAAGGATATTTAGGTCAAAATTGGAGTGACCTACTAGATTAACAACTTAAAAAAGCAATCCATGTAAAAGTTAGAATAAAAAATGGATAAATAAAAAAAAGACTTGGAAGGATGGACTAATGAAAGACTTCCTGCTAGAACAAAAGTATCAAACTTGCACATTGGGACATTCCATTTTCCCAAACTTCAAAGCAAAATATTTCCAAACTAATGCAAGTGGTTTATCGAAGCAACGGATCAAATAAATCAAGCCTTAATAATTGCAAACTTTGGAAAAAATGTTCCTTTCTTCAACATCCTATTAATGGGAAATCAGGATGGTCAAAGTGTGATACTAGCATTTCCATCCGGCAAACACTTTCAAGGCATCAGAATTCTTATCCTTGTTTCTTCCACTCCTCTTCTAAATTCTTGCCAATTCCATAAAAATGACTTTCAACTTCAAAACATTTCCTATCTTGTTTATTTCCTACCTACGTTGTCAATTTTATTTTCATGTCATATAGGTGTATATACTGAAAGGAAATATGAAAATAAAAACATGATTGAAATAAAAATCATGACAACTTTGGAAAGGTCTCAATTTCTAGAAGCCTAACAAACACATCAAGTTTCCCTCCTTATGAGATTTTAATAGCAGCCTCATAAAAAAATAGTAAAGAACAGACATAATGATGTTCTTGCTCATCTTTGAATAAGAAATTTTGATGCTGTAAGGATGTTAAGGAAATCAAAAATGTTTCAAAAATGAAAGTATTGAAATAAAGATACATCTTGCATCATGAATTTTTTAGGAAAAGAACTTATCTTGCACCATTTATAGCATTTCATCAAAAATAAAGAAAATGTGCTAGCACAATTTCAAAAATAAATAACCCAAAATCATTTCATTGCATGTTTCATCTATTCTCAAAGCTTGATCATTCACCATAAGTCAATGCATTCAAACATTGCATATCATTACAGTAAAACAATTCAAAAATTCAAATTCTTTTATCTCTCTCATGCTATTTCATAAGTTGTATGAGAAAGTTGAGGATCCCAAAGAAAAATAAATGTTAATTGCCCAAAATAGTTCAAAATTGGGAAAAATGTTGGGTCAATTTAAAATTGAAGAAAATTTGTTTTCCAACTGGGGAAGTCTATAACTCCCAAAACTGTTCAAGACTAGGGCAAATAATCCACTTCTTCAAAGAGTTTTTCTTCTCTTGCGGTTCATGTACTATGTATACATCATGCATCAATTTTCATTTTCAAAAGAATCATGCATCACATTGCATCCTTTATTCATGAATTGTCACTTTCATTTGCACTGCATCATAGGTCGTTTTATGTATATATTTTCATATAATGCATCAATCTGCATCATTTTTTCACCTTTTGAACTTCCATGTCCAATGCTTAAGGTACATATACCCTTAACACTTTATCTTTCTTCATTTAATTTTTATCAAAAGTCTAGTACCTACCTAGAACCTTTCCTTTCCTGCACTTTAATTTTCTGCATCCAGCCTATCACTCCAAGCTTTGTATTTTAATTTCTTACCCTTTAGTCTAACGAACAAGGCATTGCATGTTTAATTTCTATTAGCCTAAAAATTCAGGCTTTGCATTTTAATTTCTTGCACTTTGTCCTAACGAACAAGGTATTTCATGTTTAACTTCTGTCAGCCTAAATTTTATTAGTCTACCACACAAGATCCTAAATGTTTAAATTTTGTTAGCCTATCACACAAGACTCTGCATATTAATTTCTCACCATTGCCTATCACACGAGGTTTGCATGTTTAAATTATGTTAGCCTATCACACAAGGCTTTGCATTCTAATTTATGCATTTTGGCCTATTACATGAGGTTCTACATGTTTACATTAGCCTATCACACGAGACTTTACATTTTAATTTCTCACATTTTGGCCAATCACACCAGACCCTATGTGTTTAAATTTGATTAGCTTATCACACAAGGATTTGCATTTTAATTTCTTACATTCTGTCCTATCATATGAGGCCTTGTATGTTTAAGTTCTATTAGCCTATCACACAAGGCTTTGCATTTTAATTTATCGCACACCGATCTATCACATCAGACTCTGCATGTTTATATTTTGTTAGCCTATGACACCGAACTTTGAAATTTAATTTCTCACATCTTAATCTATCACATCAGGCTCTACATATTTCATTTTAGTCAATTTATCACACCTAGTTTTTCATTTTAATTTCTCATAGTCAACTTATTACACTAGGTTATCCTTTTTCTCTTTGCTGGTTTCTCACATCAGGCTTTGCTTGTTAATTTTTTCTACTTTATCATATTAGGCTTTACCTATTTATTTTCTTGCTTAGTTGTGTTAGATTCCTCTTATTCAGATTCTGCCACAAAACTAGACTTTGCATGTTTTAATCTTTTCTGTTAGTTTTCACAAGCACTTTTTTTGCATTCTTGCCAAGTTTTTCATTTTTATGCCTTTGACAAAATTGGTTCAAAATATTTATTCATTTCTTACTTTAAAAATAAAAGAATTGATATTCTTTATATTTTCTAATAAAAAATAAATAAAGAAGGGAAAACTATTGTCATCCAATTAGGTTTGAGACAATATTTTTACCAATAAAAATTATTAAACAGAGAAAAATGAATAAATTCCAAAAATAATAACATAGTTGAATGAATTTAAATATATTTAGTTGCTTTTTTATATTTTATTTAGAGAAAAAATATAAAAATATTAAAAATAGAATTTAGTCTTTCTTCTTTAATTATTTCTTACACTTTCTTAATTTAACCTTTAATAACAAAGTTATTTAGTCTCACGTAAAAGCACATCTTCTATCTTTCTATCACAAGGAGACGAAAGATACACATCCTCTCCTTTTCCAGTTGTATGATTTGCACATCCTCTTTTTTTAATTTCATTATAAGAAATTCCTACACACATACATAAAAGAAAACAAAAATTCACTTTCATCCAATTACTCACCCACTCACATTCTAACAACCCTCCCTTAAAAATGGATTCTCCATCACAATTCTCTTACACTCACTCTTTGAACACTAACCATAAGACCATTAAGACCATTCTCTACCAAGGAGATATCAAAATAGGGCTCTCTTTCATATTGAGTTTTGGCTTCTTATCTTTTGGTGGAGATTTCGAGTTCATATTTAACTTTTTATTTGGCTTTTATTAAAGACAAAGATGCTCACTCTTAAAGTAAGATAGCAACCACTCTTCTCTCCATAGACACTCTCTTCCCCACAACCTAGATCTTTACTTTTTCTTCCACCCCTCGGATTCACATTCAGTTGGATGACCCCATGACAACCTCACACTACACTTAGTCCTCGATAGGCTTTTCATTCTCACTATCTCACAGGTTATTACTTCACTCATTCTCATCATAATGACATAAAGCTTTTTCCATATACCAGTGATTATTTGTCACTTGGAATCGATACCACTTAACACTCTTCAAGTTATCTATATTCCAATGTTGACTAGGTATACTTTGCATTATTCATTAAATAGTTTGTATCACTCACTGCACACTCGTTGTTAGGAGAACATTTTATTTCACACATGTAGAAATATTATCACATGACCTTTCTAGATTGCATATATACCTAGTCATAAGATACTTTTTAATGCCATTAATAATATCAAGGATAAGTTAAGAAAGGTTTCAAGCATATAAAATAGGAATAGGGAAGGATTGAGGAGTGTTTCAATTTTTCTCATGCCTTCATCTTCCACAAGTATGGATTCATGGTTCTCAACGCAAAGGTGCTCATAGCCTGGTTCCACTCCACGATAACAGGAAAAACGGTTTTGCACTAGTGAACATAATTCTCTTAGCTCCTCTCTCCTGATAGCTTTCTCATTTTGTTTTATTAGGATGGATTCTATAATAAAAATATTGGCTTTGAAACTTACTCCTAGTATGCTCGAATGATCATGACGGATTGGGTTGGAACCGGTGATAGTTTTTATTAAGCTTAAAATATATGAGTCAAGTTTAGCCTACATAAATGCTTAAAAGTTGTATATAATGGATCTTTTACATAATATTCTTCCAATTAATTCATCATAAAATTATAAATTTACTTTTCACCAAATTTTGAGATTGTCGTAACCGTAATTACGATGAGACGACGAACTCGCTACAAATTTTGAAAATGATTTAATTTTGATTGTGGAGCCGCCACCAAATTTTATTTTAAGGGAACACATTTGGAAAAACCCTAACTTGAGGAAGAAATCTAGGTTCGGGAGTCGGTTACGAGTAAGGAAGGTGTTAGGCACCCTACTCGCCCGTTCCAAAGAACGGTACCCTTAAACTGAGTGTGTAATATTTTGAAAACTACTTGATCCCTTAAAATAGAATAGAAGATAAATAGGTTTATGGAAAATAGCCTGACAGGACTTGATCCTGCTCCTACGTATTCCCTGGTGCAATGGGAAACTCAAGGCTACGTAGTTCTGGTTAAGAGACTTGATCTCTAAAAGAATACGGGGTGATTTTAGATAAAAAAAAAAACAGACGCTTTAATAGGAATTTATTGAAAGTGATGGTTTTCAGAAATTCATGCTTGCGAGATCCTAAATCGTCGTAAGCCGTATTTGGATCCCACACGAATTAAAACACGAGGTAGAGAGCTTATTTACTCGTTGGCGTTAGAACCCGTTTATATGAATTTGGAAAATTAAAAACAAGCGTTTTTTATAAAATTTTATTGAAAGTGATGGTTTCAGAAATTCATGCTTGCGAGATCCTAAATCGTCGTAGTCGTATTTGGATCCCACTAATTAAAACAAGAGACGGTAGAGAACGTTACTCGCTTGTGGAACCCGCTTGCATGAATTTCGAAAATTAAAAACAGACGTTTTTTATAAGATTTTATTGAAAGTGATGGTTTTCAAAAATTTACGCTTGTGAGATCCTAAATCGCCGTAGTCGATTTGGATCCCACACAAATTAAAAAGGACGACGGTAGAGAACGCTACTCGCTACTCGTTAGGAACCCGTTTGCATGAATTTGGAAAATTAAAAACAGAGCGTTTTTATAAGATTTTATTGAAAGTGATGGTTTTCAAAAATTCATGCTTGTGAGATCCTAAATCGCCGTAGCCGTATTTGGATCCCACACGTCATTAAAACACGAGAGGCGGTAGAGAACATTTACTGTTCGCGTTAGAACCCGTTGCATGAATTTCGGAAAATTAAAAACAGACATTTTATATAAGATTTTATTGAAAGTGATAGTTTTCAGAAATTCATGCTTGTGAGATCCTAAATCGTCGTAAGCCGTATTTGGATCCCACATGAATTAAAACATGAGACGGTAGAGAACGCTACTCGTTCGCATTGGAACCCGTTTGCATGAATTTCGGAAAGCTAAAAAAACAGACGTTTCTTATAGGATTTTATTGAAAATGGTGGATTTCAGAAATTCATGCTTGCAAGATCCCAAATCATCGTAAGCCGTATTTGGATCCCACACGAATTAAAACACGAGACGGTGGAGAACGCTACTCGTTCGCGTTAGAACCCGTTTGCATGAATTTTGGAAAGTTAAAAAAAAAAACCGACGTGTTTTATAGGATTTTATTGAAAACGGTGGTTTTCAGAAATCCATGCTTGCAAGATCTCAAATCGTCGTAAGCCGTATTTGGATCCTACATGAATTAAAAACACGAGACGGTAGAGAACACTACTCGTTCGCGTTAGAATCCGTTGCACGAATTTTAGAAAATTTAAAAAAACAGAGACGAATATGAACTCAAAAATACGAGAAGAAGTAAGAAAATTAAGCGGAATAAAAGGTTGGATTTAACCTCCATTGATGTTCCTTGTTCAATTGTCTCCAATCCAGCTTAGGTCATAAGGTCCAGAGGTAAGAATTAAGTTTTTTTAATTTTGATTCAAGCAAACACTTAACTCTTTAGGTTCAATGACTTAATCATGCATGACTTAAGCTAGACTTAGCATATAGGATGCATGCATATGGTCATGCACTCTTAGGAATTTTTTCAAAGGAGGACATACAAACACAAACAAATCAGAAATAAATACATATAGAAGGATCAACACATGAAAAATAATACCTAAACAAGGTTAAAAGAACAAGATCTACAAAAGAACTTCAAAGACACAAGAGATTTTGGCGCCAAAATTTGAATTCAAATCTCAAAATTTTTCAAAAATATTTTTCCAGAGATATAAAAAATTAAAACTGATAAATTGAAATATATGAATCATAGGAATCAAACAAAACAAGTTTGAAAAAAATCAGACCAGAAATGAGCAAGTTATGCACAAACCAAACAACATAGGTTCATTTGCACACCAAGACAAACATGCTTCAGTAATTCGGCCATAAAAACTTCATTTCAGATCCAAATTAGACAAATAATACAATTTCAGAAACTAGAAAGAAATAAAAAGAGAACGCAACAACAATCACCAAAATCGGAGATCTTTTGACCGATCAAAAATGAAAACGAAAAACAGAGACGAAGATGAACTCAAAAATTTGGCGCCAAAATTTGAATGCAAATCTCAGAATTTTTCGAAAATATTTTTTGGTAGATCTAACAAATTAAAACCAAAAAATTGAAAGATATAGATCATAGGAATCAAAAAAAACAAATTTGACCAAAATCAGACCAGAAATGAGCAAGGTATGCACAAATCAAACAAGCTAGGTTCATTTGCGCATCAGGATGAACATCCTTCAGTAATCAGGTCATAGAGACTTCATTTCAGATCCAAATTATACAAATAATATCATTCCAGAAACTAGAGAGAAAGACGAATAGAACGCCACAAAAATCACCGAAATAGAAGATCATTTGACTGATCCAAAATGAAAATGAAAACAGAGATGAAGATGAACTCGGAAATCCGAGAAGACGCAAGAAAATTAAACGAAATAGAAGCAAGATCTAGCCTCCATTGATGTTCTTCAATGCCACTTGATAGAACCTTGGAAGGTGATGAATAACCGGTTCCATGGAGGCCAAGAAGGTGCTTAATTAGATGTAGAATTCAAGAGTCTCTTTGGTGCTCCTCCTAGAAAAAAATCTAAAAACCTCCCCTTCAACGACTCAAAGTGCTCCTCTCTCTCCCTCCTTAGAAATTCTGAATTTTTTTTAGAAAATGAAGAATCCTCTCTTGAACTAAATGAAAGTCTCTATTTATAGATAAAATTTCAAAAAAGAAAAGGGAAGAAATTTTTAGAAGTGAAGAAGCTTCCCCTTTTGTATTCTAATTTTTCTCCTTTTTGTTTTCTTTTTATTATTTTCTTTATTTTTATTCTTCTTTATTTTTCTATTCTGTTTTTGTTATTTTTTCCTTTTTCTCTAACTAATTCTTAACCATCATTAACTAATCCAACTAACTTTCTAACTAAATTCTTAACTAAAAATTTATTTTTCTTTCATTTTCTTTCTTCTTTTTTCTTTTTTTTCTAACTAATTCTTAACCATCATTAACTAATCCAACTAACTTTCTAACTAAATTCTTAACTAAAAAATTATTTTTCTTTCTTTTTATATTTTTTTTTGTTATTTTTTAATTTTTGACTAAAAAACAAAATGATTTATTTTAGATTTTAAATTTATCCTCGGACATAATTCAGTGTTCACAGAGATTATGTTTTAATTAAATAAATTCTATATCTCATACAACGAACAATAAATTTGCAAGTATAACATTCATGTTTTAATTAAATAAATTCTATATCTCATACAACGAACAATAAATTTACAAGTATAACATTTTCTACTAACGTATGTTTTTTAAATCGTAAAGGTTTATAGTGCAACTTCTCTTGTCTTAAATCTTGTGTATATGTGGATTTGAAATATCTATAATTCAAAAATAAAATATTTTATTAATAAAATAATTTTAATTTAAAATTTCACACAATAAATCTTTAATATGCAGGTGTAGCATTATGTACCAATGCATATTTTAGAAATTGTAAAGGTTTACAATGCAACCGTTTGTTATCTTAAATCTTATGCATATAGGGATTTAAAATAAGGTGTACAGTGTAACCATTTGTTGTCTTAAATCCTATGCATATATAGATTTAAAATGTTAATTAAAAATAAAAAATTAAATAGAAAAAAATCAAAAACTAGTTTCCATTTAAGGATCATCTAAACTTCTTAAAACTAAATTCCAAATAAAATTTTTTTACAATTTATTCTTTATAAAAATTCTTTTTTAAAATTTAAATCACTTGTTCGTTTTTTTTTCTCAAAATCTAATCAATTAATTTTTTACTAAATTCTTTTAGTGAAAATCATAAACAAAATTTATTTTTAAAATTATTTCTTTACAAAATTTTTCTTCCATAAATTTTTCTTTACAAAATTTTTCTTCATCAAATTAAATAGATAGAACAATATATAACATATTTTATTTTTTAAAGTTCATCTTATTTTTTTATAAATAATTTAAATATTTTAAGGGGTCAAAGAAATCTTTGTTCATAATTATTTTAAAATTGCATTTAATTTTAGATACGCGATTCTTGAAACGTACAAATAATTATCTTGCACCTTTTTATTCATTGACTCCGAAACTTAAAAGTTCATTAAAATTTAATGGCAGCTTCATATTTTTATTATTTAATTAAAATTAATTATTTTTAGATTTATTATTTCATAGTAATTTAAGTTACAATAATTATCTATTGATTAAATTATGTTATTATATATATATATATATATATATATATATATATATTTGTGTATGAATTTTCATATTCAGAAGGATCGTTTTGGTGGCTTTATTCGAGTTCAAGGATTTTGTGTTTGTTGATCCATAAATATGTTAACCATAGAAAATGCTTCCAAGTGTGATGCAATTGGTAGCATCATAAACTAAGTATTTCTTCGGAGTTTGTTCACCTTATCAAAGTCTGTCTCCCTCGGAACGAATTGATGAAGAGACTTTTCGTTAAGCAATTTATATGTCCATGATGCTATTGAATGATTTAATAAGTAAAGTGAATTATATATAAATATTATGTGCTTGTTTGTTTTTGATTATTTTGGAGAAGAAATAATTTTAATCTCTTTTCAATTTTTAAATATGTGCTAAATCTTATATGACATTAAAATTAAAAATACTAATAAAAAAAGTAGTCAATATATTGTGTAGATGTTACTTTTATGTGATGTGTAGAGGTTACTTTTATAATGTTGGTTAGATTGTAGTGAATTTGGGTATATTTTTTCCTCCAATTTTTTTTAACTTATTAAAAGAAAATAAAGATTAGAAAAGATAAAATAAAATAAAAAAACAATAGAAATAAGGTATCATCAATAATGAAGAGCTAGCATTCCCACCCATGGATTGTGATTACAAATTTTTTAAGTGCATGACTGAACTCCATAGCTATATGACGAGAAATGTTATTTTTTAGGTGCATAACTGATTGTAAGAGGGGATTAATACATTTTACAGGTTGTGAAGCACCGCTACATATTATACTTTTTATGACATATATTAAATGTAACACTTTTTAAAAATTTTACTAAAATTAATAGGTAATATTTTTTTATATTTTTGTAATAGTTTTTAAATGTTACTAATAATATTTTGTGACATAAATAAGATGTAACACTTTTTAAAATGTTACTAAAATTAATAGATAATATCTTTTATATTTTTGTAACATTTTTTTAAATGTTGCACAAAATATAATATAGCGTAATGGAGCTTAATAAACCTCCACCCTACCATGACCGTGAGGGAAAAAATAACACCTACACGAATTGGAAAGATAAATTTTATTTATTTTATATACATATACTTAAGAAAGTTAAAGAATGTTAAATGATATGTATGATAGATAAAGATAATGAAAAATATATAAAAAACATTGTTAAAAAAGTAAAAATAATATATTTAAATTAAAATATTTATTTAAATTTTTATATATACTTGGTGTCTATTTTAATTTTTCATATCATATGAAATTTTTATATTTATTTAATATTTATTTTAATTTTGCATATTGTACATATTATTTAGATTCTAAATAATAATAATTATTTTGATTCATAGTATATAATTGATCTTTGATGTTAATATTAAATCTCAAATTTCATGTTATATTTGGTATATTATTCAATCTTTTGATTATTTTATCTTCTATAAAATATATTATAATCATTTTATAATTTGTTTGATGAAAAAGATAATAAAGTTATAGGAGTGATTATTAAAAAAATTCTTTCAATAATAATAGAATAAAAAAATTATACAATATGCTATCATTAAAGCTTCTATTTTTATTGCAGTTAATTTTTTTATTAAAATTTTTCATAATAATTTTTTAAATTACTAATTTTTTATTTATTTTTTATTGTGATAGTACTTGAATATATGAACTTGTGAGCATTTTTTTTGGAATATATAATCAAAATTAAAAAATATTTTATTAAGTAATTTTTAACTCTTATATAAATTTATATTTTTTATTAATAGTTGTTAATTTATTGAAATTTGATAATTTTAAAATAAAAAATTTAAAATTAATTTATATTTATTAGTAGTTTACAATGATATATATATATATATATAATTAATTTATTCAATAATTTTAAAATAAAAAAAATGATATGCACAATTTTTAAAGATAGTTTAAGTTATTTTAAAAACTAGATTATTTAGTTGATTGAAAATCATTTATCAACAACATAAATTTATGGTTTATTACATAAATTTTTATTTATACACTTAAATTTTTAAGTAAAAGTTGACACTAAAATTTTTATAGTTGTACTGAATTATAAGTAAAATTTATTTTTATCTACAATCATAAATTTATTGTAGGTAAAAACATATAATTATAGCTATAATATATAATGATCTACAAATTTTTATAATTATTTAACTTTATAATAGATAACTAATACATCCGACAGTTCATATATATATATATATATATATATATATATATATATATATATATATATATATATATAAATTTATACTTACAATTTTTTTACATTTAATAACAAACATTATCTATAACTATAAATACAGTTTGTTGTATTACTACTTGTCCTAAGAGTGGTAAGAAATAATAGTTACTACAATTTTCAAACAATAGATAAGCTAGTAAGACCTATGCCGGACCCGGATTTATTACAATAAAAAATCATAAAGTTAGTGTAGTTAAATATAAAATATCAACATTTTACATTTGTACAAATAAGATATAATTTAATATGAACCACTACTTGTACAGTTAATACTTTGGATTCAACTACATTGACTTAATGATCTGTTAATTAAGTGAATCTAAATTCATCCTATGCTTAGGCTCATTTTTATAGAACAAAACGAAATTTTATATATATAAATTTATAATTTTTTAAAAATTAAAAATTTTAAACGATGTTAAAAATATAAAAAAATTCCACTAAAATACTATATGTATAAAATGATAAATTATTTTTAAATACATGAATAATTTAGAAAACAATTGAATAGGGGTTTCCTACCTCCTATGTACTTGAGTTTGTGGGTGAGACAAATGAATTCCATTTTATAGGGTTTCCAAGATGCTCTGTGTCAAAGTCGCTTGGTATTGCATATGTTACAAAATCATAGTTAGGAAACCAAGTAACACAGGAAATGGAAATTACTTGTTTCAATGGGATACATCATATGTGTGAAATCCAACCAAAACTGTCTTTTAAACAGATTTTGAGTTCAACATTACTTTGAAGTGTATAACTATTATAACCTTTGGAAGAGGAAGAACAAGCATAGAAATGGAGGAAATAGGATGGTTCCAACTCTTGGATTTTTACTAACATTTTTCCAGTAGCAATTTTCTAATCTAGTGTTTTAGACACAAATTCACAAATGGTTATAGGGAATCAACACGCACATGTGTAAATGTAGAAGATAGTGTGAGTTGTCTTAAAAAGTGGTACATTCGCCATAAATGGACTTCAATCTAAACACACTATTGTTAAGATTAGAGGAGACCGATGTCTCATACCATTCCAAGAGTATTTCAATCTCGTTAAGAATAACGATGACAACTCTATATTTTTGTCCATAAAACAGGATTTCAAAAATTCAAAACTGTTGGGCTCGTATAAAGAATATGGACCTGAGGCCCAAATCAGAATAGATATTATGAAAAAAGAGGAAGAAAAGTCTATGATACATGATACTATGGTTGTTGTGAAATAAAGAAAAGCAAAATCATAGATGATTTGGTCTCTTCTTCGCCGCATTAATGTGGAACTATGATATAATCTGCATATCATGGTTCTGAACTAGAGAACCGTTTTGGATAAAAATTGATACAGAACTAGCAGAACTAATAAAAATTGATAAGTTAGATGAATCGAAAAAAAAAAAAATCTGGATACAACGATGTCATTTTGATTAATTTTTATAAAAAAATAAAATTAAAATTAAAATTAAAAATATATTATATTTTATTTAATTTTATATAAATGATTTGAATTTAAAAATTTAAAATAATATCTAATTTTTTACTTTTTAATTATGTAAAATCAAGATATTATGCTAATATATTTTTCATATTATTTTAACATAATATATATATTATAAATATTACAAAAATAATATTTATTTTAATATAATTAAACTATTAAACGTTAAATTAATGTTTTAATCGATTAAATTTTAAAAATGTTGATTTACATTTTGAATTATCATCTCATACATTGTTAGATTAATGCAGTTGTATACATATCACCAAATTAAAACTAATTTAACATCTAATCATAATTAGAATATAATTACTTTTAATATAAATTTAAAAAGGTTAACATTTGAGAGATAAAATATTTAAAATTAAAAATACATAAATTGGAATCTGATATGTAAATATTAGGTGAAAATTAGTTTAAAATAGAACTTTAATTTGAATGAAACTAGTGGGGATAATTGATTTGAAATTAATATATATATATATATATATATATATATATATATATATATATATTTGGAATAAATATATCAATATAAGGGTAAACATTTTTATCATATGGAATAGACTTCCCACAAGACCCAGAAGATATACCAACGATGAAACTCCATTTCACAGGCTTAGTAACGTTATCTATAGTTCAGAGATAATTAGTCAATTTCTTTTTTTAATTTATTGCTATATATATATATCGAGATATTTAATAATATAGTTTAAATTTTAAACTTTAATGTTATTTCTAGTTTTAAGGGTTAAATATGATTTAATAGTTAGATTTATTTTTATTTTTTTTAAAACGAAAACATTGATTTCATTTAAAATTAATAAAAAAAATTTAATTGTTAAATTTTAATATAATAATTTAAATTAAAATATATTAAAATTATGTAAAAAAAAATTCTTTTTAAACAATAAAAATGTGGAGCTATCATTAAATTTTATTTTTAATAGTAAAATTTAAAAAAATTATATTTAGCTTTAAGCAGCTTTGAAGTCCAATTACAAACAGAAAAAGATACGAAATATTAATGCATTCATCCATTTCAAGGAATAGTACTTAAAGTTAAATATACAATCTTAAAATAATTTTAAATAAAAACTTATTTGATCTCCTAAAAATATTTAAATTATTTATAGAAATGATAAGATGAATTATAAAAAAATAAAATATATTGTGTACAAAAAATTGTCTAACAGAATTTTAATTCTGTTTTTATGTATTTCCAAATGTGATGGAAAACTTAAAGTATATGTAATTCTATTGTTTAATTTGATGAATGGGAAAATTTGTAAAGAAATAATTTGGAAAATAAATTTTGTTTATGATTTCCTGAAAAAATGATTAGATTTTGAGACAAAAAATAGATAAGTCATTTAATTTTTGAAAAAAGAATTTTTATAAGGAATAAATTGCAAGAGAAATTTTGTTTGAAATTTAATTTTAAAAAATTTAGATGATATTTAATTAGAAAATACTTTTTTTCATATTTAATTTTTATATTTTCAATTAACATTCTAAATTTATATTTGCACAAATTTTAAGACAATAGATTATTGCAGTGTAAAACTTTAAGATCCTTAAAATATGTATCACAAGAAAACGTTACACCTTGAATTAATATTATTTTATTTTTAAATTATAAATGCCGCAACCGTAATTCCGACGAGACGACGAACTCGCTAGAATTTTGAAAATGAATTTAATTGTGTGTGGAGCCGCCACCAAATTTTATTTTAAGGGAAAACATTTGGAAAAACCCTAACTTGAGGATGAAATTCTAGGTTCGGGAGTCAGTTACAAATAGGGAAGGTGTTAGGCACCCTATTTGTCCGTTCCGAAGAACGGTACCCTTGAACTGAGTGTGTGATTTTCTTTAAAAATTGTTTGATCCCTTAAATATAATAAAAATAAATAGGTTTGTATGAAAATAGCCTGACAGGACTTGATCCTGCTCCTACGTATTCCCTGTGCAATGAAAAATTCAAGGCTACGTAGTTTTGGTTTTTGGAAGAGGTTTTAGAAGAATTTTAAGCTATTTGGTTTTCAAATATGCTCTCAGTTCCACATGTGCACAGAGTCTAAGATAAACGAGGGTTACACTTAGACTCATATGACTCTCTAAATGTCAAACAGCAGGGTATGCTACCAGTTCGCACCTAGAGTTCCTTGCGTGAGAACCAAGGTTTTAGAGAATTTTTAGAAGAGCTTTGAACGATTTTGTTTTCAATTATACTCTCAGTTCCACGTGTGCACAGAGTCTAAGACAAACGAAGGTTGCACTTAGACCCATATGACTCCTTAAATGTCAAACAGTAGGGTATGCTACCAGTTTGCACTTAGGGCTCATTGCGTGAGAACCGAGGTTTTGGAAGAAGCCTTTTTAGAAGAGTTTTCAAACATCCTCTCAGTTCCACATGTGCACAGAGTCTAAGACAAACGAAGGTTGTACTTAGACCCATATGACTCCCTAAATGTCAAACAGTAGGGTATGCTACCAGTTTGCACTTAGGGCTCATTGCGTGAGAACCAAGGTTTTGGAAGAAGCCTTTTTAGAAGAGTTTTCAAACATCCTCTCAGTTCCACATGTGCACAGAGTCTAAGACAAACGAAGGTTGCACTTAGACCCCTATGACTCTCTAAATGTCAAACAGTAGGGTATGCTACCAGTTTGCACTTAGAGCTCATTGCGTGAGAACCAAGGTTTTGGAAGAAGTTTTAGAAGAGTTTGGAACAATTTTGTTTTGAGGATAAAACGAAATTAATTCTCTCTAAGCATGCAGCGAGTTTATGACTTGTATCCTTACCAAGATGTCAATTGGTATTCAGACTTGGAAATCTTGTTTCATCATGATAATGGTAAGAATTTCTGAAATTTATAGGCTATATTGATGATCAAACCATGGATGAGGCAGCCTAATTGTAAAGTCAAAATTTGACCATTTCTCTTGCCTTGTATACATAGTGGTAATTCCTAGACCTTCCTCTATTTCTGGTTCATCAATAAGACTGATTTAAAGAAAATCCCCAGTCTTATTTCCTAACTTTTTAAATTTATAGATTCCTTTTAAGATACTGTTAATCATATGGAATGAGGTGGGAACCTTTTCTGTTACTTATTCGTATAGGTCAATCCTACGACTATGATGTGAGCTAGAATGGTTTATGCTTGCTGCAGGAGTATCCCAACAGTTTGTTTTTGTAAGACTAAAATGGGCTGGGCAGCCATGGAATACATAAAATCATCCACTGGTTGTAACTGATTCTTAATCATACTCTAATACTTCCACACCCAAACTTAATCTTCCTGACATGGCCCCTCATTCCTTTATGGACTCTTGCCTAGCTATTGAATCAGGAGGTTATTTAAACTATGATTGGCCTGTTTATCATGGTAGATTTTGGGGCTTGAAGGTTCATGTGCTTGTTGAGTCACGAGGTAGAAATGACTCTGTAATGGTACTTGGTGTGCATTTCTTAGTTGCAATCCAGCATGTATTCATTGACTTGGCTTATAGAACTCAACGCTTACCCTATAACATTCCTAATTTTCTGATTAACATCTGTCGCAACCGTAATTCCGACGAGACGACGAACTCACTAAAATTTTAAGAATGGATTTGTTTTGAATTAAATGTGGAGTCGCCACCAAATTTTTATTCGAGGGAAAAATATTTGGAAAAATCCTGACTCAAGAATGAGCTTCTAAGTTCGGGAGTCGGTTACAAGTAGGGAAGGTGTTAGGCACCTTACTTGCCCGTTCCGAAGAACGGTACCCTTAAACTGAGTGTGTGATTTTGAAAATGTTTGATCCCTTTAAAGTGAAAAATAATTTGACGGAGGTTAGCCTGACAAGACTTGATCCTGCTCCTACGTATTCCCCGGTGCAATGGGAAACTCAAGGCTTACGTAGTTCTAATTTATGAAGGCTTGACCTTCAAAAGTGCTTGAGAAGATTATTTGGTTTGTGAAGGCTTGACCTTCAAAAATGCTTAAGAAAAGATTATCTTAAAGATCTTATTTTGAGAAAATGTTTGAAGATCTTGCTATTCGAAAAGAAATTTTATTTTTAGGAGGGGTCTTTGGCCCACTCATGCACAAGGCCCGAGGCGGCTTAGGCAGCACAAGGACCTATACGAACTACTAAATGTTGAACAGCAGGTAAACCGCCAGTTCCCCATTTAGAGCCCATTGCGTGAGACCTAGAACCTCAAAATATTTAGGAAAAGATATATATATATATATATGTTTTAATTTGAAAAAGACTTCAAGTCCATTCATGCACAAGGCCCGAGGCTAAAGCGGACAAGGACTATACGAACTACTAAATATTGAACAAGTGAGGTAAACCGCCGTTCCCCATTTAGAGCCCATCGCGTGAGACTCAAAAAATCCTAAAATACTTGAAAAAGATTTTTAAATTTTCTAGTAAAGCGTATTTTGCAAGTAAGGTATGTCACGGGATAAAACTAGATTTTGAGGCAATTGGGGTTTAATGTAATTTTTAGTGACTATGGAATTTTTATGAAATTTTATGAATTGTATATTTTTTTGTAATTTTTATTAATTTTCTACATTTTTTATATTTTTATTTGTTTTTCGAAATTTTTATTAATTTCCTAAATTTTCCATATTTTTATTTTCTGAAATTTTTATTTAATTTCCTAAATTTTCTATATTTTTATTTTCTGAAATTTTTATTTAATTTCCTAAATTTTCTATATTTTTATTTTCTGAAATTTTTATTAATATTTAATTCTGGAAGTTTTTTAATTATTATTTTAATCTTGGATAGAATAGGGATTAGGTGAATCCCTAGGGGCAGTAAGGTAATTTGTGTGGTAGGGGCAGGATAGGGATTATGTGGAACCCCTAGGGGCAGTAGGGTAATTTCATTGGCAGGGGCAGGATAGGGATTATGTGGAATCCCTAGGGGCAGTAGGTAATCTCACCATGTGAGGATAGATTTGTAATTCCTGGAAATGTTGGGGCGAGATGGAAATTTAGGAAGTATTCTTTTCCTAATTGAATAAAAGGTTATTTTCTAGGATTCAACTCAAGGCCGAGATGTTGTGTGGCTGCCTCTCAACCAACCATGCCAGGCCTTCTTGTGGACATACAATGCAGATTAATTTACTTGAAGTAAACTTGGCATGAAAGAGTGGGCTGGTCGAGGGACAATATAGTCCCCCCTGGTCTTAACTTGAGTATACTTAAGAAGAAAGAAAAAAAAACTGGGTGATGGAGGGGTTCGAACCCCGGGTCTCGGTGGTTATGAACAACAAAGAAGTCATTAATCCAAGCCTTTTAGCACTAACATGCATGAATATACGCTAAAAAAGGTTGTTAGCGCGTAGTTTACAAGAATAGCAGTGCCTCTGACTGGTGTGGATCCTGAAATGCCTTTCTCCATCCAATCCTAACTGCTGTCTAAGAGTTAGAGAAATCTGCTGAGCCTGAAGCTAATCTTGCTGAAAATGTAGCTGTTGCTCAGAAGGTAACATATTTCCATGCCTTGCTTGCAACAAGAGGTCTGACAAATCAGCTTGCCTCCTGGTGGACATTTAGGCCTATATTGGCTTGGATTATCTGTTCCACTGACACATCAAGGTGCCTTAAAAACGGAATTCTCGTTCGCAAATCATGCATATCTCTCAATTGTACCCGATCAAACAAAGTTATCCCCGAAATATCATGTTTGATCGCCCAAAAATTAGGATCGGACAATGTTGTATGCACTATTTGTCAAAAGCAAAATTTTCCTCTGTACATTCCACTTTGTAACAAAATATGACCAATGTGTGAATGGTTTTTAGGTATGTTATTAATGAATTGAATCAAAAGAGCAGCCTGCAGAGGAGAATTTAGCAAGGAGACAACCAATAGCAGATATTCCTGGCACATCTTCTAGGCAAAATTATGAAGACAGTTTCTGTTTCCCGAGTTTCCCATCTCACTCCTGTACTTTCCCAAGCATAGGTTCATGAAGCACACGGACTCCCCAACTTGAATTGCCATTCTTTCTTCAACCAAATGAACACACTTCTTTTGATATAGGCACTAGACCATGACAAGGAAGAAGTTAGGACATCAAACATCTCCCCAGCTGACACTCGATCTGGCCTAGTTTTATGATCAGCTTGTCAATTAAATCCAACAACCATCAGGCCCTTTGAAGTCTTTATTAGGTTAAAGACTAGTTTTGGCAGAAAAATAGGAAGGATCATAAATATGAGAAGTTAAGCTGTTACGGGGATGGGCCATATCCAAACACTGATCCTGGACCTGAAACATCCCTCCACAGATTCCAACGACCTCATTACTATACTCGTAGGGAATACTTCAAGACTTTCCAGCAACCAATATTTCATAAATGGTCATTACATCACAGGGTTGTCTCATGCCTAACTTGAATCAGGATTTGTGCTGCCTATCATTCATCTACATATTTCAACCCCCTAGTTTGGACGTGGTTCTCAGCTAGCTAATCACATCACAACAATCATGCAAGTCTCAGTCCCCTGCTTAAGACAGAACCTTGCCCTTGACTTGAATCGTTCTGTTACCTTTGCCAAAGAACTCATGATAAATCTGTTTCAGTTTTACTTGGGAGAACAAGAAGCATGCTGTGTCAAATAGATTTCTTAGGCGGAGACTCTAATCACAGGATAACAGATTTGAGTCCCAATTTATCCTATGATGCATGTTCAGGGGTGAAAACATGGATGCAAGCATTAGCAGTGCACAGTTGGAGCTCCTACTCAATTCTACTTGGACATTTTCCTATCAACTCGAGGCCGTTTTGCAATTTCTTTGTTAAGCGAGATTTCATCTCAATAGGTGCAGAAATTGAATTTTGTGGAGGTGATCATCAGACCTGAATCTAGTCAAGTATAATGACATCTCATCGAATTATTTGGACTGGTATCTTGTCTCGTTTGATCATTAACTTCAACTAATTCTTGGGCGAATCCATTTCTTCCAAGATTTTATGCAAAGAAACAGAGACTCTCAAAGACTCCTCAACGATTGAATATCACATGTTTGAATCAGTTTTTTAGCCAAACCGAGCCTATGCTACCTTAATCATATCATTTCATTAATAATGCATGAACTGAACACCATACACAGAGCCAAGGTTTTCAAGATTCATTCCAATTCTTGCGATGTATATTTCAGATAAAGGCTATGTATAAACCTGATAGTGGTTGAAAATCTGCAGGTGTGATGAATTCTGGGAGGTTCACCTCTTCTTTTTCTTCAGCGGCGAAGATGATCTCCGGAGGAATTCTTGGAGCACCGAATCCAATCGCCTCTGATGATGAAGAGAGCTTCTTCTTCTTGTTGCCTTTTTGTTCTGTTTTTGTTCGGAGCGTTCTTCTCAATAGCCAAAAAATCCCTCCTCAAGGCTTTTTTCAGCCTTTTTATAGCAATCCTTCATTCGTTTTTTTTTTGTTTTTCTCTTTTGAAAAGCGTCGTTTTTACGCATTTTTACAACCGATTTTTGGCAAAAACCTTTTATTTTTCAATTAGTTTTCCTTTTCCCTGTTTTATTTATTATATTTTTTATTAACATTTCCAGGTTTTGTTTTTTTTTTTTATTATTTTGATTTTTGAGTTTTAATCTATTTTCAGAATTTTTATTTTTCCTAGAAAGGTTCTACAATTCCAAATTTTTAATAAGTTTTAGTTATTAATTTCCTATTTTATTTCTAAATTTTTTGTGTTTTTGTGTTTTTTTTTTTTATATATATATATATATTTTTGATTATTATTATTTATACCTCACTTCTTTTTTGGAATTTTACTTTTTGTTTTAGTTAATTTTTATTATTATTATTTTTTGATTTAAGTCTAGCTAAAAACTAAAAAACTTTTGTCTGTTTTCTGTTTTCCGTATATGTTTTCTGTTTTGTTTGTTTTCAATTATCCATTTTCTCGTTTATCATTGTCTTGTTTTTTCGTTGTCCGTCGATTTTAATTTTGTATTGATTTTGAGTTCAAAACTTTTCTTTAATTATAATTCTAATTCATTTTGAATTTCTTTTATACATTAATCACCTAAAGGAGGTCTCGGACATAATTGAGTGTGACTGGGTTGCCTCTTTACTTGTTTTCTTACCGGATAATGTGAGAAGCAATTCTCTCGAATTATCGTGGTAGGAAAATGAGTAAAGACGTGAACACCTCATGTCCGAGACGACTTTTGAAAAACTCAAGAATGACACTAGAAGCCTTGAGCTTAGAGTGAACTCACGGGGTGACTTTACCGGCTTTGTGTGTTGTGATACCGAAATTGTATGAGACTTAAGTATCGACAACATCGGCCTACAAACAATAAAACTAAGCGCATGGCGGCTCGACAACATAGGCCCAAAAGTGCGTGAATCTAGACTATAGTTTAAGATCAAAGAATCTAAACTATGGCGGGCCTGACAACATATTAAATCTACACTATGGCGGCCCGACAACATAGGCCCGAAAGCAATAAATCTAAGCTGTGGTGGCTCCGACAACATAGGCCCGTAAATCTAAGCCTCTGCGCCTCGACAACATAGGCCCGAAAGCAGTAATCTAAACTATGGCGGCTCGACAACATAGGCCTGAAAATGAATCTACACTACAAGGCGGCCTCGACAACATAGGCCTCGAAGCGAGATCTAAGCTCTGTGGTGCCTCGACAACATAGGTTAGCAAAATCTAAACTACAAGGCGGCTCGACAACATAGGCCCGAAAATCTAAACTACATATCCGACAACATAGGCCCGAAAGCAATAAATCTAAGCTACGGTGGCCTCGACAACATAGGCCTGAAAGAAGAAATCTAAGCTGCGCCGGATTCGACAACATAGGCCCGAAAGCAATAAATCTAAACTACAAGGCGCTCGACAACTATAAGAAATCTAAACTACAGGATTGCCCGACAACATAGGCCTAAAAGCAAGAAATCTAAGCTATGGCGGCCCGACAACATAGGCCTTCAAGAAATCTTTCCGACAAACATAGGCCCGAAAGCAATAAATCTAAAACTACAAGGCGGCCCGGACAAAGATAAGCCCGAAAGCAATAAATCTAAGCTGGCAGGGTGGCTCGACAACATAGGCCTGAGCAAGAATCTAAGCTACAAGCTGCCCGACAACATAGGCCCGAAAGCAATAAATCTAAATCACAAGGCTTTAGGCCCGAAAGCAAGAAATCTAAATTCAGATCTCGACAACATGCCTAAAAAGCAAAGAATCAATTTGCTCCGACAACGTGGTTCTGCCCGACAACATAGGCCCGAAAGCAATAAATCTAAACTACAAGGCGGCTTTCTAACAACATGCCCGTGCGCAAATCTAAACTATAGGATGGTTCGACAACATAGGCCTAAAAAGTAAATTAGCTATGGCGCCCAACAACATAGGCCCGAAAGCACAAACTAAACTACAAGGCGGCCCGACAACATAGGCAGAAAGCGTAATGTAGGGATGCAATGCTTTAGCCTCGACAACATAGCCGTTGAGCTAGGGAATGTAAAGATGCAATGCTATGGCCCGACAACATAGGCGTTGAGCAAGAAAGTAAAAGATGCTTGACGCTATGGCACGACAACATAGGCCGTTGAGCGAAATGCAAGGATATCATGCTATGGCCCGACAACATAGGCCTGATGGAGCAAGAAAGTAAAAGATGCAATGCTTTAGCCCGACAACATAGCCGATGGAGCGACAGAATGCACGAGGAATATGTCGTAATGGCCCGACAACATAGGCGATGAGCAGGAGGTAAAGATGCAATGCTATCTATTTGTAGGTTTGGAAGGAGAGAAACCTCATGATTTTGTTTGCGTAGACTCCTAACTCGGTTTTTCTTCTAGCACCGATCGATCCTTCGTATGAGCGGATTCTATAAATTATTTGTTTCTTTGATTATTTTTTTGGGAGGCATATCCGCATCATGCGCCGCTTTTAGTAAGATT
Source organism: Canavalia ensiformis (assembly GCA_026541065.1). Lineage (NCBI taxonomy): Eukaryota > Viridiplantae > Streptophyta > Magnoliopsida > Fabales > Fabaceae > Canavalia > Canavalia ensiformis. The sequence goes on from JAMKYM010000798.1 coordinate 552,591, forward strand.
TTTGGGTCAAGAGAGCTTGTCATTAAGAAAATTTCGACATAACTTTTACTTCAGTACAGTGTTAGTAATCAGCAATTGTCATAAAAAAATGAGGGATTACATTCTGCACATAAATTTTGACAAGAGAAAATACAGTTGCATGTGATAGGAGATTAACAAGATAGTCGAAAAGACATAGGGTATTTTACGACGTGGTGTTTGGTGAAATAGTTTTTGGTCGACGATGGTGTCTTCGGGACGATTAGTGCTAGTATTGTATTTTGGCGACCCCTTCGTGCATTGCTACCCCAGCTTCTGAAAAGCCAAAATTTGCCCCGGTTTGATTTAATGGCACTTTGCAGACGGTCTTGAACCTTTCACTAGAACCATGGATATCTGCCCATTTCTGCCCCAGCAGGAGTTTGCCCCAGTGTAGATGGAGACTGCCTGTTACCCTTTCTTGCCCTCTCTAATCAGAAGGAACGAATTTGTTTTACCGATGCCGTTTTTGTTTAAACCGCCCTTTCAGGTTTTCAGTTTAAAATGCTTTTTTCTTGGACCGCCCTGCCTTTTGCCTAGGTCAATGATGATAGTGGACCTAGCGGGCTTTTTCTTGCATTGCCCTAACTTTTGCCTAAGTCTTTTTGATGATTGACCAAAGGGGCTTTTTCTTGTATTGCCCTAACTTTTGCCTAGATCTTTTTTATGATTGACCTAGCGGACTTTTCTTTCTTGTATCGCCCTAACTTTTGCCTAGCTATTTTTGATGATTGACCTAGCGGGCTTTTTCTTGTATTGCCCTAACTTTTGCCTAGGTCTTTTTTATGATTGACCTAGCGGACTTTTCTTTCTTGTATCGCCCTAACTTTTGCCTAGATCTTTTTGATGATTGACCTAGCGGGCTTTTCTTTCTAGTATCGCCCTAATTTTTGCCTAGGTCTTTTTGACGGCTGACCTAGCGGGCTTTTCTTTCTTGTATCGCCCTAATTTTTGCCTAGGTCTTTTTGACGGCTGACCTAGCGGGCTTTTCGCTTTAAGCATAATATTTCTTGACGGCATCCGAATTGACAGGGTTAGGCAAATCTTTCCCATCCATGTCGGCCAAGATCAAGGCGCTCCCGGAGAAAGCCTTCTTAACTACATAAAGTGTCCATGGTAATTCGGAGACCATTTCCCTTGTAGTGCTTTTTGCATAGGCAATAGCTTCTTGATCACCAACTCTCCTTCTTGAAGTTCCCGAGGATGGATCTTTTTATCGAATGCTCTCTTCATTCGTCTTTGGTACAATTGGCCATGGTATATTGCTGCCAACCTCTTTTCTTCAATTAGGTTTAGCTGATCCATCCGAGCCTGGACCCATTCGGCTTCTTCCAATTTGGCATCCATCAGGACTCTCAATGAGGGAATCTCGACCTCGATCGGGAGTACAGCCTCCATTATATACTAGCGAGAATGGTGTTGCCCCAAGATGGACGGCAGAGTAGGTCCGGTATGCATGTAATGCATATGGGAGCATTTCATGCCATTCTCCGTATGAAGAGAACCATTTTCCGAATTATTTTCTTGATGTTCTTGTTGGCCGCTTCCCGACCGCCTCCATTCATCTTTGGTCGGTATGGGGATGAGTTGTGATGTTGGATCTTGAACGGTCACATAATTCGACATCATCTTATTGTTAAGATTTAAGCCATTGTCCGAGCTTATCGGGTAATCCATATCGGCAGATCGCCTCTCTCTTCACGAATCCGACTACCACATCATGAGTCACACTAGCATATGAGGCGGCCTCGACCCATTTTGTGAAATAGTCGATGGCAACTAATATGAAGCGGTGTCCGTTGGATGCCTTGGGCTCTATCGGGCCAATGACATCTATTCCCCACATGGCTGACCCGCCATGGCGAAGATAGCACGTTCAACGCGTTAGCGCGCATGGATTTTTGCGTAAACTCCGACATTTGTGGTCGGTTTTGACGTGTTTGCAATCAGCTTCCATGGTCAACCAATAATATCCAATTTCGAGGATTTTTCTTGCCATGGCATGTCCATTGGCATGGGTACCAAAAGATCCTTCATGGACTTCTTTTAGAATTTTACTCGTTCGTCTTCGCATCTCGATTTAACCATATCGTGATTCCTCTTGTATAGGACTTCTCCATTGAGGAAGAAACCTGCGGCCAACCTTCGTAAGGTCCTCTTGTCGTTTGAGATGCATCGGCGGGTATTCTTGTTCTCAAAATCAGGATGTCATGATACCATGGTTTTCCATCTGGTTCCACTCTTACCGTTTGACGGTATCGCCGTCCTTTTTGGATGTGAATGAGAGGCATATCTTCTTCTTGTCCAATTTCAAACATAGAGGACAAGGTGGCTTCGCCACTAGTTGATTATCTTCCGGTATATCGAGAAGGTGATCTCCTCAAAGTATTCTAGCAGTTCTTGGAGACGGGCTTGGTAATGCACTAGCTTTACGTCTTTGGTCTCCCATTCTCCCCGACCTGGTGGATAACCAAGGCCGAGTCACCAAAGACTCTAGGCGTTTTACTTTAGCTTCATCCACGGCTTGAATCCCTAAGATACAAGCTTCATATTCGCCATATTATTTGTGCAATCGAGCTCAATGGCAAGTGATAGGTATATACTGTCTTTCTGGAGAAATCAGTATAACTCCTATACCGTGGCCCATCATATTGGACGCACCGTCGAACAACATCGTCCATTTCTCTCCCTCTATCTTTTCTTCTTCACCGAAGATCGCCAACAAATCCTCATCAGGAAATTCCGGCTGCATGGCCTGATAGTCTTCTAGCGGCTGTTGGGCTAAATATTCTGTTGGCATTTCGTCACATAGGATATCATATTCCGAAAGTACCATTTGCCACTTGGCAATCCGTCCTGATAATGCAGGTTTCTCAAATATGTACTTGATCGGATCCATCCTGGATATCAACCATGTGGTGTGACTTAGCATATACTGTCTTAGGCGGTGTGCCGCTCTGATCTTGTGACAAAGAAGTTGATTCTAAAAGAGAATATCTAGTTTCTCCACTTCGTGGAACTTCTTACTTAGGTAATATATAGCCTTCGCTCCTTCTCCCATCATCATGTTGACCGAGCACGCAACCCATCGATGTTCAGAATCGTTAGATACAAGATCGGGGTCTCCCAAGAATCGGCGGTACCAAGACCGCGGGTTCAGAGGTATGATTTGATCTTTTCAAAAGCTTCGACAATCCTCATCCCAACTCTGGTTGATTCTTGCGTAATAGCTTAAAGATCGGCTTTCGCATGTAGTCGTCAAGTTTGAAAAATGAACCGAGAGATATAGTTGAGTCTTCCTGGAATCCTTGGATCTCTTCCGTCTTTGAGCCGCATGTCTATAATTGCACGGGCTTTGAGTCAACTTCAATGCCTTTTTCGCCGACAATAAAACCTAGCGGTTTTCCCCGACCTAACCCCAAAGTGCATTTAGCCGGATTCAACCGCAGCTTGAATTTTCGAGCCTCTCAAACAACTTTTTTAGATCCGTGAGATGGTCGTCTTCCGTCCGAGATTTGGCAATCATATCATCCACGAGACTTCTATCTCCTTGTGAATCATGTCATGGAACAAGTGTTGTTACCATGGCCCTTTGATAGGTTGCCCCGGCATTTTTCAATCCAAAGGGCACGACTTTGTAACAAAATGTTCCCAGGCCGTAATAAAGGTGGTCTTTTTCTCTCGTCATCTTCACCCATCTTAATCGATTATAGCCTCGAGAAACCGTCCATGAAGGAAAAGTAGGAGAACCGCGCAAAGATTATCAACCAGCACATCGATGTGAGGTAATGGGAAGTCATCCTTTCGGGCCGACTCGATTGAGATCTCCGTAGTCTACGCACATCCGGACTTTGCCATCTTTCTTGGGGACGGTACTATGTTAGCGAACCCACTCGGGTAATTTGCAACAGCCAAGAAGGCGTCAACCGTTTCTTTACTTCTTCCCGGGGATCTTCGTAGACATTTCCGGTTTCATCCTTTTCTCAGCTTCTCGCTTGACTGGTGTATATCCAGCTTTCATAGGCAAAGCTTGTGCTCTACTATAGAAGTATCTAGGCCTGGCATGTCTTGATAAGACCAAGCGAAGATATCACTATAGTCTTGTAAAAGTGAGATCAACCGCTCACGATTGTCTCCGACAATAAGCGTGCCTATCTTGACTTCTCTTTTATTTTCTTCAGGTCCCAAATTGATTAAATCCACAGTTCCCGATGAGGTTCAATTGCTTTAGATTCACGTTCCACCAATCTCAACATCTCGTCGGTGGGTTCGCATTCAAATTCTGCCTCTTCGTCGACTGTGTCGTCCCAACACGATCGAAATCGCCTAATACAATACTAGCATTATCGTCGTGGGAGGCTTCGGATAACTGCGTGTTGGGTATGAGAAGAAGGGATAAGATATATATTTGACAGAGGAAATATATTGAGGGTAGAAGAAAGAGTATTTTTGGATAATGCAACCGTATTTATTACTTGTCAAAATATGTACAAAATGTTTACGTATAAAATTTTGTTATGACAATTACGTAATTACATTTGAACGGAACCAAAAGTGAGAGTAGATCGAAAATTTCCCAATTAGTCAATTCTTTTCCAGGGGACAGGGCATCACCAAATCTTCAAGAGTCGACGTCCCTTCCTTGTCTATGACCGCGATCATGCTTGAGTTTTCGAAGCCGGCACTTCGGAAACTTTGTGATATGTGGCACAGGGGGACCTTGTTATAACGGGGTCTTACTGCTTTATCTCTTCTGGGCTGATATCCCAACCCATATCGCCGTTCTATTCTTTCCTCGTTGGCAAAGGCCGGATAAGCCGCCTTATTTTGCCCTGATCCGCCGCCCGGCTTGAACCCGTTCTTTAGCATCACTCGGACCATCATCATCAAAGCCTCGGGGTTGCTTATGATCAACCACCTCTCCTTCTTTTATAGTGGTGACATTGGCAATTTCCAAGGCTTGGAATTGAGTCTCGAGAGCCTCTTCTGCTGCCTCAATATATGGAGGATTGGTGGGTTTACTGACCAAATAGTCCTCTTCCGCCGACACGATAATTAGTCTATCGTCCATGATGAACTTCAACTTTGATGTAAAGTGAAGGGACCGCTGGCGGAATGAATCCAAGGCCTACCTAGTAGGCAACCGTAGGGCTGGCCGAATATCCATTACTTGGAAAGTTATGTCGAAGGTGACCGGGCCGATTTGAACCGGGCAAGTCTATTTCGCCGATAACTTCCCGTCTTGACCCATCGAATGCTTCAGCCACCAGAGCTAGGCCTCATGGATCCCTTTCTGTGCTAGTTTTGGAAAAAGTCCATTGAGGCATCACGTTCAAGGAAGAGCCATTGTCTATCAAGACTCTGGCTAGGGATGTGATCCATGCATTTGACCGATATATGCAATGCCCCGTTATGTCTTGCCCCTTCCTCCGGATTTCACTATTTCGGCAAAGGTTATGAAATTGTCAAGGTCAAGTTGTTGGCGATTCTCAATTTGTCCACAGTGATATTATGGACTACATGAGCCTCATTCAGGGATCTTTAGAAGACCTTCCGATGGGGCTCTTCATCATCCAAGTGAGATTTAGCGGTATAAGATTAAGTCAAGCTCAATCACCGCGCACTCGCTTTGCCTTATTATTATTTTCAGAATTCGCAGGCCTCGTCATCCTGAGATTACCTCCTTTTCCCTCCTGACCGCTTTCGTCTGTGCCTGACTCTCCTTTTCTTGAATGGCCGGTCTCTTCTTATAAGAGCGAGATGCGACCGCTCCCCTTCACTCCTCCTATTCCGCTTATGTTGGTTACGTGAAGAGCTCTCCAACATATCCATTTCACTTTTCCTCCTAAAACTTTTACATCATACCTCCAAGGCACCTCCTTGTTATTGTGGAATCGAAGGGTCCCAGATTTTTATTGTAACAGTCTCATCCGTTGGCTAGAGGCGAGACCGACGGCTCGGTGTAGCGGATAACGGGGTTTAGGATGCCCGGGAAGGATTCATTGACCATGTTTACCTCTTCCTCAATTTCAATGCAATTTATAGAGGGGCCTGCCCCCCATGGTTTGGCAGCGGATTGCTCCCCACACTAGGAGCATCTTTTTCAAAGTTGAGCCATTTAGCATTTATCAACTTCTGGACCCTATGTTTCAGGGCCAGGGCAGGTTTTGAAGAGAATGTCCCACTTTGCTCCGGCATGGTAATCGCACTTGGCCTCTCGATTATACCATTTTGGATATGGAGGTTCCAATGGCTTCATAGGAACTAGTGCAACCAAAGAATTTTGAATCAAACGGGGCAGCAGCTCCGAATAACTCATGGGAATCGGGTCAAATTGCACTACTTTCCTCGGGTTATTGTTGGTTTTCGGTTGAGGTGGGTTAGTATTTTGGTTCCATGGCATAGAGGGTTGTTGTTGAGGGAAGGTTTGAGGTGATGGAACCGTGATGGTAGTATTTGGATGGTATTGAGTAGGTGGATTGTAGGATGGTTGGTGAGCAGGTTGGGCGGAGGCTACCATATGTGAGTGTGTGGAGTATTGTGATTGGTAGGGTGTTTGGTAGTTAGGTGGGGTTGTGGTTGATTGATATATGGGTTGTGCGGGAGTTAGTCGGTTTGGATCTGAGGAGACATAGTGGGTCTCAACCTCCTTTTTCTTCCATGTATTATTTGTCGGCTTTTTCATGCTCACGTTGCCGACGGCATTGTGTATAATTTTTCCTCGGCGTAGACCACTTTCTACGCGTTCTCCTACCAGTACCATGTCGGAGAAGTTAATAGAGACACCGCCTACCATCTTGTCATAGTAGGGTGCGGGGAGCGTCTCCATGAAGGTGCTAATCATTTCTCGTTCACAACGAGAGGCTACTGGACTTGAGCGGCTAGCTCCCTCCATCGTTAAGCGTATTCTTTGAAGGACTCATTTTCTTTCTTGACCATATTTTGCGGTGAGTCTATCGGTGCCATTTCAATGTTGTATTTGTATTGCCTTAGGAAGGCATCAGCTAAGTCCTTCCACGAACGGATGTAGGTCCTCTCAAGCTGGGTATACCAGTGTCACGTTCACAAACAAGCTGTCTTGGAAACAGTGAATAAAGCCTTGTCGTTGTGTGAGTGAGAGAGGCCATTTTCCGCAATACATCGTTAAATGGCTTCTCGGACAGCCAACCCCTCGGTACTTCTTAAAATTCCGGAGTCTTGAATTTCGGAGGTATGATGACGTCCGCACGAGGTGAGCTCGAAGCCTCGACTATTCCATATCCGCCTCCCTCGATAGCCCTAACCCTCTCTTCTAGATGTTGCCATCTTCCGCCGAACTGGGTTTCTTGGTCCGCCATTCTTGGCCATGGCTCATTTAGAGGTCGGCTGGCGTGATGGGGTAGGGCGTTTAAGGTTCCCTGGTCTTGCAAAGCATGGCCAAGTAGGGATGTGGCCCGTGTGGGTTTTCGGATGAACACGCCCGGCCTGAGAGTATGTAGGATCTTCCGTGGTATCGTGTTCGTATGGGTTTAGTCGGGATGGACATTATATGGATATGTGGTTGATGGGTTAATATGAGGAGGGAAAGATGGGTTTGTGTGTGTAGGAAAAGCAGAAGAAGTGTTTGTGTTGTAAAGGTAGGGAGGCATGCTTGTGTAGGCTGGGTGTGAGTGTGGTTGATAGCCAGCTGCATTAGCGGGAGGCAGGTAAGTTGGTGGATTGGTATGAGGGTTGTGGATGTTAAGGTTCGGGTGTGGAGGTCCAGCAGGAAAATTTGGGTGAGGCTGATGGGAAGTAAGGTTTATATGGAGTGGTATTGCATTATGGTTTTCGCCAGCCAAAATCTCTTGAGACCCATGAGGAGGTTCATAGCCAGGTGGTAGGCCGTACGGCCAATCTTGTTCGGTGGATGATCTGAAGAGGCATAGATGTATTAGCTGCCCCAGGTGCCTCGGTCCGGTGGGTCCCCCCGTGCCTTTCTCAAGTAGCTTCACATGAGCTTAGCTACTTGGTCTTTTAATTCGCGACTCTCATTTTGCGGAGCTCCTTGTTCTCGTGTGTTTCCGGCTCACTCATGATTTTGGTTTTTGATCTGGTGCTATATGAATGCCGGGGGAGTCGTAAGTCCGCTATTTTGTCACTTGTTTAAAAGTTAAAATCATTAATTAATTAATAAATATGAAAAGAATTTGACTATGCGGTGGATGCGAAGGGACCAGAATTCGACTGAGTGCTAATCGTGTGCATCTTTCATGCCTTGAGCGTGAAATGGAAATTAATGTGGAATTGCAGAGAAGAGCCTGTTTTATTCAAAATAGATGATGTCTATTTTAAATTTCTTTCCTCTTGCTTGGCCAGTACAATATATTTTTTCATCCTTAAGACTAAGTCTTTACAAGTTTGAACGAAAAAATCTACTTCAGGCGGGGTGTGGAGTGGATGCAGAGAAGCTTCCGCCTTTTTGAGTGATTGCGGTAACTCTTCTATGGCCGTATTCGCTAGGCAGGCTAGTTTTTGAAAGCATCTGATCCAGTGTTTAGCCGTATCTTTATACCACCCACTTTCCTATTGTATGTCTTTTATGCCTTTTTGCTGCATTCTTATGATCTCGAGGACCTTCCATTTTTCCTCATTTACCTCGTCTTGCCAGGCTATGAGTAGGCCTTCGATTTGCTGTCTCATGTCCTCTATCCTTTGCAGCAATTCATTCCTCTCCTTCGTTACATTGTCTGCCTCTGCTTGGGCCTTCCTTTTTGCAGCTAGGATCTGATTTTTCTCTTCTCGGCTGTTGCGGACCTTGGCCCTTATTTGCTCCAAGGCATTCCTTAACTCTTAATTCTTTGAGTGCGGCGTCCCTTTCTTGTGTGTGTTTCATGCCGAGCTCTTTGTTGGCCGCTTTGCAAATTCATGTGTACCCGAGAAGCACGCTCGTTCTCCTTTCTGCTGATCTCGAATAGAAGCTAAGAGAGCTTTGTTCACTTCATCCTCTCTTCGCAACGCAGCGCTCTCTTGTCGTTCTTTCAGCAGTTCTTCCTCTAGCTGAGCGTTTCTTTTGGTCATAGCCTCTAGTTTCTCTCTCAGGCTTCTGACAATCTCGTCTTCAAACACTGCGGATGCCGTTTGACTCTCGGATGGAGGAACAGGTGGTTTGAATGGCAATTTGATGTGTTGCACCCCGTCTCTAACCCACCGCCTGTATTCTTCCTTAGCCAAGACGCCTTCGTACACCCAACTCTTTCCTTTACGGTGACCTCTCCCATGCCTCTCGGACCTTACGGAGGCTCTAAGAAAGTCTCCTTCATACTTCAAGTAGAAAGGAGTTAGCAATTCATCGATGGGGGTGTTTTAACAGGGTAGGCCAGCTCCGCCCCAAGATCGGGTTATAATTGATACAACCTCTAGCTCCCATAAGGGGTACATTCGGGAACCCCTTACAAGTGGTAGATGACCTCGGCTCTCTGTTGCCCGAAGGTTGCCATCTAACCGGGGTCTTGGTCCGGGCGAAATGGGAAGACCATTCGAGGTTGCTCATCTCGTTTCAAATTTTGGTAGTTCAAGAAGTCCGCTATGGGATGTTGTGTCTTCGTGTCTCTTTTGAAAATATGAGCGGTGATCCATACGAATAACACTGCGGGTAGGCAAGCAGATCAATCTTGTTTTCTTCTCATGAGAAGTTAAACGCCGATAAACATCCGCCAATGGTCACAGGATTTTCTGCTCTATCTCTTTTGGCTAAAAAGATATCGATCATTTCGGATCGACGAAGTCGTCTATGTAAGGGAAAAGTACTAGCCCATAGATGGTAAGGGCTAACACGTCCATATATATGGCCCATCGGTTGTTGTCGGCCAGTGTTGCATATACTTTTCCGTAAATTCTCTAGTGAACCCCTTGACTTGACCCTTTGTCGATAACCCGCCAAAGCGTTCCCGGTCTGCCCGGTCCAGAGCTGTCGCGGTCCCAAAGAGGAATGATGTTCTAGGTAATCGATACGGCTGGTTCCTTCTAATGGCAGATCCAAAATCTACTCGAACTCTTCTAGAGTGGGAGCCAGTTGAAAGTCTGAGAATGTGAAACACCGGAGCGGCGGATCATAATATTGCACCATGGCAGTAAGGGCTCCTTCTTGCACTTGGACCTTTAAAAGCCTCAGTATGTTGCCATACCTTTTGGTGAAGGCCATTTGCTGGATACCTGATAACTTGTTCGCAAACACCTCTAAACTGGCCAAGTTTGCTATTTTGACGCCGATGCGTCTCTTCTTCTTCAATTGTTCAGATTCCATATTAATTTCCATTTCACCCTCTTTCACGATAGTCGAGAATCTGATCCTCGAAAGAAAAAGATACAAACAAATTATGTTAGACTCTAAATGAATGCTATTAATGCATGGTATATGCAGGAAGATAATAAATATGGTTACTCTTACTATCCTCCCTCCCTCTTTTCCTTTGGTTATTTTCCTTTTTTTTTCTTTTCTCCTCTCTCCTCTTTTTTGTCCACTTTTCTTTCTTTTCTTCTCTCTCCTCTTTTTGTCCACTTTTCTTTCTTTTCTTCTCTCTCCTCTTTTTGTCCACTTTTCTTTCTTTTCTTCTCTCTCCTCTTTTTGTCCACTTTTCTTTTAAATTTAATTCTACAATCGCAGGTAAATAAAGTCTTACGTAAATGATGTTGTGTAAATAGGGCACGCCCTCCTTGTGTCCTAGAGAGGTGACCTGTCCTATGGATCTAGGCTTTTAATGCATGAGCCTTTCCAAGGTAGGTTGTAATCCTAGGGTATAAAGGTCACTAGAGCCTAAGTTCCATCCATAATGCTTGCCACAACAAGAGAAGTAGCCACTAGTTGCGGGGCATTATGAATAGGACGCACTCTAGCTGGGATTTTCATGATAGCCACATCTGGGACGTAAGCTCCCAAAGCATGACACCACTAGATCCCTCTCTAATCCCGGGCAGCACTCGAGACTCGGGTATAGGGCCCCACCTATAATAAAATGTAATGCATGGAGGGCACTTTATTTTGGGATACCACCAATTGGGAATTTGTGCAGATATATAACAATTTATTGTTTATCTATCCTAGGTGTAGAGAGGGTAAACAAACAATAAAACAAGAATAAATCAACAAATAAATAACATGCAATAATTAAATCATGCACATAAACAGTGAAGGGATCAATTATAAAATACACTCAAATAACCGGGTTTGACTCTCTAAGTGTCCCCAGTGGAGTCGCCATCTGTCGCAACCGTAATTCCGACGAGACGACGAACTCACTAAAATTTTAAGAATGGATTTGTTTTGAATTAAATGTGGAGTCGCCACCAAATTTTTATTCAAGGGAAAAATATTTGGAAAAATCCTGACTCAAGAATGAGCTTCTAAGTTCGGGAGTCGGTTACAAGTAGGGAAGGTGTTAGGCACCTTACTTGCCCGGTTCAAGAACGGTGACCTTTAAACGGAGTGTGTGATTTTGAAAATGTTTGATCCCTTTAAAGTGAAAAATAATTTGACGGAGGTTAGCTTTGACAGGACTTGATCCTTGCTCTACGTATTCCCTATAATGGGAAACTCAAGGCTTACGTAGTTCTAATTTATGAAGGCTTGACCTTCAAAAGTGCTTGAGAAGATTATTTGGTTTGTGAAGGCTTGACCTTCAAAAATGCTTAAGAAAAGATTATCTTAAAGATCTTATTTTGAGAAAATGTTTGAAGATCTTGCTATTCGAAAAGAAATTTTATTTTTAGGAGGGGTCTTTGGCCCACTCATGCACAAGGCCCGAGGCGGCTTAGGCAGCACAAGGACCTATACGAACTACTAAATGTTGAACAGCAGGTAAACCGCCAGTTCCCCATTTAGAGCCCATTGCGTGAGACCTAGAACCTCAAAATATTTAGGAAAAGATATATATATGTTTTAATTTGAAAAAGACCTCAAGTCCACTCATGCACAAGGCCCGAGGCGGCTAAGGCAGCACAAGGACCTATACGAACTACTAAATATTGAACAGCAGGTAAACCGCCAGTTCCCCATTTAGAGCCCATCGCGTGAGACTCAAAAATCCTAAAATACTTGAAAAAGATTTTTAAATTTTCGGAAAAGCAGTATTTTGCAAGTAAGGTATGTCACAGGATAAAAAAAACTAGATTTTGAGGCAATTGGGGGTTTAATGTAATTTTTAGTGACTATGGAATTTTTATGAAATTTTATGAATTGTATATTTTTTTGTAATTTTTATTAATTTTCTACATTTTTTATATTTTTATTTGTTTTCTGAAATTTTTATTAATTTCCTAAATTTTCCATATTTTTATTTTCTGAAATTTTTATTTAATTTCCTAAATTTTCTATATTTTTATTTTCTGAAATTTTTATTAATATTTAATTTCCTGGGAAGTTTTTTAATTATTATTTTAATCTTGGATAGAATAGGGATTAGTGAATCCCTGGCGAAGGTAATTTGTATGGTAGGGGCAGGATAGGGATTATGTGGAACCCCTAGGGGCAGTAGGGTAATTTCATTGGCAGGGGCAGGATAGGGATTATGTGGAATCCCTAGGGGCAGTAGGTAATCTCACCATGTGAGGATAGATTTGTAATTCCTGGAAATGTTGGGGGCCAGATGGAAATTTAGGGAAGTATTCTTTTCCTAATTGAATAAAAGGTTATTTTCCTAGGATTCGAACTCAAGGCTGAGATGTTGTGTGGCTGCCTCTCAACCAACCATGCCAGGCCTTCTTGTGGACATACAATGCAGATTAATTTACTTGAAGTAAACTTGGCATGAAAGAGTGGGCTGGTCGAGGGACAATATAGTCCCCCCTGGTCTTAACTTGAGTATACTTAAGAAGAAAGAAAAAAAAACTGGGTGATGGAGGGGTTCGAACCCCAGGTCTCAGTGGTTATGAACAGCCAGCAGTACCATTAATCCAAGCCCTCGACTTAGCACTAACATGCATGAATATACGCTAAAAAAGGTTGTTAGCGCGTAGTTTACAAGAATAGCAGTGCCTCTGACTGGTGTGGATCCTGAAATGCCTTTCTCCATCCAATCCTAACTGCTGTCTAAGAGTTAGAGAAATCTGCTGAGCCTGAAGCTAATCTTGCTGAAAATGTAGCTGTTGCTCAGAAGGTAACATATTTCCATGCCTTGCTTGCAACAAGAGGTCTGACAAATCAACTTGCCTCCCTTGGACAGCATTGAGGCCTATATTGGCTTGGATTATCTGTTCCACTGACACATCAAGGTGCCTTAAAAACGTGAATTCTGCTGCTGCAAATCATGCAGATATCTCCTCAATTGTACCTGATCAAACAGGTTATCCCTGGAAATATCATGTTTGATTGCCCAAAATTAGGATCAGGGATCTGCTGATGTTGTATGCACTATTTGTCAAAAGCAAAATTTTCCTCTGTACATTCCACTTTGTAACAAAATATGACCAATGTGTGAATGGTTTTTAGGTATGTTATTAATGAATTGAATCAAAAGAGCAGCCTGCAGAGGAGAATTTAGCAAGGAGACAACCAATAGCAGATATTCCTGGCACATCTTCTAGGCAAAATTCAAGACATTGCTTCCCGAGTTTCCCATCTCACTCCCCGTACTTTCCCAAGCATAGGTTCATGAAGCACACGGACTCCCAACTTGAATTGCCATTCTTTCTTCAACCAAATGAACACACTTCTTTGGTATAGGCACTAGACCATGACAAGGAAGTTAAGTTAGGACATCAAACATCTCCCACCTCGACACTCGATCCGCCTAGTTTTATGATCACTTGTCACATTAAATCCAACAACCATCGTGCCCTTTGAAGTCTTTATTAGGTTAAAGACTAGTTTTGGCAGAAAAATAGGAAGGATCATAGATATGAGAAGTTAAGCTGTTACGGGGATGGGCCATATCCAAACACTGATCCTGGACCTGAAACATCCCTCCACAGATTCCAACGACCTCATTACTATACTCGTAGGGAATACTTCAAGACTTTCCAGCAACCAATATTTCATAAATGGTCATTACATCACAGGGTTGTCTCATGCCTAACTTGAATCAGGATTTGTGTTGCCTATCATTCATCTACATATTTCAACCCCCTAGTTTGGACGTGGTTCTCAGCTAGCTAATCACATCACAACAATCATGCAAGTCTCATCCCCGCTAAGACATTTAACCGTCTTGACTTGAATCGCTTCGTTACCTTTGCCAAAGAACTCATGATAAACTGCTTCAGTTTACTTGGGAGAACAAGAAGCATGTCAGGTCAAATAGATTTCTTAGGCAGAGACTCTAATCACAGGATAACAGATTTGAGTCCCAATTTATCCTATGATGCATGTTCAGGGGTGAAAACATGGATGCAAGCATTAGCAGCTGGTAATAGGTTGGAGCTCCTACTCAATTCTACTCATTAATCAGACTACAGATTTTCCTATCAACTCTGAGGCCGTTTTGCAATTTCTTTGTTAAGCGAGATTTCATCTCAATAGGTGCAGAAATTGAATTTTGTGGAGGTGATCATCAGACCTGAATCTAGTCAAGTATAATGACATCTCATCGAATTATTTGGACTGGTATCTTGTCTCGTTTGATCATTAACTTCAACTAATTCTTGGGCGAATCCATTTCTTCCAAGATTTTATGCAAAGAAACAGAGACTCTCAAAGACTCCTCAACGATTGAATATCACATGTTTGAATCAGTTTTTTAGCCAAACCGAGCCTATGCTACCTTAATCATATCATTTCATTAATAATGCATGAACTGAACACCATACACAGAGCCAAGGTTTTCAAGATTCATTCCAATTCTTGCGATGTATATTTCAGATAAAGGCTATGTATAAACCTGGTAGTGGTTGAAAATCTGCAGGTGTGATGAATTCTGGGAGGTTCACCTCTTCTTTTTCTTCAGCGGCGAAGATGATCTCCGGAGGAATTCTTGGAGCACCGAATCCAATCGCCTCTGATGATGAAGAGAGCTTCTTCTTCTTGTTGCCTTTTTGTTCTGTTTTTGTTCTGGAGCGTTCTTCTCAATAGCCAAAAAAATCCCTCCCTCAAGGCTTTTTTCAGCCTTTTATAGCAATCCTTCATTCTGTTTTTTTTTTTGTTTTTTCCTCCTTTGAAAAGCGTCGTTTTCTGCATTTTTACAACTGATTTTTGGCAAAAACCTTTTATTTTTCAATTCGTTTTCCTTTTCCTGTTTTATTTATTATATTTTTATTAACATTTCCAGGTTTTGTTTTTTTTTTATTATTTTGATTTTTGAGTTTTAATCTATTTTCAGAATTTTTATTTTTCCTAGAAAGGTTCTACAATTCCAGATTTTTAATAAGTTTTAGTTATTAATTTCCTATTTTATTTCTAAATTTTTTGTGTTTTTGTGTTTTTTTTTTATATATATATATTTTTTATTATTATTATTTATACCTCACTTCTTTTTTGGAATTTTACTTTTTGTTTTAGTTAATTTTTATTATTATTATTTTTTGATTTAAGTCTAGCTAAAAACTAAAAAACTTTTGTCTGTTTTCTGTTTTCCGTATATGTTTTCTGTTTTGTTTGTTTTCAATTATCTGTTGTCTGTTTTCTGTTTATCTGTTGTCTGTTTTCTGTTGTCTGTCAGATTTTAATTTTGTATTGATTTTGAATTCAAAACTTTTCTTTAATTATAATTCTAATTCATTTTGAATTTCTTTTATACATTAATCACCTAAAGGAGGGTCTCGGACATAATTGGGTGTTTACAACATCTGTCAGCACCTTGAACATAGATCAAAGGGGGTAGTGGAACTTGAAAACTAACAGTTGCTCATTTTGATGTTAGGCTAGGCTTCTGCAAATAAGGACTGATATATTTTGTATGAAGCTTACTTTCAGTATATGAATTCCTTGGTTAGCCTTAGTAATTAGCCAGGTAACAAGAGTGGCATCTGGTGGGGACTATAATTAGGCCTCGAGTGCAGTAAGCTGCAGAAACCAATGCCATGCCATATCTATCTAATGCACCTAAGGCATGCTCCAAACTACTATTCTCAATCTTGAATTATCTTAACAGATCTGAGCTTTTGCTAAATCATTGATACGACCATTCACCCATTACCCTGCTTATCTATATATCAAGGATAACTCTTAGACCAAGTCGGCTGATCTTGACTAGTTTCTGTTAATAATCCTGACCTAGGGCAGGTCCCTGAACTCACTTGAAAACTAGAGGGAACGTGAGGTTTGATCTAGGACATCATACTTGAACTGGTTTCAGGTTGTGGGGATGATCCTTTTTTACACTTTCATCCATCAGGCAGATGATTTCACTAAGCGGATAATGTGTTAGCAAAGGCTATACCAAGGGTGTAGATATTGCACACTGAATCATGCATTGTATTAGTGCATATTCTTTGGTTAACTGGGCATCTCAGCAATAGACTGGCTTATCCAGGTACAGATTCTTAACAGATTGGCTTATTTGGTTCATTTGGCTGTGTTATCCCTGGAGCTACAGATTCATTTTTCCTAAAAACTTCAATCTTCCCCTGGCCTGTCAAGATTGATAATCCTGACTCACAGACCTACTCTTCACCTTTAAATTGGGTAGGATTGAACTGAATCAAAAAAATATGGGCGTCCTAGAAGCACATCTTGGTATAGATGTTAGAACTTAAGCATCAGAGATCTATACTGGGCAGTACAAAGTTCCTGATGGTATTTTATAATCCTCAATTCTCCTAATATGTTGTTACTGACCCTATAATACTGCTTAAGCTCAAATCTATTCTGACCTGCAAGGTTATCTTGGAAGGAACTTCAGATTGTGACTCTAAGTTAACTAGGACTAACAGACCTAAAGGGAAGTGATCAGCTGGAGCCACATCACTTACCAAGGGTTTTGTAACAATTGATATAATTGTATGCTAGTCTTGGATTAAGAGAGCAGAATCTCTCTAATTTCAGTAAACACATTCCTGCTTATCAGCTACAGATTGGCATGCACCTCCCTTGGTCTTGAGCCAAAACCTAGTGATTTTGGCCTTGCTCTAGACTTATGATTGTCTTGATTATTAATTTGGTAACTTTCTTGATTCCTACATAGGTAATTATCCTGAGTCGAGGTCTAAGAGCTTGATAGGACCTTATCATCTATCTGTGCATTCATTTTAAGAACCAAGGCAGAGTTTGGGTTCATCATACCCACTAAACTAGCACCAGCTAAGCCTAGGATAAACAAATGCCCCAGGAACTGACACTCCTCTCGGATTGATCATTGCCTGATCACTACCTCTTAGGACAACCTTTTATAAAAATGCTGTAAGTAAAGCCCACAACCAAACTGGAATAATCCCAAGGCTAAACCTGTTGGCATTAGGGGTGTGACTGGACATTTATGGTGATGCAGACTAATACTGCACTCTTGCTTCTACAGTGTGTAGCCAGGTTTTAGCCACATGAAGGTTGACCTGAGACCTAGGTCTCCATCTCATCCTCAGCAACCTTGTTTTGAGACTTATTCCTACCTGTTCCCCCAACATTCTGCATAATAAACTCCTGACATAATCCAGAGATTCCCACGTGTGTTCCTATAATCGGTTCTGGATACAATCCTAAGATCAAATAGGCACTCCCATTACCTATTTCTATTTCCCTGCTTCAGTTTCTGTTTTAGTTATTATCAATGATTATCTTTGGACCGCAAGTTAACTCCTAATGTTCTTGGCCCTATATGAGGTCACGGCAAAGCAAAAGAGGGTGACTTCGTAGAAGTTTATTACTAATTCTAAATTTTACAACAACAGGAACATGACATCTTTACCCACTTACTGCTAACTGAGTCAAGTTTCCAGCCTGAGATTTTAGACTAGCCAAAGGACTTTTTGCTTGCCTCCTACTGCACAACAAGAACTAGACACAGCTGGTTTACCAAGCTCTTAATGCCGGCAGGATTTCTGCTTCTAGAGTGACACTAGTTTAGTGTCTACCTTTAACCCCTGGTACTGAAAGATGTGATATGTAATTATCAAGGTACCCTGATTTAGAGTCATTGAAGCCATTCCACTAATCCTCACCTTGTTTTCATCATAGAGACTAATAGACATTACACTTATGACATAATGAGGCAGTAAGTCTTTGTTTGTCTCTATCATCCCTAGCTTCCTTCTTCTTTTAAACCTATTCCTATATCACAGGTTTATGACTCCAGTTTTTTTAATTTTAAGCTAAGAACCCCCCTCTTTGCTAATTGCACCTAGGACTTTCCTATCAGTTCTTGACCTTTTCTTTTCGGTTTCATTTTCTGACTAATTAGAACCTTGTCCAGTGCACATAGTCAGTATTTATAGCTTTCCTAGCAGGCCTCAATCTGATTTTTAACAAATATGCAACTGGCATATGTTAATAAGTCCCTAATGAATCTGGATTAACAGAACCGATTCCCAGCTTATCTCATCAAGTTGCAAAACTGAGTTACCAAACCTAACTTCCAGAATAAACTCATATGATAGGATTAGAACCTCCTTCTCTACTAGTTTTTTTTGCTCATCTGAACTATGCCTTAGGTATATCAGGTTTATGAAATTGACTCACTCAGGGACTTGTTTTCTGCAACAACGAACACGGGTTCCTAACAGGTTAGTTGATCCTATCATAGGATTCGTTGAGCAACCGAGAGTTAGGTCTGGAATTTGGTTAAGGTTTAGGGAAGCATAAGCCTTTACTTCCTACTGTTTATCTTCATTTACACAGCAGGTATTGTTCAACTACGAGCAATTCACAAGTTCATTCCATAATCAGACACTGAGATTAAATTTACATCAATTTATCAAAGAATTCCAGCACAGGACCTAATTACTCATGCTAAATCTAGAGTTGATAACTGTTGCGCTCCACTAGGATTCCACATATTCTAGGCATAGGTACAGAGCAAAGAAAATGATAACTGCAACGAACATAAATAAGAAAATGGCGATAGGAACGAGCCTAACCTCAACGCAGAGAGGTTCAAGACACAACGGAAGGAACTCACTGTTGAATGCTTCCACAGGTAAGCAAAATCTTCCAGGAATGAACTACGATTTCCAGAGAGATTCTTCCCCGATGTTCTGAACAGAACCAATCCTCCAATGTTAAGCTAATCTGCAGAGATGCAACTGAATCCTCTGAACCAAAAAGCCTATTCAATTCTCGTATGCCTCTGTTCTCCTCTTGCGCTTCTCAATCCGTTTCTCTTAGTTTTTGGTGCTAAAAACCGTCCCCCAAATTCTCTCCAAAAAATCCCTTTATACCCCTCTTTAACTAGGGTAATACCTAACCTGCCCTTGGTTTCTTTCTAACCCAACAAAATAACCATCCTAACTGACCTCTAACTACCCTAACTAATTCTTAACTAACCCTAGCCTATTAGGATAGGGACCAATCCCCTTTTTCATTTCCTTCTCTTTCCCCTTTGTTTATTATGGTTATTATTATTATTATTATTATTATTATTATTATTATTATTATTATTATTATTATTATTATTATTATTATTATTATTATTATTTTATTTTTTGCATTTCTTACTATTGACCCTTTTCTCTTTTCCTTAATTGTTTCTACTCCCTTTTATTTCTTTTTTTTCTCTTATCTTTTCTATTCATTTAGCCTTTGTGATTTAATTAAAATCTCCCAGACAGAAATTGGTGTTCACAATAAATATCCCAAATCCACATGTACAAGGGGTTAAAGACAAAAGTCGGTTGTATTATAAATCGTTACGGTTTCAAAAATATATTTCGACAAAGAATGTTACATCCACAAATTTATGATTTGTTACGTGAGATTTAGAATTTATTTAATTAATACATGATCTTAAAATTTTGCAAAAAATAAATTTATAATTTATTTTTTTATAATTTTATGATGAATTAATTTGAAGAATATTATGTAAAAGATCCATTATATACAACTTTTAGACATTTATCTAGCTAAACTTGACCCATATATTTTAAACTTAATAAAAACTATAATCTTTTCCTTCCAACATAGCATTGGTTCCTACCTAATCCCTCATGATCAACTGAGCATACTAGAAGTAAGTTTGTGAGCCAATATTTATGTTATAGAATCCATCCTAATAAGATAAAAGAAAAAAGTCATAAGAAAAAAGGAGTTGATAGCATTATGTTGGCTGGTGCAAAACCATTTTTCCTATTCTCGTGGAGTGGAGCCAAGCCATGAGCACCTTTGGGTTAAGAACCATGAATCCATACTTGTAGAAGATGAAGACATGGGAAAAATTGACACATTTTTTAATCCTTCCCTATTCTTATTTCATATGCTTAAAATCTTTCTCAACTCATCATTATATTATCAATGGCATTTAAAAATATCTTATGACTCGGTATATATGCCATCCAGAAAGGTCATATGACAATATTTCTACATTATAAAAATATAATGTTATCCCAACAACAAGTGTGCAGCAAGTGACCTCAAAGGTATACATACAAACCATCTAATGAATAATGCAAACCTACTTAGTCAACATTGAAATATTGACAACTTGATGAGTGCTAAGTGGTATCAATTCCAAGTCATAAACAATCTCTGGTATATGAGAAAAGCTTTATGTCATTATGATGAGAAGAAGGAGTGAAGTAAAAATATGTGAGATAGTGAGAATAAGAGGTCTGTTGAGGACTAAGTGTGACTGAGGTTATCATGGGGACATCCAAGAGAATGTGAATCTGAGGGCTAAAAGAGAGTGAAAATTGGGGATGCGGGGAAGAAAAAGGCCAAAACGTGTCTATGGAGAGAAGAGTGGTTATTATCTTGCTTTAAGAGTGAGTGTCTCTATCATCAAGAAGAGCCAAACAGAAAGCCAACTATGAACCTAAAATCTCCACCGAGAGATATGAAGCCAAAGCTCAATATAAGGGAGAGCCCTCTTTTAATATCTCCTTGGTAGAGAATGGTCTTGTGGTTGTTGTCGAAAAAGTGAGCATGACAAAACTGTGAAGAAGAGAGAATTGGTTTTTGAGGGAGGGTTGTTAGAATGTAAGTGAGTGAGTAACTGAGTGAGAGTGAATTTTTGTTTTATTGTGTGTGTAGGAATTTGTTATAATAGAATTGGATAAAGAGGACATGGAAATCATACAAGTGGAAAAGGTGAGAATGTGTATCTTTTATCTCCTTGTGATAGAGAGGTAGAAGATGTGTTTTTTTACATGAGGCAAAATAACTTTGTTATTAAAGGTTAAATTAAAAAACAGTAAAAAAGAATTAAAGAAGGAAGACTAAATTTCATTTTTAATATTGTTAGATATTTTTTAAAAATAAAAAAATTATATATATTTAAATTCTTTTAACTATGTTATTATTTTTAAAAAAATTTATTTTTCTCTTCAATAATTTTTATTGATAAAAAAATAGTTTCAGACTTAATTAAACGATAACAATAATTAAGTGATATTTTTATAATTGCAGAAGACTATTGCTACAAGCAATATATGTGTCTAGAAAAAAATTAATTAAAAGAATTAATTTTACCATACTTATCATAAAGTTAATTAGAATAGTTAAAGAAAAAAAAACTAAATAATAAAATAATATTTTATCATATTAAAAAAGAAATGAAACATGATATGAAAATTTAAATAACAAAAAATAAAAATATAAGAATTAGATATCACTATCCAACTTATTGATTATAATGTTAGCAAATTTAAATGTTCCCAAGCAATATTGAATCAAAATTTCACAAAACATATCCTTTAGACATTAAACCAAAAAGGAAGAAGTTAGTCAGTTCAGCAACAATTACAACTTTAACAACTCATTTAACTTTGTAGAAGCCTGTAATTTTTTTTAACTATCATCTGCATCACCACACAACAAAATTTGAAGCATAATGAATGAAAAAAGAAAGAGCCGGAATCTTTCTAGATAAATTAGAAGATTGGAAGAAGGATTCTTTATTTTTTTCTTAAATTGACTTTTTATAAAAGAAAAATAAAATTAGCTTAGTATAAGATTGGTGGTTAGTAAGATTTGTAGAAATGGAAGTTTAAGGAAGTTCTTCTGATTCGATTTGGAAAAGGGATGGCGTTGGTGTCAAAACTGAATTCGGAGCAGAGGCCAAAGTGAACAGTGGACAGATTGAGGATGGGTCCATAAAGAGAGGCTGGTACACGGATTGGAACAAACGCAAATCTTTATGAAAAATTAACAAGACAAATTGTGTTTTAAAAAATAGCATAGAACTTGATTGACTTTGCTTGTTTGTATTCATGGTTATGGTGGATTGCTTTCAACTTTTCCTTTTTCTCTCCTCTGTTTCTTTCTCTATTTTTCAGTGGTTTCACACTTAACACCTTCTCATTCTCATTCTTTTTTCTTTCCTTTATTTTCTCTAAGTTTTCATCACTCACTTGTTGTTTTTATCATTCCTTTAACAATTGTTATTTATTAATTTTTTAAAACAAAATATTAATAATTTAAAATGATAGTTATTATAAATAAAAAATATTTATAATATTAAAAAAATAAAAATTTTACACTTAAAATTAGCTTAAAAATTAAGATTAATAAAATTGATTAGAATGGTGATAGATAAAAGAAAAAAAAATATTTAATAGTTTTTTATGAAAAGATAATAACATGAGTTGGATTGATTTTTAAAATTTTTAGAATAATATTTAAAGATATAAAACATAATATAGAATTCATTTTAATATGTTTTAATTTTATAATAATTAATATATGATAAATTTAAATTTTTACATTAATTTTACAAAATAATTATAAATTATATATATATATAATATTTATATATATAGTTTAACTATTATTACTAAAATAATTAATGACAAAAATTAATATATATATATATATATATATATAAAATATTTGCGTCTACAATTTTTCTTGCATGTATGAGTCCTATGCCTACAATTTTTTATGCTCATAAGTGCAAAATATTTATACCTACATTTTAATAATTATCATTAAAATAATTAATAATAAAATTTCATATTCGTTAATATAAAATATTTATACCTACATTTTAAATAATTATCATTAAAAATAACTTTGATATATGGTAATTTTTTAGTGTAGTCTTTTATATATTTATTAAAAATTATCTTTTAAAAAATATTTTAATAATAATTTAAATAATATAATCATTAAAATTTAATATATTTTATATTAATTTATACGATCTTTAAAAGATATTTATAAAAAATATTATTTATTTTTAACTATTGGAGGCATACACCCTGCAATTATTGAGTATAAAGAGTGATGTTCACTAGTTCTGTTGCCTCGACCTAATACCTGGACTCTCCCTATGGATGGTCCAATCTAATGAAATTGTAAGGTCATTATTTAAACACGTCTTTGTTTTCCTATTAATATATCCCAATTTTTTTAAAAAAAAATATTATTGTTAAATTTTTTTTCTTTTTCACATCCTATATCATAAGTCAACATATGTGGAATTATGTTCTAATATCAATATTCAAATTAAATTTATAACTTAAATTAATTATTTATTAATATCTTTTTATATTTTTGAATATATTTTTTTATAGATAAAAAAATGTTTATTCATGTATATTAATATATATATATATATATTTTAAAATCAAACAATTATCCCTAGTTATTTTTTTTCAAGTTAAGTTTTATTCAAAGCTAATATGAAATTTAAATTCAAAGATATATATATATATATATATTAATTATAATTTTTATCTTTTAAATATTAAATTTATATTTATATTTAAATTAATAATTTTCAATTAAAGTTATGTATAAAATATATTTTTAACTTTATATATATCTTTTTAATAATTAAAATATTTATCTAAATCATGCTATTAAATATCAGACCGTATCCGAAACTAGTTATTTCACCGATTCACTTGGACTAAAGAATGGACAAAAATTGAGACAGAAATGATAAAATCAATAAAAAATAATCTACATAAAACAATATTATTTTGATTAGTTTTTATAATAAAAATAAAAATAGATTATATTTTATTTAATTTTGATGAATAATTTGAATATTAAAACTTAATGATATATAATTTTTAATTTTAATCATGTGAAATCATGATATTACATAAATATATTTTTCTATTATTTTAATATAATATATATATTATAAATATTATAAAAATAATATTTAAATAATATTAATTTTACATTTGATTAAACTATTAAATCTTAAATTAATGTTTTAACCGATTAAATTTTAAAAATATTGATTTACATATTGAGTTATCATCTCATACATTGTTAGGTTAATGAAGCTGTGCACATATCAAATTCAATGTGTTCATAAATATTTCAACTAATTAATTAATTAATATATATATATATATAACTGTTTTAATATTTAAACATAATTAGAAGATAAATAGTTTTGGTATAAATTTAAGAAGGTTAACATTTGAGAGATAAAAAATATAAAATTATAAAAAGTATATAAATTTGAATATGATATGTAAGTATTAGGAAAATAATTATTTGAATTAGAACTTTAATTTGAATGAAAATAGTGGGAATATTTGATTTTAATTTAATATATATATATATAATTTGAAATAAATATATCATGGGTAAACATTTTTTCACTTATACTATGGGATGAGAAAAGTAAAAACAAAAAAAAAACAAATAAATATTTTAAAAATAAAAAGAAAAAAATTAAAGTATGGAAACAGAAAAATAAGAATATGTTAAAAATAATCACCAAATTGCAGTGTGGTTTGAGTCTAAAGTTTACATCCAAAAAATAAAGAAATTGATTGACGAAGTTATTGTGTTAAGTCTACACAAGGAGATGATAAACTATATTTTGTGTTCATCACTGCAAAATTGAAATAGATTTTCTCATAATTTTGTGAGTTTTGTTTTAATTGGTAATAAATTCAACTTGCCTAACTGACATTCATCATTAATTACTTCATTTTGACAATTTGGCCGATGAACTATATTTGCACTTCATCTATGCAAAATTGAAATAGATATTCTTATAATTTCGTGGATGTTTAGGTTTAATTAATAACAAACTTTTCAAACCTTCCAATTATGTTTAATTACTTCATTTTGACAATTTGATCGCAGAACTTGGTCACATCATTCTATAAATAGACACTTTCCATGTTCAACATGACACACACTGCTTTTGGCTTTTCATTAGATTTTCTACTTAAAGAGATGGCTAGTGAGACTAAGCCATGGTTGATTTTATCTTTCCTTTTCCTGATTACAAGTTGCATGCAATATTGTGTGTACGGGGAATCCCATGTGCCTTGCGCTTTTGCCTTTGGGGACTCTCTCACTGATGTTGGAAACAACAACAATCTCCCAACTAGATCAAAATCTAATTACTTCCCATATGGAATAGACTTCCCACAAGGCCCAACAGGAAGATATACCAACGACCAAACTCCATTTGACATACTTAGTAACGTTATCTATATCTTAAAGACAATTAGTCAAATCTCTTCTTTTAATTTATTGCTATATATATATATATTGGGAGATTTAATAATATAGTTTAAGTTTTAAACTTCAATGTTATTTCTAATTTTAAGGGTCAAACAATATTTAATAGTTAAGATTTATTTTTACTATTTTTTAAAATGAAAACGTTAATTTTATTTAAAATTAATAAAAATAACTTTTAATTGTTAAATTTTATTATAATAATTTAAATTAAAATATATTAAAATCATGTAAGATTTTTTCAAAAGTTAGCATAATTATGTGATTTAAATTTTTTTAATATTTTCTAATATATAATTGTAGAATTTATATTTATTATTTTTATATTAAAATAACATTAATTCTCACTAGACCATTTATCATTGTAATTATATAAAAATACTATTAATTCTTACTAAATATATATATTCTATTTATCTATCTATCTTTCTAGTTAATTTTAACTAACTTCAAGTTATTTTTTTTTTCTTTCAAACCTTTCGTTTAGCTCAGACTAACTTGTTCCTTTTGCAGCCGTCAAATATTTGGAATTTGCTAATCGCCTCCCACCCTATTATAACATTAACGGTTCAGACATACAGAAAGGTGTAGTCTATGCATCTGGTGGATGTGGAATTCTCGATACCACCGGTTATCGAACTTATGTATGCATTAATTAAACAGTTTTTACTTTTCTTTATTTCTTCACCTTAATTTATCTTCATTTGGTTTGTGGTATATTTGTAGACGATTTGTGTTTTATTGTTCATGCATGCCACTAAACTTTTCTGACTCAACTCAGGGTTTCTGTATCAACTTCAGAACTCAAGTACTAAATCATAAATCCATTGTTTCTAGAATCGTTTCCGAAATGGGAAGTCGTGACAAAGCTGTGGAATACCTTAATAAATGCTTATATTATACGTATATCGGCAGCAATGATTATGTAAATAATTACTTTCTTAACAATTCTGCCACAAGTCTCCTCTATAATCCTATGCAGTATGCTAAACTTCTGAAGGCCAGATATTATGAACAATTAAAGGTATCTTACAATTTTCAGCAATTTCTTTTTATTTTCATTTCGTCTCACAAAATGTCTCAGCTACTTATAGTACTACATAAACATTAATTTTCAAGTCATTTTATTGGATAAGTATTTACTATTATAATTTCTTGTAGCTCCTCATCAAATTTCTTGCATTATATTAACTGTTTGAATTGAATTATACCATATTTTAACTTTAATTATTAACTGCCGTGTAGTTTTTCTAATAATGTTTTACTATTATCCAATAAAAAAAATGCACAACTAATTTAGCATCAAATTTGTTTTGTAACTTCAGCCATTAGTCTTTTAAATAAAATTGTATGTTATCATATAATATAGATTTACAAAATTTATGTCCTTTTTTTTTAAAAAATAATCTGTTATGAGGAGTAATATATTTTCACATCATTTTATTTACATGTATTACATTTTTATCTTCTTCTTTAATCTCTGACACGTCTTATTATATTTTTGTTTGAAAGATTGAATTTGTACAAATAATTTTTATATTTTGTTTACAAATAAGTAAATAAATAAAATTACAATAAAAAATAACAAGAAAAATTATTTATTTTTCTCTTTTATCTTCTCAATGTAAATTATGAAACCAACTCAATCTTATCTACCTTTATAATAAGACAAAAAAATTAATTATTATTATAACATAGATAAAATACAATATTTTTTAAAAATATTACAAAAATTAATAGATAATATTTTTGTAATATTTTTAAATGCTATTAATAATATTTTGTAATATAAATTAGATGCAACAATTTTTTAAAATATTATTTGATATTTTTTATATTTTTTAATAATTTTTTAAATATTAAAAAAATGTAATATGATATAGTCCGGGTAATTATTATACATCTAAGGGTAGATTACCATTTTGTGTCTGCATGCAAGATAACTTTGTCTTTTAAAATCTTATAAAAGCTACAGACACCAAAATGTTAATTTCACAAATAACAGTCCGAGTAATTACTGTACATCTAAGAGATTAGTCTTTAGTTATTAATTGAGAGATACATTTTACACAAAAAAATCATAAATCCTAATAGAGATATTAATCAGCAGGAAAAATCAACAAGATTATTTAATTTATATTTATGAAATGTGGTTATTTTATGATTTATTTATTACAAAAGTTACTAAAAAAATTTATTTTAGTTATGATTTTAAAAGATAAATAATAACGATTTTAACTTTGAATAGAGTTTTTTAAAAAAAAAACTATATTTATAAAAATTATTCATCAAAAAATATTTTAATTCAATTTAAATAATATAATCGTAAGAATTTACTATATTTTGTGTTAATTTAATATATTTAATATCAATTTTTATATAAGTATTAAAAAATATCTGTCAAAAAATTTATTTTTTTAGTGAATTATTAAATCAAGTAATTAATGTCTTTAGTAAAAATAAAATAAAATCAACTAATGTTTTATAAATGATATATACACGGATGGATTGCAACAAAAATTTAAACCCTAAATAAGCCAAATTTTCGAGGATAGGCTAATTAGACAAAATTACAGGTTCAATTTAAAATCGTGGCAGGCCTAGGACTTAACACTTGAAAATAGGTTTTTCCAAATTTAATTTTCTTCACATACTAATTTATTATATAAATAATTATTTTCTAACATTAAGATGAAGAAAGACTTTTTCTAGCTAAATTTAATTTCATTGATTATGAAATTGATGTAAGTATTGTTGAATTTCGGTCAAACTTTCCTCTCATTTGAACATCCCAAATATTATATACATCTACCATGAGAAATGGTTAATCATAATATAAAATGATTTTTGGGGCAGGAACTGCATGGTGTTGGGGCACGGTTGTTCGATATTCGGTTTATTCCCTTTAGGTTGCAGTGTAGATTACATATCAAATGGATCTTGTAATGAAACGGTGAATGCTGCTGTAGCTAATTTTAATGCTGAAGTTAAAGATCTAGTGGATCAATGCAATAATAATATGACGTTACCTGGCGCCAAATGTATCTATGTAAACCTTTCAGCCTTCTTCCCAACCCCTACTAACCCAAGCGGTAAAGATTTCATTTTCTTATACTTCATTTAACATTCTAGATTGAAACAATTGATTAATGTCTAACTTTTTTATTTTGGTTGCATACAATATAATTCATAGTCCTTGTATTTCAGGTTTCAAGAATATAACTGGCCCTTGTTGCCAGGTTGATCCTGTGCTTGGATTTTGTATTCGCAATTCAACGCCATGCCCAAATAGGACTGAGTATGTGTATTATGATACATTCCATCCCACCAATCGTACAAATGAAATTATTGCAATGAACGCATATAATAGTTCTAATCCAAACTACACTTATCCAACGGATATCAAAGGCCTTATTCAAAAGGCATAAATTATTAAATCAAATCATACTATGTATCCTTAAATAAGTTCAACCTATTATGTGTATCTTGAGCAGAATATATTAAATAAATATATATATTATATATATTGAAAAGCTTTCGTTTTTTCCGTATATATCTTAATCTCTTCTAATAAGGTTAGATCATATCTCTCTTAATTTTATTTCTTATAAATATATGAATTTTGAAAGAGAAGATCAAATATTAGGATCCGAACTCTCATAACTTGAATTAACTTAACTTAATTAATTGAATCAAGCTATTAGGAATGGACATGGACATGAGGAATGTCAAATTGTAAAGTGGAGTTTAAATTCTAAATTATTGAAATTAATATCATTAAATCTTATATATACTATTCTGTTCTAAATAATAATTTAAATCTCGTGATTTGAAAAAAAAATGAATACAATAATAAATATTCTATGAATCTTCTAATTTTTTATGCACTAATATTCTATTATATTTGAGTTACTTAAAAATAAGAGATAAAAAATTTTAAATTGTTATAAAATTTATAAAAATAAATTATATGAACCAAGGCATAAATCTATTTATAATATATATATATATATAAAGTTAACGTTTAATTTATAAATTACAATTTTAATTATAAATTTGAAAAATTTTAATGTTCACAAGCGAAAATTTATTGTTGACTAAATTTAATTAATATTATATAATTAAAATATTATAATAATATATTTTATATAAAAAATCTAATTAATCTAAAATTTAGGTGTAAGTCTTGTAGTGTTGTGTCTTGAGCATGATAAAGAAAAATAATTCTAATATAAATTTAATAAAAAATATATAAATTGATGGATTGATTTAATTTTTATGGTATAAATTAAATAAAAATAATAATTCAATTGTTTAATGATCTAATATGAATAAATAATCAACTAATAGTGTAAGAAATGTAATTTATTATTTAGATATTTTATCTAACTACGAATACAAGATAACCAATCCACACAATAATTTATTTGAGTTGAAATATAAATTTGACATTTTATGAATTTGAATTATCAATCTTATAAAAAAGATTGACAAGATAAGATTTTGTAAGAACAAAGAAAAATATAATCCTTAGAATTAGAGAAAAATTTTCATCTAGACAAATAGAAACTTTTAACTATATTTCATTTTTTATAGAAAAATTATCTATACTTATACAATTATTAACATCAAAAATTATAATAAATTCTAATAGATTTTTTAAGATTAAATTTTAATAAAATTTTTTAATTTTAAGATGAAAAAATTATTGTTAATCTTAATAGAATTTATTTATAATATAATTTAAATTTTTAACTTAATTCTAATTAAATCTTAATAAATCATTAAAAAAATATATAATTTATGTAGGTTAAAAATACATGTTCTGATAGTTAAAAGCCACCAAAAATTTTAATGCCAACATTTTTAAAAAGCATCAGTCTTATGAAAGCCAGAAATTATAATTGTTTCTGGGTGGTTAAAAACGGCCACAATATTTATTAAATTAATAAAAAATAAATCTTAAATTTTATATACCATCCCTCTAAATCAAGTGGTGGATAATACTGTAACATAAGAAAAGTAGGCTCGATAATGCTCAAAAGTTTTCTCTCCTGTTTGAAAGCAAATTATTTTAATAAAATCTGTTCCCATAACAAAATTATCACCGATATCTATTTTTATGTCAAAATACTCTACCATGCCAATAGAGGACATCAAGAAATAGCGTTTCAAGCAAGAAAATACGTATAAAATTTTATGAAAATGATTTTTTTATTTTGTTAAATTAGGCAAGAAAAATAACCCTATATTTTAAATATTTATTAACATGATTAAAAAATAATATAAATAAAAAAATACTCATATACCTTCATATGACTTAAGTTCACTATTATTAGTTTATTATCTTTATAATCAATCATAACTACAATTTGTTTATTATAATTACTACTATTAGATTCATTATAAAATATAGTTTTTA
Organism: Canavalia ensiformis; assembly: GCA_026541065.1. Lineage (NCBI taxonomy): Eukaryota > Viridiplantae > Streptophyta > Magnoliopsida > Fabales > Fabaceae > Canavalia > Canavalia ensiformis. The sequence goes on from JAMKYM010000798.1 coordinate 583,505, forward strand.
TCAATGTAAAAAATAACATGTTACATCATGCAGAGATTTAAATATTTTAAAATAATTTTTTTTCTAAATCATATAATCAATAGAAGAATATAGATACCGTAAGAGATTTGTTCTCTCTTTTGGTCTATCTAGTTTAAATGATGGGAATATCTATGATTATTTATGTATGTTTATTCACTTCTATATATACAAGTAGTTTTTCTTAAAATACTTATATTATTAATTTAATTTGATAAAAAAACTATTTTAACTAAAATTAATTAAATAAAAATAAAAATAGATATTTTATAAAGTAATTTATTTCATATATATAAAATACTTAGGTTGTAAGGGCAATAAAATTGATAACACAATAACAAAATCAATCTCATAAAATTGGCCATGAATCATGATACATGATTTGATTCATTATCATATCTTTCAATTGTATATTATTTTTATACAATCAAAGACTTGTTCTTAAAGTATTTTAAAAATCAACAATTAGCAATCAAATATGTACACAGAGGTTACCTGCAGATTTTTTAAAAACTTATCTATTATCAAATTCTTGAACCTATTTTAAAAAGTCATAAAAAAATTTAATAAAATGAACAACATAATTGAACATGAAAATCGAAATTATTCTTAGCAAAAGAAAATTTTAAAAAATTGAAGATAAGTTGATTAATGTTTTTATTATAAATATATATAAATAAGTTAGTAATTTCAATGAATGAATCTATATAAGGTGCTTTATAAAAACATATGTTTATAATAAAATCACATGTGATAATAAAATAGTATAGATTGTAAATTAGAAAACTTAATGATACATCTTAAAAAATTATACATTAAATAAAAAAAAATTCAAGCCCTGTATATTTAGCATGAAAGCATACAATGTTTTACATTCAATGAATTCAAGTGATGCAATTTCTTTCACTATCCAAATTCTCTACTATAATCAAATTACTTATTATCATTTTTCTTTCACTATCCAAATTCTCTACTATAATCAAATTACTTATTATCATATGCCTAAGTAGAAACTACAAGGATAAACAATTTTGAAAGAAGAAAACAAGTGTATTAATTTGTTAATTAATTTTATTCTAAAGTATATACCTTACGTGGATTAGTAGAAATACTCTGTTGATTCCTAAAAAGTTATCTACCTTATTTACATGGGAAGGAGCATAATATATAAATTATAGGATTAACTTTGGTAATAGAAGTTAACTTGATAGAAATTGTTGGATAGATCAAAGGATAATTACATGATAGGTATCGTAACCGTAATTACAACGAGATGATGAACTCATTAAAAAATTTAGAAAGAATTTAATTGATTTGTGGAGTCACCACAAAATTTGATTTTAAGGGAAAATATTTGAAAAAACCCTAACTTGAGAGTGAGTTCTAGGTTCGGGAGTCGATTATGAATAGGGAAGGTGTTAGACACCCTACTCACCCGTTCTAAAGAACGATACCCTTAAATTGAGTGTGTGATTTTGATATTTTTGAAAACTACTTGATCCCTTTAAATAAATAGGTTTATGAAAAATAGCCTGACAGGACTTGATCCTCGCTTCCTAATGCATTCCCTGATAAATGGCACCAAGGCATGCAGTTACAGGACTGATCCAAGAAGGTTTTTTAAAGAGTATGAAATCTATATTGAATGAAAAAGCATTTAGGTGTCTCTATTGTTTTACTTTTGAAGAAGAGGAGAAAGAACACCCTTGATCCACATTTACAGATTCGGAGGCAAACAAAGGTTGCACTACGACTCATATGACTCTCCAAATAATGAAAGACAGGGTATACTGCACTTTCAAATTCGAAGCTCATTACGTGAGATCTAGGATCGTTTGAAACTTTGACAAGGTTTGGAAAAAGTAATTTTTGAAGAAAGATTGAGAAATGAAGATCTTTGACCCACACACAGAGTCAGAGGCAAGCGAAAGTTGCATTGCGACTCATATGACTTTCTGAATATTGAAAGATAGGGTATGTTGCACTTTCAAATTCGAAATTCATTGCGTGAGATCTAGGATCGTTTGAAACTTTGACAAGTATTTGGAAAAAGTAATTTTTGAAGAAAGATTGAGAAATGAAGATCTTTGACCCATATGTACAGAGTCGGAGGCAAGCAAAGGTTGCATTGCTGTAAACACCCATTTATGTCCGAGGCTCCCAACCATTAAGTAATAAATGAATAAACAGACAACAAGAAATGCAGAAAATAGAAAAGCAGATAAATAGAAAACAGAGCGAACAAAAATTACAAAGGTGAAAGCAAAAATAGAAAAAATTAAAAAAAGGAATCACTCAAAACAAAAGTAAACAAATTAAATAAATATACAGGATAAATTTGAAAAAATAAAATTGAGAAAAACTTTAAACAGAAAATTAGAAAAATTAAAATCCAAAAACATAATAAAAACAACAACAATAAAGTCAAAACAATTAAAAATCAGAAATTTTTTTAAATAAAGTTATGGAAAAATAAAAATAAAATCATTTTAGAGGAAATAAATAAAAATCAGAAGTAAAAAATAAAAATAAACATAAAAATAAAAATAGAAAAAATAATAAGAATTTAAAGAAAAAACTGGAAACATGAAATTCAAGGGTAATAGGTAAAATTGAAAATACAAATCTAAAAATAATTCAAACAATACAAAATTAAAAACAAAATTTGAAATAACAAAAATTAATTTAAATTTAAAGTAATTGAAATTGAAAACAACAAATAAAAAAAATAAACAAAAAACTAAAAAAGAGAAAATTAATGAAAATTCTAAAACCTGGAAAATAAAAAAATTGAAAAATACTAATAAAATAAAATAGAAAATTAAATAAAAAATTGGGATAATTAATATAATTAAAAAAAGAAAGAAAGCTTAAGAAATTTAAAATATGAAAATTAATAAAAAAGGAAATCTGGAATTTTTTTTTTTTTAGAAAATCTGAAAACAAATTAAGGGAAATTGGTAAAAATATGATAATTTTGAAAAATAAATCAAAAGGAAAAACTAATCTAAAATTTAAAGAAATCGATAAAAAGTTCAAATCTAAAAATTAAAGTAAATCCTATTTTTTTTATATAAATAAAAATAAATAAATAAATGATGAAAAAAAAAACAAAAAAAAAAGCAAAAGGCAGAAGAAGACAAAATAAGGAAAATCCAAAAAGAGAAAAGAGGTAGGTTGAGGCTATAAAAAGGGGAGAGAAGAGCTGAGAAGGGGTTTTTTTTTTTGCGAAGAATTGAGAACAAAAGCAAAACAAGTAAGGAGAAAAAAGAGGGGTAGCAAAGAGGATAGCAAGAAGATTTTTGGAGCGAAGTGTGGAGCCCCATCGCGATTCGGAATTAGCGTTTGAAAAAGCTCGCCCCATCAAACCCTGCGGAACTTCTTTGGTATTCTCAGGTTAGAAACGAATATTTTTCTCATGAAGTTTAGGCTGGAAATTGACAATATGTATGGAAATCAAGATTGACTAAACGTTTTGCATGAATCTTTATCATCTTGCGCTGAAATATGTTTCGAAAATGTGTTAGAATAGTGAAGATTAGGCTATGCAATTGTTCCTTTTCTATGATGGAATTTCACGTCAGTATATAAGGTCTTAGAATGAATATAAGGTCTGTAGGTCTCACATTAGAGAAAATGTCCCTTGAAGTCATATATTGAATAACCTATCAGAGGACCCGTATGTATAAGCTTCAGTAGGTAGGAAAATGCCACCCATAGGGCCATAAATTTATGGCTGGAACCGCGTCTCTATTGAGGTGTCGTGCCGTAGATATGGTAGGGATACAACCCCTGTCTTCTTGGGTCGAGCAAGCAAGGAAAGAGCTTGATGCAGATCACAAGGTATTCTGCATAGTATTTGTGGGTAAGGGTGTAATTTGAGAAGCTAAGTCTAGTGAGGGTTGAAAGACCAAAACGCCTAAGGACCTCTACTTAGGCGAGTTGTGACGCGTCCTCCTTACTCCCTGTCTTGAGTACATGTTTCCCTAAGAGATGAAACTCTCGGCTCCCCTCCCTAAGAAGTTCACGCTCCATTACTACGCCTAGCTATCAACCTAGATATTTTTGGCATGGTTTTAAATTAGTAGGGGAAACAGAGTGGGACCTCGCTATGGTTCTTGATGAATTAGTACATCTGGATAATCAATCGCCTATGCTTGCGATGAAGCCGAATATAACTACCTTTTGTTTTCATGCATAAGAAATCCCGACGCCTCTAGAATGGCCTATTTCTCCTTGGCCAAGAAGTATAAGCAAGGCACCTCACAAAGAGCATATGTATATGATAAAAAAAGCTTCCCTGAAATGGTCAAAAATTATGTTAACCCTCACCAAATAGGGGTCGTAAGAGGAGGGTGATATCTGGAGAATTGCATCAGTTGTGACCCCGACCTAGAGAGTTATCACTAGAAGCCTGCATGATTAGGAAACGTTGGGTTGGCAAGGCCCATGTAGACCGTATGTGAATGCGTGCAAAGGTCTCTTGACGGATGCTGGGTTCTCCAAATTGCCATGTGGCAAGGTAGTTTCACTTTTAGACTCTATGATGTAAGAGTCATATGTGCCTTAGGCAAGGACTGAGTCTCCATGAATGGCTAAAAAGGGGTAGCACGTTGATGATCCCTGGGTCACATATATGCCCAGCTCAGGGGAGAAATTATACCCTAGCCACGAAAGGTTCCTATGCATGGTGGGCACGCAAGAGGATGTTGGAGCCATGATAAAACCCATGCAACTCCATGATACTTCAGCATGCGATCGCGATTTCAAAAGCTATGCAAAAGGTTAAATTAGAGGCAGAGCTGGGACCCTCTGATGGCACCATTAAATGGGAAGGAAGATCACGCCTACATAGACATCACTAACTAAAAGAGTAATGCATCAGTAAATTGGAGTGGCCTAAATGGTGGAAGACTTGGTCTACAAATTTGCCTCCTCCAACTCGAAACCCGTCTCTAGCATTTCCCATTAAAAGCCCCGAACTATAGAATTACTATTTTGCCCCTAGGATTTCCATTAATACCCACTCTATCCTTGCTGCCCAAATTACCTCCTTGCCCCTCGGAATCCACCTAATGCCTATTCTACCCTCATAAAACATTACTGAAAATAATAAAAAATTAATAAAAATTAAAAATTACAGAAAATTAATAAAAAACACAAAAATTACAGAAAATTAATAAAAAATTAAAAAATTACAGACAATTAATAAAAATTAAAAATTACATTAAATTAATAAAAAATTAAAAAATTATTGAAATTAATAAAAAATTAATAAAAATTAAAAAATTACAGTAAAACTAATAAAAAAAAAATTAAAACTACTGGAATTTTTTTTTATAAAAATTTGAAAAATTCCAAAAAAAAAAAATTTCTATAATTTCTTAAATAATTCAAAAAATTTCAAAATCTCTAAATAATCCATGAAACATAACATTCCTTAGTTGATAGATTCCTCCAAAATTTCAAAATATTTCAGACTTGCCTCTTTTATTATTTTCAAAAAATAAAATCTTGTTTTGCAATTCTTAATCTCACGCGATTTAGTTCTAAGCACGAACTGGTAGCTTTTTTCTACTCTCGATGTTTAGATATTCTCGTATAGGTCCAAGTGCAGCCATAGTTGTCTCGGCCTTCATGTACGTGGGATTAGGGTGCCTTTTCCTTTTTTGTCAAATAAAACCTTATTTATCGATTTTCAAAAATAAAATCTTGTTTTTTGCAATTTTTTAATCTCACGCGATTTAGCTCTAAGTACCGAATGTAGCTTTTTCTCATTGCTCGTTGTTTAAAGATTAGCATAGTCCAAGCCGCTGTAGCATTTGTTCTGGACGGTGTACATGTGGATGGGATTGCTTTTCTCAAATTTCTTTCAAAATAATCAAGGTGTTTTTCAATTTTTACTTTCCATAAGGTCAAGCCGAGCATCTTCCAAACACTCTTTAAACATTTTTCAAGGTCAAGCCTTCAAAATATAACCGAACTCAAAGCCTTGGAGTTTTTTACGGAATATTTAGGAGCAGGGATCAAGTCCTCACAAGCAAACTCCATCAAGTATTTATTTTCACTCTAATAAAAGGGATCAAACCATTTTCAAATAATCACACACTCCGCCTTAAGGGTACTGCTTTCTTCAATGTGAGGTAGTGCTCTAATACCTTCCCACTTGTAACCGACTCCCCGAACCAAGTTTTTCCAAATCTTTTCCTTAAATAAAAATTCAGGCTACTCTCCACACTTATTAAAACAAATCCATTTTAAAATTTTAGCGAAGTTCTATTGTTCGTCTAATTACTATTACATAATCATGCATCATATGACTCTCCGAATATTGAAAGACAGGGTATGCTACACTTTTAAATTCGAAGTTCGTTGTGTGAGATTCAGGATTAAAATATATCCGATTTTGTCTTTTTTATCCTTTTTTATTTTTTATTATTTTTCTAAAAAAAACTAGTACTTTAAAGATTGAGTAAGTTTGAAATGAATAGGTTGGACTTGACCCAAATTAAAGGAAGAATGGGCATGACCCAGATTAGAGATAAAAGAAAATCAAAAATTAAAGACAATGAGTTTAACCCACATCAACGGTAACAAATGGTTTTGATTTCAAAATAATAAAAATGAATTGGGCTTGACCCAAAAGAATAGATTTAAGTAAAAAAAAAATTGGGCTTGACCCAAAAATATAGATTTAAGTAAAAAAAAAATTGGACTTGACCCAAAAAAAAAGCTTGATTTCAAAATAAAAAAAGAGGGAACTGGGCTTGGCCCAAGTTAAAAATGAATTTGATTTTAAAATTTTAAAAAAATGGGAATTGGGCTTGATCCTAAAAAAAGACAAAAATGATGTGATTTCAAATTAAAAGCAAGAATTGAGCTTGACCTAGAATTAAAAGAAGGTTTGATAAAAAAAAGAGAATTGAGTTTGACCCAATTAATTATTTAAAAAAAAGTAGAGGAATTTATGTTGGTTAAATAAAATTAGTTTGATTTTATTGTGGCCTAATGGTGTAGCCTATTTAGAGAGGAAGTTGCTGGTCTTGGCACACCCGCTTGAATCCATTTTGGCATGGTCATTACGCTCCAATTTAAATTCAGGATGGCACTAGACACGCTCCACCTGGGGCCCGGGCCCAAATGTTTGTTGGCTTAATTTTGATCCAATTAGAAAAGGTGCAGAGAATGTGTTGTTTGGGCTCATTTGCTGCCTCCAATCATGGCCCACTTTATGATCAACATGGTCTAATTTCAGAAGGATTCAAATTTGGCCCAATTTGAGTTGATATGGCCCAGTTGAGAAGCAGCCCAATTAAAGGGCAATTAGCTTGATTTTAGCTACTTGACGGTGCCCATTGATGCCCAATGACCTTGAGCTGGTGTATGAAGGGATTTAAAAGAAATAACCGCCTGGGGAAATCGAATTCAGGGATATGGTAGTTAGTATGCGGTGAGCGAACCACCAAGCTGGGCTCCCAACTTGGTCTTAGTACTCAAGTAATTATGTTGACCCAAATCTGGAGGATCCTAAGAATGAAATTGATGCAGAACCTGGTACTAAGAGTCTGCTTGGCTTTCTAATTTGCTGCTCACTAAACCAAAAACAAAGTTATTGCCTAACTTAACATAACTTGAAGGTTGTTGGTTGGTATTGATTAAAACCTGCCCATGTGTAGCTATGTGAGAAGCAAGAGTTTGTGAACCCATGGCTCCAACAGGAATTGCTGATCCACAGTGAAGGGTTATACGTTTCCTTTAACCAACTGTGACCTCTCAAGCAAAATAGGAGCAAAACCAATCAAGACCAGTTATCTAGTTCAAGTTCCTATTAGGCTAACACGCATAGCCTAAGGTCGGGCATTTTAAGAAACATAACTCACACACCTTCAACTTCCAATTATCATAACTGGCACAAGTGATTTAAAGACTGAAATTTTCTCAGGTAAAGGAGGAAGAATCTACAGAATTCTATCAGACTTGAGAGTAAAATGCATCAACTACCTCATCTGGTTATATCAATCCTTAAGCCCTGACCCCGGTTGCTAAAACTACTGCTAGAACCTATACGAGATCATCTTAGTTATTTACCCATGCACTTGACTCATGTTGCTACCTTTGCTAAGTCAGAAGCTTAATTCCTTTTTGCCACTCCTAACCTACACTTTAGTAGTGTTTAGATTTGTGGTTTAATGTTATTGTGGATTATCAGTCTTTGAATGTGCACTAGGATACCGTTGACTAGCAGCCTTTCCCTATTAAATGGAATTTCATTTTAGTGGGCCCTGGATGTTCATCTTATGGAACATAACTGTCATATCAAATTTTGGCCAAAGATCAATGTTACTAACTTGCAGCATCATAATGAATCCATTCTAACAGAGTTTTAGGTAGAGAAACAAGAAAGTTCCTTAACACATTTCAGCAATTGAATCTCTCAAGTGAGGAGTCAAATCACAAGGCTTTTCCATGAAAATTCTCTTATACAACTTCATCTTAATGATAAAGTAGTCCTTCGACTTGCCTAAGCTATATATCATTCAAGTGGTAAATTTCATATCAAGTTCAAGAACACAAGTGATAGAACAAATGGATTATATTCTTGCTAATTTCATTGCAACACCAAGTTCAATTCATGTAGAAGAACAGGAAGGAATCCACAGTATTTCTGAAGCTGAATTCGTCAAACAAACTCAAATCATAGGATCATACCAATAAAAAAAACTAAATCTACATTCGTCTAAATCACTTATTGTCCACTGATACTCTCAGATTATGATGCAAGTGGTAGAGGTACAAGCATGAATGCAATGATCAACAATAAAAACTCTACAATCTTATTTAAGATTTACTTTAATTACAAAGTCACATGAAATTAGATGGAGCGATGGAAAACAGACTTTGAAAGTAGTAAAGTGAAGTTCTTCTTCTCCTCTTATCAAAATGCAATTGTAAAGGATAAAATCTTCCTCTGCTCCTCAGTGAAGCTGGAGCCAGCACGATGAATATTTGTTCTTCTTCTTCAAGATGCAACTCCTAGCATACGTGCTCCTCTGTCTCTGTTCTTAAATTCACCGAGTTCTTGGGGAACTTCTGTAATTTCTTCCTTGAATCTGAAGTGTGTAGACCATAAAGAGATTTGGTGTTTATAGAGGAGGAGAATTACTGAAAGTCCAAGCCAAAATCCAAAACATGAGAAGGGCTCTGAATTTTTTCGATGGTTCTTCTTCGTGGACCCGAATCAGATGAAGGAAGAAGATGGAGTTTTTGGAGAGGAAACCAAAGAAGTTCCCCCAAAATCGAGTGAAACTGGGAGCAGCCCCCTTGAAGCCTAGGGAAAATCCCCTTTTATACCATTATATTTTGAAATTTCCTGCCCCTAGGAAGCCATATTTTCTTCTTTTTTATTTTTTATTTTTTTATTTTTCTTTTAATTTTTCTAACTAATTCTTAACTAACCTTAACTAACTTTTAACCACCCTAACTATTTTCTAACTGAAAATTTTCTTCTTTTATTTTTCTTATTTTTATTTGTTTTCATCTATTATTTTTATTCTTTTCATCTATTATTTGTTTTATTTTATTATTTATTTATTCATTTTACTTTTTTTATTCTTATTTGCTAAATTTGATTAATTAGACAATTTATTTCTGGACATAATATAATGTTCACAATAGGTATGCTTATGAGATTTTCAAATTCATCAGGAAAGGGACAAACAAGGTTGTTATGACTCAAGTTTCTGCATTAAGGTGTAAATATTATACAAAATTGTAGCAATAGGTAATCTAATATAGAAAAATAAAATTTGTTTAAGACAATTAATCTTACAAGTTAGATGCTTTAGATAACCAACATATGTAGGTACATGCCCCAAAAAAGTATTGCTATACAGATTCCTGGATAGGTATGTCACAACCGTAATTCCGACGAGACGACGAACTCGCTAAAAATTTTAAAATAGAATTTATTTGATAATGGAGTCGCCACCAAAAATTTTGTTTTTAGGGAAAAGATTTGGAAAAGTCCTAACTTGAGGAAGAGATTTAGGCTCGGCAGTCGGTTACGAGTAGGGAAGGTGTTAGACACCCTACTCGCCCGTTCCGAAGAACGGTACCCTTAAACTGAGTGTGTGATTTATTTGAAAACTGTTTGATCCCTTTAATTAGAGTGAAAATAAATAGATTGATGGAAGATAGTCTGACAGGACTTGATCCTGCTCCTACGTATTCCCTGGTGCAATGGGAAATTCAAGGTTACGTAGTTCTGGTTTTTGAAGGCTTGACCTTCGGAGGTGCTTGAAAAAGGAATAGAATATTTTGAAAATGTTTTAGAGAAATATCCTTAGTCCACATATGCATAGGATCCGAGGCAAACGAAGGCTGCACTAGGATTCATATGAATCTTTAAACATCGAACAACAGTAAAACTGCCACTTCTATTTTAGAGCTCACCGCGTGAGACTTGGGATTTCAAAATGAATTTAATTTGAAAATAATAAGGAATAGGAAAAAATTGGGCTTTATTTAAAATAAAATGAATTTGATTTTGAAATAAATTTGACTTTAAAACGAACTTGATTAAAAAAGAAATCTTTAATCCACATATGCACAGGATCCGAGGCAAATGAGGGTTGCACTAGGATCCATATGAATTTCTAAACATTGAACAGCAGTGAAACCACTAGTTCTATTTTAGAGTTCATCGCGTGAGACTTAGGATTTCAAAAAGAAATGGACTTGATTTAAAATAAAATGAACTTGATTTGAAATGAACTTGACTTTGAATTTGAATTGGAAATGAAATGAACTTGATTTAGAATGATATAGAAATGAAATGAACTTGATTTAAAATGAACTTGAAATGAAATGAACTTGATTTAAAATGAACTTGAAATGAAATGAATTAAACTTGACTTAAAATGAACTTGGAAAATAAAATGAATTTTGCTTTGAATTTGAGGGCTTGAACTTGATTTAAAACGAACTTGATCTTGAATTTGAGAAATTGAACTTGATTTAAAACTTAAGAAAAAGACTTACACTCGATTTGGATTTGAGAAAAGGAATTGAATCTTGATTTGATTTGAGGAAAAAGAATTAAACTTGATTTGGATTTGAACTTGATTTGAAAATTTGAAGAAAAAGAATTAAACTTGACTTTGAAGAAAAAGAATTTGATTTGAATTAGAAAAAAAAGAATTTAATTTGAATTTGAAGAAAAAGAATTGAATTTGAATTTGGAAGAATTGAAAAAGAATTGAATTTAAATTTTGAAAAAAATAATTTAATTTTGAATTTTGAAAAATTAAATTTGATATGAATTTTGAAGAATTGAATTTGATTTTAAAATCAAAGGAAAGCATTGAGTTTGATTCACAGCTAAGGGAAAGAATTAAGCTTAATCTAAAGAACAAAGAATTTGATTTCAAATTAAGAATTAAACAAATTAATTATAAAGAGGATTGGCTAGAAATTTTGATTCTCATGGTGCCCAATTAGAAATTGTAAGAGGTATGGCCCGATTTTATTTTCTTAGTATTCCTCCTAGGCCCAATTGACACATGTCGGGAACATTTAATTAATAGCATGGCACGATCCTATACATGGGCCCAATTTTGAACCAACGCTACCCAAGACCCCAAGCTATCACGTGGGGTTTTTTTTATAAAAAAAGTTACACTTGGGGTTTGAACCTGGAACCTGGGGGGTTGCGGGCAGCGTGCTTAGCCAATAGATCGCGCCTCTGGTTGAGTCTATAACACCCAAAATTAATTTTAAGGCAAACCCGTGTGGCAACTTGTCAAATGACGTATCAAAATTCTTCAAGGCTCATGCACATGATATGGCCTAGCCTTGAACGTTAACTTTTTTTTTCTGAAGTATTAAGGATCCGCATGGTTGCAGGATGCCTTGGCTGTACGATGGAGTTGTTCGAGGCTAGTATAAGTTGGGTGAAGTTGGCCTACTCCTTACCCAGCTGCATATGGGAGAGAATCTCCTCCAACTGCAACTCAAACTCATAGGGGTCGGGATCCTCAGAACCTGCACTAACAGCAAGTAAATTAGTGTTGCGTTCATTTATCTAAGTAGGTGATGATTCTTAAAATCACTTGTTGGTAGAATGCTCAAGTTCACTTTGTTTGTTGGACAGTTTTCATAAGAGGCTGCTTATCCATTGGGTGGAGGACAACATGCTAGAGAGGTGATTTCCAGCGTTGCACTCTTTGCCCTGTGATTGATGGGCTTTCTTCTGAATCAAAAGGGAACCTATACTGTCCCTCATCCATCCCAACAGTTATCACGGGACCACTGCAAGTTGGGTTGAAGGCTACTGCGAAGTAATAGCTTGGATTTTCCACTCTATTCAAGCCAGAGATAGCCTATGTTCAGTGATGCTTTCAGGATCTAGACCAGATCAATGCAGTCTGTGAATGCAGCCCCTTAGCATCTCCATTACCAAACACTACTCTATCGAACATATAGAATCGTCCCTTTTGACCGAATACAATGGGTTATGCTGAAGGTATCTTATTGAAGGTGATGGAGACAACCATGGCAATTTAACCTCGCCTATAAAGCTGGGTAGGCCCTGAGGCTTGAGATCTTTTTTGGAACACTGGTTCAATCTTTACTAGATATTATGCTGAAATCTAAAGTCTGCCATTGGGTTTCCTATGACGCTTTGAGGCATGATCGGACTATGCATGAGCGTTGGACATCTTACTACGTTAGACCCTCTAGGTTCCTCTCAATTTGGGGTCACCAACCTTCTAAATAGACTCCAACCAGTAGCACGCCCACTACGCGTCCCCAGTATCATATTTACTCTATTCAGTACCGTAGGTGAGCGCCCCCTAAGACTACCCCTGACAAACTCAGACTACAACAAGCATGGGGCAAGTATGATAATTTGGAAGATTCCTTATTTGACATAGGCCTACTAATACAGGTTTATCTAGTTCTTTATCAGGCTATCTTTTTTCAGTTCTTATCATTAGCTGCCTTAATTTGTGAGTTCAAGGTTTGGTTATTTCTTCCTTTTGCCTTCTGTAGGTTTTCTTAATTTCAAGATTTCGATTCAGATTTCAAGTTTTCTTTGTCATTTTGGCTACACTCTACGGCTTGAGATCTTATCTCAATATTTATACAAGCTCGACACTCACTCGTTCTAGTAGGAGTTAAGGTAGGGGAGCTATGTTCCTGACATTATATCTCTCAACCACATAATCAAATCATAGAAACTTCAATCAACCGCATGCAAGTTTTAAATCTAATTTAATTTTACGCAGAGAGATAGGGATCTTCTCAACGCATTTCAGGCACGAAATTTCACATGCAAGATTCATATTACAATGATTTCTCCATAGAAATTTCATGCTGAAGACAAAATTAGATCCAATTTCGCCAAAACTGGAGTCATTCAAGCAATAGTCACGATTCAAGAAATGGAAAATAAGCAAGTGCAGCAACCACAACTATTTATCCTCATTCAAGTCTTACTCCACTTTACACAAAAAGGCTCTGTGTGCAAGCTTAACACAAACCTAGAATCTACCTAGGCAGAGTTATTCTTCACTGGAGATTAATGCGGAATTGAGCAAGAATCAGCAGTGTTCTCTAAAATCTGGATGATGTGAGTGTTAGAATAGGGATTCTCTTGTTGATATGGAGCAGGTTCCGTCGTTGGATTTAGCAACCATGGATGCGTTTTTTTTTCTTCTCATGAGACTGGGATTGCTTTGGAAAAAAAACTTTGGAAAGCTAAAGAGAGAAGCCAGGGGCAGTTGGAAAGAAAATTTTTTTGCCAACCGAGATAGGGAGAGGGAGAAACAAAGGAAGCAGAACTCTGAAAACTAACAGATCCCAAACTACATTCCCTTTCTCCTTTTTTTTTTTTGTTTTAATTTTTGTTTTTATGTTATTAATTCTATTTTAAATTTCCTCAATTTTGTTTAATTTTATTTATTTATTTATTCCTACTTTTTCACTTTTTCTAGTTTTTCTCTTCTATTTTCTTATTATTTTTTGCACTTTTTTATTCTATATTATTATTATTTTTATGATGATTATTTATTTTATTTTATTATATTATTTTTTGTTTTAATTTATTTTTTAGATTTTATTTTTATTTCTTTTTATTTTTTTTTATTTTATTTCCATTTTGTTAATTTTTATTATTTATTTTTATTTTTATCATTTTTGCTTATTTCTCAGTTTTTTTCATTTTTCTTTCATTTTATTATTATTATTTTGTTTTAATCCTTTTTTTTTGGTTTTTTTTCTTTTTTATACTTTGAAATTTAGTTTCTTGTTTGTTATGTAATTCAATTTTATTTTTCAATTACCCTATCACTTTGTTTTGTCTTTATTTTTCTCTCTTTTTTTTTACATTTTTAATTCAATCTTTCTCTTTTTGTATTTTGTTATTAGTTTTTGTTATTTTATTTTTTTCTTTTCTCTGTTTTTCTTTATTTATATTTTTTGTTGTTGTTTTCTGTTTATTTGTTTTTCTGCTTTCTATTTATTCGTTTTTCTGTTTTCTGTTTATTTGTCTACTTTTCTATTTTCTGTTCTCTGTTTATTAATCTTAATATTTACTTATTATCTAAATTATGATTTATTCACTAATTAATTTTAAAATGTGGTCTTGGATATAATTGAGTGTTTACAAGGTATAAAACAAAACAAATAATATGGCATAAAATAAAATTATCAAGATAAATATTTTTAACAAGAAACTTACATTGTATCAAGATTAATTATGTGCCCAATTCAGCTAGTATATTCCCCTCGAAGTTGTTTGTAGAAAGATTTTTGGAGATCAAACATTTTAACATTTACATTACTTGAAGGGATGAAATCTATAACATAATAAAGCAACTCAATATACAATTAGTTATAACATCTAAGTATTTCAATCTCTCAAGCTTTAATGCAAGTGAGGTTAATTCTAATTTCAACAATAACAATGATGATGAATGATGTTGATTTTATTTAAAGCTTTAATTCATTGAAAGGGTTCTTACTAGGTGAAGAGATTTAGGAATGAGGTTCACCTTCGATAGTCAAGAGAGTGAAAAGGAATAAAAGGGTCATTTATAAAAAAAAAAATATATCCTTTTAAATATTTTTGTAGCATTAATATAAAAGTGGATTTGATTTCAAATTAGGAAAAGGGAATTGAGCTTGCCCAAAAAAAAATGGATTAGAGTTCAAATTAAGAAAAGGTAATTGGGTTTGCCTCAAATTACAAAGACTTAATTTCAAAAAAGGAATTGAGTCTCACCCAAAAAAATTGGATTTGGGTATCAAATTAAAAAAATAATTGGGCTTGACCAAAATTAAAAAAATGAATTTGATTTTAAATTAAAAAAAGTTGGGCTTGACCCAAATTAAGAAAAATGGATTTGATTTCAAATTAGAAAAAAAGAGTTGGGCTTAACCCCAAATTAAAAAGAAAATGGATTTGATTTTTAAATTTAAAAAAAATTGGGCTTGACCCAAAAAAGGTGTGATTTCAAATTAGAAAAGAGCAATTTGGGCTTGACTTAAATAAAAAAGAAAATGGATTTGATTTTTAAATTAAAAAAGAAAATTGAACTTGACCCAAAAAATGTTTGATTTCAAATTAGAAAAGAGGAATTTTAGCTTGACCCATAATTAAAAAAATAGATTTGATGACAAATATATAAAAGGAATTGGGTTTGACCCACATTGAGGAAAATGAATTTGACAAAAAAAAAGAAGAAGAAGGAATTGGGATAGAAACACACATAAAAAAAAGCTTGATTTCATATTAAAGAAGGATTGGGCTTGACCCAAATTAAAAAAATGGACTTGATTTCAAATTGAAAAGCATTGAGCTTTATCCAAATTAATTGTTTGAAGAAAATTAAAGAAGTTTATGTTAATTAAATAAGGTTGCGGGTATTATTGATTTTAATGCTAATATCCATTGTTCAATTGATCTTGGCCATATTAGCATGGTTCTAAAAAAAGTTTGCTTGGCCCAATAAATTGGCTGTATTAGCATAGTTCTAAAATAAAGTTGGCTTGGCCCAATAAAATGGCAGCTAGCAGCGTAGCCCAACTGAAAGGGGCAATCTGGCCCGATTAAATAAACTTGCACCTGGACCCTGAAGTGCGGCATGGCCCAATATCCATAAATTGGCATATGGGAGTATTTAAAAATAAACGACCGCATCTGAGAATCAAACCCGGGGCCTAGCAATGGTGTGCAGCGAGCGAACCAACTAAGCAGGACTTCCAACTTAATCTTATTATTCATGAACATTTACTTAACTAAAGCTAGAAGACCCACAAAATCAATCCTTGACCTGATGCTTTTATTTTGCCAAATTGGATACTGCCAAATGGTGCTGACGAGTCACAGGCTTGTTGCATATTGGCTTTTACTGAATTAGAAAGTCAATCAGATTGAAGGTTCCTCTCTCTCCCCTTTTACTTGCACTTCACTTGGAGTTTAGACTTATGGCTTTGTTAAGGAACACCAGACTTTGAGTCAGACCATAAGCCATTATTAACTGGCTATATTTCTTACTAAATGCAACAGACTGTGATTGCTATACCAGATTTGGGTCACGAATCAGGGTCTCAGAATGGACTTTCACAATGCCATTTGGATAGAACCTTCCCTTTATTATTAAGTGCAATTGGAAAAGAATCCTCACTAGGTAACTCAAACTGTTGTGAAGCAAATTTTAAATAGGTTTGGACCTCTTTTCCAGTGCATCACAAGGCTTAATGGTCATTATGCAGATCCATTTAGAGTGCCTAGTTAAGGTTGTGAGGATGGACCCAGGGGAGTGCAACTGAGTGAATTAGAATTTCCTATCTTAAGGTTAATTCTACTGACCCTATCACTATTCTAGTTGAGCAAGAGATTCAAGTCAGCATGTGTTAGATTGATTGCAGGAGATAATATTAATGCTACAAAGACCATAGCCAGGGAATGTGGGATTTTATCAGATGATGGCATAACCATTGAGGGTCAAGACTTTAAAGAGAAGACTTAGGAGGAATTGTTTGAACTGATTCCCAAAATTTTGGTTATGGCCTGATCCTCACCTATAGACAACATACATTGGTGGAACACCTGCATACCACGTTCGAAGGAGTGATATCTGTAACTGGTGATGGAGCCTCAGCCCTTAATGAAGCTAACATTGGACTTGCAATAGGAATTGCAGGAACTGAGGTTGCTAAAGGAAGTGCAAATGTCATGATTTTTGGATGATAACTTTTCCACAATATTGACAGTGGCCAAAACACCTTATAGCCAGGTTCTCCAGACCAATTAGCAAGGTCACAGAGGTGTTATATGTACAGGAGAAGAGTGAGGAGATTTACTAAAGCATGTACACGTTATCTTGGCGAAAGGTGTGGTCCTTGAATTTGTGACAAAAATTCGAAAAAGAAGGTTTAGTTGCCATTAACAACTCCTGATTCCCTACCTAGCACTTCCTATCAAACCAGTAGTCTCTTACTAGAAAACTATGATTGTTTCTTCTAAGATTAACTCCGGCTCTATATTTCCTATTGATCTCCTATATTCCTTTAACTATTGGTTTTATTTTCCTGCAGCTAGACAACGATTTGAGAGACACTTAAGAAAGAAAAGAGCTAACGAGGGACTCATGCGAGAAAGTTATGCAATAATTATGGAAATATTATGCAAATCTCAACACCACAGATCCGAGATTCCGATTATGAGAAGAATCATATGAACCAAGGCTTATCACAACAATCAAATGAAGTTAACTCCTCAAAATTTTCATCACAGTAAAAACAACCTTATTCTTATTCACAATCTATGCAAATTATACAATTGAAACAAGCTATACTGCAGGAAGAGAATGATATGCAAGGAACTTGACATGATTAATATGGATGCTAAACTGGTGATTCTCTTTCGAACGAGATAATCGAGGGAAAAACAGAGACAATAGTTGCCAAAAATCTCTCAGCCACCGAGAACCTCCAGAGTATTGAAGAATTGAAGCGGTCAAGGAAAGCTTGAGGAAGCTTTTTTTTGAATCCGAAAAAGAGTCCAGAGGATCAGAAAGGTCCCTCACTGTAATGCACTTCGGGAAATTTTCGAAAATCCAAAAAAGCCCCCTCCAAATTTGCTTCTCCTCTTGTTTATAGGCTTAATTTTGAGGTAACTGTTTTCTAACCACCCTAACCAACTTTCAAAACAGTTTTCCTTTTTTTTTTATCTTTGCTATTGTTATTATTTCCTTCTCTTATGTTTATTTGTTTGTTTTTTTTTCTTTTCTTTTTTTTATCATTTTTATGTTTCTTTATTTTTATTTATTATTTATTTTATATTATTTTTATTATTATTTTTCCTTCTTCATAACTTAAAATTAACCTTGGACATAATTGAGTGTTCACATTACTTAACGAGTGACTTTCCACAACCTTCATGCCTTTTTATTGTTTTATTAAACATGCTAACCTTTTTTTTTATGGTAGTCTATGAATCAGATATCTACTACCCGTTCTCACTCAATTCTTGTTACGATCAACATGACATTTTAGGACTTAGTTTGAGGAGCTTAGAAAAGAGGAGTAGCAGAGTTTAAGAAAGTTTCGTAGCTATAAAAAGTTTAATTGGATTCAAAAGGTTGTTACTACACTTTGTTTGGTTCACTTTGGGAGTCAGAAAGCTATTTGTAGTCACATTCTCAATAGGTTTTGAATTGTTAGCATTGAAATTGGCCACCTCTTGTTTTTCCTTTTGAACCATGGAGAGGCTAGTAATGTTGAAATTTCTCTCTGCACGAGTACCACCACTTATTCTCTTTTGTTTTTTTGGAGTAGAGGAAGTGCAACTATATTTTTTTCCATTAGGTACTATATATGTATTGATTACATCTTTTTAGCATTAATTATATTTTTACTATTTAATACAAATTTTTTTATTTTTTAAAATATTTTTATTGCCAAAACTATTTTTAAAAGCACACATCTTCATAATTTTATCTGTTAACCTTTTTATTTCTAGATCAAAATTTAGAATTGATAGTTTTGGACAACAATATTTTTTATGTAAAAACAGATCTATTGGTTGATTCTATCCCACTAGTCCCTATAGGCTTTTTAACTTTATGAGTTTTTTATATAGAACTTTTTGTTTCTATGAAATTTTTTGATCCTAACCCATAGGATTAAGGTTAAATAAGTAAGAAATAGTCCATTTGATAACTCTATCATATAGCAATTAAAAAAGAATTGAAGCAAGGGGATCCATTAGTCCCTTTAGTATTCTTGGTAGTCGCTGACATGATAAGAGGTATGATTGACAAGGAAATAAAGGGAGGACATTTCAACCATTTAAGGTAGCAAGGGTTTCTATGTTTGCACAATACACAAATGATACGATAATAACTTGGGAAGTACCATATCTAATATTTTGTGTATCAAGACAATTCTTCACAAGTCTAATGTATTGATTAACCATAGGTTTGACTAATTTTTACATGTCTAGGATGCATATTACAATATTAATTATAATAGTATTAATCATAAGCAAATAGGATATCAAAAGAAGAATGTTATACTACTAGTTAACCATGGAGTCAGATTGTTATAAATATGCAAAAGTCTATCATAAGTGCTAAATATATGCAAACAATGTCAATTCCCCATCCACTTCCCTGGATACCTTATTGTCACCATGGCCATCTGCAATGTGGGGAACAAGATGTTATTGGACCAATCGAACCTACAGCGTCTAATAGGCACCCATTCATCCTAGTGGAAATTGATTATTTCACAAAATGAGTTAAAGTTTCATCTTATGCCAATATGACTCAAAATTTTGTTGTAAGATTTGTAAAAAATAATTGATTTATTAATACAGACCGCCCAATAAACTCATCATTGATAATGGTGTACGAATCTTAGCAATAAGCTGATGAAAGAATTATACGATGATTTCAAGATCCAGCACTATAATTTTTAACCATATCGCCCAAAAATGGACAGTGCAACTAAGGTAGAAAATAAAAATATAAAAAATTGTCCAGAAAATTGTGTTAATGTATAGAGACTGACATAAGATGCTTCTGTATGCTCTGCATTCATACCATACCTCGGTATGTAAATCAACTGGGGCAATATCGTTCTCCTTAGTATATGGATGGAAGCAGTCCTTCCCACTGAGGTAGAGATTTCGTACCCAAGGTTACTGATGGAGTTCGAATTACAAGAAGCAGAAAGGGTACAATCGCATTAGATTAATTGAATTTTATTGAGGAAAAAAGATTAGCAACAATGTGCCATGATCAATTATACCAATAGTGGATGAAAAACATGTTTGAAAAGAAAGTTCTTCCTTGAGAATTTCATAAGGATGATCTGGTGCTTAAAAATTCATTGCAAACACAAAAGAATTCTCAAGGAAAATCGGCACCAAACTTTCATGGGCCTTATATGGTAAAAAGCTTTATCTGGAGGTGCCCTAATTCTTGTAAACATGGATGGATGTGATTTTCCAAACCTTATGAATTCAGATGCAACGAACAAGTATTATGTTTAAAAGGCCCATTTAATCAAGAAAAATCTAGGAAAAAGTTAGGACATAAACAAAAAAATTAAAAAAGAAAAAAGAAAAAGAAGAAATAACAAAAGAGATGGGGAAACTCGCTGAGTCATAAATTCAAAACGAGCGATTCAGACAAAAATTAAGATAAAATAAAGGCTAGCTAGAGTGAAAACTCAAAAGGATAGTATAGGTAAAAGTTAGAGCAACCCACTAAGTCAAAAACTCAAAAAGAATGATTCAAGAAAAATTAAGGTAAAATAAAGGCTAGCTAAATTGAAAATTTGAAAGGACAATTTAGGAAAAAGTTAGAGAAACCTCATTGAATTAAAAACTCAAAAGGATAGCTTAGACAAGAGTAAATATGATCTTGCAAATTGCTAAGGGGAAATCTATAGAGAATATCCATGAAGCATGATATTGGACATAGGAAATGTTATGTTGGGGCAAGTCAAGTGCTTATGTTGGGGAAATCAAATGTTTGTACTAGGCTAAGTAATATACAAAATGAGATAAGTCTTACTATAATTCAAAAGCTCATTAGTTGGACAGTCAGGATTATTGAAGTACAACAACAAGCATTGCTCACTAGAAAGGTGCCGACAGAGCCATAAAATTTTGTCTTAACTTTCTTGATATTTAGTTTTTCCACCTTTCTTTCCACTCCATACAGTTCAAGTTGTACATAACTCACCCTCAAACAACTCAATAAATTTTATTCTAGATACTCTGTCATTCTTGGACTTATGCATTTCTCTTGTAGTTGCAAATTGGAGATATATACACTAAAAGAAATTGAAAAGAAATAAAAAAGGCAAAACTTTCCAAATGTTAAGTTTAATAGATTTTCTAGTTTTCTTGCACAAAGTGATAATAATGAACCACCGTTCTCCTTGAATTGAAAATCCAACACTAGGGGCTCTCCAAACAATAGAAGTCTCAGCTCTAAGTAAGTAACTTAAAAAACCTAAAGAATCTCATTCATCATAGCTCTTAGAAATGTGAAATGTTAAGGTGTTGGGAAAACCAACAAGAAGAGGAACCTTTAGATCTCAAATAAATCACAAAATAGAAAATTTTGTATCATCTTTCATGGGATGCATTTAATCATGTTTTCTTCACGCAACTTTCATATCTTGATCCATAATTTTAATTTTTCTTGCTTTTTAGTCTATCACACGAGACTCTGCATGTTTAAATTTTGTTATTTTATCACAATAAGCTATGTATTTTAATTTCTTACTTTCTAGCTGATTACATTAGGATTTGCATGTTTAAATTTTGGTAGCTAATCATACTAAGTTTTGCATTTTAATTTCTTACTTTTTAAGCTATTACATTATGCTTAGTATTTTAATTTCTTGATTTTTATTCGATCAAACAAGCACTACATGTTTAAATTCGGTTAGCCTATTACACCAGACTATGCATTTTAATTTCTTGCTTTCTAGCCTATCACATCAGGCTTTGCAATTTAGTTTCTTGCTTTTTAACCTATCACACCAAACTTTGTATTTTAATTTCTTGCTTCTTAGCCTATCAAATCAGACTCTGCACTTTAATTTCTTACTTTTTAGCATATCACACAAACTTTTGCATATTTAAATTTTATTAGCCTATCACATTAGGATTTACATTTTAATTTTTTATTAGGCTTTGCATATTTAAATTTTTGTTATCCTATCACACCAAACTTTACATTTTAATTTCTTACTTTTTATCCAATCACATGAGATTTTGCATGTTTAAATTATGTTAGCCTATTATACCAGACTTTGCATTTTAATTTTTTACTTTTTAGCCTATCACATCAAACTCTTCATGTTTAAATTCTATTATTACATCACACCAAGCTTTGCATTTTAATTTCTTTCTTTTTAACTTATCATACAAGGCTTTTCATATTTAAATTCTATTAGTCTGTCACACTAGGTTGTGCATTTTAATTTCTTTTTTTCTAGCTTATCACATTAGGCTCTACATGTTTAAATTTTGTTAGCTTATTACACCAGTCTTTACATTTTAATTTCTTACTTTTTATCCATCACACTAAGCTTTGCATGTTTAAATTCTGTTAGTCTATCATACTAGGTTTTGCTTGTTTAAATTTTATTAGTTTATCATACCAAACTTTGCATTTTAATTTATTGTTGTTTAGCTTATCACACGAAATTTTACATATTTAAATTTTGTTAGGCTATCATACCAAATTTTGTATTTTAATTTCTTTCTTTTTAGTTTATCATACAAAATTTTTCATGTTTAAATTTTGTTAACCAATTATACTAGACTTTACATTTTAATTTCTTAATTTTTAGTTTATCGCATGAAACTCTAAATGTTTAAATTCTGGTAGCCTTTTTACACGTCTCTTATCTTAATAAAATCTCTCTTTATGTTCACATCAAACACGTCGAGCTCCGATCCGTGCATGGTTAGTTGTATCTTGCTTTGGAACATGGCTAGCATGAGCTATGTTCATCTCCTACTTATTCCGAACATAATTGGCTCAAAATATTTATTTATTACTTATTCCGAATCATTCAAAATTTTTACTTATTTTTTACTTGCAGAATATAAAAATTATCATTCTTTATATTTTTATAAAAAAATAATAAAATAAAGTAAATATCATTACCTAATTGTATATGAAATAAAAATATATCAATCTGATAGAAATTTTTTTAAATAATACAAAAACATTTAATTGTTTTGATAGATCATTGAAAGTTCAAAAGATAAAAGTTCACAAGTATTAATAATGTTTAAATTCGATAAAATTCAAAAATAAAACCATAAGAATTTCATTCACGTCTTTCTTGTTTTATCAAATTTTCAATCTTTCATTTTATCGAGAGGCTTTTTAATTTTTAATTGATATTCTTCTGGAAACCTAACACTAGCTGAGTGATCCCATTTAGTTTTATCTTATTAGTTATTAGTCACATACACGCTCCACTGTTATAGTCTTGAGCCAATACTTTAACATACTGGACAAGAACCCCATATAAATGATTCAATAACATGCTGATCAGTATGTAGACACCCATGTTTATATGTTGTTTTGGCTGATAGACATTATGTAGTCTCTATATTCATTGCTTCTATGACCGGTATATATACCTATGAGATCACTCTAGCACAAAGTGTCATCAAGATTATCACACTCTCGTATACATGGAAATGTCATTGCATAACCGATAAAGTAGGTGTATTATTCAGTTTGCTTAAACGACACGGTTATGGGGAATGCTAAAAGGCCATTAACAATGTTGAAAGACAAGGTGAGAAGAGCCACAGTCTGCCACCGCCCTGCTCATACCTGAACCTGTTTGGGGTTCATTTGAGGTACTGGTCTTCTTCCATAAAAACTGAATTGCGCACACAGCATCCATGTTCTATTCTCTGATGGTAAAATGATGATGAGCGACAAAGAAGCAACGTGTCCATGTGTTCATTCCTTTCTGAAATATTTTTACATAATACCACGTCTTTTTTTCGTTTCTCTCCTTCCAGCTACTTTTCTATTTTGTCTTACTTGCCTCCTTATAATAATATATTGGCTGGGTTGAAAAAGCAAGAGACCCGTCGCTGGATGCATTGAGATAAAGCTAGGAGTCGCAGTGAGAAACCAATGTGGGCTAATCATGAAACCCACTTGGCTACCACCCTCATGAATATTGATAATTACCATAATTCAATCAAAGTCAATGACATATTGATAATGAATTATTTTCCATTTTATAACTTTTGAATTTAAATGTTACTCTAGTTATTCGATTTATCCTTTTAGTCGTAATTGTTCTAATTGATCAATACGGACGCTTTGTTGCTATTTTATTATTTATCGTTACATTAATTTGTGGAGATGTTTTCATGCATAAGAAAAAATTTTAATATTTCACTTTTGCAAATAATGTTTAGACAGAAAAAAATTAATATCATTCTGTAGTTGTTAGGATTAAGTTCCTTTATTCTATAGTTAATTGACTTATCATCTTAATCGAAATTAATCATCACAAACGTTATTATTATTTTATTATTTGTTGTTATTTTATTATTCGTTATTACATTAATTTTTGAAGATATTTTTTTATTTTCAAAGTATATATTTTAATTTAATTAATTAAATTTTTTATCTTTAGATTTCACGTAACGGATTTTGAATTTATGTGTGTAAATTTTCTAACATTATGTATCTTTGAAATTGTAAAAATTTGTAGTCCATTTGTTATTTAAACTCTATCAGATGTCGAGATATTAAAAATTAAAAGATTAATTAACTTAAATATTTTATTATTTAACTATTTTTTTTTAATTTCATTCAACAAAATTGTGGGTGTAGCATTTTTTATTGATATATATTTTAGAAATTGTAAAATTAAGCTTATAAAACTATGTAAGGTTTATCATGAATATAAAGGAGTAGCATCAAATATTTTTTAAATTTTTTTATATATTTTATTTTATTTTTTTATATATATAATATTTATATTATAAATAATTTAAATATTTAATTTTTATATTAAAAGGGATAACATAAGTTTATATTTTAAAATTATTTTCAAATTATGTTAAGTGCCCTTCTTTGGAATGGACTAATTGGATATCTTGTCTTTTTTTTATTTATAATTGATTTTTGAATCTTAAGTTTGATAAAAAAAATTTAAATTTTATCTAAAAATAAAATTTGATAACAGTTCATATTTTTATATTTTAACTAAATTATTATATAAGGGATTTAGATTATTATTATTATTATTATTATATTATTGTTGTTAAGATAATGGTAATGATGATTGTATTTATGATAGTTATAATATAAAAATATAATTTTATTTTATATATTATTTAAAATTTAATATAAAAAATTAATAATTTATATATTATTATATTATTGAATATTTATTTTATATAAAATAATATATATATCATAATAGTATATTATAAATAATTATATAATATAAAATTATATTATAATTTTATAAATTAAAAATTATTTATATATCAAATAATATTATTTACTTAATTATAAATCTATAAAAATAGATAAAAATAATTAATTAAAAAATTTAAATTTTTTAAAAAATTAATAAAAATTTAAAATAATTTTGTTGTTGTTATTATTATTATAATAATATGATGATGGTTATATTGAAATGATATTATAATTTAATAGTAATTATGATTGTAATAATAAATGTACTTATAATAATATTGACGATGGTGGTGTGATTTAATAGAGTTAAAAATAAAAATATTTTAAAATTAAAAATAATAATTAAAAAAAATTATTTTAAAAATTAAATCAAAATTATTTTAAAAATATATTAAAATTTAATTTAAAATTATTTTTTTCAAACAAATTTTATTTTTAAAGTTAATTTAAAAATAAAAAATAAAAAATCACAACCATCTTACCTAAACAAATTTATTGATCTCAAAACTACGCCAGCCGAATGGGATACGCCATATCCTTAATGTGAACATTAGATTTTATTTATTATATATTATTTTTTTATTTTTTTATAGTTAAAAAATAATTTTTTAAATTAACTTATTTATTTATATTTTATTATTATTATTATCATTTTATTATTTTTTATTTTTATTACATTATATTTTATTTGTTAGGTTTATTTTAATTTCTTTCTATTTTTTTAAATATCCTATAAATAATAAAAAATAGAATCTTAAAAGTTAGATAAAAATAAAAATTAAAACATTAAATTTTATCTATCACAATTTATCTTCTATTTATCTATTTTTCTATTATATAAATATTTTTTCAATCTTTATCAATTTTATATTTTATTTTATTAATTATATTTTTTTAATTATTGATTCTAATCATTCATTAATTTTAAATATTTATTTATCTTTATTATATTTATTTTAACTTAATTCTTGTTTTATTATTATCTAATTTTTATTTATTTATATCACATTTTATTTCATTTTTATTTTATTATTATTAATTTTAAATATTTATTTATTATATTGTATTTATTTTAGTTATATTTTTGTTTTATTATTATTATTAGTAAATAAAACATAACAAATAAAAATCTTGAAAATTCTGATAACTTTTTTCCTTAATTAAACACTAAATTGTCATTTTATTTGTTATCTATATTTTAATTTCAATAAAACTTAGATAAAAGAAGAAAATTTAGATAAAAAAATAAATAAAAATATTTGAACATTAATATTCTATTTTTTATTATTTAATTTATAAATATTTTTATAATATTTTTTAAAATTTTATTGTTACTATTATTATTTATTATTTTATTTATTATATCATATTATTATTATTATTATCATTTTTATTATTATTATTATTATTATTATTATTATTATTATTATTATTATTATTATTATTATTATTATTATTATTATTATTATTATTATTATTATTATTGTTATTATTATTATTATTATTATTATTGTTATTATTATTATTATTGTTATTATTGTTATTATTATTATTATTATTATTATTATTATTATTATTATTATTATTATTATTATTATTATTATTATTATTATTATTATTATTATTATTATTATTATTATTATTATTATTATTATTATTATTATTATTATTATTATTATTATTATTATTATTATTATTATTATTATTATTATTATTATTATTATTATTATTATTATTATTATTATTATTATTATTATTATTATTATTATTATTATTATTATTATTATTATTATTATTATTATTATTATTATTATTATTATTATTATTATTATTATTATTATTATTATTATTATTATTATTATTATTATTATTATTATTATTATTATTATTATTATTATTATTATTATTATTATTATTATTATTATTATTATTATTATTATTATTATTATTATTATTATTATTATTATTATTATTATTATTATTATTATTATTATTATTATTATTATTATTATTATTATTATTATTATTATTATTATTATTATTATTATTATTATTATTATTATTATTATTATTATTATTATTATTATTATTATTATTATTATTATTATTATTATTATTATTATTATTATTATTATTATTATTATTATTATTATTATTATTATTATTATTATTATTATTATTATTATTATTATTATTATTATTATTATTATTATTATTATTATTATTATTATTATTATTATTATTATTATTATTATTATTATTATTATTATTATTATTATTATTATTATTATTATTATTATTATTATTATTATTATTATTATTATTATTATTATTATTATTATTATTATTATTATTATTATTATTATTATTATTATTATTATTATTATTATTATTATTATTATTATTATTATTATTATTATTATTATTATTATTATTATTATTATTATTATTATTATTATTATTATTATTATTATTATTATTATTATTATTATTATTATTATTATTATTATTATTATTATTATTATTATTATTATTATTATTATTATTATTATTATTATTATTATTATTATTATTATTATTATTATTATTATTATTATTATTATTATTATTATTATTATTATTATTATTATTATTATTATTATTATTATTATTATTATTATTATTATTATTATTATTATTATTATTATTATTATTATTATTATTATTATTATTATTATTATTATTATTATTATTATTATTATTATTATTATTATTATTATTATTATTATTATTATTATTATTATTATTATTATTATTATTATTATTATTATTATTATTATTATTATTATTATTATTATTATTATTATTATTATTATTATTATTATTATTATTATTATTATTATTATTATTATTATTATTATTATTATTATTATTATTATTATTATTATTATTATTATTATTATTATTATTATTATTATTATTATTATTATTATTATTATTATTATTATTATTATTATTATTATTATTATTATTATTATTATTATTATTATTATTATTATTATTATTATTATTATTATTATTATTATTATTATTATTATTATTATTATTATTATTATTATTATTATTATTATTATTATTATTATTATTATTATTATTATTATTATTATTATTATTATTATTATTATTATTATTATTATTATTATTATTATTATTATTATTATTATTATTATTATTATTATTATTATTATTATTATTATTATTATTATTATTATTATTATTATTATTATTATTATTATTATTATTATTATTATTATTATTATTATTATTATTATTATTATTATTATTATTATTATTATTATTATTATTATTATTATTATTATTATTATTATTATTATTATTATTATTATTATTATTATTATTATTATTATTATTATTATTATTATTATTATTATTATTATTATTATTATTATTATTATTATTATTATTATTATTATTATTATTATTATTATTATTATTATTATTATTATTATTATTATTA
The DNA here is from genome assembly GCA_026541065.1 of Canavalia ensiformis. NCBI lineage: Eukaryota > Viridiplantae > Streptophyta > Magnoliopsida > Fabales > Fabaceae > Canavalia > Canavalia ensiformis. The sequence goes on from JAMKYM010000798.1 coordinate 612,548, forward strand.
TTATTATTATTATTATTATTATTATTATTATTATTATTATTATTATTATTATTATTATTATTATTATTATTATTATTATTATTATTATTATTATTATTATTATTATTATTATTATTATTATTATTATTATTATTATTATTATTATTATTATTATTATTATTATTATTATTATTATTATTATTATTATTATTATTATTATTATTATTATTATTATTATTATTATTATTATTATTATTATTATTATTATTATTATTATTATTATTATTATTATTATTATTATTATTATTATTATTATTATTATTATTATTATTATTATTATTATTATTATTATTATTATTATTATTATTATTATTATTATTATTATTATTATTATTATTATTATTATTATTATTATTATTATTATTATTATTATTATTATTATTATTATTATTATTATTATTATTATTATTATTATTATTATTATTATTATTATTATTATTATTATTATTATTATTATTATTATTATTATTATTATTATTATTATTATTATTATTGTTGTCTTTGACAACTAAGAAAAAAATGTCCCTCTATCTGTAAGTTTGGAAGCATTAGTTGTAAAGTTGTAATGTAGATACACTATGGCAGTGTAAGAATTGGTCGGAACATAGGATCAACAGCGTACTTGCCGCCGTACTAACTGTAGAGTTAGAACCCTGGATATTAATATAAACAAAAAATTGATTTTAAATTTTTTTTAGTTATTGAATAATTTAAAACTAAAAAAAAAATATACACCAAAATAAAATAAGAGCAGATCTCAAAGAAAATAAAGAAAAAAATTTAAAATTAAAAAAAAATAAAAATTTAAGATTAAGAGAACAACAAAAGAAAAAAATAAATTATAGCATAAGTCATATTCACTTATAATCTTACACTTAATTATTTAATTATATAATCATATGTATTTAAACATTAATCATTTTTTTATTGAATTTTATTCTTCCTTTTTTTTTCACTTTCTATTTAAATTTTTTCTACCTTTTTACTTTAGTATAATATTTTTATTTTATATTCATGGCATTTGTTTTTCTTTTTTTTCTTTATTATTGAAATTGTAAAGTATGAATAGTAAATATTATTTTAGATTATTGATCTTTATTTATTTATTTTTTCGGTGTTTACGTACAAATGTGTGGTGTGTGGGATGGCTGAATCTTGAATCCTTAAATTATATATATATATATTAAATAAATAGATATAGGTTATACGAAGGTTTAGCTGTTTGTAATTCTTAATCCTTTCTTTTATTTTTTAAATTCCAACATCATCTCTCTTTTTACATGTTTTTTTTTTTTTAATTTTAATTAACTTTTTTTATTTTTCTGATTAATCATAACATTCTTTGCTAAATTAGTTTTTTAACTATACGGTAAATTAGTAATTATATAATAAGTATTATTTACAATTTATTATTATTTTTATATAATGTACATTTAGCATAAAAACATAAAAGAATTAGAAGATACACCCATGCATGTTTCATTCATATATGTGCAGATTATAAAAAAAAAAAATGTGTGTGAATAAATGTTGTACATATGTATATTTCGTTTTATGCAACTCAGCAGACTTCGTTATATATATATATAATATCATTTTTAATTTAAATTTTTTTTAATGTAAAAAAATAAAAATACATAAAAAATTTTTTAAATTTAATAAATATTTTTTATTATATTTTTTTACTGTTAATTAGTGATACTTGTTTATATAAAAAAAATTGATGTTATTATTATTGTATTTAATTTTTATTCATTCATTTTTATTGTAATTTATTTATTTTTATATATTATTATTATTATTATTATTATTATTATTATTAAGAAGGATGTTCTTATATTTGTATTATTTTTTTTAGTTTATTATTTGCATTATCATAATTTATTGTTCTCATCATTATTTTTTTATTGTTACTAAATGTGATTTATTTTTTGTTTCACATTTTTTTTGTTTTCTATTATTATATTTAATTGTATTATTAATGTTTAAGTATAATGTTTATTTTTATTTTTTTTATTGTTTTAGTCCTTTTTATTTATTTATTTATTATTTTTGTTTTATGTTATTATTTTGGTTTTCGATATAATAATCATTAGTGTCCCTTAGTTGTATCTTTCTGTAAAAATTTTAATGTTCACTATGGAATAAAAAAAAATATATGTTAAAATTATATTGAAATTATAATTTTTTTATCATTTTTAAATAATTTAATTTTATTTAAAAAATAACTTGACAAAACAGTTTGTTAATCCTGTATTTTGATTAAAGACATATGAGGTGTAACAACTTGATGATGTTTAATTTAATTTTATTTTTTAAATAATTTAACTTAATTTCATGTAGAAGAAATAATTTAGAAGAGACGTTTTGTTAATATCACGGTTTAATTAAAGACATCTAATTTATGATATTTTGGTATTTCATAGATTTAACATTAAAATTAGTCAATCGACAATCATTATTTTATAGAGAATTACGTGATATTGAGTTCTGACTTCAAAGGATACTTAGTAACGAGAATTAAACTATCAAGTCAAATCCAATAAATTTTCTATTTATTAATTTTATATTTACCCAACTATTTGATTAATTATTTATTCATTCATTTCAAAATAAGTTATGTCCTAGTTAAAAAAATAAAATAAATAATTTTAAAATTATCATTTATTTGCATAAATTAATTTAAAGTAAACCACTTTAGTATAAATGTAGTAGGAGTGCGGTAGAATTAAGTTTCATTTTTTTCTACGCATAAATCGATTTTCAAACGTTTATCATATATTTTTTTATCATTTTATTTAAAATAAAAGATTTTTTAATTTTTTTAATTTAAAATAAAATTAATGGCAACTTAATTTTTCTTTTTTCAAAATTAACCTCATTTTAATTTATCTTCCATTTCAATCTAACTTTTTACATGCTCAACTAACTTTTGTTAAATTGCTTACTCCCTTGGTTGAAATTGAATTAAGAACTTAAACTACTTATAAAATAATTGAGTTAGACGAATATGAATTAGTTATTGTCTTTCATTTAGGTTAAGCGTATAACTTTTACCCATGTTAATTATTAAATTGAAGAAAATATTTTAAATGCTTAATGGTAATCTTTACCTATTACTCATGTAAAAACGTGTATTAAAATCATTTGAACTAGGTGATCTAATCCTACCCTAACTTGAGATGAGGTTCAATAACACACAGACCTAATTATAAAATTCATGACGCAACCAAGCTTGAATTAGGATTAACCCATACATTTTGATTCATTAACTTAAAGTCTTAGCTTTGTGATTTTTATGGAAAATGAATAGGTTAATTTGAAGTCTCCCAATTAGAGATGACAATGGGGTGGGTTTTGCTTCCCCGTTCCCGTTCCCTGAAATTCAGGAGTTGTTCAGGTGCAAATTAAGAAAATAAGGATAAAATTTTAAAATTTAATACCAGTTTTGTTAGGTTGGGGTAAACCCACAAGAAATTCATACCCTATTTTTTTTTTTAAATTATAATTATATATATATATATATTTAAATAAATAATATACTAAATATATTTTAAAATAATATATAAATAAATATTAAAAATTTAAATAAATTAATAAATTTAATAATAATATCATATTTTTAATAAAGTATAAATTTAATAATCTTATTTAAATAATATTATAGTTATTATAACAAAATTTAAAATGAATATTTATCGTTTTAAATCCAACTCTATCTTTAAAATCGAATATGGATCGCATATGAATTCTTCTTAAATTTCGGTTCACGGATGTGGGTTTTATTATCATGCCTCCTCGTAAATCTTCCACTTAGTCATTATTTTGGTCAAAGATTCATTATATAAACATATATACCTACTGTTAATGAAATGAGTAATGATTGTCAATTAGAGGCACATATTTTATTTCTTGTTGTCATTTCTCTTTATTGTAAGTTAATTGCGCCGAATTAGATTTAGGTTTGGGTTTTTCTCATTAATTTTATTTTTATATTTTTTAAATTTCTATTTAGTAACACTTCCGTCTTTGAAAAATTATACTTTTTAATTTCTTTTCATCCTATTTGTTGATATAATAATATATACAATACAAAAAAAGATAAAAATAAAACAAGAATAAAAAATAAAAATATATAATAAAATAAATGATATTATAACAAAATTATATAAATTATTATATTTATTTATAATTTCAATTTTAATGCATTATCAATATAAAATATGTATATTATAAATTAATTAAAAATTATAATGAATAGAAATTTTAAAATAATTACTACAAAAATTATTAATTTTTAATAATATAACATTTAATAGTTAAATGATATTATAAGTAAAGTTTTAATTAAATTTTATATTTATTGTACATACGTCACTGTTGTTAAACACAGTTTGAACGGCAAACAGCATGGAAAGTAAAAAAATAAGGCATAACAATGGATAATGACTTAGAATCTCAATTTTAATATATTATTAATATAAATATATATTATTAATCAATTAAAAATTATAATGAATAGAAATTTTAAAATAATAATTACAAAAATTAATATTTTTTAATAATATAACATTTAATAATTAAATGACATTTGAGTAAATTTTAATTAAATTTTATATTTATTGGACAAACATCACTCTCTAGTTAAACACAATCCGAACGGCAAATGGATAATGACTTAAAAATAGTGGAGTCAAGGTCAACAGGTCTATTTCAAATAACATGTACAAGATACTAAGAATAAAAAGATAAACAAAAAATTACATTGACACTGAAAAGTATCTCATACCGTTTATTTTTTTATTTTTATACAAATTTTTCATAATTTATATAAAAATATAACATAATATTAAATATTCCTCTTAATTATATAATTTTACATAAATTTTTCTAACTTTTTATAATATTATATATATAAAAAACATAAAAAAATTAAAAAATAAGTACTTTTTCGATATATGTCAAAAAAATATTAATGTACTTTATCCAAAAATAAACGATCGCTTTTATTTATGTCTAATATTTAAAAAAATATATAAAAATTAAAAATAATTAATATCAATATTTATATTAAATTTAATTCTGCAATCTTCTCATGATTCATAATGACTAAAATAGTTAAGGAGTCAAGGTCAACAGGTCTATTTCCAATAATCTCTACGCGATACTAAAAATACTTAAAAAAACGATAGTTTTTTTTTATTATTATTATTTCTAATTAGAAAATTAATATATAGTTTAAAAAGAATTGATATCAATATTTATATTAAAATTGATTTTGAAATATTCACATGATTCTCGCTACTATTTTTTTTTCGTTTATAATAAGTGTTATTAAGTGAAAGATCTATTCAAATAGTAAGTAAGTGAAGGTACTATAGTTAAAGAATAAATAATAATAAATTTTTATTAAAAATTATGAATAAAATATATTAATGATATTTTTTAATAACAAATTTGTAGTTTTTATTTTTAATAATTTAAATTAATATTCTCGATAAAAAATAGCTTTTTATATTTATTTTTTATGATTATATAAATTAATAAAAATATATTAAATTAATAAAAATTTATATTTAATTTTAATAGTTATTACTGTCTGAATCTTCACTCAAATATCTATTGAGAATATTTTTGATAAATATAAATTTATCAGAAAAATGCATGATGAAGATTAAAATTATAACTATTTATCTTTTAAAAATATTACTAAAATAATTTTTTTAAAAATTTAAAATTAAAAAATTATATTATTCTAAATTTTTAAATAGATAATTATCAAATTTGAAAACTCATCATTATATAGAAATTTAAATTCTACGTTAATCCAATGCATTATGCATTCCGTTCCGTAATTAAATTTTATTTATATTTATCATTTTTTAAATTTTATGTGTTTATTGCATTATAATCCTAGGTTATTTTTTTTAATAAAATGATAGTCTTTGAATTTATGAGTAAAGAAAAGTATTTTAAAAGAAATAAAGGTTTAAAAAATTCATATGGATTGATGAAATTTTGAGAAGAAAAATTTCAAAAGTGAGAAGAATTCTTTTCATCCTCCTTAATTTATCTGGATAGGAATATTCTTTATTTAGAAAATTATGACAAATAATTAAAAAATTAAAATTAAAAAAAAGTAGTAAAACACTTTTATGATGATTGGCATATATTTTTATAAAAAAAATTTAATATGTTTTATTACTTTTGTAATGTATATTTAATGACTTAGAATAAAAAATTAATAATTTTAAATTTGTTTATTAATATTATCAATGTATCAAATTTCATTATTTCTAATAAAAATCTATTATATATAAATTATTATCATATATCCTTAAATATATATTAAAAATTATCTTTTTATCTATGAATGTTTTAATTAATATCTCGTCGCACTTATCATAACTTCTTCCTTTTTTCTTACATTTTACTGTTTTTTTTAAAATATCTTTTATAAGTTACTTTAATGATTCAAAAAATATTTATTATTATTATTTTTATTATATTCTTATCTTTCATAAAAATATTAAAGAGATATATAAAAATATATATAATAATTTTAATATAAATAAATTTTTATTATATAAATAATATTAAATGATTGACAAGAAAGAACAGAGCAGGAGTAAAATATACTTTGAATGTATTTCTGAAGGGTCTCGCACGTACCAAAAATTGTTGTTGTCCATGAACCACGCTAGCGAAAGTCATTTCCTCCTACGCATGTAAGTGTACTGAGTCAAAGTTTTTTATATTTTTAAAATAATATTTTTAATATTTTCTTGGTGCAGAATTTCATCACCCCATCCTATAAACACTTACTTTCCATCTTGTGCTTGACAAATTCTCCTTTGTTCTTTATCAGCTTTTCCATCTATCTAAGAGTATGGTGACATTATTGGTTCTCTTTTTCCTTGTCTTGACTGGAAGCGGCATGCTACACTGTGTTTGCGGACATTCTAAAGTGCCTTGTTTTTTTATCTTTGGGGATTCTCTATCTGATGTCGGAAACAACAACTATTTTCATACTATTTCAAAATCTAATTATGAACCATTTGGTATTGATTTTCCAATAGGACCAACCGGAAGATATACCAACAACAGAACTGCAGCTGACATTATCAGTAATATTATCTATACTTTCACTTCAGCTAATTAATTAATCCCTCTTTTTTATTATCTTGAGGATGTATTAAGCACTAAGTATCTGGGTTAAATATTTTAAACCCAAATCTTATTTTATATTTAGTGTTCAAATTTATAAGTTGATGATAGACTGTTTTAATTTTCAAAAAGTAAAGTTACCAAAATTTTTATTTGAGCTTTTCATATTATGTATTTTCCATGTTCTGTTTTCTTCTTCTAAATATGGCTGAGAGTGACATTTTGTTATGGCAGCCGAACTGTTGGGATTTTCTAAATTCATTCCACCTTATGCAAACACTAGTGGCTCAAACATATTGAAAGGTGTGAATTATGCATCCGGTGGATCTGGAATTCACGTTGAGACAGGATCCAAATTTGTATGTATTAAATTGAGTAGCTTTTATCCTTCTTTATTTGTTCATCTTAATTTATCTTCAATTAGTTTTTGGTGTATTTGTAAAGGATTCGTGTTTCAGTGTTAATGCAAGTAACTAAATTTGCGTTAAGCAATGCAGGGTGAGCATATCAGCTTTGGAGAACAAATAGCAAAGCATAGAGTCATAGTTTTTCAAATTGCTCAAAAACTTGGAGGTCTTTCTAAAGCTATACAATACCTTAATAAGTGCTTGTATTATGTGAATATGGGCACCAATGATTATGAAGCTAACTACTTTCTTCCCAATTCCACCACAAGACGCTTCTATACTCCCGACCAGTATGCTGAAAATCTAATTTCTTATTATTCAATATATTTACAGGTATCTCACAATTTTCATCATTTTTCTCATTTCATCTCATAAAATGTCTTATCAAGTTACTTATATATGTAGTACATAAACATTGATTGAAGTCAATTTACTGGATCAAGTCTTTACTTAATTTTTCCTAATTATCCCTCTAATTAGAATATGGAGATATCCATTTAAAATATTTAAGGAGGGGATAGTTGGAAAAAAATTTTTACAGGCTAAATTTAAATTTCTAATTGGCCTAGAACTTAACAATTGAAAATAGGCATTTTGATTTAATTTTCACATATATTGATTAATTATATAAACACTTTGTTTTAACATTATGATGAAAAAACTCACTAAGATTAATTTGATTATATCTAGAATCTACATATTATTAGTAATGTTGAATCTAGATCAAACATTACTTCCCATTTTAGCAATATTATTTACATCTATCATGGCTAGATAGTTTATAATAATATAAAATGGTTTCGGAGCAGGAACTGCATCATGTTGGGGCAAGAAAGTATGTGTTGAATGGTTTAAGCCCTTTAGGTTGCATTCCAAATGCTATCTCTAGTCAAGGGAATAATGGATCTTGTGTTGAAGCACAAAATGCTGCTGCGTCCATTTTTAATGACAAGCTTAAATCTCTAGTGGAACAATCCAATGCGAAGTACTCTGCCGACTCCAAATTCATCTATGTAAACATTAATGCTACATTCCAAGCCTTTCACAAATCACAAGGTAAACCTTCAATTTTCTTCTACTTCGTTTCACGTTCTAGATTGATACAATTGAATGTCTAAAATTTGATTTGGGTGCACACAAAAAAACAATCATAATCCATGCATGTATTTCAGGTTTCACGGATACAACTTCTCCTTGCTGTCCAATAAATGCAAATGGGTTTTGCATTCCTAATGAAACTCCATGCCAAAATAGAGACCAATATGTGTATTATGATGGCATTCATTATTCTGATGCTGTGAACCGACTCATTGCAATGAACTCGTACGATACTTCTGATCCATCCCAAACTTACCCAATGGATATCAAACATCTTGTTGAATCGTGATAGATTGGTTCAAGACACTATATGTTCTTAAATAAGTTCAAATTCCATATTGATAATAGACATCCACCCTTTTGTAGTTTTTCATATTCCTTTTATATTAAAATAGACGTTTAGGCGAGGATGACACTACCATTGCTTTATGGAGAGGGAATGGATTTTGATCCCAAAAGCTCGATGATGATCTTTACCACAGTATAAAATAATTTTTTTAGAGATAATTTTAAAAGATAAATAATAATAATTTTAATTTTTTAAACTTTTTAAAATAAATTTATATTTATAAAAAATTATTCATAAAAAGATATTTTATTGAAAGGTAGAATAAATAGAAAAATATAACCGTCAAAATTAATATAAATTTTTATCAATTTAATAAAACTTTTGATACTTATACAACTGAAAAGAAAAAAAGTAATTATCACTGAAAGATCATATGTTTTTTTAATGCCAGTATTACTCTCTACTATTTATTATATCCAAAGTACCCACTAACTATATTAGAACGAAGTCAAGTGATGGAGATCCTAATTTTCGGAGATTTCAACTTACAACACCTTACATGTAGGTCATCTTACATTTATCTTGGATTTGAATGATATATTTTAAAGAAAAAAATTGTAATTTTTAAAAAAGATTTAAAATTATTAAAATTAAAATATGTTATTTAGATATTTTTTAGTAAAAACTTTTAAATTTATGAATTTTAAAAAAAATATTTTAAAAAAATTAAAATGATAAAATTTAAAATTTTTAAAATAGGTAAAATTTAAATTTTTTTAAATTTTTTATCTTATTCTCATAAAAAATAATGATTATCTCTCCATATTATTATTTTTTTTATTATTCTCTTTGTTTTATTTTCTTTCTCATTTTTTTCTTGTTACTTTTTTATATTTTTCTCTCTCATGATATAATATTTTTAATATCAAATGATATAATTATATTTTTTTATTTTTTTAATTACGTATATTTATTAAGTAATTATTTTGTTTAAATATATTTTAAAATAAAAATATTTGTATATCTAAATTTTTTAATAAAATAAAAAAATATAAACAAAATTAAGAAAAACTTATGAATATTTAAATATAAATATTTTTATATAGTAAAAATTAAATTATTTAATCTAAATAAAAATTTAAAATTTAATAAATTTAAAATCCTTCATTCAAATAAAAAATTTTAAATAAAAAACTTAATTTTTTTTATCTAAATAAAATTTATTTAAATTAAAAGTATTTAAATTTTTTAAAATATTTAAATGCTCCGTTTAAATATAAAATAAAGGAATTAAGAATTTTAAATATTTATTTTGAAAGTTGTGTTAAATATAATAATAATAATAATTATTATTATTATTATTATTAATATTAATATTATTATTATTATTATTAGTTATGAATTAGATTAAATTATCATTTTAATTCTTAAAAAATTTGAAGTTGTTGATATTAATCTTTAAAAAATAAAAATTACGCACCTTTCTTGTTTCTTTAAAAGATAAAATTTAATATCATTGTTTCTAGCAATTGAAAAAGATCATTATTATTGTTTAAAAAAACGCTAATTTGAACATTTTGCTATGTATAGATTATTAAGATTTAATTTATAATTACAAAAATAGTTATTTTATTTATAATATTTTTAAAATTAATTATAAATTATGTAACCTTATTTTCTAAGGTTAATAATTATTTAATTAATCTAATTATAGTTGCATGTAACTTAAAAATAGTTAGATTTTAACTTAATAATGGTTAAGTAATTTAATTATAGTTAACTTTTTTTTTTCATTAAGATTTTTGTCCTTTAGTATTTAATGCATGGATGACTCACCTCTCTTTATAATGGCATGCCTATCCCTTCATCATTTGTTCTAGGAAAATGTGTTTGTAGATAACTATGGTTTACAGGCCTTTGCGAGCAGTTTTTGTCCTATTAGGGTTATAAGGAGCATTTTAGTCATTTTCTATAAATTTTTTAAAAAATTTTTTAAACTTCATTCCTAAAACTTCTATTCTTTAATTATTCATTTTATGTTTATTTCTATATCATTTACTTGCATTCTAGGGCAGTTTATCATTTTCTGAGAGACTACGACTCTTTGTGAGTTTCTTAGATTTTTGCGGTAAAGTTTCTATCTTTTACGTAGCACCGATTTCTTCCAACAGTATTGTAGTAACTATTGTTAGGTTCTAGGTTTTTTAGAGGTTTGTAAGTTCTTTCCTTGAGTTACCTATATTTTATATGTTGTTATTTTTAACCCAGAGATATTTTCATCATTTCTCAAAAAGATTTCTACTTTCTCTAAAATTTTTAGATTTTTAATCTACTTTTGGTTTCTATTTAAAATTATTAATTTATAAATTAAAAAAATTAAGCAGAAAAAATTTGAGGTGTTACATAAAGTCTATATTTTAAATATATTTTTAATTCTAAATTTCATGTAACGAACCTTATAATATGAATGTATGATCCTTTTCATCATTTGTATTTTTTAGAATCGTAAGGAATTCCAATACATCAACACATTTATATTAAATCATATGCATAAGTGGATTTAGATTATTAATTAAAATATCAAAATAAAAAACATTTTTATATAAAAATAATTCTTTTTCAAAATTTAATCTCAAAGAAAATTTCTTAACAAATTTTTTTTTGCAATTTTCTTTCTCAAATTATCAAAATTAAATTTATTTTCAAGAAAATCATTTATTTACAAATTTCCTCAACCAATTAATTAGTTAGAACTATGCTGCCTTTGAGTTCCTATTACACTTGGTGTAACATCTTAAATTTTTCTGCTTGATTTTAATGATTTAAAAATTAATAATTATAAATAGAAACCAAAATTAAAAATTAAAAATATAAATATTTTAGAAAATTAGAAATCTTAAGGAGAAATTAGGAAAATACCTTTAAAATCTCTAAGAAAACTAATATTTTTTTATAATTATAAGAATGCCTTTGAAATCTTTAAGAAAATTGAGATTTTACTATAATTATAAAAATTTCCTTGAAATCTCCAAGGGAGCTTGGATCCTTTCAAATTACAAAAAATACTCCAAAGATAAAGATAACAGTAGATAGAGTGAATGAAAAACTTTGAGGCAGAGGATTAAAGATTTCTAGGGAATTTAGAACTTTTTAATAGTTATGATAATGCCACTTATACAATGATAGATAAATGGTAGAAATCTTATGGTAAAGATTTAGGATCTCACAAAGGATCCAAATTTCCGGTAGGTGCCAAATTGTCACTAGAACCAAGTGAGCAGCTCAAGAATACATCGGATAGAGCTAATCAAATGGTAGAATATTTAAGGAGATAATTTAGAGTTTCTTTTTTCTAGAAAATCCATTCAAATGACTAAAATTTTCCTCATATCCTAGGCAAGATAAAAACTGTCAGTAAAGATCCGCAACCTATGCTTATCTTCAGGCATATTTTTCTAGATGATTTGATAAGAAGATAAATATGTCATTAATGGTTAATATGAAAATTTAACCGAGATTAGAACTACTTAAGCATTTTATTAGGTTAAATCTTGTTGAAAATGACTTTTATAAGTTTTAGGAAGATTTGAGAAGCTTTAATTATGCCTTGGAATATGCTGAAGTGACGATAGATTTAGAATCTAAGAAGATCTTGAAAGTCTTATCTTATATGAGCTTAAAATAACTATATGTTGTCATATCTCTTTCAAAAGTACAAACTTATTTATTTTCTCATAAAAAGATAAAATCTTAAACTTTAAAACTTAAAAATATTAGATCTAGACTATTATGGTCATGATCTTAAAAAAAATTAAGTTGAAGCCATAAAATTTAAACTTGAATCGTAATTGTTGGACATTTATGACAAAAAAATTAAGAAAATGACTTACAGAAAGGAAAGTTTCAAACTTTACAAATACAAAGGACAAGGAATTGGTGGAATTTGAGACAAAAATACATGTATTAAATTCCTTGACTTTAGATCTAAGAGTTATGGTGGGAAATGGTTGTAAAAAAATAACATTATCTTGGTGTAAGAGTGGTTATTCAACCATGGCGTCTTCTTTGACTTTAGAACTAAGAGTTATGAAAATGGACATCCTCCATGATTTATAACATAAAGGGTTTATCCCAAGAACTAAGAAAAATAAATTAAGAAGTATTGATAAATCAAAAAGGACTATTCGATCCTAACCTTCAACCTAGGAATGAAAAAGTTAAAAATTTATTAGAATTGAATATTTAACCCTACTAAGCTAAGATCATAAAAAAAAAAAAACATTTAGGAACAAGAAAATAAATTAAATGGCCTTTGAGTGGTGATATTGGTCCTTCGACCATATAATAGGAATAAGGGTGAAAAGGAGTTAAATTTTTTATAAGGAAATGTTATTAGGTAATCTAGGTCATAATAATAATCTCAAATACATGGACATAACATTGAGCTAAGATATGATCAAATATGGTGATATATTAGTATAGAGAAAGTAAAAAAATGATCTCTCTCTTAAAAAATGTACTAAATTTAAAAGATTGACCATAAATACTTAGAAAATGAACATTAAATTTTAAAGGGATAAAAAGAGGTCATTCGGCCATAGAGCAATTTAGAAACTTTTTGAAAAAAAATTCTTAAAAAATTACCAAAATGATCCTAGAAGGCTGGGAAGGAAAAAAATTGTGAAGCAGAGACCTAGAACTTGAGGTTTATCCTTATGCATAAATTTTGCATGTGCTAAATGAGTGGATGACTCATCCTAAGAGTCAACATACCATTAATGACATATAAGACAAAAATAATTATGAGTAGAGATAAAATTAACCATGATTAAATCTAAGTAACTTAATTAAGTTAAATTAATCATGTTTAAGATAAATTAACCTTAAATAGTGATAAATTAATCATGATTAGGCTTAAAGGATAATTCATAACATTTTTATTTAATTTTAAAAATGGAAATTACATGTAGAAAGACTAAGATACCCTTAAGTGGGAAATTAATCTCTTTTCACCCAAGCTTGGACAAATTTGGTTATCGACAAAAGGAAAGCTCATTTACTCCATTAACATCCTTCTAAACACTTGTGCAAGCTTTCTAACGTCATTTTAAACTCCAAATTCTCTTAAGACCCATAAACCAACACTAAACTTGAACTTCCATCTTTGAAGTTTAAGTCATAATACACCAAACAAACAAAGCCCCACTACCATCCTTGGAGGCATTTGTGTGGGCCATAAGGGAGAGGAAATCTACTTCAAAGACCCACCAAATCCTTTTATAAATATTCAACAAGTAGGGTTTCTACCTTACACCTTTTTCTAAGTTTCTATTTATGTGATTGGCTTATTTTTCTTGTCTTTCTAGTGGATCATTCTCTAAAGTATATAAATCTAAATATCTTGAGCATGTATATGTTCAAAACTTCCCTAGTTTGTTGAAACTAGTCCTCACTAAATTTTTAGTCACTTTCGGAAGATAAAAGAAAATTTTGATGGAGACTTTGGAACAATTTAACCAGTTAAAATTTCTTAAAAGTGATTTTTAATGTTTGGGCAAATTTTGAGAGTTTTTTATAAGTGTTTTCAGATCCTCAAAGTAAGGGATAAATAGAGCTTGGAGTAGATCTAGTGGATCTCCACTTGGTTGTCTTGAAAAATGAATTTCTTTATGGTCTTAAATGACAAAATTTGTGAACTTACTTGTCTCCGCTTAAAATTTTTTAATCTTGGACTTGAATTTTGGATAAAAGCTCAGATCTGAACTGATGTGAATGTGGCACCACGATAAGCAAAAGAGATCATCTACAAGGAATAGAAGGTCCTATGACGAGAAATAAGACCAAACGTATGGAACAAGCACTTGAAGGTCTCATCAAGGAAGTTCATGAAAAAAACTACGTGGATCCAAGCCCAATTCCAACATGAGTTAATTTATGTAGTCATAACTAAAGATCTTAAATGATAAAGTTTATGATTTGCTATATATTACATTAGGATTTGATATTTATCTAGAAGTTATTTATTTTAAATTGGTTGCAATTCAAATTGCAATCTAATTAGGATTTCTAATCTGTTATCTTTTTTTATTAGATTTGGTTAGCTATAAATAGGAGTTAGGGATTCAGTGAAAGGACAGATTTTGAAGAATAATCATATTTTCTCTTTGAGAGTTTTTCATCTCTGTGTGAGTTGATTCTCTTGGTTCTTGGGCAAAGAACTACCTTTGATAACGTTGGTTCTTCCGGCAGGTCGCGGTAAGGGACACGTTCCTCTTGATAACTTTGGTGCTCTTCGGCATGTCGCGGTTTGTATCAGGTTCCTTTATCTTATCTCACCTTATCTTACCTATTTTATCACATCTTATCCTATCTTATCTCATCTTACCTTATATTATCTTATCTAATCTTACCTTATCCTATCTTATCTTACCTTACCTCATCTCATCTTATTTTATCTTACCTTATCTTATCTTATCTTATCCTGATTCTCAAGACGTTCCGTTTTCATTTCTGTGTTCCAATTCATTCACGTAGGGTGAATCATATCATTTGGCATCAAAGTTTTAGCTCAATTAGGTGTCATCTATTCTCTATTTTAATTTTCTCGTGATAAAGTTGATATCTACCAAATATTCCAAAAAAAAAGAAAGAAAAAAAAATTTTGTGATAGAAATTCAAAAAAAAAATTGTGATGGAAATTCAAAAAAAAAGTAGTGATAGAAATTCAAAAAAAAAGGAAATTCAAGACAATTGAAAAAAAAAAATTAGTCTTCATTCAATATAATTTTTTTTAAGTTCTTAATTCTTGACCAATATTCCTTACCTTATTCATCTTGTGTATCTATGACTCTTTCATTATCTGTGAGAAGATCAGCTTATGAAGTTCTTGGTTCAAGGATTTATAAGGAGAATCAAGAGGTAAAAGGCAAGAGTTGGTTAGAGCATTATAGAAAAAGCCAATTCGAGTGTAAACACGAGTGAAGAGCGTCAATATTGAGAGCAAACACTAAGGGAGTGATTAATGAGATTTTATTATTCTAATTTATTTATTTTGTTCAATTTGCAGCATTACCAACAAAAGTGGTGAACTCCATCAAAATGAAATGGATCTAAAAATATTAATGAAACTAGTTCAAGATCAATTCCAACAGTTGAACAGGAGGTTGGAGGATATGGAAGGTTGTTCGAGAAGGAGATCTCGGGTTTCTCGTTGAAGTAGTCCCCTAAGAGTATTTCACCGTGATGAAGAAAGAGATTGGAGGAAGAACTTAGAATCAAACAGTGAAAGTTTAAGAGAAAGAAGACGATATTGAGAAAAGGATAACAACTTGGGGAGTACTAAATTATCCCTTCCACCATTCCAAGGAAAGAACGAACCTGAAACTTATCTAGAGTGGGAGAGAAAAGTGGAGCATGTGTTTGATTGTCACAATTACTCGGAGGAGAAAAAGGTAAGACTAGCCAATTTTTCTTTTATTGATTATGCTAATATTTGGTGGAATCAGTTTATCCTTAATAAGAGGAGATATGGAGAGAGACCTATTTGAACATGGGAAGAGATGAAAGTAGCCATGAGAAGAAGATTTGTGCCAAGTCACTATCATAGGGACTTGCACCGAAAACAACTACAAAGTCTTACTCAAGGCGCCATGGGTGTTGAGGATTATTACAAGGAGATGGAGATTGCTATGATAAGAGCCAATGTAGAGGAGGACATAGAAATCACTATGTCAAGATTTATTGGAGGGCTAAAAAGAGAGATAGCTTATGTGGTAGAGCAACAACATTATGTGGAGATGGATGAATTGCTTCATAAAGCTATTCAAGTGGAAAGACAACTCAACTCCAAGTATGCTTCTAGTTCATCATTGAAGTTTAATTGGTCTAATGAGAAGGAAGATCCTAAACCAAATGAGGCTTATTATGACCAAATGAAAAATTCAAAAGAATCTAAAATGAGAGAAAAAGAATTAGAAATTCAAGAAAGAGAAAAGAGAGATAAAATTTGGTTTCTCATCCTCCTACCATCGTTTTCTTTCCCAGAAACCCAAAATATCTTTCACGATGGTGATGATGTTCATCGAGCTTAGTAACATAAATTGGACAATCAATGCAAACAGAATATTAATTAGGACCCAGGTGAACGTGAGGATTTATTTCTCATTCAGTCTAATTTTTGTATCTATTATCTTAAGACTAGACTTCTCAACTACAAGCTTCGTTATACCCCTCAAACGCCTCTGGCAGCACCTGCAGAAGAGACTTCCTCTAGATTTAAGGGAGGAAGTGATCCATAACGCTATCATATTATTATAGTTCCTTACATGCATGGTTTTCACAAGGAAGCTCCCCCTTCTCAATGCCACACCAACTTCGAGCCTATCAAGAAATAGGAGATTGAGCTTACTATGTCCTGGATGAAAACTTGTGGTTGGAACCCCAAGGCCCACATTACTGAGGCGTTGACTAGTCCTTCTTAATGATAAAAGTTTTTTTATCCCACCCGAACAATGTATATGTTTGTAAATAATCATGTAATATATATAATAGATATTAAGTATGTATAATAATATGTAATATGTTAAATAATTGTATAATATATGTATGTGATATATGAAAGGGTACTAATTTCTTTAAACTAACTTATGAACATAAAAGTATGTATAAATTATCAAGGTTTGTATAAATAATATAAATTGATATTATATATATTATTATGCTTTATATCAACTAATCAAAGGAAGTTAAGCTGTGAGTGACAACACTCGATCGTTTATTTTCTACTATGACAATTATTATGGTGAGACTCACTTTTTCAACTAGGATTTTAAAAGAAATCTTTTTTTATCATATTTTCAATATCAGTAATTTATAGAAGGATTCTGCATCATGAAGTAAAAATCTAATAATGAAACCGTGAAAATGACTTATGCTTAGAATAGACTTCATTTTTAAGATATTATAGTAAGTCAAGAGATTGGTAAAGAAAATTCTATGTGAAAACTTAAGCCTACTCTCACCATGCCAAGTGTGGTACTTGTGAGCACCTAGAAGGCACTAAGGTCTTTTATGGTGAAGCCATAAGGCTTCAAGAATTTATTATGGTGATGACCATCTAGAATGAGCTCATATCCTAGAATAGAATGTATAGAATGAGACAAGTTGTAACATACTAAAAATGAAGTCGATTTTTATGCTTAAGTTGTACATACGGTTCCATTATTAGACTGTTACTCAATGAAGTAAGATCTTTAGAAAATTATTATTAGTGAAAATACAGTAATTTTTTTAAAACAAATTGATTTAAAATGCAAGCCTCGTCAAAATAACTATCGTATCAGAAAATAAATAAGCAAACGTCCTCGTTCATATTTAATTATTATTGTCTATGTTGATTTTACTATTTTATACTTCTATCTATTAAACGGAAATACAACTTATCACAAATACAAACATGTCAAAAGTCATGCAAACTTTGTAGTTATACAGTCTATATTCATACATACTTAGTTCAGACAGGCTAGCTTAAGAAAAAGCATATATTCCTTTACACACCTAATTACATGTGCACTTACTATTACTACTATGTATATAAATCACATATACTATGATACAAACTGCATACTATTTAATTAGATATCAGTCATCCAACTATGATACAAACTGCATACTAGTTATGGGTATGCCTTCAATCGTCTCCTTCAAAGAAAAATAGTCATGCAAACGCTTCAGTTAAGGGGTCACGATGCTCCATCCATAGACTTTCATCCAAGCCAACTAAGGTTCCATTTGCCATCTCTTGAAATTCCTGGAATGGAATGACCTAGGGAATAGAGAACTACCGTATGACGAATAAAATAAGTACTATAGTAATGTGATGGTGCCTATGGGTCGTTCTCCTTTTTAGACGAGGAGGAATCTACTATAGGTGCAACTGGAAGAGCTTAGTAGTCAGGTGGTGGTGGAAACACCACATTAGGAATTACTCCCTTTGTCTTATTTGTCTCTAATTAGCAGAAAAACAAATTAAACATAATCTATACAAGCTTTATATAAAGTCCTTTTTACAAATACATAAACAATCTTAGGCATTAAGGCCTTTACATACACTTAATTACATGTCATGTTTACATACATATTTGATTCAAATTCTAGTATATAAACTAATTTACAACTATATAATAATAACTAGCATGCCTACTTCCAACCATTTACAAACATTTACATTATGGGTATGACAACTTCAACTTCTTATTTGGAAAATAAACAAAAGGGACTAGCAAACCTCCTAAGGCCTAGTGGTGAAAAATTTCCAGCCACATGCTCTGATCAAGAGAAAGAAAAGTACCATTGGCCATCTCCTGATAGGTTTAATCCACTCAATCTTCTAAGTTATTCCTCAGCCTTTCATTTTCTCAAATGTCAATTTGTTTCATATAATTTTTATAAAACTTAGAAGTTTTCCTTTAGGTGGCCGAATGATATTTTTTAAGTTTTTATTCTTTGTGCACTTAAATTTACATGTCTTATGCATAACCTAATCAAACTATGTTTGAGGGTTATGTGTTAACAGGATTTTAACTCACTTATATCAATTTGCTCACCCATGGTTGAATGGTGCTCATGGCATTTACCAAGTGCCTTTAAAACTTTAATTCATTTCTTTTATATGATGAGCATCCTTATTTCACCTTGACTGCTAATTTTTTAAACTCATCTCCCTTTAATTTAACTTAACGTGGCTGAATACATGAACAATGTTTCTAAGGCCTTCTAGTTCTTTTTTCTTTATCTTAAAAGATGATTTCTGCTAATTCAAGTTTAGGTCATTAATCACTACCTAACTTAGAAATTTTAAGATTTCTCCCTCACACTTAGAGGTCATGGTCAAATGGCCTATTACACTTTTCAACCCTATGGTTCCTTCCTAAGTGGGAGACCCACATCTTTGCTTTTTCTTGTCCTATCAACCTTCTAGGAGCATTTTGGTAATTTTTTGAGATTTTTCCAATAGGTTTCTAAATTGTTCCTCCAATGTTTTTAACACTTATTAGTTTGTCTTTGAATCATTCTTATGTCATTTGCCATTTTTCCTAGAACAGTTTAGTCCTTATGGAAAACAAAGCTTTCTAAGAGCATTTAAGGCATTTTTGAAGTTTTCTAATGATTTTTTTGTCCTCTTTTTTTTTCTATTCTTTTCTTATGACTTTATTATCATCATCGATGCTTTGTAATCCCTTATAATACCTTTTAAATGTTGTTTTGGGTTTCCTACACATTTATTTGTGTTATCTTAGTGCAGAGATATTTTCATAATTTGCTAAACATTCTTTAATTTCTTCAGCTTTTGTTCTTATTTCTACTTAATTTCTCATTAGAGAATAGTTTTAGCCTAGAGATTTCATATGAGAAATTGTGGATGTTACATGTGAAAGATGTTGTTTGACTAGATTGTTGATGTTATGCCTTAATTTAAATTAGCATTGAGAAGTTGACTAGAAAATAAGAATAATGATGATTATAGTATAAAATGAGAGAAAGTTAAATAATATCTATAACATAATGAGAAAGTGATATAAAGAATGAATAAGTTTCATGATATACAAAGTTTCATGAGAATGACTTGAGGAGTCCATGAAATATATGCTTGTATGAAATTCAATCATTTCTATTACTCAAAGAAATCCACTTTAGACAAGTGCTATTTTAAAAAGAAATAAATTTATATGTTTGTCACCTTTCATAAGTAAAATGAAGTGATTGTGATTGAGATGATATCTCTAACCTTAAGGTAGATGTTTACTGAGAAATTATGATTTCTCATTTTTTACCTTCCATTTCTTTTCTAAGAGCCCAAACCATTCTCTCCACGATGGCAGTCTATGAAAAAATGAATAATGTGGAGTAGAGTATTGTGCTCATGGACAAAGTGCTGGAAAAGTAGAAGAGAATTTTTAATGATGTTGTTTGTATCATATGTATCCTTTATTTTGGTATGACTGTAATTATTAAAAGACACTCATTCCTTTATTTTCATCAACAAGATTTGTGGAGAGCCTTTAACTTAATTTACATGCTTCTATATAACATAATTAATATATATATATGAATAATAATGTCAACATCGTTGTATAAATAAATATACGTGACATCAAGTAAATAAATATAAATTTTCAAAGTTATTATAAGTGACAATGTTTTAACATTTATTTACTATTACATTAATTTATTACCAGAAAGCTTACGTTTTAAATGATTGTTTTAAAAGAAAATTATACCATATTTTTAATAACAATATTTTATAATGATATTTTATATTATAAAATAATAAATTAATAATAAATTTGTGATACTAAATATAAGACATGTATTGCTACTAGAATGTTAAATTTAAAAATACATAACTGCATATTATTTGCATAAGATGTAATTTTATAAACATCTTTTTTCTTATATTTATTTTATAATTATTTTTTTTATCTTAATTTGTTATTTATTTATTAATTTTATCATTCATTTATAAATATTTATTTTATTATTATTTTAATTTATTTAAAAATTATATTTGTTCATAAATATTGTTTTATAAAATATTCTTAAATAAATACTTTAAAAGTTTAGATAAATTTATATAATCAATTTAAAATAATATTTTTATAATAGTTAATATTTTTTATCAATAAATAAATTTTGAACTTAATTTTAATTTGTAAACTAATTTTAAAAATTATTTTTAATAAATTTTTAATTTTTCAAATTAAAGAAAGTTAATGACAGGGCCAGCTCCACATTTATTTTCCAAACTATGACCACACCAAAATGTTTAAACAAATATTTATTTTTGTTTTGCCTACGACCTCGGTTGCAACACTACCTTAAGATATCATTTGTTGTTATATGAAATTTAAGTCACATGTTCTTAAAATAACACAAGATAATGAAAACCACATATTAGTATTTAAATTTTATACATTAACTATTTCTTAAAATATTTAAAGTAAAAAAATATTAAATATTAAGATATTTTAACTATACAAAAATCCTTAAAAAGAAAAAGAAAGAAGCTTGATAAATTTATTCTAAATCAATATAAGGAAGTTATTTTTCATACCTCCTTTTCTCTGCAGTTATTTTGCATCCCCTTTCATTTCTTATATTTTTAAAATTATCCACTGGAAGTAAATAAATTTTCGTAAGTTCATTTTTTGATTTTTGGAAATGTATTTTTATGTTTTTGAAAGTTAAATTCTAGAAGTTTAATTTTATATTTATGGAAGTTA
This sequence comes from Canavalia ensiformis, assembly GCA_026541065.1. NCBI lineage: Eukaryota > Viridiplantae > Streptophyta > Magnoliopsida > Fabales > Fabaceae > Canavalia > Canavalia ensiformis. The sequence continues at coordinate 634,828 of JAMKYM010000798.1, forward strand.
AATTTTAAAAATATTTGTGTAAAATAATGCTATTAGAATTTAACTTTTAAAATTATTTTTCTACCATTATGAAAATTAATTTCTGAAGATATATTTGTATACTTTTGAAAGTTAAATTTCGGAATTTTTATACGTGAATAAATTTAAAAATAAAATTTACCAAAAAATAAAAAAGAGTATAAATAAAAAAGTAATACCCCACCATAACTCAAATACCCTCCAAGCCCACTATGACTCAAATGTTTCAAACGCATTGTATAGCCCATTTAAAATCAAATGGAATCACTTTTTACATTTTTTTTATATGCATCTTTTTCCTTTTTTATAAATTATATTTTTAAAATTATGCTTTTATAAGTATATAAAGTTTAAATTTTAAAAGTGTAAAAGAATATTTTAAAAATTAAAATTTTAGAAATAATATTTTATACAAATATAATTTTTTTAAATTTAAATTTTAAAAGTATATTTTAAAGTTTAAATTTTAGAAGATATTCAAAGAGAAGGATAATTTTGGCAAAAAAAAATTAGAAAAAAAGGAGAGAAGAGATGCCAATAGTTAAAAAGGAAATATAAAAAGTAAAGTGAAAATAAAATTTTCATCTAATTCAGATTATTTCATAAATCAGGCATAAATTTTAATTAAGGTAATCTTAATTCTTGTAGCTAAACTAGACCTAAAACAACCCGATAACAAAATGGATTAAAATTAAATAGATCAAAATAATAAGATGAAACATTAATTGTAGAAGGCAAACTACACGTTGCTTCTTTGTTTTCTTTCATCTCAATAAATTAATCACGTGAATAGGTCTGCCAGTAATTCAGTGTCTAGTATTGTGGAGAGGATAGGTTGGCTTTTGCTTTGTAGCCTTGCTTTTCCTTAATGATATTTGCTATCCTTAAAAAAGGAAGAAAAAAAATGAGGTATAAGAAATATAAAAAATGATAATCAAAAGGAAGAAATGGAGGCTGTGGACGGTGAGTGGAAATATGGTAAGGGAAGGAAGGAGGAAGTATGAAAATTTATACATAAAAATGAGAAAATATTATTTTCAGGATTTATAAGAAAATTAATTTTTATTTAAATAAAAAAGTGGAGGAAGAACTTTTGTATTGTTAAATTATTAACATTTTTATATATTTTTTTAAATAAAAAAATTATATTAATAAAAAACAATTTTTTAAAATTAAATTATACTTTTATAAATTTATATTATTAATATATTTTTTTATTCATCAAAATAAAAAAATTATTTTTTTTCTTCCTATTTTTAACTGTTTAAACAATTCATTTTTTTTTATCCTTTTCTTTTTCTATTTTTCACATCATTCAAATAAATCAGAAGTAATGAGATTTGTATTTATAAGAAAATGAAGATGTAAGTAACGTGATTGTGTGCTTGAGGAGTGATGATGAGGAGGGATTCACATGATGGTAAATCCTGAGGGTTAGTGAGGATGGTGCTGGCTGGGTGTGTGTGATGTGTTGGGTGGTGAGTGTTTGGTGATGGTGAGAGAGTGAAGGTGAGAAAAGTGAGAAAGTTAAGGGGCTAAGAAAGAGTGAATGCTCAGGAGAGACAACTTGAGAGTGGTGAGTGTGTGATGGATCCCAAGCTAATCTGATTGAAAATTTGGCTAAAGAAGTTATTAATATATTTGTGATTTTTTTTAATTTCTACAAAATTAAATAACCATTAATGTAAAATAATGATTTTTTAACAACTAGTTTTTTAACTGATTGTAATATAATTAATTAAAAAATATGATAATTTTAAACTTTAAAAATAAGTTTTTATCTTTATTAAGCATGGAACTTATTTTAAAAATATATTTTAAATTGATTAATAATATAAAATTTTTGACCTCAATTATGAATGGAATTTATGTCAATATTTGTTATATATTTGAATAATTTCTCATCCAATAAAAATCATAAGCATTGTCTCACTTTTATTATAGTTTTTTTCTTTTTTTTATTGTTAGCAAAAAGATTTTTATTGTCGATTGTGTAAAAAGTTATTTTTTTTATATTAATTAAAAATAATAATCAATATAATAAATAAAAAAATAAAAAATTATGATGATGTTAAATATTACTATTTTTAATATAATATATATATATATATATGAAAATAGGGATGGAAGTAGGTCGAGACGAGTTAGGCTTAAGTGTTGAAGTCTGACCTGTTTAAAAATTTTGAGGCCTGAGTCTGGACCTATTACCTGTTAAAGGCTTTTTTTTTTTTTTGTTTTCTGTCAAGACTTGGTCTGATTTAAAGCCTATAAGGCCTGTAAGCCTGTTTAAAAGCGTACATTACAAAAAAATTAATAAATAAACTTAAAGCCTATATAAATAATTAATTAAAAAATCTTACAAATTTAAAGCCTACAAAATAAAAAAAAGTCATTAAATAGATCTAAAATATATATATATATATTAATATCATGTAAATAAAATATAAAATAAATATTATATAAATATAATATAGTAAAATAAATATAAATATATAATATATAAATATAAGTAGGCCCTTAAATAGGTTAAAAAGACTTTTTTATAAATCTGGGTCTGACTTGTTTATCTAAAAAGGCTTTTTAATAAGTCTGAACCTATCTATTTATTAAACGAGCCGAGCTTAACCAGGCTTTAAACGAGCCGGGCCATAGACCCTTGTCGGACGGTCTTATTCACTTCCATCCCTGTATGAAAATATATCAAGTTATTTTTAGAATAACTTTACTTATAATTATTTTATTTAATAACTTTCATATGCAATTAAATTTCATCAATTCAACTGTTAAATTAATAAATTATATTATATAAATTATCCTTGCAGAATTTTATAAAATTTAAAAAATATTTGATATCTTAAAAAATAAATTTAAATTAACAGATAATATATCTTTTATAATATTTTTTAATTTAAATTTATTTAATAAAATATCAAAAAATTTTAAATTTTATCAAATTTTACTAAAATAATCTATATAATATAATTTATTAATTCAACGGTTAAATTGATAAAATTTAATTGCATACAAAAATTATTAAATAGAATAACTTTAAATAAATTACTCTTAAAGTGACTTGATTCCTTTATTTATATATATATATATATATTCTAAATTAAGATAATGGCTGCTTCAATTACTTTTTATTACTTACTAATAACTAAAGGTGTTTTTGATAAATTAATGGATAAGTTAACTAAAATTAAAAAGATAGCTGAAAATTAATGATTAAATAAAAATATTTAATAAAACTAGCTGATAAATATAAAAATGATAAATAAAAATATAGTTAAAAAATTAATTAAAATATAATAAGTATATTATATTTTTTTAATAAAAAATATATTAAAATTTAATTAAATAAATTTTATTTTTAAAATAAAAATATTTATTTTTAATTTTTACATAAATAATTTGTAAATAAATTTTTTTAAAATAATATTTTTATAATTTTAACTTTTTATCAAATGATTCAATATTTTTTAAAAAATAAAATAAATAATACGATAATTAAAATAAATAATATATATTAAAAAGTAATTTAAAATATAATATTTTATGATAATATAAAAATAAATCTATCAAAATTAATAATATTATTATAAAAAAATCAAATAATATTAAACTTATAAAAATAAATAAATAAATAAAATATTTTAATTAAAAATTTAAAATATAAAAATTATTCAAAATAATATTTTTAAAAAATTAATAGCTATTTTAAAAAATTAGTAACTATTAAAATTAATTATTTTATTAAATATAATTAAAATATTTAATAAACTTTTAATTAATAATTTAAACTTTCAGTTAAAATATCTTATTAAATACACAGTAAAATACCCATAGGAATGCCAGTTCCGTGAAGAAAAGGAAAATGCGTATATGCTATAAATTTGTGTATGCACTTTTGTTTTTGGGAGCCATTGACTCAAACAAAGTACACGCATCGAAATTTTTGTGGCCCTTCAATTTATTCATCATTATAATTGTATAGCAATAATTATACGTATTGTATCACAGAGACAATGAACTATACATTTTTTTTATATGAATATATAATTTTATTTAAAAAATTTTAAATTTTATTTTATTCAAAAATTTAAAAAATTCAAATTAAAAAAAAAAACTAAAGATCGGAGAATTTGGTTACTGAAAATAATGGATAAATCCTTCTATTCCATGGGATATTTTTTATGCTGAGTGGATGAGAGAGCCGTTATCAGCTTCTAAACAAAATAAAAAAGGAAAAATATCATAAGCAAAAAGGAAACACATACACAGACCAAAAATATCAACAAAATTAAGAGAGATACAGACGAAGAGAAATAGAAATAGAAAGAAGGAAGAAGACCCACCGAAAAACACGAAGTTGGAAAAAGGATAAAAAATTTAATAGCGAGAGAGAAGTATATCCCATTCCATGTAACTCTTTTCTCCTTTTTTATTTGGACCCTCACTTGTGCTTATTGATTTACGATAGTGGGAAACGTTATCAGTCTCCATGTTCTCCCCCTTCTCCTATAATTGTAACCTCTATAAAATTATTTCTTGCTGTGTGGGAATGAAATATCTTAGTTTTTATTCTTTTAAGACAAGAGATGACGTTAAATAAAAATAATAAGAAAAATTAAATTAAATTGTGGGAGAAAGAAATATATCTAGTACTCTTCTCATTGTGAAAACTGTTTACGTTGTACACTATGTTTACTCTTTTTATCGAGTAAAAAGAATTTAAAAAAAAAAAGAACAAAGCAAAGGTGATCGGATGATTCTTATTATTTTTTATTTTTTAATTATTTATTTGGAGTATGAAAAACTTTAAAAATTGATATAAAAGAAATGAATCATAATGCCTTAAAATATTCTTAAGATATTAATATGGTTTTTTCTCATGAAATTTTTATTATTAAAAAGGTAATATAATATAATAAGTTCAAATTTTATATAATCACATATATGTTTAGTTTTTAAATCCAATTTTATCATGATTTAGTTAAATTGAAACTGAACAATGTATAATTTTACATGTTTTTTTTTTTAATTTGTTATTTGGTAAAATTGATGCAAATAATTTTTATGCTTTTCTCAAAGTTGAATTTTTCAAGTGTACATTACTCTCTTAGTATAGGATATTGCTATTTTTCATGTTATGCATATATTAAGTTTCTACGTAATATTTTTTCTTTATTATTAAATTTCTTTGTACAAAAAATAAAAACTTTTCTTTTCAATTTATTAGCTAATTAAAAAAACAAAAAAAATTTATCTCAAAATTACAAAAGTTAATTTTTTAAATAAAATGATTCATAAGACCTTTGTTTTAAATTTATATAATAATTTTTCAATGTTAATTGAATGGTTGATTATTTTTAATATATTTTAAAACATGAAAATTTATTAAATAATCATTTGTTATCTTAAATTTTGAATAAAATAAATTTTATAAAAAATTAAAAAATCTATTTTTTTTATTTCAAAAATTAAGAAAATACTTTTAAAAATATTTAAAATTACTTTTAATTTACATGATAAACAAAATTAATTGAATGAATGATTCACCTTTAATGTTATTTAAATTGTATCAATTTATTGAATAATTATTTTCAACATTAAATTCTATGCAATAATAGATTTATTTTATTTTTAAAATAATATTTTTAAAAAATATTTTATTTCCAAAAAGTGAAAAATATAATAATTTCTAGCATGAAATTAAAATCCCAAACACTTAGTTTCAAAAATTTAAAAATAATTTATCCTTCAATTTTAAAATAAAGAGTTCTTTATAATTTTTAAAAAATCAAATACTGAAATTAAAATGTTTCTTTTTAAAATGTTAAAAATTTATGGCATACTAAAATTAGTTTTAAATTCATATATTGATGAAATATTAATTAAGTAGTTGATATTATTTGTTTTATAAAAATTTATTTAGTGACCACTTGCTAACTTAAATTTTATGTAAAATAATTTTTTTAAAAAATAATCTTATTTTAAAGGGTATATTTTCTTTTCAAAAATTAAAATTTGTTAAAATTAAAAAAAATTATAAAATTTTTAAAAATAATTTCTAATAATTTGAATCAAATAATAAAAAAAAATATATGTATGTTGAAGTAATATAAATATTTTAAAATTAAATATTATTTTACACAGTTAAGTAGAAGTGATAGATATTTTTATTAAAGTAGAAACAAACTTGCTTTCCTATGCAGAATGTTAGTTTGCTTTCCTACAGTGTGATTACTAAATAGAGTGCACACTGTAATCTCTAAATGAAAACAAACAACAAAAGTCTATGCTGATATACTAGTTTTCAATTCCAAAGCAAGACAATTCTTTTGACTCTTCTACATTTCATTAAAAATTATATGGTGATGTCAAAATAGGGAAATAGTTAATATCCAGGTGGTTTGATTTTAGAGATAGGCAGGAAAAGAAAAATCAGGATGGTACCTAAATGGATGCATTCTGATCAACAGAGAAGACCATTGTTGGAGATACCGTTATTGAAGGAAAACAAAAAAAAAAAAGGCATTGTTCATAAGGGGTCATTTTCAGCAAGCTAAAATATATGTAACAAACAAATGACATTTTAGTCAACAGAACAAGAGAACAAGCCATGCCATGTAATAGAATTCTACTTTCACAAAGAGAGAACGACTACAGACTCTACTATATGGAGAATGGGCATTACACAACCAAATTAGTTGACAACTCGCTAAAGCTATTTTTTGGTAAACTAAGCATGTACGTAGAATTATTTTTAAGGATAACATCAAGATTAATGCACACTACAGATTACAAAACAGTCCACTTTGGGAAGATAATTAGGGAATCTAATTTTTTTTTAAAAATAAAAAGTTGGAAAAATGAGAGAAAATTTACCCATGGCTGATGTTAAATTCGTAAGACATGCAAACAAAGTAAAACCACCTCGGCATCTGAGATATCTTCAGGGGATAATCCCGCAGAAGGTCTTTTTGTTTTTAAGTTGACTTTTACACTTTTGAGGGATGCATGTAGCTCTTGCTGCTGCTCACTCTTTTGCATGTCAATTTTGCCGAAATTAAGTTCTACTGTTACACCAATCTTTCAAGTCTTAATTTTTCCATTGTAATATTCTTCACCCCAGCTCAAGACCCTACAAAATTGGAGGAAAAAATATTTTGAATATTATGGATCTTTAGCATTTAACGACTCAATAAGCAGTAATATCAAAAAGTATATTTGGCCATTTACTTAACTATTAGGCAGAGGGATTTGCATTTTTCAACCTAAATGCATTTCTATAATTACTAATTACTTCTTCTTATTAATTAATATAAATAAAACTATACATGCAAAAGATGCTCTCTATGAGGTCTGAATAGTGTAGATTCAAACTTGGTAGATACAAATCACAAGTTGGAGTCTGTTTCAAATCATTCATGAAACCAATGTCCACCTTTCTTGAACAAAAAAGAATTAAAGGAAATTAATTAAACTATCCAATAGGAGAGAAATTACTCATTGTGGGATATTTGAGAGAGAAAGAGAAAAGAGCAAAATGACAATAGAGCTAGCATGAATGAAATTGTTAGTACCCGGGTTGGATATTTGAGATAGAACAGAAGATTGCATAGCTCTAATGAAGGGTTTTCACTGCTAAAGTAAGTTGTTTCTTTAGGTTCTATGGCACCATTTTTGAGACTACTTTGGCATGATTACTTTTATAACAAAGACATCTAAGCCATGTGATTTGTGCTTAGGAAGAAGAAAGGGAAGAGGCTCCAATAAAGGCTTCGTCGTTTCCAGATGAGCAGAGTAATGGATTTCGAAAATGCGAACCTCAAAGATATCAATAACATGTATCCAATGCCTTATGTTAGGGCCTTCCAATCCTAATTGTGGACTCATCACTATCGGTGCCTTCTTATACAGTGCTTCGATCAGTCCAATGCATTTCAACATTACCGCAGTTTTCAACTGGTTCCTTCTTTTCCTTGAATGTAAACCATCGTTCTTTCATTTTATCTAAGAGATTTTAGACATAATTATTATATGATTTAATATAATTTATTTATAATTTAGCTTAATATCTTTTACTTTTGTAAAAATTGTCAAAAAAGCATAGAATCTAAAAATAGATAAATTTCAGGCAAAAAAAAATGAATATAAAAAGATAAGAAAAAAAAAAGACAAAAAATACCTCCTTAGTAAACTCAGTATGACCATGCATACTTGAGCATAATCGTGTCAACATGAAGTTGCATAGTCATGCCAACGTGAAGCTGCATGTTCGTCCCTTCTTATACAATATTAATCAAATGCATTTCAACATTACCGTGGCTTCCAACTGTTCCTCCTTTTCCTTGAATGATAAACTACCATTCTTTCATTTTATCTGAGATTTTAGACATAATTACCGCATGATTTAGCATAATTTTTTTGTAATTCAGCCTAATATTCCTTATTTTTGCAAGAATGATCAAACAAGTAGAGAATCTAAAAATAGGCAGATTTTAGGCAAAATAGGCATAAAAAGATAAGGAAAAAAGAAAAGGACAGAAATACCCTCTTAGCAAACCTAGCACCATCGTGTAGATTTGAGTACAGTCATGCCAATGTGAAGCTACATGGTCGTGCCAAAAAACAATGTCATGCCAATTCTAATGATGCAAGAAACATCCCAGTTAGCCCTTTGGTGTTGCAAAAGATTTAGATTGGATATGACGATTGAGAGGTAGCTAGGTCAAGTCCGATCCATGACACTAAAAATCTGAATCTTTTTCTATAAAAGGGAGACTATCATTACAAAAAAAAGAAGAAATCTTTTAATGACGGTTTTAAATGATAGATAGTAGTGATTTTAACCTTCAGCAGGTCTTTTTCTAACGAATCTTTATTTGTCAGAAATTATTCATCGGAAAGTACTTTAATAACGGTTTAAATGGTATAACCATCAAAATTTAATATATTTTGTGTCGATTTGATATATTTTGTGTAGGCTTATACAATTGTCACAAAATATACGTCGGAAAAGCGTATTTTTTTTTGTAGTGTATGTCACACCATTCAACATACACCAATACCCTGAGATACATACATCTCTCTCACTCTGGACATAACCCTACCTTCCTTTCATAACCTCTTCATTTCTAGTTTCTCCTCCAGCATCCTTCTGTAGGATCTTGATGAGAGAAATCCTTGTGTAGCGCAATCTCAGAACAATTGCCAACTTTGTTGGCAACCTCGATTTTTTATTCTTTATCTATTTTTTATGGATATTTGTGAGCTATTCTTATTTATATATAACTAATTCCCCTTCTATGAGAATTTAGAAAACTTTGTGATATGAATTGCTTTAATGTCGGTTTTTTTCCCTTCTAATAATTTGAATTCTATTATGGTGGTGTTTTCATTATTACAATTATGTTATTCTATTGTACTTAATCCATTAATAGGAACTAACCAATTCTATTGATTTGTTAGTTGGTTAGGAGTTAAGCGATCATACCACTCCCAATCGACGAAACCATAGGATAATTGATTTTAAGAGTCTTGGAGGATCAATAGGAAACCTGAATTTCTAATTAATTAGTTGCCTCACACATAGTTAACATCCTCTTAAACTTTATGCCTATTTTATTTATTTATCTTGTAAGATCAATAAGGATAGTATCTAGAAAGGAGATTATTACTATTGCCAGATCAAGGAGTAGTAATAGAAATAACGTAGGCGGTTAGTAATCAAACAAAAAGGGAGACTTGGGGTAAAAGCAAGTAAAGTCAAAAGTGGATCTAAAGCCTTATAAATTTTTCATAACTTGCACCGTATTATTTTATTTATCATCTAATAAAAAATTTATTCCTATTTTTTTATTTCTATAAACCAACCTTTCTTCTAGTGAGCTTAAAAATTAGAATTCAAACTTCATACATAGATTGTTGATATAGCTTTTGTGAGTTTGATGCTAAAGGTCTAAAATATCTCTTTCTACATTGATGAGTATATTTTCTTATGGATAAAACTTAGAAAAAAGTTTTATATTCATATTTTATATGAAGCATTAAAAAAATTCCTTTTCTTATATGTTTGAATTCTCAACCAAGTTAGGGTCAATCAGGTTGTGCGATTCATATCGCAACCCCAAATTACCTAGATTCTCTTTACCATACTCATGTGTCATTTATTATATAAGCATACCAATTTCTAAAACTTTCGCATCAATAACACATGAAGGTCCAAATTCATCATTGGACTAAATAATCAACTCCATTCATACATGTAAAACATCATCCTTAGTTACATAATTTAACATTTCCTAAATATAGATAGTCTGGAGAACTACAATGAGGTTCTATAGTAAATTATAAAACGAAGGAATCACACCTAAAATATCTAACAAAAACAAAACTATCTCATCTAGATATTGTAAATACTCAATTATGTCCGAGGCTCCATTTTAAAATTAATCAAGAAACCAAGAATAATTCAATTAATAAATGAATGTTAAAGTTAATAAACAGAAAACAAAACAAAACGAAATAAACAGAAAACAAAAAAGCAGACAAACAAACACAAAACAACAAAAAAAAAGAAGAGAAAATCAAAATGACAAAATAATAACAAAAAAACATATAAATATTAAATAAAAAAAATTAAGTAAAAAAAATAAGAAAAAACAGAGATTAAAGAAATAAATAACTAAAGGAAAAAAAAGAAGAAAATAAATAAACAAAAATAATAAACTAAAAATAATGAAAAATAAAAATTGAGGAAATATATAAATAATAAAAACAAAAAGTAGAAATTGAAAAAATTAAGAAAAAATAGAAATTAAAATAACTAAGAAATAAAATAAAATATAAAAAAAAGAAAAAGAATAGAAAATTAAGGAACTGAAAAACTAACTTACAAATAAAAGGAAAACAAGAAACATAATATAAAAGAGAAAAGTTTGTAAATTTGGGGGGAGGCAAGGGTTTTCTTGAGAGAAAAAAGGTGAGAGGAAGGCAAAGACTTGGGGGAGGGGGAGAAATCTTCAGGCGCCTCTAACTACGAAGGGAATCAGTAGCAAGGAAAGAAAGCAGAAGGACTTTAGGTGACTATACACCAGTTCTCGCTTCAAGAACCCAAGAACAGATTGTGGAGATCCACTTAACGCAACATTCTGCCACAGAATTCCCAGGTAAGTTCTCAATATAATCTGTTTGATGATCCAATTCTATGATCGGTCATTGGAGTGTAGTGGTTGAGTGCATGTAATCTAGGGAAATCATGATTGAATTTTGATATAGCTTGGCTCGGCTAGTCTTTATTTCTAGTTAGAATCTTGAATCTGTTCGAGTGTATGCATATTCTGGACAAATGGTGTCGTAAATAATACATATTCATCACCAAATTCCACCTTACATTCAATCGGATGGCCAATCTTTTGGGCCATCAAAGAAACTTCTCGGAGGCGTTATAAGGGGCATGCACTAAATGATATAATTCTGGTCACTTGAGTGCAATGAAGATGCAGCGAGGAACAGTACAACAGATGCGTAGTCGTTCGGTTGGTGGTATTTGCCTGCAATTTCCCTTTTTCTTACCTTCTCCTGATTAAGCCTTTTGTGCTCACTCATGGCATAGTTTAATCTCAAGGGAAGACAACAACGTCCCGACTATAGTTAGTTTGTAGCTCTTGTTATGGCTAGTTATGGCTGCACTTGGTATACAATTGGTGGCATGATTAGAACATAGGTTCGGTTAGGAAGGACTCGTGCAAGGTGAAATGATGTGTGAGCATTTTGGAAACAGCCCAAGGGTCTTTGGACGAGTGCACCATACTGGTACCTTAGAGTATTTACATGGAGTTATCAATGTGAAAGTCTCTTTCCCCTATATGGAAGTTTCAGTATTCATATAAGATAGGATCAGTCATATCCAAGTGGAACAACTCGTCTCTACCCATATCAGGCAAGCTTATTGCCATGCATGCAGACAAACATGTACAGCAAACCCCATTACAGATTTTTGGTTAATGCTTGACGACTTCGAACACGTGAAATTTTCATAGAGGAACTCCATGCACCATCTATATAACCCCCACAATAGCTAACTGGAGGATCCTTGTTTCTAAAGATGATGTACAATATCCATCCTCTACGTTTAGGCAGAATACTAGCTCATATTATACGTAACATCCAGGATTACAGTCCACACGGGGTGCTTCATATGAGCCTTAGAGCTATTCTAGTCCACTGAAGCTACCTACTGATCAATAACATGGGTTCCTTGGATGAGGTATAGGCAGAATTAGGAACCTCAATTGAATCCGAGGTTGCTCAAGCTTAGCGCCAATTTGTGGGGTGTATAAATTTAAGTGAAGCTAAGTGCTCCTAAAGATGATTTGGAAATGACGAATGGGTAAGCCCTGTAATGGCCAATAAGGACACCATGAAGGACCCCAATCTCAACGTACATGCGCGGGTTAAGCTTCATCAAATATTAGCAGCCCAGAACAAGGATAACATAGGTCTGCCAGCACCAGCAAACAACGAGCCTGTCTAGATGCGTATATGGAAAGAGTTTACCATTGAACAAGACTAGGTTCACATTGCTCCCATAAGCTCTGTTTTGTATAGTACGCATGGGTCCCCAACATCAAATGGCCAGGCGGTTTGGGTTGTACTGATCAAACAATCTACTTCTAATGGCTTGTTTCGATTCTATACTTTGCATATCGTTACCACCAATACCAATTCATAGCTCTGGTTATCAAAGGGAGTACTGAATCTCAGGGGAAGAGCCCAGCCCATTATGAGCGTCTTGTACGTGCGTGTAAGTTTACAATGACACCATGCAAATCCCACGTACTCCGAAAGCTTTGCCTTAAATCTGATTTTAAGCACTACATACCAAACCAAGCGCTTGGCCTAGTGGAAGGCATACTGCCTATAACCTCTAGGAGCTGCGTTCGAACAAGAAGTCTTAAATTACCTTCCCCAAGGCCTTCCCAAATCTAACCATCCAATCCAAAACATTAGGTTCATATTTAATTTGGTATTAAGTTTATGAAATCAACAATCAATTTTTGACAGCAACCCAAATGGTACTAAGTTCATGAAATCAACAATCGATTTTTGACAGCAACCCAAATGGTACTAAGTTCATAAAATCAATAATCAATTTTCAAATTTAATATCAAATTGAAGCCATAAAATCAAATTCATAATTAATTTTCAATGATTCAAGTTAAATTTGATTCTTTTCTCAAAGAACAAATCATGGTTTTTTCATTCAATTCAAATTTAATCCTTTTCCTCAAGTCTCCATTCAAATTCATTTTGGTTCAATTCAAATTTAATCCTTTTCCTCAAGTTTCCATTCAAATTCATTTTGGTTCAAATCAAATTTAATTCTTTTCCTCAAGTTTTAATTCAAAATTCCGTTTTCAAATCAAATTAAATTCTTTTCCTCAAATTTCAAGTCAAATTAATTCAAATCAAATTTAATTCTTTTCATCAAGTTTCAAATAAAATTCATTTTTCTTCAAAATCAATCCCAATCCAATTTCTGCAAATAAAATCAAGTTCAATTCAATTTCATGTAAAACTTCTTTTTCCAAATTCGAAATCAAGTCTAATTCTCTTCTTCAAACTTCAAATCAAGTTCATTTTATTTCAAATCAAATCCGATTCTTTTCTCCAATCGTCAATTAATTTTTTTTCTGTCAAATGTCAAATTAAGTCTAAGTATTTTATTTCAAATCTCAAGTCAAGTTTAATTTTTCTCTTAAACTTCAAACAAAATCGAGTTTAAACCTCCTTCTCCATTTTTGTCTAAATCCAAGTTCGCCTTAAATCAAATTCCAGTCAAGATTAATTCTTTGAATCAAGTTCGTTTATTCGTCAAAATTTAAATTAAGTTCAATTATTTAAAAGTCAAAATCATTTTTCAAATCAAATTCATTTTGGAACCACAAGCCTCACACAATGAGCTCTAAACGGGAAAGTAGCGGTTCACTGTTGTTCGATATTTAGAGATTCATATAGGTCCCAGTGTAGTCTTAGTTTCCTTGGACCTTGTGCATATGTGGACTAGAAGTTTCCCCTTAAATAATAAAATATTTCAAAATATTTTGGGAATCACAAGTCTCACGCGATGAGCTCTAAATGGAAAACTGGCGGTTTCACTGTTGTTCGACGTTTAGAGATTCATATGGATCCTAGTGCATCCCTCGTTTGCCTTGAATCCTGTGCATATGTGGACTAAGGTTTTTTTTCTTTAAAATATTTTCAAAATACTCTATTCCTTTTTCAAGCACCACCAAGGGTAAAGCCTTCATGCTAGAACCACGTAAGCCTTGAGTTTCCCATTGTACCAGGGAATACGTAGGAGCAGGATCAAGTCCTGTCAGACTATCTTCCATCAATATATTTATTTTTACTCTAATTAAAGGGATCAAACAATTTTCAAATAAATCACACACTCAATTTAAGGGTACCGTTTTTCGGAACGAGCGAGCAGGGTGCCTAACACCTTCCCTACTCGTAACCGACTCCCGAACCTAAATCTCTTCCTCAAGTTAGGGTTTTTCCAAATTTTTTCCCTTAAAATAAAATTTGGTGGCAACTCCACAATCAATTAAAATTCTTTCTAAAATTTAAGCGAGTCCGTCGTCTTGTTGTGATTACGGTTACGACAGATACAACCCTCAAGATTATAAAAGGTCTCTCCATCTGGTAATTTTCCTTAGTAGTAAGAAGACATCCATTATCCTATTGATAACAGGTAAAGTATGAAGCCTAAGAGGGGATCTTCATCCACATCATTCTCATCATTTTCATCATCTAACCCATATCTATCCTCTCCTTTATCATCGTCAGATATGCACAAGATGGACCTATTTCATTGTGGTGAGGAGCAAGATGAGGTAGTTGTCGCAGTGAAGATTTCTCCAAGTTTGGCGATAATAGGGTATTTCCTAAGAAACAAGCATGGGTGGTGTAGCATGAACCTTAAGAATATCCATTATAGCAAAAGATGATCCATGATACTAAGGAGTGTTCCTCGATGATGACTAAGTAGAAGGAGGTGAAATTGATCCCCTATGATATATCTGCCTAACACGGGTACCTTAACATTTGTGGGCATTTACATCGAAACTCGTGGTGGAGGATGCACTGGAGAAGATGCATCATTTATAAAGATGGTCACCTTACCTTTGAAAGTACTCCTATTGTGACTCTTGGCATTGGATGGGTGTTGAACCCACTCTTCATATTTTTTTCATCTATCTCAATCTCTACGTCATGTTGAGGCTTGTCCATCTTGTAGCCATACTATTATGGTGAACATCATACATATAGCATAATAGCAGGGGAGTGAGAAATTTTCATTCAAGTAAAAGTATGTTTAGGAATAGTAATAAACTATCACTTTGTTGATTTATGTATAAAAAATTATTTATAATTACTATGCAATTAAGGATTATTCTATCATAATTTTACCTAATTTTTTTTTATTTTTTTGCAGGAATGATCATGCAAGTAGAGAATAAAAAATTAGGTAGATTTTGAGCCAAAAAGAAATAAGTATAAAAAGATGGAGTCATAGAAGGATAAAAATGCTCCTTGAAGGAAACCAACATGGTCGTGCTAGCAGAGCACACCCTCAAGCGAACCTGGATTTCCAACAGAGCTATGTAGACTTGAGCACAGCCTTGCAGCATCTTCATATTTCCAACATAGCACAATGAAAGATATTTTACTACAACAAGGTTTGGATGTGACTTTAGAAGAAGAAAGACTCGAAGGAATGATGTAAAATGGGTGGAAGACAATTCAAAAGAAAGCTACAAGTACTATTAAGTTGACACTTTCTTCTGTAATCAAGTACACAATGTTGAATAAGACAACATTAAAGGATATATGGAAAAAGTTGGATAAGATTTATGCATCAAAGTCATTAACCAATCACCTCTACTTGAAGATAGACTTGTACATACTGAAAATTAAAAAATGAGGTAATCTACATGATCATATTAATGAGTATAACTGTCTAATTTGTCAATTGTCAAATATAGGAGAAAAGATAAGTTATGAAGAACAAGCAATTATTTTATTAGCTTCTTTACCTCAATCATATAGATCATTTATGAGTGTGAACACCAAATTATGTCCGAGGATTCAAAACCCAAAATAAATTATTTTGTTTTTAGCCAAAAGGTGATTTAGTCTAAAATAGTTCAAAAATCAAAATAAAAGTAATGGAAAAATAAAACAAAATAAATAAATAAATAAAAACAGAAAAAAGAGGAATAAAAAAATCAGAAGAGTAGAAAAAAGAAAAAGGAGAGAACCCACCAAAAAAAAAGAGGTTTATATAAGGGGAGGGGCACTTGGAGTCTTGGGGAGGAATTCAGAATTTTCTAAGGGAGGACCTAAGAGACTCTCTACTTCTGCATCCAATTCAGCCCTTGGCCTCCATGGAACCAGTTCTTCATCACCTTCCAATGGAGGTTAGATCCAACTTTTATTCCGCTTAAGTTTCTTGTTTCTTCTCGGATTTTCGAGTTCATTTTTGTCTCTGTTTTTCGTTTTCATTTTTAATGAGTCAAATGATCTCCGATTTTGATGATTTTTATTGCATTATATTTTTCTTTCTCTCTAGTTTCTGGAATGATATTATTTGTCTAATTTTGATCTGAAATGAAATTTCTATCTCATGATTACCGAAGCATGTGTGTCTTGGTGCGCAAATGAACCTAGCTTGTTTGATTTGTGCATAACTTGCTCATTTCTGGTTTGGATTTCTGTCAAACTTGTTTTGTTTGATTCCTATGATCCATGCATTTCAATTTTTTTGTTTTAATTTTTCAGATCTACCAAAAAATATTTTCTTAAAATTATGAGATTTGAATTCAAATTTTGACGCCAAAATCTCTTGTGTTCTTGAGGTTTATCTTCGTCTCTATTTTTCAATTTTATTTTTAGTCAGTCAAATGATCTCTGATTTTTGTGATTTTTGTTGCGTTCTCTTTTTATTTCTCTCTAGTTTCTGGAATGATATTATTTGTCTAATTTGGATATAAAGTGAAATTTCTATCGCCTGATTACCGAAGCATGTCTGTCTTGGTGCGCAAATGAACCTAGCTTGTTTGATTTGTGTATAACTTGCTCATTTCTGGTTGGATTTTGTCAAACTTGTTTTTTTTATTCCTATTATCCATATATTTCAATTTTTTGTTTTTTATTTTTCAGATCTACCAAAAAATATTTTCTTAAAATTTTGAGATTTGAATTCAAATTTTGGCGCCAAAATCTGTTGTGTTCTTTAGGTTCATTTTCATCTCTGTTTTTCATTTTCATTTTTGATCAATTAAATGATCTCCGATTTCATTGATTTTTATTGAGTTCTCTTTGTATTTCTCTTTAATTTCTGGAATGATATTATTTGTCTAATTTAGATTTGAAATGAAATTTCTATCGCTTGATTACTGAAGCATGTTCGCAATTCTTTTCCTCAATTTCAAATCAAGTCAAGTTTATTTTAAATCAAGTCAAATTCAAGCCTAAATTTCAAATCAAGTTTATTTTATTTTAAATCTGTAAACACTCAATTATATCCGAGGCCCATTTTAAGTTAATTAGTGGATAAACCGAAATTAAAAATCTCAAGAAATTCGAAATATATAAAGAAACATAAATAATTAGTGAAACAGAAGAAAAAGATGAAAGAAAAAAGAAGGAAAAGAGAAAAATAAATAACTATACACAAGAAATCAAAATCTGAGAAATTCAATAAAAATCAAAAAATAAAATTTAAAATCTGAAAAAAAAAATAATAACAAAAAAATCTGAAAATGAAAAAAAACTTCAAGAATCTGGAAATATGAAAATTAATTAATCAAAATTTCAAAATCAGAAAAAATAAATAAAAATTTTAAAATTACAAATCAAAACTTAAAATCTGAAAAAATTAAAATAAAGAAAACCTGAAAAATAAAAATTAAGGAAAAAATCAAAATCTGAAAAATTAAAAAATGATAAATCAAAATCTGGAAATAAGAATGATAATAAAAAATTTAATATCAGAAAAATGAAAAATAAAAAAAATAAAAATCAGAAAATTAAAAATGATAAAAAAATGCAAAAATAGATTAACAATAATCAAAATCTACAAAGAAATATACAAAAAGCAAATTATGAAAAGCGTAAAAAAGGGGGAAGCAGATATAAGTAAAATCCCAAGGGAAGGTACTCAAAGTAGGGTATATAAAGAGAGTATGAGGAGGTTTTGGGTTGGATTTTTCATTATTGGAAAGAAGGAGAAAGAAAGCCACAATCATAGAAGAGAACCCCCTAATTCTTTGAGGAGAGAGGCACGTCGCTGCTCTGCAAAGTTTCGCATCCTTGAAATCAAGCGCCAAGATCGTGGATCGTGGGGGGAGGCAAAGAAAGACTAGCATCGCTGAACCTTGAAGAGCTCTCGGCATACACAGGTTAGCCATAATTGGTTAGATTCATGAACATTAAATCTGAGTATTGGCAGCATGCACTGGAGGCCAAGATCGGCCAACGTTTCGCTTGCATCATTGATCACCTTACGTAGAAATTTTGATTCAAGAAGTGTGCTAAGCAATAAAGATTATGTTAGACTATAATTCCATCTTCTTGATAGAACATTAGGGTCATATATGTGAAAAGAATAGACACCACAGGGCACGGATCCACTTCGATCATGCCATTCTCTACTAGTATGGGCACCTGATATAATGGCCATATACACATCCTCTGAAATCTAAGCATCCATACAATTTAGTAATTATAGCTATCAGAATTGGAACGAAGGGGCCAGGGTGGGCATCTAGTCTGTAGGTCTCATTTTTGTCAAGATAGGTAAACACATTAAGAGGGAGCATCCTCTTTAATCACACAGGGTGCAACTGTTATTAGGACACCAAATGAGAGGAACTTGACGCAAGCCTCATGGGCCAGGATGAAGGCATAATTCCAAAATCTGAGGGGATAGCTGGAAGAGTCATGGGTACAGAAATCTTTAGAGTACGTCCTTCCTATGAGATACCCCTGCAAGACTCTTGAATTCCCGAGCAGCCATAGGAGATAATTAGACTAGATAACCATCCTTCGACGAGTGAGGGGCGTGAGGAGTGAGCTGAGCATAGGCACTGCTAGGGGCAAGGTGCTGAAGGACCTAGGAGAACGGTGTCCCACATTCTTAGAAATGCCATGGTCACTCGATAAGGTCAACCTTGTAGAACATAGTATTGCCGCGCTCAGCCCCGAGGAGTCTCCATTATTCAAGGGTCAGGGTAGGAGCAGGCTTAGTGCCTTGAGCTGGAAGGGAAAAGTGCATTTCTACATGCTTCTCTGATAAGCCTTGGCTGCAAGGCAAACGTGTTCCCCAGCGAGACCTCAAATAAGCCATGTTGGGTTGTATGGATGCACCCAGCCACACTGAAACAGGGGTGAGTATTCTACGTTTGCTGCCTTCACTGCATTCTCTATATTGCGTCTACACAGATTGGGAAACAACGATGCTATGCCCCGAGCTGAAGACTTCTCTCGCCATTCAAAATCAACACTAGAAGTCCAAGGGAGGCAGCACTGTGGAGCCTCTCGGAAGCCCATAGAACCAGAAACAGGGGAGGGAGAAGTGCAATCAGGGTCGCGCCTACAGTAGATGTATGAATACAGGGTATGGATTTTGTTTTAGGATAGGGTGTTATAATGTCAAATGAAGGCTCAGCATAGTGGTGGACATGCTTGCTCTCAAACTCAGTGGCCCGCCTTCGAATCCTGCATGGGACACTTTTTCCTTCCCAAAATTATTTCTCACAAAACCAGTTATTCCCTGGCCATAGCAATTACTATACTGCCCCTCAGAAATTCCAGAATACCAGTTATGCCCCTGCCATAGCAATTACTATACTGGCCCTTGGAAATTCCAAAATACCAGTTATGCCTAAAATTCCATTTAAACCCCGATTGCCTAAAAAAAAAATGAAATTCTTCTCTCTCAAATTTAAGTTGGTTTCCTTTTTAAACTCAAAATCAAGATCATTTGCAAACTGCTTCTTTTCAAAAATTTAAAATCTCTTTTTCTAATATTTTGGGATCCTAGGTCTCACGCAATGGACTCTAAATGGGGAACTGGTGGTTCACCTGCTGTTCAACATTTGGTAGTTCGTATGGGTCTCCGTGCTGCCTTAGCCGCCTCGGACCTTGTGCATGAGTGGACTTGAGGTCCTCTTCAAGAATTTAAAATCTCTTTTCTAAATATTTTGGGGTTCTAGGTCTCACGCAATGGACTCTAAATGGGGAATTGGCGGTTCACCTGCTGTTCAACATTTAGTAGTTCGTATGGGTCCCCATGCTGCCTTAGCCGCCTCGGACCTTGTGCATGAGTGGACTAAAGGCCCCCCCTAAAAAGATAAGAAGTTTTTCGAAATCGAAATCTTTAAATACTCTTTTCTCAAGCGCTTTTTGAAGGTCAAGCCTTCACAAACCAGAACTACGTAAGCCTTGAGTTTTCCATTGCACCGGGGAATACGTAGGAGCAGGATCAAGTCCTGTCAGGCTAACCTCCATCAAGTATTTAGTTTCACTCTAATTAAAGGGATCAAACCATTTTCAAATAATCACACACTCAGTTTAAGGGTACCGTTCTTCGGAACGGACGAATGAGGGTGTCTAACACCTTCCCCATTCGTAACTGACTCCCGAACCTAAATCTCATCCTCAAGTCAGGGTTTTTTCCAATTCTTTTTCCCTTAAATAAAAATTTGGTGGCGGCTCCACTTTAACAAATAAAATCCATTTTCAAAAATTTAGCAAGTTCGTCATCTCGTCGGAATTACGGTTGCGACAAAATCAAGTCCAATTATTTTCATCAAATTCAAATCAAGTTTATTTTATTTGAAATCAAGTCCATTTATAATTCTAAATCTCACGCAATGAATTTTAAATACGAACTGGTAGCTTTTTCTGCTGTTCGGTATTTAGAGATTCATATGGGTCCCAGTGCAGCCTTAGTTATCTTGGACCCTGTGCATATGTGTACTAAGAATCCCTTGTAAATAATAAAATATTTTAGAGAAACATCGTTTTGAGAATGCTCTTTTTAGAAAATACTGTTTTAATAATTCCAAGTCTCACGCGATAGCTCTAAATACGAACTGGTAGCTTTTTCTATTGTTCAGTATTTAGAGATTCATATGGGTCCCAGTGCAGCCATAGTTGTCATGGACCGTGTGCATATGTGGACTGAGAATCTCCTTTTTAGAAAATACTGTTTTAATAATTTCAAGTCTCACGCGATAGGCTCTAAATACGAACTGGTAGCTTTTTTTCTGTTTCAGTATTTAGAGATTCATATAGGTCTTAGCCGTAATTGTCTTGGAGCCTATGCATATGTGGACTGAGAATCCCCTTTTTAGAAAATACCGTTTTAATAATTCCAAGTCTCACGCGATGGCTCTAAATACAAACTGGTAGCTTTTTCTGCTATTCAGTATTTAGAGATTCATATGGGTCCCAGTGCAACCATAGTTGTCATGGACCGTGTGCATATGTGGACTGAGAATCTCCTTTTTAGAAAATACTGTTTTAATAATTTCAAGTCTCACGCGATAGGCTCTAAATACGAACTGGTAGCTTTTTCTCTTGTTCGATGTTCAGAGATTCATATGGATCCCAGTGCAGCCGTAGTATTCTTGGATCCTGTGCATATGTGGACTAAGAATTATGCAAAAATATCGAAAATACTCTCAAAATCATCTTCCTTTCCACTTCGAAGGTCAAGCCTTCAAACCAGAACTACGTGAGCCTTAAGTTTCTCATTGCACTAGGAAATACCTAGGAGCAGGATCAAGTCCTGTCAGGCAATCTTTCCATCAACTTATTTATTTTCTACTCTAATTAAAGGGATCAAACAATTTTCAAATAATCACACACTCAGTTTAAGGGTACCGTTCTTCGGAACGGGCGAGTAGGGTGCCTAATACCTTCCCTATTCGTAACCGACTCCCGAACCTAAAATCCTTTCCTCAAGTTAGGGTTTTTCCAAATCTTTTCCCTTAAATAAAAATTTGGTGGCAACTCCACATTATCAAATTAAAATTCTTTTAAAATTTTAGCGAGTTCGTCATCTCGTAATTACGGTTGCGACAATGAGATTTTTATTAATTGAAAAGAATACAATGAAGTTAGATGATATAACTACTGTTCTTCCAGATGATCAAAGAATGCAAGGATACGATCATATAAATAATGAGAATATTGACTCTAGAGAATTCTTAGAAAGAAAGGAATGATTTTTGCTGGAGAGGTGAACTGTTACTACCGCGAAGAAAAAAAATATATACAATCCCAATATTCAATGTTGAGATAAGATTTAAAAAATCTAAAATAGCTCAAGGGAAATGTTCACATAACTGAATCCTTAGATGATGGGAAGTTGTATCATGTATAGAATGTCAATAATGATTTTATTGAAAATCATTCTAAATTGGTGTTAGATTTTGCTACTAATGTGCATGGATACAATGATCAAGACATGTTTACTACTTTGCACAAAGATGAAGATCTTGACTATATCAATGTGGGAAAAAAATTAAAGATGAAGGTGAAGGGCATTGAAAAAGTTCACTTGAAACCCCACAACGATAAAATCCAAACTATTCCAAATGTGAGGTATGTATCTATTGTTAATGTCAACATTATTTCCTTGGTGAAATGACCTAAAAGATTATCCCAATCACCTAAACTAGGTCCAAATGTGAGGTATGTATCTACTATTAATGCTCGGATCCTGGGTTTATTTAGCATGGCCCAAACAATTGGCATTGGCGTTAGATGCAATTCATTTGCATTGAAAGTCAACATTTTTGGCCCAATTGGAAAAGCTTGCTAATACGACCCATTTTGAGGAGCATCTGGTGCCTAACTGTGGCCCACATGCAAGGAGAACTGTCCAACTAAAGGACTGATGGCTTAGTTGCAGGCTGTTGGGCCTTGACTCAGTTGAAAAGCGACTTGCCCACTTGGAGCGTGTTGACCACCTAATCTTGAGACCTCTTGTGATGATTCTTTCTAATCCCAAAGTTACATAATAAGAGGTCTTCCACTGATCAGCCTATTACATGTTCTTGGGCTCTGCTTTTCCGTATTATAGACCTGTGTCTCTATGATTGTTGCTGCATTTTAGCATGTGCATGCTTTGCTTGTTTTGCGTAGAGGTGTACTGTGTCTTTATACGTGACAAACGACTTTTCCTTATTCCCAACCACGATATGCCCCTCTGCGACCCCCAGCCACTCTATATTTGTAGCAGCCATTTGGAAAAGAACTTTGTTATACTAGCATGGCGAGTTGCTGTTTCTTCACTGGTAATGGAAAGCCAATAAAATTCCACGACCTGGCTGTATGGGGCTATGTCTTTTTATTAGGAAAAGCCAAGACCACTTCATCGAGTGCAATTCCTGTTCTGGTGACAGCTTGAAGGGAACCCGAAGCCAATGGTTGCTATCGGCACAGAGAGGTGATTCTGTACATGGACCTTTTGTTGCTCTAAATTCTGCTCCAACGCTTTCTCATTAGGAAAGGGAGCCCTAACAGTGTTGGTATTATATACAGGGGCTAGATTTTCCGCCTCCAACTGCGGTGGTTGCATAAGAGGTGGATAAATTTTCCTTTTTCCTTTCTAGAAGGCCGTCGATTCCTGGTATAGCCACCGAGCTCCAACGTGATGAGTTTTAAATGTCCTGCCCATTTCTGCATGAACAATAAGTTGGCTATTCTTGAGCCGGATGCTGATGTAAGTCCCATGCGGCTACGTGAACTACATGTAGAGTATGGAGTTGCCTCTGAAATCATGCCAGGCCTATGCTTGTCTAAAGGCGAGCAATGCGCGTATAACACGAACCACACCGTCGTTTGCTCTTTCTGTTTCATCGTGAAAATACCCAGGACACACTTAAAAACTTTCCTAACCGATGCAAGTCCAAGACTGAGAACCTCTTCTAGGACTGTTGAGCTCAAAGGAATGAAACGACCTACAATATCCATTAAAGTTATCACAACTTCTTCCTACCCTTTTTGATGAGTTGATCATCTCAAGCCAGTGTTTTGCAAATGGAGCTACTCACAACAGTACTGCATCTAACAGGCCAATGGGATAACATGGATGAGGGTGTTTGACTCAAGATTCGTGGGGACCTGAACTCCGTGACTCATCTTGGTCATAGGAGCATGGTCATCCTTCAAAAACTTCCACATCGCTTTTGGCATTTGGATGAACACATATTTACTCAATTTTCCAGTGATTATTTCCATGGCTTTAGATCTACCAACACTGTCTTTAATGATATTGCTGCTGAATAGATGCTCTCTTTCGCTAGCATAGGACATGCAGTCCCTAAAGTCCTGCTGACGTCTACCCTTTGATTTCCAGCGTTGCTAGGGAACATGTGGTCCTTGGAATCTTGCTTATTCATCTTTCTCTTGAGGTATTGATCGCATGAATTCTTTTATACACAGGAATTAACCTACCGTGAGCGTTCATTTACACATGCGCTCGTGCACGTATCCAATTATCAGCATCACATGGTGGATCCCCATCCTACATCACCTTGGGCTCTGTTACGAAAATCCACCTGCGTTTGTTGGCGACCCAAACCGCTTCTCTTAAACAATAAGGCCCATTTCAAGCCAAACTTAACCTCATTTTTTACAACCTCAAACACGTGTATGGCTATCGTGCGTAAGTGATTCGACCCTGTCTAAGATTGTTCTGGACCTCCCATTAATATAGAGACAGTCCCTGCATGGCCCAAGGAAAAAGTCGAAGGGAAACGACTATTAAATTTTGTGCACAACTATACCATCATGAACTTACAAGAGCCATTTGCCACGTCCATTAGTGATCGAAAACGTATCTCCATTGCTTCTTAAGGCAGCAATTGAAGGGAAGTAACGAAGACTAGAGAATATCTAAGAGAGTTTTGGTCCTCTCTGGATTAGAATATGGAACTGAAGGAAATATATCTCCCGCAAGAACCTCTAGCACGATATTTACTATGGTATCTCCATTCTCCGAACTCGAAACTCAACCAAACTGAATCACAGACTCAGTTTCCAGGTTTGTGAAAACTGCACAAATCTTAGGGAGGAGACGAAGCATTCACGGGGCTGTATTCCCACATTCAAATAGAAAGACGCGATTTACAGCTCTTGTGAACTCACAAACGACCTATTTTAACAGACTCACTAGATCATCTCACTTAATAGAAATATGATTTCGTAGTGAGATTTAACCTGAACCGCCTTCTAACTATTGGTCGATTACATCATCGAACTAGATTCTCATGCGGGAATTGAGTAGCATTCTAACAAAATCGTGTGAAAATCGAACGACAGCCAATCATATGAAAGTCAAGAAGCATTCACATAAAATTATCATGACAAATCAAGCGACATTCAAATGGAATCAATCATCGTGAATAGTCAAACAGCTCAAACAGAATCAATCATTATATATTTTCATCATCGGGTATAACAAGCAGCACTCGAATAAAATCATCGTGTAAATCCAACAGCATTGAAATGAAATTATTCTTTCATTCGAGCATAAGCAGATACTAATCCATGTAACTTCCTTGATTCAAGGAACCATATGACCGACCTGTAGGAAGACGACGTATGGTTCACCTAGAATCACAGTACGACTTAGCAGAATGAATCCTCTCTTCTAGCTCGTAGTGAAGTGTGAATAGGGACGTCCAGACTTGACGCTCTGCTCCCGAATACTCAGAGTGCCCAACGAGAAACTCCAAAGAAAAAAGGCCCTTCCAATCTTTTCCCTCGAGGAAACTAGAATCTCTTCCCTAAAAGTTTCTCCAATCCTCCCCTCCTTTTCTATTATTCTCTTTTTTTTCGTTCTCCTCCCTCTGCTCTCTTCCTTTTCTTTTCGTTATGCTTTTGTCCCCATCTCTCTCTCTCTCTCTCCATTCTGTTTGGTTATCTTTTGTCCTTTTCTTCCCTCACCCTTTTCCAGCTTCTTTTTCTTTTTTTCATTTTCTGTTTTTCTTATTTTATTATTTTTCCCTTTTCTTTCTAGAAAAATTGTCATTTTTTATTTTCGTTTTATTTTTATTATTATTATTTCTTTTGATTCCCTTTATTCCTATTATTTATTTCCCGTTGTTTATTTATTTATTTACTATTTGGTCGTTTCTCATTTTGTTTTATTCAATTTTTGCTTTTATTTTTTATTTTCAATTTTCAATTTTTGGACTTTTTCTCTTTTCCTTTCTTTTTCCTTTTGCTTTTTATAAACTATTGTTTATTTACAGCTAATTTAAATAGGGTCTTGGACATAATTGGGTGTTTACAATATACATGATCAATATTCAATCAATATTGTATACAATATAGCATCCAAATCATCGAATTTCTCATATAATAAATTTTCATGCATCATTCAAGAAATCACATAATAGGCTCGTACACAAGTAAACATACTCAAAAGTCATTATGGTAAATAGACATAAACATTTACTCAATAATTCACCTTGTTCAAAATTCTTTGTTTAGACATAATCCTAAATTTTTGGCCAGCATGCTTTTTTCTCATAAAGATTATCCCAATTACCTAAATTCCTTGATTTTTATGATAAGTTCCTCATAGAAAACCTAAGTCACTCATTCCTTCTAAATTCCTCTCCACTTTTCCTTTTCTAAAGAGTTGGTTTTCTCGAAGTTTCGAGTTAAGTTTTTGAAATAGTTAACCATTAGAAACTTAACTAGTTGAATGGTCCCTTCCATTATAATAAGATTACTGTTGATCCTTTTAAGCTTTACAGTCCATAATTATGTTGTCGTAACCTAAATCACGACGGGATGACGAATCCTTAATCATGGTTTAAATTGATAAAAATATGAAGTCACCCACTAAATCTTATTTTTAAGGGTAGAATTTGAAAAAACCCTAAAAAGTTCTAGGTTCGGGAGTCCGTTATGAATAGGAAAGGCACAAGACACCTTATTCACCTATTTCGAAAAACAGTACCCAAAGTTAAATGTACAATTCTAAAATGATTTTTAAGAAAAAATTATTTGATCTCTTTCAATATGAAAATTAAATATTTGAATTATTTTTAAAAGATAAAATTTAAAGAAATAAAATATAATGTGTACAAAACATAGCCTGACAGAACTTTCGATCCTACTCCTACGTATGATGGGAAATTCAAGGCATATGTAGTTCTATCAGTTAAAAAAATATAAATGACTCCCTAAAATAAATTTAATTTTTCGACAATTATTAATAAATCAAGGTTCACGTGATTATTGAGGAAGTAAGCTTAGATGGGTCCGAATCTAGACACAATGTAAAAAATATTTTGATGGCTATTAAAAATATATTATCATTTTTCATTTATTATTTCAAGTCCACACATGCAGAAGGTTTAAGACAACAAGTGGTTGCACATAAACCCCAACGATTCCAAGAATAAGTGATCGTAGAGTATGCTACACACGCAAATTCAAGGTCTGCTGCGTGAGATCTATAAGTAAAGATGACTAATTAATAAAATGTCTAATTTAAATATTTGTTCTTATTTTTGTATAAAAATATCCTAAATCCGCATATACACGAGATTTAAGACAACACACGATTGCAAATAAATTCTTACAACTCCAAAAATAAGCAATGGTAGAGAATGTTACACATGTCAATTCGAGGCTCATTGCGTGAGATTTGTAAGTAAGAAAATGATTGATTAATAGGCTGATCCACGCATGGTATATTTTCACCAGGGACTCGATTTTTACCGATTTCGGCATCACCAGCCTAACACATAGAAAGCCAGCCATTTCCCAAGCTACTCAAACTATATGCCAATTCAAATAACACAAAGTGATTAAAAATGGAGAGGAAACAGGAATTTTACCCTCTGTGCGAGACACTGGAAGGACCCAACCTCCTTGGGAAATGCTACTATTACAACCTCATTAAAGCAAGATAAAACAGGTAGCAGAAAAACAAAACATAACAAAATAACGAGAGGAGACATCAAGAGAGAGAATAAAAATGGAGGGAATAAAGCACTGTTGCTTTCTAAGGAGATGAATGAACGTCAGCCTGCTTGACGCTGCTCCTCATGGGAATTGGATGTGTGGTCGACTACAAAAATGGTGGACTTGTAATTCTGAATCCATGGTGGAAGCATGGCCTTCTAGAACATGTGAGTACACTGATTTGTAGCTTCCATTGTGACTGAATCCAGGAGGAAATGGCCTAATTCATCACCTCTGGTGCTAAACCCCAAAGTTATGACAAATCCCCACGGGGTCTAAGGAAAGGCAATACTGATCACATAAATTCGAACTTGCATGTCTTGTTCGGTCTTTACGCAGTAGATGGACCATGCTTATAACAAGGCAGACCCAAGGTTTACCAAGAAGTAAGATACGTGCTTAGGCAAGTTAATGGATAATATGATTGTATATATAGACCCACCATAATGTACACATATAATTTTGTGATATAAATTTGAATATCATACGGACGTGGTGATAATGAGTCATTGAAACAGCCATATGATGTTTTCTCAAACTAAAACCTTTAATCACTATGGGTGTTTACATGTTAGGCATGCTTGAAGATCATGGAAATTGTTCTAACGTTCCTACGATGCTTCTTTTAAGTGTGATTTAATATGTATGCTGTACAAATGATTCCATGAGCATGATTATGATAATGAAACACCAAGCATTCACCTTAATAATACATAGGCATGAACGAGACTAACAGCAACTGGTTAGGTGAGTAAAGAATAGGCTTTACCTTTGGGTAGCTCAAATAGCAGAAGAAAACTTTAAAAGGCTTGTTGGCAATTGCCCTCGAGCTTGCTCTCCCCTTTTTGTTAGAATCCTGTTCCTCCTTTCCTCCTTCAGTCCCCAGCTAACCAAGAAGAACCTTATGTCCCTAGCTTCTCCCTTTTATAGGCCTTAGAAAAAAATTGTCCTCTTTTTTCTTTTTCTCATTTCCGTTTTTCACCCTTTCTAAAACCGCCCATGTGAATTGCAATTCGGGGATCCACACCATCTTACCTCTAACCGAAAGAATATGTGTGCTGGCTTTTCTCATTTTATGGTTAATCAATCATATATTTTCATATTTTTTTTATCTTATTTATACATTTACTTATCCAAGCTAGCTTTTTCTCCACTTTGATGATTCCTTAGAAAAATATTGTAGGCCCATTAAAAGGATTTAATGACTATTATTTGATCCAAGCCTTGGACATGATTTGGTAATAGTATATGTTTTAAGGTTTAATGATGATTTCTTAGTTTTTATCTATTAACTTAGTTTACTAACTTGATTATTAGTTTAGGTTAAATTATTTATATCATTATTTATGAAATTATTTTTATATTTAGAACATCTAATGAACTTAATTTAGAATTTGTTGAACATATTTTGAACATTTCTTTAAAATTTGGCTGCCACATGATTAATTTCAAGGTTTTGTAATTTTATTTTTTTATCCTTGAAATTTGTTTCTTAAGAGTTATGATTTAGGTAATTAAACTAGTTAATTTGATAATTTTTAAGTTACTTTTTCTTAATTAGAATATGTTAGCCAAATAGTCGTTATGTTCCCAAGATCTTTGAAAGAAAATATTTTTTACATCTCCTTATGTGTGTTTGTGAGTTTACCAATTATGGCGGGAATTATTTTCATGTCTTGATTAATTTTATACTTTTATGCTCCCTTGTTCCATCCATGACCGAATAGCTCCCTTGGCCATCAAGAGATCATTTTTACCAACCTTCCTTCCCTTGGATCTAGGACCAAGACACTTAATCATCATATTTTGTTCTTGGATCTATTAAGTTTTGTTCTTAGTCCATGGTCTTGATCATGATTATGAAGAGATGATATGCCTTCCTTACTTTCTAAGTCCATAAGTCCAATCCTTTGTCTCATAGTCATAAGGATCCAATTTTTAAAGTAAGGTTTTAAATTTTATGGCTTATCTTTAAAACCTTTTTTTGTTATGATTATTTTTGGTCCATATTTGAATTTTTATAAAGATTCAAGTTCGAGATTAGAGCTTTTCTTGGAGAAAGGAACAAGCTTGCAACTTTTAGAGAGAAAATGAAAACATGACCTCATTTTAAGTCCAAACATGTTATGATTCACAAGAAATAATCCAAGCTCTAATTATTCTCCTTTTGAGCATATTCCAATACTTAACAAAATTTTTCAAAATCTTTCTAAGATATTTAAAAATCACTCTTAAGAAATTTTATCCAATTAAATTATTATAGAAGCTCAAAGGAGCATTTTAATCCATTAAAAATCCATCTTGACTTTCAAAAATTATTTAAAAACTTAGTAATGCTTATTTTTAAATCCTTAGGAATTTTTAAATAAGAAAATACTTAAGGAAGTTGGATCTTAGAGTTTGGAGAAGAGATCCACAAAATAAGAAAGATCAAGCCAAAAATACATAACAAAAAAACTTAGAAAAATGTAAGAGCAAAGATGCCTACTTGTTGGAGCCAAAAATTGGAACTTATTGGAATTTAATAATGGAGAGTCACCCTCCTTTATAGTCCCACATGAATTTTTTAATGAAGATTGGTGGGATTTTCTTGTTTAAATTATAACTTAACCCTCAAAGGTGAAAGTTTAAGCTTGTATGAGTTTTTGGTCTTAAGGAGATTTGAAGGTAAGAGAAAGATTTATACGATTTGAGTGAGTGGTTAGAGGAGTAATTTTTGAAGCCAATGAGTCACCTTAGGACCTTATTGAATTTGGCCACTTTTGGCCAATTGGGTATTAGATTCTTAACTAAGAGTACTTTGGTTCATTCACTTTTAATTTCCCTTTTAAATTTAATTATAAAATATGATAATTATCCTTTAAGTCCAATCATGGATTGCTTAACCTAACCATAGTTAGTTTTTAACTTAACCATGATTTAATTTTCTCTCTCCACATAAATATCTTTTCTCTTTTTATACATCAAAGTATGGTGACTCATTAAGGTCATAATAACACACCAATTCAGCTAATTTTTTTGTGAAACATGATAAACTCAAATTACAAATTTATATCTGGTAGTTTTTGGCCTTTACAAGCTACCAAGTGCATTTTGGTCATTTTCAAAAAAAATTTAGAAAAGTTTCTAAACTGTATACCTAAGGTTTTCTAATCTTTATTGGGTTGTTCCCAAGTTAATTCTAAGTTATTTGCTATTTTTTTGGGAACAATTTAGCTTTTTCATAAGTTAGGGTTCTTGTGAGCGTTTTTAGCAGAGTTTTCATCTTTCATTTGTTACTAATTCTTCTCAATAATATTTTAGCCATTATAGATGAGTTTTAAGCTTCTATAATGTTTTCTAGCTTTTTATTTTTAGTTTCATGCGCATTATCTATTATTATCCCTGCGTAGTGGTATTTTTGTTATTTTATAAAAAGATCCCTATTTTTTCTAAATTTTCGTTTCTATCCCTGGTTTCCCTCTTGTTAATATATGTTCATGAGTTATGGAGTTTACCATATAAATTTTGGGTGTTACATTCACGAACTTAGAAAAGGAAAGAAGCATTCAAACTCTCACATCCAGGACTAAGATCATGTACTAAGGACAAATTTTGATAGATCCAAAGACAAAATATATTGACTAAGTGTCTCAATTCTTTATCCAAAGTTTAAATGAGAAAAGTTGATGAAAATGACCTCTTGGTGGCTAAGGAACTCATTCTACCACGGGAAAGACAAAGGATAATATAAATCTAAAATTTATCATGACATGAAATAACTCCCACCATAATTAATAAAATCACAAATATACATAAGAAGATATAAAATAAAATTTAGAAATCTTGGTGGACAAAATTGTCATTCGACCAAGCTATGTTAAATAAAGAAGGAAAGCTTAGAAACTACTAAGTTTAATTAGTTTAACTACTTAAATCATAATTCCTCAAGAAACAATGGTTAAGGAGAAGAAAACTTGACTACAAAACTTTAAGAGTAGCCACATGACCATTTGGCCAAGCCTTAAATAAATTAGACAAATTTGGTCAAAAAATTCTAGGATCAAGACATTAGGTTCTTCAAATACAAAGATGATTTCAAGTAAATGAGTGTGAATTTTAAAAATAAAGATATAAGAAATTTAACCCTAATTAGTGATCAAGTTAGTAGTTAGATTAATAGACAAAGACTAAAGAATCTTCCTCCTTAAGCCTTGGAACATAATTGTTGATCATGAATACTTAAAATGATGAATATCAAACTTGTGTGGATGAAAAAGGTTATTCTGCCAAGTGAGCTTTCTAATGAGATTAGTCTAAGAACTGAAATAAAAAACCTCAAGAAAACCAACTTCTGAGAAAAGGAAAATTGAGAGAAATCTAGAAGAAATGAGTGACTTAGGTTTCCTATGAGAAAATTATTAGGAAACATCTAGAATGAATGATGTCTAATTATCATGATAATTCATGAGCATGTTTGTCTATGTGAAAGTGTGTTATATGCTCCCTTGATTGACGCAAAGAATTGATGTGAATAATGGTTCCATGTGTTGATGAATTTTGTGAGAATTGAATGAACTAGATGCTATATATGCATATTATATTATTGTTTATTCAGTATCTATGTTATTATGAAGACTTAAAATGGAACCTAATAAATCAAGAGATCACAAAAAAGGAACCTTATGTGAAAACTTAACACTACTTTTAGTGTGCTAAGTCTGGAACTTGTGCACACTTAAAAGATCATAGGTCTTTCAATGGTGAAGTCGTTGGTCATCACTAATCCTTCTATGAGGATGTTGTAGGTCTTCCAGAAATTATGATAGTGACGACTATTAAGGAATGAACCCATATCCTAGATTAAAAGATGGAGTAATAGACTAGTGGAAGATATCGTTTGACTACATTGTTAATAATATGTCTTAAATGAAATTGTCACTGAGAAAATAACTAGAAATAAGAATAATTATGATTAAGGCATAAATAATTAGGAGCCAAATAATATCTATGATATGATGAGAAATTGATCTAAAGAATGAATAACTTATATGCCATGATAAATTTCATGAAAAGATGATTTAAGAAATTAATGAGTTGTATACTTGTATGAGATTTATTTCCTACTTTTATCAAAAATAACCCACTTCGGATGAAAGCTTCTTTAAAAAGACATAAATTGAACTTGTATACTTGTTACATTTTCATAAATAAAATAAAATGGCTGGAATAAAAATGATGTCACCGACTCTAGGGTAGATGCCTAATGGGAAATTATAATTTCTCACTTCCTATCTCCTATTTCTCATCCAAAGTTCGATCATACTCTTCACAATGGCAATGGTCTATATGGAAACAAATAATGGGGACTAGAGATTAATGCTCACAGAGTGGAATGCAGAAAGATCTATAAAGGACCACATTCTATTTTGTATAACTTCGTACTTTCTACTTTGGATGAATGTAACTTATGAAGGATATTGAAGCCTTTGTTTTCTTTAAAGGACTCGTTAGGAGCCTTTAATTTATTTTTGCATATGTATTGTATTACCTATATTACTAATAATGTAAATATTGTTGTGAAAATAAATGTATACGATGACAAGTAAATAAACGCAAGTCTTCAAAATTAATGTGAGTGAAGACATCATAACGTTTATTTTCTGCTACGTTAATTACCACGACGAGACTTGCACTTTCAATGAACATTTTAAAAAAAAAAATTATATCGTATTTTTAGTACAAGTATTTTATAAAAAAGAGTTCTATATTATGAAGTAAGAAACTAATAATGAACTTGCGATATGGCTTAAGCGTAGAACAGATATCATTATTAGGATGTTACATCATTGTTGGTTTGTTGTTTCCTGGTGATCACTTTGATGTCTTGGATGATTTTGCGACATTGTTTGGGATTAGAACCCTAGAAGTCAAAGATCCACCATTACCCCTTATCTTTCTATCTATAACCGCTTTTTCTTATTTATATATGGATAAATCCATGAAGTTGATTTCCCAAAATGTCCTTATTTGTTAATTGTTATCTAAGGTTTCATCTTGGCTTTTGCTAAGAATGAAATTGGAGGAGGTAATTGATAAAACAGAAAGAATAAAGATGGGAACGAACAAACCTTTTTGTTGACAGAGAGTCTCCAAACATGGACTTTGTCCATGGATTCTAGAACACGAAACATTCAGCATTATCGTGAAGCATATTTTCACTCTTACTATCCTCCTTCACCTTCTTCGACCTATAGGATGGGACATAGGAAACATTCAACAATCAAAGAACATGTTAGGGTTGATATCAAAATAAATTATTGAGAGATTTTGGATAAAAGAATGTTTTGATGAGTATTTATATCGGTTAAATACTTAACAAATGTATAAGATTGAAAATAGTTCGAGCCAAGTTAGACTTTGAATATTTAAGTTTGACCTGTTTAAAATTTTGAAGCCTGGGTATGAGCCTATTACCTAGCATAGGCTTTTTTCGTTGTTAAGGTCTAGCCTTTTTTAAAACCTACAAGGTCTATAAGTCTATTTAAAAGCTTACAATACAAAAAAAGTCAATAAATTAACTTAAAGCTTATATAAATAATTGATTAAAAATGTATAAAGTTTGAAACATACAAGATAAAAGGTTCACACGCTCAACTATATAATCTTAGAGTATATATATTGAACACTAACTATATACAAATATAATAACATATATAAAAAAATATAACGGCCGCATGTAGCAAGCACGCACATATCTACAAATTTAAACATAATATATATATTAAAGTAAAATATAGTGCAGTTATTTTAAAATTAAAGTAATATATATGACTTGTATAATAAACATTAAAAAATTTTACAAATATATGGTTTCTTTTATTTGAAATTAAAAATTAAAAATTTAATTTTTAACAAATTATGTAAATAAATTAATATTATATAAATATAAACTAAAATAAATATAAATATATAATATATAAAGATAAATAGGTTCTTTAATAGGTTAAATAGATTTTTTTTATAAGTTTGAATATGTTTTGTTTATCTAAAATAATTTTTTAACAAGTTTGACCTTATCTATTTATTAAACAAGTTGAACCGAATTAAATTTTAAATAAGTCGAATCAAGTTAAATTTTAAACAAGTCAAATCGTATACCTTCTGTCGATGTAAAAACTTGATCTATAAATTTTTAAAATTCCACCAATTATTTTATGTCGATCATCCAATAATTGACACATAAGTTGCTGTAAAAACATGTTTTGCACCGGTGTATGGACTAGAAAAGCATATTGATACCTTATGTATTTTATTAATAAAAAATTATAAACAAATATATTTACAGTAAAAACATCTATTTATTTATTAAATTTTATTTTAATTAATTGATTAATAAAAAAGTATAATCAATTATAAAATCACTTACATAATTAAACTAATCATAATTTTATATAAAGGTAATGATATATTTTTTTAATTGATTACTGTTTAATTTATATGCGGTAATTGATTATAAAAAATATATAATAAATTAAAAAAAATATCGTAGTTTCTTTTATATAAAATGATAATTAATTTAATTATATTTATAATTTTATAATTAATTATGCGCTTTGGTGTAATCAATTAACGGCTAATATTTTAAAGTATAAGTAAATATTTTAAAGTATAAGTAAGTATAATTAATGTAGATATATTTGAATATCAAAATCGTTTATTAATGCTCCTATGGTGATTCAACCCATGTCGATTTTGTTAGCCTTCTGCTATCCAAGTTATTTTAATCCTGGTCTTCTAGCATTAGCTTGCTTAATGATTCAAAACATTTGTACAAGAAATGAGTATAATAAAACATATGCTAATGCATGCCACCTTAAAACTTTTACCTACTTTTTTTTTTCTTAATAAATTTTCATTAGTAAGAAAAAAATATGAAAAGAATGTTGCAAATTTTATTATGATGTTATTAATTAAATATGATACCTTAGTTATCCACCTCATTATCTAACAGTTTCATCGATTGTTTCATGATTACTAACTTTAACCTCGACCAATTGAAATTGCTTCACTACAATAACTTATTATGTTATTTTATATATATATATATATATATATATATATATATATATATATATTAAAAATAATGATATTTAAAATTATCATTAAATTTTTTAAATAATCTTTTATCACATCCATTTATATTTGACTGCAGATCATTTGATCTGTTTTGTTTTTTTATTTTTATTTTTAAATTTATTAATTATTAAATTAAAGATATAGACAAATGGATAGTACTCTAAAATGTAAAAATAATTGATTACTATTTTTACTAATATAAAAAATTTACACTTTTTATTTTAGTTAAAAATACAACTAATGTAAAATGTTATAATTTTTATATTAATTCTTTAATTGATGTAAAAATTTATTAGATTCTAAATCTACACCAATTTTAAAATTAATATAAATAATAAATAATAAAGTAAAGATTACAAAAAGTAATATTTATTTAATTTATACTATAAAATTAATATAAAAAATCCATAACAATCAATATATACAAGTTTATTTTAAAATAAAAGTATATACAACAACTAATATTTATGTAATACAGTTTTTGGAAATAAAAGTGTAGGAAGTAAGAAACAAACTTTACAATAAATAGAATATATTATTAGGTAGATTAGTAATAAATAGAATACATTATTAGGTAGACTCCAATTAAAGTGGTCCATAAATTGTGCAGAGCAATAATATATTAGCTAACTTTTTTGTAAATGATTTAATTACATCATTTTCATTTTGCATAAAATATATTATAAATATGTAAATAATATTTTTCATATATGTTTAACACATACACATACAAATATTTTATTCTTCGTCATCTTAAATAATTTGCAGAGAAGTAACAAAATGCTAAACCAATCAAAATCAAATAAACCCAAAAAAAATTAATTAAAGATTAATTTGTATGTAAGTTTTCAACTCACATCATGTTTTCAAAGGAAATTATTTATTATTTATTTTTGGATCAATAGAAAATTTTTAAATTGATTTCTAACCAACATCGAGTTACCATTTTGTTAACGGAGAGAAACAGTTTGACAAAAGTGTGAAGGTTAATAATCAATTTAATCATTTCTACAAAAAAATAATTTATAAATATATCTTATAATTGTTTAATAATTTAAATTTATTTTATTAAACATATTTTTGTTTAATTTTAAATCAAACAAAAAGTAAATCATTTTACTTTTTTTTAGAAACTGCAACACCTTTTCGACTTAAATTTATCTCACTGGTTTTTAAATGACCGATGAAATAAAGACGTAGGAAATAAGAAAAGAAATATAAAAATGAGAAATTTAATAAATAAGATAAAATAGTTTGTTATTTAAACGAATAAAAAAAGGAAAAAAAATCTTTTTGATCGGAATGAGTAAGTTGTATAAATTTCCTTTTATAATAATTATTGACTATAATATTTTCTTCTTGATAAAAGTTTATCTTAAATTTTTGTATTATATAAATATTATTTATAATGAAAATATTAAAAGAAAAGAACCGTAATTCTCAAAATTACATATTTTCAAACCTCCACATTTTCTTTTTTCTTTCTCCTCACCAGCTAACAGATAAATCTTTCAAACATAGTAAAATTTATGTCATCCTCCTA
Organism: Canavalia ensiformis; assembly: GCA_026541065.1. Lineage (NCBI taxonomy): Eukaryota > Viridiplantae > Streptophyta > Magnoliopsida > Fabales > Fabaceae > Canavalia > Canavalia ensiformis. The sequence continues at coordinate 672,584 of JAMKYM010000798.1, forward strand.
TTTTCACACTCCCGTTTCCAAACATCCTCCTAAATTACAATATATTTAAAAATTATAAAATAAGATTTATAAATTATAATAAAATATGTGACAAAAAAGTAAAAGAAAAAATAACAAAAAAGTTATAAAAAATTAAAGAGTTTACTAGCATTTAGTCTTTGATTTATTTAACTTTTGCAAATTTATTTTTAACTTTTCACATCATACAAATTAATTATTTTATTTTTTAAAATCATTCTAATTAATTCTCTTACTTATTTAAAATAATATAAATTAGTTCAGAATAAAAGTAAATTTAAAAAATGATAAAAGTTGAAGATTAATGAATTTTTTTAAAATAAAAGATTAATTTATAAAATTAAATAAATTAAAAATTAAAATGCTAGTAAATTTAAAAACTAAATGTATAAAACTTAATATTGATAGAAACTAAATTATAAATTAAATTTATATTTTAAAAAGTTATAAACATAAATATTTAATTGATTAACTAAAAACGTCTTGAAAATATTATCATTCCTTTGTTTTATTTTATCTTAATAGAATTAAATTGATATAAGAAAAATAGATGATTAACTATACCTAAGGAGGAAAATGGTGGCCTATACAGTTATAGAATTTTGTGTTAATCGGAACAAAATTGAAAAAGATGCTCAATTAATTTCTTGGATGCGCATTTTGTTTCAATTAATTGTAACAAACTTGCCAAACCTATCATTCATCATTAACTACTCCATGCATTATGACAATTTGGGCGCATAATTCATCATTAATTCCATCCTATAAATACATACTTTCCAACTTTGCACTTAACAAATTCTTTCTTTGCCTCATCATCCACCCTATAAACACACATTTTCCATCTTGCACTTGACGCATTCTTCTTTGCCTCTTCATCCACTTTATAAATACACATTTTCCTTCTTACACTAAACATATCCTCATTTACCTTTTCATTAGTTTTTCTATCTAAGAAGTATGGTTGGTGAAAGAAAGACATTGCTAGTATTATGCTTTCTTATATTGGCTGCAAGCTGCATGCAACATTGTGTTCACGGGCATAGCAAAGTGCCTTGTTTTTTCATCTTTGGAGACTCTCTCTCTGATGTTGGAAACAATAACCATCTTAATACTCTTTCAAAATCAAATTATAAACCATTTGGCATCGACTTTCCAACAGGCCCAACTGGAAGATATACCGATAACCGAACTGGAGCTGACATAATCAGTAACATTATCTTTGCTTTTAATATAACAAATATATAATCTCTGTTTTTTTATGGTTTAGTTGATGTATTGGGCACAGGTACCTACGTTAAAGATTTTGAATGCAAATCTTATATCAAATTAAAAGGGTCAAATTGATGAGTTGATGATGGACTACTTTTCATTAAGTCAACATTTTTTAATTTCATTCTTAAAAAAAAATTAGTTACCAAAATTTTTATTTCTAGAAGAGCAGAAGATATATTTATGTTGAGCTCCTCTTATATTAATGGGATGATTTGTTTGAATGATACTTACTCTTTTGAAACAAAATTTCAGATTTAAATTTTATGTTTTAAAAGAAAAATTAGGCTGAGAATGTTAATTTTATGATATTGTAAATATTTTTAATTTGAATAAAATTATTTTTAATTTCCAAGTTCTGTGTTCTTCCGACCTTTTGTTTAACCCAGATTAACGCTTTCTTATTGCAGCCGAATTATTGGGATTTTCAAAATTCATCCCACCCTATGCAAACACTAAAGGCTCAAACATATTAAAAGGTGTGAACTATGCATCAGGTGGAGCTGGAATTCACGTTGAGACTGGATCCAAGTTTGTATGTATTAATTAAATCGAGTAGTTTTTATCCTTTTTTTTATTTATTCATCTTAATTTATCTTCAATTAGTTTTTGATATATTTGTAAGGATTCGTGTTTCAATGTTGATGCGAGTAACTAAGTTTGTGTTACGAAACGCAGGGTGAGCATATCAGCTTAGGACAACAAATAGCAAACCATAGAGTAATAGTTTATCAAATTGCTCACAAACTTGGAGGTCTTCATAAAGCTATACAATACCTTACTAAGTGTTTATATTATGTGAATATGGGTACCAATGATTATGAAGTTAACTACTTTCTTCCCAATTCCACCACAAGACGCTTCTATACTCCCAAGCAGTTTGCAGAAAATCTAATTTCTTATTATTCTATATATTTACAGGTATCTTACAATTTTCCAAATTTTATACATTTCATCTCACATATTGGATCAAATCGTTTTATTAGATCAAGTCTTTACTATTGTAGTTGTTGTAGTTTCTCAAATTGTTTGTATTGTGTTGTCTACTAGCTTTGATTGAATTAAGCCAAATTTTAACTTTAGTGAATTTTAACCATTAAAGGGTGGTATATGGTACTTTTAAATAATTTTTTTTTACCATTAGTCAATATAAAATGCAGTACTAATAATACACTACACTTGATCTTAGCCAAAAGGCCAAGAAAGGACAACTGATAATATGGTGTGAAATGTTTTGTACCTTAAGGATTAGTGTTTTAAATAAATTTTTAAAAGATTGTATCAAAATTAGAAAAAAAAAAGTCTACATTAGTTAAGTAGGTTATAATCAAGTTTGCCTAAAAGAAGGGTAATATTTATTTTTCTTATTTTATTTACACTCATACTACATGTCTATATGTCTCTTTTCTCTCGGTATCACATATCTATTTGAAATATTTAAGGAGGAGCTAATTTGAACAAATTTCAGGCTTAAGTTAAAATCCGGATTAGTATAGAATTTAAAAATAAAAAATATATATCCTGATTTCATTTTCACATATTAATGAGTTATGTAAATAATTCTTTTTTGACATTAAGGTGAAGAAAGATCTAATTAAATTTAATTTTATTATAGCTAAAATCCACATAAATAATTATAGTCAAACTTTTCTCCACATTTTGATCAATAATATTTACATTTATCATGATTGGATGGTTTATAATAATACAAAATGGTTTTGGGTGCAGGAACTTCGTCATCTTGGAGCAAGAAAGTATGTGTTGAATGGTTTAAGCCCTTTAGGTTGCATTCCAATTGCCATCTCTACCCATGGGAGACGTGGATGTTGTGTTGAAAAACAAAATATTGCTGCATCCATTTTTAATGACAAACTTAAATCGCTAGTGAAGCGATCCAATATCAAGTACTCTGCGGACTCCAAATTCATCTATGTAAACATTTATGCTATTTTCCAAACCTTTGGCAAGTCAAATGGTAAACATTTAATTTCCTTATACTTCATTTCACATTCTAGATTCAAATAATTGAATGACTAACTTTTGATTTGGGTGCAATGAAAAAATCATGCTCCATGCATGTATTTCAGGTTTCACGGATACAACTACTCCTTGTTGCCCATCAAATGCAAATGGATTTTGTATTCCTAATCAAACGCCATGCAAAAATAGAGACCAATACGTGTATTATGATGGAATTCATGCCTCTGATGCTGCGAACCGACTCATTGCAATCAACTCATACAATGCTTCTAACCCATCCTACACTTATCCAATGGATATCAAACACCTTATTCAATCTCGCTAAATTAGTTCAAAACACACTGTATCTTAACTAAGTTCAAATTATTATCTATATCTTGAGCAGGATATGCTAAGTTAAATACAAGAATACAAATTATAAAGCTTTCAATAAGTGTTTCTTTCTTTCTATTTTTCAAAGTATCTTCATCTGGTCAATTTAATCTCTTCTAATATGATTAGATATTGAAGGGATATCTCTTAATAATAATATTTTTTTATCATAAATATAAATTTTGGAACACAATATCAAATTTAAAGAATTCAAAATTTTCAAATGGAATTATTTTTTAAAGCCTTTTTAGTTGAATTAAGGTTAATAGGAGTGGCCGGAGAACCATTATATTATAATTAAGTTCAAATCTGAATACTAAAATAAGAAAAATAAATCTTATATTTTTATTTCATATAAATAATAATTATACGTTTGAAGGTATATTTCCTGATAATAATTCTTATAGTTAGCTTTTCAAAATAATTATTCAGTAATCTTTTTCTTCATATCAATATTCTATCATAGGTTAATAATATTTGAATTAGTAGTATTAAAGGATACAAAAAATATCGATCATCCATTTTGAGATGGTGTATTTATTTATTACCTGTTTATTTTTAGCACATTTTTTAAACTAGGTTGAACTTTCAGAATTGTTCTAATCCTAAAGTAATTATCTATACATCACATTTTTCATCTTTTAACACGAGTAAGTTGCTTGTTGAATTTTACATTTTCATTAATTTTATAACTTCATTATATATTATCATTAATTTTCATCAAACAAATTATTATCCTTATTTCAACTTTCCTTATTTTGCTCTTGTATTTTTTAATATTTTTCATCATTGATATTAAATATCTACTAAAACCTTTTGGCATTATTCAACTTTTCTTTTATATCTCCAACAAAAAGTGAATCATAAGTTGATTAATAGAATATAAGATATATTATGTTGATTAAACGAGGTTGGGCTATAGTCAACCTTTTAAATTTAATAAATTTGTTGAACTTAAAAAGTTATTCTGTAATTTCTTTTTTTTTTTACATTAATGAAAAATAATTTTTATATTAGATATTTTAAATATTTTATATTAATACTATTAGCGATATAGAAATAGATGATATATATTTACATATAATAACTTATCAATTATATCTATAATTGAGGTAAAATTGAATCGATATAAAATAATAAATTTTTTTACCTTGATTAAATTTATAATCAACTTAGAAAGTCTTTAATGTAAAATTTGTTTTAGTTACACAAAAAAAATTACAACTTACACATAATAAATTCATCTTTCAGAATCCATAACAAATATTTAATCATAAATTAAATTCAAATATTACAAATATAAAAATTATTCAAAGTTATAAATATAAATGTAATATATATACATTAAATCATCAATTAAATGTATCATTCATTGAAGTTATATTAAAAAATTTAAAAATTATATATAACGATAAAAATTATAAGTTAGTCATCTTGAACAATATTTTGTTAAATATTTTTTAATATTCTTATTTTGATCTTTAGAGAAATAATATTTTTTTTAATTTTTACAAAAGTTGCAATTAAATAAAAAATATCATATTATAAATTGATCGTACATCTATGTATCTTTTATTCAATAAAAATTTTAAGCTTACATAATTTTAAAATAAAAAATTAAAGTGAGTTAAAAAGTTTATCAGGAGAAAGTTGAAGAAATGTTTTGAAAAATTTTAACTACTTTGAAAAAATTATATTTTATTTATTAAAAATAAATTAGAAAAGAATTTTTTTTATAGTTTTTGAATAAAAAAATATTTTTTGTTTTTGGATGATCAAATAATTAAGTGAATATTTATATTACTTGATATTTAAGAAAACAATGGTTATACTATAAATCTTTATAATTCATATAATTTATGATAGCAGGAGATACTATACAAGCATGTATAAGATTTATTTTATAGATATCTTTCTAATATAAATTCATTTAAAATAAAAATATTTTAAATCTATATATGTATATATATTAAGATAAATAAATATTTTTTAAATATGATATAATAGGATATGCTATATATGTATTTGAATATTTTTTAAATATAATATAATAGGATATGTTATAGATATGTAATTGAACTTCATGGATGAAAGTTAAAAATTTTTTAAAAAATAAATTAAAATAATTTTATGTATATATATGTATTTCAAAATAATATTTATTTAAAAATATTTATTTTCAAAATAGAATCCAAAATTATTGTTACTATATTTTTTTAAATAGTATTATGAATTTATGTATGTATAGAGTTTAAAATATATAAAAATTATACTTAAATTTTTCCAATTCTTCAAATATATATAAGTGAATATGTTACATATAAATATTTGAAGTTTGTTACATAATATTTAAAATTTTTAAAATAGATCAAAAGAATTATGAATATATTTATTCTAAGTTAATAGTCTTTTTTTAAAAAAATATTTTTAAAATAGAATATAAAATAGTACTCTTAATTTACATATATAGAGTTCAAAAAACTTTCACTATTTTTTAAGCTTGATATGATAGGGAAATTATATATATGTACTTGGAATCCATTGGGAGATTTATAATTAAATAAAATATAACTTTGATTTAATTGTGAAAACAAGCAAATAAATGAGTTAAAGAAGACTAAGTCAAGAAGTAAATACAAGAGAAGAAGAAAACTACTAATATACTATCTAAGGATGGCATGCTATTATATGATGAAGAAAGAAACCCCTAAATATTTTGTTATTAAGAAGCAAATAAATGGGATACATTTGTATAAATCAAATGTTTAATTTTACATGTACATAACAAAAATTGTCAGCTATTATGTATCTTAGGGTATAATGAATTATTTAAATATTTAGAGAATTTTTTTCAATTTCCAAAGGAGTTAGCTACCGAATGGATCCTTGTTTACAATAAAATTCTATTCAAATTGGACAATAGCTGTATATATGCAGCCATAATATTTTGTTTTTAAGAATTTTATGTAAAAACTGAGTTCATAGGCTTGAATAACCCAATTCGATGATTGGCTGGAATAATTTCACAAGAATAGAACATAGTTCACCAAATTTGAAGGCCCAATTAAAAAAGAGGCGAATCAACTTCACTTAAAATCTGCACTGGGATGAATAAATTATCAGGCCCAAATAGATATCATTCCTACGGCAAATGGACTAAATCAATATAAGTTGTGTTGCCATGAACCAGGCCAAATTCATATTGTCAAGTCTCCCTGAAAACGACTAAGCCCACGTATATATCATCACAAGGGTTAACTAATCATAACTTTGTGCTGGGTCAAAGTTCTTTACGTACGAATTCTAAATTAATCAAACCTTAAATTTGTTAGATGCACTAACTAATTAAATTACTGAGGATTAGCTCGGGCTTGAGATGTGAGATTCTACATACTAATAGCCCAATAGAAAATAATGGTAAGCTATTCAGATGAACCAAGGTTCGGTGTTTAAGCCGTTGACCCTACCTTGGCCCACTATACTAAATTTGCTTCAAATTTTATTTGAGCCCTGGCCTTTCAATCGGGGATCATTGGATCATTCCAATAGTTAGATTGGTAAAACTAAAGTTTAAATTAAATTAAGATTTGGGGTCTAGATCCTTTTATTTTTTAAAGAAATGAAAATCTTCATTTAGTTTTATAAAAACTTATCATATAATCTAAAAATTCAACGTTTAGATTTGTCCACTTAATTTAGAAAAAAATCAAAAACCTAATCTCCAAATGTTACAATTAAGGAGGTGATAATATTTTTTCATACACAATGGACGTTGTTGGCTTTGCTATTTGTTGTTGGCTTTGCTTTTTGATATTGATGACGAGGATTTAGGTGTTATTGATGATGAAAATTTGGCCACTATTAACGACGAAACTTTCTGGCACATCTCCTTACATGATTGTGATTCTGCCATTGACAATGAAGATTCTGGTGCCATCAATGACAAAACTTTTGCTAGGCACAATAAGAACTAGTGATGTTCAGATACAAATAATGGTTAACGATAGATAGTGACTATTGAAAGAAGAAAATTAATTGCTTTCTTACAATATATTATTTTACAATGTATGAATATATCAAACAAGCATGCAACTATTCATGGAACTCAGTGACAGCAAAGCACTCCTTAGCATTGGAATTTCTTTGTTTATGTAATTGAAGGGAAAGGAAGTTTTGAATTTCCAAGTTCATTGCCAATTGTGCATATTATGTCCTCATTAGTCTTGGTGATGGTCATACTAGCAGCTAAAAATCAGTAATGCTAGACTGTGAAAATGTTGCCCAAATCTGAGATCATATTATTATTTTTGTGTCTATATGATGAACATTTGTTTGATACTTTTGGGTTTATGTGTATCCTTAAAAAATGTTGATACAAGGAAATGTATATCTTTTATTTTTGTTTTTATTTTTCTTAAATATATATATTTAAAGTAGGTTTTGATGGTAGATGAAGTTGATGTTTTGATGATTTAAGTACATATGTAGGTTCTTGATCTACTGGACATTTAATAATGTATTCCAAATTGTTTGTATTATTTTTAAGGGTTAAGGTTTAAGATTTTGAGGGTAATGAGTCAATAAGGCTTTGATGTTTAATATATCTGTAATCAGGCATAAACAAGTTCAATGAAATTCCACTATTATTGCATCATTTTTGTATTGAGTTGATTTTGTTTATTAATTTTAATGTCTTGAATTTTCCTATTTTGAATTGGTTATCAAATTTATGGGAAAAGGGGATTTTACACAAGATCCTGTTGTCGATGCTAAGCCTTCAAACAATTTCTATTATCTTTCTATAATGTATATTAACACCAAATAAAGCAAAGTAGCTAGTTTAAGACTATCTCAAACATGTTTATCCTCTTGCTTGATGATAGATAGTTATTCATTGAAATCCAAGTTAAAATAAATGAATCTCTTATTGAATTAACTCATGATTCTATTTGCAGGTTCTTGCTAACTTGAGGTTATTATGTGATGATATGTGATATTGGGACATGGAGAGGATTGTAGAGCCAAAGGTACTTCCTCGAACATTGGTTATCCTGGTTGAGGTATTGAATGCACACATGGCTACATAGGATTGGACTATCACATTATTAAATTGGAAAGTGGTACAAAGTAATTTTGATATATTGTAATAATAGTGCTTGAAAACAGTCATGCGGTGACTAATTCTCATAATGACTAAAGCCTATGAAGAATGTTGTGCTAGTGAATAAAATGACCATCTCAAACAAGCAAGAAGGAATACCTAAAGTCATGACAAAATTGTCATGGGAGACTCTAGTACATTTGGAACAATGCAAAATTGATTTGAATAAGACAAAATGTAATAGTGAATTGTGTAGTTGTAATGAAAAACCTTATGATGTGATTGATGTTGTAATGAAGTCCAAAAAGTATAGTTGGTTTAAGTTGTAAGAAAATTTCAAATTTTATTGAGATGAGTTGTAAATTAAGACTGCATTGGATGTTGTTTTAATGAAATTTCGAATTATACAAATTTACAATCTCTTGTGATTATATTGTTAAACAGAAAATGAAATTGTTTAATTTTAAACAAAATAATGCAAAAATAATTGGAATGACAACTTTATACACACTAAATAAAATAAGTCCATTATAACTAAAAGACATTGTGACAAAAATTTATACATAAAAAAGGAGTTTTTTTTATGCCACCACAAATACATATACATATTTCTTTAAAAAAAAACATAGTATCCAAAAAATGAGCCCATGATACCAAAAGTAGTTATACAACCCCAGTACATTCTAATTTTCAACTTGACTTGATTATGTTATTTGATGTGTAGTCACTGTTGACCCTTACTATTAACTTGACTTCCACTCCTACATTTTCTTCCATTTAAAATTAGACGATCTGAAGATAAAGAAAATGCATCATGATCCAATGGTAGTTGCATATCATGATGAAATTTAGATAAAATTTTACAAAATAAATAGGAAAATTATCTATTTTACATGATTATATGATTTTCTCATCATTAACAATTGAGTAAAATTTTGACTTGTATAAAAAATATGTATATCATCACTTGTTGGTGCAAAGGATTCCTATAGAATTGACATTATATATATGAGATGATAGCACAAATTGTAAAGTATTAACAAATAAATATTCAATGCAAATAACAAAAAAAAAGTAACTTACCAAAGCATGTTGAGACTTTTTTTAATAATAGCTTTTTCTTTTTATTCAATTTCTCAATCCAAGATTTAGGCTGTTTTTTACCCTTTTATGGGAAATCTTGCTTCTTAATTCCTTTTGCACCAATAAAATCAATTGCATTCTTATTGTTCTCAATTGTTTCTCCATTCATAGACTTTTTAAATGATATGGATACTTGATAGTTTCTAATTGATTCTCCATCTACAAACTTTTTAGTCAACATATCATCAATTAATTTTTTGGATTCCTCATAGACTTTGGATAAAAAGGTGTAAGTCTCATGAGATTTAGTTGCTTTGTTTGTTAATTGAACCATTCGAGGACATAATTCATTATATCGCTTCATGAAATAAGCTTTTATATCTAGCTCAACATGTCCTTTTCAATCTTGGTTACTTCCTAATCTTGCATCTCTTGTCCACCGTTTTAGTATATATTGAGGAGGGATTAGCTTGATATTCATCATGTCCAAAACTTTCAAAGCATGACTACATAAAATGTTACGTGTCTCAAATTTACATTAATCATAAGCAATCTTTTGGTCTGTAACATTTCCCATTACTATTCTCTCCTTGGTCATCTCTCAAGGACTTTGGAAAACAATTTGATTGAATTTAAATTTAAAAAAATGGAGGATTTGTAATTTACTTTGGATAAAATAAAAATGAAACTTAATGAATTTATAATATTAAAAACCAATTAACTCGTTGGTTCAATTCATAAGCAAGATTATCATAGGTTCAAAAAAATATTTTTTTTTTAAAAACAATTTTTTAATTCTTATTTGATTTGAATTCAATCAAGCAAGCGTCAATTAAATTTGTGATTTCCTACTAGAATAACACCTAGAATTTGAATTAATTCATGTTCAGATAATTAAGCATCACCGAAATATAGGATTTCTTCTCTGGTTGGCCGAATGACCTTTTTAGTTGTTTACTCTTTGTGATCATTAAGTTGAATGTATTATGCACAACTTACTTAATTCAAGTTTAAGTGTTATAAATTTTATATTTTTTGATTAATAACTACTAATTAAATTTAAACAATCAATGAACCTACCTACTGACCTCCTTGCTCATAAATTTTAAAGTTTCTTACTCATGTATTATTTAAATATCATTAAACATCCAAAGTAGCCTACTTTTCCTATTTACTTCATGGATGGCCAAATCTACAGCCTTGAGTCCTACGGAATTATGATTCAATTTTTCTTTCCTTAAAATGTGATTTACATTAGTTGGGACTTAGGCTATTAATTCACACCAACCTTTAGAAACTTTTAGGGATTTTTCTCCTTGTTTAGTGAGTTTGGATGAATGCTCACCTTCCTTCCTTTACTCCATAATTAATTTCTAATCATCACCTTAAGCATATCTAGGTTCCTTTCTTAGTTCTAGCAAGGTTTTAACTTCTTTTCACCAAATTTAACCAATATGGCCGAATGATTAAACAAAAGTTTTCAAGTATCCTCCAAATTTATAATTCCTTTCTTATACTTAGATAGGCTCATCTTTTCATCTTAATTAAAATTTTAAACTTAAGTTTCCTTAGTTATGGTGTAGGTGGTCGAATCCACTAAGTGACTAAAACAAAGGTTCTTTTTTCAATTTATTGCCACTTGACTTTGGTTTCATGAAGTTTAGCACTTGGCACATCATATGTTGTTAGATCTATCATGATTTATCCTTACTCCATAGCTTTGGTTATGGTCATGGAAGGTTTTAAGTGACTTGTTCAACTTTTGGTCCAAAATTTCACCTTTACTTTTACTAGTTTTTAAGTTTAATTTCAAGGTAAGTTTATAGTTTTTATGACATAAATTTTTAGTCTTTTAAGATATTTAACATATGAGCCCAGATCTGGACATTTATCAAAGTTCAACTTCAAGATTAAAGCTTTTAGAACAAGATATAAATAAGCTTACAACTTTAAACACAAAGAACTAAAAGAAAGCATTTTTTTTTTCAAAACAAAGAAGTGTTGATCTACTAGATATACTCCAAGATCTATCTATCCCTTAATTTGAGCACTTCAAAAAATTTCTCACAAACTCTCAAATTTTCCCCAAAGCATCAAAAATCAATTTCAAAAAATTTTAACCGATTAATTTGTTCCAAAGGTTACTAGAAGTACTTTAATCCATCAAAAATTTTCTTCAACTTCTAAAAATCACTAAAAAGTTTGTGATGCTCATATTTAATCATCAAGGAATATTTTGAGCTCCAGCCAATTCGAACAAAAGGAATCCATAGATCTTAGACAGAGATCCACCAAAAAGAGAAGAAAGTCAAGTCATAAATGCATGATTAAAAACTTAGAAAAATATATATGGTAAAGATCCTAATTGTTGAATACTTTTATAATAGTTTTGGTGGGTCTTAAGACTGATTTTCCTTCTCCTTGATGATCCACACAAGATCTCTTAGTGAATGTGGTGAGGTGTTATGGTTTTGTTTTGATTTAACTTAAACCTCAAATATGAAAGTTTAAGCATAGCATGAATTTTTGGATTTTGAGAGTAGTTTGAGTTTAGAGAGATTTTAGAGAATTTTTCTAAGTGTTTAGTAGGTGTAATATGAAGCAAATAAGCCCTCCAAGGCCTAAGATACCATTTGACCACTTAAGGGTAATTTGGGAATTAATTTTCCATTTAAGGGTATTTTGGTACATTTGCATATAATTTCTATTTTCTAAAATAAATGTAAATGTAAGGAATATCCTTTTAGGATTAGTTTAATACTAATTATTTTGAATTTTTCACTAATCAAGATTAACTTATTCTAAGCATGGTTATTTTTAATTAATCTTGATTAATTAAAAATAACCATGATTAATTTTATCTCTCCTATTTAATATTTTTGTCTTATATGACATTAATGAAGTGATGAGTCATATGGTGAATCACCACCTTATTTTTCACATATTTATTTTTGTGCTTAAGAGGTGGGGTCCACATCCTAACTTTTGCTTTACATTTTCTTATCGACTGACCTTTTAGAGGCATTTTGGTAATTTTTTAAAGAATTTCCTGGAAGGTTCCCCAATTGTTCCTTCGATATTTCTAACACTTATTGGTTCACTCTTAAATCATTTTTATATCATTTTTTATTTTTTTGAGAACAGTTTAATCCTTATAAAAGACAAAATTTTAAGGATGTTTCGAGCAATTTTAGAGTTTTCTAATGATTTTTTTCGTCCTTTCTTTATTTTTATTCTTTCTTTTGAGTTTCTAACCATCATTAATGGATTATGATCCCTTTTAGACTATCTTTTAACTTTTGTTTTATATTTCTTGCACATTTACTTGTGTTATCCTACTATAAGAACATTTTTATCATTTGCTAAAAATTCTTTAATTTCTCTGTCTTTGTTCTTGTTTCTACTCTATTTTTTACTAGAGGATATGTGTAGTCTAGGAAATACACGATAAGAAATTGTGAGTATTACAAAAGGCACGAAATGCGAATAATATGTTATGAGTCATATGCTTAACATTATCTTTGATGACATTGTGGATTCATGAGCATAAGTAATTCCAATTTTTATATTTTAGTAAGATTATATACATGTTTCTCTTCAATTGTTATAATGATATTAATTTTTAAATCCAACTTGCTTATCTGAAGAGGAGATTGATGATATTTGAAGGTGATGGGCTAAATATTTTATAAAGGTGGCAAATATATAACTTAGATACTTAGACATTAATTTTTTTTTATATTTTTGAACTATAATTCTAAAATTTGACTACCTCAAAATATATATATATTTATATATACAAAATATTTTTATATAGATTTTGATTATTAGATTGTAACAAATACAAAGCTTATTTTTAAAAAGAAAATCTACTTTTTACATTAGTTATAACATCAACTAAGATAGAAAATATAATTTTTTACATCGATTTTAAGCATAACTTTTAAGTACAATCAATATAAAAAGTTTATTTTTATATAGAATCTATTTCTATACTACCTAAATAATCAATATAAAAAATCTATTTTAACTGATGTAAAAAAAAATTCTACCAATAACTAGTGAGAAGTGGAAGTGTCATGACTCAAAGTAAGTTAAAGATATTGTGTTTTTGTTCAAGTGTTTATTTAACTGTTCAATGAGACTTGGCATTGACTAAATGTCATGATATGGTTGAATGGTTCAAGATAAGAAGCCTTATTTGGATAAGTCTGCTGAACTCGAGGCAGAATAAGCGAAGGCTATGGAAAGCTATAAAGCTGCTGTGAATGAAGTATGATCTGTTTGGCTCTTAAGTGTATTTTATATAATGCCAATTGCTTATTCTTCTCCCCTCTAAAGCTGTTGCTTTTTGTGCAGGATCAAGATGCAGAGGAGATAACTAATGAGGAGTGATAGAGCATTTTGGCACTTCTTAAACCTGTTAACGAAATGGATAGGCCATTTAGGTGTTAGATTAGGGTTGTAAATTTTTGTACTTGTTTTAATTGGAGTTTTAATTCGGGTGCAACATATTTTTGTACTGTTCTCTTTAAATATTCATGAATGATAGTTACATTGTATTCTACAAAATGTTTGTTGCCTATTAGCTTCTATTCGTGCTTGAATATGTTCAAGGGTACTAATAATCTGGTGTGTGGCTCTAATGATTCATTGAGTTTGATGTGTTGTGTTCAGTAGGAGTTTCTTCATTGGCTTGCTTCATGTTTTTTTGGATAGGGTAGAATTCCTTGAGGGTACTGCGAATATTATCCAGTGCAGCTTCCCAATGCTATAATATGTCTAAGCTGTATAGACCATTTTGAACTAAAATCTAAAGTACGTAGTAAAATGAGTTACTTTTGTTGCTTTTAACAATTTCAATAATATTTATTTTGGAACTATATTTTTTAAATTAGATTTCAAATAGCCATCCGTTGTTGCAGTCATCATTGTATTTGATGCAATTCCACTTTTTTTAATCTATTGCCTTGATGGCATTGTGTGCTTGCTTTTCATGAGAAATCCTGTAAAAAAAATAAAATATAAAGTTGATATGATAATGACTTACTCTTTTTTATTTACTATTCTATGAATATTAAAGGTTGCATACTCAGAAGGTAATAATTTACTAAGTTATTAGAAATCGAGATTAAAAATTAAAATAATTTTATATGAGAATTTTGAATTTAAAATTTATCATTTTTATATTGTAAAAAATAATAATTTACTTTTTTATTTATATTTGAACTAATATTCTAAATTAATACACGGGTAAGGGAACTTTGCCTATAAATCCTTGGTATGTTGGTGGTCCTATCATCAAGGGATTTGGTTGTGGCTCTAAGGTTCTCGGGATCTCCATAGGTCTGTTTATTTTAACAGTACTATATTATCTTAAACAACTTTTTTTCATCCATTAGTATACTAATTGTAATTTATACACTATTTCCTCCAGCTAATTTATGAACAAAGGGCTTATGCAGCAATTCACTAAAAAAAGCTTAATTGCTCCCAGGACATAATTTAGAAATAATGGTATAAAATTGAAATAATTAATTGACAAGTGTTATATAAAGAAAAATTCAATTGTTAAAGTGATTAATTTTTGTGTACCAGCTACTGGTCCTTCTTGTATATGTTCATTGTCAAGTTTATATTTTATTTATTAGTTACCATCACTACATAAATCATCAAATATTAAGAATTCAAATTAAAAAAAAATGCAACCTGAATAGATCAAGAAAATAGAGAAGGATGAAATTACACAAAAAATATTATAAATATAAAATTCATATTATTTAATATACTATAATATATAATAAAAAAATTTAATGTAAAAAAATATGAAATCTAAACTTATGAACTTATATAAATTATTTTAATTTTTTGTTATTAGACCAGTTTTAATTAAAAATAATGAATATGTATTAAAATATAAATATTATTAAACTTTTATATTTTATTATAACAAATAATTATTTTTAATAAAAATTTATTATTTTTTTATATTCAGAATCGACACAGACTCATATAATGCTGTCCGGCAAGAATCTATTATTGTGGACGCTACAGTATGTGCACAACATTTTTTTATTAAATTTTATTTTAATCATTAGAATATCAAGAAAATTTATTTATCTTTGAAAACCAGTAGCTTTGATTCTTATTAATATATTAATAATATTTAATTTATTATTGATGAAATGTTTATTTTTAAGTTTATTCTATGTGATCATGCAAATTTAAAATATATTACTTTATATTTACATAACTTAAAATTGAATTTTATAGTAAAATATTTTACAAAATGAATATAACAACGAAATATATACTGATGCTATTTTTTTATTTGGTATTTAGGATTATTTTATAAAAAATTTAAAAATTAATTAATATGTTTATTTGTGTTAAAACAGTTATATAATTGTATGTTATATCATTAATTTTTCTTATCAATTTACTTCTTTTATCAATTAATGTTTTTATAAAATTAAGAGTATAATGGAAGAGTAAATAATAGCTATTGTTTTAAAATTTGTAAACTGACAATTAAAAATAATAATTTTTTTTAAATGATGAAAAATACGAACAACAGAAGGAATACCATTTTTAGGATAGGAGATGGTATAAAAATATTGAAAATAAAATAAATCATAAAATATATTTTACAGCATTTTTTATATCAAGTGTTGTTTAATATATACATTTTTACGGTGTTTATGTTTGCAAACATTTTAAATGTAATATGTTATTCTATCACAGTGCTTTATTTTTAAAGTTCTGTAAAATATATACTTTTTATAGCATTTTTAATAGGAAGTGCTTTAAAAAAGTATGTTTTACAGTATTTTTAAAATTGTTTTAATATGTTAATATACTTATTACTAAATCTAAATATACAACATTTCAAATTGTTGTAAAATAATTAAAGAATATTTTAAAATATTTATTTGGTATTTGACTATTTAGTGATGGTTAATGTGTTGCTATTGAATATGAAATGTAGAAATGGTAACTCTTTACAATGTTCAAGATTCTGATTAGTTGATTTTCCCTTTTTTTGTTTTTTTTTTATGAAGGCTAACTTAATCACTTGTCTATACTTGTAATATAGTGAAAATCATTGAACTGACTATTTTAAAGTAATATTACCAGTTCCTTCATTCGCGCTTTACATCTTAACGAACAGAGTGGAAAACACATAATTTGTTCCTATAGAATAACAATACAACGTTCAATAAATGTTGTTTTTCATACAAATTTGAAATGTAACACAAGTCTTTTGGGTGTGATTCTTGCAAGTACATTCTACATACAAAAATTAAAGTAATTAGATTCTATTCTAGTGCTTGAAAATAATTTGTATATATATAAAGATTTGTTAAACTAATTATTTAAAATAAAATTATTAAGATTAATCTAGTGGTGAGAAATTGAAAATTAAAACAGTACTATATGAGAGTCTTTTATTTAAACCTTATCACTTTTTATATTATATTAAAAATTAATTATTTAAATTTTATGTGAGAGATGCCATCTAATGAAATTCTATCATTATAGAAAATATTAACTTAAATTTTTTTTTCTCAAACTCCTAAATATAAAGGAAAAAATTAATTAAACTTTGATACATTATAAATAGATTGTTTAAGAAAATGGAAAAATAACTTTGATCTATTTTAATTCTGATAGGATTATTAGTAGCGATAGCATTAATTGACTTAAGTTTCACTTTTTGTTGTAAATAAAGAAAAAATTAAGCATGATCCAATATCAAATGATACAAATATTAAAGAATGTAAAAAAAATTTCAAAAAAAATGAAAATAATAATTTCATTGCTGAAAACCAATAATATATATATATATAATATAATATGAAGTAAAAAAAAATTAATATGAATGTCAAATCTAATAAACAAGCACCTTACGCCTTTTGAAAGGGGAAATATATTCACCCTATAATATTATATTACTTTATACCTAAAACAATTCTTGAAGTTCAACCCTACATAAAAAGTATGCTACAAAATAAAAAAAAAGTGATAAATACATATGAACTTGTCATCTCAAAATGGATAATTGATATTTTTGTGTCATCTACTAATTTAATATATTAATAACCTATGATATATAGAATATTAAAACACCAAGACAAAAAAAGAGAAGAATGTGAAAAAATAATAATTTTGAAATGCCAATAAATTTATTAAAAAGGCTGACTATAAGATATGGCGGAGCCTCGTCAAGGAAGGTAAAGTAGAGAACAATTATTATGATTTTATTTTTTTTCGGAAAGAAGAGGATCCCCTTTAAAACATATAATTATAAATTATACAAATAAAATAGTAAATATAAATTTTTTTGTTTTATTTTTAATAATTTTGGTATTCAGATTTGAACTTAATTGTGATATGCTGGTCCTCCTTCTTAGCACACTCCTACTAACTTGATTAAATTTTCGCCATATATATGTTTAATCAAATTAATTTAATTTAACTAAAAGGGCTTTCAAAAAATTTCAATTTGAAAATTTCGAGTCCCTTACATTTAACTTTTGTTCTAGAGTTTATATTTATGATAAAACAAAATCATTAAAAAATGTTTCTTTATCATCTCACCATAATAGAAGAGATTAAGCTCACCGCATAAAGATATTCTGAAAAATAAGAAAAAAAGAAACTGGCTAAAAACTTTTTAATATGTATTGTTGTATTTAACTTATTAATTTAGCATATTCTGCTCTATAGATAATAAGTTGAACTTATTTAAGGATACATAATATGTTTTGAACTAATTTAGCAAAATTGAATAAGGTGTTTGATGTTCATGGGGTAAGTGTAGGATGGATTAGAAGCATTGTATGAGTTCATTGCAATGACTTGGTTCGCAGCATCAGAGGCATGAATTCCATCATAATACACATATTGGTTTCTATTTTGGCATGGTGTTTGATTAGGAATACAAAATCCATTTGCATTTGATAGACAACAAGGAGTAGTTGTATCCGTGAAACCTGAAATACATATATGGAGCATGATTATTTTGCACCCAAATCAAAAGTTAGACATTGAATTGTTTGAATCTAGAATGTTAAATAAAGTATAAGAAAATTAAATATTTACCTTGTGATTTTTTAAAGCTTTGGAAAATAGCATAAATGTTTACATAGATGAATTTGGAATCGGCAGAGTACTTGATATTGGATCGTTTCACAAGCGATTTAAGCTTGTTATTAAAAATGGATGCAGCAATATTTTGGTTTTCAACACAACCTCCACGCTTCCCATGAGTAGAGATGGCAATTGGAATGCAACCTAAAGGGCTTAAACCATTCAACACATACTTTCTTGCTCCAATATGACGAAGTTCCTGTTTCAAAATCATTTTATATTATTATAAACCATCTAATCATAATAAATGTAAATAATATTGATCAAATGTGGAGAAAAGTTTGATTATAATTGTTTGTGTGGATTATAATAAAATTAAATTTAATTAGATTTTTCTTCACTTTCATTTTAAAAGATCATTATTTATATAATTTATTAATATGTGAAAATGAAATCAGGATGCATATTTTCAATTTTTAAATTCGTCTTTAGATATTTTAACTAAACCTAAAATTTAGTCTAATTAGCTCCTCTTTAGATATTTTAAATAGATATTCCTACTTTGGCCAGGCCTGCTTGTTTTGGATTTAAACTTTAATTTTTATAGCATATCCCAATATACACATTATTCACATGAAACATTTGTTGCTGTTGTTGTTTTCTTCTGAAGATATTAATTATTTAATTTAATGATTTCTGTAATAAACAAATTAAAGTTAGCAACATTTTTGTTATTTTTTAATGATTTTTTGTTTAGTCACAAGGGTAAATATAGATTAGGTTAGACCTGCTCGGGCTAATTACAAGTTTTTTATTTTTTATTTTTAACATTTAAAATAAAATTTATTTGAGTTAATTTTTAACATATTTTTAAAATAATTTAAAATTAATTGTTAAAATAAAAAAAGATTATTTTATAGTGGAAGGATAACATAAAGTGAGTTGACTATTTTCTTAAAAATCTTTTATTAATTAAAAGCTAAAATTGAACTTAAAACTAAAATCCAATTTTTTTTTTAAAATTTCAAGAAAAAACTAGAAAATACCCCGAACAGAATTTTAAAATTTTCCACAAATTAGTTGAGTCTATCTTATAATTTATTATTTTTATTTCACTTTTACATTAAAAATAAAAAATATCATAAGACATGTAATACATAGAGAAGAGAAACACAGAGACATGTAATATGGGTGTAAATAAAATAATAAGAATAAATATTTATTCTCTTAAGCAAACTTGATTATAACCTATTTAACTAATATAGACTTTTTTCTACTTTTAATACAATCTCTTAAAAATTTATTCAGAAGACTGGATCCTTAAGGTACAAGACATTGCACACCATATTATCAATTGTGCATTATAGATTGGCTAATACTAAAAAATTATTTAAAAATTGTAATACCATCGTTTAATGGTTCAAATTTACTAAAGTTAAAATTTGGTTTAATTCAATTCAAGCTAGCAGGTAACATAATACAAGCAATTTGATCAACTACAATAGTAAAGACTTGATCTAACAAAATGACTAGATCCAATATATGAGACGAAATGCATAAAATGCTGAAAATTGTAAGATACCTGTAAATATATAGAATAATAAGAAATTAGATTTTCTGCAAACTGCTTGGGAGTATAGAAGCGTCTTGTGGTGGAATTGGGAAGAAAGTAGTTAACTTCATAATCATTGGTACCCATATTCACATAATATAAACACTTAGTAAGGTATTGTATAGCTTTATGAAGACCTCCAAGTTTGTGAGCAATTTGATAAACTATTACTCTATGGTTTGCTATTTGTTGTCCTAAGCTGATATGCTCACCCTGCGTTTCGTAACACAAACTTAGTTACTCGCATCAACATTGAAACACGAATCCTTACAAATATATCAAAAACTAATTGAAGATAAATTAAGATGAATAAATAAAAAAAAGGATAAAAACTACTCGATTTAATTAATACATACAAACTTGGATCCAGTCTCAACGTGAATTCCAGCTCCACCTGATGCATAGTTCACACCTTTTAATATGTTTGAGCCTTTAGTGTTTGCATAGGGTGGGATGAATTTTGAAAATCCCAATAATTCGGCTGCAATAAGAAAGCGTTAATCTGGGTTAAACAAAAGGTCGGAAGAACACAGAACTTGGAAATTAAAAATAATTTTATTCAAATTAAAAATATTTACAATATCATAAAATTAACATTCTCAGCCTAATTTTTCTTTTAAAACATAAAATTTAAATCTGAAATTTTGTTTCAAAAAAAGTAAGTATCATTCAAACAAATCATCCCATTAATATAAGAGGAGCTCAACATAAATATATCTTCTGCTCTTCTAGAAATAAAAATTTTGGTAACTAATTTTTTTTAAGAATGAAATTAAAAAATGTTGACTTAATGAAAAGTAGTCCATCATCAACTCATCAATTTGACCCTTTTAATTTGATATAAGATTTGCATTCAAAATCTTTAACGTAGGTACCTGTGCCCAATACATCAACTAAACCATAAAAAAACAGAGATTATATATTTGTTATATTAAAAGCAAAGATAATGTTACTGATTATGTCAGCTCCAGTTCGGTTATCGGTATATCTTCCAGTTGGGCCTGTTGGAAAGTCGATGCCAAATGGTTTATAATTTGATTTTGAAAGAGTATTAAGATGGTTATTGTTTCCAACATCAGAGAGAGAGTCTCCAAAGATGAAAAAACAAGGCACTTTGCTATGCCCGTGAACACAATGTTGCATGCAGCTTGCAGCCAATATAAGAAAGCATAATACTAGCAATGTCTTTCTTTCACCAACCATACTTCTTAGATAGAAAAACTAATGAAAAGGTAAATGAGGATATGTTTAGTGTAAGAAGGAAAATGTGTATTTATAAAGTGGATGAAGAGGCAAAGAAGAATGTGTCAAGTGCAAGATGGAAAATGTGTGTTTATAGGGTGGATGATGAGGCAAAGAAAGAATTTGTTAAGTGCAAGTTGGAAAGTATGTATTTATAGGATGGAATTAATGATTAATTATGCGCCCAAATTGTCATAATGCATGGACCAGTTAATGATGAATGATAGGTTTGGCAAGTTTGTTACAATTAATTGAAACAAAATGCGCGTCCAAGAAATTAATGGAGCATCTTTTTCAATTTTGTACCGATTAACACAAAATTCTATAACTGTATAGGCCACCATTTTCCTCCTTACATATAGTTAATCTCATCTTGTGTAGAATTGATTAAATTGATTATCAAGCTTGGACAACTTTGTCAATGTTTTTCTCTCCGTTAATAAATGGTAACACGATGTTGATAACAAATCAATTTAAAAAAAAATTCTATAGATCCAAAAAAAAATAAATAAGTAATTTCCTTAAAAATATGAGTGTGTTGAAAACTTGCATACATATTAAGCTTTCATTATTAATTTTTTATATTTTAATTTATTTAATTTTAATTAATTTAGTATTTTATTAGTTATCTATAAATTATCTAAGAAGAATAAAATATTTGTATGTGTAAACATATTGTAGACTTTGTTTCTTATTTAATTTTTATTTTTAAAAATTGTTACATAATTATCAATCATTGTATATATTTTAATTATTTTGAAACCAATTTGTATATATTTATTAGCATTATATATATTATAGTTAGATAAAAAAGTTTTAAAATAATATTTATTTAATTTGTTCCTTAGTAAAAAAAATTTATATCCGTTATTATTGATGTTTTATATTAATTCTAAAATTGGTGTATATTTAGAATCTAGAAATTTTTACCTTAATTGAAAAATTAATGTAAAAAATAATTTTTTTTTATTCTGATTGTTGATGTAGAGGTCACTCAATAGGTTTTCTTACCATTTATTGGATCTATGAGATCTATCACCAAGTGTTGAAGCTTTATTTTCCATGATTCGTATACCTATGGAGGCTCCTTCTACACATGTTCTTGTTCAATTTTTTATATTGTAACTAAATTTAGATCTTTACTTATATTAGATTTAGGGTACTTTACATATATAGAACTTAGACATCATTTTTAATTGTATTTTTCCTGGGTTAGCATGTGGATTCCATCCATTCTTTGGACTTGCAAAGCCCAAAAGGAAGCATCCATAAGGGTGAGATTTTGCTTAGCATGGTTAAGCCATAATGCCTATATAAAGATTTTCCGTTTGTAAATTTACACTTTAGAAATTATTATACACTTTTCTCAACATTTTGATACTTTGTGAAAATATTTTCTCTCCTTTAAATCTTTTTCTCTTAACCATAAATCCTTGAGTTATTTCCTAAATCCTCCTCATCATTGGAGATAAAAGCTAATGTGATAGAGAAGAAACTTAATCTCATTTTCATGAGTAAATTTAGTGCTTATCTCCATAGATCCATTTCTACTCATCTTCCATTTTTTTTCATTAATTCTATGGTTTTTTTTTTTTTACTATTCTGCACTTTATCTTTGGTGAATTTTTGTTACCTTCTCTCCATATATCCAAATTGATATTCATCAAAGCATACATATCAAGTGGTATCATAGCTTCATTAGATTAAAGATATCATTCTATACCTAAACTTTTCTAAATTTGATCAAAACTACTATTATTATTATTCTGTGTCTATTCTTCTTCTTCTCTTATACTACTACTATTTTATACTTATTTTATGGGACTTTGGTTGTGTCTATATTGGATAATTGTTGGATCATATTGATTTAAGTTGCATCTTGTTATTTAGATCAATCCAATCAATGAAAAGTAAACAAATCTACTCAAGTTTAACAATTTATGCATTCAAATGTGTTTTTCATTTGGTGCCAAAATTTAAAATTTGGAAAAATTTAAAAAATATTTATAAAAAATATCTCAAATCATAATTAAACCATTGGGTTATGTTCTTAAGACATATATCTTGCATTTTGGATCAAATTATTTGGTGGAAACTGATTGAATCTCAATATATTACACTTGAATTTTTGAATTCCAAGTTTCTCTCCAAATTTTTTTCTTGATAAAAAAATTGTCATCTAAATTAATCTAAGTTAAATTTAGTGATTATGGAAGAGGAAAGATGAATCCTAACATCATTATACACAATTTAATCAGTTTAGTTTTTTTTAAAATTCACTAAGAATTGCATGTATTCTTCCTAGTTCATGCATTGTCTTCATTTCTTTAAGTTGATCCGATATAAGTTTTAATTATAGTATGTTTTTGTTGCTTAAATATGAGTTGGAAATCTCTTTAAGAGGCAAAAATCAAAATCCAAAAGAAAATTCTTCAAATAAATTGGTCAAAGTTTCATGTCCATTAATGCATGCAAAATGTGAGTAATAATTTTCCTTTATGTACTACCCACAATGATCATGCAATAGTAATAATCTTTTCCTATGTACTACCATCAATGATCATGCAAGGTAAATAGTTAAGAGAAGCATAAAACACACTCAGATTTGTTAAGTTAACGACCAATTAGAAACCTAGGATTTCAATTGATCCTTCAAAATCTTAGACTTGGTTACCTTATAATTCCGCTAATTACGAAATGATATGATCCTCTATTCCCCACAAGAGTAGCTAATTCTTTTTAATTGACTAAGTATGATAAAGTAACACAATTTTTGGTTAAATAACCATGCAATCATTCATAATGAAAACATATAATCATTCATAAAGAAAAATAGGGTTCAAATAGCTACATCACAAGGTTCATCAAAACTCCATGATTTGGGAGTTAGTTAGACATAGCAATAGAAAATAAATGACAACAAGCTAATCCAACAAAATTATTCATAGTGCCAACTAGACTGGTAAAAGACTTTGTAATTTGTAGTGTGAAAGGGGTTCTTTTTGCCAAGATCCTATGAGAGGATGTCGTAAGAAGCAATAAACTAGGAACAAGGGAGATGGAAATGGGTAAAGAAAAGAAAGAGGTATGTTAGAGGACCTCTTGAAGTGTCAAGATATGTTTTCCATCTGCAGCGAACCTCCCATTTTTTAGGCATGGATTAGGACTACCACTGCTATGAACTGGATTGACATAAAAGTTACCTCTTAAGCCGTCATAGCTGCTTTGAATCACCTGTAATGTTGTCAAGGTTAACTGGGATCCTTTCTTGCATCATTAATACTGACTTGGATCATTTCAAGAGCCTTCCAAAATTGGCACAACTATGCTCAGGTTTAAACAACCATGTTGAAAAATTGAAAACGTTGCAAGGTAGTGCTCCTCATCCGACATGATTGTGCTTAGGTCTACATAGCCATGTCCAAAAACTTGGTCTGCTATAAGGGCGTGCTCAGGTAGCACAACTATGTTGGCTTTCTCCAAATGGGCATTTTTTTTCCTTCTATCACTCCTTCATCTTTCTATGCCTTTTTTGCCAAAAATTGACTTAGTTTCTGATTCTTTACTTACATGACCATTCCTACAAAAATAAGGAAGATCAAGTGAAATTACAATTGAATAACCATTAATTGCACAGTAATTATAGTCAATTTCTCACATATAAATCAATAGAATGATGCTTTATCACACATCAAACTTATATATTGTTTTCCCCCAAGACATAATCCAAGGAATAAGAATGTAGCTAGTATAGAATTTAGAAACCTCACATATCCACATGCAACAAACAAGTACAATTAAAATCATAGGAATGATTAATAATAATCTAATTAGGATCTTTTAGTTTCTTGAAATTAAATCTCATGCATATAAGAGATTGTTTTGTTCATTGTCTCTCATATATATGAGGGTATAGATCATTATTGCTCTACCCCTCATGATTATACACTACTATAAACTTGCCCATAAATATCAATCTCCACTAAAAGTTAAATTACATACAAGAATAAAAAAAACATTATCAAGTTTGAAATGTGACAAAGGAAATTTATACAGTTAGGTAAGATATAAGAAGAAAATTAAAAACAAATGGTTCTTTTATTTATATCATTAATAGCCTTAAACCCTTATATTATTAATTCATTTGCTTAGGGTTCATAATTTTTAACTTTTAAATTTCTCAATCTTTCTTTTTCTTTTTCTTCATTCTTTATCTTTTTTTCTTTTCTTTTCTTTTCTTTTTCCCTTTTTAATTACTTTTTCATCCCAAGCACTTACTTTACTTTAGTTATAATCTAAAATGTACCTGAAATTATAACAATTATGTGAGGGGTACCAAAGAAAGTAACTTTAATCTTTCAAAATTAAAATGGAGCACTAAATGATATTCTAGGTTTGTGTTCTTTCAACAAAACCTAATTTTTCTTTATCATTGTCTTATTATGTAATCAACTTGTGCAAGCTTTAATAAGATTATAAGGCAAGTTATAGAATATACAACCTAGAGAGGAAACACTCAACAAAGAGAGAAAAATGTTGGGTGCAACCTCAATTAGGCTAATTTTTTTTACTAAGGTTATTCTAGTGTAAAACAAGATGACAAGAAACATGAATAATTATCAATTATTTTTAATTCAAAATTCAATGTCTTTATTAAGTTTAATTAATGTCTATCACACAATGTTAGAGGTTTCTATAACTTACCAACAGTCCAGAGAAGATGGAATTATTACAAGGTACAAGAAGTTTATAGAACAATCGAGGACGAGTATTCTTCTTCAAACTTAATCTTTTACCATTCTTTTAATTTCTTTTAAAAAAATTATTTCTTACGATAGAAAGCATTATATAAAGAGGAGGGATAAATGATTTTCAAAAAGATAATTATAAATTTAAGTCATTACATATATGCATATAATACAAGTATAGTGGGGAAAAAAGTAGGACTTTCCTAAGTGGTGGTTGAGGAAGGAGAGAATCTTCCTCCTCAAACTTAGAGGTCAGCAGTGCAGTGCTAACATTTGGAAAAGAAGTTTTTATGTTTTACATTATCTTATTGATCCTGAACACACATGTTAAGGTCAGAGAACCATTTATAAAATAAGACCAAATGATAATGGTTCATAGAAAGTTTGAATTTTGTATAAAAAGAAATAAGAAAAATACCTCAAGATAAAAATATCTAGCAACCTAATAAAAGAAAATAAATTATAATCCTAATGAGAGTAAAATGAAACAAAATATGAATAGTGTAAACACCTAATTACGTTAGAGGTCCCCCCTCAGTTTCAAAATTAATTAGTAAAATATTTAAATAAATTAATAAAAGGAAAATATTAAAAATAATAGTTAGAAACAGTTAAAAAATGAAAGAAAATAGAAAAAGAGTATAGAATCAGAAAGAAAAAATTTGGAATAAAAAACATAATAATAGATAAACAAGTAGAAAAAAATAAAAAAATTGAAATAAATACAAGAAAATAGAAAAATTCAAAGAATACAAAAAGTAATCAGAAAAACTAATTTAACAAAAAAATAAAAAGAAAAACTGAAAATCTAAAAATAATAAAGATAATAAAGAATAATAATATAAAAAGAAGAAACTAAAAATAAAATAGATTTTTGGAAAAATAAAAGAAAAGAAAAGAATTTAAATTTGGAAATAAAAATCTGAAATTCAAACAAAAATAAGAATTTGAAAATAAAAAATAAAAATAAAATTATAAAATATTAAAAACAGTTTAATGAAAAAATATAAAACCTGGAAAAAGAAGAAATAAAATTAAATAAAACAGAAAAAAATAAAATAACAGGTAAATTAATATAAACAGAATTATAAACAGCAAAAAAAAAAAAACAAGATTTAAAACAAGAAAAGACGAAAAGAGAAAGAAAACGAAAAAAAGGAGAAGAACAGAATAATAGAATGAGGGGATAAAAGAAAGGCAAGGACCCCCTCTGGGGGCTCTGCTGGATACCTAGGGGTCATTTTTTGGGAGGGGTGGACTTTATCATCTCATCTTAAGGGAGTGGAAGTTTTTTTTCTCTTTGGAAAATTTTCCTGGGTACCGACTCCGCCTCCCGATTCTTCATAGCCTAGTCTTGGATCACAGGGGACAAGCTCAGAGAGCGGAAATTTTTGGAGGAATCGGGATTTTTCTCACTGGAAGAGCTTAGAAGAATAGAGTCTTAGGAACCCTCCAATTGGAAGAAGCGTCAAGAACTCATGGAATGGATCTGCACTGATTGGGTCCAGTAGCGGAGGAAGAAGGTCCTCACGTGGCTCAGGATTCACATATCCAGGTTAGCATTCAAGTTGGCTTTCTTTCTAGTGTATGTAATCACGTTATTATCATCATGGCCATAATCTCTATTCAGTTAGGGTGATTAATGCATGAATACAGTAGTTGTGAAACTTGAATTGCAAATTTCAACTTCCACGAATGCATGTCTCTGTGAATCATTATTAGGAGTTTGAAGCGGGAATTTGGATGTCTATTATATTCTGTAAATAATGCCTAGAACTTACTCATGATATCGCTCTCGAGCTTTGGTTGAATTGTACACAAATTCACCCAATTGTTGCAAGAATTGTTCGGCACTTCGTCTTTGAAATCGGACTCAATGTAAAAATCTATAGGATGCACATGATCTAAACCCTGGACAGGTCCCAGCATTCATCCTGTATAAAGTCATTATAAAATATAGGCTGTTGATCAGATTCTATATGGATTCTAACCATACTACGGGATCTGCGAGATATGCTAAAAAAAAATCTTATCTACCATAGAGAGTCAGCATTTCCTTTACATTTGGTGGAAGAATTTGTCTTCGATTGATATACTAGCAGTTAACTGGTGGTACCCTAGGTGAGAATATATGATCGGAGAAGAGGTCTCGATCATATGTACGTGATGTTGTGGATCCAGTATTGGCAGTTGTGAGGATTGCTCTATGTCTTGTTCCTAGGGGTCTTTTAATCCTGTTTGATACATGGGCTGCACCTCCTGAATCCCCCTTAAAAAGCACCCAAAAGTTTTTGGTTAAAGAGGAGATTTGACGTGAGCAAGTGGAGAAATAGAGTGAGCGACAAGACGTGCAAGCTTACGAGCTTTTGAGATCACGTCACAACCAGCATATACAGGAGTGGCTATTCACATCCGTAAACCAGAAGTTTTCTCCTTTGTATGAACAATCCCAAAGATTGACGATCCGGACCGGGGGGTGGCGTTCTATGAATATGCGGATCCATATGCTGCGTGTGGCCTTAGGAGGTGTTCTATATGATTCTGGGAATGCCAGGAATAAGGTCAATGTGAGGCTATGGCAAGGACGAACACTCTGCATCGATCCACATGCCTAGCATAGTCATTATCTTCAAATGTCGCCTACAACCATTCTCTCGGTTAGTTGGCGATGGCCTTCGCATGCCACACATCAAGGGCCATTCGATCAATATCTACATCCATTCGGGGAAGTCTCCAGCTGGGACCATGACGGGAACTCAACGTATCAATTTCGTTTGGCATGAATTATCTCTTAACGCTCCAGATAATTACGGGGCAGGGCTGCTGGTCTGGACTCTTGAAGATCCTTGCTCCGAACATGCAGGGGAAGAAGCCAAATCTGGATATGAAGTGCCCTTCCATCTTAAGGTTTTTCACGTGAAACAAGAGAAATGCATGCATGCATGATCCTTTTGCCTCAAGCTGCTGAGTCCGAGCAAACGCCCTTCCACAGTTTCGTTCATGACCTGAGGGACAGATTTGGATGTTCTCCCAAAGGTGTTCACGTGGGTTAGAAAGATCCCATGCAGTGGACGTATGGATCTAGGGAAGCATCAACTAAAGGGTGCTTTAAATATATTCAAGGGGGTGTTGAAACTCAATCAACAGTTCGGTCTAGTGGCAAGCTCGTTGTCTAGGATATCCATTTGCTTGGTTCGATCCCTGTAGGTTGCATCTTCTTTAAAATCTCCCTTAAGCCAATTTGGGATGTTTGGGCCGGGTGTTACAGCCCAATGTTTAGCATGCACATGGGGCTACTTCTTTGTTTGATGTGTGTATCGATGTGCATCAAGAGGCCTCACTATTAAGTCACTTGTTACCAATATAAGTACCAAGTCGAAGGGTTGGCATAGTGGTTAAGCACGCACACTGCATGCCATTCGCGCCAGGTTCGATTCCTCCATACAACTATTTTGTTTTAATTCCTCCCTTCCT
The DNA here is from genome assembly GCA_026541065.1 of Canavalia ensiformis. Taxonomy (NCBI): domain Eukaryota; kingdom Viridiplantae; phylum Streptophyta; class Magnoliopsida; order Fabales; family Fabaceae; genus Canavalia; species Canavalia ensiformis. The sequence goes on from JAMKYM010000798.1 coordinate 702,579, forward strand.
ATCACGCACGAGCCACGTGTCCAAAGCCACCAAGCCATCTTGCTTCCAATTGAGCCACGAGCCGTCATTGAGCCGACAAGCCTCCAAATGTCACAGCGAGCCATTTAGCTGCCTCCAAATGTCACAGCGAGCCATTTAGCTACCCCCAAGCCGATGAGCCACTGAAGCATCCAAGCCATGCAGATCTGCCACCTGAGCCATCTAGCCACCACACTTCCAGTAATTGCCATCTGGCCCCCCACACTTCCAGTAATTGCAATAAAACCCCCACACTTCCAGTAATTGCAATAAACCCCCAAACTTCCCAAAAATTTAAATTAAATCCTTTCCCTCAAATAAAGTTTTTTTTCTTCAAAATTCAAATTAACTCGTTTCCTCGAGATTCAAATCAAAATTCTTTTCTTTAAAATCCAAACTAAATTCCTTTTTTTTAGTTCTTTTCTTAAAATAAAATAAAATCAAACACAAATTAACTCTTTTTCTCAAATTTCCAAAATCAACTTCAAATGCCTTTCCTCAAATTTATCAAGTCTGAGTCAAGCTCGATCAAGTCAAGTTTCATTTCCCAAAACTCAAAATCAAATTCGCTTCAAAACAAATTCCTTTTTCAAATCAAGTCATTTCTCTTTTTATTTTTATTATATTCAGATTCTTTGGGATCTTTGGTCTCACGCAACAGGCTCTAAATGGGGAACTGGTGGTTCACCTGTTGTTCAATGTTTAGTAGTTCGTATAGGCTCTCGTGCTGTCGTAGCCGCCTCGGACCTTGTGCATGAGTGGACTAAAGGTCCTTTCAAAAATAAAATTCTTTTTCAAATGTTTTGGGAACTTTGGTCTCACGCAACGGACTCTAAACGGGGAACTGGCGATTCACCTGCGGTTCGACGTTTATTAGTCCGTATAGGTCCCCGTGCTGCCTTAGCCGCCTCGGACCCTGTGCATGAGTGGACCAAAGGTCCTTTCTAAACAAGAAACTTCTTTTCAAAATATCACATTCCTTCCAAACGCCCTTTCGAAGGTCAAGCCTTCAAATCAAACCAAAACTACGTAAGCCTTGAGTTTTCCATTGCACCGGGGAATACGTAGGAGCAGGATCAAGTCCTGTCAGGCTAACCTCCATCAAGTTATTTATTTCCATGCTAATTAAGGGATCAAACTATTTTCAAAAATTACACACTCAGTTTAAGGGTACCATTCTTCAGAACGGGCAAGTGGGGTGCCTAACACCTTCCCCACTCGTAATCGACTCCCGAACCTAAATCTCTTTCTCGAGTCAGGGTTTTTTTCAAGTATTTTCCCTTAAATAAAAATTTGGTGGCGACTCCACATTACCAAACAAAATCTATTTTTAACTTTTAGCGAGTTCGTCGTCTCGTCGGAATTACGGTTGCGACTAATAGGGATCAGTCATTGAAGCGATAATGGCCCATCTCCCCTTACAGCAGCTGAATAAGCATGGTGAATTAGTTGTCCATCCAAGTAAAGGTCATATTTTGTGATCCTACCAGTGCCTGGTGTGCGGAAGCTTTTACATCTAGGCAATCGTGGATACCACCCATTCCCAATTGTAACTGATCAAGGTAGTTAGAGAAGGACTGGGTCTATGGATGCTCATCTCCTGTGTCATCATCCATCTCCTCCTACCTTGCCTATAACTCTTATTGCTGCTATTGTTGTGAAGGTGACTGCGGTTGTGGTTGTTTCTTCTACTGAGGTGAAAAAATGTAAGTGTCATGGGGATGAAATCACCTTCATATGCAACCATGTAGCGATCCCAAGTAGCATAATTGGCTTCTCAAGTGTTGTTGTGAGGTGGAGGACTCTATGATAGTGGCAAACAACAGTAACATATGAACCAATGCCTGTGTAACCCCTTTATGTCTTATCTGCTGCCACTTATCAATCCCCCAGTAGGACAAAATAAAGGATTGTTTGGGATTGATCCCCCTACCTTTGATGGTGGCCTATAGAAGGATTTTAAATGGATCTTCTAAACAACTCTAATGCTATCATTCTTCCAAAGACCCTAAGAGAGAACTATCAATGTAGGATACAGAGCATTAGGACTAGGTTGGAAATTGACTTTGGGGACATGAGGATCGTAATTGTAAGATCCCGTAATCTCAAACAAGAACGACCCTTGAATGAACTCATCTGGTAGGTTTGTGAGGGCCTCCAGGTGCTTAGGAGTGAAAATTCCCTCACTCTCTCGAATCTTAGTGCGATGTTAAAATCGACAAGGGTGTCTTGGAACCGATGAACTCTGAGTTGATAATGTATAATGTGTGTCGATTCTCATCTTTTGGGGGTAGCAGATGAAGGAAACTAGAAACTCAAGAATCGACTCCCTGTATTCGGGCTCTTGTATGAAGGTGGCCATGTCACCCTATCCTTTATAACTAGAAGTTGTAAAGATTCCCGCTCCAAGTCAGAAGTTTGGATGAAAGAGAAGCTCAGCAGCTTTTCCAACCATGATTACATACCAATGATCCCCTGGGTTGGGATGTGGTAGGCCAATCCTTGTGAGGGTTTCAAACTATGTAGCTAGACGACTCATTTTTCTGAGTGCGAGAAGGAATACTTTTGCAAAAACAAAATCTTTAAAATTAGTTAAGGTAATATTGGCATGGTCGTGCACAATCAAACATAGTTGTGCTTCCATAAGAACATGTAAGCCTCTATGATACGGGACAATCATTCTAAATTTATCATACTCATTATTGCATGCAAAACGTTAGTATAAAACTCTTGCCAAGTTATATTCACGGGTAAGTATACTTTTTGGTATAGAAAAAGGGTATTTTAGGCCCTTAATATCGATCCCATAGAGACTAGTTTAGAAATTTATATATGAAATCTAAATTTTTAATTTTGAGCTCACCAAAAGATTTGTTGTTTGTGAAAGCAAATTATTGTTAAAACTAATAAGAGAAAGAAAAAAAATACAAATAATATTTCTATATATGGAAAATAAAGAAACGGTGTATTTTATGGAGAGTTTATAGGGCTTTGGTTCCCCTTGTGACTATACTTGTTTTTGCTCCTGGTTTTCCTTTTTTATAATTACTAACCACCTACACTCATTCTACTTCTCCTCCTTGATCCGACAATAGCAATAATATCCCTTCTACCGATTACCCTCCTTGATTTGATGATATGGCTAAGTAAAAAGGGTATGAAGTTTAAGAGGGCGTTAACTACGTGTTAGGAAATTAACTGGTTAGAAACCTAGATTCTCCATTGATCCTCTAAGACCTTTAGGTTTAGTTATTCTATAGTTCCATCAATCAAACATGCTACGATCGCCTCCACCCAATCAACTTACAGATTAACAAAATTGGTCAGTTCCTATTAATGGATTAAGCATAATAGAATAACACAAGTGAAATAAAGATATCATTTTAGAATAGGGGAAATAGGGTTCAAGCAATACAAATCACAAATTTTTCCAAAGCCCCATAAGGAGAAATTAGTTATTCATAAAGAAAACAAATAGCCCATAAATATCCATAACAAAGAGTATATGAAATAAATTCAAAACCAATATTTCCTACAAAATTGACAATTGCTCTGAGTTTGCACCATATAAGGATTACTCCTACCAATATTCTACAAGAGGATGTTGGATGAAGAATCGGTAATGGAGAGGCTAGCAATGAAAATGAGGGAAAGGTAAGGTTATACTCAGAAAGGGGAATGTTGTTCTCCTGTGGAGAGGAATGCTTTAAGGTATAACTTTGGAAGTTGGATGGTGGTGTATTGAGAAGTGTGACAAAGCCTTCCTTTTATAGCTGCAGAATTAGGATTTTTTAGCATCATGGATTGGGCCTACCCCAACGTCCCTATAATCGTTGTAATTTTTCTAGGTCTTCACAGCATTGTAAGACTGACTAGGGAACCTCTGTGTCATTAAAGCTGACTGAGATGTCCTCCTGCATCACTAGGGCTGACATGGCACTGTTTACTGGGTGCGTTCAATATTTGCATGACCATATTAAGTTGGCACGACTGTGTTGTGTCACATTGGCACAACCATATTGAAGCACGTTGGCACGATTGAGCAGCCTTATGCTGGCATGGTCGTGCTCAGGTCTGCAGGACCGTACTGGACTCTTAAGGGGAATTTTTGTCCTTTTTACACTCTTGCTATTTTAAGTCCCTCTTACCCTTTTTTTGGCCCAAAATTTTTCTATTTTCAAATTCTTTGGTCACTTGACAATTTTGCAAAAATAAGGATTAGTAGGTGTAATTACAAGTAAAATTATATTCAATCTTGCAGTAATTATGCCTAAAACCTACGGATAAAGTGATAGAATGACAATTTATCACATCCTTAAACTTAAAAATTAATTGTCCTTGAGCAATAACTCAAGAAATAAGAATGTAGCAAGTATAGAATCAGAAAATCTCAAGTCACCATTCAATGAATAATATTACTATTTTACCAAAATAGGATAATTGATGATAATCCAATTAGAGTCTTTCAGACCCCTCTGACATCAAGTTCTACAACTAGAGTTGATCATTTTACTCATTATCTCTCCTATATGTAGGGTAGTTTCTTTTCTATTTATCCTTATGATTATATGCTACCATAGACTTGCCTATAAATCTCAAGTCTCCACTAGAAGTTAATGCATGCATAAGAATCGAATGGTCTTTTGTCATGGTTGAAACATGGCTAAGGGAAAAATTGTATAAGTAAGATAAAAAAAAAAAAGGGAAGGGAAACCAAAGGGCTTTTTATTATTTTTGAATCAACCCTTAGACTTTTAAGCTTATTTACTTGGGCTTTTCTTGGATACATTTTTCTCTTTCCCAAACTATTTTCTTTTCCTTTCCCTTCTTTTTTCTCTTTTTTCCTTTTTAATCACACTTTTGATCTCCCAAGTGTTTAATTTATGTTTGTTTTTTATGTAGAGATCTCGACGATAGAGAAAGGCTAACTACACACCTACTTGGTCTATTGGACCATCACCAGAATAAGAGCCAAGTAGGTACAAGAAGATGTGGAGACCTTATTGGGCCTTTAAGAGGAGCACCCTCATGCCCAATCCATTCCTTCCTTGGCCTTACACATTTTAGAATAAGTTTTAGGATTCTTTATGTATTTTATAAGTAGAAGGTTCAAGACATGTATAGAATGGGTCCATTTCTTTGTTGATCGTTTTGGGCTTACTTTGACCAATTTATAGGTTTCCTTGGAACATAAGGAGGTACTCATTTTAGGCTTAAGAAAGAGGCTCAATCTGGATTCTCAAAGCTACCCCATGTTAGGCACCACATTTAGTCTATATAAAGGCATCACTTGTGTAATTTTCAACATGAAGTTCATTTTGAATGAAATTGTGACTTTTCACTTAGATTTTTGAAATGAATTCTCTCTCTATCCTTCCTATAGAACTAAACTTGGGGTTGAGGAACCTCCTCATCAGTGGCTGCTTATGATGGCGCAAAAGAAACTCATCCTCCACAAGAGGTGATGCTTCTAAGTCAAGACCTAATTCGGATCCAAATCATCTTCCATTCTCCATCAAATTGCAACCTCTATTGATCCAAAAAATATTCTTTTTCTTTTAGGCTCAAGAAGGGGCACTGGGAGATATTCAAAGTCCTTGTTCATACAATAAAACCTATCTTGGCTTCATCTTTTTCCCGCTTACATAATTACTTATAAAAGTATTAACGAGGTTGTAAAACAAGTTCGAGCGTGTATAATTCACAACGAAATCACTCAACAAAGAGAGAAAGATTGGGTATAATCTCATTTAGACTCAATCCTTCCATTAAGATTACTCTAGTGTAAAATAAAATGACACTGATCATAACCAATTATCGATTATTTATGACAATTATTCCCAATTCTGTTTAAGGTTAAATTAATATTCATCACATGCAACCAAAAGTTTTTTGAATCCAAAACCAACCAACAATCCAAAAATAAAGGTTATTTCAAGGTATAATAATTTTCAGAAAAATTTGTAGAAAGATATCCCTCCTCAAACTTAAACAAATGCTACCTTTTTATGTTTGGAACAAATTATTTACTAAGGTGGATTTTTCAAAAACGGGAGGAGAGACATGTAATAAACTTTTTGATAAAACACATTTTAGGAGGAAGAGAGTCTCTCTCATTAAACTTAAGCATTTCAAATATAATATAGAGAACGAGAAATATAAGTAGGACTTCCCTGATGAGGAGCAAGAGGGTCTCCCTCCTCAAAATTAGAGGTCCACTATGTCTCTATGATATTTTCCTTGTTGATTATCAACATATAACACCCTAAAAATGAATACCGCTTTTACGCTTAAGTCATACTTTCGGTTTCATTCTCATACTGTTATCTCATGATGCAGAATCCTTAGAAAATAATTTATTAAGAAAAATACAGTAATTTTTTTAAAAATTGTTTGTATAAAGAGTAAACTGTCACTTTAGTCCCTAAAATTGTTATCGAGTTTCATATTAGTCCCTTACTTAAAGAAATTAATCCGTTCGTCCCTCACTTTTCAAACCGTGATTCACGTTAGTCCCTAGGGTCAGTTCCCGTTAACGGCACGCTGACATGTGACGTTAAATGACGTTAAACGCCAACGTGGACATCAAAATAAATGTTAAACGATGTCGTATCATTGTAACTCAAATAAAAAAAGGATTTCATGTTTTGTTGACTGTTATTGTCTCTTCTTCTCTCTTCCTCCCGTTCTTGTCTCTTCTTCTCTCTTCCTCCCAAGTTACAGTCAGGACTATAATGACTCATCTTCTCACCGATGAGAATCACGCCATTGTTTCACCTTAGACCTGAGTACTTATTGACATCTTATCTTTCATTGATAAGGATCAGCTTCAAGGCAATGTAGAAAAATTAAGGGTTCTCTTAATGACCCTTACTCAGGTGCGCAACAACATTATCAATTAATCCCTTTGTTTATCCTTACAACAGACACAAAGATTATTGATTAGAGGAGCACTACAAGGGTTGCATTTCAACTTAGCTTCTGCACTACAAAGATTAATAATAATAGGACGAACCTCAGCCTTCTCACTTGGCTTCTGCTACAGAAGGAAAATCACTGTCTTTGGAGAATCTTAATTTGAAAATGGTATTTAAGGAGAATGACCACCCTTAGTACAAATGAAGTTCCAGATACCACGTTAAATAAGTTAACAGCGTCACTCTAAGATTCTCGTTTATAGACACACATGGAGATAACCAAACATGCCCATGTGGGATGCCATAATATATCGCAAGCCATTTACCATATGGGATTCCCTTCACCCATTCTGCTTCATCCTTATCACTTCTATCGTTATTCTTGGTGTATTACGTTCTCACATTATATGACTACGTTAACGATGCATGCATGGTGTTTAGGATACATTATATCTAGAAAAAATGTGTCGTTTTTCTCTGCAATTTAAATCCTACACACACATCGATGGCATACACAAACATTTTAATTAAACAAATCTACGGAAGTTAACTTTAGGCAAAGCTTCCTCTTCATTTTTTTTATTGGAAGCTGCACCATACCATAAGAACAAAAGTCATGATACATGGTCGGAAAAATGAGATAGAGTTTTACGGGAATTCAATACAAGTGTGGGATGTAATTGTATATATATATATATATATATATATATATATATATATATATATATATATATATATATACACACACACACACACAAACCCTATACCATGCCTATATAAGTTAATATGAAACAATTACTTGTAGTTTCTTTTCCTTTTTTTGTGGGGCGTGGTTAATGACAAAAATGTGGCTAAGTCAATTGGCTATTGCAGACCCAATCTTTTTACTAATAAGGGTGAACCGAAAAAGTCTCCATCGTTTGCTAATAGATTTCCTGACCAATTGTACGATGCCAACGTGAATCAGCTCCGATATTATGGATGCCCACATAGTAATTTCCTCTAATTTGATTAAAAACTAAGAAATTATAGAAAGGGGATATGAATTCCATAGACTATATAAATATAGTGTTATAATTTTGATTATAGTTTCACTAGAAATAAGTACTATTCTTTCCTTAATAAACACTCAAAAGTGGAAGTTCTTGTACTGGATATTGAAGCACAAGCCATGTTTGAACTATACAAAATGTTAGATTTTGAAATTTCATAATTGATGGGCATGGGGAAAGAGGTGTTTCAATTCATGTTTTTAGGAAAAAAAAATCATTCCATCAATTATTTAGAATACACAAGTCATACTGTTAGTCCTTCACATTTATCATTTAGACAAACTTATTCATCAAGAGGTTCATCTACTCCTTTACTATCATCATCGAGTGTGTGCCTGGACTTAGGTTTGTCTACTCCGCATTTGAATCTAGTTGCGTACAAATGAACAATCTGAAGCAAGGGGCAGTGCAGAGACGTTAATGCTAAGCTTTATAATGACAGAGCATTTTCGGTGCCCGAATTCGCTCGAGATAATGACCCATCCTATGATTCTACCCATACACCAAACCTATAACCGAGTCTCCATTCAGAAGGAAATGGTTCAAAGCATGGAACAAGATATCTCCAAAAACAAGGGAGAAACTCGCTAACACAACGTTATTCTCAAACCCGACACTTAAAAAGCCTATTCAATAGTTATGTAACGATAAAGGAATTTCAATGGCCAAATCGAGTAATTTGAATCGAACCATAACCAAAACCATCGAGCTAGGAAGCCCTGTCGCTGCACACACCATGCAGTTTACGTTGTGGTTTATTTCACGGAGGCTCATGTTTGGAATAGAGAAACAGAAAAACAAAGCCGCATATGAAATTTTGGCAGAACGGAGGGTGCTCGTGATGTGTTACAAGCTGAAGCTTTGACTTTGGTCATTGGGATTTTACAATCTCATACTTCACGCAGCAAAGGAATACTATGTCTCAATGGTGGCAATAGTTTTTATGATAGGGCTTCTCTACGTCTACCTTACCATGCTTGATTTAGATTACAGCTTCCTCAAGGTCTCTCACATCCTTCAAGACCTTCATTTTTTTAAGTTACAGCCTTTTCTTTTTATTTTTTTTAGCAACAGAAGATAAAATGTGAGTTGTAACATTTTTTTATTATCCCTAGGTGTTAATTTGTCATTTAATGTCCACCTGAATGGCCACATTGGCATTTAACGTCATTTAACGTTACACATCAATAAGCCGTCAACAGAAATTGACAGCAGGGACTAATGTGAATCACGATTTGAAAAGTAAGGGACGAACGGGTTAATTTCTTTAAGTCAGGGACTAATATGAAACTCGATAACAATCTTACGGACTAAAGTGACAGTTTACTCTTGTATAAAATACAAGCCTCGTCGTAGCAGTAAATAAATAAATAAACATTTTCTCCCATATAAAATTAAAATGCCGCTTAGGTTGCTTTTACAGTTTCTTTGTTCTTTTTATTACGTAGGATCAAGTAGTAGTACAACTATCACATGTCATAACATTCCTTCAACGTCTAATTATAGATGTAATATTTACATATACATAATGGAGCTAAGGCATTAGAGCCTTTACAAATTTATTTACGTATCTATCCTCATAGCAAATTTCCTAATACTATCTAACCTCATACAGTTAACCAACTATTTATAGATTATACATCAACGATTATGATACTAATTCTTTCTTCTTCAATAGGTCTTAGAATGCTTCAAGTCTAGGGCTCTCTGTCTTCACAAACTACCTCCAGATCATCTGGGAAGAAAATAGCAGGAGTAGGAGTGAGAAACTAAGTTTCTTAGTAGGATTTTACCCTAAGTTTAGTCAATGATTCCACTTTCATCCCAGCCACTTCGATTTTATTATAAAACATGTCTGCATACATGATCACTTTTAATTTTTACAAATTCTTTAGCTGAAGTGGATTTCTTTTACTTCAATTTCATATAATATGCAATTCACACATACTTGAATTGTTCTATACATATAAACTTGCTTAGACATCAACTTCATGCATCCTTTAGTTTGCTTTCTCATCATAACTTAAATATTATCTTACTCTTATTCATTTCGTGCCTTAATCCTAATCATACTTATTCTCTAACCATCCCCACGATGACGGTTTCTTTCATGGTGCAACATTAAAAATCTAGTAAAATAATATCTTTCACTTATTTACTACTCCACTTGTCGCCACAGAAAGACTTATTTCCTTTTGATTATCATTTAAAGACCTATTTCCTTCCATTCGCCATAGAAGGACTCACCTCTGGTCATCATAGAAACATCTGTTACCTTCTAATTATCATAAAAGGGTTCACTACCCTCTATTAGCCATAGAAGGATTGACTGTCTTCTAGTCGTCATACAAGGATCCACTACCTTCTGGTCGCCATAAAAAGATTTATTGCCTTCTAATTATCATAAAAGGGCCTACTGCCCTTTAGTTGCCATAGAAGGAACTATTTCCTTCTAATTATCGTAAGTTCTAGACTTATCATACTAGGAGTAGTATCAAGTTTTCACATAAGGCTCCTCCTTAGTGATCTCTTGATTTATTATGTTCCATTTCATGCTTTCTCCTTTGTCTTACAGGGGTATACTCAACGTTCATTAAAAATGCTATGTACATACAACATTTAACTCATTCATTTACTATCTAATCATGGAACCATTAATACATACACAATTCACCATATCATTCAGGAGACTGCACAATTCATTACATCACTCGAAAGAGCATATAACACATTTACACATATAAAGACATGCTCAAGCAAATTCCTGCCAATATGACATGCATATATAGATCTCAACTTCTATCTCATCATCAATCATAAATACTTCTCATACATCACATCACTCTTTTCTTACTTAGGAGCATTCAACATCTCAACATACATAAACAGTGTGCATTCATGATAGTAATACAAGTTAACTGGTAAATCACATAACACCATTATATGCCATAAGTACATGTCCAACTTATTTTTCAATTCAGCCTTTGATGTTGAATAAGTCAAGGGAATTAATTCTATCAACCTTCTAAGTTTCTTCTCATCCTTTCCTTTTCTCAAAATCACATTAGTTTCATGAGATTTTTTACATCTTAAAATTTTGCTTTAGGTGGCCGAATAGCACGTTTTAAGTTTTTATTCTTTGTGCTCTTCATTTGTTCAAGTCTTATACAAGTCCTAATTATATTAAGTTCAAATATTAAGAATTTACAAATTTTTAACTTCTTTAGGATATTTTGATTGAACATGGCCAAATGGTAACTTGTATCTTTGTCTACTTTCTTTTGAACTTTCAATTCTTCCTTTAACATTATAAGGCTTCTTAAGTTATATAAACTAAGATTTTAAACTCTTTTCCTCTTAACTAACCTAGAGTAGCTGAATGTGAACTCTAGGTTCTTAAGACCTTCTAGTTCATTTTCTCTTGTCTTATGAGTTGGTTTATGTCATTTAGAGACTAACTCATTAATTGCTATTTAACTTATAAACTTTTAGAATTTTTTATTATTTTGGTATGTCATGGCCGAATGACTAAATTACTTTCAAACTTCATATTTTAAGTTCTAATCATCCTTCTTAAACAAGCCTAGATTTAGTCTTGAAGTATGTTAACTTTTGGCTTCCTTTTTACTACTTTAATGATTAGGTCTAAATAAATCTTTAACCTTTGTAATTCCTTTTAGTTTTTTAAACCAAAAGATGTCTAGTTAAGGTAATTAGGAATTAATTCTTCTCCTAGGTCAATTTACTCTAAAGTGACCAAATGATCGATTTTCTTAAGTCCTGTCTTCCTTTCACTTTTAATACATGATACTTACATGTTTAGGATCATTAATTAGACCTAGTTAATAATTAAAACTCTTTCTTAGTTAAGTAAAGTCATAGTGGCCGATGATACTCCTTAAACTTAGGGTTCTACAATTTCCTTCTTAACCCTAAATTTATTTACCTAAAGTGGTCAAATGGTCTCTTTACCTATCTTAAGATTTTCTCATACTTTTAACCACAAAGTGACCGAATGCCACTTTTCTAGGTTTAGGGTTTCCTTTTTGTAACCTTAGTTGACTTAGGTTGACATTTACTTAGGGATAAAGTTTAGACTTCAGATTTGAATTAGTCTAAAGGATTTATAAGTCTTTTTACCTAGACTAAGTGAAATGGCTAAAAATCAATTTTACTTTTACCTAGGTCATGGTTAAATTTAGCTACCCATTTTATGCTTCTTTAGGGTGTTTTCCAATTACTAATCATGGATTGTACCTTAATTTACCTATGTTGAATATTCTAAAATTAGTCACTTTTAAGGTTAATTAAGCCTCCAAATAAGTTCCTTACTTGTTGAAAATTGTTGATTCACCCTTAATCAAATTTTAAACTCATTTTTCCTAAAATCACTCTAGGGTGGCCAAATGCACTCCTAAAGGGGTTTGAACCATTTTTGTTCTAATTAAATCAATTAAAAAGTTGATTTAGTCCATTTAAAACCTAATTATAGAGTTTAAATCAATTAGAGAAATTTTAGCCAAATTAATCTTTACTTATGGTGTGGTGGCGAAAGCCTCCCTTTGGCTTACCAAGGTCATTTCTTCCAAACTTTCACCTCACACAACCTTGGTTCTGTAGTGTTGTACACTTGTAGCATCTCATACCCTTGGTCTATGCATATTTCATCCAATTCCAGAGCTTAGATTTCCACTAACATCAATCTTGAGTGCCATACAAAGCTTTTGCCATTTTTATGCTTAAAAATCCAACCTCTACACAGTAGTTTCTTAGCCTTTATCCAAAAGTGAGTCTTTGGGACTTACTACATAAATTTATTTTACCTTTTAACCCTTATGTTTAGACGTTCAGATCTGGTCCAGAGATCATACAAATATTCATCACAAGTGGAAAAATTATAACTTTAAAACTTAGGCATAAAATAAGCAACATAACACTTTTTCCATAAAATAAAGGGTAGATTCCCATGATCTACTCCCAGTTCCACATATCTCCTTTCAAGTGTACTTTAAAAAATTTTCTCATGAGTACTTAAAACTGATCAAAGCTTCAAAAATAATTTTTAAATAAATTCCACCAAATAAATTTCTTCTAAGTACCTTAAAAGCACTTTAAACTAACCAAACTTTGTTTTTCTTTACAAAAATCATTAAAAATTGGTGGAGCTAATTTTGAATGGTTCAAATATAATTTTAAGCCCTCATCAGTTAATACAAAAGGAGATGTACAGATTCTAGAGAAAAGATCCATGAAAGAAACAAAACACACCATAAAAAGTTAAGTTGGAAGCTTAAAAAAACAAGTAGAAAGGTCCTACTTGTTGAAGAGTTAGGGATTTGTTTTGGTGAGGATTCTTGGGCTGATCTTTCCCTTCTTAGATGGTCCACAAAACTGATCCCAAGTGTGATGATGAGGCTTGGTGGTTAAGTGTTAATTTAGCTTAAACTTCAAAGATGGAAGTTTAGGCTTAAGGTGTAATTGTTGGGTTTATGGGTGGTTTAACTTTGAGAGAATTTTGAGAGCTTCTCCAAGTGTTTATAAGGTTGAGAATGCAGCAAATGAGCCCTCTCCTTAGTATTCCTAACAAATTTCATCTACCTAGGCATGTGGGAATTAAATTTTCACTTAAGGACATCTTGGTAATTTTGTAAGGATTTTTTCTATTTTTAAAATAATTCAAAATTCAAGAAATTATCCTTTTAGACTTTGATTAGTATTAATGAGGCTAATTTTACCACTAATCTTGTTTAACTTAGCCTAATCATGGTTAACTTTTAATTAATAAAGGTTAATTAGTCTTAACCATGGTTAAAGGAATTTTATTGTTATTTATTTTTGTCTTTTATAGTAGACTTCGGTTGAATTGACTCAGGGAGTCACCACCAAGCCTTCCACGTGCTAATTTTTCATGCAAGTAAGTGTAGGGCCACTTTTGGCTTACTTATCACATTTTCTTCCCCTCCCAGCCTTCCAAGAACGTTTTCATAATTTTTCTCAGCATTGGCAAAAAAATTTTCAAATTATTCCTCTAACATTTCTAACACTTTTTGGTTCTTTCTTATGTTAATCTAAGATCATTTACTATTTTTCTGGGAACTGACTAGCTTTGTGCAAAAAGCAGACCTCCTAGGGGCATTTTGGTCATTTTCAAGGTTTTCTTAGGGTGTTTTCATCCCTTCTTGAGTTTCTAATTTTTTATCACTAATTTTAACCATCCATGATGTTTTATTTTATAATATTTTTATGATGTAATTTACTTATGTTTTCATTTCTCTGGTTCATTATTTCTCTCGTTCATTATTTGAGTTGCTTAGGTGCAGGGGCATTTTTGCTATTTGCATCAAACTTTCTAATTTCTCTGTTTTTAGCTTATAATTCTACTTAGTTTCACTCTAGGTGTAAACACCCAATTAAGTCCGAGACCCTCTTTTAGGTGATTAATCCAAAATGAATTAAATTTATAATCAAAGGAAAGAATTCAAAACTAATAATCCAAATCAGAAAATCAGAACAAAATTAAAAAAAACAAAAAGAAAATAAACAACAGACAAACAGAAACAGACATTGAAAGTTTTTTTAAAAAAATATATATAATAAAAAAAATAATAATAATAAAAAGGAATTGGTAATTTGGTCCTAAATCGAAATTAACTAATAAAAAAAACAGAAAACAGAAAAACGAAAAACGAGAAAAAACAGAAAACGAAAGCGAAAAACGAGAAAACGAGAAAACAAAGGACAAAAGTCATTTAGTTTTTTTTAACAACCAAATAAAAAGTATAAAAATATATATAATATAATAAACCTGGAATTAAGAGAAAATCAAAAGAAAAATGAAAAAAATAATAATAATAAAAAGTTGAAAGTAAATAACTTTTTAACAAATAATAAGAATAGATTTAAAGAAATTAAGGAAAAACAAAACAACAAAAATTTTATAATAATAATCAAAATTAAAATAATGCTGAAATAATAAAAATAATAATAAAAAATAAAAAAACAGAAATAAAATGAAAATCATCAGAAAAAGTTTCAAAAGAAAATCTTAATTTTTACGCTTTTTGGAAAATTTGCAAAGGAGGCCAAGACAAAAATGGCGAAGGACGAAAATGCAAAATGAAAGAAAGAGTCAAAGTTCATTATTTGCAAAAAAGGCCAAAACTAAAAAGCAAGGGACCAAAAAGAAAAGGGAAAAGACAAAAGAAAAGGCTATAAAGAAGAAGCGAAAGCGCATGAGGAGTTTTTTTTCCTCGGGGACTTGACTCAAACAAAAGGAAGAGAAGATTTTTCGAGAGAAGAAAGGGAGAAGAGTGTTTTCGTTCTTCTTCGAGAGATTCGGACGAAGAAAACCGGAAGCAAAGGCCGAGAGAAGCTTTGAGAAAGAGGAGAGGCTTGAAGGTTTGAATCAACCCACGTCCTTCGTTGAGCTTCATCTCAATCCGGAGTTAGATTCACACCCTAATATATCAAAGAATTCCACATCAAGAATGGGATAAATTTTAATCTGCGAAAGTAGTCATGATATGTTATGCATTAGGACGTGATTTCAATCGATGAATGAATTGTAAGGTAACACGCATTATCTTGCTGAAACTAAGATTGGGGTTCTTGTCTTGAGTATATTATCATGATGTAGTATGCGAAAAAGGGTTCAAGAATCAATATAACTACAAAGCATAACAAGATTCGACGTTGCATACTGAATGAAAATCAAGAATCGGATGAATATAGTTAATGGATGTGATTCATTCGAAGGTTAGAAATGAGGATCTTAATGAACGATGTAATGCTTGAGAATGAGTGCTAGTTCCTTTGGATTTAAATTGAGTTTGCAATGGTAGGCATTCGACCCTCTCTCTGTCAAAAAAAAAAGAACCCGAGCTTTTGGCACATCGAGCTATAGAATCATAGGTAGGGGATGAGGAGTTAAAGATGCCTCTACCTTACGAGAAATACATATCACCTAGTGACTAAGATAGGAAGAAGAGTCTTGTGCTTGGCCTAAATTTTGGATCACGTTTCACCGAGATCCCTGCTTTGGGACTTCCCTGTTTTGGCGGGGAGCAATATCATCGCCCCTGTTCTTATTTCTCCCGGGTTCTTGGCATGCCACCGCCGACCTCTTTCGGCCTCGACACTGGAGGCACATTGTATATCATTATCGGAGGTTGGGCGGGCCTAGTGTGACTCCTCTTAGGTTCTAGAACGATATGCTTGCTAGACAAAAACGATCATATGTCCGATGGCAATAACACATAAGATTCATCATTGGTACCCTTGTTCTACTCCGGATCTTGGCCCACGTAGAATGCGGATATCTCCCTCATAATAGGAATATGACCATGTCCATCGGTGAGCGATACGCCTTGATAGAATTAGGTACTCCATGGAGGTGCGGGTACGTTGTGTTTGCATGAAAAAGGGAGGGGGCTTTGGCTGGAATCCTAGAATGAAGCATAAGTTAGAGACATGCCAAAACCACTGTGAGTCACACGAAGAAGGAATGTGGATATAGTCACTCCACAATCATCGAGCATGGTGTCTTGAAGAGCCAAGGCGAAATCAGTTCCATGCAATTCATGCGGGGTCAAACAATCTACCTTCAATAAGGATTTGTAAAGTAACACCCAAGTGTGTGATGGGCACTGATGGTTTGGAGTATCCGCCGCATCACCCGAGTCACCCCCTTCGAACCCCAGGCAAAGCGATGCTAAAATTTTGCCCACTTTAAACTCGACCAGCTGAAATTACTAAATCGCCCTTGGTCTATTTCCTAAACTCCTCATAAACCCCAGTTTGAGAAAGGACGAATCTACCCTCGGAGAATACGGGGAATGCCCAATAGACCTTCCCCTCACAAATTACTACACCGCCCTTAGAAACCCCATAATACCTAACAGGTCCTCGCTATGGCAATTACCACACTCGCCCCTTAAGAAATTCCATAATTCCTAATGGGTCCTTGCTATTGAAATTACCATATGACCCCTAGATTTTCTAAAAATGCGAAAATACCCCTTTCTAAATTAATATAAAACCTAAAAAAAAAATCTAAAAATTTTCAAAAAATCAGAAATTAATAAAAATCCTAAAAAATCAAAAATTAAAAATCAGAAATTAATAAAAATTGCCAAATTAAAAAAAAACTTACAAAAAAAAATAAAAATATAGAAAATATAGAAAAAGATTAAGAATTAATAAAAATAAAGAGAATATAGAAAATATAAAAAAAAAAACAAATAAGAAATTCCAGAAAATAAATAAAATTTTAAAAAATAAATAAAAAAATAGAAAATTTAATAAAAATTACTAAAAGCTAAAAATTTATTATATAAAATTTAATGAAAAACTATTACATAAAAATGTACCAAAAATTTCAAATTAATAAAAACATAGAATAAAATAGAAAAATAAATAAAATTTTCAGAAAATAAATAATTACAGAAAAATTTAATAAAAAGAAAATTAACAAAATTTAGAAAAATAAGAAAAGTTCCAGAAAATTTAGATAAGAAAAATTAATTCCAAAATTCAGAAATTTAGATAAAAGTTAAGGAAATTTCCAAAATAAATAGAAATCAAAGAAAACAAAAAATAGATATTAGGAAAAAATATATTAGGAAATTCAGAGAAAATCCATAAACATTAATAAACATTCAAAATTCATAAAATTTGGAAATACAAGTAAAAAAGAAAAAAACGAAAAATCTTTTATTACGTTCAAACTTTCTTTTATTCAAGGATTGATGCCTTCTACAAAATATTTCTGTTTCGAAAATTTAAAAAGATCTTTTCCAAATATTTTAAGATCTTGAGTCTCACGCAATGGGCTCTAAATGGGAAGCGGCGGTTTACCTTGTTCAACATTTAGTAGTTCATATAGGTCTTTGTCTTTTAAGCGCCTCGGGCCTTGTGCATGAGTGGACTTGAGGTCCTTTTCAAATAAAAATATAAATATATATCTTTTTCTAATATTTGGGATTCTAGGCCTCACGCAATGGGCTCTAAATGGAGAACTGGCGGTTTACCTGCTGTTCAATATTTAGCAGTCTGTATAGGCCCCTGTGCTGCCTTAGCCGCCTCGGACCTTGTGCATGAGTGGACCAAAAATCCCTCCTAAAACTAAAATTTCTTTTCGAATAGCAAAATCTTCAAACATTTTCTCAAAAAAAATATAAGAGCTTTAAGATAATCTTTTCTTAAGCATTTTTTTTGAAGGTCAAGCCTTCACAAACCAAATAATCTTCTCTTAAGCATTTTTGAAGGTCAAGCCTTCACGAGCTAGAACTACGTAAGCCTTGAGTTTCCCATTGCACCGGGGAATACGTAGGAGCAGGATCAAGTCCTGTCAGGCTAACCTCCATCAAATCATTTTTCACTTTAAAGGGATCAAACATTTTCAAAATCACACACTCGGTTTAAAGTTTAGTTCTTGACGGGCAAGTAAGGTGCCTAACACCTTCCTTACTTGTAACCGACTCCCGAACTTAGAAGCTCATTCTTGAGTCAGGGTTTTTTCCAAATATTTTTCCCTTGAATAAAAATTTGGTGGCGACTCCACATTGATTCAAAACAATATTCATTTTCAAAATTTTAACGAGTTCGTCGTCTCGTCGGAATTACGGTTGCGACAGATGGCGACTCCACTGGGGATAAGAGAGTCAAGCCCATTTTATTTGAGTGTGCATTATAATTGATTCCTTCATTGTTTATGTGCATGATTTAATTATTGCGTGTTATTTATTTGTTGATTTATTCTTGTTTTATTGTTTGTTTATTCTTTCTACACCCTAGGATAGATAAACAATAAATTGCTATATATCTGTACAAGTTCCCCAATTGCAGGTATCCCAAAACAAAGTGCCCTCCATGCATTACATTTTATTATGAGTGGGGCCCTATACCCGGGTCTGAAGTGCTGCCCAGGATTAGAGGGATCTAGTGGTGTCATGCTGGGGCTTACGTCCTGTATGGCTATCATGAAAATCCCAGCTAGAGTGCGTCCTATTCATAATGCCCCGCAACTAGTGGCTACTTCTACTGTTGTGGCAAGCATTATGGACTGGAACTTGGCTCTAGTAACCTTTATACCCTAGGATTACAACCTACCTTGGAAAGGCTCATGCATTAAAAGCCCTAGATCCATAGGACAGGTTACCTCTCTAGGACGCAAGGAGGGCACGCCCTATTTACACAACATCATGTCTGTAAGACTCTCTTTACCTGCGATTGTAGAATTAAATTTAAAAGAAAAATGGACAAAAAAGAGGAGAGAGAAGAAAAGAAAGAAAAGTAGATGAAAAGAGGAGAGAGAAGAAAAGAAAGAAAGTGGACAAAAAGAGGAGAGAGAATTAAATTTAAAAGAAAAGTAGACAAAAAGATGAGAGAAAATCTTTTGAAAAAAGAGAGAAAATCAAAATGAGGAAAAAGAAAGAAAAATGGACAAGAAAGAGGGAGAGAAGATAGTAAGAGTAACCACATTTATTACCTTCCTGCATATACCATGCATTGACATCATTTACTTAGAGTCTAACATATTTGTTGTATCTTTTTCTTTCGAGGGACCAGATTCTCAGTGACTATCGTAAAAGAGGGTGAAATGGAAATTAATGTGGAATCTGAACAGTTGAAGAAGAAGAGACGCATCGGCGTCAAAATAGCAGACTTGGCCAGTTTAGAGGGGTTTGCGAACAAGTTATCAGGTATCCAGCAAATGGCCGTCACCAAAAAGTATGGCAACATACTAAGGCTTTTAAAGGTCCAAGTGCAAGAAGGAGCCCTTACTGCCATGGTGCAATATTATGATCCGCCGCTCCGGTGTTTCACATTCCTAGACTTTCAGCTGGCTCCCACTCTAGAAGAGTTCGAGCAGATTTTGGATCTGCCATTAGAGGGAACCAAGCCGTATCAATACCTAGAACATCATTCCTCTTTCAAAGCTGCCGCACAGGCTCTGGGACTACAGACTGGGGAACATTTGGCAGGTTATCAGACAAAGGGCCTAGTCAAGGGGTTCACTAGAGAATTTCTGGAAAAGTATATGCAACACTTGGCCGACCACAACCAGTGGGCCATATACATGGATGTGTTAGCCCTTACCATCTATGGGCTAGTACTCTTCCCTTACATAGACGACTTCGTCGATTTGAGCGCAGTCGATATCTTCTTAGCCAAAAGAGATAGGGTAGAAAATCCCGTGACGGCCCTGTTGGCAGATGTTTACTGCACGCTGAACTTCTGCCATGAGAAGAAGAGAACAAGATTGATCTGCTGCCTACCCGTGTTGTTCGTATGGATCACCGCTCATATCTTCAAAAGAGACACGAAGACACAACATCCCATAGCAGACTTCTTGAACTACCAGCTGAAACAGATGAGCAACCTCGAATGGTCCTCCCATTTCGCCAGCTTGACCGAAGACCAGGTTAGATGGCAACCTTCGTGGCAACAGAGAACGGAGGTCATCTACCACTGTAAGGGGTTCTCAAATGTACCTCTCATGGGAGCTAGAGGTTGTATCAATTATAACCCGATACTGGGGCAGAGACAGCTGGCTTACCCTATTAAAGCACCCCCACCTAACGAATTGCTGACTCCTTTCTACTTGAAGTATGAAGGAGACTTTGCCGAGAGCCTCCGTAAGGTCCGAGAGGCGTGGGAGGGTCACCGTAAAGGAAGGGAGCTGGGAGTACGAAGGCTGTCTTGCTAAGGAAGAATACGGGCGGTGGGTTAGAGACGGGGTGCAACACATCAAAGCACGCCATTCAAACCACCTGCTCCTCCATCCGAAAGTCAAACAGCACCGCTTGGTGTTTGAAGACGAGATTGTCAAAAGCACGAGAGAGAAACTAGAGGCTATGACCAAAAAAACGCCAGACTAGAGGAAGAAGCTGCTTGAGAAAGAACGACAAAGAGAGTCTGCATTGCGAAGAAGAGAAGTGAATAAAGCTCTCTTAACTTCTATCCGAGATCGGCGAGAAGGAGAACGAGCGTGCTTCTCGGGTATACATGAACTTGCAAGCGGCCAACAAAGAGCTCGGCATGAGAGCACAAGAAAGGACGCACTCCAAGAGAACAACCGGTTAAGGAATGCCTTGGAGCAAAGAAGGGCCAAGGTCGCAACAGCGAGAAGAGAAAAATCAGATCCTAGCTGCAAAAAGGAAGGCCCAAGCGACGGACAATGTGACAAAGGAGAGGGATGAATTCTTTAAAAAGATAGAAGACATGAAACTGACAAATCGAAGGCCTACTCATAGCTTTGGCAAGACGAGGTAAATGAGGAAAAATGGAAGGTCCTCGAGATCATAAGGATGCAGCAAAAGGGCATAAAGGACATACAAAAGGAAGCGGATGGTATAAAGATATGGCTGAACAACTGGATTAGATGCTTTCAAAGATTGGCACACGCCTAGCAAATACGGCCATAGAAGAGTTACGCGATCACTCAAAAGGGCGGAGCTTCTCTTGCATCCACTCCACCCCACTTTGAAGTAGATTTTTCATTCAAACTTGTAAAGACTTAGTCTTAAGGATGAAAAAATATATTATCTTGACCAAGCAAGAAGAAAGAAATGTAAAATAGACATCATCTATTTTGAATAAAAGCAAGCTCTTCTCTGCAATTCCACATTAATTTCCATTTCACGCTCAAGGCACGAAAGATGCACACGATTAGCACTCAGTCGAATTCTGGTCCCTTCGCATCCACCACCTAGCCAAATTATTTTTATTACTAACTAATTAAATGAATTTAATTATTTTTAAACAGGTGACAAAATAGCGGACTTACGACTCCCCCGGCATTCATATAGCACCAGATCAAAGACCAAAATCATGAGTGAGCTGGAAACACGGAACGAGGAGCTCGCAAGCAGGTCGCGGAATTGAAAGACCAAGTAGCTAAGCTCATGAAGCTACTAGAGAAAGGCACGGGGGACCCACAGGGCAGGCACACAGGGCAGCCAATACATCTATGCCTCTTGGACCATTGTCACCGAACAAGAGGCGGCGTATGGCCTACCACCTGGCTTTGAACCTCCTCATGGGTCTCGAGATCTTGGGCGGCGAAGACCATAATGCCATACCACTCCATATAAACCTTACTCCCATCGGCCTCACCAAACTTTCTACTTGGGACCTCCGCTTTAGAACCTTAACATTCACACCCTCATACTAATCCACCAACTTACCTGCCTCCCGCTAATGCAGCTGGCTACCAACCACACTCACACCCAGCCTATACAAGCATGCCTCCCTACCCTTATAACACAAACACTTCTTCTGCTTTTCCTACACACACAAACCCATCTTTCCCTCCTCATATTAACCCATCAACCACATATCCATATAATATACATCCTGACTACGCCCATATGAACACGACCGCCACAGAAGATCCTACATACTCTGTGCCAGTCGCTGTTCATCCAGTAAACCCACACCAACCACATCCCTACGGTCATCTTTGCAAGACCAGGGGGAACCTTATGCTTTACCCTCACGCCACCCGATCTCTAAATGAGCCATGGCCAAGAATGGCGGACCAAGAAGCCCTCCTTGGGGGAAGATGGACGCACCTAGAAGAGAGGGTTAGGGCTATCGAAGGAGCGGATATGGAACAGATCGAGGCTTCGAACTCGCCTCGTGCGGATATCATCATACCTCCAAAATTCAAAACTCCGGAGTTTGAAAAATACCGAGGAGTGGGCTGTCCGAGAAGCCATTTAACGATGTACTGCAGAAAAATGGCCTCTCATTCACACGATGATAAGCTGCTTTGCTCATTCTTGTTTCCAAGACAGGTTTAACGGGGCTTGCGGCCGGGCTGGTATACGACTTCGAGGAGGTCTTACATCCGCTCGTGGAAGGATTTAGCTGATGCCTTCCTAAGGCAATACAAATACAACATCGAAATGGCACCAGACAGGACTCAGCTACAAAATATGGTCAAGAAAGAAAATGAGTCCTTCAAAGAATACGCTCAACGGTGGAGGGAGCTAGCCGCTCAAGTCCAACCGCCTCTGCTGGAGCGAGAGATGATCAGCACCTTCATGGAGACGCTCCCCGCACCCTACTATAACAAGATGGTAGGTGGTGTCTCCATTAACTTCGCAGATATGGTACTGGTAGGAGAACGCGTAGAAAGTGGTCTACGCCGAGGAAAAATTATACACAATGCCGTCGGCAACGTGAGCATGAAAAAGCCGACAAATAATACATGGAAGAAAAAGGAGGCCGAGGCCCACTATGTTTCCTCAGATCCAAACCGACCAACCTCCGCACAACCCGTATATCAATCAACCACGACCCCACCTAACTACCAAACATCCTACCAATCACAATATCCCGCACACTCACATATGGTAGCCTCCGCCCAACCTGCTCACCAACCGTCCTATAATCCACCTACTCAATATCATCCAAACACCACCATCACGGTTCCATCACCTCAAAATTTCCCTCATACTAACCCACCTCAACCGAAAACCAACAATAACCCGAGAAAAGTGGTGCAATTTGACCCGATTCCGATGAGTTATTCGGAGCTGCTGCCCCGTTTGATTCAAAATTCTTTGGTCGCACTAGTTCCTATGAAGCCATTGGAACCCCCATATCCAAAATGGTATAATTCAGAGGTCAAGTGCGATTACCATGCTGGAACAGTGGGACATTCTACTGAAAACTGTCTGGCCTTGAAACATAGGGTCCAGAAGTTGATTAATGCCAAATGGCTCAACTTTGAGAAAGATGCTCCTAGTGTGGGGAGCAACCCACTGCCAAACCATGGGGGAGCCGGACCCTCAATAAATTGCATTGAAATTGAGGAGGAAGTGGACATGGTCAATGAATCCTTCCCAGGGCCTCCTAAACCCTTGGTGATTCGCTACACCGAGCCGTCGGTCTCACCGACGCTCAACGGGATGAGACCTGTTACAATAAAAATACCGGGACCCTTCCAGTACCATAGTAACAAGGAGGTGCCTTGGAGGTATGATGTGAAAGTTTTAGGAGGAAAAAGTGAAAAGGATATGTTGGAGAGCTCTTCACCTGACATAACCAACATAGCCGGAATAGGAGGAGTGACCAGGAGCGGTCGCATCTACGCTCCTGCTGAAGATATAAGAAGACAGCCGGCCATTCAAGAAAAAGAGAATCAGGCTGGAATGGAGCCTGAAACCGCAGTCAAGGAGGTGGCAAAAGAGGTAAAGAAGGCAGTCTCAGATGACGAGGCCTGCGAATTCCTGAAAATAATAAGGCAGAGCGAGTACGCGGTGATTGAGCAGCTCAACCGTATACCTGCTAAAATCTCACTGTTAGCCCTTATGATGAATTCTGAGCCCCATCGGAAGGTGCTGCTGAAGATCCTAAATGAGGCTCATGTAGTCCACAACATCTCAGTGGACAAATTTGAGGGAATCGCCAACAACCTAACCGCCAACAACTTCATAACCTTTGCCGACCGTGAAATCCCGGAGGAAGGGGCAAAGCATAATAGAGCATTGCATATATCGGTCAAATGCATGGATCACATCCTAGCTAGAGTCTTGATAGACAATGGCTCTTCCTTGAACGTGATGCCTCAACTGACTTTTTCTAAACTGCCGCACGAAGGGATCCATATGAGGCCTAGCTCTACGGTAGTAAGAGCATCCGATGGGTCTAGACGGGAAGTTATCGGCGAAATAGACTTGCCAGTTCAAATCGGCCCGGTCACCTTCGACATAACTTTCCAAGTAATGGATATTCAGCCAGCCTACAGCTGCCTACTAGGCAGGCCTTGGATACATTCCGCCAAAGCGGTCCCTTCAACTTTACATCAAAAGTTGAAGTTCATCATGGACGATAGACTAATTATCGTGTCGGCGGAAGAAGACTATTTGGTCAGTAAACCCACCAATCCTCCATATATTGAGGCAGCAGAAGAGGCTCTGGAGACTCAATTCCAAGCCTTGGAAATTGCCAATGTCACCACTATAAAAGAAGGAGAGGTGGTTGATCATAAGCAGCCCCCTAAGGCTTTGATGATGATGGCCCGGGTAATGCTAAAGAGCGGGTTCAAGCCAGGCGGCAAACTGGGGCAAAATAAAGGCGGCTTATCTCGGCCATTGCTAGCAGAAAAGAATAGACGGCGATATGGGCTGGGATATCAACCAACTGAAGAGGATAAGGCGATAAGACCCTGTTATAACAAAGTCCCCCTGTGCCACATATCACAAAGTTTCCGAAGTGCCGGCTTCGAAAACTCAAGCATGATCGCGATCATAGACAAGGAAGGGACGTCAACTCTTGAAGAATTGGTGATACCTTGTCCCCCTGGAAAAGAACTGACTAATTGGGAAATTTTCGATCTACCTCTCACTTTTGGTTCAGTTCAAATGTAATTCTGTAATTGTCATAATAAATTTTCATACGTAAACATTTTGTACATATTTTTGACAAATAATAAATACAGTTGCATTATCCAAAAATATCCTCTCTTCTACCCCTCAATATATTTCCTCTTGTCAAATACATATATCTTATTCCTTCTTCTCATACCCAACAGCGAATCCGATCCGAAAATGCCTCGTGACGATAATGCTAGTATTGTATTAGGCGATTTATTTGTGTTGACGACTGGTCGACGAAGAGGCAGAATTTGAATGCGAACCCACCGACGAGATGTTGAGATTGGTGGAACGTGAATCTAAAGCAATTGAACCTCATCAGGAACCCGTGGATTTAATCAATTTGGGGACCGAAGAAAATAAGAGAGAAGTCAAGATAGGCACACTTATTGTCGGAGACAATCGTGAGCGGTTGATCTCACTTTTACAAGACTATAGTGATATCTTCGCCTGGTCTTATCAAGACATGCCAGGCCTAGATACTTCTATAGTAGAGCATAAGCTGCCTATGAAAGCTGGATATGCACCGGTCAAACAAAAGTTAAGAAGGATGAAACCGGGAAATGTCTCGAAAATCCGAGAAGAAGTAAGGAAGCGGTTTGACGCCGGTTTCTTGGCTGTTGCAAACTACCCCGAGTGGGTCGCTAACATAGTACCGGTCCCCAAGAAAGATGGCAAGGTCCGGATGTGCGTAGACTATAGAGATCTCAACCGAGCCAGCCCAAAGGATGACTTCCCATTACCTCACATCGATGTGCTGGTTGATAATACTGCACAGTTCTCCTACTTTTCCTTCATGGACGGTTTCTCAGGCTATAATCAGATTAAGATGGCTGAAGATGACAGAGAAAAGACCACCTTTATTACGGCCTGGGGAACCTTTTGTTACAAAGTCATGCCCTTCGGATTAAAAAATGCCGGGGCAACCTATCAAAGGGCCATGGTAACACTGTTCCATGACATGATTCACAAGGAGATAGAAGTCTATGTGGATGACATGATTGCCAAATCCCGGACAGAAGATGACCATCTTGCAGATCTGAAAAAGTTGTTTGAGAGGCTCAGAAAATTCAAGCTGCGGTTGAATCCGGCTAAATGCACCTTTGGGGTTAGGTCAGGAAAGCTGCTAGGTTTTATTGTCAGCGAGAAAGGCATTGAAGTTGACCCTGACAAAGCCCGTGCGATTATAGACATGCCAGCTCCAAGAACAGAAAAAGAGATCCGAGGTTTCCTAGGAAGACTCAACTATATCTCTCGGTTCATTTCTCAGTTGACAGCTACATGCGAGCCGATCTTTAAGCTATTGCGCAAGAATCAACCCATGAGTTGGGATGAGGATTGTCAAGAAGCTTTTGAAAAGATCAAATCATACTTACAGAACCCACCGGTCTTAGTACCGCCAGTTGCTGGAAGACCCTTGATCTTGTATCTAACAGTAACAGACCAGTCGATGGGTTGCGTGCTCGGTCAACATGACGAATCAGGGAGAAAGGAGCGGGCAATATACTACTTAAGCAAGAAGTTCACAAGTGGAGAAGCTAGATATTCTCTCTTAGAACGAACCTGCTGTGCTCTGGCATGGGCGGCACACCGCCTAAGACAATATATGCTAAGTCACACCACATGGTTGATATCCAGGATGGATCCGATCAAGTACATATTTGAGAAACCTGCATTATCAGGACGGATTGCCAAATGGCAAATGGTGCTATCGGAATATGATATCCTGTATGTGACGCAGAAATCTGTCAAAGGCAGTGCGCTTGCAGAATATTTAGCCCAACAACCACTAGAAGACTACCAGGCCATGCAGCCGGAATTTCCTGATGAAGATCTGATGACGATCTTTGGTGAAGAAGGAAAGATAGATGGAGAGAAATGGAAAATGTTGTTTGATGGTGCGTCCAATATGATGGGCCACGGTATAGGAGTTATACTGATTTCCCCAGAAAAACAGTATATACCTATCACCGCCCGACTAGCCTTCGATTGCACAAATAATATGGCAGAATATGAAGCTTGTATCTTAGGGATTCAAGCCGCAATCGAAGCTAAAGTAAAACGCCTAGAGGTCTTTGGTGACTCAGCCTTGGTTATCCACCAGGTCAGGGGAGAATGGGAGACCAAAGACGCAAAGCTAGTGCCGTACCAGGCCCGTCTCCAAGAACTGCTAGAATACTTTGAGGAGATCACCTTCTCGCATATACCGCGGGAAGATAATCAACTAGCTGACGCCTTAGCCACCTTGTCCTCTATGTTTGAAATTGGACAAGAAGAAGATATGCCCCTCATTCACATTCAGCATCGTTCCAGACCGGCATTCTGTCAAACAGTGGAAGTGGAACCGGACGGAAAAC
Organism: Canavalia ensiformis; assembly: GCA_026541065.1. Lineage (NCBI taxonomy): Eukaryota > Viridiplantae > Streptophyta > Magnoliopsida > Fabales > Fabaceae > Canavalia > Canavalia ensiformis. Next base: position 730,310 of record JAMKYM010000798.1, read on the forward strand.
CATGGTATCACGACATACGGCAATTTTTAAGGAACAAAGAATACCCCACTGAAGCATCTGAAAACGACAAGAGGACCTTACGAAGGTTGGCCGCAGGATTCTTCCTCAATGGAGAAGTCCTATACAAAAGGAATCACGACATGGTTCTGCTCAGATGCGTGGACGCAGCAGAAGCCGACAAAATCCTAAAAGAAGTGCATGAAGGGTCTTTTGGTACCCATGCCAATGGACATGCCATGGCAAGAAAAATCCTCAGGGCTGGATACTATTGGTTGACCATGGAAGGGTTGATCAAGGCAAACATGTCAAACCCGCCACAAGTGTCAGGTATACGCAGACAATATCCATGCGCCGTCAACATTATTGAACGTGCTGTCTTCGCCATGGCCGTTCGCCATGTGGGGAATAGATGTCATTGGCCCGATAGAGCCCAAAGCATCCAATGGACACCGCTTCATATTAGTCTCCATCGACTATTTCACAAAATGGGTCGAGGCTGCCTCATATGCTAGTGTGACTCGCAATGTGGTGGTCAGATTCGTGAAAAGAGAGCTGATCTGCCGATATGGATTACCCAGTAAGCTCATCACAGACAATGGCCTAAATCTTAACAATAAGATGATGTCGGAGTTATGTGACCAGTTCAAGATCCAACATCACAACTCATCCCCATACCGACCAAAGATGAATGGAGCGGTCGAAGCGGCCAACAAGAACATCAAGAAGATAATCCAGAAAATGGTTCTCTCATACAGAGAATGGCATGAAATGCTCCCATATGCATTACATGCATACCGGACTTATGTTCGTACATCTACTGGGGCAACGCCATTCTCACTAGTATACGGGATGGAGGCCGTACTCCCAATCGAGGTCGAGATCCCCTCATTGAGAGTCCTGATGGATGCTAAATTGGAAGAAGCCGAATGGGTCCAGGCCCGGATAGATCAGCTAAACCTAATCGAAGAGAAGAGGTTGACAGCAGTATGCCATGGCCAATTATACCAAAGACGAATGAAGAGAGCATTTGATAAGAAGATCAATCCTCGGGAGTTTCAAGAAGGAGATTTGGTGGTAAAAAAGCTATTGCCTATGCAAAAAGCACTACAAGGGAAATGGTCCCCGAATTACCATGGACCTTATGTAGTTAAGAAGGCTTTCTCCGGAGGCGCCTTGATCTTGGCTGACATGGATGGAAAAGATTTGCCTAACCCTGTCAATTCGGATGCCGTCAAGAAGTATTATGCTTAAAGAAAAGCCCGCTAGGTCAATCATTAAAAAGACCTAGGCAAAAGTTAGGGCAATATAAAAAAAAAAAGAAAAGAAAGAAAAGCCCGCTAGGTCAACCATAAAAAAGACCTAGGCAAAAGTTAGGGCGATGCAAGAAAGAAAAGCCCGCTAGGTCAATCGTCAAAAAGACCTAGGCAAAAGTTAGGGCGATGCAAGAAAGAAAAGCCCGCTAGGTCGATCGTCAAAAAGACCTAGGCAAAAGTTAGGGCAATGCAAGAAAAGCTCGCTAGGTCCACCATCATCATTGACCTAGGCAAAAATCAGGGCAATTCAAGTAAGAAGCGGTTTAAACTGAAAACCTGAAAGGGCGGTTTAAACAAAAACGGCATTGGCAGAACAAATTCGTTCCTCCTGATTAGAAAGGGCAAAGAGGGGTAATAGGCAGTCTCCATCTATACTGGGGCAAATTCATGCTGGGGCAGAAGTGGACAAATATCCATGGTTCTAATGAAAGGTTCAAGACCGATCTGCAAGGCAAAATTTGGATAAATAGGGCAAAATTTTGGCTTTTCAGAGGCTGGGACAACAATGCACGAAGAGATCGCCAACATGCATTACTAGCACTAATCGTCTCAAAGGCGTCACCACCAACCAAAACTAGTTCACCAAACACATCGCCACAAAAACACCCTATGTCTTTCGACTATCTTGTTAATTCCCTATCACATGCAACTGTATTTTCTCCTGTCAAAATGTATATGCAGAATGTAATATCTCATTTTTAATGACAATTGCTGGTTACTAACACTATACCAAAGTAAAAGTTATGTCGATTTTTTCTTAATGACAAGCTCTTTTGACCCAAATATCTTACTAAAGCAGCGCATGCAACTGATATGTCTCCCAAAATCATCAAAGAAACAAACGATGTATAGAATCCAGCTTACTCTGAAGGATCTGATCGGTGCTAGAAGAAAACCGGGGGGTTAGAGTCCGCAAACAAAATCATGAGGTTTCTCTCTATCCAAACCTACAAATGGAAAACATCTGCATCTTGCTCACTGGCCTATGTTGTCAGGCCATAGCATTACATCTGCATCTTTGCTCACTGGCCTATGTTGTCAGGTCATAGCATCATATCTGCATCTTGCTCACTGGCCTATATTGTCAGGCTAAAGCATTACATCTGCATCCTGCTCACTGGCCTATGTTGTCAGGCCATAGCATTACATCTGCATCTTTGCTCACTGGCCTATGTTGTCAGGTCATAGCATCATATCTGCATCTTGCTCACTGGCCTATATTGTCAGGCTAAAGCATTACATCTGCATCCTGCTCACTGGCCTATGTTGTCAGGCCATAGCATTACATCTGCATCTTTGCTCACTGGCCTATGTTGTCAGGCCATAGCATTATATCTGCATCTTTGCTCACTGGCCTATGTTGTCAGGCCACAACATTACATCTACATCTTGCTCACTGGCCTATGTTGTCAGGCCATAGCATTACATCTGCATTCCTGCTCACTGGCCTATGTTGTCAGGCTAAAGCATCGCATCTTTACTTTCCTGCTTTTAGGCCTATGTTGTCAGGCCGCCGTAGTTTAGATTTACTGCTTTTAGGCCTATGTTGTCAGGCCGCCGTAGATTAGATTTACTGCTTTTCAGGCCTATGTTGTCAGGCCGCCCTAGATTAGATTTACTGCTTTTTAGGCCTATGTTGTCAGGCCGCCCTAGATTAGATTTACTGCTTTTCAGGCCTATGTTGTCAGGCCGCCCTAGATTAGATTTACTGCTTTTCAGGCCTATGTTGTCAGGCCGCCCTAGATTAGATTTACTGCTTTTTAGGCCTATGTTGTCAGGCCGCCTAGATTAGATTTACTGCTTTTCAGGCCTATGTTGTCAGGCCGCCCTAGATTAGATTTACTGCTTTTTAGGCCTATGTTGTCAGGCCGCCTAGATTAGATTTACTGCTTTTCAGGCCTATGTTGTCAGGCCGCCGTAGATTAGATTTACTGCTTTTTAGGCCTATGTTGTCAGGCCGCCCTAGATTAGATTTACTGCTTTTTAGGCCTATGTTGTCAGGCCGCCGTAGATTAGATTTACTGCTTTTTAGGCCTATGTTGTCAGGCCGCCCTAGATTAGATTTACTGCTTTTTAGGCCTATGTTGTCAGGTCGCCCTAGATTAGATTTACTGCTTTTCAGGCCTATGTTGTCAAGTCGCCCTAGTTTAGATTTACTGCTTTTTAGGCCTATGTTGTGGCCGCCTTGGTTTAGATTTCTTGCTTTTAGGCCTATGTTGTCGAGCCGCCGTAGGTCATTCTTGCTTTTTAGGCCTATGTTGTCGGGCCGCCTAGATTAGATTTACTGCTTTTAGGCCTATGTTGTCAGGCCGCCCTAGATTAGATTTACTGCTTTTTAGGCCTATGTTGTCAGGCCGCCGTTTAGATTTACTGCTTTTAGGCCTATGTTGTCAGGCCGCCGTAGATTAGATTTACTGCTTTTTAGGCCTATGTTGTGTAGCCTAGATTAGATTTCTGCTTTTTAGGCCTATGTTGTCGAGTCGCCTAGATTAGATTTACTGCTTTTCAGGCCTATGTTGTCAGGCCGCCCTAGATTAGATTTACTGCTTTTAGGCCTATGTTGTCAGGCCGCCCTAGATTAGATTTATTGCTTTCAGGCCTATGTTGTCAGGCCGCCCTAGATTAGATTTACTGCTTTTCAGGCCTATGTTGTCAGGCCGCCTAGATTAGATTTACTGCTTTTCAGGCCTATGTTGTCAGGCCGCCCTAGATTAGATTTACTGCTTTTAGGCCTATGTTGTCAGGCCGCCAGATTAGATTTACTGCTTTTAGGCCTATGTTGTCAGGCCGCCGTAGATTAGATTTACTGCTTTTTAGGCCTATGTTGTCAGGCCGCCCTAGTTTAGATTTACTGCTTTTTAGGCCTATGTTGTCAGGCCGCCCTAGTTTAGATTTACTGCTTTTTAGGCCTATGTTGTCAGACCGCCCTAGTTTAGATTTACTGCTTTTCAGGCCTATGTTGTCAGGCCGCCGTAGATTAGATTTACTGCTTTTTAGGCCTATGTTGTCAGGCCGCCCTAGCCTAGATTTATCGCTTTTAGGCCTATGTTGTCAGGCCGCCGTAGCTTAGATTTACTGCTTTTCAGGCCTATGTCGTCAGGCCACCGTAGTTTAGATGTACTGCTCTTTAGGCCTATGTTGTCAGGCCTCCGATACTTAAGTCTCATACAATTTCAGCATCACAACACTCTTGGAGTTTTCTTTTCAAAAAGTTTGTCTCGGACATGAGGTGTTCACGTCTTTACTCATTTCCTACCACGATAATTCAGAGAACCGCTTCTCACATTATCTGGTAAGAAAACAAGTAAAGAGGGGCAAATTGTAAACACCCAATTAAGTCCGAGACCCTCTTTTAGGTGATTAATCCAAAATGAATTAAATTTATAATCAAAGGAAAGAATTCAAAACTAATAATCCAAATCAGAAAATCAGAACAAAATTAAAAAAAACAAAAAGAAAATAAACAACAGACAAACAGAAACAGACATTGAAAGTTTTTTTAAAAAAATATATATAATAAAAAAAATAATAATAATAAAAAGGAATTGGTAATTTGGTCCTAAATCGAAATTAACTAATAAAAAAAAACAGAAAACAGAAAAACAGAAAAACAGAAAACAGGAAAACAGAAAACAGAAAACAGAAAACAGAAAACAGACAAAAGTCATTTAGTTTTTTTTAACAACCAAATAAAAAGTATAAAAATATATATAATATAATAAACCTGGAATTAAGAGAAAATCAAAAGAAAAATGAAAAAAATAATAATAATAAAAAGTTGAAAGTAAATAACTTTTTTAACAAATAATAAGAATAGATTTAAAGAAATTAAGGAAAAACAAAACAACAAAAATTTTATAATAATAATCAAAATTAAAAATAATGCTGAAATAATAAAAATAATAATAAAAAATAAAAAAACAGAAATAAAATGAAAATCATCAGAAAAAGTTTCAAAAAGAAAATCTTAATTTTTCTGCTTTTTGGAAAATTTGCAAAGGAGGCCAAGACAAAAATGGCGAAGGACGAAAATGCAAAATGAAAGAAAGAGTCAAAGTTCTGTTATTTGCAAAAAAGGCCAAAACTAAAAAGCAAGGGACCAAAAAGAAAAGGGGAAAAGACAAAAAGAAAGGCTATAAAAGAAGAAGCAGAAAGCGCATGAGGAGTTTTTTTCACTACTGGGGACTTGACTCAAACAAAAGGAAGGGAGAAGATTTTTCAGAGAAGAAAGGGAGAAGAGTGTTTTCGTTCTTCTTCGAGAGATTCTGGACGAAGAAACCGGAAGCAAAGGCTGAGAGAAGCTTTGAGAAAGAGGAGAGGCTTGAAGGTTTGAATCAACCCTGTCCTTCGTTCAGCTTCATCTCAATCACAGGTTAGATTCACACCCTAATATATCAAAGAATTCCACATCAAGAATGGGATAAATTTTAATCTGCGAAAGTAGTCATGATATGTTATGCATTAGACGTGATTTCAATCGATGAATGAATTGTAAGGTAACACGCTATGCTGAAACTAAGATTGGGGTTCTTGTGCTGAGTATATTATCATGATGTAGTATGCGAAAAAGGGTTCAAGAATCAATATAACTACAAAGCATAACAAGATTCTGACGTTGCATGCCTGAATGAAAATCAAGAATCGGATGAATATAGTTAATGGATGTAGCAGTTCACTGAAGGTTAGAAATGAGGGATCTTAATGAACGATGTAATGCTGAGAATGAGTGCTAGTTCCTTTGGATTTAAATTGAGTTTGCAATGGTAGCTGTTCGACCCTCTCTGTCAAAAAAAGAACCCGAGCTTTTGGCACATCGAGCTATAGAATCATAGGTAGGGGATGAGGAGTTAAAGATGCCTCTACCTTACAGAAATACATATCACCTAGTGACTAAGATAGGAAGAAGAGTCTTGTGCTTGGCCTAAATTTTGGATCACGTTTCACCAGATCCCCTGCTTTGGGACTTCCCCTGTTTTCGAGCAGGAGCAATATCATCGCCCCTGTTCTTATTTCTCCCAGGTTCTTGGCATGCCACCGCTGACCTCTTTCAGCCTCGACCTGGAGGCACATTGTATATCATTATCAGAATTGGGGGCGGGCCTAGTGTGACTCCCTCTTAGGTTCTAGAACGATATGCTTGCTAGACAAAAGCAGTCATATGTCCGATGGCAATAACACATAAGATTCATCATTGGTACCCTTGTTCTACTCCAGATCTTGGCCCACGTAGAATCTGGATATCTCCCTCATAATAGGAATATGACCATGTCCATCAGTGAGCGATACGCCTTGATAGAATTAGGTACTCCATGGAGGTGCAGGTACCTGTTGTGTTTCTGCATGAAAAAGGGGAGGGGGGGCTTTGGCTGGAATCCTAGAATGAAGCATAAGTTAGAGACATGCCAAAACCCCGGCTGTGAGTCACACGAAGAAGGAATGTGGATATAGTCACTCCACAATCATCAGAGCATGGTGTACTGAAGAGCCAAGGCGAAGTCTGGTTCCATGCAATTCATGCAGGGTCAAACAATCTACCTTCAATAAGGATTTGTAAAGTAACACCCAAGTGTGTGATGGGCACAATGGTTGGAGTATCCGCCTGCATCACCCAGGTCACCCCCTTCGAACCCCAGGCAAAGCGATGCTAAAATTTTGCCCACTTTAAACTCGACCAGCTGAAATTACTAAATCGCCCTTGGTCTATTTCCTAAACTCCTCATAAACCCCAGTTTGAGAAAGGACGAATCTACCCTCAGAGAATACCAGGAATGCCCAATAGACCTTCCCTCAGCAAATTACTACACTGCCCTTAGGAAACCCCCATAATACCTAACAGGTCCCTGCTATGGCAATTACCACACTGCCCCTTAAGAAATTCCATAATTCCTAATGGGTCCTTGCTATTGAAATTACCATATGACCCCCTAGATTTTCTAAAAATGCTTGAAATACCCCCTTTCTAAATTAATATAAAACCCTAAAAAAAAAATCTAAAAATTTTCCAAAAAATCAGAAATTAATAAAAATCCTAAAAAATCAAAAATTAAAAATCAGAAATTAATAAAAATTGCCAAATTAAAAAAAAACTTACAAAAAAAAAATAAAAATATAGAAAATATAGAAAAAGATTAAGAATTAATAAAAATAAAGAGAATATAGAAAATATAAAAAAAAAACAAATAAGAAATTCCAGAAAATAAATAAAATTTTAAAAAATAAATAAAAAAATAGAAAATTTAATAAAAATTACTAAAAGCTAAAAATTTATTATATAAAATTTAATGAAAAACTATTACATAAAAATGTACCAAAAATTTCAAATTAATAAAAACATAGAATAAAATAGAAAAATAAATAAAATTTTCAGAAAATAAATAATTACAGAAAAATTTAATAAAAAGAAAATTAACAAAATTTAGAAAAATAAGAAAAGTTCCAGAAAATTTAGATAAGAAAAATTAATTCCAAAATTCAGAAATTTAGATAAAAGTTAAGGAAATTTCCAAAATAAATAGAAATCAAAGAAAACAAAAAATAGATATTAGGAAAAAATATATTAGGAAATTCAGAAAATCCATAAACATTAATAAACATTCAAAATTCATAAAATTTCTGGAAATACAGTAAAAAAGAAAAAACGAAAAATCTTTTATTACGTTCAAACTTTCTTTTATTCAAGGATTGATGCCTTCTACAAAATATTTCTGTTTTGAAAATTTAAAAAGATCTTTTCCAAATATTTTAAGATCTTCGAGTCTCACGCAATGGGCTCTAAATGGGGAACTGGCGGTTTACCTGCTGTTCAACATTTAGTAGTTCATATAGGTCTTTGTGCTGCCTTAGCCGCCTCGGGCCTTGTGCATGAGTGGACTTGAGGTCCTTTTCAAATAAAAATATAAATATATATCTTTTTCTAATATTTGGGATTCTAGGCCTCACGCAATGGGCTCTAAATGGAGAACTGGCGGTTTACCTGCTGTTCAATATTTAGCAGTCTGTATAGGCCCCTGTGCTGCCTTAGCCGCCTCGGACCTTGTGCATGAGTGGACCAAAAATCCCTCCTAAAACTAAAATTTCTTTTCGAATAGCAAAATCTTCAAACATTTTCTCAAAAAAAATATAAGAGCTTTAAGATAATCTTTTCTTAAGCATTTTTTTTGAAGGTCAAGCCTTCACAAACCAAATAATCTTCTCTTAAGCATTTTTGAAGGTCAAGCCTTCACGAGCTAGAACTACGTAAGCCTTGAGTTTCCCATTGCACCGGGGAATACGTAGGAGCAGGATCAAGTCCTGTCAGGCTAACCTCCATCAAATCATTTTTCACTTTAAAGGGATCAAACATTTTCAAAATCACACACTCAGTTTAAGGGTACCGTTCTTCGGAACGGGCAAGTAAGGTGCCTAACACCTTCCTTACTTGTAACCGACTCCCGAACTTAGAAGCTCATTCTTGAGTCAGGGTTTTTCCAAATATTTTTCCCTTGAATAAAAATTTGGTGGCGACTCCACATTGATTCAAAACAATATTCATTTTCAAAATTTTAACGAGTTCGTCGTCTCGTCGGAATTACGGTTGCGACACTAGGAATTATTTGTAGCTTCAAACATTTATCATAAAAAATTTGAAATGTTACACAACGCTTGGGGATGGAGTCCTTATGCTTTCAAAAGTACAACCTTTTAATATTAACACACAATTAGAGAATCAAAAGGATATATATATATATATATATATATATATATATATATATATATATATATATGTGTGTGTGTGTGTGTGTGTGTGTGTGTATGTGTATGTGGCGTGTGCGCGGGGGCTAAGAATAACCTTAGAGCAAAGAATGAAAATGAAAATTCTAATAATAATCCTTAAAATAAAAAAAAAACATAATAGACAAAATTGCACAAAGCTTAGGTACTAAGGTGGTTGGGGACCTATTGGCCTAGCAACAGTTGTAGACTTGAGACGAACAAGGTGTTTATCCTTGTAAAGGTCCCATCTTGGGAAGCTAACATTAGTGTCAAGGCTTCCTCCTGCAATGTCATGTGGGTCTGGTATGCAGTAACCTGCACATTTAGTTGGTCATATAGTTCGTCCACCTACAACTATAAATGATCGAGGCGAACGGGGAAAGAAAGAATCTATGTAGGCCCAGCTGTTGGAAAGTCATCCTCTTTTCTTTCTTCTACTATTCTCTAGATGGCGTTGCTGCGGTGGTGAGGATGGTGATGTTAATGATGGTGGTGATGATAGATGATGTCGTGGTTGTTATGGTGGTGGTTGTTGGGGAGCAAGGGCAAAGGATCCTTTATAAACAAGATTACACAACTCATAATCTAACTCTCATGACCAACTATATGGCTGAAATCACTCAAAAGGATGTTCAAGGATCCATCTTTCTTAAATATCACTTCTTTTCAATGTGTTTTTTATTGAGTTTTATTCTACTGAATACATCATTATAGTAACCACAAGCACTAACCCAATAGTCAAAATAATGCATAGTATATCTACCGTACATCATCTATAATAATCAATGTATCCCTTATCACATTGTATAAGGTGGATATTAAACCTTTCACCAATCTTACCATACCTGTAAACATACTTGTCTTAAAAAAATTCTTTCTCAAAGTTTGGGAAAATCATTTTTCAAATAACGTATAAACATAAATTTCATTAATATTGTTAGTATAATCTTATAAAAGAATCCCAAATCTCAAGTTTTAAAAACCAATCTTAAAACATGTCAGGAAGCTTTTTTAAGTAAATTAGAATTTGGTGAAAAATTTAAAAATATTTTTAATACAAATTTGTAGAAAAAAAACTCAATAAAACTAAGTAACATTTTGTGGAGAAAAAAGAAGATATTTGAATATTTGGAAAATTAAATATTATTTTGTAAAGACAAAAGAGTGCATTTAAAGCTTAACCAAATACTTTTAAAATCCACTTAACAGGAAAACATAGAAACAAGAAAAAATAATTTATCAAAAACCAAAATAGTAATAAATTTTACATTTCTAAACCATTTCCAAAGAAATTTTTTTTATTAAAAATAACTTCTTAATCATAATAATTTCTTCATTTTTCCATTATACAATCATCTCAACTAATATTAAGAACCAATCCATGCTTATACATAGAAATAATAATCATCATAGGCTCCATACATTCATGTCATTTATGAGCATGATCCATCTTAATCATTCATAACAACACCATCACATGTTTCATATCAAATCAACAATTTCATCTAAGGTCCAACTAATCTTTATATGATCAAGCATGTCATCCTATCATCAACATTAAATCCAACATATAATACTTGACCCATATATTTCATAAATAAATTATCGAAAGATCAAAAAGAAATATATCACTCCATAAGGTACAAATAAAAAAATGATAAACTAATACCAATTCATTCCATAATAACTCAAATTAAGGAAAAATCACCATAGTACATCATAGTCAATTACATCCTCTAACCTATGGTTCTCAAGAATTCAAATTATTTTGTTTCCCAAGAAAACAATGATGAGAACACATGGAATTTATCATTTTGATATCTCATTATGCCAATTTTTAACATATAACTTTTGGTTAATTTTTAAATAACGAACAAAGGTTCCAAATTGGAGCTATTCCATAGTAGGTTAGTCTTAGATATAATGTAATAAAAAATTCATAAAAAATTCATAAAAAATTCATAAAAAATTTAGAAATTGAATAAATTATAAAATTTTATTGAGAAATACTCTACACATAATGTAAGGTTCGCACAAAATATCAACTCAAAATTCATCTTGTATAGAGAGATATATTTGTTCGAAAATGACTTAGATGAATTGTCATACCAATTGAAACATACTTTAATATTTTAAAGATGTCTTGATCTAAAAAAATTGTTTTGACATGAGATCAATAAAAAAGTTTCAAGAAATCATTTATCTACAACTTTTATAAGAAAATATAAAGGTGATTTAGTTTAGATCATTCCCAAATTTTAGAAAATGGTGGAAAATAAAAATAAATCTATATTTAATCTCAAAAACATCTCTAAGATTTCAAGGGAATAACCTTTCTTATTGCTAGCTAAAGACTTCCCAAAATTAAATAAACTTCCCCTTACCTTAGGAAAGACTAGACTTTACCTTGAGAGAGATATAAGAGATTTCCTTCTTTTCTCTCCATGAACTTCAAACTCTACGTCATTGGAAATATAAACACTTAATATACAATAACTAGGAGCCAAAAAAAAAAACTTAAAAATTATGCAAAAATGGAAGATAGATTTTTGGATATTATTCATAAAACTCTTCACTAAGATATTGAATGTGAAAAGTGGAGCAAAAACAAGGAGAAGAGGTGACTAACTTTGGTGGAAGAATGACCATTCATGAAACAAAAACAAGTAACAAAGTAGAGTTTTTTGATGGTTTTTAATGGAGGAAGAGAAAGCTAGGATGGAAGGTTTGGGTCATGTATGTGCATCTAATTATAATAGAGAAGAGAACAGTCTTATGATTTATTTAAATTGAGAAGCTTCTCCAAGAAGCTTGTTAAATGACAATTTCTAAATCTTCCCCTTTTAAATTTTTTTTAAAGTATTTTAGATACTTTTTAATTTTGATCTATCTTAAGGATGTTTAGGAATAACTAAAACAAAATAATTATCCCTAAGATCCATTAAAGATATACTAGAAGAGAAAACAAAATAAGCATGCATCTTTACCACTTATTTTAACAAAAAAAAATCTAAAAATCTAAAAATTAATCTAGAAAAATTATTTCTATTATTCTAATATATTTATTGCCTAAACATTTTTTTTCCCTATTTTAATTCTATTTCTAATAATTGTTTTTAACATTTGTACCTTTGTAACATTTTTTACAACTTTAAAGAGATACTTTTCAAAATTTTCACTTTTCTAATTAAAAATTATAATAAACTTCTAATATTTATCCTAATCAATTTGATATAAAGAACCTCACTCAACTTATCTCTATATCTGTTTCTAAAAGCTTTATTTAGTCTCAAAACATAAAAAGCATCAAGAAAGAAAATTATCATTTACATGTGAAAGTTATAAAAAAGGATGTTACAGATAGGGGAATAACATTTTGAATCTCTATGTTAAAAATATCAAAAATCCAAAAATATTTTCAAATTAAAAATCATTTAAATTCCTTTTCCAAAATTTAATTTCAAACAAAATTTCTTCACTAATCAAAATCAAATTTATTTGCAATCATTTGTTTTCAAATTTCTTCAAAAATAAATAAGCAGAACTATATTGTCTTGGGTTTTCAATCGTACAAGGAAATGAATTATGTTAATCAACCACAAACCTAAGAGAGGGAATGAATTATGTTTGCTGGTTTTTTCTTCAAACTTCACCAACTAATTGAAAAATAGTGAGCCCAAAAACTCAAGCCATCCAAGAATCTTGAATATGATTCATGAATTACACAATGTACACAATGTTAATGTAATCTTGATGATCAATTCAAGAAAAATAAAGTTAAGCCATAAAGATTGATCAAGAACTAAAGATAATGTAGAACATATAATAGGTGCTGAAATGTAAAAGTGTAAGGAGAAGAAGATCATTCAAGAATTTATCCTTGTTCATTCAACCACAGAGAGATACATCCAGTCCCTAAGAACCCCGTAGAATTTTCTTCACTATTTGTTGAGATTACACAATCCTCTTACAAACAACTACTTCAAGATCCCTCGCTTGAAGCCTTAAGAACCATTTAAAGAATACCCTTTTTGCATAAACACAAACCATATTCAAGAGATATCTCTTTCTCTCAGGAATCAACAACCAAGATTGAGAAAAGTAGAAAAAGATCAAAACACAAACACCATTGAAGCTCAATTCGATGAAAAATCCTAAGAAATGATAAAACTTTCACACTTTGAATCAAAACTCTCATAAAACAAATTCTAAAAATTCTTTCTTTTATTGTTTTTTTTTCTTTTCTTATGAAAAATTAATTAGAAAAAAGTATTTATATGTAAACTTAGATGGTAGTTTTATATGGGTTGGTTTTAAACCATTATAACTAAGAAACATTTCGAAACTTTCAAACCTTAAGCTCGGTAATCAATTACTATCATTTAAAATTGATTATTAAGGTATTTTGTAACTCTTGTAATGGATTAATTCTGTTGATAATGGATTATTCTAACTTCAGAATGCATTGGCAATCCATTAGTTCCACTTTTAATCGATTATTTCACATCCATAATCCATTGGTAATCGATTAAACCAGTATTTTGTAAGTGTTTGTGGCTAAAATAAGTTTGGGTAATTGATTACTATATGTGGTAATCGATTACATCATATGGTTAACCCAATACAAAAGTTTAGTTAACTATGTATAATATTTGGTTAACTTTCTACTGATGCATGGTTAACTTAATAGAAAGATTTTGTTAACTCTTATAATGTGTTTGGTTACTTTATGCATGTGTTACAAAAAAAGTTTTCATATTCAAAACATTTAGACTTTGTGTAATCTTTCTAAAATATGATTTTTAACCTTGAAACCTTTCACTTGAAAATATTGTTAAGCTTTTCTTTGAAAAACCATTTTAGAGAGCTTTATTAAAATATGAAAGCTATCAATGCATACATGTAAATCTAAGACTTAACTATACTATTAATTGGTGAAAGTTTTCTTTAAAATTCATCCACCAACAGATATGGAAGATCTCCTCTCATAAAATAAAGTAAAAAAATCTGTTTGGATATTTTTTTGTATATACACTTTATTTTATTTTATCATCTATATAAATAAATATATTAATTTTTTATTTAAATATTTAATTTTTGTATTAAAAGAAATCAAATAAATTTCTTTTCAAAATTATTTTAAATTATACGTTTAAATTTGGATATTGTTCTTTGGAACAGACAAATAAGGTGTTTGGACATTTCCTATTCTTAACTAAATATTGAACCTAGGTTTCTTTAGAGTTTTTTAAATGTTTTCCTTCAAAAATAAAATTTGGTTGCAATTCCATTTTTATATCTATTTAAATTTAAATTATTTTTTATGAACATCATCCCATTGTAATTTAAGTTCCAACAATATGAAAAATACAACGATAAATGAATTGAGTGGAAGTATAAATATAAGACTTGGTACATTGAAGAAGAACACACCTACCTACAAACTCACATTCATAGTTCTTAATTGTTTTGTTAGCATTATTATTTCATTATTCATTTATGTATAGCCTAAACTTTGTTTTCTTATTTCATAGAAGCATGTGAGCCTACATAGGCTTGCATAAAAGTATTGAAAATTGAAGTTTAGAAAGATCTGTATAAAAATATTTGGAAGATAATTAAATGTGTTACTTTTCTAGTTAAAAAAATATTTTTTACCTTATGTTTGGATGAAACATTTTAACATTTCAAGAAATTTAAAATATTTAAAAATTTAAATACTTTTATTTTAAAAATATTTTGTTTGGATAAAGGAATTTAAAATTTTTTATATTTAAAATTATTTATTTGGATGGTGAATTTTAAATTTAGTTAATTTTAAATTTTTTATTTAGATTAAATAATTTAGTTTTTACTATATATACAAAATCTTACTTTTAAATATTCATAAATTTTTTTTAATTTTACTCCTATTTTTTTTATTTATCAAAAAATTTAGATATACAAATATTTTTATTTTATAATATATTCAAATAGAATAATAACCTAAGGAATATATATAATTAAAAAAATTGCTAAATATGATTATATTATTTTATATTAAAAATAGTATCTAAGATGAAAAAGAAAGATGTAAGAAAATAGTAAAGAGAGAATAAACACGAAAAGAGAAAAACAGAGGAGAAACATCATAGAGATGTTTTCGTGAAAATGAGTTGATAGACTTTGATAAATTTTAAATTTCACCTATTTTAGAGAAATTTTAAATTTATTATTTTAGCTTATTAAAATATTTTCTTAAAATTCATAAAATTTGTAATTTCTTAAAAAATATATCTAAATAAAATATTTTAATATTTAGATTTTAATTTTTTTAAAAATTATTATTTTTAAAATAATTCATCCAAATATAAGATTAATAAAATTTTTTTATTCAAAATTAAAAACTAGATGTAAGTATTGAATTTTGAGAGTAACTAATATAAATTTTAATATTTATTTTTTTATTTTTAACTGTTATTTTATCTAATGTTGAAGACTTTTTGAATTGAAATTTTATTTTTAATAAATTATTTATTTGTAAAAATTATTTTAATCATACGTTTAAATGTCTATATACATAAAGGTATTTGTTTTTTTTGAAAAAGGTTTCTGTACTAAAATTATATTAAATAAATTCTTATTCAATGTTTTAAAGATACCAAATCTTCCTAATTTATATACTTGTTTTCATAAGCACTCCTACACGTGCTGAGTTACTAAAAGCAATCAAAACAATATTCATACTTAAGATAAAAAAATTCACACACTTTTTTCGCTTCTTGCACTCTCACACCCATAACACGTGACATAAACGTATATAAATTGACACTGTAGTTTCTTTGCATTCTCACTTATATTTTTTCTAAGATTTTATTTTTCTCAGTTCAGAGCAAAACGAAGTGTTAGCTTCTAAAATCCTAAAACCCTAATCCTAAGAAAATAAAAAATTTCCCAATCTTGGCAAAACTCGATCGATCTCCACGACGACGCCATGAACGTCGATCACGACCAACCTCACACCGCCGCGAAGGCGCAGGCGCTGCAGACCCTAACGGCAGGTCCTTTGTCCACGTCGACGGCGAAGCTCGCTGCTTCGTCGCGGTGCATCCCTTCCGACAAGGACTTCCACTTCTACCGCAACTTCGAGGAGTTCAAGGTCCCCGTCGATGAAATCGCCCGGGAATCGCGATCGATGCTTGAGGCTATCGGCGCCGCGGCGGCAGTGCAAGCGGCATTCCCTGCCGATGCCGATGACGCCTACGACTGGCTGGTGAACGTGAACGATGACGTTTTGGAGCGGTTCGATTCATCTGCAGATGAGTTCCGGAAGCTTCGGGAGGAGGAGGAGGAAGCAGGGCGTCCTGCGAAGCATTCGATGGAGGAAGATGGGTTTCAGTTGGTTTCTGGGAGGAAGAAGAAAGGGGGAAGATGGAATGTGACTACCACAACGATGGATTCTGACATGAAGACACCGGGGGTTACGGTGGCGACGAAAGATAAGAAGACGACGGGGCCGAAACCTAAGGTTCCGTTTCATATACCGACTATTAGGAGGCCGCAGGATGAGTATAGCATTGTGGTTAATAATGCAAACATGCCGTTTGAGCATGTTTGGTTGCAAAGGAGTGATGATGGGCTGAGATTTATTCACCCACTGGTTAGTTTGTTTATTCAATGGCTTGGGCTTTATTGATTTTCTTATTTGTTTTTAAGTTTAAATTTGAATTTGTGTTGACGCATCACTGCAATGTTGAGACTATAGGCTGTGGTTGTGGTAGTCTGAATCATTTTTAATGATTTGGCAGTAAATTGATGGAAGTTCAGAATACACGAATAGAACGAGCATAAAGTTTAAATCTTATTATTTTCCCTTTGTTTTGAGTTTTTAACAAATTTACTTGGATTGGAAAGACTTTTTAACTGGCTCTGATTACAATCTGTCATCAATTAATATGATCATTGGTTGGCCACTTATATATTTGCTTATGCTGAGAAGTGGCAGTTTTCACAGTTGGGTAGAGTCTTTCTATTATAATTATTGTTAAGGTAATATGTGGCTTAGGTTCAAGTGTGTATATCAAGTTCATCAGGAAGGTAATAACTTGCTTACAGATATACTCTGTGGTCTTGTTGATTTTAGTATTTTCTCATGGATGTATGTTATTGTTAATTTGCTAGGTAATATTCCATTCACTCCCAAGATTGTATCAGAATGTTAGAAAGTGTATTGCAATCACAGCTCTGTTGTCTTTATTTGAGAGAGAATGAAACAATTTTTATCAAACAATGAACTAATATAATTAGCTGTAGGACCAATTAATTATATTTTCTTTCTTTTTATTTTGTTTTTCTCTCTCTGTGTGATTATATTCTATTGCTTAACAACAGGGGATGATCCAAATTGGAAAGTTTAACATTGGTAAAATAATTCCAACAAATAGAAAGTTCTTTCTACTACTAAATTGGGTTTCATATTTGTGAATAATATTAAGTAAACTCAGACTCCCCCCTTTCCCCCAATTCAAATATTTAGTTGCATGATCTTTTCAATCAAGATGAGATAACCATCCGAATTACATGGGGTTTTCAAAATCCAGAACAATTGTACTAACTATTTATATGTTGGTATACTTAAAAGCAATAGCTTGGGCTTAACTATATTTTCCTTATCATGTTGAAACCCTTTTGTTCTTGTAATATTGCGTGGATTGGGTTGCAGATTCAATAAGCTTGATTGACATTCTTTTCATTCATGAAGGGTTAAATCCTTTTGAAAAGGGGTAAATTTCTCTTTTGGAATTTAGATCTTATAGAAATAACTTTTTGTTGTCGGATAGCATTTCCCATCCTGCTTTTCTGGCATCTAAATCTTGGTAGACTAACTTTTGGTTGTCTTATGCATTAGCAATCTACATCTCCTGTGTTGTGTGTGTGTGCTTATGGAAGCCTTTCATAATTTTGATTGTATTTGTTCTGTGTTAAGTAGTAATGTTTTTATTTTGTCATCTTCTCTTTGTTCTTATTAATCAATAATCAATTATTTGTTTATTGTTCCAGGAAAAGCACTCTGTTTTGAATTTTGTTGATACAAATCTTGGGGATGTTGTGCCAGTGAAGCCTCCCTCAATTGAAAGCACCCCTTTCAAGCTTGTGGAGGAAGTCAAAGATTTGAAGGAGTTGGCTGCTAAGCTGCGTTCTGTTAATGAATTTGCGGTAAAGCATGATGACTATTCATAAAGTTTCACTTAGAAGTTTTCCCATGATCAGTTGTGCCACTTAATTCTTGTGTCTGATATCTGCACCCGCAATGATACCTGATACATGATAAAACTTAAAATTCACTTATAAACATTAAATCTTTTCTTAGCCTTGAGTAGCATTCCTGGTGCATTTCTTTGCTTTTTTATCTACCTTCATTTGACCCCTTTTCAGACTAGGGAAGGAAAAATCTATGAATATTTCAAGTCTTTTGCCAATGAAACAGTTCTTGATAACAAACTCTCAGATTCTCTTTGAAACTTTAGATTTTGGAGATGAAATGTAAATTGGATAATGAATTGTTTTTCCATTGTGTCTAAAAGAATTAACATTGAATTTGATTATTTATTTTCTTGTTGTATCTCCCTTGACATTTACAGGGGTATGCTCATGTATAAATGTAGGAAGCTGATTAAGGATGTCATGTCAACATGGATTGTCTCCTTAACTGTTTGAACTTTGAAATACTCAGTATCTGTTGAGTATTGGGCATTGTTTGATATGGTCCGATAAAGTGCATGTATAGCTATACTATCAACTGGTTTATTTCCTTTATATAGTGTGCACATATTCATATTGAATAACTCAGGATGCATTTGGAAAAAAATTGTTGAAAATAGAGTATTTTAACCTTTTTTTTAGTTTTTAGTTTTGGAAGCTATTTCCAACATCAGAGTGAAGTCTAACTGAAACTTATTTTTTACATCATTGTTTTTTTGTCAGAAAACTAATTTATCATCATAATTTTTTTTTTAACTTTTGAAAATAAAATAGCATTTTTTCTTGAAAAATGCTCTTATAAAAGCAAAAATAAATGGGCCATTAAGCTCTGGCCTCTTGAGCTTCGTGGTGTGTCACACATGAAAAATGTTTTTGTATATTAAAATCATTTATGAACCTTCTAATATTTTAAACTTTTGGGAGAGTTGGTCATTGGCAAAATTAAACTGTCATTATGTCATTTTTCTGGTGTTTGACTCTTGACCAGAGAGTTATTCAGGTTAAGATAGTGATATATTTAGTTTGTAGTATAGAGTATATGATTGCTTCTATTTTGTTTTGATTCATGTTTCTCTTGTGACCAGTGTTTGCACTGATAATGTGGTCTCTTTGTTGATTGTGAGGATATTTTTTAGTATGATAGTTTCTCTCATGTTTATTGTTTTCGTACTCTACATGATATAGTTTGAGTTTTCCTTTGCCTTTTGATATCCTGCTTCTATTGCACTTGATTGTTGGACTAATATCCTCCTTTTCTTGTAGTCACTCCCACTCCCTCTCCCACTGTCCCTTCCATTCCATTCCATTCTTTACTGACTTTTTTGTGTCTTGACCTGAAATATTTAGGTTGATTTGGAACATAATCAGTATCGATCGTTCCAAGGTTTGACTTGCCTGATGCAAATCTCAACAAGGACTGAGGATTTTATTGTTGACACATTGAAACTTCGCATTCATATTGGGCCTTACCTTAGGGAAGTCTTCAAGGACCCTGCCAAAAAGAAGGTTTGTTGCACATGATTGGTTTTTCTTTTAATTCAACATATTTGCCTCATGCTGTTGATCCTATTTATTTATGACTAATTAGGTCATGCATGGTGCGGATCGAGATATTGTGTGGCTTCAACGAGACTTTGGCATTTACATTTGTAATTTGTTTGACACTCACCAGGTTTGTGTAAATGCTATTGAGATTGTTTCCCTTATTACTTATCAAGGCAGTAAAATTGTGTAATCAGTTATATGGTTGGAAATAGTTATTATGCAAGAGATTTTCTTTGATTGGTTGATGCTGGCTCTGCATGTAGAATTTCCGTATTTAGCTGTTCGTGTGTCCATAATGTATTGGTTTGTTCAGGAACATGAAAACTTGGTGAAACAGCGTCTGTAAAGTTCTGCCTTTGATTCTTCTTGCCAAAGTCTATTATGTTCCTTGTTCACATGTTAGCAATTACTTATGATAATCTTCTTTTTATATCACAAGACTAACATTTTTTGAGTCCATTGCCTAGGCTTCTAAGGCGTTGAACTTGGAGAGGAATAGTTTAGAGCATATTCTGCATCATTTTTGTGAAGTTACTGCAAACAAGGAGTATGTTGTCTTTATTTTTCATTTTAATTTTTTGAATCCCTCCTTTTGACTGAGCTTAGATGCTTTTCTATTGCTTCTGGCATGATGTCCCCTTTTTTCCTTACATAAACTCTGGAAGATTGACAATTACAATTTACAACTCCTTGCAGATATCAGAATGCAGACTGGAGACTTCGTCCACTTCCTGATGAGATGATAAGGTATGGTTTTATTTTTAACCTATTGCATTTGACACTCCCTTGATTCTTTCTTTGTTTTGTTTATCCTTGTCTTCTATTCTTTCTGTACTGCTGGATTTTTGGGTCTGTTTGCCATACTGAGAATCCATAGAATCAGATAGTCAAATGAAAGAAAAATGAAAGCATACCTATAGGCAATTAGGCCTATTTTTCATGCTAATAATGAAAGCATCATAGTATGTAATAGGAATAATATCATTTGGCAAATGAATATTATGATTATGGAAATGTTACATATTTGTATGCATAATCATTAATAGCATGCTATTGTGCAGCAGTTGCGGTGTAGCATCACATTGTGTGGCCTGGCCACTGTGGAAATGGTATTCATTGTGTTTTATTGGTAGTGGTGATAGCAACCTGAATTGCAAAAGAATAGGATGCAGTGATTCATTAAATCCCTGTTTTGCTCCCTTTTGGTTTGACCAGTGATTACCCTAATATTTTTAAACTTTAGATGTTATGTTTTCCCCCTGTTAAAATATGCTTCAAAATGCAATGATACTATGCCATTGCACCAACTATAATACTTGATCACTGTCAGAACTGGAAGGCTTCTCTATTTTAAGGATTTGCTATTTGCTTTGATTGTCATCCTTCGATTTGGACTTAAGATTACTGGGTAGTTATTTCTGTTCTTAGTGTTTTCCTCCTCAATTTTTCCCTTCATTTTTTTCTCCCTTACTAAGGAAGGGTAGTCTGCTGAATTCCTCCTGCAGTATAATAAGCAACTTAAAATTGTCACCTGCATTGCTGATTTATACTGTAATGACCAATCTTATTGTGTTTAATTCCTCTGTCCCCCTCTATCCCAGAAAAGAAAATAGTTTATTCTTTTATCTTGGTTTTAGCTTGATAGTTACTGAGATACTGTCATTGGAAAGCTAATTACTGTGATCTAATCAAACTGTATTTTTATTACAGATATGCCAGAGAAGATACACACTATCTGTTATATATATATGATTTAATGAGGATTAAGTTATTTGCCTTGTCTAAGGAGTCTGAAAATTCTGAGTCTTCTGACACTCCTCTGGTTGAGGTAACTATTTTCTGACCTCAGAAATCTGTCTATGGATGCTACTGCGTTAAGTTTAACAAAATTAATTTGATTTTACATCAGCCTTGCATGCTTTATTGAGTTTGCAAATTTGTTGTCGGGTTTAAATTTTTTAGTACTTGTGTTTCTATCATGTTGACCAACTTTACAACCTCTGTATGGTAAAACTACTAATTTAGCTTAGTAGAAGGTAATTTTCTGTTTATCAGCCCTGCTACTTTCTTTATTCATCTGTTGTATGCATGTTTGGGAAAACTTTTCTCATGGAAATAATAGTTCTTTTTTTTTCTTCCCAAAATAAGCTAGTTGCTTACTTCAAACTACCTACCAGTGATAGTTATAGTTGTTTCAAGCTGCTGTTCCTTCATTAGTGCCTAGTTGAGTTCAAACTAACTAGACATGCATGTCATAGATTGATCCTTACCACAAACCATATGGTGCTCCTTTCTTCCCATATGACTGTTTTGTCTCAATTGTTTGAACTTTTATGCATGTTACAATCTTGCAATGGCTGATTGGACCTGTTTGACCTAGCCTTGCTATACAGATTAAGTTTTTTGGGCAATATTTTTCTGTTAAATCTTTTATCAAATGGTAATACATGACTAAATGGTTGGCTGAGTGAACTTTCTTTTTGGCATTTTGACTGGAATTTCCCATAAATCGACAGGTCTACAAGCGTAGTTATGATGTCTGCACGCAGCTATATGAGAAAGAACTTCTGACGGAGAATTCCTATCTTCATATATATGGGTTTGTTACCTTTACAATAGCTGTTCTTTCATTAATTTGGTATTCTATATAAGTAGCAATTGTTCATCAAGTATTTTGTATATCTTTATTAATTTTTGTTTCTACAATATAAAGAGTGTATGTGTCAAGTTTATATGTAATGCATACCAAGAAGTATAAAGCAAAACACAATTACTGTTTCTGTACAGGTTACAAGGGGCCGGTTTCAATGCTCAACAACTTGCCATTGTTTCGGTAAGTTGTTCGTTTTTATCTGTAGCATCAATATTGGATTTATTTACATAGGGAACAAATCTTGCTCCTCTTTTCATCTAACACCATTTTTGCAATGAATATGAAAAATGGTTTCCACAGTTCCAACTAAGCAAACATTTGAGATAAATTTTAGTACACAGGTTTTTGAAGTATTTTGATCAATTCTGTCTTTGTAATGGAGAATTCTGTAGAGTCATGATTTTCTCTTGAATCTCAATTTGACACAAATGTGGTTAACCAATTCTACTAGAATTTTATAGATTAATCTCTTTGGAATTTCTTTTTATTTTATTGAAGTCTGGTTTCCTCCTCTAACATCACTCTGACCACCACCTTCATTGTCAAAATCTCACTTGCTGCCAATTGCCTTGCTGCCATTTTTACCATCTTCATTATTGTCATTTTTGCATTTGCTTTAGTTACTTTAATAATAATACTGCAGTTTCTGACTGCTTCATTATTATTTCAAATTTTCAATCTCCATTTGACACTTCTAGAATAGTTATCTTGCTGTAGCATACTGGTTTCTGTAGCCAACCAGCTTGGGTTAGACTCCAAGAAACTCTAATGGTCTTCCAAGCCTACTTGCCCTATATATATTGCATCCACTTTGGATTCTGTTGCTCTTGATTTGTACCATTTATTATAGTTAATATGCTCTATTTACATGGCTTGCAGGGGCTGTGTGAATGGCGGGACATTGTTGCTCGTGCAGAGGATGAGAGTACAGGATATGTATTGCCAAATAAGTCTGTCCTTGAAATTGGTATGGAACATATGCGAACTTCTGCGTTTCTTTTGTCTAAATGTTAGCAATTTGGTTGTATGTACATGTTAACTTTATTTATATTTACTTATTTGAAAGCTAAACAGATGCCTCTCACCACAAGCAAGCTACGGCGATTGGTGAAGTCAAAGCACCCTTATGTCGAACACAATCTTGATACTGTTGTCAACATCATTAGGCATTCTATTCAGAATGCTGCTGCATTTGAAGAAGCTGCTCATCAATTAAAAGGACATGCCACCAGCGTAAGTAACATCTTTACAATTGCCATATGAATGGGTTGGTTTGAGTTAGTCTGTTTTATGCCTCTTCTTAATTGTAATTATAATTTGGCAAGCACTGTCTCTTATGATGATGAATTGATTATTATGACAACAACATTAATGTGAGAGCTTGTATGGTACACAAGCAACCTTGAACACTGATTATATGGTACATGTGTTTTAGATATACAAATTACATAAAATGGGTCTAGTATAGTGCAAGTAGTACAAGTCCAGCTGAAAATAATACGACTGCTGCAATGTAATGAGATTCCTTAACATGAACAGCCCTAATTTTTTATCAGTTCCCCTCAAGTTATAGCTTACTTGTCATTTAGCATGTTACAAACAAACACATGAAATGTAATCTCGTGGTTATACTTATAAATTGTTGCATGAAATTACTGTTTCCACAAAAGGTAAACGCATAATAATTGTAATTCTTAATTTATCTTTTGTTTATAATATTCTATAGGTCTTCAATTTTAAGACTGTATCATGTCTATGAATAGTTCAAATTAGGTTCATAATAGTAACAATTTTTGTTTACAATTCAATGATTATAAGTAGGCCATTTCAAGTCTATTGTTTAAGCACATACAGCATTAATACGAAATTACAATATTTTGAAGCAGGTAAATTATGTCTCAAATAAACTGGGTTTTGATAAATGGCTCCCCTTATCATTTGGATCCATGGATCTTCCATGAATACCTTCTTTATTCAAGTCAGGTTAAAAAATGATAAATAGAAGTAACCTGAGAAGTCTAACTATGAGAATCTCTTGAAATTTTGTACTTCTGTTTTTTTTTTCCGAGAACTAATGCTTCTCAATTGACAATTGCTCAACCAGTTTAGTGGGTTGGTATTTTAATTTTATTTGGTTTTAAAATCCGTTTTTGTTTGATTAAATTGTATGATCATCACTGTACAGGCATCGGATGTAGTACCCGCTACAGATGTAACTGAAGAACCCCAATCCCATACTCAAAATTCAAAGGTTGGAAATGCAATTAAAGGAAGTATTGGAATTGAAAATACCAACTTTTTTAATATCTTAGAGAAGTCACCATATTTTCTTGTTGACCTTAAACAGGAGTCTTCTCAGCATCAAGATACAAATGTACTAATAAAAATTAAGTCCAATGGCCTTACGTCTGAGCTCCCAAGAGACAGTCTCTCTATTTCAGAGCAGAATAAGGATGCAAATGTGGGTGCACTTTCTACAGCAAAGGTTGTGAAAATTCTGTGTTTTAGTATTATGTCAATGTTTGGGCCTCCTAGTGATGGGCATCGATCTGATCAAATTGCCAATTTGTTAATAGGGAAGTGGAGCAACTGTTCAGGTGCTAAAAAAGCCTACTGGTGCTTTTGGGGCACTGCTGGGGAATTCAGCTTCGAAGAGGAAGCTTGGTCCTGATAAGGTATGCTTTAGCAACATCTCAATCAATGTTACGTACAGGATGTCCTTTAGCTTGCTTTTTTTTTTTTTTTCCATCTTGGCTGTCATTTGCTTTTCTATTTGTTTTGTTCTAACTTCTAATCCCTACTTCTGTCTACTTATTTCCATACTAATTTTAAGGGATTTCTTCTTAGGGTAAGGAAGAGATCAAGCTAGAGCAGATTAGATCTTCAGTCACCCTTCCTTTCCATTCATTTTTGGGTGGTAGTGAGAAGTCAGAACCTATAGTAGAAACTTCTAGTGTGGCATCTGAAACATTAGAGCCCCAGAAAGTTGTTTCTGATCCAGCTTTCACCTCCACTCTAGATGAGATCATAAGGCTAGACTCTGATACCGGTGCGGAGGATATGGAGCAGAATAGCCTAAAAAGTTGCAATGAGCACAGGGAGAAAAATTCTGTAGTGTCCACTTCAGGAAAAGAGGATGATGAGCCAGTGTCTCTCTCGGAATTGTCATCAAACTTTCAAAAATGCTTTCATTCTGATGATCAAAATAATAAAACCAGACAGCCCAAGAAAACTGAACAACCTAGTGGCTTATTGCAGCTGAAGCCATTTGATTATGAAGCTGCAAGGAAACATGTTAAGTTTGGAGAAGATACAAGGCATGCGGCTTCCCAGAGTTGTGATGGTCAAATGGAGACAGATGATTCAGGTAGCAAGAAGCAGCGGTCAACTGTAGGACAGGGACAAGCAAATGATTTGACTAAACAATTGCAACAAGGTAGAAGACGGCAGGCATTTCCTGCTTCTGGGAATCGTAGTGCAACATTCCGCTGAGATAATGAAAACAGATTTGTACAAAATAAATGAGAAAGCTGGATGTTTAGTTTAGCAGTGTTAAATCCATGTTGAGCAAGATATATATATATGTCTGTTCCTAAGCTTGTATCCTTTGATTATAACTTTGCATGTTCATTGCATAATCATTTACAATTTTTTAGCCTTAGCAGCTGATAACTCTTATAGGAAAGATGACAAATTTTTGTGAGCAGAAAAATCTGCAAGGCATTGAATCCTAAAGTATCAGTTCGAAAAATCTAAACCCAAGGTTTATTATGTTTTGCATATAGAGTATAGAGCTTCTCGATTGTATTTAAATTTAGTATTTAGTCTGTTCCACTTGAGTTGATTTTACCTTGTTATGTATTCCTGTTTGTATGTTAAATTGAATATAATTACAACTGAGGTTAAAAGATTTTAGTAATAGAATGCTATGACATGATTTTTTCTTTTGGCAACAGAGCAGGAAATTCAATGTTGTAACTGTAAGCGCAGTTAATTTAATAATCTTGGACTACCTTTGTTAGTCGAAGAATTGTGGCAAGCATAAACATTTAACCATGTTTGAGGAATCATATTTTTGTTGTCTTTCAGTAAATTTTCGTCTAATGTGAACTGGATTTGAATTAGAGGTTGGTAAATTTACAGGTATTGGAGCTTGAAATTGGAATTGTAATTATGATGTAAAAATGTTTTGAATTAGAATAATAATTTTTAGGTTTAATTCTATGAAATTCTATTATAATTATTAAAATATATATATATATATATATTTGAATTTATATATTTTTTTTAAATTAAAATTTTTAACCTCACTTTTAAATTATACAATTGATCTTAACAATTTTTTTTTCTACCGTGTTACATTCATTGTTATTATCCTTGCTTTTATTAATTTATCATCATCATTGCTTTTATTAATGCATCATGAATCATTTCTGCTACTGCAATAATTATTATCCCTTAATATTATTATTGATCTCATCGTTGGTATATTTATTGTCATTAAAGATGTTCAAGAATATATTGAAATTATTTTAATTTTGAAATTGATAAAAATTAAAAATTAAAAAAATTGTTAATTGAAGAAATAAAAATAAAAAACATACAATTTTTTTAATATTTTTTAGTTTAATTTCAAGATATATATAATTTAGTTTAATTTCAGTGTAATTTACCCAAATTTGTGTGTAATTTTAACAGTAGTTTTTTTTTTTTCTGACGTGTAACAAAGTAGTTTAGAACTTGGTATGTGGCTATGTGGGGGTCGAAAGGTTGCTATTCTTTTGTGTACTTTTTATAACCTATCTTAGCATGCTCCCGTCGATTCATTTCCAAGTAGAGACAGCTTACATAACTGAGATTTTGAACGAATCTAACAAAGGAGCTATTAAAATGTGCCTATGGACACTTCTTCCTCGTGCATGCTTAAACACAATGTTGCTATAGTCAATGGAGTAGTTGGTTTTTGTTTCCTTTCTGGCACGTATTATTGCTACTCATATTTTTGTTTATTATCCTTACTAATGTATTTTTTCTAGCCAGAGTTTTGTCCTTTTTGGTGTTAGCCATAGAGTTAAGTCTATGTTTTTTTTCCTTGGTAGATTGATTGTGAACGCATCAAAACATATTACCCTCTACCATTCTTAATTCTAGTTGTAATTGTACTTTGTGGACATTTTGATTTTGAACTTATCTGGTTGTACGGCTGCAAGCAGGTATCTGTCACGTTCTTCTAACAAGACATAGATTAGACAATGTATTCTGTTTCAGTCATCAATCGTCTATAAATTGATTTTGATCAGATCTTAACATCTTTAAATGGTTTGAATAAGAAAAAATAAATAAATGACATAATAAAAAGGGTAAATAACAATTTTTTAACATAACCTCTCTCTCTATATATATATATAATATTTTATTATCAAATAAATTTTATATAAATTTCTTCTTAAAAAGAAGGATTATAATTTTTTACCAAGTAT
Source organism: Canavalia ensiformis (assembly GCA_026541065.1). NCBI lineage: Eukaryota > Viridiplantae > Streptophyta > Magnoliopsida > Fabales > Fabaceae > Canavalia > Canavalia ensiformis. The sequence continues at coordinate 758,293 of JAMKYM010000798.1, forward strand.
TAGATAATAAAAAAAGTACTCAACTCCAACAATTTTTTTTCTTTACAAATAGACATCTTAAAATTTAGTTGTATTTAATTTTATCCTTAATTTTTATCCTTTTTTTACACTTAGATATTCGAAAATTTAATTGTATTTCAATTAATTATTAAATCTTATCAATTTTAAATCGATACATCAAAAAATTAAATTTCATTACTTTCATAATAATTTTTCTTTATTAACTTATACTCACATAGATCATTTGAATTACCTCAAGTTTGATTTATGTTATTGCAAGAAACGATCAAATGAGCGTCAAATGAAATCTAATACTTTTATAGAAAGGTTTTTTTTTTTTTTTTATCTATAAAATGAAACTGTGCCTATTTATAAACTTTACTTACAAGATAACTATGCAACAATTCTTTTTTCTAGACCTGACACATGTAACAAAAGACATCTTAGTTTACATAAAGATAATGTATGTATTTACATAAAAACTTATCATAATTACTTCTCCTAAACATAACAATCATAAAATGCATCGAGCAACTAAATCTTTACATCTTTTCAAGCTTTAGGAGTCCAAAGTCCTTCTTCCATTAATCAATCTATCTTCAGATTATAAAAAGTCCATAATTGATTCAAGTGTCAAAAGTGTCAAAAGCATAGCTTGTCTCGATGTAGTTGAAGATGAATCTACTTTCAAATGTCAAACTTGAATTGGATGTTTCAGTATTAATAGAGAATCCCATAGAAAATACTTTGTAAATTCAAACTTAGTATTTTTAGTACCTATTCGTCATATTACTTTTCAATTCTGTGTAGATATAAAATATATAATTTTCTCTAATAATTAATATATAAATTCTATTATCTAATTTTTATAATAATAGAATTTTTTTTTCGTAAACTTTGTAGCTATCATCAAAATCTATAATATTATAGGATAATAAAAGAGTGACCACGTCACTGATCATCAATATCACTGTATCGATCACGTTGCATATTCCGCTTGTGTAACATTATCTTAATGATGATACCTATCTTATGTTTAAGTCGTATCACAGATTCACTATTAATTTGTTATTTTATGATGAAAAATTTATTTATAAGATACTATTATTAAAAATATAATACAATTCTTTTAAAAAATTTATTAAAAGTGAGAACCTTATCATAGTAATTGTCATGGTAGAAAATAAACGTAGGGACATTGTCACATGCACCAATTTTAAAATTCTCATTCATTTACTTAATATAGTATATATATATATATATATATATTTATATTTATACATACAACAATATATACATGTTATTTATACAGATATCTCACACACATGATAAATATAGAAGTTTAAGGCTCATATGAGTCTTTTAAACAAAATGAAAGCATTAGTACTCTTCATAAGTTACAGTCATCCAAAGTAAAAGTACAAAGTTATCCAAAACAGAATGAGATCCATTATAACTCCTCTTGCAATTCCTCTTCATGATCATTTAATCTCCAATCCTTGTAATTTATTCCCATTTAGACTATTATCATCGCGAAGAGTGTGATCAGTCTTTGGGAGAGAAATGAGAGGTAGGAATGAAAAATTGTAATTTTTCATTAAACATCTACTCTAAAGTTGATGATATCATTTCTAACTCAGTTATTTCAGTTTATTAAGAAAAGATGATAGACATGCAAGTTCAATTACTACTTTATAAAATAATAATTATCTGAAGGGGGTCCTTCTTAACAATGGTAGAATTTAAATTTAACACCAACATACATTTTATACATGCTCTAAAATTTCTTTTTCATAAATTATACAAAGATAAAATTCTCATGCAATTTTAGATTACTTTCTCATCATAGAATATATATATTATTTGACTCTTACTCACTTTATACCTTGATCATGATCATTCTTATTCTCTAGTCTTCATCTTAGAGACAGTTTCATTTAAGGCATATCCTTAATTTAGTCAAGAAATATCTTCCACTTATTTACTACTCCACCTTTTGATTTAGGATATAAACTCATTCAGGATGGTTGTCACCATCATAATTTTGAAAGACCTACAACTTCCCCATAGAAGGATTTGTTTGAATCCCTAAGGCTTAACTATGGAAGGTTATGTACCTTCTGATTACTATAGAAGGACTTATGGCTTTATGAGTGTGCACAAGTCCCAAACATAGCACATCAGGAGTACTGTTAAGTTTTCACATAAAGTTATTCTTTAGTAAGCTCTTGATTTATTAGGTTCCATTTTTAAGTCTTCATAATAATATGCATGTCCAATAACCAGCCAATATGTATATATATATAGCATCCAAATCATTCAAGTCTCACATAATTCATCAATATTTGGAACCATAATTCACATAATTTCTAGGCATTATTCAACAGAGCACATAACACACTTGCATATGAATAAACACACTTAAGAGTCATCATGATAAATGGACATAATTAGTTATCCAAAAACTTACTTCCTTAGTGAAAATTTTTACTTGAGCATGGTTCTTAAATTTTGGACAATATGCACACTTTTCTTAAAATTATCCAATTTGCCTACATTCTTAGCGTTTTAAGATAAGTTTCTCATAGGAAACATATGTCACTCCTTTATTCTAAGTTTCTATCAACCTTTCCTTTTTCTCAAGACTTTGTTTAAATCTTATTTGTTAAACTTTAAGCCCCATTTCCCTAATTCCCTCTTGCCAATTTCATAAATTTTCGTTCATCTTACTTAGTCTTTAAGACCAAATTTCTAACTTAATACTTAAGGATAATAGTTTAACTATCTTGGATTCTAGCTTTGGCTGAATAAACTTGATGTCCTTTAGAGATTTATACCCTATACCTATTTATTCTTAGGATTATATTCTTGAGATTTTTGACTTGATCTTTTAGACTAATTAATTAGAAAAGTTTGCAGCTCTAATACCTTTTTTTTTTTTCAAGTCATGGTCCAATGGCCCATGTGAATATGAGAGGTCACTAAATTGTGTTTCTTGTCCAAAAATTTTATTTTTCTTAATATTATATTTTATGAGCATTAACTAATTAATTTTAGAATCCACTTTGGAGCTTGGCCGAATGGTCATAACAACTCACTAAGGTCTCTTAATTAAATTTTTCTTCCTAACTTCATGTGAGATCTTATGTATTATTATGGAGATTACTAATTATCATGGATTGCAAATTTTAAGCCTTTTATTGTCTATCATATGGTCATGGAATGGCCTATTCTTTCTCAAAGTGCCACTTTTATTAACTTCCACCATCATAACTCTTAGATCCATGATCAAGAGATGTATTAACCTTGGGTCTTGACTTAAGTTCATCAAATCCTTACAAGTCTTCGTCCTTGAAAATTTTTTTGAGAATTTTCTTCTACCACTTAAGTCCACAAGTCCTTATCTTCACCTCTTTGTCATAAAGGTCCAATATTTAACCTTTTAAGTTTAACCTTTGTGTTTTTTTCTTTAAAATTTTAGTTTTATATCCATAAAATTATAGATCTAAGAATTTTAAGCATTAAAGATCAAAACTTTAACTTAGCATGAAGAAAGTAACAAGCGTGAACTTTTGGAAGAGATAAGACAACACATAGATAACTTTAAGCTCAAATAAGAAAAAGGTTTAAAGATACTCTCAAAAATCTAAATCCATCATCACTTGAGCATATTTCAAGACTTAACTAAAACTTATCAAATCTATCCAAAACATTTAGAAATCATTTTCAAGAAGATTTAACTGATTAAAATTCTTTAGGAGTTCCAATAAACATTTTAAACTATTAAAGCTTCATTTTGGACTCTTAAAAATTATTTTAAAAGTATAAAGGATTATTTTAAGATCCTAGGAATGTTTTAAACCAAACAATACTTAAAGATGTTGGATCTTGAAGTTTAGAAAAAGGATCTACAAAGAGGAAGATGATTAGGTAAAAATATTTAACAAAAGTACTTAGAAAAATTTAAGAGTAGAATATCCTACTTGTTGAAGCGTTAAAATAGAAACTTGAACGATTTAGTGATGGAGAATCACCCCCTTGACAGTCTCATACAAAATTTCTTCAAGAAAAAACGAGGAGGCTTGCTTACTTAGTGTTTATGCTTAAGCTTTAAAGATGAAAGCTTAAACTTAGTTAGATTTTGGCTTAGAAAAGTTTGGAGATGAAAGGTTAATTTTGGAGATTTGACTAAGTGTTTGGAGTAAATTTTAGTGAAGTAAAAGGATAGATTTGACTTAGAAAAGTTTGGAGATGAAAGGTTGATTTTGGAGATTTGACTAAGTGTTTGGAGTAAATTTTAGTGAAGTAAAATGATAGATATGGTAGCTTGTCAAATTTGGTCACCTTAAAGTAAATGAGGAATTTAATTTTCATTTGTAACAACTAGGATTACAACAAGATGACGAATGAGAAAATTTTGATAAAAACAAAGGAGCCACCACCAAGATTTATTAAAGAAAATTTTGGAAAAACTTAAAAATTATGATCTTTGAAACCAGTTTGGATTCAAGAGTCGTTTACGCGTAGGGAAGGTATTAACACCTTACGACGTTCGTTAAAAAATGGTTACCTTCTAATTAATTATGCAAAAACATGATTAAATTTCACAAATATTTATTTCACTCCAAAGAAAATTTATTTTAAATGATTTATTTATTTTATTTAAGTTATTAAAGGTTTTTGACTTTTTTTACTTTTATGAACTAAGTGAAAAAAGAAGTCCGAAAATTTTATTTGGGCTTGACAGGTCTGGTTCTTGCTCGTATGTATCGTCACATGCAGTGAGAACATCAAAGTTACGTAGTTCTTGAAAAAAAATATTTGATGAGTTTTCAATTTTTCAAGAAATAATTTTGAATTTTTTTTAGAAAAAATTGAACTTGAATTTTGTAAAAAAATATTTTTAAATTCTTAGAAGAAAACTATTTATTTCAAAAGTTAGAGAGAAGTTATGTTTGCAATTTTATTTTTTTGGAAAAGATAATATTTATAATATTAAAATTTAAATTTAAAAAAGTTTGTTTATTTTTATTTTTTAAAATTTTTAAGAAATAAAATATTTTTAATTAACTTTTTTAGGATGATTAATCTAAGAAAAAATAAGTCTGCTCTTGCATAGAATTTAAGGTAGCAAATGACTATTCAATAAGATTTTATGTTCCAAACAATATCAAAGGTTGATCTACCACTCATGATCCAACTTGACCATTGCACAAACTTAAAATATCTTTTAATTCCTTTTTTTAAAGAATAATAACAAAAAAATGATAAATCTAAACTAAAAACAAATATAAAGAGAATAAAATAATAAATAAAATAATAAATAATAAATAAAATTATAAATCTAAACCAAAAACAAATATAAAGAGAATAAAATAATAAAATGATGAACATAAAAAATTAAAAAAAAAAAAGGTTAGTTGCGACGCATACCCAAACTTATGAGGATTATATGGACTTACATATTTCTCTTCTGCATACTCCCAAACTTAGATTATTCATAAGGGAATAAAAAATTTAAATAAGATGAGTTTACACTTCGATGTGTACTCCCAAACAAGCTTTGTAACTCAAGTGTTCTAACGTCTTTTCTTGGAAAAGCCATCTCTATAGGAGAATAAGAGACTGAAGAAATTTGCCTTGTTTGATGTGGGAATTGCAGCTTCTTATATAGTAGGACGAATGATTGAAGGAGTCTCACTCTTCCGATGTGGGACTACCAAATGACTTTTAAATTTTTAATTTTGTTCGATGTGGGACTTCTATTTTTTTTCTATTTTGTTATATCTTTTTTGGTTTTTTTGTTTTTAATACCTCGAACAAAATTAGGTATTCATATTAACCAAGGTAAAATAAGACTTCACTTGTAATTTCTCTTTTTATAATTAATTGTAAACCATGCAACCTTAATGTTGACCATGGGTAGATCAACCTAACTATGGTTACATATAACCTAACTATAGTTAGATTTAACTTAACTATAGTTAATTTTCTCTCTCCTCTTAATGTTTTTATCTTTTACTGTTTAATGCATGGATGACTCAACCTTGGCATATCTATCCACTCTTCCTTTTCTAAAAAAACATGCTTATTGATAAGCATAGGTTATAAGCCTCTGCTAACAATTTCTAGCCTATCCGAGCTATTATGGGTATTTTGATAATTTTTCAAAAAATTTTCTATAGACTTTATAAACTTCATTCTTAAGGTTTCTAAAATTTAATTAGTTCTTTCCAAATCATTTCTAAGTTATTTACTTGTTTTCTAGGGTGGTTTGACTCTTATGAGAACTAAGGTTCTTTGTAAGTGCTCCAAGCGTTGCAAAATTTTTATATTTTATTTGTTACTAATTTCTTCTAGTGATATTTTAGTAACTATTGGTAAGTTCTAAGTTTCTCGGTGATTTTCTACATTTTTGTTTGGAGCTGCCTATGCTTCATCCATTGTTATCTTAGCTTAGGAATATTTTCATCATTTGTCAAAAAGATTTCTAATTTATCTAAATTTCAATTTCTATGTTTGTTTTCCCTCTTAGAACTATTAATTCATGAGTTTTATAGTTTATCATAAAAAATTTTGGATGTTACAACATACACACCCCATCATCATTAAAGTAGAATCCGTTGAAGAGTAACTACTTGCCTCTTATAAATACCTGACTTTAGCAATGATTTGCACTCTTTGTTCTTTTAGAACCTACAAACTTCCTCAAATTTTTCATTTTGATCACTTCATAACATTTCTTTAATCTTTTTGTTATCTTCTACAAATATTTTCCTATACATTCTTCAATGGCTTTCTCTTATTCCAAAAGATGTTCCCACCAATGTATCAAGGAAACTACATGCATGAAGGCAACTTGGTCTATATACCCGACCCCTCAATCATTGATGAGAAAAAAACCATATACCTATCTCTGGTGCTGCTTCCTTTCAAGATAAAGGACAAAACACGCTTTTCTGGGTCTTATCTCTCCTACCATGAAACCAATCTTTATATAAGAGTGAGAGTTTTAAAAAATTTAAAAATGTTGATAAATATAATTAAATACTTGTTTAAAACTTTAAGTAATTGGTTTAAATTTCAAAATTCAATGTTTGATTATACTGGTCAAGTTCAATGCATTAAACCAAAAATGGGTTAAGTTCAATGATTGAAATTAGAAAATGGTCAAGTTCAATGTATGGTTATAAAGTTGGTATTAAAAGTTATATTTAAAAATAACCAATTGTAAATTAAAAATACATTAAAGAAATTAATTTAAATATTTGGTAATAAACATGTTTTAAATTTGGTAATAAAGATACATTCAAAACTAGTACTAAATGATTAATTATTATAATTTAAAATAGATAATTAGTAAATAATAATTTTTTAAAAAAATTAAAATAATAATAATTAAATTTAATAAATAGTTTTAAAATACTCAATTTTTACAACAATCCTCCACATATTTCAAAATGCTAAAAATGTTTTAATAAAATAACTTTTGCTGGGTTGATATCATGAATGCAAATGTATCAAATCTGATAACTTTTAGACTATGAACCAAATCCTAAACAAATGAACTTAAATTATAGTTTTCATAAAACAGAGCTTCTATAAATAAAAAACACTTTAGTGTAAGTTAGAGGTTTATTTATCACATTACACTTGAACAATTGTTGCCATTTTCATTGATTTTTCAAAAATAGGCCATCTGCATGCCTATAATTCATAAGTACTCTAGAAATTGTGTGTTAATCTCATACAAGTAGCCTCACTTGACACTTATAAAGTTACCTTCATCAAGTGTATCAACATCAAGAATGTAGGTAGCTTGGACAATTTTAAGAAAAGAGTACATGTTGTCCAAAATTTAAGGAATGTTGTCCAAAATTTAAGGACCAAGCATAAAATTAGGGAGTGAGCTTTTGGATAAATATTTATGTCTATTTAACATGATGATTCTTGAGCATGCTTGTTTACGTTCAAGTATGTTATGTGCTCTCTTGATTGATGTAAAGAATTGATCTAAATCATGGTTCCATATATTGATGAATTATGTGAGAATTGAATGATTTGGATGTTATTTGTGCATACCATATTGCTCGATATTAAGCATGCATATTATTATGAAGATTTGAAATTCAACCTAATAAATCAAGAGATTACTAAAAAAATTCTATGTAAAAGCTTAACACTACTCTTGGTGTGCTAAGTTTAGGACTTGTCCACACTCATAAGGCGAAAGTCTTAAAAAATTCTTCTATTATAAAGTTGCAGGTCTTTGAAGAATTTATAATGGTGAAAAACATCAAGGAATGAACTTATATCCTATGAATAAAAGGTAGAATAGTAGACAAATGGAAGATATTATTTGACTAAATTATGAATAATATGCCTTAAATGAAATTGTCACTAAGAGGGTGACTAGAGAATGAGAATAATTATGATTAAGATATAGAATGAATAAGAGTCCAATAATATCTATATTAAGATAAGAAGATGATCCAAATAATGAATTTTATGTTATGCAAAGTTTTATGAGAATGTGACTTAAGAAGTCAATGAGATATATGTTTATATGAAATATAATCCTTGTTATTATTAAAAGGAATCCACTAATAAGTATTATATTAAAAAGAAATAATTGAACTTATATGCTTGTCATCTTTTCGTAAATAATGAAGTGGCTGGATTTGAAATAATGTCACCAACCTTGGTAAATTTCTACTAAGAAATTATAATTTCTCATTCCCTATCTCCTGTTTCTTTTCCAAATCTCAATTATGTTGTCCATGACGACATTGGATCTATAAAATTCATGGGTTGGAATAAATAAGGAGAGGATGTCATTAGTTTATCAGGAGATAACCCATGAATTTTCTAAAGAGGATTTTGTTTTGTTTGCATGTACTCTATAAATTTTGTGGATGGTTGTAATATACAATGGGCACGAATGTCCTTGTCTTGTTTTAAAGGACTCACTGAGAGCCTTTGACTTGTTTCTTATATGTTATAGTATTTATGTAAATAATAATATACATATTGCTATATAAATGAATGTATATTACCTTAAATAAAAGAATGTAATTTTTCAAAATTAGCATAAGTGAAAATATTTTAACGTTTATTACCTCCTATGTAAGTTATTACGATGAGACTCATACTTTTAACAAAGGTTTTTTAAAAAAATATATCATATCTTCAATATAAATATGTTATAAAAGAGTTCTACATCATGAAACAACAAACTAAAGTGAATTTACAATACAATTTAAGCGAAGGATGGATCATTGTTAGGGGGTTACACATTATACCCCACAATTTTTATCGTTTTCACTGATTTTGCACAAATAGATCATCCACATGCCTAGTATTTCATTAATAATTTAGAGATTATACCTCAATCTCATACAATAGATTCCATTTAACACTCATGTAGGATATGGTAGTTAAAAATATTAAATTTAATTATTAAATTTTTCCAACAATCTCAACAGTATCAAATGAGTCCATAGAGCTTAACCTAATATTTCTACAAAATAAAATTGGAAGTGATTCATTTCAATTTAAATGGTTAGCAATAATAGAGCTTCAATTCTTTCTTTCTTCAATGGTTAGCAATAATAGAGCTTCAATTCTTTCTTTCTTCAAGTTCCCAAACCACCAAATTGAAGAAAGGACACAAAGCTTGCCGGCCTCTATTTTTAAAAAGTTAAATTATTATTGAAAATATGAAAACAATAAATGGATTGACAAAAAAGATTAAATTTGTGTCAAATAGAAAACATGAATGATTCTCAATGAATTAGCATTCTTCTATATTCGTTCATGTTAATTTTTTTTTTTTGATAATTTGATTTTTATTTTTTCTAAATCACTAGTTAAATTAAAATAATAATAAATAATGATAAAAATGATAATATTATAATAAACGATGCAAATTAAAAAGATACATTTTTTTATTTATAAATTTTTTGAATTAGTATACTTGATGTAAAAGTTTAATCAATTTTAAATTATTTTTATTTTTTACATTAAAAAATTTAATTATTTCTTGGAATTTTAAACTTTATATAAACTTTATGCTACCGATAAATAGGACTTCATTATGAATGTATTTATTGGTATAAAAAATTACATGATCCTAAAAAGGAGGGTGAGAGAAAAATTATGAATGAATTTTAACATATCTAAGGCTTTATTTAAGGTGGTTGCAAATTTTTGATTTTTTTAATTTTAAATTAATTTTAAAAATAAATTTGTTTGTTAAAAATAATTTTAAGTTAATTTTTAATATATTTTTAAAAGTTTTAACTTAATTATTAAAATAAAAAAAATTAAATTTTTTAATTTATTTTTAATTTTAAAATATTTTTATTTTCAATGAAACTATACTATCACCGTCACCATAATAACTATCATTACCATTACCCTTATCATTATCATTGTTAAACTATTACTATCATTATATTATAATAATCATTATTACCATCATTATTATTATTATTTTAATTATAATAATAATTTTTTTTAAATTCTAACCATTTTATTATTTTAAAAAAAATTAATTTTTATTTATCTATATTTTATAAACTTATAATAAAATATTAATATTGTTTGATATATAAATTATATTTAATTTATAATATTAAAATATTATTTTATATTATTAATTATTTATAATATAATATTATAATATATATTATTTTATATAAAATAAATACTAAATAATATTAAAAATATTCATTAATTACTAAATAATATATAAAATAAAAAATTATATATATATATATATATATAATATTTTTATATTATAATTACTATAACTGTAGTTATTATATTAATATCACTTCATTAATATTACTTACATTATTATTAATATGATGATCATTATTATTTTTATAATAATAATAATAATAATAATAATTATTATTATTATTTTAATTTTAGTTAATATTTTTATATATCTATTTTTTATTTAAAATAAAATAATAAAATAGAATAAATTAATTTACTTTTAAAATAGATTTTTAAAATTAAAAACTCAATTTTATCTTATTTCAAAATAAAAACTAAAACTGATTTTAATTTTTAAAAATTTAAAATTTAAAATAAAAAATTACTCGAAACAAAACAAAAACTTTTTTTTTTTGTTTTATCTCGTTAGAAGTAATATAAATGAAATCAAACATAAGCATATTAATTAAGGCTCTTGTGAGACCTACTCTCGGAAAGAACACAACAACGTTTGAAGGGTAAATAAAGCAATGATAAATGATACAGAATTATCAAACAATTTACCTCAAACTTTCAGCACCCAAATGTTCTTCTAGCCAGTAGTCCACCTGCAAATATGGTGCTTTTATTTTACTGACAAAAAAAAGTTGGATGAAAAATTGAAGATCAAAGATAATCAGAACAATGATTTTATATAAATTTTGTGTGATATAATTTTTCATAAAAAAAAAAAGAGTAGGGAAGAACACATCAACTGAATCTGCTAAATTTGGAAAACAAATAAAACGAAATAAAATACAAAAAATTTGGAAAAAAAAGTATAAAGATTTGAAAAATAGAACAGAAAGACAAAATGTAATGAGCAAAGATTGGCAATGCAGTGGAAAATTTAACATTAGGCCACATCAAAAGAGGAAGAAGAAAGTGGTGGGATAATTTACCTCAATATTTAAGCACCTAAATGTTCTTTTACAATCAGTATGTTATGTGTGTAAATTAAAATTTATATGATTTAGTTTAACGAAAAAAGGGAGATATTTTTAATATGAATAGAAATTTAATATTTAAAAATTACATACTATTTAGACGAAATTTTGTATATAAAAAAGTTTAATTAAATTATATAATAACAAGTTGTAATTAAATATTTCTAATTAAGTTATTTTTATTTTTTAATGATATTGAAAGTAATTTAAAATAATTTTATCATAATAAATTTATGTTTTTATTATATTTTATTTTATTTTTTAATCCCTTTCAGTAATTTTTTTACTATGCAACGTTACACTCCACCAACATTAATTCGATATTATAAAAATGGGTTCGGATTTCTAGTTAACCATTTAGACTAGAAACAAATCATTCGATCAGTTCCAACCACTTATTTAACTGAATATGTTGACTCACTCTAAGCCGGTATGATTCGACGATTTTTTATTAAAATCGATGACCTCAAGTTATATTGAAAACAAAAAACAAAAATATTAAGTGTAAAGTCGTGTTTCAAGTGTGATATATATATATATATATATATATATATATATATATATATATATATATATATATATATATATATATATATATATATATATATATTGTTACTATTACAACTGAGAAAGAATTTGAGTAGGCATATTTTTCTATTTTTTCTTATCATACATATTTTTACTATGGTAAATAATTTTAAATTAATAAATTAAAAAATATATAAAAATTTATTAGTATGTTTGGATTAGTGAATGGGATTTTCATTTTACAAAACATGATAGAAATTATACTTAAAATAAAATTAACTGTACATTAGAAATATTTATTATTTAATGTTTATTTTATAATTCTATTTTCATAATCATTTTATCTAAACAATTATACATTATATAATTTTATTATTTAATTATATTTTCAAATTATTTTTTAATTTTTTTTGTAACAATTTTTGGAATAAAATATAGGTGTACTATCATAGATATTTTAATTTTATTCTTTAATTAAAATTAGATTAGTTTCTTGTTGATAACCCATGTTAATCATTAATGTACCCTTATATTAAATATAAAATTTTAAAAACAACATTAATATTATTTATAATACTCCACTTAAATGTTATCGTTAAAATATTACTACAAGAACTTTTAAAGTGATGTTATTTTTAATTAAAAATGCGAATTAAAACACATTAAAATTGAAATGGAGTAAAAAAATTACCCAACTTGCATAACATGGGTGCCATCAAACTTTCCTTTCAATGGCTTGTAAATTATATAATATGAATTTGACATTGTAAACTAAAATATACTAAAAATGGAATGGAGAAAAAAGATTCTCCAAGAAGCAATTGCATAATATGGTGATACCTCATCAAAATTTTCTTTTAATTACTCTTATATATATATATATATATATATATATATATATATATATATATATATCAATGAAATTCAATAAAAACTTATGATTCACGAATACTTTAATAGTAGAATAATCCCTGTTAGTATATATGTTTTAAACAAAAAGTTGAACTATTAATATAAATACGATGAGTTTATATTAATAATTTTTTAAAAATATTAAATTTTATTAATTTAACTATAAATTTACTATAAAAAATTATCATATACAAATAATTTAACATTATACTAACCTTTTTTAGTATATATTTTTTTTTAAAAAAAAAGGAATTTAATGTAGTTATATTAAAATATTATGTTTAAAAACATTTTTTATAAACATTAAATATTTTTAATTTAACTATCAAATTCACTTAAAAAATTTGTCATCTTCAAATAGTTTAACGTTGAATTAACATTTTTTTAGTATATACTTTTTTAACCAAAGCTAAATTATTAATGCAAAGATCATGCGTTTATACTAATAGTAAGATGTATTATCCTGATAAATAAATTTTTTAGGAAAAGATATTGGCATATATATCAATATATTAAATGGTAGCAAAATACATTATTTTTTAAGATAAATTTTAAATTTTTATTAATAATTTAATTTTTTTATAAAGTCTATATTAAAAAAATGTTCTAATACTTACATTTCAATAAAATATATTTGGAAACCGTTTATAAATTTGTTTTCAAAGTAGTTCATACCAATTTTCAAGTAACTTATACTTAGAGAACAGTTTACTAACTATTTTTTAAGTGATATTTAGAATATAATTATGAATATTATTTAAGTTTCACCCGTAGAATGATTAATAAATTGCTTTTTAAAGTAATTTTTTAATTTTTTTATAATATAGTGCACACGTGAAGAATGGTTGTATAACCATTTTTCAAAGGTTATTATTTTATTTTAAAATTGGTAACAAATTTTTATTTAAATTTTTTAACCTTTAAAAAATATTTGATAGATGTAATATATTAATTTATATTATAAATAAAATTTGTACAATATATTAATTATATTATATAAAAATTATAAAATATCATCTACACTACATGTAATTAAAGAATAAAATAATTACAACATTTTTACATAATTTAATTTTAAATAAATTATCTTTTTTGAATTTTAATAAACCTAAAAAAAATAAAATAATATTAATATTGTATAAATAAAGTTAAAAATTCAAGTAAATAATATTATAATTTGAAAGTTAATAATTATTTTCAATTTATTTTAATTAAATATTTTATCGTCTTCTGAAAAAAAGGTGAGATGATATGAATTTTCTATTTGAAATGTTTAAATTTTAAAAGATTTGAAATTTTATATTTCTTAAAACAAGAATGATTTTAGAATTTATAAACAAAGATATGTTTTGGATTTATAGACAAGCTAATAGAAAAAAAAGGTTTCACGCACATATGAGAATGGATCGATCTAGTTCTAATCAGCAATTTTCTTCTCCTTTCCTACGTGCACAATAATTTAGATCACACATTTTTTTTTGTTAATCGAAACATTAAAATTTTTTTAAAAATAAATTTATTACTTATTCTAAAAATATGATTATTAACTTAATTACCAAATTCTAAAACCATTCCATTATTTATATCATTAATTTATATTATTTCCTTTATATGTGTTTACGTATTTTAAATTCTTCCAAAACACATCTACTTACGTTGAACCTTATTATTTTGATTAATGGTTCAAATATTCATTTTATTTTAAATTTAAACCTATTTAATAATTTTTAAATTTAAAATCAATGTTTGTTTTTAAACGGATTCAATTCTATTCTATCGACAATTTAATTTTTGGAAAGCTCTACTTCTATATATAGGAGACTCTTTTTTTCATATTATCTCATTTGAAAAAAAAATTAATTACAAATTATTGGGTTCTTTCTTATTTTTTCTATTGCTAGTTTTATTTCTACTTCTTTTTGCAGAAAAAGGCAATTGAATTTTGGGTATTGAATTTTGAGTATAACAAATAGATGTATAAATCTTTGAGAACAGTGCAACTACGTGTCTACCGTCTATACAACACTTTCAAAGTTAATTTACTGCTCATTTTATTAAATTTTAAATTGTTCAAGTTAAATAGTTTGAGAATAATTTTTTTTGGGTTAGTTGGCAATTACTTGTTAAATCTTGTTAATTATTCTTGATGAAATTTAGGTGAAGTACATATCAGTATCAATTGGAAATTTAGCATCCCAACTTAGATCAATTTTCCAACTCTGCGTTGCCTTCATATGATCATAACTACATTTCCTTAGCATTGGATATAAATGAGTCTTTCTACATAACATCTGTTCCAACCTTTCATTCAACTTTCCACTCAACAAAGATTCAAAAATCATTTTTGGGCTTTTTAAATCCATCATATTTTATTTTTAAATTAATTTCCTTCCAAAAAAGACCAATGATTGGGATTTGGTAAGAAAAATCTTTTAGATCTAATGCTTATGAATGTAATCCTGACCATGTAAGGGAAACTCAAAGTAAAAAAAATAATTTAAATTGGGATTCCAAATTTTTAGTTGAAAATGTGTAGCATCCTAAAAATGAAACTTGTTTTTATGCTTAAGTTGTATACGTAATTTCATTATTAGACTGCCAGTTTATGATGCAGAATCTTTCAAAAATTACTATTAGTGAAAATACGGTAAATTTTTTTAAGCACCTTGGTTAAAAATGCAAGCGTTGTCAAAATAATTGTTGTATCGGAAATAAATAATCAAACGTCCTTACTTGCGTTTAATTAATAAATGTCTATGTTACCTATATAGGTTTACTACTTATTTCAATTATGCAGAATCACAAGTTAACACAAATAGTGACATGTCATAAATTATACAAACTTTATAATCATACAGTCCATAGAAATTAAAGAAAGTTAAGACACATGTGTGTTTTTACATACATAGTTACAAATATATTTACTACTACCATATTTACCTTCCTACAATATAGTAGAATCATATATTACTTATTTAGTATACAATTATACATGGCTATTTTACAAAATGTACATTATGGGTATGAATTCAAACATTCTCTACAAAAAGGTCCATCAAATGCTTCGGTTGTGGGGACCACAACGCTCCAACCATAAACTTTGATTGAGGGTATAGAGAACTGTCTTGTGATGACCAGATGTAAGAAGTGCTATAGTAGTAAGAGGGTATCTAGGGGTCATTTTCCCCTTCAGATAGGAAGAATCTACCACAGGTACAACAAGAGGTTCTTGATAGCTAGGTGGTGGAGGAAACATCACATTAGGATGAAAAGGCTCCAAAGAAATGACAAAGTTCATGGGGAAAAGTTTGGGCTTATTACAATAGATACAAAGAGATAGCCCAGAGAGAAGTAGACTCGTACGTTGGCTTGAGCGGTAATGAATAATAACCAATGGGCGTTCGCTGACCAGTTAACATTGTTGAATTTAATGAAGACCACCACCATTGCGAATAACATTAGGAGCGTTTGGGAAGAAAATGATGGAAGGGAGGGTGAGAAACTAAGTTTCTTAATAAGATTCTATCCTAGAATTAGTGACAACACTTTCAACTCAACCACTTTAATTTATTAGAAAACATGACATGCATATAGGTTCATTTTTAATCTTTAAAAAACTTTAGCTGAAGCGGATTTATTTTCTGCATAAATAAGAACTAGTTTCTATTTTAAGCATACAAGTTATATAGTCTAGATTACATAAATATTATATACCTTTTGGATCACATCATAGATATCATTTCACTATCATTTCATTCATGCCTTAACATAATTCTTCCCATTTCTCTATCACTCTTTTAGTGATAATTTAGGACTTAGGCATATAATACTACTTAGTCAAACAATATTTTTTCACTAACTTTGCTACTCTACCTTCTATTCTTAGGACATGAGCTCATTCCTTTATGGTTGTTACCATCATAAACATTAAAGATCTGGTGCTTTGTAATAGAAGAATTTTTGAAGAACCTTTTCGTCTTCATCTTAGAAGGATCTTTTACCTTTTGAAGGTGTATAAGGAACATTAAGAATAGTATTAACTTTTCACATAAATTCTTTCTTTAGTGATCACTTAGTTAATTAGGTTCCTTTATAAAGCTTCTAGATAACATGCATGTCCAAACAACCTAACCAATATGCCATGTACATATAGTCTCTATTCTAAACTACTTTCACATTTATCATCCACACATGAACATCATGTAATACATCACTCTCTAGAGAATCATCTTTGTATAATCATAAGGCAACATAACAAGTTGGCATAATTATTTGAAATAAAAATCAACTTTATAATATAGATTTCTTAATTATGCTTAGTGTAGATTTTTTGGACAGCATGCAACCGTCCTCCAAGAATTTGTCCATCTTATCTTATTTCATAACATTTATGATAAACCTCTCAAAGGAATTTAGTCCACTCATCCTTCTAAGTCACCTCTCAACCTTTCCTTTTCTCAAAGATTAAGTTTTTCTTAAAGTTTTTAGTGTAATATTATAAAATATTGGATTTCTATTCTAGTTGGTCGAATGACCTCTTTGGTTATTTATTCTTTGTGTTCATTAATTTGAATATTTTATACACAACTTACTTAATTCAAGTTTAAATGTTATAAGGTTTATGCTTTATGACTAATAACTTTACTAATCAAATTGGAACCACTAATGAACCTTCTTGCTTACCTCTTTGTCCATGAATTTCAATTTTCTTACTCATATCTTGTCTAAATATCTTTACGCATAAAAATTATTCTACTTTACCTAATTAGTTCATAGATGGCCGAATCCTCTTCCTAAGGTCCTAAGGCATTATAGTTTTCTTTTCTTCCCTTAGAAGGTGATTTATACTAATTAGGACTTAGGTTATTAATTCACACCAATCTTAGAAATTTTTAAGGTTTTTCCTCCTTGTTTAGTAAGTATGGCCGAATGTCCATCTTCCTGCCTCTACTCCATAATTAATTTCTACTCACCATCTTATGTACATTTGGGTTCATTCTTCAGTTTTAACAAGGTTTTAACTTGTTTTCACCAATTTAACCAAGCATGGTCGAATGGTTACCCAAACCATTTCCAAGCCTCTTCCAAATTTTTAATTCCTTTCTTATACTTTATTGGGCTCCTTTTCACACCTTAATCAAAGTTTTAAACTCAATTTCCTTAATTAAGTAAGAGGTCGTTGAATTCATATGTGTCCAAAACAATAGTCCTTTTTACAATTTCTTTTCACTTGGTCTTTGTGTTATGAATTTTAGCACTTGGATGTCACTTGTCCTTGGATCAATCATGATTTGTCCATACTCCATATTTTTGGTCAAGGTCATGAAAGGTCTTAAGTGTCTTGCTCAACTTTGGATCTATAATTCCACCTTTACTCTTACTAGTTTTAAAGTCCAAGTTTCAAGTTAAGTTTAAATATTTTACGACATAAAGTTTTAGTCTTTTAGGATATTTATCATATGAGTCCAGATCTACACTTTTATCAAAGTCCAACTTCAAGATTATAACTTTTAAGAAAAGATATAAACAAGCTTACAACTTTGGACATAAGAAAGGACCTCAAAGAAAGCATTTTCCAAGACAACCAAATGTAGATCTACTCCTAGATCTATTCATCCCTTACTTTGAGAACTTCAAAAATTTTCACAAAAAATCTCAAATCTTTCGTAAACCATTAAAAGTCATTTTTAAGATATTTTAATTGATTAAATTGCTCTAAAGGTTGTTAGAAGCACTTTTTAATCCATCAAAACTCCATTTTAACTTTCAAAAATCACTAAAAACTTGGTGATGCTCATTTTTAACCATCAAGAGAAGTTTTGAGATCCATCAAACTCAAGAAAACGGGATGCGTAGAACTTAAAGAGAGATCCACCAAAAAGGAAAGAAAAACAAACCATAAACACATAATTAAAAGCTTAGAAAAATGTATGGTAGAAACTCTACTTGTTGAAGAATTTTATGAAGGTTTGGTGGGTCTTTGATGTTGGTATGCTTCCTCCTTGGTGATCCACACAAGATCTCCTAGTGATGGTGGTGAGGCCTAGTTGATTTGTTTTATTTTAACTTAAACTTCAAATATGAAAGTTTAACCTTAGTATAGATTTTGGTGTTTTGAGAGAAATTAGAGTTTTGGGTGAGTTTAGAGAAATTTCCTAAGTGTTTAGAAGGTTTTTTATGAAGAAAATGAGCTTCCCATAACTTAAGATGTCATTCGACCATTTGGGAAAAATTTAGGAATTAATATCCCACTTAAGGGCATTTTGGTCCATTTATAGGTAATTTTCATTTTCTAAATTAAAAGTAAATGCAAGAAATTATCTATTATGATTAGTTTAACACTAATCAGTCTGACTTTATCGTTAATAAAGGTTAACTTATTCTAAGCATGGTTAATTTTAATTAATTAAGGTTAATTTACTTTAATCATGATTAATTTTATTTCTTCTCATTAACATTTTTGTCCTACATGTCACTAATGAAGTGGTGACTCATAGGGTCAATCACCACCTCATTTTTCACATGTCAAATTCATGCTCAATGGATAGGGCCTACTTCCCCGCTTCTACTTCGCATTTTCTTGCCCTACCAACCTTACAAGGGTATCTTGGTAGTTCTCTGAGAATTTTTAAGAAAGTTTCCAAATTATTCTTCCGATATTTATAAACCTTATTGATTTGTTCCTGAATACTTCTTATGTTATTTTCCATTTTTTTTTTTGAACAGTTTAGCCCTTATAAAAGACAAGTCTTTTTTAGAGTATTTTGGATATTTTCGAGCAATTTTGTTCTTTATTTATTTCTATTTTTTTATTATGACTATACAACCATCATTTATAGATTCTAACTATTTAGAATATTTTTTAAAATTTTTTTGGAGTTTTCTACATATTTATTTGTGTCATCCTAATGCAGGGATGTTTTTGTCATTTGCTAAAAAATTCTATAACTTTTCTAGCTTTCATTCTTATTTCTACTTTATTTTTTGTTAGAGCATATTTGTAATCCACGGAGTCTATCATGAGAAATTAAGGTTGCTACACAATGAGAAATGTACTTCATTGAAGTTACATCAAGAATAACTAATAAGATTCAAGAAATGATTGCTAACTGATTGAAAGGAAAAATTAATTCTCAAATTGTCCAACTTGGACAATTTAAAATTCAATAAAGTGAGTTTTTTACTCAATTTATTGAATCTTAAACAGAAAACTAAGATTTCACTCAAAATTAAATAAAAAGAACATGCTAAATCTAAAATTTGAAAATAATCCGGCAGCATCTTTGTATTATGAACTTTTCCAAATAAGAACACAATAATGTTTAAAATAAAATTAACTAGCAACAAATATTTCTAGCACCTTGCGTCTAGAATAAGATCACATCTTATTTAACTTAACTATCAACCAAGAAAATAATAAGATATATCAAACACAAGCATATTTTCTAAATGATCAGTATACAACTAGCATCTCACATCTCAAACAGGATCACATTCTATTAATTTCAACTCTCCACTAACAT
This sequence comes from Canavalia ensiformis, assembly GCA_026541065.1. NCBI lineage: Eukaryota > Viridiplantae > Streptophyta > Magnoliopsida > Fabales > Fabaceae > Canavalia > Canavalia ensiformis. Next base: position 778,967 of record JAMKYM010000798.1, read on the forward strand.
ACAACATATCCTATGAGTTCTAAACTCCACTAACAAATAATTTAATATTAAATATTAAATAATGCAATTAAAAAATAACTTAAAATCATATTAAAGGTAATGTTAGAGTTATGGTTTACTTATCTATAACTCTAAATCTAAACTCCTAACACTAAAATTTTAATTGAATATTTTCTATTAGTTTCCAACATGACTAGAAGATTGTTTGCCAAAAATGGGCTCAACATATATGCAAATTTTCACCTATGAAGTTTCCTTAATTATAATACATAAGTATACTTTTCTTAAGCGATATCTTGTTTTCTCTGTTAGATTATTTTTCGTGGAAATCGAATGTAAAAAATCCACACTCCCCCACCCTCAACGAAGCTTCTATCCAATTAATTCAATTCAAATTCCTCACTCTCACTCTTTCCATATTTTTCAATCACACTTCTTAATTTATGAATCATGCATAATATTCTTCACTTTAAAATTACTGCTAGTAACTTGGTCAAATAACCAAATAACCTCCACCCAACAAATCAAATTTCCATGTTTCAATCTATCTAGATAGATGTTAAGAAATCAGTATTGGGTTACAATTTGTTTTTCTTTGACTTCAAAACCATATTGTATGGAGGGAATTAAGATTAATGGTTTGTGATTGTCCAATTCTCAACATACTTATACTACCAATAATATACTTGCCTCATAAGGGTATAGAGTTAATTAAATCTATTAGCAACTAACAATTATAATACTTTATAATTAAATGTGTGAATAGATTATATATTTTTTTTTCTTGATTAATTTTATAATGTATCATATAACATTCCAGTAATGGTATTATTATTTTTCCTATAACCTAGGGTTTACATTATAAAAAAAAATGAAAAAATCAAGCACTACAATGTTAATGGTGCATGCTTGGTTGATCACGGTTGCTAGAATTAATGTGTGGTGGCTGGAATAGACTCATAGTGACTAGGATAACAAGGTTGGCAACAACAAAATACTTTTGTTCAATCTTTTTATATTTGGGACGATTTTCACAAAGGATAACGTTTCAATTTATTAATTAGGTATGATGACTCATTAGGAGAACGATTCAACCTAACTGTTCTCAAGTGACACTTTTGACTGTAGTTAAGGATAGAATCTCATTTTAAGTACCACTTGGAAAGAAGTTTCCCACAACTGCTCTTCAAGTGATGAGCCAACTGGACTTCACTCACTCTTAGACTACTAAAACGTGTCAACCATTCTCATATCTATAATTTAGAGTGGTTATATATTATCGCTCTCAAAGTGACACTTGAAGTGAGGTTCCATATAAACCTCTGTCCAAGTAACGATTTCTAAAATAATTTTTGTTGTAGCATTAAGAAATTTTTATTTATTAGTAAATGGTAACTATAAGAAATCTTGCCATTATTGATAACTAGAAATCATTAATAACAATAAAAAATCATAGATAAATAAAATTTACCAAAGAATAACTAATAGTAAAAATTGGCGTTGGTAAAATATTATTATAGACATTTTCAATTCCATTGGTATTTTGAATGATCTAAAGCCATAAAAAATTATTAACAAATAGTACTCACCAGTGTTGATAATATTATGACTATTAGGATTTAATTTAGCCTTTAATTAGGTTATGAATGTTAGGTTTTAATTATATTATGATTTTGAAATGAAGTTATATTATTATTGCCTCTTGTATTTTTTTTTCCAATAATTTTGAGTTGGAATTTTTAACTTTTCTTTAAGACTTTATCCTTTTTCATTTCATAGTTAATCTTTCAAAATATTTCAAAGATAACATATATTGGATGAGATTTAGAATCTTCCTACCAAATATTCACATAGATTTAACATGTTGTAAGAAAATTTTGATTTTGCTACATCTTTCACATCTAAATAAGGTGTAGGATAATGAAGTCAAAATTCTTTCGAAACATAGTAAATATGGGTGAGTCATTTGGGAAGAATATGGTTACCTTTGAAAAATTTTAAAAGGTTCCATGAAATAGAAAGATTGAAGTTTTGAAAAAAAAAAAGTTAAGAAGTCCAACTTAAACTTTAATAAATATAAATTTAATAAAAGCAACAAGTGACAATGACATAAACTAACTAGGAGTGAGAATGAGCTAGTTTGTTCAATAGGATCCTAGAACTTAACTTGTTTAAGTCTGACTTCACCTGACTTATTTATTAAAAAGATGACTCAGTTTTTTTAAAAAATCTTTTTAAATAAATAAATCAAACTTAGATTTATAAAAAAAAATTAAAACTTATTTTAGAAACCTATTTATCTATATATTATATTTATAATTTATATTAACTATACTTATTTTAAAATATTATACTTATATTAAAATTTCCAAGAAAAATATTGACTTTAAAGGGAGCCACTAAATCATTTGCCTCTTCCTCTGTAATTTGCATACAGTCCAAGCCTTTAAGGATAGATCTTCCTTTCTGATATGATTAACCTTACATGAATGAATCAAGAATGAGAAACATTAATTGAAATATCTTGAAAATTAAGATAGGATAAGGTAAAGGAACACAACACAAATCATGACATGCTAGAAAGCACCAAAATTATCAAAGAGAAACGTGACTCTTACCACGACTTGCCAAAAGAACCAACATTATCATGGGTAGTTATTTGTCCAAGAACCAAGGGAATCAACCCACACAGAGATGAAACTCTTAGAGAGAATTATTCTTATTCATCAAACTTTGTTTACATTGAATCCCTACCTGAGAACCTAATTGACCTACATTAGGATAAAATACAATAAAAAAAAATAAAATATATACTAAATCCTAATCAAATTGAAAATTAATATAAAATCTTAATTTGATTTCCAAATAATTTTAAACAAATAACTTATAAATCGATATCAAATCTTAATGTAATGTATAGAAAATAAATTACAAATCATAAATCTTATCACCTAAAATCCTCAAGAATATGACTATATAAATTAATTCATATTGAATTTGGGTTTAGATCAATATAGTCATTTCTTTAACTTCTTTGATGAGATTATGAAGTACTTGTTCTATATGCTTGGTCCTACTCCTAGTCATGTGACCTCCCATTCCTTGTAAAGATTCTTTCAAATGATTACTCTTTTTTACTATATTGCTCACATTTACATCATTCCTTCCTTCTCCGAGAGGATTTATCCTCGAATCTTAAAAGTCACCTACATCAAATAAGGATAAGTCAAAACATTGAAAGTAACACTCATAGTACCATAACTACTCAGAAGATCAATCATATAAGCATTATCGTTGATCATTTCAATCACTTGAAAGGAACCATCTCCTTTAGGATGTAGTTTGAAAATTCTTTGACTTGGAAACCTCTCATTTTGCAAGTGAACCCACACCCAATCGTCAGGTTCAAAGATCACCTTGGTGCATCCTTTGCGTTCCTATCAGGCATAGTGTTCATTCTTGTTCTCAATATTAGTGCGAATCTTGGCATGTAATTTCTGCACAAATTCAGCTTATTTCTTTCCATCCTAATTAAGAAAATCATTAGCAGGAAATGATAAAAATTCTAAAGGCGATAAAGGATTAAAGCCATATACAACATCAAAAGATGAAAAGGAAGTATATGTATGAACAATCCTATTATATGAAAATTTCATATAAAGCAAACAATTTTCCCAATATTTTAATTTCTTTTGAATTATAGTACATAATAAAATGCATAGAGTTATATTCACAACCTCATTTTGTCCATCTATTTGTGGATGTGTCACTGTAGAAAATAATAACTTAATGCCCCATTTGCCACATAAGTTTCTTCATAAGTGACTAAGGAATTTAACATCCTGATCACTTACTAGTAAGCCATGTAAATGCACAATTTTTTTGAAAAATAAATCAGCAATATGGATGACATCATTAGTTTTAGAACAAGTAATAAAATGTTCCATTTTGCTAAACCTATTCACAACCACAAAAATACTATCTTTCTCATTTAAGGCCTTAAGCCTCAATACAAAATCCATAGAAATATCAATCCAGCGATATTCAAGAACTGGTAAGAGAGTAGAAAAACCATGAGTCCCATTACCTTAGATTTTGGTTGTAATCAAGTAATGAATTTTTCATAATTAAGTTTAACATCATGTTTCATTTTGGGACAAAACAAGTGTTCATGTAAAATATCATAATTTTTGAATGTCAAAGTGTCCCATTAACCTTCTTCCATAGCCCTCTTTAATAAGCATTTTCCTCACACAATATTTAGGTACACATAATTTATTTTTCTTAAGTAAATATCCATCTTACCTAAAATAGTCTTCAAAACCATGTTCAAAACATGTTTCCCACAATTGTTCAAATTCAACATCATTAGCATACAAGATTTTTAATAATTCAAATCCAAGTAATTTGGTTTGTAGACTTGTAAATAACACATAGCTTCAAGATAATGCGTTAACTACAATATTTTTCTTGCCCTTTTTGTATTTAATAACATAAGGGAACATATCTCAATAAATTCTAGCCACTTAGCATGTCTTTTGATTTGCTTATCTTAGAACTTCAAAAACATCAAACTGAGATGATCGGAATAGATGAAAAACTTCCCTCACCCAAAGATAATGTTCTAAGTTTGTAAAGTCTTTACCAAGGCATAGAGCTCCTTATTATAGGTTGGATAGTAGAGTATAACTCCATTGTGCTTCTCACCAAATATGCCACAGGTTTGGAATACTACACCAAAACAGTTTCTAATTCCCACTTTAGATGCATCACATTTAATCTAAAAAATATCATCAAAATAAAGTAAACTTAACACAGGGGAATTGTTTAACTTATCCTTTAGCAAGTTAAAAGTTTTTTCATATTTCTCATCCCATTTAAAAATAACATTATTCTTAACAAGTTCATTTAAAGTGTAACTATAGAACTAAAATTTTGTATAAACCTTTTATAAAAACTTGTTAAATCATAGAAGCTCCTTACCTTATTAGCATTTATAAGCATAGGTCATTCTCTAATTTTCTTGACTTTTTATTCATAAACACTAACTCCTTGAGAACTTACAATAAATCATATAAGATAATCAATTCCATATAAAAAGTGCACTTCTTAATATTAGCATGAAATTCATGGGTTCATAAAACAGCACACACAATACCTAAGTGATCTAAGTGTTCATTCATTGTCTTCCAATAAATTAAAATATCATCGAAATAGAAAACATTAAATTTTCTAATAAAAGTTCTCAAAATATGATGCATTAATCTCATGAAAGTGCTTGCTGCATTAAAAAGATCAAATGACATGATAACCCACTCATATAACACGTCTTTTGTTATAAAAGTGGTCTTCCACTCATCATTCTATTTTATATGAATTTGGTGATACCCAATTTTTAAATCAATTTTAGCTAATAGACAAGAACCACATAGTTCATCAAGTAAATCATCTAACCTTCAAATGGGAGAATGATACTTTAATGTAATCTTGTTAACGACTCTAAAGTCCATGAACATACATCACGTCTCATTCTTCTTTAGTACCATGATAGCAGGAACCACACACAAGCTAAGACTTTTGATACCTCCCTCCTTATGTTTTCATAAAAACTTGTTGTGTGTTTACTGTATGTACAAAGTTTTACCCATGGGCAACTGCACCCGTTGGTGTAGAAAGAGGTATTTAAAACCATTAATATCGTTCCTACAAAGACTATTTAACCAATCTTAAAGAATGATTAAATCCTAACTTTTGAGTTCACCAGAAAAGAGTTTTGTTTAGAAATATTTAAAGTAAATATAAAAATAAAAAAATAAGAATAGGAAATTTAAAGGCAAAAGAGCACATATATGAATTTAATTATGGAAAGACATAGAACTTTGGTTTCCCTTATAACTTTACCCATTTTACCTTAACTCCTTTATGAATGATTTAAAGCCAATTGCTAACCATCCGTTCTTATTCTATTACTATCCAATGATCATGCAATAGTAATATTCTTTTCCTTTAGTTACTACCCTCAATGATCATGCAAGTATATAGTTAAGAGAAGCATAGAGAACATTCAGACTTGTTAAACTAATAACTGATTAGAAATCAAGGATTTCTATTGATCCTCCAAAACCCTTAGATTCTGTTTGTCTTATAGTTCCTTTAATTAGGAAATGGTACGATCGTCTATCCCCCAATTAACTTAGAAATTAATAAGAGTGATTAATTCTCACTAACTAATTAAGGAAAATAAGAAAAACACAATTCAAGAAAAATAAAAAATCATTCACCAAAGTCCCATGATTTAGGGATTAGTTACACATAGAGAGATAGAATAAATAAAAGCATACTAATCCAATAAAAAAATCCATAATCCTAATTTTATAAAACGAATGACAAAACTGTAGTGCCAACAAAGCTGGCAATAGGACATTGCAATTCACACTGCAAAAGGCAAAAGAGCCTCTGCCCCTAAAATCCTATGGGAGGATACCAAAAGAAAGATAAGAATGGAATGATGTGTCTCCAAGGTAGTGATAGACTTGTGCCCTAGAAATTGAGAGTGGTGTGGCCTTTGGGGCCTGAGGTGGTGTCATGTGGTGTAGTAGAGCCTTCCTTTTATAGGCGTGGATTAGGGTTTCAATGTAGTAGACCAGACTTGACCTAGTCGCCTCTACGTAATCTTGCAACACCGTAGGGTTGACATGTCATTGTTGCATTAGATGTCTTATCTTTTTATGTTCCTTTTACCCTTTTTTTGGTCCACAACTTGCCTATTTTCGTATTCTTTGCTTATGTGACCATTCTTACAAAAATAAGGAAAAATTAGATAGAATTACAATTAAATAATCATAAATTATATTATAATTATAATTAATTTTCTACAGATAAATCAACAAAATGGTGGTTTATCAACTTTCCCTCACATAGCCTTCCTGTATCAACTACTTTATTTGCTTTGAATCTTCTTGACCTTTTTAGGCCTAGCTTTATAGGCTAACGGATTTGGAATTATAGCACAGGGAATAAAATCAATTTGCTGCTCAATGTCTCTTATAGGAGACAAACTTTTTACTGGTTCTCTAGGAAATACATCATCAAATTCTTGCAACAAATTTTAAACCATACTAAGTAAAAAAGAGTTATGATTGTTAGTAAAACAAATATCCTTATACATGAGTATAAGAATCTGCTCTTTTTCCCTCAAAACACTTGACATATCCTTTATGAGAAAATACATAAACTTTCTTTTCATTCTCTTTATTTTTTTTTATTTTTATTTCTTTTCACTCTCACTCTCACTCTTTTTTGAATTTACTTTTTCTTTACTCTCAATTTCTTCTCTCTTTTCTCTTTCTTGATTTTATAATTCTTTTTCTCTCATTTTACATTCTTTTGAAATCCCATTTGGTGAGAATAAGTCTCAATAGGCCTTAATGGGATCAATACAATTGATCAATTATCCATTACAAGATAATATCTATTTGTAAACCCATGGTGCATAACATTTTTATCGTATTGTTAAGGACATCCTAACATTAAGTGACCCGTATGCATAGGAAAACATCACACAACACAACATTCTTTTACTTACCTATAGAAAAGAAAATCAAGGCTTTATTACTAAATTTTACATCCCCACAATCATTCATCCACTACAGTCTACAAGGATTAGGATCCTTCTTAGTAGGAAACTTTATTTTCTTCACTAGTAAGGTACTAGCAATGTTGGTGCAACTACTGCTAACTATAATCATACTACATACCTTGTTGTTCACATGATAACGAGTATAAAATATATGTTCCCCCTGCTTTGAATCTTCTTCATCCTTTGGTTGGATGTTCAAAGAACGTCATGTGACCAAGATATCTCCAGGCATGGTTTTTGCTACATTAACATTACTACAATTCTCCAATTTTGGCATTTCTTCTTCATCTGAGTTCACACTCTTTACTTATTCTCGGTTGACTAATCAGACTTCCATGACAAGCTAGAGGTATATTTATGAATGCTTCAAGATTTGAGTTGTTTCCACCTGAATAGATTTATGGAGCAATTCTTCCATCTCCATATAATGTTGTAGCTCCACCACATCAATTATCTCTCTTTTTAATCCTCCAATGAATCTTGTCATTATGGCTTCCCTGTCCTCCTTAACATTATCTCTTATCATGGAAATATTTATCTCTTTATAATAATTTTCAACACCCAAGGACCTTGAGAAAGAATTTGCAGTTTTCAGTGCAAGTCTCCATGATAGTGACTTGGTACAAAACTTTATCTCATGGCTAATCTCTTCCCACATTTGAATAGGTCTCTCTCCTTACCTCATCCTATTAAGCACAAACAGATCCCACCAAATATAATCATAATCATTAAAAGATACAATGACTAGTTTTATCTTTTTTCTCCTCAAGTAATTGTAACAATCAAACATATGTTCCACCTTTCTCTCCCACTCAAGATAAGTTTCAAACTTATTCTTTTCTTGGAATGATGGAAGAGATAATTTAATATTTCTCAAGTTACCATCCTTTTCTTTTTAATGTCATCTTCTTTCTCTAAAACTTTCACCTTCTGATTCTAAGTTCTTTCCCCAATCTGCTTCTTCATCAAGATGAAGTAATATTTGGGAATTACATTGATGAGAAACCTGAGACCTCCTCCTCAACCAACCCTCCATATCGTCCAACCACTGTTTTAACTTTTGGAATTAATCTTGAATAGATTTTATGAATATTTTTAAATCTGTTTCGTTTTAATGAAGTTCACCACTCATGTTGTTAATGCTCCAAATTGAACAAAATAAATAAATTAGTATAATAAAATCTCACCAATCACTCCTTAAGTGTTTATCTTCAATATTGAAATTATTCACTCATGTTTGCACTCAAATTGACTTTTTTTATAATGCACTCACCAACTCTTGCCTTTTACCTCTCGATTCTTCTTATAATTCTTTGAACCAAGAACTTCCAAAGTTGATTTTCCGACAAATAACAAAAAAATTTAAGGATACACAAGATAGATAGATTAAGGAGTACTAGTTAAAGACATAAAGGATTAGAATAATTCAGAATTGTTTTTTTATCATAATTTCTATCATAATTTTTTTTTCACTTTTTTTTTTCTTCTTTTTACCTTTTTTTATACCTTTACTTGTCTATGGAATACTTGGTAGACAAGAACTTTAATCACTCGCAAAAAGATATATATATATATATATATATATATATATATATATATATATATTGTTTTAGAAAGAGAATTTATGGAGTAAGTGATAAAAAAGGATAAACAAAATATAAATGAGAACAAGAAGAATAGTGGAAAATAAGAAAGATACATAAAATAAAACAAGGGATAGATGAAACCTGATTCCAAGAGTCAAAGATCTGATACCAAATGATATGATTAACCTTATGCAAATGAATAGGAATGTGGAAACGTTAATTAGAATATAGTGAGAATCAAGATATGATAAGGTAAAGGTACCTGACACAAATTGCGACTTGGTGAAGAGTACCAAAGTTATCAAAGATGATTGTAATCCTTATCGGGATCTGCTGGAAGAATCAACATTATCAAGGATAGTTTTTTCCCCTAAGAACCATGGGAATCAACTCCACAGGAAGGTAAAACTCTTCAAGAGAAATATCATTATTCATCAAACCTGTGTTTACACCGAATCCTTGAATCCTATTATATGAAATCCTAATTAAATTGAAAATTAATCTAAAATCTTAATTTGATTTGTAAATAATTTAAAACAAATAAATTGTAAATCAATATCAAATCTTGATGTAATCTATAGAAAATCAATTACAAATCATAAATATTATCACCTAATATCCTTAAGAATATGATTATATAAGTTAACCCATATTGGATTTGGGTTTGGATCAATGTAGTCCTTTTCTTGAACTTCTTTGATAATATTCGGAAGTGTTTGTTCTATACACTTTGTCCTACTTCTAGTCATGAGATCTCCCATTTCTTATAGAGGATCTTTCAAATGATCACTCTTCTTTAGCATAATGCTCACGTTCACATCACTTTCTTTTAAACCTTTAGTTATGTCTCAAAATGCTTTTTGATTTCATTTTTTGATTTCCTTCATACCTGTTACTAACCCTTCTTCATTCTGTAGAAAAAGAATTCTATTACTCTTCCTTCACTCATTAATACGATAATGAAAAATTTTTAAGTTGGCATATCTTTCTTGCAGCCATTTATTCTTTGAATTTTGGAAAAGAAGGTTATCTTTCATGTTTAGGAGATGGAAAAGATGCATCACTCCTTCTTGTCTCTTAATTAGATCTTTTCCCTCAAGTGTTATTTCCTCCTCCTTTTTATCCTACCTCAATATATCCTCTTTTATTTCTTTTATTTGTATATCTAGATCCCTAAACTAGCTTTTGTTTCATTCTTTTAGCTTATTTTTTTGTGCCTTTAATTTTCTCCTTCAGGACATAGCTAGCATACCCGTCTACTTGTGCTTCCTTCAAACTATTTTTCCATAAATAATTTATATTGTAGGTTCCCTTTCCAACAATTCAATACTCAAAAATGGCTTGAGTCCCCAATTTAGCTCTCCATCCTTGAGTAATATTGCATAATGATCTGACACTTCTCTACTTAAACTCCCTCGTGATAATTTTTTCCATTTATTTAGCGAACCATGTGAGATAAGAAATCTATCTAGTCTACTCATGTACCTTCCACATCCACTGTACCATCTAAACTTCCTCCCCTACAAAGGTAAAGTAAGCAATTTTGTATCTCCGACGATTGATCCAAATGTTGAGATATTGTATCTTCTTGAAGCTTATACTGTTCCTCTTTTTTCTTCCACTGATTTGAATAAACTAAAACCTCCCGTTATGCATAATTTTTCCCCACCTGTAATCCTTTTGACTTCTATAATCTCTTTTCACAGTTCTTTCTTTCTAGTAAGCTCACATGATGTGTATACATTCACCATAATTACCTATGTCGTTTCCTCTCTCCACTTCCCCTTCACTCCTATAAAATGGCTTCAAATGTCTCTTCTAACTCAAAGATATCTCATTTCCACAATATTACCAACCCTCTTGTATTTTCTTTTGGCGATTTATACCTCCACTGAAAGTTCTCTCCCCCTATACTATTAGGCATAATTTTTTATCCATCCTCTCTTTTAGCTTGCTGTAAGCCATACTAACTAACTCTACTCCTAATTTTTTAACCATATCTTTTACTTCTCTCTTCTTTAAATTCCTCTAATCCTTCTTATATTCAAGCTAACAATCTCCATAATAACATAGCAATCACCCCAATGTTTGGCCATCTATTTTTGACCATGATTACATTTGGAAGTTCTCCTCCCTACTTATATGTCTTTCCTTTGCTGCTATTTTATCTTTTCTTTCTTCTAACTTTGCCAAGTTCTGGATTATTTCATCTTCATTTTTTGGGTTTTGAATTTCAATTGATTACCAATTTTCCATACTCTACATGCTAATGTCTCTTCCTCTGTGTTTGATTGATCTCTTGTGTTTTATTTCATTATCAATAATAGACTTACTAAACTTGTTTTACTGCCTTCATTCTCTAAGGTTATCATTGTTGTATTTGCTACTCCTTCCATTCTTTTTACATTCCATGTTCCATATCCTTCAATGAGTGTCTTGCCTAGATCTTTCACTGAATACCCTATGTTCCTTTTTCTTAGCATATATTTTACATGAGTTAATCTAAATTGTCCTCCTCCATTCACAATTTCCACAAATCCAAATCCAATTCCTTGTCTCTATGCTAAGTCTGTTTGTATTCCTCTCATCGTTCCTTCTCCCATTATGTTTTGTCCTTTCTCTAATACAACCTTCATATTATTATTACCTTGAGCATGTCTCTCCTTACCCCTACTACCCCTATTTTGATTCTAATTATTTGATAATGTTCTCCTTTATAGAAATCCTCCATTATCTCCTCTTCCATCATGTTCCTATTTGCTTCCCCTATTTTGATCCTATTTTTTTTTTTGTTTTAATATTTTTTAGCTTATGTTTCTAGTATAAAGGTTCTTTTTGCCACATTAAGGTCCATTGAAATCATCTCAAACATATTACCAAATTTTCCTTACCTCACTTTCCCTTCATGGTCTAATTCCATGTATTGGTCTTCGTCAATTTTGTTGACCTAAGTCCTTATGTTTCTTTATTATAATTATCATTGCTGCCTTGTCTTTGTTCAATTCCTTTTTGTGTAATTCTGTCGTTTTCTTGTCTGTCAAATGGTTGGTATTGAGCCAAATATATTCACTTTTGGTTTGTTCATCTTTTGTGAGTCTATATTCATCATGTTGTTTTTTTCTTCTAGTACCTTCTTATCATCTTAGGCTTCATTACCAATTAAATCCCCTGCTAATAATCAGCTTGTTATTTCATGACCATCCGCTCCCTTTGTATCTTCTTGAGCTTTAGCTTCGTGAACTTCCCCATCCACTTTATCATCATATTATTTCATTTGGGCTGGTTGTGGCCAATTCATTTTTCAACCTCAAGATCGAAAGAATTTATTAAAAGTATGGTAATTAAAGCTCCCCTCACCAGCGTATGTCCCTTCCCTAAACTGTAGTTAAAATCCTTTTCCAACATTAACCAAGTTGATTCATATTCATCTGTTGGATTAGAGATCCATGATTGTTGTATCTCTGTCTTCTGTTGCTCCTTTTGGGCCTTACCCGATGCTACTTTCTGGGCCATAACCTCTTTGGTTTGCCACTAGTTGTTAGAGCTCTCTATGCCCTGGGTATATCTTGTTTCTGAATTTAGTGTCCAGTGTGGATTTTTCAATACCATTTTGTTCCTACCTTATTAGTTCATCATTGTTCTTCATTGCCAAATCCTTTTTCTCGCATCCACTTTTGAAAATTGAAATATTATATCTTCTAATTACCCCTCCTTAAATACCATAATTTCATCAAAACCTTCCTTTCTCCTGATTTCCTTCATGTAACATTTGTCATAATTAAGGACATTTTCATTGACAGATACCTTGAATAACTTATTTATCACCTCCAACGATGATGTGCTCACCAAAATTCTTGTAAGATCAAGCTTCTTCCATCCCCTGGTATTATCATCCATGTTTATATATTTCTTGATGGCCTTAGTTATTCTGCTAAATTTTTCTTCATTCCATGCATGCAATGGTACCTCTTGGCATCTAATCCATTTAAGCCTTGTAGTTGGAACTTCACCTGATGTCCAAAAACCATTGCTCAAATTCTTCTATACTCTTTTATGAGTGTTTCAAAATCCTCTCCCTCTTCAAATTTTAATTAAATAAGTTCTCCCCTTAATTTCATTAATTTGATGGACAAGAAACCCTCCTAAGAAAGTTTGTTCTCTAACAAATATACTCCTACCATATCATGTACTGCCCTACGTAACACTTTTATAATTTCTCAATTATTTCTCCTTCCACCTCCTTCATGTCATTATTTTGTATCTTCCTCTACTCCTTGTTATTCCTCACCATATTTTCATATTTCATCCATTTCACCACATGAGCTCCATTTTTTATTCCAATGTATATACTTATATTCTTTTTTTTTCCTTTTATATTTAGTCAAGTTAACCTTTATCTTATAAGTGATTATCTAAATCTAATTTAGTCATTCCTCTATGATTTTTGGATTGTTTACATTGTTGAAGGATACAAGCTCAAACCTTTACCTGATGTTGTCTTCTTCTTTATATGTAGACATTTCTTACCAAACTCCATTTACTAAAAAACCTTCCATACGGTTTCATATTGTATTGTTCTGTAAGTTCCGTAAAGTAGTACTATATTAAATTTTGTCAACTTTCCTTTAGCAGAAGGATTTTTTTTCTAACTATACCCTCTTATAGTTACCTTGTCCTTCCATGTTAGATTATCCTTATTTATAGCCTAGTTTTGATTGCAGTTCTTTTCCTTCTTACGGCTTCACAAAAGTCCACTCCTCCTTTCTCTGCATGCCTAACTAACAATATATTATCATATAAAACACTCTCCATTGATTTGAAAGAAAATTTTTATAGAAAATTTTTTTCTCTCGTTAAAAAATCTTTGTTATTATATACTGAAGAAGTTATGATAATAAAAAAAAAAATTTGATAGTATAGTCTAAAGATTTTAGATTATTGAACATATATATAATACCATTCATTTATTTATATCAAAGTTTTTATTTTTAATAGTTTATTAATTACTAAAAATATTGTTATCAATTTAAAAATATTTTATTATGTAAAAAAATCTATTACTTCTTAAAAATTAGAGTAGTTTAATATAAAAATTCAAAATTTGATATTAATTGTTTTTTCTAATATAAAATGTTAAAAACTATTGAAGTAAAAATTCATTACAAGTCAAAGTAAGTTATTGCTAAGGAGTAGGGATGGAAATGAGTAAGATCGTTCGACAGGAGTTTATAACTTGACTTGTTTAAAGTTTAACTTGACTCAATTTGTTTAATAGATAGACGGACTCAAATTTGTTAGAAAATTTTTTTAGATAAACAAGTTAAGGTTAGACTTATTAAAAAGTCTGTATAGCATATTCAGGAATTTATTTATTTTTATATATTATATATTTATATTTATTTTAATATATTATATTTATATAATTTATTAAAAATTAAAATTTTTAATTTTAAACAAAATAATTCTATATTTATAAAATTTTCTTATATTTATTATAAGAATTGTATACATTACTTTAATTTTAAAATAAATATTTTATATTTTACTTTAATTTTTATATATATCTAAATTTATATATATATATATATGCATGTTATGTAATTGATATTATATTTTTTTATATATTATTTTATTTATATATAGTTAATATTCAATATGTATATTTTAAAATTATATAATTAAACTTATAAATATTTTATTTTATTTATTTTAAGATTTAAATATTTTTAATTAATTATTTAAATTTATTTATTAATTATTTATATTATAAATTTTTTAAAAAATTTATAGATAGATTTTTTTAAAAAAATTAATAATAATAGAATCATATATAAAGCTTCAAAATTATTAAATAAAAACACTTATTAAAATAGAATCATACTTAAAGCTTTAAAATTGTTAAATAAAAACATTCAAAATCTAAATTTAATGTGTATTTTCATCCCTCCTAAAAAGGAACGTAGGAAACTGGAAAAGGAAAATTCAAAACCCTTTACGAACACGTGCAGAAGCGTGGCCTCTTATGGCAGAAGTGGACCCACACGTGTCTCCCACGTGAGTGATGTCTTCTTACTAAATGCTAATGTTATGACATGGGGATTCAAATTCCTTAGCTGCTTACATGTCTTCTTTATAAGGAAAATTATACAAATTGTGTAAATTAAATTAATTAGTAATAATTCACAAATTATTAATCATTTTAAATGTTTACCATTAAAAGTCATTGCAGTGTTAGTTGTGTTAGATTTATATTCATTTTGTTAAAATAAAGATTAGGCTGATTTGGATAACAATTTTTTCATAATTAATTTTTATTTTTTATTAATTTATGATATTTATATTATTATTATTTAATATGTGTTTTTATATAACAAAAAAAATGTTAAATAAATAATAATATAAAATATTTTTGTTAAAATCAATTTTTTATCATTAAATTTGATTTAATAATAAAAAATTAAATAATTTATATAGAATTATATATTTAATATTCATTATTTTTATTATATAAAAAAATATTTAAAGATGTGTTCTTCCCTCTGCCGACAAAATATTTGATTTTACTAACATATTAGAATACTACATTAATCGTATATCAAATTCAAACATGCCATATATGTGCATGGCTTTTTCAGAGAGCTTTACTTTTTTGCTAAGTATATGATATGAGATGATATGATTGAAGGATATAAAGAGCACCAAAGTTAAGTATAATGATACGTTAATGACTCACTAAGTCCACATTCGCATTCAAAAGCATTTTGCAAGCTAAGGAGCCTCGTGTCGGTTGCTCCTATGATTCATTGATTCTTATTGCCATATCTATCTGTTAAAACTTACAATTATGACTCGTGAAAGAGACTTCGAATCTGAAGGTTTCTTCAATTACCTTACTCTCCTTCTAATAAATTAGTATTGTATATGGAAATATGCGTATGTGTGTGTATGAAGACCATAAAAGATTTTTATATTATTTTAGTATAAAACTAATATCCACAATATTAACTTATCCTAGTTCATGTATGTTAGAGTCTTATATATTTAGATTTGTTTCATTGGTCTTTACTTTCTACAGATCAACTTAATTGAATGAAGTAAAACTTTTTATGAAAGACTTTAGGATAAGAGGAAAAACTTAATAAATATTATTTTTAAAATTTAATTTAAATAAATTGATAATATAAAGTTTTTATATTATTATTTAATTTAAATTATTATATAATTAAAATTTTAAATTTTTATAATAATATTTTCTAAATTATATCTATAGTGTTATCTAAATTAATTTCTGATGATTATTAGGATACAAATGTTTAAATTAATAGCATATAAGCTTAACGTCATGGATACGTTTAGATATACTATAAGAAAATTATTTTGTAGCATCGATTATATTTGATTTTATTAAGAATTAAATTCTTTATTACATCTAGTTAAATTATTAAAAAATTATATGACAAATTGATTATTAATGGTTTTAAGTCAAATTCAACCTAAGCCTTTAAAATTTATCTATAATTTATTATAACATTTATTAAATTTTAACAGATTTTTAATGATTTAAATTTTTGTTAATTACTTATATTTATACTCATTTTATATTTTTCAACGGTTTAAACCTTTTTGTTTGTTTATCTTAATGAAAATTTTTATTAAATTACTAATATACTAATAATAAATTTCAGCTAATATTTTTTATATTTTTAGAGATTTAAATTATAGTTAATTATTATTATTCTAATTTACTAAAACTAATGAGAAAAACCTAAAAAAATAATACTAAAAATTTAAATTTATATCAAAATATGTATTAATAATTTTCTAAATCTCAAATTACATTGTAAATTATTAAAATAATATTATAATATCCAATGTTAATATTGTAACTATATTAACATATTGAATATATTTAAAACTTAACATCCATTTTTATTGGAAATAAAAATTGAAAAAATATTAAAAAATTAGGATAATTTTTAAATCTGTAAAAATTCTCTTAACAAATCTTTGCATGCTGCATAACTGGTGCATTTACAACCACGCCTCCATATAGAGATTTAATACCAAACAAATTAAAAACAAAAAATCAACAATCTACATTCATACATATCCAAATATAAATATTTCTATCTATGAATATGAGCATCAATAAATAAAACATGACTTTGGAATTCCAAGAGCATCACCCTTGTCAACGGTCAGGTTTTCAATACTAGTAGATTGCTGGTGTTAGCAGTCACCACCAGATGCTAATGGACAACCAGCAATAAGTGTGTTTATATAGAAATTGATGTTTTCCTTTTCTTATCATTTTTCACATTTCTTACTTTTCTATCTTTTTTCATATTCTCCATAGAGTTGGTCAAGGTTCCGCATCGATCTATACAACTACCTTATCAAAACTTCTCTTTAGTATTTAGGATTATTTTAGAATTAGTCTATTTAATCATAATTATTCTAGAATTTAGACTTTATTTAGGTTTTAATTGTTAGGATTTAATTTATGCATTGATTAGGTTATGAATGTTAAGATTTAATTTAAGCTCTAAAATTCATGTTTTAATTAGATTTAATTTAGGCTTTATAATTTATATAAGCTTTAATTATATTATGACTGTTAGAATTAAATTTACGTGTTAGAATTTAACTATTAATTTAGGTTTTAATTAGTTTAGAACTTTAGAATTATGTTAAGTTATTACATATGTTGTTGGTATTTTTTGTTTTTTATTTCTTTAATCTTGAGTGAAAGATGTTGATATTTTTTAAGATTCAAATCTTCCCATTTTATGGTTAGATTTTTTGAAATATTTCAAAGATAATATATATTGATTGAATCTTAGAATCTTCTCTCCAACTCAACTAATTCATATAGATTTATCATGTTACAAGAAATTTTTTACTTTATTTCATCTTTTATATCTACTTTCTCTATTAAGTTCATGATAAATCTATCTTAATCATCTGGGGAGAAGATTATGGAATTCAGTAAACACATATTATCCTTTTAAACATTTTAAAAAATATTTCTAAATGGAAAAGTTAAAATCTTAAAAAAGCTATGATCTCCCACTCAAATTTAAAGAAACAAAAACAGCAAAAAATATACATAGACAATAATAGCATAACTCAATCCCAAAATTCTAACCTAAGTAAAGCTAAAATTAAAACGAAATTCTAATACATAAATTAAATCATAACAGTCATATTTTAATTAAAGTCTGTATACATTTTAAAGTCTTAGTTAAATTCTAACAAGCAAAATATAATTAAAACTTTAATTATCATATTACTAGTGGACTTGGTCAGAATTTGCAGTTGATAATAGCTAACAACTTTATTTGACATAAACTCTCGATCGCACTAGACCTAAAAATACCAATAGAATTGAAAAAGTTCATCAATAATAATTTATTCACCTCGTAATTTTTTACAAATTTTAGGCTATCAGGTATTTTTGATAACTTTTATTGAGCGATATTTTGTTTACCATACCAACAGTTTTTGACCGCAGATAATAATGAAATTTTTTGTAGTAAGATATACTTAATTTCTGATCATAGGCGTGCTTAACTTCAGTTTTAAGAATATGAGTAATACATTATTTAATTTATTTTTAAAATAATGAGCAATGATTACTTTAATTTTTAAATTATGAAAGACATTATTTTATTTTGAAAATTATAAAACAATACTTATCATTTAGTTCTTATTTTATTTTTAATATTTTATAAATTAAAATAATAATAATTTCATAATTTTGACAATTATTCTTTTATAATTTTAACAATTGAATAACCTTATTTATACTTTTAAATACTAATTTAATTTATCATTCTTGAGGAAATAAAGAAATTCTATGAGTCATTACCAATAAAGGAGCGGATAAAAGCAATAATTATTGTGAAATATTTTATATTTTAAAATATTTGAAGTATCACATTATTTGAACTTTATCTTTGATTTTTGAAAACTGAAATTTGACTTAGTTTATTATCTGGTTTGAATGTTTTACTTAGTCAAATTGATTTTTAAATTAAATTTTCAAATTAGTTATTACTTAATTACTTCAAATATTTAAAATTATTAATTAATTATTTTAAACATTCAATTTATTATTATTATTATTATTATTATTATTATTATTATATTAATAAGAACAAAAATCCTACTCACTTTTTCTCTTTTTCAAATTAATTATTATTTAATTATTTTAAATATTTAGATATAATTAATAACTATTACTTTATTTTCATAATTTTTAGAATTAATTATTGTTTAATTATTTCAAACATTTAGAAATTATTATTTAACTTTTAAATTTAATTTTTGAACAAATTACTATTTAATTACTTCAAATATTCAGATTTTTATTTGCGATATATATACCAGAATAAAAATTTTAGTTTACAACCGTGTTCTTTTCTCTTTAGATTAGTAAAATTATATCTTTTACTAATTTTGTTTTCTAATATTTTTAAAATTTATTTCATAATAAATCTTTGAGAATATTGATTTTAGAGATTAAAATCATAAAGAAAAATAATAGTATAATATTATCAAGAATATTATATTAAGATAGTTTTTTAAAAGTTTGGATATTTTGATTTAAAATCAATTGAGTAAATACATACAAAATTTTAATAAGAGTGTTAAACTCATTAATAAAACCGGTAAAATTCTTTAAAAATATCACAAATTAAAATATTTTATACAATAAATTTTTTATTATATTAAAAGGATATAATGATGTAAACTAAATTTTATATTCATATGAAATAAAATTTACTAATAGTTATTTATTTATATTTAAAGATCATTGTACTTATATAAAAATTAATCAAACAATCTATTATTATAAAATTTAATATAAACTAAATTTATTGCTATAGAATCGGTTGGTAATGATGTTGAGAAATTTTTTAACAAATATTTTTTTTTAAAATAAATATAACATTCTTAATATCAATTGGATATTAGAAATAATGATAATAAAAAATAACTTTTATTATAAGAAAAATTAGAATATATATCTAAGATATGATATAATAAGCAACTGTTACATGATAGAATTATTTTTATTTGTTATATAAAATTAAAAATGAATTTAGTCGATTTTTTTTTAAATTTTAGAAAAAATTATTTATGAAATAAAAAAAGAATGTGAAATTTCAATCAATATAATAAAATTAATAATTGTAAAAATCAATTTTTATAATTGAAGATTCTATAAAAAATTTAATAAATAATAATAAAATATTATTAATTTTTTTATTAATTATTTTTTATTCATATAATATGAAAAGTGTTAAGTTATAAGAAATTAAATTTAAAATTTTTAATGATTATTATATTTTTTATAGATAATGTATAAAATGTAGAATAAATCATCTATAAAAATTTAAAGAAAATTGTTTGTATATAATTCAGATACAATCTTTTAAAGTATTCGTAAATTATTAAATATATATATATATATATATATATATATATATATATATATAACCTATTTGTAAAAAGTGATTTTGATTAATATATTATAAGTTATGTTTATTTATTTAAAATTTTTAAAATTTAAAAAATATATTAAATTTAATGTAATTTTAATTATAATATAAATTCAGTAAATATTTTTTATTTTATTAAAAAATTTTATATTCTTTTAAAATATATAAAATTATTTTAAATTTATGTATTTCAAAAAATTTAAATCCCACATTTCTTGAACTTAAGTCTTGATTTTGGGATATGAAAATTAACTTCATTTCTTATCTGAACTTTTTTACTCAATTAAATCAGTTTTAAAAATCCAAAATTAATAATTAATTAATAATTATTTTTTAAATTTTAAATTTTATTTTTAAATTATTTATTATTTAATACTTCTAATAGTTATAATTAATTATTATTTATTATTTAACATTTAAATTTAGTTTTTAAATTAATTATTATTTAATTACATTAAAAGCTCATAATTAATTATTATTTAATTACTTTAAATTCTCATAATTAATTATTATTTAATTTTTGAATTAACTATTATTTAATTACTTCCAAATGTTGAGATTTTTATTTTTTTTATACATGAAAACAAAAATTCTATTTCATTCACCTGTTCTTTTCGTTAGCATAATTTTTTTTTTTATCTTGTTTCAATCAAACAAGACTCTTATATCATACGAGATAAATCTTTCGAAAATAATAAAAACCCCAGCTTTTGTGACCATCATCAATGCAAACTAGAAGCACTATTGAGTTTTGAATAATGAAACATGAATAAAATCAATTAAATTAGATTTTGGACTACGTAATTATTAAAAAATTATTTAAAGATTATTTTAGTTAGATATAAAAATGATTAGTTTTTATATCTTTAGTAATAATTAATTTCTATATAGTGAGTCATAAAATCTAAATTGACTAGTAGATCAAACCTAAGATATCTCTTCATATATCATTTAATTATAAAATTATTCTGATAAAATATTGATAACGAAATGATAAAATAGACGAATTCGTAAAAAAATATAAAAGATAACATTATTTGGATATTTTTGTTTAAAAAAATTATATTATGTTTTATTTAATTTTATAGATATAATTTATAATTTAAAATTTAAAATGGTGTATTACTTTTAATTATATAAAATTATGATATTAATATATTATAATATTATGCATATTTATCTTTTTTAATATATTGTATATAAAAACATTTTAAAATAATATTTAATTAATATCAATCTAATAATATTTAAATTATTAAAATTTAAATCAATATCTTAATTACTTTAATAACTGGTTCAGCGATTTTAAAACGCTAAAATTAATAATGAGTTGTGGCTAGCAAAATTAGTTTGAGAGTAATATGTCAATATATCTGATCAGAATTTAGAAGAAAAGGTTAAAAAAGAATATTACTGTAAAAGATATGATGAGTTCTGTGTCAACGGTCAATGGATAAAGATTTAGAAGTACCGTGTCTCGGTGAAATTTTAATCCAGAAAGTAACCACAGATATGACATATATGATATAACATCTTTATCATCGTTTGCACGATTAAGAAAAATAATCTTAAAGAAAAAAAAATGAAATTGTACTACTCACAGCATTCACTATTTTCCATGCAAATTAATTATGCAACAAGACAAATTGGGCAATTACGTACTCTTATAAATAGTTTTTAATCGTATTTATTTTTATCCCATTTTTAATAATTTTTATTTTAATATTTTTAATCTATCCATTTAAAATAAATGTATATTTATTATTTTATTTTTAGTTAAATTTTTTAATACTTTCATTATTAATGACACATATAAATATAAATATTTTATAATTTAAATTATTAATTTCTAACAATAATTATAATTATATTTTATTTTCTATAGGATTCAAATTTCAACTCCTGTGACACCTATCACTTGTTTTAACAGCCCCAAACCAAAACACCTGTTCTCATGTCCAAACACAATACACAACATAATGATCCACTTCTGCCCTTTAATACACACAATTCTTTAATGACAGATCTAAGCAAGCTTTAATTTACTTTCCCTTTTATATAATAATTATAATAGATTTAAGTTAGCATTAATTACAATCAAATCAAATCATTATCCCCTAATATTATTTGTATATTCATTGATCTCCCTTTGTAGTTCATAAGGCACGTTGATTAATATTCCCATTCACCATGTAGAAGAAACCAGCAACAGTGAATAATAAAGAAAGAAAGTTTTTCACAATCAAATGGCTGTTTTGGTAAATCCACGTTGTGTCGCCGTCTTAACCCAAAACAAGGGTCGCTCTAACCGCTAGTTTCCAAACAAAATCTATGGGGGCGGGAAGTAGATCCAAATACTGCTTTTCCAATTTCTTTTATTTTATTTTTCTCATTTGATTGCTTTAAAGACTTTTGTAATAACGATTCTCATTTGTCAACCAAAAAAAAGGCACTATTCCATGCTAGATAGCCCATGGTTTTCAACTTTGGATATGTTTTCATTATTTCTCTTTCTCTCTTTCTTTCTCTATTCCTTCAAATAAATATAACATGCCTCCAACTTTTTTCCAATCTTCTCTAACATCCCCAGAAATCTCATCCTTAACATAGACTTTATTTTGTGTCACTTTTACAGTGTCCACTAATATCAAAGATCTTCTTCCTCTTTTGGTCAAACCATATCTATTTCACTAGCACTCATATACCCAGTTCTGTAAGATCAAAATTCACACCCCTTCTAAAGAAAAAATCTTTCAAAGTTTCCATTTTGTCAATTTCTAGAATCAGGGTATTTATTTTTCCTTGTATGTGTTGTTGTGAATCAAAACAGTTAAAGGCAGAATTGGAATATGGTAGTTTAACTCCAAGGGCATGGTGATCCAAGGGGCTATTTAAACCTTTCTGATGTTTTTGGTGTGGAAGTGAAAGGGACTTTATGAAAAGGGGGGTTCAGTGATCACATTGAAGATTTGGGGTTCACATAGGTGTCTCGGTTGAAATGGAGGGTGGTTTGGTGCAGCAGGGTGGAGACAGAGTTGGACATGTAAACAAAGTTGGTTATGTTAAAAGGGTCACTATCAAGAGGAGGAAACCTTATCACCGCAGGGTTAACAATAAGAAAGCAGTATCTAAGGTCCCAAAGGCTCTTCAAGAGCTATTTGTTTCATGCAGGGAAACATTCAAGGGCCCTGGCACTGTTCCTTCTCCACAAGATGTTCAGAAACTGTGTCACATTCTTGGTATGATTGTCATTTGAGTCTAAAATTGATGTGCTTGGATATGGAAATGTGTTAATTGATCCTTTGTTTTATTTTGATCTAATCACATGTTGATTTTACAAAGTTTTGAGTCATGTGTTTGGAATTGGAGTTGATTTCCATTTGCATTTTTCACCCAAAATTTCAAAGTAAGCCCCTACTATGAATTGTTTTCTAGAGATGAAAAGTGTGTGCCTATTCATATTGTTGGGGAGGTGTTGCTGTCATTGTAGCTGTTGCACCACACTAAGGGTTCAATTCTTTTGTCTTTAAGCCGCAGTTTTCTTTTTTAAATTTTATTTTATGTATATTTTATTTCTTTCTCAAGTTGAAGGAATTATAATATAACGGCAGTTATCTAAAAGTTAGAGCATATTTTGTTCTAAATTCTCTGATAGGGATATAGTATTAAAATCATTCTAGTTCCATCCTCTTTGGATGAGTTATTGACTGATTGATACTTCAATTTTCTTGTTGCCTTTTAAAAAATTAAATAAATTCCAAATTTCAAGTTTCAACGCAAGACAGAAGATAACATTTGAAGAGCATTTATTGGTTGAGAGAATATGAACATTTGAGAACAATATACCAGTCTTTTTTTTATAGATGAAAAAATAATTGACTAAATTATTGTTTGTGTGCACAAATTAACATGCATTTTGTGCACATACTATTTGCAAGTCATATTCTAATATCTTAAATACATATTTGATGAATAGGTATTTAATTTTCTTCCTTAACTCAGATTCTTAATTCCTATTTGCCTAATCAGAAGTGTTGATCTGAAACTTTAATAACCAGATTACATGAAGCCAGAAGATTTTGGCCTGAGATCAGATCTGCAGTTCTTCAAGCCAGGAAATATTGTCAAAGAGAAGCAAAGGGTCACATACACAACCATATATAGTTGTGAGAATTTCTCAGTAAGTCTTATAACCTCAAATTTTAGTCATTGTTCACCAATGTCATTGCTAGCCAGATATGTACTCAATTTAATGGTACATTTTTTTTTGTGCCTGCAGCTCTGCATATTTTTTCTACCTGCAATGGGAGTCATTCCCCTCCATAACCACCCAGGAATGACTGTTTTCAGCAAGCTTCTTTTGGGTCAAATGCACATTAAGTCTTATGATTGGGTTGATCCAGAGGCCTCTCACAATTTGTTGCACCAACCATCTCAGTGTATGTATTCAAATCCCTATCAAAATTGAAGTGTAAACCACCATTTTAATTCTTAAATTAAAAGATTTGAGGTTGATCATGTTAATTCCTGAAAAATAAAAACCATCATTTTTATAAATATAAAAGTTATTTAATTCAATTTTTTATTATCAATTTAGTCTCAGAAAATGATTAAATTGATTGATATTTTTATTTTTCTAAAATGAAAATGATAGTTTTTATCTTTTAAAAGTTAAATCTTTAAGAACTAGAATAATGTTTTACTCAAAATTAAATGAATCTGAATTCATGTGATATATTAACTTTTTAAATTCATGGGATATCTTGATTTTGCAGTGAGATTGGCAAGGTTAAAAGCTAATAATGTGTTCACAGCACCCTGTGATACTTCAGTTCTGTATCCAAAAAGTGGAGGCAACATGCATGAATTCACAGCTATAACTCCATGTGCTGTGCTTGATGTCCTTGGGCCTCCTTATTCCAAACAAGATGGAAGGGATTCCTCCTTCTACAGAGATCACCCTTATGCTGCATTTTCAAGTAAGCAACATTTAATTATAGACAACTATTCTTTAAGGAATAGTTACTAAAATAGAGGTTGTCTTAAGTTATTTCAAGCTTTTGTTTTCTTTTTAAAAATAAAAATTCCTTCAATTGACTTCTATCAAATTTCGTTTTTTAGTCTTTCTTTCAAGAAAAAAATATTTGTTTTCAAGAGATTTTTTAAGCTTATATTGGTCAAACTTAAATCTTTAGAAGTGAGAAGTCGAAAAAGTTGGATAAGTCACCTATGCTTAATATAGTAATTTAGGGGTGTTTGCAACTAGTGACCGGTATGGTATTTATGGTATTGTTCTTGTTTTGCCTAATAAGAAACCTTTACTTCTATCTTTAAAAACAAAACAGGCCTTCAAAAATTTCTTTTGGTCATGTTTGACCCATCAAGCTGGTACCTCATGTGGCACAGTGGTCAGTAGTATTTTAAATTTAAAAAGGAAAATTGGAGAATTTATATTCAAATGAGATGTATTTATCCTAAAATCATAATATAATAATAAAAAATATTAGATAATATGATTGAAAAAAAGGAATATATATTTTGAAAAATATTCTTCTCTCATTTAAACATGAGTTAGATGAGATGGCAGCTCTTGATTGGATCCAAATTACTTCAAAATAATAAATAAGAATTATGGTCACCTATGCTATCCACATTATTGTTGAGTCTCTGACCCACAATGATTTTTAATCCTGCAGATGAAGAGAATGCCAAGGTGACAGAAGAAAATGATAATTATGGATGGTTGGAGGAAATTGAGATGCCAGAAAACTCTGAAATGGATGTAATTGAGTATCTTGGTCCTGCAATTATAGAGAATGCCCTATAGATGAGATCAAACATTTAACATATATTCCATAGCACGCCCTCTTAGCTGTTCTTACTGTGCATACCTTAGACACACATATATATACACAAATCCCCCACCTCTCCATATTCAACAATATTGGCATGTATTGGATTTTGTTCTCTAGTGCTTAAATTTTACTACTTTGGAAGTAAGGGAATAGATATTGTCACTTCTCATTGTTCATTATCATTGTTTTTAATAAATTTTATATTTATTTTAACTTTTCATTAGTTTTTAATTAAAGGTATTTTAGAAAAAAAAATTATAAAATTAATTGAAAGGAAACAACAATACCCAAAAAAGTGACAATTGATGCCTCCTAAAAGTAATTATGAGTTATATATGAAGGTGATGCTAAGGAGATTCCAATGAAAAGAAAAACTATGGGCTTGAGTTAGTGCACCCGTCAAATACTTTTGATTCATTGCTTATTTGGCTTGAATCAAGAATTTGGAAACAAGTGGTGAACAATGTTGACTTGTTTAAGGAAAACATTAATGTGGGAAATCCTTTCCATGTACAGGGTCAAAAGTTTGCATTTCTTGGGATGTTTGTGATTATAGTTTTTATTGAAAAAAGAAAAGAAAAGAAAAAAACAATGGAATCTCATCTAATGGGGATAATAACTAAAAACAGAGAAAACTATTGGATTTTTCTCTATGTAAATAACAGAACTTATTTTGGAATTAAATAATAGTCAAATAAGTATTTAATTATTAAATTAATTTAATATTCTTCCAAATTAGAAGTAAAATTCAAAGTTCTGTATTTTGTATATTTTAATTTCTTTATTATCAATAAAACAAAGTTTTTTATTTTTTTTTTAAATTTACGTTTTTCTTGTTTCACCCGTATTTATAAATTCATGTAATGCGTAAAATACTTGCTAGTGGTCTATAAATAATATTAAAAATATTATTATTGAACTGGTTTTACAAGAGCGTTTTTAATGGTATAATTATGTCTAGTTATTTACATTTATTTTTACGAGTTTTATTATAAAACACTATTTTTTTATTGTATAACTACAAGATGTTAAGCAACTTGTCCCTTTAGTTGTGAAATTTTATAAAATTTATTAAATAAATTTATAAATTATTTTATATATTATATTTTAATTTTACATTGTAATTTTAAATTTAATTTTAATTTGTTTTAAATAAATAATAAAAATATAATATTTTTAAAGTGTAAAAGTTGTTTATATTTAATTTAAAAATATTTCATTTAAGAAAATTAAAATTTTACTAAAAATAAACAATAACATATTTCTATTATTGATGGAGCAATATTTTTAAGTATTAAAATTATAATTTTTATAATTAAAATTAAGGATAAAAAAAAATAATACAAAAATACATAATAATTTACCATATAAAGAAATAAATTATACATATTTTTTTGTTTTTATCTAATTAATTTGCAAAAGCATTTATGGTATTAATGTCGTGTTATGCTCGTCTCACTTATATTTTTGAAGAGAAAATAATCTCTTTTAATATATTTTTTATTTTTAATAAATGTTAATTTTTAAATAACAAACATTTTTTTATTTGTGTTTATCTTGAATTTTAATAAGTTTTGGATTCTCTAAAGAAGTTTTCTCACTTTGTTTTTGCTATTTTCTAACTTATTGAACGAATCAAAGTTAGTGATATTGGATTATATTTACTTGTTGATATATTTTTATTATAACTTTTTTTAAGAATATTCAAATTCACCCCTTTAAAATTCACCATTTATACTTAAATTTAAACTTTTGCCTTGATTGTTAAAAAAAAATCTCGCACTCAATTACTACTACCATTTCCTCAATTGTAACTTTTATCTTTGACAAACTTGCTTGCATCACTTACTGAACTTTTGAATTGATATTCAATTGTTATCGTGGCGATTTTCATTGGAGCTCCCCCTCCCTTCTTAAAGAATCATGATGCTCATTTTAATTATTTTAATATTCAATAACAGAAAAAAAAAAAAAAAGCATTCGTTTTTGGCTCAATTCCTACTATTGTATCTTTTGAAATGTTACGCTATAGTTGAATATGAAGTTAAATAAATCTTACCTTTTTTTTTTGTTTGAGTTGTCTTGTCAAATATGATATTTGTTACATTTATTTGGGGTGAAAAATGGTATAATTTGAAACTTAAACATGAATTCAAAAGATATTTTAAGTTACTTATTAAGAAATTGTACACCATTAATATCCATTAATTTTTGGGGAACATGGTAGGATTAGTCGGTGATGTTGGAAACCTTAGTAAGTGGTGAAAAATGACAATTCTAGATATTAAAAATTTAAAATTATTTTCTAAATTTCAAAAAGATGAATGATTTAAAAAAAATTGAATAGTAATAAGTTGATAATTTGTATAAATTAAAAAAAAATTAAAATTAAAAATTGATTATAATCCATTAAAAATTACCGAGTGATAATAGAAGAAGGCAGAGATAACAGCCACAGGGCTACCTTGGTTGCTCCGTACATGATCTGCACAAGGAGGACCTGCATGTCACGGTAAGCTTTTGTTTGGATTGAAGGAAGGAAAGGGGAAATGAAGTTGGATGAATTTATTTTATTTATATTTGTTTTATATAAAAAAATTAATTTTTATAAAATTTATTAAAATATTTGTTATCCGTCATAAAAAAATTAGGGGGTTAATTTTTTTATTTAATTTAAATTATTAAAATTATTAAATGCTTTTAAAAAATAAAAAATTTATATTAATAAAAAAATACAGTAAAAAAATTAAATTCTCTTAAAGTTAAATTTCATATTTTTAAAATATATATAAATTAAAAAAATTATACTACTAATACTTATTTATATTCTCTTCTTATTTTGTCCAAACAACATTTTATTTTATTTTATTTTATTTTTATCTTTTTTATTTTTTATTTTTTATTTTTTAAATCATCTAAACAATTTGTAGCTATCAATCTAGATTTGGTCCATGGTCTTTGCAAACGAGCATGAGGTCTCCATATTCATGAATCGAGCAAGCCTAAAGGACTAGCCTGCCACATTCTTCCTTGCGGGACAAAGACATTAACAACCTTTCTCTAATGGGTGAAAAGGCACCGTAGGGAAACGGAAGTCAACCCTGGAGGGAGTTTTGTAAAATAGAAGGTAGATATTTTTTGTAAAGTTGGAGTATGAGAATGCTAATGCTTTATTTGGATGAATTAAAATATAGAAAAAAATTAAAAAAAAATTAAAGAATAAGAATTAAAGTAAAAATAAAATAAAAAAAATTGTTTAGATAGAATAAAAAATAAAGTGAAAAGAAATATTAGAAATATAAATTTTAAATTATATATTTTTAAAATATAAAATTTAAATTTAAAAAATTTAATTTTTATTATATTTTTTATTATATAATTTTATTTTTTAAAACTTTTTTCATAATTTTAATAATTTAAAATAAATAAAAAAACAAAAAAATTTGGCCTTTTTATTTTCTCTTCTCTTTGATAAAAGAATATATTTCTATGAATCCTATAGAAATTAATCATTTCCTTTTATATAAAACAAATGCAAACAAATAAATAAATAAAATTCATCCTATTTATAAAAATAAATTTTTTTCTTTCTACTTTTCTTCAATCTAAACAATGCATAAAAATATATAATTGTATTCTACCCAATAATTTATGCATCTTCTTCAATATTATTTTTCATGATTTTACAGTTTTTTTTTTTAAAAATAACGTAATAGAACTAGTTGAAAAAAAAACAATAAAAAAATCCAGAAAATTATAAGTGTTTTTTAAAATACAAAAAAAATTAAAAGACTAATATTCTTTATATAGAAGTCAAAATTTTTAAAATATTAATTATGTCAATAAATAAATTACATATTTAAATTTATAATTAATTAGAAGGTTTATTAAAATTTAAATTTTAGATGATAATTAGATAATATTTAAAATTGATAATTAATTAAATTTAAAGTATATAGTCACACTAAAAAGAATTCAATGTATGCATTTAAAAAAATTTAATGTATGTAAAAATGCTTAAAAATATTTAATGTACATATTTAAAAGTATTAATTAATGAGATAGTAATTAAATAAATATTTAAAATTAATAATTAATTATATTCAAAATATATAGTTATATTTATAAAAATTAATGTATGTAATCATGTTTAAAAAATATTCAATGTCTGTCACATTTAAAAAAAGTTATCTAAGTTAAAAATATTAATAAATATATGGTTTTAAAATTTTAAAATTTTATAATTAAGTTAATAAAAATATTTTAATTTAATAATAAATGATATTAGGTAACAGTAATTTTGTTAATTCAATCTTAAATTATAAATAATTTCAAGATAAGCTTTTAAAATTAATTTTTTAACAACAAAAATATGTATGCCAAATTATCATGTGCTCAAATGGGAAAGGATGGGGAAATTGCTAATTTTGAAGTGGATTAGACCAAACCTTATATTAGTGAGATCTTTTTCTTTATAAATTTCTCTAAGCTCATAATGTATCTATTAATATAAACGCTACAAGTATTTTTATTTCAAGCAATATAAAGACTATAAGTATTCTCATTTTGAAATTTTAATATTTTTGAAATATAAGTTTTTTTTTAAACAATTTTTCATATATTTTAAAAGAATATACAAATTTTTTAATAAAATAAACAAAGGTTCTGGTGGGTTTACATAATGAGTGTAAAATGCATCGAATCTTATGTCTTTTGAACAATAAACTAAACTCTAGATAGATAAATTTAACTTACAATATTTTCATAAAATAGAGCTTCTATGAATTAAAACCACTTTGATGTAAGTTAGAGACTCATTTGTCACATTACACCTATAACTTTTTTCATTTTCATTAGGCCATGTGCCTACTTGGTAATTCATGAATGCTCTAAAGATTGTACATCAATCTCATACAAATCGCTCAACTTGACATTTACATAGGTGATCTCATCAAATGTATTTTACATTTTATACAACACTCATAAGAGATATGAACGTTATTAAAAATATTAAGTTTAACCTTCAGTTCGATGTAGCCTAACATTCTTCACGTCATAGGAATGGAAAAATTAACAATGTTAGAAGGATCAACAATGACTTATTATTACCCATATGAATCTTTTTTATAAGGTCTCCAATCACAAAGGTTGGGTTCCTATCATTATTACTTTTAGTATTGACTCAAGTCTCATTTTTCTTGATGTTTCATAAACCATTTTTTCACCTAATGGTTTGATTAGAGGATTTGTCAAATTTACTTCTAACTTCACATAATCAATGAAAATAATTCCATCTTTTAGTAGCCACTTTATCACATCATTTCTTAGACATATATGTTGATTCTTGCCATTGTAAGAATTATTTTTTCTTATTGGAGACTTATTATCACACTACATACACACTGAGGGCATTGGTTTTATTCCTAAAAAAATATTTGTTAATAAGTTTCATAACCATTGAGCCTCATTACCAACTAGTTCCAAAGCAATTAACTCTGACTTCATAGTAAATTTTGTAATAATGGTATGTATACATGATCTTCAAGTTATTGCATCACTTCCTAATGTGAATATATAACTATTAGTAGATTTTATCTCATCTAAATCTAAGATTCAATTTGCACCACTATATCCTTCCAATATAGCAAGAAATCAATTGTATGATATAAAATTATTCATGCTACCTCTCAAGTATTTATTAATCTAGCTAATACGGTCCAATGCTCATTATTGGGATTTTGTGTGAGATATACTTAATCTTACCATAGTATAAGCTATGTAATGTAGAGCTTAATTTATTAGATGTAACAAACTTCCAATTATTTAAGAATTTATTTTTTCATTAAATGAATATTCCTATCATAAGGAGCATTCACTAGTTTTATGTCATAGTAACCAATCTGATTAAGAAGCTTCTAGATATAATGTTTTTGAGATAACATTATACTATCATCTTTTCTTATGTTTTTAACACTTAAAATCATATTAGCTTTATGTTTCAGGTTAAATTTAGAAGAAAAAAATATTTTAGTAATATTCACTACATTATCATAAGTACTAAAGATAAGCATATAATAACACATTAGCATACTTTAATTTTGATATCTTTCAAGATCCTATGGTACTGTTGATTTGAGTCTTTATATCTTTGTGCTCTATCATTTCCAATCGATAAAAGTTATCTATGATGAACTTTTTATTTTCCAACATTCTCAGAGTATACTTTAACTTCATAAACTTATACAACTTTGGATTCCTTAGGAGCAGTACAAAAGGGTAGGAGGAATTAGATAAATTCAATCTCATGTGCATAAGTCCTTTTCTTTATTAGTTTGTTTACAAGTCCATAATTCATCTATTAATATAAAGTCTACAAATATTCTTATTTCAAACAATGTGGAACTTTAATATTTTTAATATACAAACTTATTTTTCAACTAATGTTCTAATGATAACGGCAAACCTTTGTCCATATTGCTCCCCTTCCTTTGTTTAAATTGATAATTACTCTCTCAAATATTAGCATAAAATATTTTTGTTTAGTATGCAAACATTATACAAATCATGTTAAATTTATAGTAATCTTTAAAACATTATAATAATTGAAGTGCTTGTAATAAGTTATTTACACTTCAAAATTGTTATCTTTTCAAATAAAGTACAATTTTATTTTTACCTTAAGTGGATGATTTGAGTTTATTTCTTCTTTATTAATTGATATTCTTATTATTATTTGTGTTAGTTTGAGTTTTTGCTTTAATATATTAAAAAAATTACACAAATGGATCCTTATTATTTTTTTTACAAAAAAGTGATTATATAAGTAAAAAATTAAATTAAATACCATATCACTAATATCCATTTAAAGTTTAAATAAGAATATAATTATTTATTTAAAAATAAAAGTTTAACACCTATTGAAAATACTCTAATTGTCCAACAAATTTATTAAATGGTCAATAAAAAATTAGTTTATATATATATATATTATTAAATTTAATTAAGTTTTCATCTTTAAGGTTGATATATTATCATGAACATTTTAAATAAAAATACATAATATAAAATTAATCATTAAAAATATTTTATTAAAACAAAACAAGTAATTTTTTAATGAAAACAATCTTTCAATATTCATATATGATGTTTTATAAAATATGTATCTCAATCATGCTAACTAAAAGTTAGAACAATTTTTTCTCCTTTAAAGTGAAAAATATTCATCATTTTTAACTTTCTTAATTATCTAGTAATGTGCCTATATAGATATATGTAGTCATATAAAAAAATTAATTTTAAAATATTCACATAATTTATATATTTTAATTCTAATAGTTAATATTTATTGTTTTTAATTTTATGTAAAATAAGATAAATTGAATTATTATAGAAATAAATCAATTAAAATTATTTCACTTAATATTTTTGTATGTTACAAATTTAACAAATTTAATTTTCAAATTGAAAGTAAATGTTATGTAAATAAAAATTATAAATTTAAATTTTATTCTATGATTCATTAAATAATACTAATTTAAATCATATTATACATTTTAAAATGTAAGTAAAAATAGGTTATAAAATTATAGGCATGTGAATTTCAATTTTTTTCTAAAGTTTGGCATGCATAATTATTATATTAATATCTTTATTTTATTAATATCATAATATTTAATAATTATTTTTGTTAAATTTGTATCCTATAAAGAGTTATTGAGTGAAGTAGCTTTAACATAAATTATTTATAAAATAAGTTAATTTTTCCCTATATACATAGAATTGCTATGAATACTTTTACACTTGTTTTAATAGTTTTTGTTGTTATAATTTTTATTTTAATTTGAATTTCTATTGATCGGTAATTTTGATTTTAGGAAAACGGATTGAATGAGTAATATGATATTTTTCTTGTAATCTTATAATTTTAAGTGATTAGTTATGAGTTATGAAAAATACCATATATATATATATATATATATATATATATATATATATATATATATATATATATATATATATATTTATTGGTTTTAAACCCAATAGGCAAATGTGTTGAGAAGTTTTGGAGGGCCTAGTGGGCCTAATATTTATGATAGAGAAAAATTAGCTTACATATATTTTTCTACAAGAAAGAGCATCTTAATTCGTTTTTATACACTCCGACTACTCACCATTCTATTAAAGTGAGAGTTGTAAGAGAGAGTATGAATGAAATGAAAGACTCTATTCCTGATATGTACAATTGGACATAAAGTAAGAATATTTTCAAGAATATCTTCAAGAGGTTTATATTAATTCTTATTATGTTGGGTGTTCTAAATTTTAGTATAGATCTTGTTAAATCTTATTAAATTTTTTTACATATGGTATTAGAGCAAGGTTATACCAGGTTTAGAAGCATAAATTTTTTTATAAATTTTTTCTAAATTGTTTAAGATTTATTAATTTAGGATTAATATTTTTTATTCCAAACAATATATATTTGATATTTATTTTGTTATTGAAAAAAATTTATACATGATGTTTTTTCTATTGGATTCATTGTATATGTCATAGGAATTTATATGTATAAAAAATAGTCTTCCATTATTTATACGTTAATATATATATATATATATATATATATATATATATATATATATATAAATTTTTATGTTCTTGTATGCATTTGAAAAATTGGAGTTGAATGATAAAAAAATTTAGGCAATTGTTTATTTTTGTTGGAAGCTTTTTTGATTAAGTGATGTACATTGCCATAGTGAGTCATTTATTAAATTAATAAAATTTCTGTTAAATATTAATTATTGGGATGTTGTGTTACTTAAATTGATTTTTATTTTCATTCACCCATGGGAAGTTAATTTATTGGTTGATTTGTTTTGACATTTTAATTTGGGGACTTAAAATTCTTCTATCCACAGGTGTTGAATTTTTGTAAATGTTGTTTTATATGATATAATACCTACATATATGATAGTTTATGTTATATGTGTTAAATTTTAAATTTTAGAAATTATTATTTTATTAATTGTCCATATTGTTAATGGTTCTATTCTTATTTTTATTTCCAGTTAAATTTTTCATGAATAACACTGTAAACAACATTGAGCTTTTAATGGAAACAATTATAAGAGATTATGAGTTTTATGATAGACATGGTGATATTTACGATGAGTGAATCGAGTTTAATTGAATCAATTTAGGAGTAAACCTTTAAAATAATTGTATATTCTCTAAAAGAAGATATAGATCCTACTATCCTACATGTAAAATAAGGATAATTGAGACCATCACTACTAAATTTCTATAGGATGACACGAGAGATTTTATTATCTTTAATTATGATGAGATGAGCTCTGGTAAAAAAGATTTTATTATGTCAACCCTTATGTTGCAAAATATATTTTTTATCAACTAGATATAAGGTTCCTAAAAAATTATAACAAGAAGTTTTATAAGATATGTCACCTCTAAAAGAACAAGTTGGATTTATTTATAGATGATCACAAAAAAACAAATGAGGAATCTAATTATTATACCTTCATCCGAGACTTAGTCTTTGTGAACACCTAATTATGTTCGAGATTAAATTACTATTTAATTAACCAAGTTTAGCAAATAAAAATAAAAATAAAAAAATACAAAAAGACAAAAAGTATATAATAAAATAAAAATAAAAAAACAAAAAAATAAAACAAAAAATGAAAAAAAAGGGGCAAAGAGAGAAAAAAAGAAGAAATTTTTAGGAAATTAGTTAGGAAGTTAGCTAGATTAGTTAATGTTGGTTAAGAATTAGTTTGAAAAAATATATAAATAAAAAATAAAAAATAAAAATAAAGAATAATAATAGAAAGAAAACAGAAAAAATAAAAGAAAAGGAAAAAAATAAAAATGAAAACTGAGACAAGATAAATAAAGAGGAAAAACAAAAATTGAAAAAGAGAAAGTGAAAATAAAAATAAAAAAATAAAATGGGAAAAGGGCGGGAGGTTTTGAAAGAAAAAGTAGAAAAACAGAGAGGTTATTGGGTCCTTGAAATTTTTCCTTTGCTCGCATAGCCGGGGAAAGAAATCTACAGCTATATAAGTTTAGAAAGGGAGGGATTCTGGGGGCTGGTCTTCTTCCTCTTGAATAATCGCAAAGTGAAGGCCATTTTGACAGTTGAGCAAGGAAACAGATTCTACTAAACTTAAATATTATCCAAGTTAGGCTTCTTCACTCACCTCCTTTTTCCTTACAGTGCAACTTGTTTGGTGAAATTCAGGTTTAACATGAATGCATTCTAACTATTCTTTCTAGATTTGGATAAATCCTGAAGGAGGATAAATCGATTTCGCATTATCTCTAATTTCTTGTTACTGCATGTGAATCTCAAAATTGTATGGATAACATTTGTTGTGCAAAGGATATGAACTGCTATTGCTTTGCAATTTAATTATCCAGGAGGTTTGATACTCTGTCGTATGCGTTGCCTTACGATTCTTGATTTAGCTACATATTAATCTCAATGAGTGCACTCTAACCTTGCAACTTTAATAAGCCAAATTAAAACCGAATCCCTTTGCTAAATTAAAAATGATGGTGAGGACAAGAACTGGATTTGGCCACTGACATATAACAGATTATAGAGCTTTCTTGATGTTAATATCAAAATATGAGTCATTGCTTCCAAGTTGGGTAAGTGAATGCTAGTCGATGTCGAATGTTGGTCAAGAGTGGAGGGATTGAAATCAATCTTCAATTATTCACTATGCCTCTAAGTGAGCCTGTTGCGTTCAAAGATCTCCACTCAGCATTCTGTTTGGGCTATGTACTATTTCTAGAGGAACGTCAGAAGTATACAAATGAGCGTTGAGTTTTAACGGGAGAAATTTAATCTATTCTAGTCAAGTCTATAAAAGTGGTGCTAGAACAAATCACAACCAAGTCTATTATTCTCTATGGTTGTCTCAAGACCTCGACGATGGCCCTTGCTCACTCGCTCGTGGTAAGGATAGCAAGCTGCATGTTGAGATGAAGTTTCTAAGGGGTTCTGAAGCAGTACTATTATGAGTGCCATAACGGCGTTTTGGGTAGAACTACATTCTACAAGAACTTATGTGCTCAATGTGGTTACTGAATAGGGGTCTGTGTTCTGGATAAGGCTAACAGACATGTTGTGTCTTACACCTTGGCTCTGAACAGTTATGTTATTTCACAGGGTATCAGCAGCCACCCAAATCAAATCCTTATATGAAACCTGATGCTACCAATGCCATTTGAGGGTTGAATGAGCTGATTTGTTGTTGCCGTAGAGAAAAAGATAGTGAGCTAGCAATATTTGGAAAAGATGACTAGGATAAAAGCTGTCAACATCTTATAATTGTCCATGGCAAAGATTCCCGCATAATGCACTTTAGACTGAAGGTGCTCTAACTTAAGGATGGTTATGCAGATAAGGCATCAACATCATATCTGCTTTGAATGTGCACTGCCACTGCTCCTGTTAAAAGCCATTTCAATTATTAGCAGATAATCAAGGATATTTGGCTCTCAAATTGACCAGTTATTGACCTTGATGGTCTTATAGATGAAAAACTAAAGTGGAGCGGCAGTTTTCAGTGACTCATCGTCTTTCATATATGATTATGCACCACCTATAAGGAACCACTGTGACCTGCTGACACGCTCGTTGCAAATGCCCAAAAATAATTTCTAGATTTTCCCTAACTATTGGTATAGTATAAGGTACAACGTAGGTCATCTTCCAAAGACCATTTCAGATTCTTAAGCAAATTAGGAGAAAGTTAGAACAAAGGGATTTTGTACAGAAGTGATATTAAGTTATAAATACAAAATATAGAATGAAATTAATTTGACTTAACGATTATCAACTCAAGGAATTCAGAGGCTATTTTCTTAACTAATCATTGATCACTAAAATCATGCATTATGTTTATCAACACAGGATCATCTGGAACCCCTAAAATGATCCTTGAATTCTCTATTGAGAAAACTCTCAGGATTCAATTGATTATGATCAACAAGATTAAGTAACCACTTAATCTTTTATTAGATCCAATCAATTTCATAATCAGAATTCAGTTGAAGTAAGTAATAAAATGAAAAACTTCAATTCAATTACTTAATTTCTACTCTTCAAACTTTTGGAAAATGATTAACCAATCAAAAACCAATTAGAAATTGATTATGCATTAATCAAAATACGTCAACCGAACAAATTTTGATTAAAAGAATAAAATTGAAGAATATAGTAAAGGAGAGTAGAAATAACTCAATCAGCATGTAAATAAAGATCAAGACCTCAAAGTTAAAATGAAAATAGCTTGAATCCTTGAATTGAAATTACAAACTTAGCCTTCTATGAAGGAGGCAAACTAACAACAAAAAAAAACTTAGCCTTCCATGAAGGAGGCAAACTAACAACAAAGAAAGAATGATGGAAAATTGTATTGGAGTTAATATCCAAGGTGTGTTTTTTTCCTCTTGTAAACCCTTCTATTTATAGAGGATTTTTGAGACATCATCTTCAGAAGGTCATCAACCAGATTTTTTTACTTTTCCATCCTTTTACTGCATTCACATGGACTTTGTTGAAAATGCAAAACACTTTTGACTTTTTGTCACCAATCAGCACAAGAATTTTGATGTTGATTGCAGCGCAATTTCAGATATTTACATGTCCTAAATAGAGCTTTGAGTCTGAACAAAAGTTGTAGCCCTAGATTTTAGCTTTCCAACGGATCTAATTTCATCTTAATATGACTTCTTTATCTCAAGATATGGCTAGATCTTTGCACACTGTTCAGGTTCAGCGACAACAACACTATCTCATCTTTTGAGATAATTTTGGAGTCCTATACATCCCATTTAGAGTCTGATCTTACTTTGTAACTGTGGACACTTATTTAAGCTTTCATTCAAGATAGATTTCATGATTTTTGGATGTCTAAAACTCCTATTATGCTCAAAATACTATAATAGTGTCATTTTAATCGGTTTAGTAAAGAAATTCAATTAAACTCCGTATGAACCCAAACTCATAAAATATGACAAAGACCACTTAATTGAAGATATAAGAAGTCTTAATGAGCTACAAATGAAAGATAATTATTTATGAAATTTATGCTTATTACCTGCTCACACATGGCATGAATAACGTTGAGATGGAATCTATGAATTACTTTGTTCTCAAACATGATTTGCTTCCTTCGACATGACGGGCCAATGTTCTATTAAAAAAGGATTCAACAAGCAGCTACCGATGGGCCTGGTGTGCTTGCTCACCCGATAGCTCAAAATTACGCCTCCTGGTAATGGCCTATATGCCATCTGGGACTACTTTATACTATGATTACGGCGGATGTGTTGAGAGCCAACTAGACTAGCATGTTGCACTCTAGGTTGAGAACCAGCTCCTACTTTCTCCAACAGCGATGTTCCCAATTCTGCTTACTGGGCTATATAGCGTCAGTAGCATGCACAACAGTTCTCAGACATTGGGGGGTCTAAAATCAGTTGTTGGTGCCACTGGTTGGGCACCTAGTGTCCCTTGTTGCTATCCAAGAGTAATCTTTGCATGACCAGTCGTAGATATTCATGTTCTAATCATCAAGAACCAGCGAATGGGATTTTCCGGAGAGACAGTGATCAAAGTAGTTGATAAAAATGGAAAAGCAGCAGAGGCTTTTGGACAGTAGGAGGCTTTGGCTATAAGACTTAAGCATATATTTGAAATGTATGTCGAGGGACATGGTACCCTAGTTGAGCTAGCACAAAATGCAGAAAGTGCAGTTATCAATATGGGATTTCCTCTATTCTTTCTTCTGGAATGGTGGATTGGCAGGATCTTGCATTATACTGTTTCAATGATGTAGTTTTTAATCCCAAGATATTTCTGCAATTTTCTCGCATCGGTCAAGAAAGTAGATTTGGCAAGCCTTATGCAATTGAAAGCTTTGGACGACCTCACGATATGATTCATGGCAGCTTTTATATCCATGCAAGGCGGACGTAAGCTCAATACCCATTGTATGTATCAATGAATGAGGCCATGATGCATTAAAGAGTGGGCATCGGGTTTTGCAAAACACCCCACAAGGAATCTCCTCGCCCTCAGGTTTTAATTAATCTATTTTCCAGGGCTATTTGGCCTAAATTAGAAACTTGGTTTTGGTGGTAAGCTGCCACCCCTCCAGGACCTACCTTCGAATCCCTCAAATGGCAATTTATTTTTAACATTCTCCTGCAATCAGGCCTTGCTTTGGTTGTATGGGCTCTTAAACTCCTCTTGCCATTAGGCCTTACTTTGGCTATATAGGCCTTAAATCGGCCAGATCACAAGCAGATTGCAATTAAGTCACACCATGCAGGTTGTTTATCAATTTGGGCTCCTCATATGCAGGTTGCAATTGAGCCACACCCTCATCCATGCAGATCTTCAATTGGGCCCTCAATTTGGGCTCCTCATATGCTAATTTGGTGCTGCAACAATAGGTCACACGTCCCTAAATGGGTTACGTAGTCAGTTTTTTTAATGGGCCACTCTAATAGCTACCCTTTAATTAAGTTTTTCTAAAATCCAACCAATATTTCTAAAAAAAATGTTAATAATTTAAATCAAGTCCAAATCCATTTTATCACGTGGGATCAAGCCCACTTTCTCTTTTTGTGAACTTATTTTTAAATCAAATTCATTTCTTTAAAATGGGTCTAGCCCAATTCTTTTATTTTCAAGTCTGTTTTATTTTGGGCCAAGCTCACTCTTCCTTTTAATTCTGAAATCAAGTCCTTTTATTTTTATTTGGGTCTAACCCAATTCTTTTCTATTTTAAATCAAGTTTATTTTACCTTAGTCCAATCTTTTAATTTTGAGATAAAATCCGTTTTTCTCAATTTGGGTCAAGTCCAATTATTTTCTTCTACTTTAAATCAAGCCCAGTTTAACTTTTAATTTAAAATTTAATGCATTCTTGCTTAATTTGGGTCAAGCCCAATTCTATTTTATGTTTGTTTTTTTTTATCAAATCCATTTTCATTAGACGATCTTAGATCTCACACAATAAGTTTCGAAGTTGAAAGTGCAGCATACCCTGTCTTTCAATGTTCAGAGAATCATATGAGTCGCGGTGCAACCCTCACTTGTCTACGATTCTGTGCATGTGGGTCAAAGGTCTTCTTTTCTATTTTAATCAAATCTTGAAAATTTAACTTTTCCAAATTCTTTTCGAAGCCTTAAATGATCCTGGATCTCATACAATGAGCTCTAAGTGCGAACTGGTAGCATACCCTACTGCTCGACATTTAGAGAGTCATATGAGTCGCAGTGCAACCCTCGTTTACCTTTGACTCTATGCATATGTGGATCCAGGAACATCCGTAAAAAAAAAATCAAGGTTCAAAATATGTCTCAAAATAATCCTAAGTCTCACGCGATGAGTTCTAGATACGAACTAGTAGCATACCCTACTGTTTGAAATTTAGAAATCATATGGATCCCAGTGCAGCCTTCATTTTCCTTGGATCCTGTGCATATGTGGACTAAAGATTCTCTTCAAAATATCCAAAACACTCTATTTTTCAAGCACCTTTAAGAGATCAAGTCTTCTAGCACCAGAACTACGTAGCCTGGAGTTTTCCATTGCACCAGAGAATACGTAGCAGCAAGATCAAGTCCTGTCAAACTATTTTCTACCAACCTATTTATTTTTATTCTAAATAAAGGGATCAAACAGTTTTCAGAGATATTAAAATCACAACTCAGTTTAAGGGTACTGTTCTTCGGAACGGGCGGATAGGGTGCCTAACACCTTCCCTATTCGTAACCGACTCCCGAACTTAGAATCTCATCCTCAAGTTAGGGTTTTTCCAAATGTTTTTCCCTTAAATAAAAATTTCGTAGTGGCTCCAATTATCAATTAAATTCTTTTTCTAAATTTTTAGCGAGTTCGTCGTCTCGTCGTAATTACGGTTGCGACAGTCTTCAACATTATTTATATGCCAGATCCATATTAATATATGGAGGCCGTTTCTAGCTTCTTATCTCACAAATGGATATAGTCTATGAATGATGAAATAATATTTATAGGTCATAGTGGTGTGCGGAAATTAGTGGAAGTTCCTATGTTTTTTACCTCGTTGGATGTAAATAGATATTTAAAACTAAGAAAGATTCTAATGAAAATGTACAACATTTTAAAGTATTTATTCAAAGCATTATTCAAAGCAACACATTGATTATAAAGAAACTTTTTCTCTAATTTCTTTAGGATTATTATTGTGCTAGTGACACATTAATATGTTGACTTACATCATATGAATGTAAACACAATTTTTTTAATAGAGATCTTGATGAGGAAATTTATATGTAGCAGCTATAGGATTCCATATAGAGTAATAAAGATCATCTAGTGTGTAAATTTAAGAAATCAATTTATGGTTTCAATGAAACTTCTTAGAAATGGTACCTTAAATTTAATGAGTTAGTTACATTCATAAGATTTATAGAAAATAAGATGGATTAGCTAGTGCATATGTCTCAATGTTTATGTGAGTAAGTTTGTTATTCTTATTCCTTATGTAAATGAAATCTTACTTGTCACTAATAATTATGAATTGTTCATTGAAACTAAGAATATGTTGTTAATTTCTTTTGACATAAAATATCTTGAAGAAATTTCTTTTGTTCTAAGAATTAAGATCAATAGAGACAAGTTTTGTAAATTTTTGGATATAAAAAAAGAATTATATTGACTTATTTTTGAAATGATTCAATATGAAAATTTTTAAACTCAATGATGCTCCGATTTCCAAAGATGATAAGTTATGCAAGAAACAAAATCTTAAGAATGATATTAAAATAAGATCTATAGATAATATTTATTATGTCAATGCAATAGGAAGTTTGATGTATGCTTAGGTATGCCCTAAACTTGATATAGCTTTTGTTACTAGTATACTTGGTAGGTTCCTGTCAAACTCATGACATTCTAATTGGTTGATGCTAAGAAGGTGTTGCAACCGTAATCACGACGAGACGACGAACTCGCTAAAATTTTTGAAAATGGAATTATTTGGATGATGTGGAGTCGCCACCAAATTTTTATTAAAGGGAAAAGATTTGGAAAAAACCCTGACTCGAGGTTGAGATTCGAAGTTCGGGAGTCGGTTACGAATGGGGAAGGTGTTAGGCACCCCACTCGCCCGTTCCAAAGAACGGTACCCTTAAACTAAGTGTGTGATTATTGAAAAATGTTTGATCCCTTAGTTAATTTTGAAAATAAATAACTTGATGGTGGTTAGCCTGACAGGACTTGATCCTGCTCCTACGTGTTTCTCGATGCAATGGGAAACTCAAGGCTTACATAGTTCTGGTTTGTGAAGGCTTGACCTTCAGAGGTGTTTAAAGGAAAAATGACATTTAAAAAGCTTTTCATTTTTGGAGGGACCTTTAGCCCACTCATGCACAAGACCCGAGGCGGCTACGGCAGCACGAGGGGTCTATATAGACTACTAAGTGTTGGACAGCAGGTGAACTGCCAGCCCCCCATTTAGAGCCCATTGCGTGAGACCAAGAATCCCAAAATATTTTAAAAAGAGTTTTTATTTCTTGGGGGATCTATAGTCCACTCATGCACAAGACCCGAGGCGGCTACGGCAGCACGGGGGCCTATACAGACTACTAAATGTTGGACAGCAGGTGAACCGCCAGCCCCCCATTTAAAGCCCATTGCGTGAGACCGAGAATCCCAAAATATTTTAAAAAGGGCTTTTATTTCTTGGGAGGATCTATAGTCCACTCATGCACAAGACCCGAGGTGGCTACGGCAGCACGGGGGCCTATACGGACTACTAAATGTTGGACAGCAGGTGAACCGCCAGCCCCCCATTTAGAGCCCATTGCGTGAGACCGAAGATA
Organism: Canavalia ensiformis; assembly: GCA_026541065.1. Lineage (NCBI taxonomy): Eukaryota > Viridiplantae > Streptophyta > Magnoliopsida > Fabales > Fabaceae > Canavalia > Canavalia ensiformis. Next base: position 823,471 of record JAMKYM010000798.1, read on the forward strand.
CCAAAATATTTTAAAAAAGAATTTAATTAAAATATAAGAAATGACTTTAATTCAATGTTGAAGAAAAGAATAAAGCTTGATTGGAATGGAGCTAGATTTGACATGTGCTTGATAACGAATGGATTTGAACTAAGATGAATTTTATGGAATGAAAAGAATTAAATGGATTTGAGTAGATGAATTTTTGAATTTTGGATGAAAAGAGTTGAATGGATTCGAGGGAGAATTAAATGGATTTTTGGGAAGTTTGGGGGTTTAATTGTGACTTTAAGAGCTTGAGGGGTAGTTTTGTAATTTTGAGGATATAGGGGCTAATTTGGTATTTTGGGAAATGTTGGGGGTTAATTTGGTAATTTGGGCATGTAGGGACTGATTTGGTATTTTGGAAAATGTTGGGGGTGATTTGGTAATTTGGAAATATAGGGACTGATTTGGTATTTTGGGAAATGTTGGGGGCAATTTGGTAATTTGGGCATGTAGGGACTGATTTGGTATTTTGAGAAATGTTGGGGGCATTTTAGTAATTTGGAAATGTAGGGACTGATTTGGTATTTTGGGAAATGTTGGGGGCAATTTGGTAATTTGGGCATGTAGGGACTGATTTGGTATTTTGGGAAATGTTGGGGGCATTTTGGTAATTTGGAACCTGAAGGGACGATTTGGGTATTTTTGAAATATGAAGGGGCAGTATGGTCATTTATGGGTTGCAACTGAAATGGGAAATATCCCAAAAAGCAACATATGGGGCTCGAAGGCAGAACCAGGGGCTTGAGAGGCGAGGCAACAGTCACTGAGCCAAGCGCTCTTTTTGGATTTATGGGACCTAAATTTGGACTTAAGGTAAATGAAGGGGCATGGGATTTAATGTGAAATAGCAAAATGTGCAGGAGCTGGGAATCGAACGAAGGATTTGGGAATTAGTGAGCAACCACTTTGCCATTTAGGCTGGGCTCTTTAACTGAACATTACATTTGTGAAGATTGATTTATTTGGATTTGTTATGACTGTAAACGAACTGTGGGGTCAACTGTAGTGAAGTTTCTCCAGACAAAATTCCCTTTATCTTGCTTAATCTCTCAGCATACATTGTTTCAATTGATCCTCACACACCGACAACAGGTTTGAGCCACTTTCTGTCATTTGAACATCGTCTGGTCCATTTGCATTAGCATTTTCAGTAGAAGCTGTGTCATTGGGTTTGGGCTGCGCAATTCTGGAGGCTGAGACTTCAATGATGCAAGACGATCCTTAACATTTAGAAGAAAAGCTTGATGCTCATTCCCTACCAAATCAAAAGCTATTGAAGTGCCAAGAGGGCGTCATCTTTGTTCTCCGAACGTAAAAGCTTCTCTAGTATGCTTTCAACACCCTCTGGACCATCCAAGGACATAAAACACTGGCCAATGCTCAGATAATCGGGTGAAGGTAGTTTTTGAAATACTTTAATAAGGATACGGAGAACCTCCTATTAGTATTCCTTAAGATTCACAAAGGAATAAGGGACATAAATGCAATATGATGGAGTTCCTTGAACATTGTCACTCCTTGTAATTGCTTCCAACCTTGAGTCCACCTTGATAGATTCATCACTTGATTCTGCTGCCTTGGACTTTGAACTAGCATATTCATCTATGGCTTTAGCAAGAAGAGTATGCACATAGTCAGAAACCTCTAAAACATCAAACAAAGGACCAGCTCCAAGGGCATAAGATACTGAGTCATTAAGTTCACCCAGGTAATGAAAGATCTTTGATACGAGAAGAGCAGCAAGTTGCCTTTGATGCTGATCGGACTATACTTAAGCATTGGACATCTTACTGAATCAGACACTCTAACTAGACTAGACTTCAACCAGTAGCATACCCACTATGTGCCCCCGTATCACATCCATTCTGTTCAGTACCATAAGCGCACCCCCTTAGGACTACCCTTGACAAACTCAGACTACAACAAGCATAGGGAAAGTGTGATGATTTGGAGCATTCCTAGTTGACATGGGCCAACTAATAGGGGTTACCATGGGGATGTCAAGTTCCTGTTTATTGCATAATTCTATCCTAGACATGAATATGCAAATTTGTCCAATTATGCAGAGTAAAGGAGCAGGGACAGATCTACTCTTAGCAGGATCCAAAAATTCTATTCAGACTTTAAGTTCATTATTAAGTTTACTTAAATTGTTTATCATCTGATGCAGACTAGAGGAATAGGATCTAATCATAGAAATAGCAGTGACTATTCAGAGCTTAGTTTAACGTATTTTCGTTGAATCCTTCATGCACAATTTTTGATCATATTGATTCAAACGGCTGCACAAGTATTTCATCTAAAGATTTCAATCAAAACTTAAGCATGCCATCAGTATTATCCATACATTCAGATCTGCCTCATCCTAAGACTGCACTCATTGTAAAACTTGCATTCATTACAACTATGAAGTGAGCAAAATCAACTTGCTAGAGGAAGTATAATGATTTCAAGTGCACAGATAGAAGGAATTTTTAGGAAACACTGACCTGGATAAAGCCTATATTCCAAGGTGCAGAACTGACTTGCCAAAGTCTTTGAGCATTGATTTGCCAAAATCCTTGAGCTAAAGAAGATCAAGCGAGTCTAGAGGTACTATTCCTAAGTCTCTTTCAAGGATGAATAGTGCAGGATTCCCTTCCTTAAAGATAGCTTTGAGGAAACTTATATGAATGAGGTACGCGCGCAAAGAATTTCTATGCTAGACTGGAGGGAGGTTTCCTTCTTCCAAATCCGTATGGAACCGATCGGGTGAACCAAAGATGAGGTGAGGCTCCAGAATGTCCCTTCAACAAGAACTACCATGGAGGAAGAGAGAAAACTTCTTCAATTTCTGGAAGTTTTGAAACTGAATTTCCTCTTCAAGCTTTCGTGATGGTTCGAAAATTTGCAGACAAAAGCTAGGAATTGTCTAATCTCCATCTTCGTTCTTGATTCTCCCTAACCAGCCAAAGACTTCCTTCTCTATTCTTGATTTTCCAATTGACCAAAAAACAAAACCCCCCCAACAAAGGAACCCCTGATAATTTATAGAGGATTTTACAATAGACCCTTCCCACCTTTTTTAATTTTGTTTTTTAATCCTCATTTTCAAATTTTTCTTTCTTTTTCTTTTCATTCTTTTTTTTATTTTATTTTATATCTTCTGTTTTTACATTTTATATCTTTTCTTTTTTATTTTATTTTGTCTTTTTATATTTATTATTTTGTTTTCAGATTTTATTTTTTATTTTTTGCTTTTTTTCTTTTTCGATTTTTTAATTCTTTAATTTCCAGATTTCCATTTTTCCTTTAATTTTTCCTATTTTTCTTTTTCTTTAATTTTTCCAGATTTTTATTTTCCTTTAATTTTTCAGATTTAAATCTTTTTAATTTTTACTTTTCCTTTTCTTTTTTTTCAGATTTTTTTTTCTTCTATTTCATTTTTATTTACCCTTTTGTTTTTATTTTTGGATTTTCTAAATTTCTTCTTCTTTTTTCTTTTTTCTTATTTATTTTTTTGCATTATTTTTATTTTATTTTTGTTTATTATTTTTATTTTTCTATTTTTCCTATTACTATTTTTTAGTGTTATTATTATTTTTTATTTATCTTCTTTTTGTTGTTTTTTCCTAATTTATTTGTTGTTTTATTTATTTATTCTTATTTTCTTTATTTATTTATTTTCTATTTTCCCTTTTTTATTCCTTCTTTTTTTTAATTTATTACTTAAATTAATTAAATTTGGAAGAGGGACCTCGGACATAATTGGGTGTTTACAGTTTGCCCTTCTTTACTCGTTTTTCTACCAGATAGAGAGAAATGATTCTCCAAATTATCGTGGTAGGAAATGAGTAAAGATGTGAACACATTATGTGCGAGGCGGGCTTTTTGAAGAAAGTCCGAGAGCAACACTAGAAGCCTTGAGCTTAAAGTGATCCTCAAGGATGCTTGGAGGATGGCGGTTGAATGACCTTTCGCTTCGTGTTAGAGAGTTTAAAAATGCAAGGTTTGATGATATAGCCCAATTAGGGCTGAGTGAGAACAAGAGGTTTGTTACAGATGTGGAATGCAGGGGAGCGCTTGTTACAGACAAGCAAAATGAAAAGGACGGCCTATTAAACAAAGTAAAGCAGAGTGGAATGGTCTGCTATTTGGGACTGCAGAATAGAAACAACCTATTTAATGGAAGAACCAAAATGTAAGGTATGTATAAGGTGGCCTGAAAACATAGGCCGAGGTATGGAAATCTATCTATGCTTGAGGCCTGACATCATAGGCCCGACTGTGAAAGAGCGAACTTGATGATGGCCTGACACTAGAGGTCGTGTGGAAAACAAATTTGAACATGCCAGAATGTAAACTTGATGGCGGCCTGACACTATAGGCCGATATACAAAATAGAAAGCTTGAAGGGGCCTGACATCATAGGCCACGATTGCAGAAATGTGAACTAGAGGATGGCCTGACATCATAGGCCAAAAATGCAGAAATGTAAATTTGATGGTGGCCTAACACTGTAGGCCCAAAACGCGGAAAAGAAAGTTTGAAGGAGGCGTGACATCATAGGTCAAGAATGCAGAAAGGTAAACTTGATGGAAATCCCGTTGTTGACAGGAAGGAATGCGAAAGGGGTCCTTACCAAGGTTTTCGGAAGAATGCAAATGAAATCCCTCGTTTGTCAGATAAATGCAAACCTGCTTGACAGGTGGACAGAAATTTAAACATGCTTGAAGTCCTATTGTTAACAAGAGAATGCAAATGAAGCTCCGCTGTTGGCGGGATGAATGGAAATGAAATCCTGCTGTTGACAGGATGAATGCAAACCTGCTTGACAGGAAGACAGAAATTAAACATGCTTGAAGTCCTGTTGCTGATAGGAGAATGCAAATAAGGTCTCGCTATTGCCGGGAAGAATGCAAATGAAATCCTGCTGTTGCCAGGATAAATGCAAACCTGCTTGACAGGTGGACAGAAATTAAACATGCTTGAAGTCCTGTTGTTGACAGGAGAATGCAAATGAGGTCCCGCTGTTGCCGGGAAGAATGCAAATGAAATCCTGTTATTTCCAAGATAAATGCAAACTTGCTTGACAGGTGGACAGAAATTAAACATGCTTGAAGTCCTGTTGTTGACAGGAGAATGCAAATGAGGTCCTGTTGTTGCCGGGAATAATGCAAATGAAATCCTGTTGTTACCAGCATAAATGCAAACCTGCTTGACAGGTGGACCGAAATTAAACATGCTTGAAGTCCTGTTGTTGACAGGAAAAATGCAAGCCTGCTAGATAGGTGAAAGAGAAATGGTGAAAACCTGTTAAGACAGGAAAAGTAAAATGGAGGAAAATGAGTGACGAAAACTAACCTGTTAGGACAGGATAGATGTAGATGGACTCTTATTGCTGACAGGAGAGATTCAAGTCTGCTAGACCGGCAAAAGGAAAGATGAAAGCCTGTTAAGACTTGCAAAAACAAAAAGATCCTGTTGTTGACAGGATGACAGCAAGGTGCCTGTTAAGACAGGCAAAGGAAAAGGAAAATAACCTGTTAAGACAGGAAAAAATGTAAAAACCCTGTTATTGACAGGATGGAAGCAAGGCGTCTGTTGAGACAGGCAGAGGGAAATGAAAAGAACCTGTGAAGACAGCTAATGAAGGCATGTCAAGATAGATAGACAAATATGGAGAAGAAATGTCTTGTTGAGAAAGGATAACCTGCGAAGACAGGCGTGGAAATGAAAATGACCTGTTAAGACAGGTATCGAAGGAAAGTCCTGTTGTTGACAGGAACGAAATGAGCCTGTTAAGGCGGACGGAAAGTGGAAATGGCCTATTTAAGACCGACGATGCAGAGATGGCCTGTGAAAATAGGCGAAGCAAAGATGGACTATTAAGACAGCCGAGGTAAGAATGATGTATACCTGTTCTGACAAGTCATAGAAGGTAAAATGAAGGTTGACCTGTCAAGACAGGTAAGGGGAAAAATGACATGATGTGCCACAGGAATGCACGTGAGGGTGGAATGTGGACTCTTCGTCAGCTGCCTCAAACGACTTATTTTCGAAATTTATTTTTCTTGAATTAAAACAAAATAGCTTATTTTGCCTTGAACACAAATGTTTTTAAGCATTTGATAATTATTCTCTTGAAGAACTTGGGCAACCATTTTGCCCCAGTTTGAAAGATTCTTGATAATTGAGGGGTGTCTTGATTTGAAGGGATTTTGGGCAAGTGTTTGCCCTAGTTTGGACCTCGATGAGATTGAGGGTGAGCTTGACTTGAATTTTTCTAGGCAACTTTGCCCTATTGAACTTGATTGGGGTTGAGGAATTGAGGATTGCCTCAACTTCGATTTTCTGGGCAGCTATTTGCCTCTCAGCTTTTACTCGCCTTTTGAATTCAAACCTTCTAACGCGAACGTTTGCCCTGGCATTTAAGTTGACTCGATTTGAGGATGACCTCAAATTGAAATTTTATGGGCAAGCATTTGCCCCAGTTTGAGCTTGACTCGGGATTTGAGGATGACCTCAAATTGGATTTTTGCGGGCAAGCGTTTGCCCCAGTTTGAGCTTGACTCAGAATTTGAGGATGACCTCAAATTGGATTTTTGCGGGCAAGCGTTTGCCCTAGTTTGAGCTTGACTCAGAATTTGAGGATGACCTCAAATTGAATTTTATGGGCAAGCATTTGCCCCAGCTTGACTCAGAATTTGAGGATCACCTCAAATTGAAATTTTGTGGGCAAGCATTGCCTTCCAACAGCTTGACTCGGATTCGAGGATGACCTCAAATTGGATTTTTAAGGGTGTCGCTTTCTAGCTTGAGCTTGACTTAGAACTTGAGGATGACCTCAAATTGGATTTTTGCGGGAAAGCGTTTTCCTCAGTTTGAGCTTGACTCAATTTTTGGATAACCTCAAATTGAATTTTGTGGGCAAGCATTTGCCCCAGTTTGACTTTGATTTTGATGATGACCTCAAATTGAATTGTGTGGGCAAGCATTTGCCCCAGTTTGAACTTGATTCCTTTTTTTGTTTTAATTATGATTGACTGGGGCAGTTTTACCCAGGTCTTAATTAGTTTTGAAAAATGAGTTATGAAATGCTTGAATGACAAAATACTTATTGCGACATCCGAATGAATGAAAAGAATATGGTATTTGTGATGCAAAATGATGCAGGGTTCTTATTTTAATGCTTGAAATAATTATTCGATGAAAAAGATGCTATGAGATGAATGCAAACAATGAAAAAATTTTGTTTCTCTTGATTTTTTTGATTTTTTGACACATCCTTCCTCGATAACCCTATAGTGGGTGAACGGAACCAAAAATCAGGATGAGCTGGATTGACTGAGCTGGATTGACTCAACCTCTTGGCTTATTGGTCAATTTTGAATTTTCTTTCTAGGTCCTTGAGACCCAACACTGGTCAGCATTATTGTATGAGACACACTCTTCCTTCTTTGAGTGGCATCTTGATTTGCAGGAGGATGCCTTTACGGGAGAAATCATGCCCTGTTGCGAAGGTTGCGGAGTCATCCGACTCGTCATGACTTTTCAAAATTAATCTTTTTATCTTTTACAGTTTTCATGTCTCTTTTAGCATGTGTACCTTTGAGGTATGCAAAAGTGTTTTCGAATTGTTTAATGGGAGAATGTAGTATATTTGAAAGGGCGAAGAATGTTGGTTTGATTGCCCTAATGGCATTTTTTGATGGAAAATGTTAATTCAAACAAATGGAAAAATTTTGCTCCAGTTTTAGAAGGATGGAGAGGTAGATCTGATTGCCCAAATGGCACCTTTGGTGAAGCATGTCAATGCTGCTTTTCGTAATCTTGATTGCCAAATTAAACAAACTTGAGAAATGGAAAAATTTTTGCCCCAGTTTTAGGAGTTGTGAGGGGCAGAAGCATTTGACTTGTGCTCAGATTCTTGATTGACCTTGAATTTTGCCTGGGTAGTTTTGGGATTTTTGACCCAACAGGCCTTCTGTTTGCCCTGACTTTGCCTAGACCGCCCTTACAGGTTTTCAGCCTAGTGAGCTCTTGATTCAATGCCCTAACTTTTGCCTAGGTCGCCTTTGAGGATTTTGACCTAACGAGCTTCTGTTTTGGTGTGCCCTAACTTTTGCCTAGGTCACCTTTGAGGTTTTCGACCTAGCGGGCTCTTGTTTATGTGCCCTAACTCTGCCTAGGTCTCCCTTGAGGTTTTCGACCTAGCGGGCTCTTGCTTGATGTGCCCTAACTTTTGTCTAGGGCGTCTTTGTGGGTTTTCGGCCTAGCAAACTTTTTGCTTGATGTGCCCTAACTTTTGCCCTAGGCCGTCTTTTTCGACCTAGCGGGCTTTTGTTTGATTGTGCCCTAACTTTTGCCTAGGTCTTCTTTTATGATTGTCGACCTAGCGGGCTTTTATATGATGTGCCCTAACTTTTTCCTAGGCCGTCTTTTTCGACCTAGTGGGCTTTTGTTTGATTGTGCCCTAACTTTTGCCTAGGTCTTCTTTGATGATTGTCGACCTAGCAGGCTTTTATATGATCCTGATTTTTCCTAAATTGTTTTTGGAACCCAGCAAGACCTTTTCTGATCACGACTTCGTTGATTTGATCTTTTGAACTTGAACCCTGCTTTTGCCTGGATTATTTGTGGGTTTTAATCCAGCGGGTCTCACTTCTTCTTGAATTTTGGATTTTGACCATGATTTTGCTTGGACTATTCTTGATTTTAATCCAGCGGGTTTTCTTCTTTTTCTTGAATTTTATGTAGTCAGATATTGCCCTTGCCGGGATCATTTTGGGCTTCCAATTCAGCGGATCCTCTCTTGCATCCCTAATTTTTCCTGGATTTGGAACTTGATTCTACGGGATGTTTTCTCTTGATAAGACCTTTTGAATGGTGATCTAGAACCCCTAGTTATTTATTTTGCTTCCTCATTGGGCTTTTCTCTTTGAGCTTGATTAACTAGACGTTGAAGATTATTTATTACAGCACTGGCATTATCACCAACCGGTTTTTACTGTTTGGGTATAGGAATAAGAAGTGGGCTGAATGCATAAAAGGAATGGAAAATTTTTAAAGCAAAGCTGAAAATGTAAAGCACGTGCTCAAGAAACATGAAAAATGTAATTTTTGTATTATTCATTGAGATTTATTTACAACAGATTGACTTTGAAAAGTACGACAATTTTGGATGAGTATCCTCAATTTCAATTTGTACAAAGAAACTTATTGTGCTGCTCCCATTTCTTTCAGCTCGCTGATGGGTTCTTGTGATTTGGCAACGGATTGTTTTCTGTGTTAGGAGCAAGCCTCCCAAAATCCAGCCATTTCGCATCGATTAGGCTTTGTACCTTTCGCTTTAATGCTAGACAATCCTCCGTGGAATGACCGATGAACCCAACATGGTAATCACATCTGGCATTTGCATCATACCATTTAGGATAGGGTGGTTCTTGAGGCTTTAGAGGATAAGGTGCAACCAGAGAGTTTTGAATTGGCCGAGGTAGCAGCTCGGTGTAGGAGATTGGAATAGGGTCAAATTGGACGGGCTTCCTCTCCTTTTTCTCACTTTGGTTGGTATTTTGGCTCATGGCTTGTGTTTGGGCCGTATAGGGTGCTGGTGGTCGGACTTGTGTCGGATAGTTGTAAGTAGGAGGGTATGGTGTTTGGTATGTGTTGGCAATGTAAGGATATGGTATGTAGGGTGTGTATGGTGGTCGGTAACTAACTGGACCATAGGGTGCCACTTGAGGAGTGTATGGGCCTTAACCAGAAGCCACATAGTGAGTCTCGCCTATCTTCTTTTTCCCAGAACCAATGAAAGCATTGGCTGTCCCCATAGGCTTTTGCGCGATCTTTCCACAACGCATGCCACCTTCGATCCTTTCTTCAATGATGACGACATCGGAGAAGCTAGAAGTCACACTGCCAATCATCTTGTCATAGAAAGGATCTTGGAGTGTGTCCACGAACATGCTGACCAATTCCCTTTCGAATAAGGGAGGTTATACTTGAGCGGCCAACTCTAGCCAGCACTGGACGTACTTCTTGAAGGACTCTTCTCCCTTCTTGGCCATATTTTGGAGCTGCGTTCGATCAGGGGCCATCTCCGTATTATACTGATACTGCTTCATGAAAGCCTCAGCGAGGTCTCTCCATGAACGGATGTGTGTCCGCTCAAGTTGAGTGTACTAGTTTGCAGCTATCCCGGTTAAGCTGTTTTGAAAGAAATAGATGAGCAGCTTCTCATCGTAAGTACATGTAGACATCTTCCTACAGTACATAGTCGATGTTTCTTTGGGACAGCTGGTTCCTTGATATTTCTCAAATTCAGGAACCTTGAATTTGGGAGGGATGACCACGTCGGGCACCAGGCACAGATCTGCTACGTTTGTGGTTTCATAAGCACTCCCCACAATTGCCTTGATCCTTTCCTTTAGGCCCTTCCACTTTTCTATGTCCTCCTTAGAAGGATGGCTTGGGTGTTCCTCTAGCATGTTGTGAGGATAGGAAGGTGAATGTGTAATGGTCGAGGTTCTCGGGTGAACATATTATTTATTCCCCCAACAGCTGTTTGATAAACCTGTGGAGTGGCGTTTGGAGGTAGGCTATGTGTTTGGATTTGTGTTTGGGCTTGTGTTTGGGTTAGTGTGTGTGCATGTCCATGAGGAACCCAAAATGAACCCCTTCAGTTGGTGGAGGCATGGTTAATGGTGAAGGATTTTATGGGGTGAAACCAGGAGGATATGCCGGGTCAGTTAGTTCTTTCAAAGGGGATTCCCTTGCCTCCCTTTGTTTAGATGATTGGATGGCCTCCATCAGCTTGGCCATCTGCTCTTTTAAAGTCTTAACCTCATTTCTCAACTCCTCATTTTGTCTTTCCAGCTCATCCATGATTCCTGATTGTGATCTGAATCTATAAGGATGTCGAGGAAGTCTTTCTCTAATTTTTCTGTTAAAGTGTCAAAAATTCATTTCTTTGAGAAATAATTTGAATGCAAAAATTCACAATGAGTGTGAATGTGTGGAATGATTTTTTGAAATCCCCCTTTTTTTATGATAAGTTTATGAATGAATGAATGAATCAATGCTATGTGAAAATAATTTAATAAATCAGAGTTGTTTTATTTATTCATCCTTGATTTTTAACAAATTTATTTTTTAGAGTTTTGGTATTTTTTATTTTGCTAGGAAAACCTTTAGTTTTGTTTAGAAAAACTTTTTAGTTTTGCTAGAATCTTTCTAGAAAGCATTCTTTAGGTTTTCAAAATTTTATTTTCTCTCTTTTTGAATCCTTTTGATGTTTTCAATATTTTCAAAAGATTATTTTCCTAATTTTTCTATTTCTAAAACATCCTTTTAAGTTTTCTTTGGAATCTTTTCAACATTTTCAAAATATTTTTTCTAATTTTTCCTAGGAATTTCCTCCTTCTATTTTGGTTTTCTTGGTTTTTATCTTGATTTTATTTTTGTATCTCCCCAATTTTAACTTTCAACTCCCTTTTGCCATCTTGGATGATTCTGTTAAAACAAATGCCTAGAGGCAGTGATTCTTGTATCTTGAAAGGGGTGTGTGCCCTCCTTGCTTTTTATGTGGGTTATCTGTCCTAAGGATCTAACGCTTTTAATGCATGAACCTCTCCAAGGTAGGTTGTAATCCTAAGGGTATAAAGGTCACTAGAGCCAAGTTCGAGTCCATAATGCTTGCCACAACAGTAGAAGTAGCCACTATATGCGGGGCATTATGAATAGGACGCACTCTAGCTGGGATTTTCATGATAGCCACACAGGACGTAGGCCCCAGTGTGACACCACTAGATCCCTCTATTCTTAGGTTGCACTCAGACCCGGGTATAGGGCCCCACTCGTGATAAGTGCATATGCAATGTATGAGGGCACACAATTTTTTGGGATACCTGCAATTAGGGATTTTGCACAGGTATATATAGCAATATATAGTTTATCTATCCCAGGGTTATACAGAGAATAGACAAACAAACAACAGATAAATAAACAAATAAACAGATAAAGAAATCGTGCAATAAATAATGAAAGGGATCGTGCAAACAAACAAGAAAAAGATCAATTATGACACACTCAATTTGAACGGGCTTGACTCTTTAGAGTTCCCCAGTGGAGTCGCCATCTGTCGCAATCGTAATCACGACCAGACGACGAACTCGCTGAAATTTTTTGAAAATGGAATTATTTGGATGATGTGGAGCCGCCACCAAATTTTTATTAAAGGGAAAAGATTTGGAAAAAACCCTGACTCGAGGATGAGATTCGAAGTTTGGGAGTCGATTACGAATGGGGAAGGTGTTAGGCACCCCACTCGCCCGTTCCAAAGAACGGTACCCTTAAACTAAGTGTGTGATTATTGAAAAATGTTTAATCCCTTAGTTAATTTTGAAAATAAATAACTTGATGGAGGTTAGCCTGACAGGACTTGATCCTGCTCCTACGTATTCCCCGGTGCAATGGGAAACTCAAGGCTTACGTAGTTCTGGTTTATGAAGGCTTGACCTTCAGAGGTGTTTAAAGGAAAAATGACATTTAAAAAGCTTTTCATTTTTGGAGGGACCTTTAACTCACTCATGCACAAGACCCGAGGCTGCTATGGCAGCACGGGAGGCCTATATAGACTACTAAGTGTTGGACAGCAGGTGAACCAGCCCCCCATTTAGAGCTCATTGCGTGAGACCAAGAATCCCAAAATATTTTAAAAAAAGCTTTTATTTCTTGGGGGATCTATAGTCCACTCATGCACAAGACCCGAGGTGGCTACAGCAGCACAGGGGCCTATATGGACTACTAAATGTTGGACAGCAAGTGAACCGCCAGCCCCCATTTAGAGCCCATTGCATGAGACCAAGAATCCCAAAATATTTTAAAAAGAGCTTTTATTTCTTGGGAGGATCTATAGTCCACTCATGCACAAGACCCGAGGCAGCTACAAGAAGACGGGGCCTATCTGATTGGACTACTAAATGTTGGGTAACCGCCAGCCCCCATTTAGAGCCCATTGCGTGAGACCGAAGATACCAAAATCTTTTGAAAAAGAATTTAATTAAAATATAAGAAATAAATTTAATTCAATGTTGAAGAAAAGAATAAAGCTTGATTGGAATGGAGCTAGATTTGACATGTGCTTGATGACGAATGGATTTGAACTAAGATGAATTTTATGGAATGAAAAGAATTAAATGGATTTGAGTAGATGAATTTTTGAATTTTGGATGAAAAGAGTTGAATGGATTCGAGGGAGAATTAAATGGATTTTCGGGAAGTTTGGGGGTTTAATTGTGATTTTAAGAGCTTGAGGGGTAGTTTTGTAATTTTGAGGATGTAGGGGCTGATTTGGTATTTTGGGAAATGTTGGGGGTTAATTTGGTAATTTGGGCATGTAGGGTTTGGTATTTTGGGAAATGTTGGGGGTGATTTGGTAATTTGGTAATTTGGAAATGTAGGGACTGATTTGGTATTTTGGGAAATGTTGGGGCAATTTGGTAATTTGGGCATGTAGGGACTGATTTAGTATTTTGGGAAATGTTAGGGGCATTTTGGTAATTTGGAACCTGAAGGGACGATTTAGGTATTTTTGAAATCTAAAGGGGCAGTATGGTCATTTATGGGTTGCAACCGAAATGGGAAATAATCCCAAAAAACAACGTATGGGGCTCGAAGGCAGAACCAGGGGCCTGAGAGGCGAGGCACCAGGGGCTTGAGAGGCGAGGCAACAGTCATTGAGCCAAGCGCTCTTTTGGGATTTATGGGACCTAAATTTGGACTTAAGGTAAATGAAGGGGCATGGGATTTAATGTGAAATAGCAAAATGTGCAGGAGCTGGGAATCGAACGAAGGATTTGGGAATTAGTGAGCAACCACTTTGCCATTTAGGCTGGGCTCTTTAACTGAACATTACATTTGTGAAGATTGATTTATTTGGATTTGTTATGACTATAAAGGAACTGTGGGGTCAACTGTAGTGAAGTTTCTCCAGACAAAATTCCCTTTATCTTGCTTAATCTCTTAGCATACATTGTTTCAATTGGATCCTCAGGCACAATGACAGCAGAAGCCGAGCCACTTTCTGTCATTTGAGCATCGTCTGGTCCATTTGCATTAGCATTTTCAGTAGAAGCTGTGTCATTGGGTTTGGGCTGCGCAATTCTGGAGGCTGAGACTTCAATGATGCAAGACGATCCTTAACATTTAGAAGAAAAGCTTGATGCTCATTCCCTACCAAATCAAAAGCTATTAAAGTGCCAAGAGGGCGTCATCTTTGTTCTCCGAACGTAAAAGCTTCTCTAGTATGCTTTCAACACCCTCTGGACCATCCAAGGACATAAAACACTGGCCAATGCTCAGATAATCGGGTGAAGGTAGTTTTTGAAATACTTTAACAAGGATACGGAGAACCTCCTGTCTGTATTCCTTAAGATTCACAAAGGAATAAGGGACATAAATGCAATATGATGGAGTTCCTTGAACATTGTCACTCCCTGTAATTGCTTCCAACCTTGAGTCCACCTTGATAGATTCATCACTTGATTCTGCTGCCTTGGACTTCGAACTAGCATATTCATCTATGGCTTTAGCAAGAAGAGTATGCACATAGTCAGAAACCTCTGAAACATCAAACAGAGGACCAGCTCCAAGGGCATAAGATACTGAGTCATTAAGTTCACCCAGGTAATGAAAGATCTTTGATACGAGAAGAGCAGCAAGTTGCCTTTGATGCTTATCGGACTATACTTAAGCATTGGACATCTTACTGAATCAGACACTCTAGGTTCTTCTTAACTTGAGGTCACTAACCTTCTAACTAGACTTCAACCAGTAGCATACCCACTATGTGCCCCCGTATCACATCCATTCATTGCACCATAATAAGCGCACCCCCTTAGGACTACCCTTGACAAACTCAGACTACAACAAGCATAGGGCAAGTGTGATGATTTGGAGCATTCCTAGTTGACATGGGCCAACTAATAGGGGTCACCACGGGGGACGTCAAGTTCCTGTTTATTGCATAATTCTATCCTAGACATGAATATGCAAATTTGTCCACTATGTGAGTAAAGGACAGGACACCATAGGATTGCTAGGATAGGCCCTTCCTCCCTAAACTGATTTGGTTCCTGGCTATCACTGAATGTGGACCTATGAAGGCCCTGATAAAACTAACATTCATCACTCTGCCAAGTTTTGTTCAGTTCATCTAGTTCCTTATCAAGCTATGACCTTTTTCTATTAATTCTTATCCTTAGAAACTTTAATTTGCGTAGTTCAGGTCTGAATTTTTTGCCTTCCTGGTTCCTTTAATTTCAAGATTTCTAGTAGATTCCAAATTTCCTCACGCCTAGTTTTTATCGCCTTCTTGACTATGCTCTATGGTTTGAAATCCTATCTCAACATCATCTACGCTTGACACTTACTGGTTCTAACAGGGGTTTAAGGTGGGAGAACCATATTTTTTGAAGTTATATCTCTCAGCCATAAAGCCAAAACACAAAAAATCCTCCTACCACATTATGATATATAACCAAAGAATACGGAATTGGACGCACATTTAGCTACTGATTGGGATAATCATATACATAAATTCAATGGTTCAAAAGCTAAGATTATGGCGTACCTATGGTGATCTACTCTAGCAGATCAAAAATTCTATTTAGACTTTAAGTTCATTATTAAGTTTACTTAAACTGCTTATCAACGATAGAGACTAGAGGAATAGGATATACTCATAGAAATAAGTTGACTATTCGAGCTTAGTTTAACGTATTTTTGTTGAATCCTTCATGCATAATTTTTGATCATATTGATTCAAACGCATTTTCGCTATTTCATCTAAAGATTTCAATCAAAACTTAAGCATACCATCAGCATTATCCATACATTCAGATCTGCCTCATCCTAAGACTGCACTCATTGTAAAACTTGCATTCATTACAACTATGAAGTGAGCAAAATCAACTTGCTAGAGGAAGTATAATGATTTCAAGTGCACGGATAGAAGGAATTTTTAGGAAACACTGACCTGGATGAAGCCTAAATTCCAAGGTGCAGAACTGACTTGCCAAAGTCTTTGAGCATTGATTTGCCAAAATCCTTGAGCTAAAGAAGATCAAGCGAGTCTAGAGGTACTGTTCCTAAGTCTCTTTCAAGGATGAATAATGCAGGATTCCTTTCCTTAAAGATAGCTTTGAGGAAACTTATATGAATGAGGTACGCGCGCAAAGAATTTCTATGCTAGACTGGAGGGAGGTTTCCTTCTTCCAAATCCGTATGGAACCAATTGGTGAACCAAAGATAAGGTGAGGCTCCAGAATGTCCTTCAACAAGAACCAGTCATGGAGGCAGAGAGAAAATTTCTTCAATTTCTGGAAGTTTTGAAACTGAATTTCCTCTTCAAGCTTTCGTGATCGTTCGAAAATTTGCAAAGAAAAGCTAGGAATTATCTAATCTCCGTCTTCGTTCTTGATTCTCCCTAACAGGCCAAAGACTTCCTTCTCTATTCTTGATTCTCCAATTGACCAAAAAAAAAAAACTCCTAACAAAGGAACCTTTGATAATTTATAGAGGATTTTACAATAGACCCTTCCCGCCTTTTTTAATTTTGTTTTTTAATCCTCATTTTCAAATTTTTCTTTCTTTTTCTTTTTATTCTTTTTTTTAATTTTATTTTATATCTTCTACTTTTACATTTTATATCTTTTCTTTTTTATTTTATTTTGTCTTTTCATATTTATTATTTTGTTTTCAGATTTTATTTTTTTCTTTCTTACTTTTTTAATTTTTCGATTTTTTAATTCTTTAATTTCCACATTTCCATTTTTCCTTTAATTTTTCCTATTTTTATTTTTCTTTAATTTTTTCCAGATTTTTATTTTTCTTTAATTTTTCAGATTTAAATCTTTTTAATTTTTTACTTTTCCTTTTCTTTTTTTTTCAAATTTTTTTTCTTCTCTTTCATTTTTATTTACCCTTTTGTTTTTATTTTTGGATTTTCTAAATTTCTTCTTCTTCTTTCTTTTTGCTTATTTATTTTTTTGCATCATTTTTATTTTATTTTTGTTTATTATTTTTATTTTTCTATTTATCCTATTACTATTTTTTAGTGTTATTATTATTTTTTATTTATCTTCTTTTTGTTGTTTTTTCCTAATTTATTTGTTGTTTTATTTATTTATTCTTATTTTCTTTATTTATTTTTCTTCTATTTTTCCCTTTTTTATTCCTTCTTTTTTTTAATTTATTACTTAAATTAATTAAATTTGAAAGAGAGGCCTCAGACATAATTGGGTGTTTACAGAAGGTCATGGTGTATTTACAAAATATAAAGGACTACATGCCTGTTTATAGAAAGGTTAACAATCTAAAGATTGTTGGATTCTCTAATTTATTTTTTGCTATAGGTCTAGATGATGAGAAATCTGGTTTTGGATATATTATCATGTTGACTAGAGGTGTTATATCTTAAAAGGGTGTTAAGAAAAATTTGGCAGCCTTTTCTATTATATGTTGAGTCTATTGTTTATTATAGGAATGCATCATATAGTATGTGGTTGGGAAACTTTATTTCTGCTCTGAGAATTGTAGACTTTGTTAATAAACCATTAGGGGCTTCTTGTGATAATCTATGATCTTCTTAACCAAGAATACTACAATCATTATAATTTCAAAGTATATTAGAAATAAATTCTTAATTGTTAGAGAGATGGTTAGAAATAAATAGATTCTTGTTTAGCATATTTTCACCAAGAAGATGTTTGTTTACTCCTAATCAAAGGACTTAGACTCATTGTTTATGAAATATATTAAGAATATGAGTATTGCAAGGTATTTTACAAGTTGTTCCTAAGAAGGGAGACATTATATAGAGAATGACCATAAAGAATTAATCACAGTAAGAAAGGTAACTAGTTGGTGAATATGTATAAAGAAAAGGAAATGATGACATCAAGGTTAACCTTAAGAACAAATGTTGTTTCTGTAAAAAGAGTGGACATAAGAAGGTTGATTACATCAAGTTCAAAATTTTTCTAGAAAAGAAAAATAAGAGTAACGAGCAAGGTAACTTCTCTGTTTATGTTTGCTTAGTATCTAATTTAGTTAATGTTCCAATAGATTGTTGGTGGTTAGATAGTGGTACTATTATTCATATTATATCTACCTTACATGGCCTAAGAAATTTGAGGAAACTAAGTCAAAAGAAATCAAGAATTAAAAGTTGTAGGAGATACAAAGATTGAAGCAGAATGCATAAGATTTGTAAAATTAGTAATAGATACTAAAATTAAATTACTTTTAAACAATATATTTTATATCCTAGTTTTATAAGAAAGTTAATTTCTATTTAATTATTAGATAAACTGGGATATTGCATCATTTCATATATAACAAAGAACACATAATGTACAATTCCAAAATTATTGGCACATGTGATCTAATTGAAGGGCTATATAAATTGTCATTAAATAATGATAGGCATGATATATCCTTAAAATTGAAACAAAGGTGGTTAAGAAATCTTGAGTAAGGATAATTTAAGACTATTGATGCATAAATGGTTAGATGATATATCTAAAGAAAAAATTGATAGATTAATTACTACCAAAATACTTCTACCTTTAGTAAACGATAATAAAGATACATGTATTGACTGTATAAGGGGTAAGTTAACGAAAAATAGAAAGAAAGGTTTAGCACGAAATTAAAATCTCTTAGAAATTATTCATACTAACCTTAGTGGACCTTATCCAACTATCATATGTAAAAAAATATTTTATAACCTTCATAGATTTTGCAAGATATGGTTATATATGCTTAATAAAGGAAAAGTCAAATATCCTTAACATGTTTAAAGTATATAGAACTAAAGTTGATAAACAACTAGAAAAGAATATTAAAATAATAAGATCCAATTGTGGAAGAGAATATTATATAAGGTACACTGAAACTGATCAACAAAAAAGGCTTTTTGCCAAGCATTTTGAGGAGAATGGAATAGTCCCTTAGTATACCATGTTTTATTCTCCTAAATAAAATGATATGGTAGAACATTGTAATCACACTTTAACGGTGATAAAAGAAGTATGAGTAGATCTAATCAACCCAATTTTCTTTAGAATGAAGCAATTAAGGCTACTTTTTATACCTTAAATAGGTTACCAAGAAAGTATGTTCTTAATATGTCATTTAAAATATAGAATAGTAGAAAACCAATCTAAATCATTTTTGTTTATAAGGGTGTCCTGCTAAAGTTAAGATCGTTGATCCGCTACAAAGGAAAATAGATTGAATGACCAATAAATGTTATTTTATGCTATCCAATCTATTAAAGGGGTATATATTCTATTATCCTTTTCGAGGTACTAAAATTATTGAATCTCAAATAGCTAAATTTTTAGAATGAGATATGGTAGAAATAAATTATTTGAAAACTTCTCAATTAAATGAACAACCTTCATCAACTTGTGAACATGTAGAATCAAGTAAATTTGTTTTGATAATTTTACCTACAACTAATGAAATAAATTAAGAAGTTATACCACCAAATAATATTAAAGGATAAAGATTCCAACAATGGAAAAAGTGGTATAAGCTAATGAACATATTGACCAATCATTTCAAGAAATATCACTTCGAAGATCATAGAGAGATCAAAAAAATTTATCATTTCTAAAGATTATTATGTCTATCTAGGTGAAGTAGATTATAATGTAGGACATATCATTGATCTTGTAACATATAAAGAGACCATCACTAGTCCACAGTCAAATTTATGGTTAGCTTCTATGAATGATAAATGAAATTCTGTGTCCAACAATGATGTTTGAGAAATTGTAGAATTACTTAGTGGTTATCAAGCTATTAGTTGGAAATGGGTATTCAAGACCAAAAAATACAGTAAAGGTAAGATTCAAATATTAAAAAGAAATATTAGTGGCAAAAGTTTCACTCGAAGAGAAAAAATAGACTTCATATAAACCTTCTCCCAAATTTCTACAAACAATGCATTTAGAATTATCATGGCATTAGTGGTTCATTTGGATTTAGATCTTATCAAATATATGTCAAAAAAACATTTCTTAATGATGATTTGGATGAGGAAGTTTACATGAAACAACTAGAAGGATTCATAGAAAGGGTAAAAAACACTTATTATGTAAACTTTATAAATCCATTTATGGTCTAAATCAAGATTCTAAACAATGGTATCTTAAATTTGATAGTGTCATGGAACCTTGTGGCTTTCTCAAAATAACTTTGATTAGTGCGCATATATAAAATTTAGTGGGAGTAGTTTCATTTTTCTTATATTGAATATGGATGACATTTTAATTGCTAGCAATGGTGTAAATATTCTTAATGATACTAAGATTATGCTTTCAAATAACTTTTATATAAAGGATCTTGGGGAAGTATCTTTTGTTCTAGGGATCTAGATTCGTCATGATTAATCATGTATTCTAGGTTTATTTAAAAGTATTACATAAATCATGCTTTAAAAAAATTTAACTTAGAAAAAAAAATTAAGAAGTCCCTATTGTAAAAGTAGATAAACTTATTAAGGATCAATATCCTAAAAATGACTTAAAAAGAGAAGATATGAAAAATATTTCATATGCAAGTGCTATTGATAGTTTGATGTATGCTCAAGTCTGTACTAGATTAGAATTATTTTTACTGTAAATTTTCTTAGACAATACTTATCTAATCTTGATAAAAGTAATTTTGTTACAACTAAAATGGTAATGAGGTATTCACAACGGACTAAGAACCATATACTTGTGTATAGAAAAGTAGAGAATCTTGAGGTAGTTGGCTATATAGATGTAGAATTGGGTGGTTGTTTAGATGATCTAAAGTTCACATCAGGATATATTTTCATGTTAGTTGGAGGTTTCATCTCTTGAAAAAGTGTAAAACAAGCTCTTATTGCTTCTTCCACAATGTATTTAGAGTTTATAACTTGCTATGAAGTTTTCACACAAGTGATTTAGCTGAAGAATCTTATTTAAGAGCTTAAGATTGCAAATTTCATCTCAAGACCAATGATGATATATTATAATAACAGTATTGTAGTCTTCTCCTTTAAAAAAAGTAAAATTATTAATGGATTGCAGATAAAAATAACATATTTGACAATTCATGAATTAGTTAAGAAGAAAAGTATTGTAATACATATATTAGAATAAATTTAATGTTGGTCAATTCATTAACTTAAAATGTCATGTTATGAACATGAGTATATTAGAGTTTTTCGATTTTTTAAGTTAATGGGAGACGTATAAATTTGTAACTATTCTTTTCTAAATATGTAATTCTTAATTTACAATGTTTTATTATTTGAGAGTGGTTATTTGTTAATACATTGTTATTTACATTATTTATATGTCGTGTAAAATTTTATGAATGTTACTAAAAACTATATATATATATATATATATATATATATAAACTCACAAATATATTATGTCTATTGATATCATAAAATTTTGAAATGATGTTCATGATAGTCATTAACATGTTACATGTGAAATAAACAATTTAAATAATTTTTGTAGATATATAAGAATAAAAAATTATTACAAGGATCGATAAAATATAATTTTATTAATAAGTATCATATAGATACATCATTTTTTATTACACTTCTAAACTTTGATAATTATGATTTTAATCTATAATATTAGTAATTATAGATTGATCATGTGTTGATGTATAATTATGATTTTGATCTATAATATTAGTAATTATAAATTGATCATGTATTGATGATAATAATACCTTGATTTATAATATTAGTAATTTTTATAGGTAACATTTTATCAAGCTATTCAAGGCAAGATTTTGACATTGGTTAGAAAATTATATAGGTATTTCTCATCTTTATTTTTTCTGTTCACATCTTTTTTTTTTATTTTGATAAATTTTATTTTTAAATTTATTTTTTATAAATGAATAAAAGTTTTGAAATTTAACTTATAAAAATATTTTTTTGAAAATATAAAAATAAATTAAAGTTAAATTTTAAAAACATTATTTTACATAAATATTTTCAAAATTTAACTTCCTAAAACATAAAAATATACTTTTAAAATTAAACTTTAGAACAATATTTTTATATTTTTAAAAATTAATTTTTAAAAGTATATTTTTATATTTATAAATTTTAAATTTTGAAAATAAATTTCAAAAAGTTTAATTCCGATAAATAATTTCAAAAATAAAAAAATTGAAAAAATGGAAAACACGGTAGCTAAAAAGGAGTGGCGAAAGTAACACTCATATTATGTTCCGGTCAGCCCATAATATTTAACAAAGTTGGGCTTTGTACAAAATCTATAGTTTAGGCCTTTACATAAAAAATAGATTTAGTTTGGTTGGGCCTCATATCCACGTTGAGCTTGATGATTCCAAATGCAATGTGTACGAGCTTTTTCAAGCCAAGTTTTTCCCCACACACACATATATATATATATATATATATATATATATATATATATAAAGGTAGCGGAGTATGGACTATTGACTCATTCATGAAAGGACCAATCAGTTACTAAAATGATACATTTTGTTAAAATAGAAAATGTAAATGTTAATAAATTTTACAGTAAGAAACAATAATTAAATCAATCTTCAAAAATAAGTTCTTGTACTTTTCCTCAATATTAGTTCTCCTTAATGTGCAAAGGCGTGTAAAGTTTAAGTTATACTAGAAAGAAGGTTGGGTAAATTGACTCACATGTGATTTTTGGGCTGTTCATTTTGCATACCCGTAGCTAAAAGGTCTCACTTAATCCAAAAAAGTTAGTATTTATATAAAAAAATTTACGAAATTCCTACATAATTCTACCATGATTTGGAGTTTATTCACTTTGTTGACTTGTGTATTTTAATATGGTAGGTGGTGTTCCTCCTAAGTTTTGTGAGAACTCACCACACTAATAAGTGGGTATTTAGCACCTTTATACTATAGATAATGTGGGCCTTTTCAATGGTCTTTACAAAACCACATCAAGGAGGGTATTCCAATATATTTTATTTTTACTTACACTTTCTTTTGCTTTGATTAAGACCAGCTTAAGCATCCATGTATCTTTGTTGTATCCCATCTCATTTGGCTGGTTGGAGACTCTAATCCAGCAACTCTAAGATCCAATTGAGAACAATAGGCTTTGGGCATAAATAATAATTTCTCGATTTTTTTTATCTTTTATCAATTTTTTATTTATTATTTTAAAAGTTCAAAATAACATTTATTTTTACTATATTTTTTCCTTCATAGTTATATTAATTAATAAAAATAAAATTTTAATAGAAAATTATATAATAATAACATTAATTAGCATTTTTTTAATATAAAAAAGATGGAGCTACATAAAAATAGTAACCTACACCCGAATGTAGGTCGTCTGATTATTTCTTTTAAAAAAAAAAATCCTAATTCCTGATTAAGGATGTAAGGAGATATATTATACTATTTGTATGTATAAATATAAAAACTCTTTTTAATATATGCAAAATAACTTTAATCAGACAGGTAAAAACTAACCAATGGAATATTACATATGACTTGTAAATCCGGCTGAAATTAAATATGTTAAGTATAGTTTATTCAAAAATATTTAAAAAATATAATTAAATGATAGATAAAAAAAACAAATACAATATTACATATAACTTGTAATACGGTCCAAACTATATTTGTTAAGTGTAATTTACTTAAAAAGTGTTTAAAAAATCTAATTAAAATTTAAATTAGTTATACATCAATCTAAGTAAATTTTAGAGTTTAGTATTCATGTATTTTTTTTTCCTTAAATCATTCTTGTATCAAACCATGCTTTCAATTTATGCGGGACCACCTCAAAGTGAAAGAGCGTTCCCTTCTATGGCTTTATCAATCTTTTGATTGGGACCATAAAAAACTAAAGAACATCAACGTCCAATTTATCAATTCATTAAAGATCACATAGCAACGAATTCCACAATCATGAAGAGTTTGAACTTTGAACCAATGGAAATTCCTGGGCAAATTATTCACATGAAAGTGAAAGGCAAAACGAAGGAAAAGGAAGGCCAACGAGAAAATGATGGGTGACAGAAGCATGTGGGTGTACCAATAATCCTACCCTTCATATTATTATCCTTGCCTCTTCTCTTATGTCTTTGGAGAGAACTATGAATTCCATAGTGAGTTAGTTCTTTTATTTCTTGATTCTGCCGCTTCAATTCAATTGGTGAGTGTGGGTTATGAAAGAGAAATTTGAGTGGTACCTAGATTTTGAATATCCACCACAATTCAATTTTTAATCAATTAAATTTAAAGACAGAAAATTATCTTTTAAAGAAGTGTTATTTACAATTTTTTTTAATTTGATTGGTTAAAAAACTATAATAATTAAAAATTTCATCATGAAAACTGTTGTTATTTTTTAAAAAAATCATAAAAAAAATGAATGAGAGAAATAAAGATTGAGAGGAATAGTAACGAATTTTAATAAATTTGAGCTAATAATAAAGAAATATGTTTTAATAATGTTGTTAATGCTTTTCCTTTATATAAGATGCTTTTGCTATTGAGGCATGTTTTCCCTTGTCGGGTCTGCTTTCGAGTTGTGACATTTAAATTCTCAGTTAGCACCGACAAAGTTATAATTCAAACATTATAAAATTGGGTTCATATATTTTGTTTCTTTCCCTTTTACTAGCACAAAGTAGTTCATTATCAGTTTGGTGAGTGTTAAGTTTCACGAATGTGTTGAAGAGCTTAATGGTACTAGTGACGGGCATTTGTCAACTGATTTTTGACTTAAGTTTTGCATAAGTAACTTCTTTTCTAACATGATTTTACGCTTAGCATTTCTCAATTGATAAGGAAGTATGACTTCATTTATTAAGCTAAGGTCATAATTCATAAATTTGTGTAACAGCTGGATAACAGTGTTCAACATATGATTATGTGTTTATAAATTAAATTTATTTATATTATCCTCACAATGTTATTCTTTATATTATTTTTGAATTATAAGTTATTATATCACTAAAAAAATTTGTTACTTTGAAAGTTTTATAAAAAAAATAAATAATGATGATTATAATTTTCATTAAACTCTTTTATGTTAAATTTATATTAGTTAAAAATTATTTATCAAAAATTATTTTAGTTATATTTTAAATAGTATAATTATTACAATTTAATATATTTTTGTGTGAATTTAACAAATTTAGTATTAATTTATACAATTGTAAAAATATTAATTGAAAAAAAAATTTAGCGTAAAATATAATTGTAAAAATTATTTATACAATTTAATATCAATTTTTTTATGTATTAATATGAGTCATTTGCTTTTGTAATAATTATTTTAAAAGTTATATTTATAAAAAAAATTAAGTAATTAATAATATATAATTTTTATAACTGAAAAATTATTATCCTATCAATTTATTTATAATAAAATAGGTGTTATTTATAACTTTATGTGTTAATTGATATAGTTTAATTTAATTTAATTATTTTTATTATTCTTCCGAAGAATGAAAATATAAGATTAAATGATTAAATAAAAATTTAAAAAGTTTTTATTATAGATATTATATATTAAAGATCTTGGTTCTTGTTATTTAATTCTCTTCCATACATATAAGTTATAGAAAATTAAAACATGAAAAATACACCATTCTTTATAAATGATAAAAAAAATTTAAATCTTTTCTTCTTAAAATTGGTTATGTTCAATCAATAATAAAAAAAATATTAAAATAACAAATGTATAGTAGAATTATATACTCATATAATTGGCTAAAAGAATTAGAATAAGCTAAGAAAAATATTTAAAAAAATTTAATTTAGAAAACACAAAACATATAAGGAAAGATTTAGTTGAATTTTTCTCATACTCTTAATCTATAAATAGGTATCTTGTAACTTATTTTTACAATTTTTAACTTTATTTTATAAAATTTTATTTTTGAGAGAGTAAAAAGAATACAAATTCTCTTTTTTTTTCCTTAAATTTAGACTCATATTTTTCTTTATCAATGGAAGATGCTCTATTACACCGAATGCAGGCTCGTAAACCTCACTTCCACAAAGCTTGTATGTCTCCACATTTTTCTAAATCTCTTTTAAATTTTAGTTTTTTTTTTTACTTTCTTTTATATTTTTTTTTTCTTCAAAATTTGTATATTTATACCATTTCTTTCTTACATTTGAACCAAATCTTATAAATCTAAATCTATTCAATTAGGGTTGCAGTCACCCCTTCATCACTTCTTGAGAATAATTATGCAAAACCTTGCACATTGATGCTCAACTCAACTAGAGGTACATGCAATGAATCAATACAAGAAGATGATGCATTTTGCAACATGACTAGGCACGGTTAAGCATTGTTGTGTTCATCATGCCTATATCATTTTAATGGTATGTTACATAACGAAATATTTTTTTATATGGTCCTGCACAAATTAGGTATAATAAGCTTTATTAATCTATTATTTGGTTAAAAAGAATTAAGAGGAAAAAGAATTTACTTTTAAAATTTGCATGAATTTTATTTCTCTACCTCTATTTATTTGTATTTGTTCTATATTAAAAAAAATTAAATTCCATGAGATCAGTAGAAATATTTTCACTCCTTAAAAAAATGGTAGAGCTAAATTTTTTGTTTTTTTATTTATTGTACATTATTAAATATTTTTTAAAAATAAAAATTATATAATAAAAAATATAATAACAAAATTAATTTTTTAAAAATTAAATTTTATTTTTTAAAAATTTATATAAAAAAAATTATATTACTAATATTTCTTTCTTCTCTCTTTTCTATTCATCCAAACAACAACAACAAAATTTTTCTTTTTCTTCCTCTTCTATTTTTATCTATCTAAACAATTTATTTTTTTATTTTATTTTCATTTATTTTTTATCCTTTAATTTTTTTCTTATTTCTTTCTTTTATATTTTTTATATCATCCAAATTAAAAAAATTTTAATTCAAATTTCAAATTAAAAATCTTAATAGCATGAAAAAATTGTTAACATTAATATAGAGAAGAAAAGAAAAACATTATATAAATTTTTTGACTTTTTAAAACTTAATTATTTCTATTTTTTTCTATTTTTATTTTCTTTCTATCCTTCTCATATGATCTTTTTCGGTAGAAAACATACATTTTCAAAATATTTAATATCTCACAACAAAGATTTAATATTTTTTGAAGTTAAAGACATTTGTCATAAGATTTTTTTTATTCTAACTCCTTTCTAATTTAGGTTTATGAAAATTTCTTTTGAATTAATTTACTTTATTATTTTTCTAACTATATATAACTAATTTTTTAATCGGAAGTTAAGATAAATCTTATCTAACCAATTTGAATTTTTTTTAAACGTATATTTTTTTCTATTATATTTTTCTATTATTTTAATTTATATTGAAACTTATCACTCTTCGCAGCTTTCAATTGATTAGATCATCAATAAATTTATAGAATAAATTAAACTTAAGATTAGAAAATCAATTTTAATTTTAAAATTTTTAATTAGTTAATTAAATTAACAATTTTATTGATTCTTTTTATTTTTTAATTCATTATTTTACATGATTATAGAAAATATATTTTGTAAAAAAAAACACCATATCATTAGATAATGATAAAATCAAATTAAGTATTTGGTAATTGATTAAAGCATAATTATAAAAAAAAAATTGAATGAAAATTATAAATAAAATCAAAATATAAAGTTTTTCCACAATCAAATCCTTATCTGTAAATATCTACCTATTTATTTTGGAGATTTTATTTTAATTTCCAATTACAATAATTTTTAAAAAAATCAATAATTAAGAAACAATTGATGTATTTGCATAATAATTTTGGTAAAAATTATATTTGAGATTCAAAATACCTTTCTTATTATACCCAACAATTATATTTATATGTGAGTAAAACTTATCCATAACATATTAAAATTCAACTATTAATTTTGCTTAAAATAAAATAGTATGACTATATATGATAGTGCATTAGTTCGGACTTGTAAAATGTTATTTCTCCACACGGATCCGTTACTTGTCATTTTCTTGAATAGTGAACTCAAGATCATAAGCTATTAACCAGTCTTTTTTTTTATTATTATTATTTGATGAATAGTTTTTAAGCAGTTTATTAATTATTGTGATTTGTATTCATAATTTAAATATTTAATGTAAAAGAAAGTGTTAATAAATATTTAATAAGTCACTCTAAATATTAATATTCCTAAAAGAGTGCCATAACATCTAAATGTACATCCATTTTTCAACTGTTACATGCATGATAAATAATTGAGGTTATAAACAAATATCTTAATTGAGTGTGTGGTAGAGTTTGTTACTCTGGCAAATCCGGATCCAGATTGGCTTCCATTAAATTTTGATCCAGAATCCTGTTTAATTAATTATAATCGTTGGATTAATATTTAATAATTTAAATTTTAAATTATTATTTTTAATAACAAAATATTCAAATAACTATACATTGTTAAATCTTTATTTAATATCTGATCTGTTAAACTATTGAATCTTTATTTAATGACTGTTTTGTTAAACTGAATAATACATGTAATTTTAACTGGAGAGATTCATTCCTGGCAATGAATTGATTGGCACATATAATTAATGTGACTGTATGACTAAGCGAAGATGATTGAATAGAAGGTACAGAAAAAGAAATAAACTTTGAAAAATGTTATTTATTGTCTCTGATATTCTCTCTGGAATGAATACTCATGTTTCTCAAATTAATTATCTTTTGGGTACAAATGTTCGAACTCCATTGATAAGGAAATAAGATACCCAACAGCCATGTGCCAATGAAACCAAATTGGGCATATATGAGTTGGCTTAGAGGGACCTCTAAAACATCATAAAATTCTGTCTAAGCTATATTTCATTGGCTAAATAATTTTAATATTTTAAGTGGATGAATAAACTTTTAATTATAAAAAATTAAACTAAAATAAATATAATTTACAGTTTAATGATTTATTTAAAATGAAATTATTTATCTAATAAAGTAATTTAAACAAATTATTTTATTAACTGTTAGTTAGGCCCTTTTATTAACTATTAGTTAGGAGATATTTGTTTTAAGATATAAATATTTATTTTTGAGAATAATATTTTTAAAATATAATAATGAAAATGATATTCTTCAATATTTTAAAAAAAATATGCTCGTTTAGTGTTTAATTTTTTTAGTAATGCATTTAAAATTTATTTACTTTAAAAATTAAGCAAACTTAAAAATAGGGATTATGTAGTAAAAGAAATTGAAAGTAGGAAATTATTTTGTAAACTAATTTCCATTCCCAAATAAAAAATAGTTGAAACATAGCTAAATTAATTTTATGAAAATGAATAACACTCAAATATATTTTTAAAACTTATACCAAATACAAAAATGTTCTATTCCCATGCTCATTTTTTGGGAGTATTTGTTGATACCATGAAACAAACACACTCCTAGGTTATTAATTAAGAAATTAAAAATAAAAATATTTAAAAAATATATTTCCCTCGATCCTTTTTAAAGAAATAATCTCGATACTTTTTTATTCTAAATATAAGAAATATAATTCTATTTTTTAGTATATTAAATATTAAGCTTTTTTTTATTTCCTTACTTTATTGTGAAATATATATTAAGGAGACACTCGTCTACTTTTTATGTTACCAATTTTTGGTACAATAAAAGAATGAACGTGCTTTGAATCAAAAACCTTATCCAAACTGTTTTAATAAAACTTATATCCTTATCAGTTTAAACATTTAATATTATGGATATTTTTAGAATAAAATTTAAATTTATAATATGAATTATTTTAAATACTTTTTATTATTTTAGATAAATTAATTATTTATATCTTATAAAAAGGATTGCATGGCGTAATTTTTAATATTAATTCATCTTACCACAATGTTAAATAAAATATTGATTTGATTGTATTTTCAATTTTCAAAATTTAGCTTACGTGTAATTTTGATTTCTTTAACTTTAATTATTTACATTTAGTTTTTATAATTTTCTAATTATTCAAATTAAGTCTTTACCTAAAAATTGCCTACAATAATTAACAAATGCAGAGCATCCTTGATTTATATAAATCAGTAAAATAAAAATATATAAAATATTAAAAACATTTAAATATATTTTTTCTTTATAAATCTATACAAATCAATAATATAATCACACTTTTATATATTTCTATTAATTATCATTTTTGGAAAAAAAGTAATTTGAACAATAAAAAATATAAAAAAGAAAGCAATTAAAATTAGAGAAATCAACATATATTAATTAAAATATGAAGACTAAAATTATAATTAAATTTAAAATATTTACATTTATTAATTAATTATTTCCAAAAAATATTTTTTTTAATCTTTATATAACATGCTTCTCAAAATGTTTTTAAGATTAAAAATCTTAACAAGTTTTGGAATATTTAGTTATAAATCTTTAATTTGGATTTAGTTTTAACCTTTTATCAATTTTAAATACCTTTTTTTATAAAATTCTGTTGAAAAAAGTTGTCATGTTTCAAAATCAAGTATGCCACGAGTTTTAAGGGGACTTGGAGGTATTAAATGATGAACGTGATATTTTCTCCGTTTTTCAGCTGTCATTTAAGGTTGTTATATATAAATCAAGAAAAAATATTAATGTTTATTAGAATTTAGTTAATATATATATCTTAAAAAAAATTGATTGATAACATAATTAATTATACATATAATTCACTTGCTCTCTTAGATTCCGTGTGGTTGGTTGGAAGGTTTAATTTTTTATTTTTTAAAAATAAAATTTCTTTAATAAAAATAATTTTAAATTAATTTATAATTTTTTAAAAATTTTAACTCAAATTTTAAAATTAAAAAAATTATTATTATTTTAATTTTAAAATATTTTTATTTTTAAATCTATCAAATCATATTATCATCATCAAACTATTATCTTTACTATTATAATTATCATCACGGTATTATAATCATCGTTATTATTACTATAATAATTAAAATTATTATTATCTTTACTAAAAATATAATAATAATAATATAATTTTTATTATTTTTTAAATTTTTATTAATTATTAATTTTTATAAATTTACAATAAAATAAATATATTAATTAATATATAAAAATTATATTTAATTTATATTATTACAATATAATTTTAAATTATATAAATTTTAAATATAATATTATATATATTATTTTATATAAAAATATTATAATAATAGTATATTAAATTATTTTAAATTAATTTTTAAATAATATATAAAATATAAAATTATATAATTATATAAATATTTTTTACATTCTAACTATCATTATTATCATAATAATAATAATATTTATTTTTATTATTTTAAAAAATATACTGTTTTATTTATTTAACTTTTATATATTGATAATAAAATAAATAATATTATTTAGTATATAAGTTATTTTAAATTTATAATTTTACAATATAATTTATATTATATAATTATTTCTAATATAATATTATAATATATATATATATATTATTTTATTTATTATAAATATTAAGTAATATAACAATTATTATTATTAATTTTTTAAAATTTTAAATTTTTATTATTTTGATAGAATTTAATTTTTTAAATTAATATTTTTATTATATATTTTTTATAAATTTATAATAAAATGATAGAATACATTATTTACATTCATAAAAATTTTTAAAACAAAATCTAAAATTTACATAGTATTTTAGTTTCAAGAGTTGATAAATAAGACAATTGAATAAGTATATAAAAAATTTACTTGAAGAAAAATATTTAAAATCTGAAATTTTAAATTGTACTGAAATAATATTTTCAAATATTTAGTGTTTAAAATATTACAAGTATTTATGAAGGTTTTTTTTATATTTATTTCGGAAAATCTTATTTTAAAAAAATAATAATTAATGAATCTCTTTTTATGTAATAGAAGGATGCTAAAAAATATTTTTCAACATTTTAATAGTAATGCTTACAAAAATAAAAAAAATAATTGTTATAAGTAATATGTTTAGAGTATAATTGCTTAGGTTTATGTTTGGGATGGTTTTAGTTTTTAATTTTAAAAATTTAAACTAATTTTTATTTTTAATTTTTAAAAGTAGTTGTAAAAGCAAATTAAATTACTCTATTTTATCATTTTATTATGAATTCACAATAAAATAT
Organism: Canavalia ensiformis; assembly: GCA_026541065.1. Taxonomy (NCBI): domain Eukaryota; kingdom Viridiplantae; phylum Streptophyta; class Magnoliopsida; order Fabales; family Fabaceae; genus Canavalia; species Canavalia ensiformis. The sequence continues at coordinate 855,732 of JAMKYM010000798.1, forward strand.
ATAAATAAAAATATTAATTTAAAAAATAAAATTATATAAAAAATAATAAAAATTTAAAATTATAAAATAATTAAATAAATTATTATTAATATTATGATGATAATTATAATAATAATGTTAGTAATACTAATGAAAATAAAAGAAAAGTTTATGAGATAATGATAATGATACGATGATTATAATATAAAAATATTATATAATTATATAAATTTTTAATTTATATATTATTTAATTATCAGTATTTAAAATAAATAATATTTTTATGTTATTATTATATTATTTAATGTTTATTTTATAAAAAATAATATATATTATTATTATATTATAAATAATTATATAATATAAAATTATATTATAATATTATAAATTTAATATAATTTATATATCAAATAATATTATTTATTTTTAATATATAAAAATTAAATAAAAAAAAATTAAATTTTTATAATAATAGTAATAATAAAAATTATTATTATTATTATTATTATTATCATTATTATAATAGTAGTAATAAAGATGAAAATATTAATAATTATAATAGAAATGATAATGATAATTGTAATATAATGATGATGGTGATCATCATACTAGTTTAATGATGGTAAAATTTAGTAAATTTAAAAATAAAAATATTTTAAAATTAAAAATAATAATTAATAATTTTTTAAAAAATTTAAATTAAAACTGTTTTAACAATATATTAAAAATTAATTTAAATTATTTTTGTTAAATATGTTTTATTTTTAAAATTAGATTAAAAAGTAAAACTAAAAATTTACAACTATCTCAAATAAAACTCTACGAATACGAAAAAGATTTAAAACACATAACTAAGATCTAAAAATAAGACCATAAATTTAATTAATTAAAGGTAGAATAAATTTAAAATCTACTCTATCATTTTCTTTGTTCTCTTATATATAAAATAAAATATTAAAAAAATATCAATAATAGATACATTTATTTTAATATAAAAGCTTTTGAGTCGTTATTCTTTATTTTTTTTTTCGTTCTTTTTTAATGCATGTGTTAAACACTTTTTAATGCATGGGTTAAACACTCAATTCAACTATTTTTAAAAAAATGAAAGACTTCTTTGATATTATATTTTTCTATTTTATTAACTATTTATAACAACTTTTATCCAATAATTCTTACATTTGTTAAAATTAAAAAGTCATGTTTAAGAATAATTAAATTTTAAATCTAAAAATACTGGTTTAAAAATATTTTAAAAAATTATCTTTATTGTAAGAATGTTTCACTTTTTATAAAACAATTTTATGTACAATAATAGAGTTTAAATATAACTCTCGATAATTTAAAACAATCAATATACATCTTAATAATCATGTTTTATCTGTCTGAATTGCTTTATTTTTTTAACTAACTTACTTTTAAGTATTTTTTATTTTTTAATAAAATATATTTTTATATTTTCTCACTTGTATCAATTACTCTCTTATAGTAATTAATCAAATAAAAATAAAAGTATAAGTGACAAAACAGTAATTAATGTTATATACATTGACAATATTTTTCTCTCTTATATTAATTAACGTACCCTTTGAACTTCAAATTTTATACCAATATTTAACTTTTATTTAGAAGAATAAGCGACAAGAATAATTTCTATGACATTCTAATCTTGTATCATAAACCAATTTTCTTAAAAGTTAGACGTAAATGTTGGTTTTATATCTAACAACATGAGGAGAGTGATTTCGAAAGAGATGCCACTACTACTATTTATCAATGATTCAAAGATCGATAACAAATAATAATATATTTTTTATCATTACAAAAGGTACATGATAAAATTAGGAATAATAAAAATATTTATACCTATAATTATTAATAAGGATTATCCATAATAGGACAAGAAATTAATATTTATTGGATAAGAATAGGATCATAACACGTGTCGAACATCTATACACTTGTAATTTTTTTTATTAAATAGATTATACATTTTGATTTTCTATTACTTTAAAATGAGATATTTTTTATTAATTTATAATAAATTTAATGAATAAAGACATGATAATAAAAATTATATCATACAATGTTAATATAATATGTTTATTTTTATTTTTTTTTTATAGCTTTTAAATTCTTAAAATTGTTTTAGATATTTGCTACTCATTCGAACGCTTACTATTATAAATGGGGACGGAGCCTCGTAGTTAAAATAGAGCTAACAATAAGGTTTGATTGAATGTATTGATCAAATTAAGTCCTTTAAAATATTGGGTTTAAACTTTAAATTTATGTCAAATTAATTTCACATTTTTTGATCCAGTTATCCAATTTTTTCTTCAATTAGAATTCAAGCTAACCAGATCTATTTAAATATAAAATATGAATTTTAACCAAATTAAAATTTTTATTTTATAATCTGAATAAAAAGATGGCTTTTTGGATCCAATCCAATGAATTTTGAAGTTCAAACCAGGGTTGGCCAACTCATTTAACTAACCTTAAACAACAAAACTATTTTATGTTCATTAAAAGTCAAGTTTTCCTAATTGTAAAAATGAAAATGAAACAAACAGTTTAATGATGACATAGCTAAAAAAAGGGCTCATTGATTCTACTACTGACACAGTTAGGAATGACCAAGCAATAGACAGAAAAGAGAGAAAGGCGCCAAAAGCAACAGATAGATTATAAAATGAAGGGCCATGCAGAAAAGTTGAAGTGTGATAACATAATAAAGCTTTCTAAGGCTTCTCGGTCCCCTAAAGTGAAAGCTTATGTCACAGTACTCTCACTAACCCAATGTCATGTTTAGTAAATATCACCTCAAAATTATGACACAATTACAAAATGTGCTGTTTCAACCAAATCTCACATGATGTCATGTTAAAGAATCACATTGAAGAATAAAGGGTCATATTGTATACTCTCTTTGCTAAGAATCTTTTCTTTTGCTTTTCTTTGTGAAGATATGGCTACCCTTTAGGACTTGCATAACAAAAGAGAAGAGAGATAAAATGGATGAGAAATTTGTACATCCATATATTAATGATGAAATGTTTGTTTGTGAAATAGTCCAGAGTGTGAGTTTTGGCACTTCCATGGTGCTTTCTCAATCCGTGTCACCAATTTGTCCTGGTGTGTTCAGAGAAAAAGTGACACCTGGAAAAAATGGTTTCTTCTGTGTCTCGGCAAGATTTGGAGATCTGTTGTTGATGAGTTTCTGAGGATATGTTAGCAGAAAAAAGATTGATTTTGTTCAATTGGGTTGACTGTGCAAGTTATTAAGGTACTTAAAACTTTTTGTGCGTGTGTTGTGATGAGTTGTTTGTTCCTCAGATTTTCTATTTGGTGCAAAAATTGAGATGTAAATAAAGGTTTTTTATAATTGGGAGATTTTGGAAGAAGCTGGTAAATATCTGCAATTAAAATAGAAGCAGCACCCATTGTATTTTCATTGATTTGTTTATTAACTTTGTTGGGGCTAAACATTTTCTGATTTCGAGTTAGATCATACCAAAACCTTTCTTAAGTGGTTCTACCTTCTGATTTCTTTTAATTTTTGGTTGATTTTTCGAGAAAATAGTGAATTTCTTTTATCCTTGAAATTTGGCTCTACAATAACTCAAATTATTTAGTTCGTTATTTCATTCACACTAAGGATTGTAATGCATCATTTCATTCATTTAATTCAATATATTCTCTATACTTTCTTATGCATGCTTTCTTGTAATTGCAGGGAATCTGCTAGTGAATGTGGAGAAGAACCAAGCTTCAATTTTGATAAGATTCCAATCTAGAACACTTCATAGACTACAACAAAACATCTTCTGTCTATTGCATGTTTTACCTCTGCTTCTGGTCCTGCATAACCTGCAAATGGGAAATAGGCTTCATCCTTCAGTGCTTTTGGTTTTGGTAACAGTTTTACTTTCAATCCATTACTCAGAGCAACTTCAATCTTCTCACTCCCAGACCCTTCTAAGAATTCAACAACTACTCAACTTTCCACCTGTTTTAAGAAGCTGGAATAGCAACACTGACTTTTGCAGCACAGATTCAACATCTTCTCTCACTGTTGTGTGCTATGAAGGCACCATAACACAGCTTCACATAGTTGGTGAAACAAGAGCACTACTTCTCCCTAGAAATTTCTCAATTGATTCCTTTATTACCACACTTGTCAAGCTTCCCAGTTTGAAAGTCCTCACTTTGGTTTCTCTTGGCATATGGGGTCCATTGCCTGGTAAGATTGCTCGATTGTCATCACTAGAAATAGTTAATGTGAGTTCAAATTTTCTATATGGTTCCATCCCCCAAGAGTTCTCATTACTCTCACATCTCCAAACACTTATTCTAGATGACAACATGTTCTCTGGCCATCTTCCTGAATGGTTAGATTCCTTTCCAGCCTTAACCGTGTTAAGTTTGAAAAACAACTTGTTCAATGGTTCTCTTCCTGATTCCTTGAACACCTTGGAAAACATGAGAATCCTTTCACTTTCTCATAACAATTTTTATGGACCGGTACCGGATTTGAGCCATTTGACAAATCTTCAAGTGCTGGCGTTGGATGATAATGCTTTTGGACCTCGGTTTCCCCGGCTTGGTAACAAGTTGGTTACTTTAGTACTAAGAAACAACAAGTTCAGGTCTAGTATTCCTGATGAAGTGAGCTCATATTATGAGCTAGAGAAACTTGATATCTCATCAAATACATTTGTTGGGCCATTCCAACTAGCATTGTTATCACTTCCTTCTATTACTTATCTGAACATTTCTGGAAACAAATTAACAGGAATGCTTTTTGAGAATCTATCTTGCAGTCCTGGACTTGAAGCAGTGGATTTATCCTCAAATCTTTTGACTGGGAGCTTGCCAAAATGTTTATTGTCAAATTCCAATGATAGGACTGTGTTGTATGCTAGAAATTGTCTAGAAGAGACTAATCAAAATCAGCATGATCAGCCCTTTTGTCACACTGAAGCCATAGCTGTGGGAATAGTACCTGAGGGAAAGAAGCACAAAAGAGTATCTAAGGCAGTTCTTTCCATTGGGATAGTATGTGGAACTTTTGGAGGAGTAGCAATTGTTGCACTTCTTTTCTTTATTATTAGAAGAGGAAATGTCAAAAGCAAAATGAAAAATCCTCCAACAAAATTAATATCAGAGAATGCAGCTTCTGGATACACCTCTAAGTTACTATCTGATGCAAGTAATTCCCTCACTCTGAAATGCATACACGTGTTTGCACATGTGTTCTAACTACCTTATATAATTTATGCATTTCTCAACTTGCATAGTATTTTGAAAAATCTCATATCATACATGCAAGCTTTTTGTTAATTGATGCGATGAATTATTGGACTCTGCACTCTAGGCCATAGTCCATTACCATGGAGAATAGGAATTTTGTGCAGGGAAATCACCAAGGAAAAGAACAAGTTATTTGAAGGAAAATTGGTAATTTGGTTTAGGTATTTTAATTTTATTCAAATCTTGCATTATTAGAAATATAAAAATGCATCCTGTTCCTGGGTTTAGCCTTGTGTGGCAGTTCTGAGCTGATCAACAAATTTGGTTTTATGTTTCAGAAATCTTCTGATAACAAATATTGGGAGGATTAGATGATAAGAATTAAGAAGGAACTAATTTTAATCTAAGAAATATTCATCAAATTTTCTTTTATTGCTGAAATATATTAATTAATTGGACATAGGAAGAAGTTAAGCTCTTATCATGACTAGAAAACTTCAGCTCCCAGTAAACTACATGTAGTAAGACTTCACAAACAACAGATGTTTAATTGCATGCTGAGTTATCAAAATCTTAATATCTATGAAGCCCTGCAACTGGTTGACAATAATTTCTAGGAGAATATGAACATTTGATTTTAATTAATAAATTCCTTTGTATCCTTCCATGTTAAAGATAGATGGCAACCATTTATTTTCTCTGTACTGAAGGGTATGTATCACAAACAATGAAGTTTGGAACAGTTGGCCTGCCACCGTATCGAGCTTTCTCATTGGAAGAGATTGTGGCAGCTACAAACAACTTTGACATGGCTTCTTTTATGGGTGAAGGTTCTCAGGGAAAGGTATGTCACTTGTTTCAAGTTAATGTCCAATTTAATCTTATAGAGGATTATTTTCTTTGAACCATAAGCTTTAGTGAAAGTGGTCTTGAACTCACGGTTTTGATGAATTAAGCCTGGATGAAAGAAGGACTTTCTCAGTCCATAGTTTTGTACTTTTGTTGTTTGAATTCTTTTGTTAGATACAATTATAAATTGCTGATAAAGAGCTTATAATATGAAATTCAAAATGAAAGGGATTTGAAATTAGTCTACCACTGAGGACCACCAAAGGAGCAAATTCCTTTTTGTAGATGCTGTTTGTCTTTCTGGCTAATACTCATTGATTAAGGAGGGATTTGGAAGAGCTTCTAGAGCTTATTTGAGCTTCTCTTACCATTTATCATAAAAGCACTTAAGTTTAAAATTAAAGATGTTTGGTTAAGCTAGACTTATGAGCTATTGCCCTTCTATAAACCCTTTTTAGCATATCAATATATGCCTATCAAACTAAGCGCTTATGATATAAGCTCTTATGTACAAAGCAAAAAACACACTTTAGTTGTTTACCTAAATGTGCCCTAAATCAAGAGACAGCTAGAATGTTACAAAATGTTATGTTATGACCTATTATTTTTTCTATTTTACAAATATGCTTTGGCTAATTCATAATCATATCATAATCTCACAGCTAGCCTAAATTAGGCAAGTAACTTGTCCATCCACACAATTCCATTGGATCTCCTCTTTTATATCTTTTAACACTTGTTTGACTTGTGATTCATTTTAAAATACTGTTTTTCTCTCTTTCATGCTTCAGATTAACAGAGGTCAACTAAAGGATGGTTCACTTGTTGCCATTAGAAGTGTAAAAATGACCAAAAGCTACAACACACAAGATTTTAAGCACTACATAGAGCTGATATTGAAATACAGACATCGTCATCTAGTCAGTGTTCTTGGACACTGCTTTGAATGCTATTTGGATGATTCAAATGTCAGAACCATATTTATTGTCTTTGAGTATGTACCAAATGGCACACTCAAGAGCTGGATCTCAGGTGATTCTTAAAACTAGTTTCTCAAATTGGAGACTGTAAAAATGGCTTTAGTCTAACAAGAAATAGAAAAGAATAGATATGGAAATTTCTCCGGACTAAATTCCATTTGTAGTAACATATCATGTTCATGAAATTCTTAATTTATATTTTATGAGCCAATAACTATAAGCTTTATGGTTAAACCAATAATTTCAGTCACAATGGAAAATTGAGACTATAATGCCATTTCTGATATCCTCCACCTTAACATGTTATGTGGCAGATGGGCACTATAGGAAATCCTTGACTTGGATGCAACGTGTAGAAGCTGCAATTGGAATAGCAAAGGGCATCCAATTTTTGCATACAGGGATTGTCCCTGGTGTATATTCAAACAATCTCAAAATAACAGATGTTTTACTTGACCAAAATTTTGTTGCAAAAATCAGCAGTTATAATCTCCCTTTGTTATCTAACATGGGAAAGGTATGGAGAAAATAATAATGAATGATTATATGTTCTTTCATGAGAAAAAAGAATTCATGTTTTACCAATTATGTTTGGTCTATTTTTTTTCTTGATGAAAAGACTTCAGTTAGAATTCACCCTTGCTTATCCTTTCAGGTTGGACAAGGAAATCCTTCCGGTGGATTCAAAAGTCCTAGCCTTAGAAAAAGGTGCGTGATGGAAATTTGAAAAAAAAAAAAGACTTGTCATACTGTTATTTCACATAAAATATGATATACAAATAAGGGCTTAAATCTCTTGGTCCCTGCATTTTTACAATTATTTTATTTTAGTTCCTCTCATTTTATTTTTTTTATGATTTTAGTTTCTAATTTTCTTAGAATACGTTTGATGCTTATGGTCAGTTTGGATAGAGGAAAATAGAGAAAGAAAAGGGGAGGGAAGGAAACAAAAGAAAAAGTAACTTTTTCTTATTTAATGCCTTTTGTCTAGAAGGAAATTTTTTTTTTTCGGAGTCCACATGTTTTTATTTCCCTCTTCAATCGTGAAAAGTGACGGGTGAATTTTTTTGTTTTTGTTTGATTTATTTTAAATTATTAAAATTATTATTTATTTTTTAAAAAATTTTAAAAAATAAAAAATTAATAAATTATATTTATAAAAAAGATACAGTACAAACAAAAATATTTTAAAATTTAATATAAAATAAAATTTATACTACTAATATATTTCTTTCCCTTCTTTTTATCTACTCATCCAAATTAAAAAAGAAAATTTTTTTCTTTTCTTTTTCTTTTATTTCTATTCATCCAAACAACTCACTCTTTCTTCTTATTTCTATTCTCTTTTTTTTTTTTTTCTTTCTTTTTTTTTTTTTTTTCTTTCTCTTTTCTTTTCCTTTCTTTCCTTCTTGTCTACGTGACCAAAACAGAGCATCAGTGTCCTAAACGACAAAAAGCTACACATGTTTGATTATTTGTATGGTCATGTTATTAAGAGGAATCAAAATGACAAATGTAAGTACTAAAACCATAGAAAAAAATAGAAGGACTAAAGTTAAAAAATGGCAAAAATGTTGGATTAAAAATACATTTAAACCTAAAAACAATTATAAAAGCTGTTTATTTAAAAAAATTGTTGTGGTTTTGCAGTGCTAAAAATGAAGACAAGTCTGATATATATGACTTTGGAGTGATACTGCTGGAACTCATTCTAGGAAGGACAATAAAGTCAAGGAATGTGGACACTTTAAAGGATCTGGTAATCAAGGAGATTCAGTTTATTCAATTTTTCCAGTTTTATTTTATTTTTCAACCCTTTAATTACTTATTCAAAATTAGAGAACTTTGGTAGGAACCAGACATCCAGGTTAGGATGAATCTGATGCTTAAGCCAGAGTGCAAGTGTTATCACTAAAAAAATAGCAATACTTTGAAACTGCCATAGAGAAAAAAGGCAACCAATTTCCAGATAATGTTCTACATCAAAGAACCAATGGCATATTTTGTTTCACAAATTATAATAGATCCCGTTATTTCATTTTCTTCTTTTACCAGACTTTTTATCTAAAGAACTTTTACGGGCCATATATTGCTATACAAATCCAAGTATGCATACTGTTGGTATGAATTTATCATATTAGAATATATTATCTCACTTAAGATATTAATTGATATGGAAAAAAAAATCACTCCCAACGAAGCAGGAAAATCTGAGATATAAACTAACTAGGAATGGATAAGGTTTTTGGGATAAGCAGAGTTCAGACTTATATTCACATGCTCAAAGTGTATCAAACTAGATGACAAATATGCAAGATAATAGTAGTTTTCAATAACAATAGCATTTTAATATTGCTTAAAAAATCTAGGATGCATATTAGTTTCAATTTATTATATTAAAATATATTATCTTATGCAAGAGGTTAATTAAATGTCACAAAAAATTTGAAATAAATTACCTGTGGATGGATAAGGCTTTTTGGAATAAATAGAGTTCTGACTTACATTCACTCACTCAAAAGACTTGTTCATTAAGTGGAAGAATCTTATGACTTAAGTATCATATTGAGCTTTTAATTCTACTTAATGTGGCACTCAACACATTCATAAGGTATCAAAGTACAAAAATTTTTTGCAAGATGATAGTAATTTTCATTAACAATAGCATTTCAATATAAATTATTTGCAATTTTATGACTTTGCTTTCATTGATTGGATCATGGGGCAGTTGCAAGCGAGCATAACAGCAGACAGTGAAGCTAGGAGGAGCATTATAGATCCAGCAGTTCGCAGGGCATGTTTGGATCAATCATTGAAAACAATGATGGAGATTTGTGTGAGGTGCCTTATTAAAGAGCCAGCAGAGAGGCCCTCTACAGAAGATGTTTTGTGGAATTTGCAGTTTGCAGCTCAAGTCCAAGATGCATGGAGAGGGGACTCTCAAAGTAGTGATGGCTCTCCAATCTCACCTTTGGCATCTCAAAGAATGACCTTTCATTAGTGTCAATATAAAGGTTTTCAACTTTTGGTTTTGATATATAAATATATATGCCTACAAGATTAATGCTTAGTTGTTTGCAGAATGTGAGCTTTGTAGTTTATAGGATCAGTATAGTTTAAGTTTCTTTAACCTTTTAAGCTAAAATAGCTGAGCTTCTAATGAAAAAAGTTATGTTGTTAGTTGCCACTTAATGCTTATACCATACAAGTTAAGGTAATGAAATCATGTTCATGCTTTTAAACATTCATGCTTTATGTTTTTTTCTTTTTTAGAAGTGCACAAAGTGTTATAGGAGAACTAACAATCATCAAAAGAAAAAAATAAAAAAAAATGAAGTGGTTGTATATGTGTCATGAGTTATGATTTTTTAAATATTTTGATTTGCTACGACTAGAAATGAAAATAAGTTAGGTTATTTTAAAAGTTAATTCGTTTAATAAATAGATAGATATAAATTTATTTTAGATGTTAGACTTAAGCTTATAGAAAAATTTGTTTAATCTATCCAAAAACTTATTTATTTTTATATATTAAATATTTATATAATTTATTAAAAATTAATTTTTAATTAAAAAATCTTAGATAGCTTTCTTTGTTGCATATGTAATACAAAGTTATAATGTCCTTTAAATTTAAAATGATATACTGGATTTATTATTTGTTAAATAACTTTAATTGATTTTTTGTAAAGTGATACTAGTAAATGTTGGTTTTGCAGATTTTACAATTTAAAAAAATATTATAAAATATTATTAAAAATATATTTTTATATATAAAGAGAAGTGATCAACTTATTTTGGAAGTAATTTAGAGTTACCATGTTCAATAAATAGTTGGGTTTCATTAATTTAAATTAATAAATTTTATTTTAAAGATTATGTTTACAAAATTTTATAAAATTTTTTAAAAAAATTGATAATTCATTAAATAAATTCAAACTAATGGATAATATATCTCTCCTAATATTTATTAATTTGAATTTTTTTTACAATGTAAAAAGTAGTGAAATTCGAACCTAGGATCTTGATGTAAATTTAAATTAATCCCTAACCCTTATTAGATCAATCCTAGTGGTTTAATTTAAATTTATTTAATATAGTATAAAATTTTATAAAAAATTTTAAGCATGATCTACTAGGTAAAATAAGTTAATATAATGATTAGATGAATAAAATTCAATCGTTTATGAAAGTTATTGAATGAAGTAAACTCTAACTAAAATTACTTTTAAAATAATTTGATTTCTCCTTTTTATATATATATATATATATATATATATATATATATATATATATATATATATATATATATATATATATATAGCATTTAGATTTATTTATTAGCCTTTTTATCTTCTAATCTTTACATTTGTTAATTTTTTAATCAATTATTCATATATACTTTAAGCCTATTTATTGATCTTTTGTATTATAGGTTTTAAAACTTTGAAACAAGTCATATCTTAATAAAAAAAAATTATAATAAACCATAATCAAATTTAAATTTTAAAATTTTTAAACAGAAAAAATTTGAACATGGACCTCCTTAGTTACAATCAATAAGAATTGACTTATTTAAGAAAGCATGGACATATCTCATGCTGTAATACCCACATTTCTTAAACTTGATATGTAAGCTATTTTTAGATTAGAAAAGTTACATTTATATACATAAGTTTAAGCTATTATTTATTTTTTTCTTAAATTATCAGTCATCTAATTATAGTGTAAAAAAAAATATATATGTACTCTTGAGATGTAGAAAAATTATTGTTCTTTTTAGATAGATATCTAATTTTTTTTTGTTGATTCAGATATTTAAACTAACATTTTTTATAACTCAAACATTTTTGAGTTGACACTTTAGTATAAATAGATATATATTAGTATAATTTAAAATATTATTTTTTAATTTTTTAAAAATTAATTTAAAATATTGAAAATAATGTTTTGATTTTTAAAAGGTTAATAATAATAATAAATATTATGTTGGTTTAAAAAATGAATATTTTTTATCAAAACAAAAGGAAGGTAAATATATTTTAAAAATATATATAATTTTACCTTCTTATTTTAAAATTGTTTTTTAAATGGACAAAATGTTTACATGGTAAAATAGTGTCTCTTAATACTACCCCTTTGTAAGGCATATATATATATATATATGCATGTGCACGCTCGGTGTTTTAGTGTCATATATTTTAGATGGGGAAGAAACACCCGTCATCATATTATCAGAATAGTTATGTTATAATAAAAAAAAATAAAAAATAAAAATGCTAAAGATAAAACACATAGCAGACAATAAAAAAGGGACATGTATTATGGAAAATTTTTGAACCAACAAAACGATTATGAATTATCTAATTATATTTTGAAAAAAAAATTATCTTTTGAAGAAGTGTGATTTATAATTTTTTAAAAGTTTAATTGGTTAAATATTTAATAATTAAATTATTTATAATCCTGCATTATAGACTTAATATATTTTAAAAAATGAAAAAAAAAAAAAAAGCAAAAGAGGGAGAATAATTAATACAATTATGCAGATCCCTAACAACTAGGCTCCTTAATCCACAAAATCATTCTTCAGAAGCACATGATTGACTGTTCATCAGTCACAACTATGATTAATTGTTCTAGCTTTAATTATAAATTTGTCCCCTAGACTTACACTTTTTTTGTTTTGGTCCTTGTATCTAAAAATTTTTCCTTTTAGTCCTCAAATCAGAAATCATTTATGTTGGTTTACTTACCTGCTTAGCTGGCTGATGAAAATCATTGTAATCATTACACGTTTACATATAGCAAATGATGACTCATGACTCAGATGATTGTATGTAAGGATATCCATATCATGTACTCCAAAGAACAGTGGTATCACGTTTATCGTGTATATGAAAAATATGTTTTTTTATATAAAAAAATATAATCTTCGAATTCAAAATTTTATATATACATTTTAATTTTAATTTTGTAAATGAAAAATATGTTTTATGATATTATTATGATAGACGACTTACTATAATAAATTATATATATACATATATATAAATTAAATTATTTTAAAAATAATTTTTAGTTACAGTTATTTTATTTAATAATTTTTATAAATAATTAAATTTTATTAATTTAATCATTAAATTAATAAGTTATATTATATAGATTTTATTTAAAAATTTTATAAAATTTTAAAAAAAAAATTTATTTAAAAAATAAATTTAAATTAACAAATAATATTAATTTATTTAGTAACATATCAAATATTTTTAAAATTTTATAAAATTTAATAAGAATGATTTATATTACATAATTTATTAATTTAACGGTTAAATTGATAAAATTTAATTGTTCATAAGAGTTATTAATTAAAATAATTCTAATTAAAATTATTCTGAAAATAACTTGATCTCATATATATATATATATATATATATATATATATATATATAAAAGGAGAAATAAGTTATTTTAGAAATAATTTTAGTTAAAATTATTTCGTTTAATAAATTTTATAAATAATTAAATTTTATTAATTTAACTGTTAAATTAATAAAAACTATTATATAAATTATTTTTACAAAATTTTATAAAATTTTAAAAAAATTGATATTTAAAAAATAAATTCAAATTAATAGATAATATACCTTTTATAATATTCGTTAATTAAAATTTATTTAATTAAATATCAAATATTTTTTAAATTTTATAATCTATATAATATAATTTATTAATTTAATGGTTGAATTGATAAAATTTAATTATTTATAAAATTTATTAAGCATAATAATTTTAACTAAAATTATTGATGAAGTAATTTCCATCTCTTCTATATATATTTATATTTCTTAGATAAATAATCAGCAAAAATATAAATTGTTTATACTTTTAAGTTTCTATACTGTTTAAAAATAGATTTTACTTATTAATTAATAATATAAAATGTTATATATTAAATTTTAAAAATGTCATATTCTTACTTTTACATCAATTAAAATATAATCGATGCAAATTTTATATTAAAATTTATTTTATATCAATTATGATATAAGTGATGTAGAATTTTATTATAAAATCTATTTTTTATAATAATAAGGTTATTTATTGATTAAGATGATTATTATGGTCAAAAGTTAAAACTATTAACATGTTAATTTTTTAATTAATACCTTTACATAATTGACAAAGAATTATTTTTCATATGTAAAGAACAAAAAAATCATTCTTACAATTATTAATAAATATATTCAACATAAGTAATGTTCTTTTCATGTAAAATTCAATGTTCTTTGACTAGCAATTTTTTTTATGCTTGTAAGGAAATTAATTTCAATGTTCTTTGACCAACAATTTCTTTTTATGTTTTGTTTACTAATTTTGATGAGTCACTACTCACTGCTTAATAGGATGCAGTTGAGGAGGAAGGATGAGAAACGGCACCAGCAGGAACTGAAAGCAATAAAAAGAAAGTGTGAAAGAGAGGTACACTCCTTCAACACGTTATAACTGATTCCTTGTTTTCGCACAAGCGCCAATACGTTATGCTTTTGGGTTTTCATTTCTTAACCACTAAATGCATCTAACTCGCTTATACTTGTTTTCTCTTTGACTTTTATATAACTTTTAACATCTCAACGTCATTTAAAGATAAAGGAAGAGAATATGGTTACACAAGCCCATGGTATTCCTACATATTGAAACTGTGTATAGGAACATCCTCAAGAACCCCTTCACTTTTCTTTCATCATTTCAGAAATTGTACACTATCTAATAATCAACACTTAGCACTTTGCATGTTCAACAAGAAAACAGTGTCATGCTAAACTTCAAAGACCTTCAATAAAACATAGCATAGGACCGAAAACGGTCTTGTTTATTTGTCTTCCAATTTTTGTTTGTTTGTTATGTAGAATATTTTTTGAAAACTATTTAAAAAAATTATTTGTTTAACTTTCATACATCATTAGTTCACTTCATCATCAATGAAATTAATTATTTTACATAATTATCATTTTTTGAAAATTAAATTAGAGTTTTGAAAAAACTTTTAAAAAAAATTTAAAAACAAAGTTTTGAAACTATTTTTTTTTTGAAATACCAAACAAAAACAATTTTTTATTTTTTAAAAAAGAAAAATAATTTTTTTTTTAAAAACACATTAAGCAAGGTTCTACAGGAAATTTTTTTTTATTCCTTGATATTAATTACAATAGATAAAGGAACATGGATTTTGAATGTTTTTTTCATTCCTTGTCGTTATTTTTTCTGTCTTTTTAATTATAAAATGATATGTTATTACAATTAATATTTTTTATTAATTAATTGTTAGTTTTTTTTGGGAGATGCTATTTTTTGAATGAATGGAATAGGAATGGGATAAAAGCTAACTGCACTTAAAATATACTTGCGTTTAAATTAATAGCTCACATATTCATTTCGCGCACTATGAAAGTAGTTTTTCTTTTCACAATGATGAATGATATTTAAAGTCTTTAATTTTTAATTTTAAAAATTGTTGAAAAATAAATTAAATCACTTTATTATATTATTTTATTATAAATTTTAAAAAATATATAAATAAAAATATTAATTAAAAAATTAAATTATATTAAAATAATATAATTTTTAAAAATAATAAATTAAATATTATTATTATAATAATAATAATTATTATAATCGTAATGATAATTATGAAAATAAAAATAATATTTATAAGATAATGATAGTGATATAAGGTTATAATATAAAAAATATTATATAATTATACAAATTTATGTATGTTATTATTATAATATTTTTATATTATTAAATATTTATTTTACATAAAAATAATATATATTATGATATTATATTATAAATATTTATATAATATAAAATTATATTATAATATTATAAATTTAATATAATTTATATAAAAATTAATATTATTTATTTTTTAATGTATAAAATTTAGATTTTATATAGCAAACTTAAATTTTATATAGCAATACATTTATGTTTTGCAATACATTTTATATAGCAAACTTAAATTTATGTTTGTATTATTATATTTATGTTTATTTTATTTATAATACCCAGCATATATGAAATTCTTCCATTCAAGTTGCACTTGTGGGTAAAACGAAGGAAGTTAAATCAAATTAGCAATATAAATAAATGATGAAAATATTACTTTATTTGTAAAAAATAAAAAGAGTACCTATTTAACAATTTAATTATAGTTTTAGAAATTTTACATAAACTAAAGATAAGATCAACTTTATCAAAAGTATATAAAGTGAAAACAAATCTGGTTTTGTAACTTGTAATATTGTACTCATATAGCATCCATGAGAACCATGCACGTCCGTTTTTGGCATCTCACACGCGAAGAGTAACAAAGACTGCGCGGTTCTTGAGGTTTCCTCACAAAGATAACAACCTTTACAAGTTTTCTCACAACCACTATTTTTATCTTTACCTTAATATTATATACATTCAATCTAACAAACTCGCAAACAACAAGAACCATTTCATCATCACAACCACGTGCTTCTCACACTCTCCTTCACCAACCTTAACGTTTTCTTCTTCTTCTTCAAACAACAAAAGCCTCAACACACAAGACCAACGTGCACTCCCTCATATAAGCACCAACACCACCCCCTTTCTCTTTTACTCTCTAATTGCCACAATAATGAATATGGCTGAACCACAAGGTGGTGAAGGCACTTCAGGAACAAGGCGTAAAGGCTCTGCTTCAAAGCGTGCCATGACAACAGCAACTCAAGATGAAGCAGTGGCTGCACCTGCAACACCATGCGGAGCTTGCAAGTTCCTTAGAAGGAAGTGCATTGGTGGTTGCATCTTTGCACCACACTTTGGTACTGATCAAGGTGCTGCTAAGTTTGCAGCTGTTCATAAAGTGTTTGGTGCTAGCAATGTTTCAAAGCTCTTGTCCAATATTCCGATGAACCACCGCCATGAAGCAGCGGCGACTATATCGTATGAGGCTCAGGCAAGGCTGTCTGATCCGATTTATGGCTGTGTGTCCACCATTCTTGCCTTGCAACAACAGGTTGTTTTAGTTTGGAATTTCTATCACTATTTTCTTTTCAGCTTCTATATATTTAGTGTTATATGTGTTTAATTTTTTCTCCAAACCATGAATTAATGAATGATTTTGTGCTTGCTTATTTTGGAAATAGTTAATCAAGAGTACTTATATGTTTGCATGTAAGACAGATAGATATAAAAAGAGATAAGGAGAAATGAGTATATTAATTTTTTATTATTTTAATCTTTTTTTTTAATGAAGATTATTATTGCTTTCAAAAAAATAGAAAGAATTTAAAGCTGTGCATTTTCATGTTATCAATTTGTATTGGAAATGTTTTTTTTTTTTTAAAAAATTCTATTGTCGTATTTTCAAAATTACGCAAACCGCGTTGTAACGTGCAGATAAACGGGCATAGAATAGGGCTTAAATTGCGTGTTTACTTTCATGTATCTTTATTAAAAGATTGTGAAAGATATTAACAATTAGGAGAATAAAATGTTAATTTTTATTAATATTTCATTTTTTTGAATTGAATGTACCGGATATGAATTAGAAAATGAGAGTAATTTCAGTATACACAGTAATGTATTAATTTGATAGCTTAAAAAATCAAATATTGGTATATGCCATTTTTGTTATAACATTTATTTTAACAATATTTATATTTAAATATATTTTAATTTTCTTTTTATTTATCTTCTTCTATCACATCACATTTCATATTTTATATCTTTCTATTTTTATTTTTGTCTTTATTTTTATCTCTCTTTTTCTTATCACCTCATACATCCTATTTAGAATGTATGAAAAATATTTTCCTAATCTAAAATGCTTACCATGATTTCTTAAAATTAAGTTGGAGCTTACCCTCATGTTATTTTTTATTATTTTATTTGGTACTGTATGATAGAAGTAAAGCAAAATCCTTTCTACCAATATTGTTGCTGTTAGTATCTTAGTTTACAGGCTATAATATGTACAAAATATATTAGTTATTACAATTAGATTCCTTTTTGACATATAAAATGTCACGGTAATTAACTCTTTTTATTTTTAGTCCGTATATACTAAATTATTGAGTTCTGTTATTTGAACAAATTTTGAACTTTTACATTATATTTTAATACTTTATACACTTGTTTAGATTTATTTTTCTCTCCACATCACACCACTGACCTATAGAAAAAGGGAACATCACTGTGGCTACTTGAAATGTTGCCCCTAAATTATTAATGTATTTTCTTTACAAGATCGTGAATAAGAGCCTCTCTGCATTTTTTCCTTAGTGCCTTAATTAAAGCATTGATTTTGATCTTTTAAATGGATAAGCAATATATGTAGGGCAGTTGTATACTTGGATCGCTTATAATTTTGTGTATGCTCATAATATCCTAATTAAACAGATTCAAAGATAATATATAAAGAGGCCAGGGTGTGTGTTTTTTTTTGTTTGTTTGTTTGCTTAGTCTAGAATCATTCTAAATTATTTAATAAAGGGGAAAATGAAAAATAAAACTATATCAAGATTTTTATTTGATTTAAATAAGCTTTCAATTTTTGTGAACATAATGAAATTTAGTCCTAATATTTTAAAAAGATTTGTTAGATTTAGTTTTCATAAATTTAATTTTTTAAAATAATTTTTATTTATCACATGACATGCATCTAGATATGATATATAATATGTCAACTTAAAATTATTGCTAATATAACATGGTTAGATACATACTAAATAATAAATAAAGATAATTTTTTTAAAACATAAAAATAATATTTAAATAACTACAATTAAATTTAATAATATCTACAAGAAACTAAGCACTTATTTAATCATATTTTAATTTTATTCATCCATGAAAAGCATCTCATATTTTTGGCAATTCAGGTGGCATCTTTGCAATCAGAGCTAGCTATGTTGCAAAATCAGCTAATGAATAGTAGGTTTGCATATACAAATCCTCTTCAGAGCACACAATTACAGCAACCAAACATCAATGTAATGCAGCCAACATACTCCAACAATTCATGTGCTTCCACCACAAACCTTATGAACTTGAGCAGTTTCAACAATAACCCTGGCTTTGATCTTGCAATGGAGACAGCACCCTCATCTCACAACTTAGAGCCTCTTCAATTCTCTCAATTGTCCCCATATGAGGAAGAGGACGAAGAAGAAAGTAGGACTCAGCGAGCCTTCAATCACCGTCGTCCATGAATGAGTTTCCCTTTAAATTAATTTGTTTGTTTTATTTATTACATCATAGAACTTCATTTTCATATATAAATACTGTCCATATATAAGTGTAATGTATCTCATGACAATTATTGCTTCCATGACATATTCTCGTTTTGTAATACAAGGGCGGCAATGGAAAATCCTTCGTTCTAATATTGTTTTTTTTTTTTTCACAAAAGGACATATTCCCTGCCTCATGTTATTTATTTAAGGAAAAAGCTTATAATACTAGATTTTTAGTGTGCTATGATTTGGAAATGACAATCTATATATCTAATTTTATCACTTTTAGAATGGAAGAAATTGAGCTAATTTTGTTATTGCCACAATTACTCCAACGAAAAGAAGGTAAGGTTAATATATATCTTGTTGAATTAATTATAATATTATTTTTTGAAATATTTTTTATTTTTTTACTTGATTGGTTTTTCCATGTAACGAGATCTAAAGTATTTAGATCTCTTTTTGTAATTTTACATTAATAGACTTTGTCTCTACATAGTGTATAGGTTGGTATATACTTTGTTTTTGTGTGTGATTGGACTTTTTATGGTCTAATTTGTTGTCTAGTGTTGTTCAAGAATCCTATTTCCTTCGGCATATGTATGAACATAATTTTTATTTTTAATCAATTTCATGTATTGTACTTTGTGGATTGGATAAATATTTTTATGTGGTCTTTCTATCATGGACACTAATCTTTAAAAAAAAAGTTTGTGATCTTAAGATTGATGTTCTTCTCAAATTAATTATTTTTATGAATTTACCATCTTTATTAGAATACTTTGTCATCTTCACATGTAAAGATGCTTAACTTTATGGGCTAAATTTTGTATCAACTAAAAAAAATAATGAAAAATAAAAGAAGGGGATTAATTTGAAATTTTTTTTAAGAAAAGGGTCACCAAAATTTATTTTGCTTTACATTTAAAATACAAGGTTACATCTAATTTTGACTTTTAGACAAACTTTTTAATTAAAATATATTTTTATTGGAGATGACATGCTCAAATATCTTGTAAGTATTTTTACACAATCTTTCTAAGTTCAAATCTTAATATTCTTGTACTAGTTTTTATAGGCTCTCACACTTTCCAAAAGTATAAGAAAAAAAAAAAACTTGTAGGTATGTTCTCTTCAATGTACTAAGTTTTCTATTTATACTTTCAGGATGCGTGTGACTGTTGTGTCTTAGACTAATATTGTATAACATTCCATTTATTGTTTGGTGCATGCTTGTGTGCTAAGCTATCTTTGCCTTGTCCTTTTGTACCAATTGTTTGTCCCTTCTTGTTTGGCAAACAATTTTTTCCTCTTTTGTCTTATCAAATTAATAAAAATTTTAATTTTTTTTTTGTCTTGAACGTCTTTATAAACCATAAAATTACATTTTTAGAAGATATATATATATATTCTTACAAATGATCTTAACTTTTGTTCTTTTATGATAAGACACTTATATTAATGCATATGCTTGGTTTCAAGACTTCATGAGATCATTAAGATATTTCATTATAATATATTGAAAATTACATTAGGTTCGTTAATGCATAAGGTAGTTTATTGAATCTTAATACTTTTGTATCATTATCAAAATTTTCTTGCCTCTAACATAATGTTAATCTTCAGGTGTCTAGTATTTTAGAAAGAGATCTACAATTTCATCCATTGATCTTAAAAGATTTAGTCTAATGTATCTCAAATAATCCTCTCAACATGTTATATATTTTTTCTTTTTCTACTAATAATACTCTTAAAATTTGACAAATATGGATGTACTAATTTTAAAAGTTCACTTTGTTTGTTATTCATTAAATACAAGACATTTTGAGTTGCCTTTTTTATTCACGAGCACTTATAAATTTATATTGTCTAAGCCTTCTTATAAAATATAAACTGAGATGTCTAAATTTATCATACCAAATATTAAAAAACTTAACAATATAAATAAAAGTATAAATAATATTGTATTTCAACCATGTTCAAAACAAATAAGTTATTAAATTTTGATATTCATGAACCTTTTTCTGTGATTAGTTCATCATCAATCATTTGAAATTGTGATCATTTTATAATAACATACTTCTTGTTTCTAGCATCCTGATCTAATATTTTTTTTTCTTCAATTTTTGTCAAATTGACAAACTAACTTAATTGTCACAAATAAATCATACAAATAAATATAACCAAGAAGATGTCTACATACCCATTTATTGTGTTTTTCATAGGTTTTCAAATCTTTATCAACATTTACTGTAGTCTAACACTAGGTTCCACCTTAGCAGGTTTTCGTGGGAGAAAATGAAAAACACCCGGTTAATTTTAAGTTGTTCAAAGAAAATTATTAGCTTCTATGATCATTTTTTATAGTCGATGTCATTCAATGATTTAAGATGCTAAATGTTAGGTAACGCAATCTTATTAAGCAATTATACCATTGCCATTCTTATTTTCATTTGTTAAAAAAAAAAAAATAACGTTCCAAATCACTCCATTAAAATAAAAATCCAACATACCATTCAACCGTGAACATAAAATCCAAGCATGTTGGAATCTTAAGCAAACAACCCAAAACAAAGAAAGAAAGAAAAAAAAAAGAGAGGATATTTTGTCCTTTTGAGGTATTTATAGGTGCTGCATTCGCATCATGGTACAGCCAACAATATCCCTTTAATTTTTGACGATCAAAACATAATTCTACCATTAAACAAAATGATTCTCAATTAAACCAAATCAACAGCTAAAAATTAATTAATTGTTAAACGTGTTATCTCTTAACGGTAAAAAGACCCTTATTAAGAGCGAAACTTTAAAGGATGAAAAACTTGCATACCATTATTTTCAACGATGTATTCGCAAGATATACGTATTCACATAAAACCAACAGACGTTTGAAAACTGTTTTTTTTACATTAAAGTCGTTATTCTGAGACCAGCATACTTTCAAAGCATAAAAATTGAACTTGCACCGGGGGATGGGACATGAAAATTATTGGCACGTCCAAGTCGGTGTACCAATGCCTCATTATATTACTTTCACGAATCCAAACCCAAAATCAGGCGTGTTAACAATTTCCGAGTCCTAAATCCTACAATCAAGCTAGTAAATGAACTTAAACAAGGCTTCTACAAAACATAAATGTAACTTGAAAGGTCCAATTAAAGCATGTCTCAATTGGGATTATTATTTTTTCAAGAAAAGAATCATATGCAATCATTGCACTACACATAGATATCAGTAACAAGGTTGTTTAGCAGACAGATGCAGGCTTGCAATGCCTGTTAAGAACTACTGTCAAATTTACAAAATTACCCTTCCTTATTACATCCAATCTCCAACCCCAAAATGAGGCCCCCTCACCATCTCAAGAAAACTAAAATCAAAATTCCTTTCATTAATGTAGGTCGCATCCCTATAACAGCAATGTGCGTCAAGTGTCTTCAGAGGGCAATGTTCCAAAGCAAGAAGGGCTATTGCAAAAACATGGCAATCCATTAGGCCTTTTCCTGATTTCTCCATAGCTAAAAGTAAGCTCTTCATCTTCTTGGATATCTTTTGAAGCAAAGAAGCAAAGGCGGGGGAACAAAGCTCCCAAACTTCTAACTAGTTTTGTGCTTAAATTACCGCCATCGCATGAATGATTAACAAACCGTGCAACATTTCCAATTCTTGTGGCATCAATGTTTAACCGCAAACATGCCTTTCCAGAAGGAAGATGTTCCCTTACAACTAAAAGAGCAGAAGAGAAATGACCCTGCAAAGCCAGTTCATCGTAATATTTATGTCTCCTCTGTGCTTCCTTGGTTGTCAAGAGTTCACCTTTTTTCACACAGGAAACCATGATTTAATTTTACAAACACACATATAGGGATTAAACAAAGCCATGCATAAGCAAATGACTAAAAGAACCAATAAATTGTCAGCAACGATCCCATTAACCTTAGCAAACACTAGAAGATAGTTTCTACCAATCTTCAAACAATTTTTTAACTTACATACACACATCTGACTTCAGCATCATACATTCTATATATCTTATCAAAATATCAAAATACCTTAAGTATTAAGTAGCATATGCAAAGTATTTTGTATTACTCTCCTACATAAGAGAAGTTTGCAAATCAACTGCCTCTCCCACCATACCAGTCTACCAGCAGTTAACATACAACAATTCCATCCGCTCATTTATGAATTTCAAATATTCCAACTCAATATATTGATTTTGCTTCGTAAGTGGGCTGTCACAAGCAAAGACCTGTATTTCTACTAGAGCAGAACCTCTTGATTGCTTCTTAACAATAAATATCAAAGCAAGACTGCACCTCACACATTACCCATAGACCATAGTCCATCATCGTAACTAGTTAACATTAACACTGACAGAATATAGCTCAATTAGAAGTGCCAGAGAGAACTCGGACATTTCATTCAATGCAAGGTTGTCAAAATCATGATTCAACAAGTGAACCATACAATTCTACTTGCAGATATGGCTGGAGCAGTCCCAAAGAAGATTTTTGTCTTGCCACCAGTTAAGAAAAATTAGTGTATACAACTCATGCAACATGCTAAGTTTTCTAATTATAGCCCACATCTAAATTAGTTAATAAATAGGTGGTCAAAGCCCTGTAGCCCACCACCAGTACCTCGTAACGAGCTAATCCATGGTTGCCAGTATTGATAACAACATCTAGACCTACACATTCAAAATTCCAACTTATCTTGCATAAAAATAACAAAATACTGGCATATCAATTCACTGAGTTCTGGAATCAAATTGACAACAAATATCAGAAAATAGTGTAAGAGTTCAGGAAGCGTTGTTCACCTGATGTTGCAAAAATTAAAAAGCAGAATAGTTGAATCCAAATTCCAAAAATTAAGAATCAGCTACATAAATTTCTTGGGTTCAATTGGAGAAACAGAGGAAAATAGAAAGGTAGAAATAATAAAAGGCCAATATACTACGTAAGTATTTTAGAAAAGGAGGGCTCCTGTGCCCCGAAAGGGCCAAAACCACACTACAAATATGTAAAACTGAAATCCAAAACCATCATAGTTTTATGATACTGTTCTTACCCTTTTCTTAATATAAGACCCTCAGTATCCATAAGCCACTTTGGTCCTAGACTAACTCAACTCGGGGCTGGTAAGTCCACAGAGGGAAACAAATTCTCTTAAAGTCAATTTTTCCATTCACAAGACATGAACCTAAGACATCCCATAAAGGGGTATTAAGCTCCTTGTCACCTTTCTTATCCTTCTGATGCAACAAACAACTGAACTAATTACTAAAGAACTTAAAATAAAAGAGTTCACAAACTTCACATCATCATAATAACCTTGTAAAGCTCACATTACTCACAAAAACACCATTGATGACGCTCATTCCTTTTACTCAAAACAAACATGACAAAATGCAACCATCTGCTTCAAATACAGCAACAAACAATGTCATCAAACTCGAGATCCTATTTAAAACCATAAATGTAAAATCAATCAGCACATCCACCTAAACTACAATATCCAAACACACACGTTTATATATTATAGCATAAATAAGAAAAATATCCACAAAATCATAACTAAAATTAAATTGAACTCAAATTGAAAATACAAAACACAACTCTCTCAACAGTCACATTATTCTTTATCATTAAAAAAATTCAAAAGAAAGTGAGCCCCATTGAAAATTTGAAATTAGGTATATTACCTGCATACTCAAACAAGAATTCCCCTTTCCTAATGAACTGGTCAGCATGCAAACCCCATCCTTTCCTTTTATCCCTCACAATCTTCACCCGAACCGCAAGCCCATTCCGGCTGGACCGGTTCCCACACTCAATCCCACATCGGCAGCCCGGTCCACACTCCCTGCCCACGTCATCCAGTCCATCCAGACCCAAACAGGGACACTCGGAGCCCGCACAGGCCTCGCAGTCGCAACCCGACGCGGCCCGGCCCAACTCGTCGACGAGAGTGATCGATTCGGCGCGGAGCTGAGTGGGCGCGGAGGGGGAAATGACGGAAGAGCCCCAGGGTTGACGAGGGAAGAACGAGGAGGGGAGGAGGAGGGAAGGAGTGTAGAGGAAGTGAGCGTAAAGGTGGGAATCCACAGCGTTCAAAAATGGGACTGGAAGGTTCTCGAAGGTTCTGGAAGCGTCGGAGGAGCGGCGTAGAGTGATAGAATGGGCAAATTCGCGAAGAGAATTGCAAGTCATAGAGACGTTAGCAAGTTCTGATGGGGTTAGATACGGTAACACAAGCTCTGCGCATTCAAGAGGAAAACCCTCTTTCGGATTGTAGCGTTTATTACTTGAAACAGCTTCTTCTTCTTCTTCTGCCATTTCTATATCGCTCTACCTACGGCTATGGATTGAAAATGAAGATCCTCTCTCTCGCCCTTCATTCATACAATACAATCCCCACTCGTGAGGAAATTCCGGTTTTTTAATTACATATTTTAAAAAGGAAAAAACTTTTGAGAAGTACTGATTCTTGTACGTGAATTTACACTTGAATGTATCAAGCCTTCCGGTTTTTTATTTTATATTTTTAAAATTTAATCATCATGTGATTGGATGTATAAGCGCTCTCCGGTAAATATTTGGGTATTGCTTTTTGCATTCCCATTTTAGCTATTTACAGTCCTGTTATTTTTTTTTTTAAATTTTGTTTCCAAATTTATCATTCTGGAAGAGTATAAAATTTTTAAAAATATATAAATATACTTTCAAAAATATATTTCTGAAACTGTATAAAAAATAAAATTGGAAGGTATATTTACACTTTGAAAGTTTAATTTTGATGAATAGCTTTGGAAATAAACAAAAGATTAGAGGGGATGCGAAATATTGTAGATAAAAGGAGGGTTCCAAACGAAATACCCAAATATTTTCATCATCCAACCTGTGCTTATTAGGCCCATTTTTTCTCTCAAGGCCATGAGGCCTACGCTTCAAAGACTACCCCGCACCGTTTGTAACTAGTTCATGGATTTTGATTTTTATACCTTTTTTTAAACTTTTTATATTGTTAAAATTAAATATTAAAATTATCCATTTAATAAAAAGTTATTCTTTTTTTTCTATTTTTTAAAAATAAATTTAATAAATTTTTAGAAATATTTATCCAAAAAATAATTAAATTTGTTTTAAAAAAATTTTTAAATTATATTTTCAAAAATTTATCCACTATATTACATAAATATATATTTTTTTCAAAACATATATTTACATTCCTTTCTCATAAATTCAGAATAATTCAAAATATTGTATCAAAAATTTATTTTGATCCTTTTTTTAAAAATATATATTTAAAAATTTATATTCTCATTCTAAATCTATCTTTTTAAATTTAATAAATATCATATAATTTATCTTATAAATACACATTTTAAAAGAAAATATAAATTTTTTAAATTTATATTTTTAAAAACTATCTAATTTTATAAATAATTTTATCTTTTTCACATAAAAAAATTGTAGAAAATAGACATAGAGTGAAAAAAAAGCAACTCCCCTAATTCATTACCCTTCAGCCCATTAGTGGCTTTAATGTTCTCCCGAGACAATGGCTCCCATTGTGGCAAATTATCTTGGGCTAAGCGTAAGCCCAGTTGCTTTCGCAACCAACTCCACTCTCGGAAAATGCTTTTTCACTCTTTATTTTACTAAGTATCTCCTCTTTTGTTTTTTAAAAATTAAAATTTTCAAAATATTTCTGTCATTTATTTAATACATATATATTCTCTTCTATTTTCGTATGATTTATTTAAAAATTAACAGTTGATATTTAAGCAATTATATAATTTATTATATATGCATATATTTAATTATAATTATAATTATTAATTTTTCGTTTTTAATAATAATTATATTTTTTAGTAATAATATTTTATAATAAATATTTATATAATTTATTATATATGCATATATTTTATTTATTTCAAATATTAACTTAATTTAAATGTTGAATATAGGAGGAACACTGTTATAAATTTGAAAATGGACACTGTTATAAAATATAATTTTCTATTAAACTAAAAATTATATTTTTAAATTTGTAACAGTATGTCTGTATTTAAAATTTAAATCAATTTAATATTTAAAATAAATAAAATTATGTGATTTAATAAAGATCAATTTCAAAAAATATTTTTACTAACATAAAAAAATATGTAAAATGTTAAGATATTTTTTATCTAATTTAAGCTATGTCTAACAGAAATTAAAATATTAATAAAAATCAATAATTAAATTTATGATTAAATATATGAATATATAATAATTATATTATTTAAATACTAATTATCATTATTTTAAATAATAATTATATTATTTTACTTTATTTTCTAAAATAAATTCTGCAAAAATTTTTATATATTAAATAAATAATAAAAATATTTTAAAATTTTTATATTTAAAAAAAGGAGAAATGTATTTAATAAAAGGTGCAAAAGGCAATACTTACCACTATTCCCAGCTCATTTTGGACTGGCCCGGTTTCAGGCCCAGCTGACGCTTCAAGCATGAACCCATAATTGTTATCATATAATTGACCCCAATTTTAAACAGTATTTCCTTAATTCACGCAACCTGTATCATAATTCATACCCAATTGGGTGCATCTCCATATTGGTTATGGTTTCCACAAAATTATCTTTATCAGAAGCCGAAAACTCCTTCTCATTATCTTCCATTATACCCTCATTTAATTTAGGATCAATTTTAAAGTCATCATTTACCTTGCCGTATGACAGTTAAATGTACAATTGTTACTTACATATACATTATAATATAAGAATGAATAAAAATATGTATAGATTTATGTGTCACTTTTCTTAAACAGGAAAGATGAGATGAACACGGATATATATAAACTGTTTAATGGACACAATTTATTAATTTAATATAAATTAAATTAGAATAATCTAATTTATCTTATTCCTACTAAAGAGTTACATTCATCAATTAAATATGTACATAATTAAATAATTTTATAATTAATATCAATAATTTATAAAATATAATATATATATAATAATTAATGAATATTGATCTATAAATTAAATAACAATATAATTATTAATATTAATATTAATAATATAATATCATATACACTTTAACAACATAACATTTATATAACCATGTTATGTTTTTTTCACTAATTTTATATTTTTTTTATTTAAACCAAGGTCTTCTTCTATTTATTGGTATTTAATTTATATTTAAATAATTTTTTCTTTCACCACTTTTACCTCTTACTTTATCTTGTTGTCATTTTTAAATTTTGTTTAAAAATGTTAGTTTAAGCATTTTGTTCTTGTCAAATACTCTATTACAATATAATGACATGAAAAGAAAAATATATATATTTAGTTTTATTTAAATTAATAGAAAAAATTGTAAAATCTTTTTTTAGTATTAATCAATATTAGCCAACAACTAAAAGAAGAATAAGATGAATATAAAATATACAAAAAAAAATATAAAAATCTAAAAAATTAGAAATAAAAAACAAAAAATAAAGTCTTAAAATACTTAAAATATTTTAAAGTATAAATAAATTAAAAAATCTATGACGAAGAGGAAGAGAAAGAAAAAAGTGAGTCGCTAGATCAGGAAATAAATCGCAACATAAATGGAGATAGGGATGCAAATCAAAAGCTTCAATGAGAGATGAAGTAGATCAAAAGCTTCAGTGAGAAAATGCTTTAAGGGAGAGAGGAAAGATGAGCTAGATAGAAATGATGGTGGCAACGATAACTTCCGCTATGACAATAGTGGCGATTATGACAATGATGATGTGATTTTTCCAATAGATGAAACTCTAGAGTTGTTTCTCTTATTTTAGAACTAAGAAAAAAGATAAATTTGGTCAAAAAGGGAAGACAAGAGAAGAAGAGGGAAGAAAGACACAAGAGAAAAAAGAAAAAAGAAAAAAGAAGATTTAGGTTGAAAGATGAATGAGAAGAAAGGAAGATGAAACTAAAGAAAGAAAAAAAAAGGAGAAAAAAATATTATGTATGTTCTAATATAATCATTGATTTAAAACATAAAATAAAATTTAAAATTTAAAAATAAAATAATAAAATAATTTTATGAGATTTATTTTGCAATTTTTTTGTTAAGTTTCTTTATTAAATAGATAAATTATTTAAAGTTATGTAAAATAAAAAATAATATGTATTAATAAAACCCATAAAAAATTAAAATTTATGATATTTTATTTATTTTTTATTTTAATTACATAAAAATAATATGAATTTTGTTTATACAATATATAAAATAAAAATTAATGAAATTAAAAATAATAAATATGGGGTAGTTTTTGAGATCCATTTGATAGATTTTGTTGGAGTAAAGTGAAAAATTTATCCTTAACATTGTAGCCTTGCAAATTTAGTCTGTGATTTTTTAAAATTTCATGCTAGTTTCTCATATTTTGAGCCGTCATGAAAACTAGTCCTTGGTTGCTTTTTATGTTAACAACCTATTGATGCATCACATTACATGCTACATTGTTCGTCACATGGATACATAAACATCATTATTTTTATTGTAATCTTCATTTTTCTTGTTAATTGAATTTTAGGTTTATAAATAATCCCTCCTAGAATCCTAATTTTTATAGTTGTCAAATTGGGGATACTTGTTCTTCCTCATTTGGACCATGTCCTTATGAATTTTGCTTTGGAGCATTCTATTCCTTCATAATCTTTATTGATGGATAGTTATAGAAGGTCAATTCAAAGCAATGATCCAAGAAGCTCACAAGTATCGCATAAGGGAAATGAGCATGTAAAGCTTATGGTTCTAAAATTCTGATAAGCTTTATTATGGATGTCCCAAAATAAATACAATAGTTTATTTTTTTTTATTTTCATATTTGTGAACACTTGCAATATGTTTTGTAAGTAGATGATAGGTATGGATTTTTCCTACAGTATAATGTTAGTATTGTAGAAGAAAATAAAACTACACCAATTCTAACTATTGAATCTAATAATGATGAAAAATTGATGAAAAATGTGTCAAAGAATTTGAATATTTTAGATAATAAAAGTAGAAGATTAAATGTCATGCTGATGTTGATGGTAGGGTTCTATCATTTTAATTGAGGTTTTGTTTGAAAAAGTAATTTATTGAAGTGATGGATATTATGCATTTCTTTAGCTTATTTAATGTAAGAATTGACCTTCAATTGAAGGTTGTTAAATGTAATTGAAGTTTTATTCAAAATTCATTCTAAAGTTAGAAGTACCATAAGGACAAGTTACAAATAGATTTGTCCATACACAAACTTGGTCAGAAACATATTACAAACATATTCAATATAAAGAAGATATAATAAAAATATAAATTCATATAATACGAAGTAGAAATTTATCATTCCATTGTTTATAAATGAAACATGTCAAATTAAGAGGTTGATCCCTTAATGTTAGGGTTAGCATGCATTTGCTAGATTTTTTGGAGTCATCAATGTTTATGTCGGTAAAGTTGGAGGTGGCTTCCTTGTGTGGCTTGCGGTTTGTCTAGATATTGAAGTTAGTGGTGAGTTTTTTTTTCTATAACTTATGGAAGTAGGTTTAGAGTTGAGGTTTTTCAAATCATTAGTTTCACCTAAGTACCATATGATGTTTCTTGGTTGAGACTTCTTCAGGATATGAGGGTTGGGATTGAGATATGCCTATCTCAGTTGCCACAGCATCCTTAGGTCTAATGACAATCTTATACCCAACTCCTCCTAGCCTAGTAACAACCTTAGAACCAACACAAACTACTCTTGACCTAACGTTATCCCAAGTCCCAACACTAGTTGCCCCTGGCCCATCAAGCACCTTCAAGCTCACTTGCACCCACAATTGAAGATCCAGCTTGAAATTGTTGGTTATAACTTTTTCAACATTTGCTTCTGATGTAGAGATCTCAACTGTAGGGTCATTGGCCTATTAGGCCTCACACAAACAAGGCCTATTGGGCCTCACACATTAGAATAGGATTTAAGTACCTTTTTGTATTATAAGAACTAGCAAACTCAAATGTGTATAGGATTTGGGTCTAATTTTCTTGTATTTTAGCTTAGACTTTTTAAGCTTGCTCTATCCCAATTTAAGGCTACATTGAAAAATGAAGAAGGCACCATTATTAAGCTTAAATCCAAACCCAATTCAGATTTAAAAGTTGCCCCTCCTTTCCTCCATTATGCACTTGTTACATGTGGCCTATATAAAGGTTTCCCATGTGTAATTTTCAATATTTAATTCATTTAAGTTATTTTATATGTTTTTTATTCAGAATTTTTAGAGCTTTTTCTCCCTCATCTTCTTTCTAGAACCAAGCTTGGGATTGATAAACCTCCTCATTCATGGCTGCTTTCATGGTGGTGGAGAAGGAGCTCATCCTTGACAAAAGATGGCGCTCCCAGGCATAAGACAAAACTTCAAGGATTCTTCTTCATATTCATCCATTCTTCTACCCTCTGTTGCATCAGATTGGGTCCTCATTTCATCCTTTCACCAACTGGTAACAAAGCTCCAGCAATGGAGGTTAGATTTGATCCATAAACTTCTTGTATTTTCATGCTTGTTTTTCGTTCTCTCGAGTTCATCTTCTACTCCATTTTGTTTTTCATTTTTGACCAGTTAGATGATCTCTAAATTTTTTTATTCTTTTTATGTTGGATTTTTATGTCTTTCTAGTTTTTGGAATGTTATTGTTTGCTTGATTTGGATAAGAATTAATTTTATAGTAGTCTGATTATTGAAGTGTTTGCATCCTAACACCAAAACATGCCTCTCCTGAATCAATTGAGCATAACTTGGTCAAATATGGTTTGATATATGTAAATTATTTTTTCTTTTGCTTGATGTGATCCCTAAGCTTTAATTAATTATTGTGAATTTTCTAGATCAACAAAAAAAATTTCAAAAATTAATTTGAAATTTGAATTCAAATTTAGGTGAAAAATGTTGTGTTCTTGGGCATATGTATGATCCGAGTTCTCTAGCACTTGTATAGGTCAGATTCATTATGTTTTGATCCTTCTATTGATGTCTAATCTAATTTGATTATGTTTAATTATTCTCCTTCAAATATTTATAAGAGTTTCATGATCATGTGCATACATACGTAATGCTAGTTATGCTTGAATCGTGAATGATCTAAGTCATTAAGCCTAGGGGATTAAGTATATGCTTAATTAATTTGTAAGAAATACTTAAAAGACACTTAAATATACCTCTGTACCTTCTATGACTTGAACTATACTTGAAATTATTTAGACAAAGACAGTGGAGTTAGATTACCACACCTATCCAAAGTATAAGCGCAAAATGCACTAAAATGAACTTGTGGAGTTAGGACCTTGAGCAAAAGCCTATGTAAGGATCAATTGAGGACTATGACTCTCTGGAGTTTGGACCAATAAAGTGAAAGAATAATTCAATAAAATTTAAAACAAAAAGAAGAAAGACAAAAGCAAAGTGTAAGAGTAAAAAAAGAAAAGAAAAATAAGAACATATAGAAAAAGGCTGTGAATAAAGGTCATTTACTCTCTTAAGTGTGGTATGCTTGCTTGTCCATGACTCATATTAGGCCGCAGTTTTGCACATATTTAAGTCTTAATTTCTTAGTTTGTGTATGTATCCATAACTTGGCCGAATAACATTTTTATTTTTGCATAAACATGTGCATACTACTTCTAAAATTTATAGGAAATTCCTTTTGTGTGCCTGCCTTTTTACATCTCTTAATTCTAACTTGTCTATTTTATTTGGATTCTAAGTCTTGTCTTGATTATATCATTTTGAGTGTTCTCTTCTTGTGTTGAGATTTTCTTGATTATTTCAAAGTTCCTTTAGTTTTGTCACTTGCCACTAGCACTTGCATGAGCACTTTTTCGCCATCTAAGAAGCACTAAATCATCTAAATTTGATTCGAGCTTGTTTTTGGCTTAAAACTTGGTTCAGAGCCTATTTTATATGAATGGATTGATGTGATAAGGTTGGTTGCATGGTGAGAACAGTAAAGGAAAAAAGTAGAAACACTTGGTGAGGTGTATTGTAATTTAGGCTTAATTTTCTAACACTAACTGAGTGGAGTAACGAGGGTCCTTCCTTTCATGCAAGTTTT
Source organism: Canavalia ensiformis (assembly GCA_026541065.1). NCBI lineage: Eukaryota > Viridiplantae > Streptophyta > Magnoliopsida > Fabales > Fabaceae > Canavalia > Canavalia ensiformis. The sequence goes on from JAMKYM010000798.1 coordinate 889,210, forward strand.
TGTAGGTATCTTAGAGGGGAAAAAACACAAGAAATGGTGACCAAAAAAGTTCAAGAACTTTGAATTTGAAGACTAGTATAGGACTTTTGAAATTCGGTTTCATACTTGTAATTTTAGATTTTGAAAGTTGTAATTAGGTTCAATTTGAGTAGTAATCTAGCTTATTATAGTAGGGGACCTTTGGTGTAATTCATATTTCCTTCGCCAATTTTAGATATAAAGAGGACTTGGACTCTAAGCCTTGATGTAAGATACTCACCTAAGGCCATATACTTAAGTTGGTGGTTTGTGCAAGCAAAGAAGCTTAAGGGAGTGCTAAGTGTTTATGATTTTTGGAACTATTTGATAGTATTAACTTTGTCTTCTTTTGCAAGGTAAAGGAGGCTAGGTATATACAAGGGACCATCTTCAAGGGATAAGCCTTCCTCATGAAGAATAGCACCAACTTCGCATGACTATACACAAAGGGTAGATAGAGACAGAGATAGCGGTCATAGGCATAGGAAACCTCCAAGTCATAGAGAACCCCCTAGGTATAGAATCCATGGGATTAGGAACCATAGAGATAGAAGTAAAAGCTCTTTTAGGGATAGCCTAGAAGATAGGAGCCATAGGAGTAGTGCTAGAAATAGAGACCTAAAGGGAAAAGAGCACTTAGAGTCTCTAGAACTACCTAAAGTAAAAGTGCCTAAGTTCTAACGGGAAACAATCCAAAGGCATATCTAGATTAGGAACTCAAGGTGGAACAGATTTTTTCAAGTCATTCCATTACGAAAATACATAAGGTGAGGTTAACCACCTTGGAGGTTTGTGATTATGTCCCAATATGGTAGGATAGGCTTAAAAAGGAAAGGTATAGACCCTTAAATGAGTTAGAGGAAATGAAGCATATAATGAGGACAAGATATGCACCTCCCTATTATTTAAGAGAGATTCACAATAGGTTACAAAGTCTCTCTCAAGGTTAAAAAATTATAGATATATATTATAAATATATGGAGGTAGTAATGATTAGGACTAACTTGAAAGAGAGTGAGGAAGCCACCATAGTCCGATTTTTAGATGGGCATAGGAATGAAATAAAAGATGTGGCACAACTCCATCAATACCTAAGCCTAAATGACCTTTAGCATTAAGCCCTAAAGGTAGAAGTCCAACTTACTAGAAAGTGTAAAGGAAATTCACTACATATTAATCATTTATATAAGACACTTGGAAAGATAGAGAAAGGGATCTAAAAGACTTTAACTTTAAACATAAGAAGTCCAAAGAGGTCAAAGATTCCACAAAGTCTAAGAGTAAGACTCCAAACTTACCTCTAGCAAAGAGTCTTAAGTAAAATGTTTCAAGTGTCTAAATAGAGGGCACATTACTTCCCAATGCCCAAATAAGAAAACCATAGTTCTTAAGAACATTGGTAACTATTCATCCCTAGAGTCCAATAACTCTAGTTCATCTCTTTCCTTATCTGATAGTGAAGTCTTGGAGTATGCCCTTGACAGTGATCTTCTAATGTTTAAGAGGTTGCTAGGAAGTGCAGTTAAGGGGGAGGAAGAAAGTTAAAGAGAGAACATCTTCCACACCAGATGTTCAATCAAGGGGCACACTTACTCCTTAATTATTGATGTGGGTAGGTTCACTAATGTAGCTAGTACTAGGCTAGTTATCAAGTTAGGATTAGCAACCATCCTACATCCTAAGCTATATAAGCTTTAATGACTTAGTGACATTGAAGACTTGTTAGTTGATCAACAAGTCATAGGAAGGTATAAGGATAATTTTGTCTATGATGTTGTCTCAATGAGGTTAGTCATGTGCTCTTAGGAAGGTAATAACAGTATGATAGGAGTGCCCATCATGTTGGACATACCAATAAGTATTCTTCCATTTTAACCTCCAAAAATTTACCTTAGTGCCTTTGTTCCCTAGTGAAGCCTGTCAATACCAAGCACACATGAGCCAGAAAAAGGAGGCAGAGAGACATGATTTAGAAAAAGAAAAATTGAAAGAAATAAAAGAAACTAAAAATAATAAAAACAAAAATATAAGGGTTAAGGCAACTAAGGTCATCATCTCTCTTATAAAAGAGGGTGAAGTTAGGCTTATGAGAAAGGATGATGTAAGAAAAATACTCCTAATTAGGAAACATCTTCCTGTAAGTCCCTTTCCTTGAACCTCACCATTAAGGTAGAGTCTAGTACCCCTATAGGCAAAGTAACATCTCCTTTAGAAAAGAGTCAATATATGACCATCTTAGAAACCCAGTCTTCTTAACCAACTCTTGATGCCTAGAGCATTATTATTATATTGCACGATGAGAGCTACATCACTAGTTCAATCGATTTGTTTAGTCTTAAACCTTTTTGTATACTTCATAATACGATGGTATTGCTTAAGATCCCTAGTATGCATCATTATTTGTCTTACCACTTTACATCTAAGTTTCCTAAATTGAGTGGGAGCGCCAACACCTATGACTTGGTTGGCACACCATCTAAGTTCTTAGAAGGCCCTCCGTTACTATACCATCCTTCTTTATTGTATATAAGGCTCATGATACCCTCTCCTCAATTTTGTGGGTCTCATGGCCTATCTAGGGAAATTCCTAACATGAGTCCTTTAAACAATATCATAGAGAATATCTTAGATATTTTCTATAGGCACAATCTGGGATAAAAACTCATAAACATACTTGCAGTTCCTACACTTCTATTTTACTCTTATGAAGGTTACATGTTTTTGGTTTTCTCATACCTTTTATCACTAATTTTCTATGATTACATATTGTTAAAATTCTTTGAAAGATTCAAGAGGTTAGTGTTTGATCATGGTATTATCCTTTTTAACCAACAATAGCAATATCTTCTTTTCTTACATATGTCCTTGTGTTGTAGGTAATGATGACGCTTATACAATCAAGGGTGAATGATTTTGAATGGAGGAGATGATGCAGAGGATCCCATCTGTAGAGCCACTACACCTATTGTAAACACTCAATTATGTCCAAGGCCCGGTTTAAGTCAATTAGGGAATATACCTAAGTTACAAATCCCAAGAAGTTCAAAATAAAACATAATTAAACAGTAAAAGCAGAAGAAAAGAGGAAAATCAAGATAAATAAAATTAAGAAAAATTAAAAGCAAAGTGTAAAATCCAAAGTCAAAAAAATAATGAAAAAGAAAAATTAATAAAAAGGGGTTAAAATCTGAAAAATTAATAAATTTTTTAATCCAAAATTTAATAAAAATCAGAAAAAAATCAAAGAAGATTAAATTTTTTTTTCCTGAAAACGAAAAAGTAATAAAATTCATTAAACAAAAAGAAAATTAAAATTCTGGAAAATGAAAGAAAAATTAAGTTCTGAAATTTAAAGAAAAAGTAAATTAAAATTCTGGAAAAGCTAAAAAATATATAGAAAAAAACATAAAAAGAAAAAAACATATGAAAACCTAAAACTAAATCTGAAAAATAATAAATATTAAATCAAAATCAGAAAAATAAATAAGAATTAAAAACCTTAAAATGAAGAAAAAGGAAATAAAAAATAATGATAAAGAAAAACAATTTTTAAAAGCAAAAAAAGAAAAAATAGAAAAACCAACTCTTGAAACAGAAAAGGGGTTTGGTTAAAACAAGGAAAAGAAAAAAGGGGAGGAGCGCTTTTAGAGGCTAGTGAAGGAGCCCATTTTCACTTAGAGGGGTTTGGGGATCAGAAAAAGAGGTTTTGGTGGCAAAAGAAAACCTCGTCTACAATTCTAACCACTGGACCCTAGGGAAAGACTCTCATCAAAGGGAGGATGGAGGGAAGACAATAGGTGCGGAAAATCTTGGACGGATTCTCCCATTGCTTGGTGAAGATTCCATTAAGAAGGGAAGAAGAAAAAGAACGATTTTGGTGTAAAAAGATCTGAGAATTGTCTCACAAAGTTCACGCCAAGTTTGTAAGGTAAGGTCTCGAAAACTCGAATCTTCTACCGTACAGTGATAATATTCACGATTCATAGTTCAGATTTCAGCTTGGTTGCTAGGAATTATGATTCATCACTTATTAGAGTAGATTAAGGCGTCTTTCATGAATTCCATGGGTATCTTTTTTCCTTTAATCCGAGAGTTAGATTGATGTTCTTGAACCTGAAAATGGGACCATTGATTAACTTGGATCCCGTAAGTTCTTGAATATGAAAAGTTGATCAAGATCTTATCAGTACCCTTCAGTTAAGTTAGCACTAATCTTGGTCTTCCCAAGAAGAAGGGATGCCTTTGGCTCTTCCCCTCCCGAGACTCGAATGCTTGGTCCCTATTTTTGTTAAATATTTTACGCATGCACACCTATCCAGTGTAAATCCTGTATACATGAGCCAAAGGTGGTAGGCGCTCCATTGTTCCAATAAGGAGTGGTGGATTTCAGGTTTTAATAATGGGTGGGTTATGAAACGTTTGGACTGCATGGGCATGAACGTTGGGATGGATAAGACCATCTCATCTCAAGTATGTCTCCTTCCTTAGATAGTAAGGGATCCATAGGCCAGCATAAGGCTCTGGATGCAAAAATCCAATGTATCTTCTAGTAGCCTTCACCCTCTTGGTCATACGGTTTGCATCCATTCGCCTGAGGGGATCACTTTGCCATTAAAGACTCAATCATAGCTAGCTAGCAAAATTAATTGGGTAGCCTATGGAAACACTAGGGGGTCGTTTTCTCCCACTTTGACAAGCCCACCAGTACTCCCTCTTGCGACGCCTAGAGTGCGTTGCATGGCCCCTGTCATAAGGTATTAGACAACCAAATTGGCCCTTTGGGGGAACGGATGGGTTGAGTACTTGTGGATATAGGAGAGAGCTTGAAGAAACCAGGGGTTGATGAAACAAACATCCATGCAGACTAAACAGACCAGGCCATACATTCACAGTTTGTGAGTAACATGCTGCCAAAAATGAGTAAGTAGTTAAAGGTTGGTAGTCATTTATGTGGACACACTTATTAGAAATTAGAGGGGAGCTATTGTTGTTGTTAAGAGCTTCAAGCTAATGACGATGTATCGCACAGGCCTATTGTCTCAGTAGGCATATGAAACTGTCCTTGTTCCCAGGCTTCCTCGTGTTACCCCATTGTCCCATTGGTGACCGAGGAAGATCCGGCCATTTTGTAGATTCTATACAGAACACAATGACTACTATAGTTGGGCCTTCTTGTACTCTATATTGCACGTGGCCATGGTATACATTTTGCATAGGTTTAGTATGACCCCGTGTTCCTTATAAGTGGCAAGATTCAAGAGGATGAATGTATCATACCTCAAATCCACCAAATGCTATGTGTAAGACAACAAAAAGATGCCTTCCTGGTTATCAAGGAAGAGTCCCATTACCATTACTTTGAGTGGTACATTTGGGTTAAGAGTTTAAAATTGAAAGTGAGCTCAGAAAATTGAGTCTATGAGATCAAAATTAGTCCTAATATTGTAGATTTAGAGAATTTGAGTATATGAGGTTTCTTTAAAATTGAATAAGTGGGCCTAGAAAGTTTAGTGCCAATTGAGAAATTAAGCAATTTGGCCCATAGTCCAATTCGATAAGACAAGCTAACCATTCAAAATCCAAATTGAGCTAGATGTTAAAATTCTAGATTCCGTCAAATTAAGAAATGACCATATTACCTCTAACCTTTTCTAGAAATACCCAATATGCCCCAAAACCAGAAATGACCATATTACCCCTAACCTTTTCCAAAAATACCAATATGCCCCAAGACCAGAAATGATCATATTACCCCTAACCTTTTCCAGAACTACCCAATATGCCCCAAAACTGGAAATGACCATATTACCCTTAACCTTTTCCAAAAATATCCAATATGCCCCAAAACCAGAAATGACCATATTACCCCTAACCTTTTTCAATAATACCCAACATGCCCAAACCAGTACAATTACCATATTACCTCTAACCTTTTCCAGAAATACCCAATATGCCCCCCCCAAACCAGAAATTACCAAATTACCCCTAACCTTTTCCAATAATACCAACTCTGTCCCTGCCAGTTAAATTACCACAATGCCCCTAGCTTTTCCATAAATGGAAAAATTGTCCCCTTTCCATAAAAATTCTAGAAATTAATAAAATTCATAAAAATTCCAGAATTTAATAAAAATTCATAAAAATTCCAGAAATTAATAAAATTCATAAAAATTCCAAAATTAATAAAAAATTACTAAAAATCCATAAACATTCTAAAATTCCTAAATAATTCATAAAAGATCCCAAATTCTTAAATAAATCCGTAAAACATAAAATTCTTTAAATTGTTAGTTTACCCCAAAATTTCTAATAAATACCAAATTCATACCTTTAATCGTCTTTTAATTTCTCAAAATCCTTCTGATTACGAATTAAATCCATAAATTTCATTTCCATTAATGCGAAGCACACCTATCCCTTTTCTGTTTGATTACATCTTACTTGTTATTATTCATCATTTTCAAAAATAAAAATCTTGTTTTGTGAACCTTAATCTCACGCGACGAGCTCTACGCACGAACTGATAACTTTTTCTGCTGTTCGTCGTTTAGAGATTCGCATAGGTCCAAGTGCAGCCGTAGTTGTCTTGGGCCTTGTGCATATGTGGATTAGGGTTTCTCTTCCTTTTTATAAAATAAAAAAACCTCGCTCGTTTTTATTCTTTCATCGATTTTTAAAATAAAAATCTTATTTTGCGATTCTTAATCTCACGCGACGAATCCTAAGCACGAACTGGTAGCTTTTTCTGCTGTTCGGAGTTTAGGAATTCGTATGGATCCTAGTGCAGCCGTAGTTGTCTTGGATCTTGTGCATATGTGGATTAAGGATTCTCCTTAAAATATTTTCAAAACAATCAAGCCATTTTCAAATGTTACTTTCCAAGTAGCTCCGAAGGTTAAGCCTTCAAGCACTTTTCAAATATTCTTTTAAACACTTTCGAAGGTCAAGCCTTCAAATCAAACAAGAACTACGTAAGCCTAGAGTTTCCCATTGCACCGGGGAATACGTAGGAGCAGGATCAAGTCTTGTCAGACTAACCTCCATCAAACTATTTATTTTCATGTTAATTAAAGGGATCAAACACTTTTCAAAATCACACACTCAGTTTTAGGGTACCGTTCTTCGGAATGGGCAAGTAGGGTGCCTAACATCTTCCCTACTTGTAACCGACTCCCGAACTTAGCATCTCATCCTCTAGTTAGGTTTTTCCAAATTCTTTTTCCCTTAAATAAAAATTTGGTGGCGGCTCCACATAAACAAATAAATTAAGATTTTAAAATTTTAGCGAGTTCGTCGTCCCGTTGGAATTACGGTTGCGACACCTATTAGACCTCACACAAACTAGGCCTATTGAGCCTCACACATTAGAATAGGATTTAGGTACCTTTTTGTTTTATAGGAATTAGCATGCTTAAGTATGTATAAGATTTGAGCCTAATTTTCCTATATTTTATCTTAGAACTTTTGGGCCTACTCTATCCTAATTTGAGGTTGCATTAAGGAGTGAAGAAAGCATCATTATTTGGCTTAAATCAAATTCAAAAGTTACCCCCCTTCCCTCTATTTTGTACCTATTCCATATGGCCTACATAAAGGTTTCTCATGTGTAACTTCCAATACTTAATTTATTTGAATCATTTTATGAGTTTTTCATTTAGAATTTTGAGAACATTATCTCCCTTATCTTCCTTTTAGAATTAGGGTTAGGAAGAAACCTCTTCATTCATGGATGCTCCTATGGTGGTGGAGAAAGAGTTCATCCTCCACAAAATGTGGCGCTCCCAAGTATAAGGAAAAGCTTCAAGGATTGTTCTTCATCTTCATCCATTCTTCTAGCCTCCATTGCACCAGATCAAGTCCTCCTTCCATCCCTGCATCAACTTTTTAAATAAAAGATATATTTGTTTGTTATGTTGGGATTAACCATAAACCATGCAATTAAACTCTTTAATTTTCTCTTTAGCTTGTGTGAGTTGATAACTTCTTCAGTGTTTTATTTTCCTTTTTACTTCTTAGACCTACCAAGTCTTTTTTTAAGCTTTGGTGGGAAAGGTGGAATTTGATCAGTGTGATCCCAGTACTCTTCACAAGTAAGGCCTTAGTAATGTGTATAAGTAGCTTGGTATGAAGCTATTATTAACCAAGCACAACAATGATCTTCTGGTCATTCATTATTAAATGTTATACCAACTATGGCATGCATGCAAGACATTCCACCAGAATTTTATTAACATAACAATGGTTAAAAAATTTGAATATTGTTTCATGAAATCTGTCAACTAATGTTTGAGTGTGGAACCTGTTAGCTCCTAAAATTTGTGTGTACAAGTTTAGGTTCCATATTTACAACTACTTATGGTTGGCCAAGAATGAACTTCAAATTTGGGTTTGTTAACAAAAATCTCACTAGTAAATAAATAGAAACCTGAATCATAAACAACAACTAATTCTTCAAATGTAAATAATAATACTAGACCAAGCAGTTGTTCATTTGTTAGATTCCTTTATCTCCTTTTCCAAGTGGTAAATGACTAGTGTATCTTGCCAATTTTATCTTGTTTATGGTCATACTATTCAAGATCACAACCTTAATTTCCTCCAACGTTATGATTATGAGCTTCTCCCTAAATCCAAGAATCTTTAGATTAAAGACCTCACAATTATTATTTTAAATGTTGTCTACCTTTGGCCAAGTGAGAAAGTAAGCTTTCTGTCCAAGATTCTTTTGGTTTTTCTATTGAGTATTCATGTGTATTTGGGTTAGTGATCTTGATAGAGTTCATGTGGACGTAGAACTGGTTTAGAGTTAAAGACCTTGCATATTCCCATAGTAGCATTCTTAACTCTTTATTCGTCCATTGTTTTGAAAATTTTTGCCACATATGTCACATATAATCTATGAGGGGTACAATCCTAAAAATAATCACTCATATTAATTCTTAACAAATTAAAAATCTTGCAAATTGGTCCTTAAATAATTAAAAAAAACTACCATATTGGTCTACATTATTATGTAAACATAATTCAAATGCATGAAAATCATGCAAACTAATAAGGTCACATGTATCTTCTTCATATTTGACACGAAGTTTCAACCATTTTGTTTGTAGTCTCTAAGATTTCATGCAAAAGTGTTAAGAACCATTTATAGTTTTGTTTGTTTTCTACATCGATAACTACATAAGCACTTATCCAAATTTGGTTATTTTCATCTTGGTCAACTGCCGAAAAACTCACCATTATAATATGCCTTAAAAAATTCACCATCAAGGCCTACTAATGGCCTACATCCATCCTTAAATCCATTCTTGCAACCATTAAGACATATATACAAACCTGTGAAATTGAGGAAGACCTTATGGTTAGGGAACTATGTCTATCTTCATAGTTGATCGTGGGTTCCATTTTAACAACTCAACATAGTAATCTCATAACCTAACATATTACTTATTTTCACTACCGAAAAGGATGGATTTTGTTTCCTTAACAACCTTCCAAATTTTGGTGTCTTCTACATGTATTCTAAATTTTGTTTAAAATAGTCAACAATATATGAGTTCTTCATATCTTTCTCTTTTCTCAATATTTTGACAAGTTTTCTAATTACCTAGGATTGTGATGCCTATTTATTCTTGAAAACTCTCCCAAAACTATATTTATTATGGAAATTTTTTGTATAAAAATAGTGTTGGGGATTGTTATAACTATAATATATCTCCTACTAACATGTTTTCTCCTTACACTTTTCTCTAGCCCTTACTTTGTCATTTTTAACCCAATAGATTTCTCTATCCAATTGAATTTTATAATGATTCACATCCTACTTGAAGGGTTCAATTATTGGAAATTTTATTTCAAGTTCTAAATTTACATGACCAAAATTGGCATCCTCATTAAACTGCAGGTAGATATCCATGTTTCCATATTCTTCATTTGAATTTATTGCAGTTTTCAATTCCTCAGATCTCCATCAATCGTCCCTTTTACTAGCATATGTTATAATCTTAGTTTCATCATGTGTTTCTTCATTAGTAAAAGAATCTTCCTTTATAACGATTTTGCTTTCTTTTTCCTATTATCATTGTTCTTTGTTTACTGTCATTACCACTTTTATTTTTGTTTAATCTTTTTTAGTATATTTTTATTTTTTCAACTTTTTTCCTTTCCTTTTCCTAGTTTTCTTAGATTAGCGTCTTTTTGCAAGCTTATTTTTCTTCCCCTTACTCATATATGTACTAGTTTCCTTAGGTACACTCTTAGCCTGATTATCATGACCAAAAATTTGTTCTACCTCCTCATGCCTTGCACTTATCTCAACAGGCCTCCTTATCAAAGACATTGTCTAAGCCTACATTAGTCCTCGGTAAACCTCTTTATCAAACCCAATGTTCAAACTTGCATTAATCTTAGCAAGTCCTACATGCTAACCCAAAACATCCTCACCATTAGCCTCACCCTGAATACCTTTAGCCATAACCTCAACCTTAACACCTTTAATGTGACTCTCTTGACCCTTAACAACCTCACCCTCGACTGTTTCATCCTATGAAGTCTTTAATAGAAATTTCGCATTTGTCGCTTCATTCACTGAATGGTCATAATATATATATATATATATATATATATATATATATATATTGATTTTCCTATCATTTTTCTTTTGTTATGCATAAATTATACATGCAAAGTTTTACCCATGGACAAATGTATCCTTCATAGTTAGAAATAAGATATTTGAGACCTTGATATCATTCTCACAGAGACTATTTCAACAATTCTAAGGATGAGTGAATCCTAGATTTCGAGCTTATCAACAAAAAGGATTATGTTTGAGAGATATTTTAAAATAAAATAAAATATAAAAATAAGAAAAGGAAATTAAAGGCAAAAAAGTAATCATAATTATAATTCGATTATGGAAAAACATGATACTTTGGTTTTCCTTATGAGTTTATCCTATATCCCCTTACTCCTTTATGAATGATAAAAGTTAATCTCTAACCACCTATTCTAATGCTATTATTACATAATGATCATACAATAGTAACATTCTTTTCCGAAGTTATCAGTCTCAATGATCATGCAAGATAAATAATTAAGAGAAGTATAAAGAACACTTAAGTTTGTTATTTCAATAAATGGTTAGAAATTAAGGATTCCACTTGATTCTCTAAAATCCTAGATTTAGTTTACCTAACAGTTTCATTCATTAAGAAATGGTACAATTGTTTATCTTCCTCCAATCAAATTAAAAATTCACAAGATTATCCAATGCTGATTAATTGGTTAAGCATAATAAGGCAAACACAATTGAATAAAAAAATATATATATCCATGAAAGAGAAAAAAGTTTCAATTGGTTACATCATAAGTACCATTAGAATCCCATGATTGGGGATAAGTTACACATAGTAAATGATAAATAATAAAAATCTAATCTAACTAAAATATCCATAATCCTCATTTAGAGACTAGAATGACAAAACTGTATGCCAACAAGGCTGGTGATAAATCACCATTCTGTTGATTTATCTACAAAAAATTAACCACAATTACTTTATGATTAATTATTAAATGTAATTCTATCTAATTTATCTTATTTTTGCAAGAATTTTCATATAAGCAAATAATTAGAAACTAAGAAAATTTTAGGTTAAAAGGAGGGCCAAATGGACATATAAAGATGAAGGAATGGTAGAAGGAAAAAAATGTCCATGTGGAGAGCCAGCATGGCTATGTTGGTTGGAGCATGCCCAACAGGCCAGGTTTTCTAACACAATCATGCATACCTGAACACAATTGTGCCAACCTTGATAGATGACAGAAATGATCCAAGTCAACTCTAATGATGCCGAAAAATACCCCAATTAATCTTGACTATGTTGCGAGTGATCGAAAATAGTTGTAACGACTCAACAAGTGACTTAGGTTAACCCAATTTACAATGGAGGAAACCTTAATCCATGCCTATAAAAAGGGAAGTTTGTTATAGAAGAAAAACATGTCTCAACACTCTCAAAACTTTGAGAGGTCCTCCAACGCACCATCTCTCAAGTGTTGTATATATTATTTGTGAAATTTGTTTAATGCTCAACTTGGAATGATTTTTTATAAAAAATTCAAGAGGCAACAAGATTGAAAATAAGTTAACTAAAGGAATCAAATTCTAACCAGTTAGGTAATATGATTGAAGATTAAGTTACAAGAGCATGTGAAAAGTTATGATCATTTTGTCTATATTTTTTATGGTTTTTAACCGCCAATAAATTCTTTAATCATTTCTGGTGGTTCTACCAGCGATTACGTACAAAATCGTACAAAATGTCAATAACTATTTGTGACACCTGTAAAAGTGGCATTTGTGAAAAACGCAGGTAATAGTTTTTGTGGTATATTAAAATATAATTTTATAATATTATAATTTTGTATAATTACAAAATAAAAATTATATAATATTTAAAATTTATCAATTTTTTACCAGTTCCATTAATTTATTAATTTACCGATTTTTTTATTAATTTTATCAGTTATGTACTATTTTTTTTAATGATTTTGTGGTGATTCAAATGAACCAAAAGGATGCCTAATTTTCAATTCAATTGCCAATTAACCTAATATCAACCTATTAGTCTAGTTTGATTTTTAAAAACATGATATAAATTATTGGTCTAGTTTAAATTTTAAAAACATGATATAAATTAAAAAATTATTTTAAAAAAATAAAAATAAATAAATAAATAAATTTTTAATAAAAAAAATATGATAGATTAACGAGAATAAACTTAATTTAAAAACAAATCATTTAAAATAGTGATTTTAATTTAATATATAGAAATTAATAATTAAAATATCTTTATCTTAAATGATTATTTATTTAAAAAATTATAAATTTAATCTATATATGTTAATTTCACATGATGAAATTTATTTAATTATAAACTTAATAGTTTATAATTAAAAATATTTTTAAATATTATAATAAATAATATATATTAAATATATCATCTTATGATAGTAAATTCTATATAATACAAATTATTAAGTAAATTTTATATAATAAAAATTATTAAGATGATATGATCGTAAAGAAGTAGAATAATACAATAATATGGTTTAAATATTTAAGTAGAGAAGACTCGTTCAAATTGAAGCATTTATTTAAATTTTTTTTTATCATTTATGTACGTTGTTATCTTATTATTTATTGATTTAATTCTACTTAATTAAAAATAAAATTTTTAATTTTTTTATTTCATTAGATAAAATTTTAAAAAATAAACTAAAATTATAAATTAGAAATATATTTATATAACTTAATCAAATAAAAAAAGATAAAGTATATTAAGAGAATAATAAATTTTGATTAAAAAAATGGAGAGAAATTATTATGAAGATACATTAATTTTTAACAATAATTTTTAATTAATTGTTTAAAATTATTTTGAAAATTGTTGCTTTTAAAATAAGAAATTAGAAAATATTGAAAAAAAATTTTCAAAAATTGTTCTCTATTGTTTTAATAATGAGACCTTTGTCAATATCTTTATATTTGATGGGTTAAAAAATCTCCTGTACCAATTGAATAATTTTTTTATATAAAGTAAAATTTATATATTATGAATTGATTTTATATACATCGGTATTTGTTACATATGTGGTTAGGATGTCTCCCACATATGTTTAAATATATGTGCATGTGTAGTTAGCATATGATTCATTCTATTTTCCTCTCTAGGTGTAAAAGAAAAAAGAGATAGATGGCAATTAAGCTGCAAGAATTTCACAGTCTTAGATGATATGTATAATTCAAAGTAGATAAGTTTCATTTTCTATTGTTTCATAGAGGTTTAGAGAATCTATTTCTACGATAAAATTCTTTATCTCATTTTTTTTACCATAACTAAACTCCATCTAAGTTCCACACACTCAACTATTAATGCTTCCAATCTATGATGATGGTATCATCTCGTAGATACTTGAATATCTTTAGATTCATCCCTTATCACTAGTCTGAATCCTGATCCCATTTCTTTTACACATAGCACATCAACTTTCAATTTTTATTGTGGTGGAGGATTCCAAGTTTGAGAATGTTGCTATGAGATCCTGCCATTATATTGTTGGTGAATCTTCCATTAGATCGAAAGATGTTGAAAAAGATCCATAACATAGGATAATTTTTTAATGATTCTACATAAGCTAATTAAGAAATTATTAAATCATTTTAATATTTTATACTTTAGTCCTTATAATTTGTTTTGTTTTGTTTGAATTTATACTAAAGTTATTATTTTTGAAGAATACTGTATAATCTTGGTCGTATCCTATTCATTTACATAATCAAGACCAAGATAGATGTATACAAGATTGAAATTTCATAAATGAAAGAGAGAGAAGACAAAAAGAAAAAAAAAACAAAAAAACAAAAAAACAAAAAAACAAAATTGATTAGTTCCACTTAATAAACTCTATGTAATATAATTCATTATTTTTGGATTTGTTTTTGTGCCTTAAAGATGTGGTTCTTTTAGATTTTATAATATATTAGTTCTATCACAATTGTTTTTCTTAACTCTAAAATTGTGATTTTTTTTTATAATTCTATTTTTAAATCTAATCATTATTTTTTTGATTGATCCATTTTTTCGGTGATATTTTGTTTTATGAAAAAACATATTATTTGTTATTTGTTGAAAATTTTTGGTTTTATTGTGTGATTTCTAAATTGGTGTTTATGACTTTTGTACTTCTTGCTGAAAAACTGTGTATCATATATCATATATCCTTTACAAGAAAAATAACAATTTGTGAAAAAATTTAGCAAAACAAAATTCTTGCTAATATGTAACTAAATGGTGATTGGTGAATGAACAATGAGTGAATAATTATGACAATTTTTTCTATAAAACTATAGCTAGAAACTAGGGAGGGATTGACAAGAAAAAATTCCTAATAAAATTAAAGAGAGAAAATTCTCACTAAGGATATGATAATAAAGGGTCTATCTATAGTTTAGGGTCCAATAATGTTATCATGCAATTCATATCCAAGATTAAATTTTATTATACTAGTAAAAAAAGTGATTGAGAATATGAAGATAGTCATTGACTATGATTCTAATAATGTGAAATTTCAATACAAATCAAGGAATACATGCTCTATACGAAGAATGTGATACTCACTTTCAAGATTTTACTCATCAACAAAATTTAGAAGCATAAAATCTTTCGAAATAATTTTCATCTATACCAATAGTAGCTTACACCTAAATATATCCAAATATATGATGTTGTAAGTTATTGATTTTTGTTTTCTTTTTTTCCTTTTTTTTTTTAAATGTTCTGCTCTTATATTAGAGATGTAAGATGTATAAACTATATTTTACGTATGAGTATCATTGTCCATAAATTTTTTATATCACTTAAGTTATAAAATATTTTAAGAAAAATTTAACATTGTTTATATTAGTAATTGAAAATATATATTAAAAATTAAAAGCATAAAATTGAAAAATAAATTGTAAATAATAGTAAACTTATTAAATAAACAACATATCCCATGTTTGTTGGAAGAAATTATTTTGGAGAGGAAAGAAACAAATGTAAGAATTAATTTTAAAAAAAATTGTATATTTGGTAAGATATTTAAAGTAATGAAAATATTTTTTTATAAATGAAAAAAAAAACATTTTTAACCATATGTAAATGTTAGACTTTATGATTGAAATTTCCATATTGTTTTCTGGCTTACATTTTATCCTCTAATAATAAATAACTATTTTCAATATGAAATTAACTGTTATAAATAAATTTATATTTATATTTAATTTATTTATTAAGTTTTTTCAAATTAAATATATTATCTTACAATTGATTTTAAATTACTATATTAAAAATAAAATAAAATTTTATAATTAATTACAATAATAATCAATTATACAATAACTAATTATTAAGTTTTTCACACCTAATTCAAACAAACGCGTGTTAGAATTTGATTTTTGACCAATTGTCATGCTAAGCATCTCATCGTTAGCAGCAACTCTCCCTTTAGCACTTACACTTGATCTTTATTTGTTGATCTGCACATAGCAAGCTCTAAAACATATGCCAATCATCCCTTCATGATAAGCGTCAATTATGTTAAAGGAAAATGTCACCAACATTTTTTTAATGTATTCTTTTGAATTTTTTTTATTAAAATTAAAATATTTATTCATAAATATTTATTTATTTTTAAAATTTTAAAAAATTAATCAATTATAAAAATATATTAAAAATGTGTTACTAGTATTTTTTTTTATATTCAAATGGTTTTTAGTTTTTTTCTCAAAGAAATAGGTTTTATCTATATTTTTCATTGGTGCAGAAAGAAAGGAACAAAGCCCAAAATAATGGGACACAAGGGCCGAAAGAAGAAGCTATGCAAAAGCCCATAACACACAACATTTAGCCTGGGGCGCTAGCTTCACAAGAAAAATTCCATTTAAATTGTATCAAATTTATTCATTTAATCATTTAAATATAGCAATTGAATTTGAAATTTGGAAAAGAATAGTACTAAATTTGAAATGTGAATCGATGTAATTCTCAATTTTAAAAAGTGCTCTCCTAATGAATTTATGATTATTTAAAATTTAAGAATCATTGTAATTCTTAAATTTCTCTCTTAAATTATTTATATTTCTTTTTTTATAGATGTTAGGAAAATACTTTTTAATATTTTGACTATTATATAAAAATTTATATGTCTCACTAAATAATGACTTTAGATCAGCTATTCTTAAATTTTTTCTATATTTTCATTTTAGATAGTAATTTTTAAAATATTTTTTGATAACATAATTTTCGTATTCATAAATTTAAAAAATGTTACTTTTTTTTTATTTTTTATCTTTATTATCCTGAATTTATTTGGAATAATTATAATTTCTCTTCTTATCAATATATATTTAAAAAGTTTTCGATTCTTTGTGCTAATGGCATGCACATCGAAAAATTAGGTCTATGATTTCATCTTTAAATAGTGTGCATAGATGATGGAACAAGCTATAAAAATTAAATTTATTGGTATATTTTTTTTTTAAAATTTTGTGTACATCTTACAAATTAATCCTTCACTTTTTAAAATTCTTCTTTAATTTTCAACTTTCATAACCATTTTGCAAATTATTTTGCACTTGTATTTTTTTGTCAACGACATGTTGACTATTAAATGTCATTTAGAATATGTATTGATATCAAAATATCATTATTTTATATGTTGAAACCAAATTTTTTCTCTTCTCTATCACCAACACCACCATCCTTACCCTTCCACCATCACTCCTTCACCTTCTTTCTTAACTCCTCCCATTTTTACTTCCTTACTTTGCCATATACATAAAAAGAAAAATCCAATATAAAACAAAATATTGGACTAGAACAAACCTTAAGGCAAGACATCACACTCAAATTCAAATCATTAAAAAAAACAAAATCAACAACAATCCTAGAAAAAAATATTAAAAAGAATTAAGAAAAGACGAAATCATAAAGTAAAAAGGATTCAAAGTATTTAAAAATTTAAATATTATCTTATAGGTTGAGGCATGAGATAACATTGTCATTAAAAAATTCTTCATTTATAGCATGATTTTGTAGAATTCAATAACTCCTTCTCTAATAAAACAAAAAATAGAACTTGCAAAAATGAAAGTTAGCAAATCCAACACTTGTTCTTTATGTTTAAAATATAAAAGTAAAATTTTGATCTGATAACATAAAATTAACTTAAAAATAATTTTATGTTAGATGAGATTTGATTACACATTTTAAAATAATTAAATGGAGTAATCTAAATTTAAATTTAAAATTTAAAATTTAATTACTAATAAATATCAGTAATTAGAAGATAATATGTAATTAATAATTCAATGTTATAATTGGTAATTAAAAATTAATAAATATGTTAATAAACATAAAAATTTAAAAATGATAATTACACTTTAAATTTGGTAATAAAATCACACCTTAACTCGGGTAATAAAGAGTTATTTATAAAAAGTAATTAAATGTTAATTATTATAATTTAAAACGAATATTTAGTATATAATAAATAAATTTAAAATTAAAATAATAATAATAATAAATTATAAAATTTAAAATCTTTTAAGATATTCATTTTTGACAACAATTTTTACATATTTTAAAAATCTTAAATTTTTTAATAAATAAAATATAAAAAAGTGTTTTGTTGAATTTACATAAAAAATGTAAATATATTAAATCCTGATAATTTTTAAATAATGAATTAGTCCAAATTTTTTAATTATAAATTAGACTTTTTATTTTGAATTTTTATTTTTATTTTCTATTTATAATCATTAATTTTAAATTAATAAAATTAAGTAAAAAAATTTGGGATGTTACACTAAAGTTTTGCTCATGCTTAAAGTACTATAATTGATAAAACATAGTAAAAAAATTATCAAATTAATGACTTTAATATGTGGATATGCAAAAGTTTTATCTTTTACCACTTAAAATCTTTATTAAAAACATATATATGTACTCAGGTAACAAATCACGGTAAAATCAAAATTTGATTACTTAATCTATAATTTTGTAAAATATTTCATAAAAAAAAATGGAAGACAATAAACAATATTTATTCCTTCACATCTTTTATACATTTAATTTTAAAATTGTCTCAATAAAATCTCAAAATTATACTTTCTTGATAAAATAAAACATGACAAATCACTATACTCATATATACATATCAAGAAGATTTTGCAAATTAATAAAATATAATTTTTTATTAAAGTAAACATAATATGCATGATACATAAAAAGATGAATATACATATAAAGAGGTATTTAATTAATTTAATTATTATTATTTTTTAAATCAACCTATAATTTATATCATTTGTATTAAATTTATATCAATTTAATAGTATCAATAATAGTTAGAAAAAATAAAATTTATTTTTGAGAATAGAACATGTGTACTTTTATAGAGATAATATTGCCTAAATTCTTGAAGTTATTGAAATTTTTTTATATCACCTTATAGGTTGGAGGGTTGAGAGGTATGATAGCATTTTCTTTAAGGGTTTGTGTTTACGGTGTGATTCTTCAGAATTTAAAAATCCTTCTATAATAAAACAAAAAACATAACTTTTTAAAAAAAAAACTTAGCAAACTAGATAAGTATTTAAAATATTTTTGTTCTCTATTTTTAAATTGGAAAGAACCACCTATAATATATATAAAAGAAGTTTAATCCTATAATATTAAGCTAATTAAAAAATAATTGTTTATTAAATAAGATTTGATTACATATTTTAAAAATTAATTAAGTAAGTTTAATTCAAATTTAAAATTTAAATAATAATAAATATTAGTAATCAAAATATAATATCTAATTAATAATGATCAATGTTATAATTTGTAATTAAAAAGTTATAAACATGTCAATAAGCATAAAGATATGAAACTGGTAATCATAATTTAAATTCAATAATAAAATTACATCTTAATTTTAGTAATAAAGAGTAATTTAAAACTATTAATTAAAAAATAATTTTTATAATTTCAAACGGATAACACTAAATAATAAATATGTTAAAATTAAAATAATAATATTTAATTAAAAATTTTAAAATCTTTTGAATCTTAATTTTTATTACATAAGGTCTAAAAGATTAGAAAGAAGATCTAACATAGAATTAAGGAGAGAGAGAGAAAGATCCATTATAATTAAATTTGAAGTCAAATAATACCCTACCAAAATGAGTGAGTTTTAGCAAAAAAATAAAAATGTTAAACGATTATTTAATAAGGAGTGGGAGTTTGTTTCGTGAAAAGAAATTTAGATTTTATGAAGTAAGATAAAGTGGGTTCAATATAAAAGGTGAGAGTGAGATGACTCAAAAAGAAAAAGATGAAAATAAATTTTTTTAGAGAATTTAATGTTTATAGTTTAGTCCTTTCATTGTGAGGGGGTAATGTAGCTCCATAGAGAGAAAAAGGTGAAAGTAAAGGTGAAAGAAATTATGATGTCGATAATAAAAAAGAAAAAAATTTATCATAAGTAATAATATTTAACATTATATATTAATACAATGTTAATAAAAAATACAAACAAAAACTAATTTATAAAACGATCATGAATGTAAGAGATTAAAAAAATTTGAAAAAAAAGTAAATTTACAAAACATACACAAAATAAAAATACTAATAAACTCTAAAAATGATCAGTTATGCCTAAAAAACCACCTAACCTGACCAATATGCTTTGTCATATTTTATGTCATTAGTGGATTTTCTCTTATTAGTGGAATGCCCCAATGCTTGGCAAGTTGTTTCGCTTAAGAAAAAATAATTAAGCATACTCTTAGACATTGCAATTGAATAAAGAATGCATCCTTGTTTTTCCATCAAAACTCAATTTAATAGGTGATAATGATACAAACAATTTTTTAGAATGAATTTAAAAAATCTATGAAATTCTCCACTCAAATAAGATGTTCTCTTTGTTACGGTATATGGGTAGCAAAAATTAAAAGCATTTTGAGAAAAAATATATTTCATTCTAAACATATATGATCAAATCAATTATTATATTAAATAGATTTAAAGCATCCAATAAAAACCTCTATATCATAATGCTTCTTGCCATGAGTTTTAGTTCAAAATGAACAACCCCACTGAATGGCTACTTCAAAATGAATGTTGATGATTTAATTACTTTTCATTTTTAAAAGAAATATTAGGAAAGATAATGATGCAAAAATTAAAAGACTAAAAAAATTTTATGTACTAATTTTTATTTATTTATTATTTATATTTATTTATTTATTTATAAATGTAAGTATTAGAACTAATTTTGATGCTACTTATTCTATTAATAACAAATAGGATATAAAAGTTATTATCTAAATTTTGTATTTATGGATCCTATAGATTCGATTAACCAAATCAACTCAACTTGTAATAAAATAAATAATATGATTTAAATTTTTAAATTAATTAGATTAAAAAAATCTTAGATTTTATTATTTTTGGAGATAAGTTCATCGTTCTCTAATTTAACTCAATAAACTTAATTATTATCATAATAATAAATAATATAAATATTATCATATTATTTTTAAAAATGAATTATTTTAAATGTAAATATTTTATTATTGTTTTTTTAATTTGCATTGATTTAATTTGTTTCATTTTTAATTGATTTAGATAATTTTTTATTTTAAATTTAATCTAATCCAATTGGATGAGATTTTAACTCCTACTATATGATAAACACTGAATTTTAGGTTTTAAGCCTTTTATTCACGGAACATATATTTTCTTATGCCAGAAATTCCAATGCTCTCCTATGCCTCAAAATGTCCCGTTTTATTAATGATGTGGCTAAATTATAAGCGTCGGTATTATCAATGATGATTATTTAAAATCTTGTCAAAGGCATGGAGAAAATACACCGTTTTAATAGGTTTTATTCTTCTTATCATGTTGAAGCTAGGGAATGGGAATAAACCCTTTTCCTTGAAGTCATAGTTGTTGTGTTGTTGGCATGGTTTGGATACATAGGGGGAGAGTTCTTTGAACGAGAATCATATGTGGGGATCCTATGGTTCTCAACCCTAATTCTAACTCCAATTTTTTGAGTCTCTATTTGCCCAAATTTCTTCCTCGGTTAAACTTGGTTCCATCACCTTTCACCAAGTCTTACCTCTCTCATTTGACTTACTCCATTTGGCAACGCCAAAACCTCCTTCTTGATCTTTCCAAACCTTCTCTCCACTTACTTTTTTTCATAAACCATAATTGGTTCATTCTTTATATCACTCATTACTTATTTGTTTCAATTTTTCTTCATTTTTCATTATAACCAATTAACCTATTCTTTTCTTTATTTCATAATCATATATCCTATTATGCATATTTCATATATTCTCACTAATTTTTTCCTTTAATACAATTCATCCTTCCACTTTGAAACTTGTTTCTTTGTTTGTTTTACTACTAATCCTAAATTATCTATTTTCTCTTATGTACATTCTATACAGTTATGTATACCATATGTATCTAGGGATCATCTTTCATTTTTTTTTAATTTTTATTGCCTAATAATTTTGGCATATCGCACTCATATTTTGAATATGATTAAAATTTTAAACAAGTATCTTTATATCCTTAAAGTTACAATAGTTTGTGTTACATTTTTATATAAGGTTGATAAAAATGTACATTTTTTATGATTTGTAATCATCGTCCATTAATATATTTATATACTAATGAGAAGTGATAATATGTTTTTGAAAATTTTGTTGAAATTCAATTTGATTCAAATAGTAAAATATTTGGTGCTTCTATTAGAATTTATTTACTGAAATATTTATTTGACTATATATATATATTAATGTTAGTATGCAACATAAATTTTTGTATTTTGCATATGAATATTGTAAACACCCAATTACGTCCGAGGCCCTAGATGTTAACATTAATCAAGAAACCGATACTAATTTAAAAAATAAAGAAATTAACAAACCAAAAAACCTATAAGATAAAAATAAAATAACAACAAAAGATTGGGAGAAACATAAAACTAAAAAAATAATAATAAAATTTTTTTAAAGAAAAATAAAAACTCGAAAAAATTTTAATAATAAATAATTAAACATCAAAATAAAAAAGGGAATTAAAAAAAACAAACAATAGTAAATAAGAAAAAATTAGAAAAGAGTTTTTTGAAAAAAAAAATAAAAATTTGGAAAAATAAGAAATAAAAAATAAATAATAATAAAAAAAGGAATAAGAAAATCTGGAAAATAAATAAAAAACTGAAAAAATAATAATTAAATAAAAAACAAAACTGCAAATAAATAAAAAAAATCAGAAAAGATTTTTTTGGAAAAAAATAAAAATTTAAAAATAAAGAAATGAAAAAAAAATGGATTTGAAAAAAGAATAATAAATTTAGAAAGAAAATAATAAGAAATAAATAAAAAATAATAAAAACAATGAAAACGAAAAATGCTTTAAGAATAGGAAAAAGAATTAATAACAAACTTGGAACAGAAAACGAACTTGGAGGAAAAAACCAAAAAACGAATTTGAAAAAAAAAAAGAAAGAAGAAAAGGGGTGGAGGCATAAAACAGGTTTTAGAGCTTCGGATGGCGATCTTCTGAGAGGAGGGAGAGAGAGAAAAAGGGGGCTACGTGAAAAAGATCTCTCTCTGTTGCCACGCTCATTGAGAAAGGGCTCCAACAAATAATTTGGCATAGTGGATGAAAGAAAGCCAGTGATCCCAATGCTACATTTCGGCACTGATCCTACATCAATGTGAGAACAGGTTAGTGTGCTCTTTTCTTTACCTCCGAATCAGAAAGTTGAGTGAATCGTGCTAGATTTAGTCATGTTTTTACGAGGGTTATGAACAATGGTTCTTGATGGAGAGAGTTATCATTTGATAGCCTAGTAATAGATTTTATCTTTATATGCTTATGAGTAATAATTCTTGACTGAAAGAGCCATTAATGACCTAAGAATTGATCGGTGGTGTTATGGTTGGTGCTCTAAGTCGCCATAGTTAGAATGAGGGAATTTCAGGGGTAAACATGATAGTATCTCACTTTGATTGCTTGATATTGGGTCAATTTGTATTCGGTAACTGGAAAAGGAAACTATAGTTCTCAGTGAGGTACTACGGTATTCATCCATTCGAAGACGAGTCTGAGTTATTCTATCGATCAAGAATTGGTATAGGCAAGATTCTTGAATACCTTTGTTTCGGAATGTATATAAATTAGAAGTGCATGGAACGAAATTTTGTTTTAACATGATAAATGTTAGGAGAGTCATTTTGAGTTACTAATTGTTGATGTGAGGCTGAGGCTAAAACCATTGTCTTGTCCGGTTAGCAATTAGAGAGTGTGGTTTAACTCGTAAATAAGTGTGGACTTGAAAATATCATGCATCGTTGATACTGGTACAAGATTGACGAATAGACGATTGTAAAAAGAGGTTCAGTTGACTCCTCTGCCACCACTGGTTACTCTATCCTCCCTTGTACACCATTTGACTTCAGAAAACAACAGGGCCACCTTGCTGAGGCATCCCCTGAAAATGGAATTGTAGAAAAAGATGGAGTCCAAGCCAATAGTGTGTGGTTGAAAGCATCGTAGGGGATAAGTAAATTTTGAACTAAGCGGGCCCCTCCTGTTGTAATTTCACGAAGAGTTAAACTACTAGCCTCAAGCGGGATTAGATGATCAGTACTGTATGGTTGGTCCAGGAAGCTCAGCAAGCTTGCCAAAATTCAATTAGTGAATCCAAAAATCGCAGGCGGGAGTGCATAGCAAGTCTTGTCAAGGTCCACGAACATGAGTTGACGCTTCCACGTCGAGACCGATTGGCTGCGGAATTCCCTTGAGTCATCATTAGTTTACTTGTGGGGATCACATGCAACCACAAGGGCCCACGCTCATTCAATTCTATGTGAAGTCCTCTTTTAGTCAACCAAAACCTGATTGCTCAATTGGGAGATGCAGGAATTATGTATTGATTCTGTCTTGGCTTGTATGTGATCATATACCCGTGCACTTACTTAAATTATGAAGTCTCCCAGCGCTCGTATTTGTGGACGTATGTTTTCAAATCTAGAATACGTTGTTACTAGGATACATAGAAGCTGTGCTGGTCTCGTATCAGCTATTCTAGTCGAAGCCAGCCCCCCTCCCGTATTGCGTTCACTATCAGTGGCTTTTGGTGGCTAGATCATAGGTTTGGCGCGTACACGAACCCCCCTGTGCCCTTTTCCTTTTTTGTAAAAAGATGATTCAGCTTGAACTCTCCATATCAACTTTGTAGTGCAGGATTATGACAAATGCTTAGGCATAGCTGGGCGGTGAGGCATGCTGTCCACATACCCCTTGAACCCGGGTTCGACCCTCGTTGGGTGTTCCTTTTTCTCAACAGCCATCTCACTTTCTAAACAACACTTCAAAGCCAGCAACAATTTCTCAAAGAGGACCGCACCTTCTGCTTTTTTTTTAATGGACCTATTACAATTAATTGGTCAAGCCTTAATTTAAACTTAAATGAAATTTGTTTTACTCAAATCTATTAAACTCGAAATTTAAATCAAATTCTTTGCACTCAAATCAAATTGATTCTTTTCACTCAAAATCAAATTAATTCGTTTCATTCAAATTTCAATCCCATTTGTCTAAACCTAATTAACTTTTTCTCCTAAATTTCAAGTTTCGATTCTTTTTGTTTCTTTTGAAAATAAAATTAATTCTTTTCTCTAAATTTCAAGTTTCTCCTTCCTTTTTTATTTTTTTCTAAATTTCGGGTTTCAATTCTTTTTTTCTTTTTGAAAACAAAAATAAATTTTTTTCCCTTTCTGAATTTCCAGTTTCAATTCATTCCTTGTTCAAAACAAAATAATTCATTTCTCCACATCTCAAGTCTCAATTCATCTTTTGTTCAAAAATTTTATTCCTTTCTTCAAGCTTCAAATAAGGTTTATCTTAGTTCGAAAAAAATTAGTTTTCTCCCGGGTTTTAAATCAAGTGCATTTCGATTTGAAATTCATTTCTATATAAGTATCTTTCAAATCAAGTTCACTTCAAATTAAGTTCTTCCATTTCTCTTCCCCAAACTCAAACTAAAATTCTTTTAAAACATAAAAAAAAAAATCAAATCTGTTTTAAACTCATTCTTCGATTCTTTCCAAATCAAGTCATTTCTTTCCTTTATTACATTCAAATTATTTTGAAAACATTTTTAGGATCTTTGGTCTCACGCAATGGGCTCTAAATGGGGGACTGGTGGTTCACCTATTGTCCAACGTTTAGTAGTCTATATAGGCCCTAGTGCTGCCGTAGCCACCTCGGGTCTTGTGTATGAGTGAGATAAAGATCCTTTCAAAAAACGAAAACCTCTTCAAAATGTCATCTTTCTTTTAAACACATCTGAAGGTCAAGCCTTCATAAACCAGAACTACGTAAGCCTTGAGTTTTCCATTGCACCGGGGAATACGTAGGAGCAGGATGAAGTCCTGTCAAGCTAACCTCCATCAAATTATGTATTTTCACTCTAATTAAAGGGATCAAAACAGTTTTTCAAAATCACACACTCAGTTGAAGGGTACCGTTCTTCGGAACGGGCGAGTGGGGTGCCTAACACCTTCCCCACTTGTAACCGACTCCCGAACCTAAATCTCATCCTCGAGTTAGGGTTTTTCCAAATCTTTTCCTTAAATAAAATTTGGTGGCGACTCCACATTATCAAATAAAATTCATTTCAAATTTTAACAAGTTCGTCGTCTCGTCGGAATTACGGTTGCGACAAATATGAATTTGTTATAGGAAAAATTTTAAGCTTGATGAAAGATTGAAACTTGTAATGAAAGAAAAATGTTAAGATTGATAAGGCTTTTGTAGGAAAAGAGGTAGATTGGAGTCAAATTTGTTTTTGGTATTTTGCTGTATTAAATTATATAGTTTTATTAAACATTAAACTATATAGTTTTCTTAAGAATTAAATTATATGGGCCAAAAGGTTGGATGTTTTGTTAGGTTCAATGATGCTACTTCTAGCTTGACAAAGATCAAGTATATGACAAATGAATTACTTTTGAGATAGAAGTTTTCATAACTTGGAATACTTGTTTGCTTTTTATAACTCGAATAACTTGATAACTTCATTAGAAACTTAATTTATCAAATGTAGTGCTGAAATTATGTTCACATTCTTAATGGAAAATTGCAGTGCATATTATGTCACTGAATTTTAGGCAAAAACTTTCTTCTTTATTTGTCTGAAATTAATAGGATTAATGGCAAATTGCAGTGCATATTATATCACTGAATTTTAGGCAAAAACTTTCTTCTTTATTTGTGTGAAATTAGTAGGATTAAAGGATTGGTGAACCCCTCCGCCTCTCCCCGAAAAAAAAAACCTCTTATTTGATGTGAGTTTAAGATGGTTATATTATTTGAAGCAGCTAAAGAGGTTTGAAATAAAAAAAAATTATTTTAAAAGTATAATTTTTAAATATAGGAAAGTGGATATGCATTTTATTTTTCTTATAGGGAAACTCTCCATTATTTAGTTTAATGATCCATTGTATTGGTGTATCCATGTAATGCTTGAGTTTCATTTCTATTCTTGATATAATAAGCTGAGTGTAAATCATATTCTTTTTTAAACAACTCAAAAATAATGGAAGTGTAAATTTGTGCAAGATGATGCAACATAGGAGAAAACTCACATTTCAATCTAGGTACTTTTTGCCACAAGTCAAACTCATGCTTTAAATCATTGTGTCGTTTTTCCTCTACTACCCTTTCAAAGTGTTTGAAAAATTGAGTAATGTCAAAGTTTGTTTTCATGAA
This sequence comes from Canavalia ensiformis, assembly GCA_026541065.1. Lineage (NCBI taxonomy): Eukaryota > Viridiplantae > Streptophyta > Magnoliopsida > Fabales > Fabaceae > Canavalia > Canavalia ensiformis. Next base: position 916,632 of record JAMKYM010000798.1, read on the forward strand.
AATACTGAAGGTTGAATTGAAGCTTTTACTAAGTTTGATGCTTTGCATGCCTAGCATGAAAGCTTTTCTAATGTAACAAGCATATGAATTTTCCTTTAGATGGTAGACTAACTTCAACCATGAGTTATCATGCACATCATATCTTATAAGAAAACTACTCGAAGCAACCTCAAACTCTATTTCTTCCATGTATTGAAACATGCATGCCTTAAAGTTACTTACACTAGTGGAAAATAAACTTTTTACATCGGTTATTATGGACTTTTTATATCGGTTATTTGAGCGGTATTGAAGCGGACGATATAGAAAATAAGACTTTCTACATCGGTTGTAGTCTTAACCGATGTAGAAAGTTTATTTTTTTTAAATGTTATTTTTGTTTAGGGAAATTGCCATATTATTTATTCACAATACCTGTATATATAAATAGAATACCAGACAGACAATACAGAAATAACAGAGTCTATATATTTAAAGTAAATACATCAATATTTATTATGAAGTATAATAAAAATAAACTAAATATCTAAAAATTCCATAAATTCAACCCAAATTGGCAACGTGTATTAGAAATTCCCCCCAACGTCTCCTAATATCATCAATTTCTTCATCTAATGGAGGTTGAGGGTTGTCAAATATCTACAAAATGTTTTTGAATAAAATTAGTGAAAATGTCATGTTATGCATTAAAATTAAATAATTAAATTAGGACAATTGTAATTGGTGCCAAGAGTTAACAATAGAAGCCGTGACAATGAGAAACATATGTCTCATCACATAATATCCCATACTCGGTTCCTCCGGGTTGTCTTGAACTTCAAAAAAAGAAAAAGAGTATCAAATATAATTAGAGATGGTGATAAAAGAATATAAAACAATTGAATAACTTTTAATAAAGTACTTACCTTTGAATTATCCAGCTATTAGATTTTTTAATATTTGATGAATGCGCGTCCTTTTCACCGAAGTTGGTTATCCATTGCTTCTACTAAAGAAAAAAAAAGCAAATGAATACCTTTGAGAATAACAAATTATATGAATATAAATACCAAAATCCTAAAACTTACAAATCTATAATGTCCTTTCAGGTCTTTCTTTGGTTTTCGCCAAGCAGAGCATAGAAATACAACTACATTCCGCTTTGGATAAATAATGATTAATTGTAATAGGCCCTACAAAAATATGGATGATAAATGAACAAAAAATTAGGAATTTAATTAAATCTCATGAAATAAAGCAATTAAGTATTGACTTTACGATTGGCCATGTATTAGGTACATTTTTATCAGATCGCAATCTCCTTCTTGAAGGTATTCCCAGTATTCTCAGCTGCCTTCGTCTCAGCTTTCTTATATGAACCGAGTCCAAGAATCCATAGAGGTGTAAGTTACCTCTTTTCAAGTAAGGATACGATATAGGTACCTAATATTGTGAATAATTTTCTACGTTAGATTTTTGAAATAATCGAACAATTCATGTAAGGTTTAGAAATTTACTTACATCAACCATAATCGTAGAACTGTTACACATAGGAGTTCGTTACCCACAACCAACTCCAATATATCCTTCTTAGTAATATAGTGGGATAGGTGTGGGCTTCCATGATATCTGGTTCTCATTGTTACTTGTAGAAGTTTCATCGCCTAAGCTCATGACAATACCAAATAGAGCGTGTGAGCAAATCGAACCTCATGTTTCTTTGAAGGAGGCTCTAGGAGATCTCCTTTAGCACTAAAAATCAATCTTTTTCCCATGATCTTCCATATAAACCTATGATAAATTCACAAAATAGTAAGAAATATGATATATATACACACACTACACAATGTATCATATTTAAAAAATTAGTAACATAGGCTAAAATTATATAATACCCGAGGCTGAGTTCGACGCAACAAGTCTCCTCGCCATACAATAAAATGACTGGGGCTTGCCCCACGACATGAACCCTCAGCAAGGACAAAGAACAGGAGCATTTGTATCTTCAACCTGTTCAACCACCACTTCTAACATAGATCATCATCAATTTTCTGGTGATGGATGGTTGAACCCAAGTGTAAACTTTCCCAAATCGCTACCAAAACGACATGGATCATCAATATATAACTCATAATCGCCAGAATGCATCCACATCCTCTTCCCGCTACGTTGCTTCCTCCAGCTGAGCACTAACTTCCCTTTGTGCTCACGCGCCTAGGAGAAGATGATGGATGGTGACCCTGTGTCCGTGTCTGGGAGTCCCAAAGATGCAAGCTCTTGCCTAAGCTCCTGCCTAAGCTCCTGCCTAGCTCTTGTCTGAGCTCTTCTCGAAGTTCTTGCCGCAGTGCGTGCCTCATGTCTTCGCGCATGGCGTCCAACTCATCTTTAGAGACTAAACCTTCTTTGGATGTTTGTCTATAAGATAATCCAAAGTACTGTATAAGGCCAACACCTCGCCCAACTGCACGAACATGCCCTGGATGCTCCGGTTGGCCAATAACAGTACTTAAGATGTAATCCTGGCCAGTTGGAACAAAGACTCCTTGTGAGCTTTGTTCAACCAAAGAATCCTACAAAACAAAAAATGACCGTTATCAGTAATGTACATGTTTGAAGATAAATAAAAATGAAATTTACAAAATTGTGTGATTACTTACAATCTTCTCAGCAACAATGCGAGAAGGCTCTGATGTGTACTCTTCAGATGCCTTTTGGCCTACCCTCTTCCATTTCTCATGGAGTAAAGGTGGAGAGGGTGTAGAGAGAAGTGTAGAGGGATCTGCTTCACATGATTGTTGACGATCTTTCAACTTCTGCTCCATTAGCCTCTCCTAAAGCAACTCATAACCCCCATTAGATAATCTATGGGGGTAATAGTTCTTGGCAGAAATTTGTTGAGCCTTCTTTTTTACTCTCCTGTTATAAGAAAGAAAATCAATTAATCATAATATTGTTTATATTAGTCAATTAAAAAAATATAATATTAGAAAGATATATACAACGAATGCAGGATCCATTCAAGACTCAACAAATCTCTCACAAGTGTCTTGATCAATGAACTGCATCTCCTCCACAAGGAGACACATCCTTGAGTGACCCATATATATATATATTTGCTGGTGAAATGTGTTTTGAAGCCCCTCCAGCGCTCACCAGCAAATGAAAGCCACTTCCTCTTCAAGAAGTTAATGTTTGGTACATCATATGTAAGCTACATAAAAGAAGATGTAATTGGTTAGTGAATGATAAATTTATGGAAAAACTTAAAAGCTTTAAAGTTAAATACCATGATAGTCTCCCAAATTTGATCCTTCACTTGCATCTCAACATCATCCAATCCTTCTTCAAAATACTACTTGCTTGTCCAAGGAGGGCCACATAACTCTTAAACTTTGTCTTGTTTGCCTTAATGGATTCCCATGGACTTATCAAACTCCTGCTAGGAATCTCTCTCACAAAATGTACTCGCTCTACCCTTCTTTTGTTAGAGAAGAATGTTCTCAGCACCCACTTGTGCAAGGAGGAACCTGAAGGGTCAGCCATCATCCGTTAAAAGCAGAGGAAAAAATATGAAAAACTAATACAATATGCAAGTTATGAAGCAGAAACAACAAGATATGATACACTTACAAAGTCGCATAACACAATTAAAAAAAAAAGAAAAAAAATGTAAAATTCACTTCATCACAAATGCCGCAAAACACTAGTCTTAAATGCTCGCTTTACTAGCTCACCTAAATTTAATTATGTATGCTAAAAACTAAATAAAATTTAGTCAACACAACAAATGTTAGAGCTGGCATGGTAAATCACCGGATTACCTCGTTAACTGGATGCCATTTGACGATTAAAAGAGGAACTTTAAAAACTTGCATGGTTCTTGTAACAGCTTGTTCTATTAGTTAAAGCAGTTTAGTGTAGCTGATTCATTTCTTTATTTTCCATTTTTCCCAACTTGAACGAACAACATGGTCCTTAAGAAATTGACTGAGGGTGCACCTGAAGTAAGTTCTTTTCATTCTCAACTTCAACTAATTTTCTCGTTTCATAAAGTTAAGTTTATAAAATATAGGAAGTTTTGTATTGAACTAATTAAAATTTTCAATACACACTTGAATCACCTCATATATCATTTTCTTTTTTATGCATAAGCTAAAACAGTTTATGTCACTCATGAATGAATAAAACAAACTTCTTCTTTTTTTTTTTAATGTTATAAATCATATTTAACTGTTTATTAATTATGATTATAATATGGTACTAGTAACCATAATGGTTTTCAATTAATGGACAGGCATACCAAAGTTTTTTGTGTAATACATCCCCTTTGGTATTTGCATTACCATGAATGAAGATTGAATGATATCAATGTTCATACTTAGGTTTCTTCATATTAATGTTTGAAGCTTGGGTTGGCCAATTAATTGGCTGAATTGCACAAAGACTCAGCTGTTTTATGTAATTTTTTTCTTAGGGGAGTGAGAAGCTATTGCAACTAGTCTCATATAGTAGCAAGAATTCAAACACTCATACAGGAAAAAAAAGAAATGGAGCGTAAGGACTCTGAAAATGAAAGCCACAGTTCACATGAATCATATTTTAGTTTAACAAAATAAGCTAAGAGTATAAAACATTACAAATCTAAATCTAAATCATATTTTGTATATGTTCATTTCCAAGGCTTTCTCTTCATTCCAATAACCAATTTAAATGGCAATATTTTTCTTGCATTATGGCAATAGCTTCAGGAAAGGACATTCCTCTAGAAGTAATGCAGAAACAGAGACCCTAAACTAAACCTAATCAGAGCTAGAATGCTACATACCTTAACTTAGTGACGACGATGGCGTAGACGACGACGGCGTGCTTCAAGAACGACGGTGTTCTTTGCGTTTGGACGACGGCGTGCTTTGAGAACGACGGTGTTCGGATGACGGCGTGCTTAGAGAAAACAACTAGGGCAATGATGACAATGGAGGCTTAGAGCAATCAGTTAGGGTAGGAGGATGATAACGGAGTGTTTACACTTATGAGGACGATAACGGTCGCATCAAGTATAGAGGAGGGAAACTAGATTTTACGTCCGTTGTTTCAAAAAACCGACGTAAAAAGAGCTTTCTACATCGATTACACTACTCAACCGACGTTGAAAATATGACTTTCTACATCGGTTGCTTTATAACCGATGTAGAAGGTTTAAACTTTATTACAAAAATGTCACCGCCTATTTTTCTACATCAGTTGTAAGGTAACCGATGTAGAAAGTGTCAAATTTATTTACAAAAATGTCACTGCCTTTTTTCTACATCGGTTCACATATAATCGACGTAAAATCCTGTTATAAAAGACTATTTTTCTACTAGTGTTAGAAAATGATCCTCATTTTTAATCAAGTTCCCATAGTGTTTCATTTTATTTTGCATGAAATTCCTGTACATAGACCATGGCAAGTATCAAGCATCACCTCACTTAATGCTTTGGCCATCGTTTGGTCCTGATTGATAAAAACTATTTGAGACATTTTTTTCCTATGAGCCTTTAAGAAAGTTTCAAACAACCACTTGAATGACTCTACAATTTCCTCGTACATTAGTGTAGTCCCAAAAATCACCCCTAACCTATAATGATTGAATCTTGAAAACACAACAAGTGTTGTATATGTATTATTAGTTCAATATGTCATGTCAAAAGACACCACATCAATAGAATAACTATAATCAATATGCATTCTCACATCTGTCCAAAAATACATTGGATATTTGTTCATCAGAATCCATTTGATATGCATAATAAAATGCAGGATTGTCAACAATTGTTGTTAGAAGAAATGAATAAATAACCTGCCTCCCTTTATACCAAACTCTTTTATCTTCAATTCAGAAAGAAGATAATTCTTGATCCAAGTTGAGCATATAGTGATGATTGCCTTTATCTCTTACTTTTCTATTTCATCGCTCAAATAATGCTCTTTGTTAAACATTTGTCAAAGTTGTGCAATCTAAATTTTCTATTTTTCATCATGACATTCGTCTTTACTTTGCAATTAGTCCTAGTCTTAAATAATGGATTATTAGTCAGAAAATATCATTTATATTGATTTTAAATTTATTTAGTAATATTTATTTTAAAATTAAATTTTTAAACAGATTTGTAAATTTTATAAATTTTAAATTAGGTTAAATTAAAAAAATATCTTTTAATATATAACAGACTTAAATTTTAAAATTTTTAAATAAATTAAATTTAAATATTTGAAATTCAATTTAGTTTAATTTATTTTCATTCATATTCCAAACTTAACAAAAATAATTTTAAAATAAATAAAAAATAAGAAAAATATGAGAAGAAAATAATAAAAATGAGTACTATTCCGATTGCGTTTTTCTCATTTCTATTTTATAAAACATAATATAAAATGCTTTGTTTAGGAATTCCGTGCGTGGATTGCGTTTGCTTTTGCAACGTTACGTTTCTATCATTAGAGTCACAACCAGAAATATCTATTAATATGCTACATATTATCTATTGTTGTAATTCAATCACGTGGTTAATGAACCAATACATTTTGAAGTTACAGGATCAGAAGAGGATCCATTCCCTCCATACACGCCTATGTCAATTTGCATCAGAAATGACCTTATACAAAATTCAAATTCAAATGGATTATCTATCTGTTATGCATGCTGTCACATCTAAAAAGGCCATCAATTCATATTTTGTACTTATGATATTTTCATTATTTTATTTTTTCTATACTAAGTGTATCACATCTTAGTAGAAAAATTATGATGGCGTTCAACTTTACAAAACATTTTTAATTTTTATTCTATGTTTTGTTTTCAACATTTTTATAAAAATAGTGAAAATAAAAAATAATCCTTTTTATGTTTATTATTTTCTTATTTTCAATAGAAAATACTAAAAATAAAAAATAAAAAAATATTGTTGTATTACCACCTAATTTGCTTGCATATTTGGTAGCTAAAATAGTTCTCAATCAGTTTGACACGATCAGAATTGAAGAGATTCATGATTGTATTTTCTCGGCTATTGTCATGGATTTCCTTCCAGGGTTTGGTTAATAAATTCTCTCTTTTAACGTAAAAAAAATGCTTAGAACATATAAATATAAAACTATAAAAATATAAAAATAAAACTTAGATTAGTACTATAAATATATATTGTTCTGTTCTCCAATTAAAATCGAAGATTCATATTGATGATTAATATTTATAACTTTTAATGTTTATTAATTATTCAGATAAATATTTAATTTTAATTAAAAATAATATAAAATAAAAATGTGATTAAAATTATCCTAAATTTTTTTCAAATATATTCTAACTTTCCATATCTAGATAGTAGTTATTACGTCCCATTCTTTACAAGTAAATTTAATTTTTCATCACCGGCCAGAATAACTGTTTCTATTTTCCTTTATAAAGTTAAAGGGAATCGTTTGGTTTCAAAACAAAACCAGCTACAAATCTTGCTACTTACGTATGAAGCACCAAAGTGAGATATGGAGGACTCAAGACTTCGTAATGAAGATTATCGAGTTTATTGTAGGGTCCAGTTTCATATTACTTTTTTTTTTGTGAGGATTAGATATTACTTATAAAACAGATCAAGTGAAAAAAAATATTTTTTTTTGTCTTTTACACATTTTTAAACAAAAAAACATGTGCGCAACATTTTTGGTTAAAATTAACTATTAATTTAAATATAAAGAGAAAATTAATTATAATGAATAATGTGATTTATTAAAATATTTTATGCTTAATTTAATATCTAAAGGTGGAAAGTTTAATTAAGATAATATTTTAGAAAAATAATGTAAATTTCCCCCCAATTTTATTCTCTTTTATGACAATAATTGCCAAGTAGCGAAAAATAAGATATTCATCATAATATACTTTAATTATGCTACACGCATATTGTTAGATTGTAGTAGAATCAGAAAAGCTTAAAGTGTGTGGATTCTCTTAAACTTGGACAATTACAAGGCACACATCAGATATCATTTACGAAAATTTCCTCCAAAGTCTTATATTCTTACTACTAAGAACAAAATTTTCTCTCAGAATATTACCCACAAAGAAACCATATTGCTCCATATGCATGTTATTAAATGGATGCTTCATCACTTGCATGTCATAATAAGGGCAATCGATCCTTTAGAAATATCATCATAATTTGGGTTGCGGATCATAAGATTAATCCTCATTAAAATTAAACTTTAATTTTTTTAAGATTATTAATTGACTAAAAAACAGAGTGAATTATTTTTTACATAAATTACTGAAAATTAAAAAAAAATTAAAAACATAAATACATGTTGTAAATAAGTCGAAGAAAAAAAAATAAATCTAGAAAAAGTATCAATTAACAGATTAGAATATGAATATAGAAGTTAATAATTTTTAAGATTTAAGAAAAAAAAAAATATTGTTGTTTAGTAATTTTAGAAAAAAAAATCATATATTCAAATAACAGATCATAGTAAGTCGGGCTAAAAAGTATTTGAAATATATTCAGATCATAAAAATGAAATCTTGAACCTTCAAATTTTGCGAAAGTCAGGCTAAAAAATACTTAAAATATATTTAGATTATGAAAATAAAATCTCAAACCTTCAAATTTTGCGAGTGTTTAGGATTAGTCCTTTTTTTTCTCTACACATTACTTCAAAATTTAAAAATAATATAAAAATAAATTTAGAGATGAATTTGTTTAAATTATAAATAAGATATATAAAATTATAAAACTTTAAATTGTGAAGAAAATTATTAAATGAGTAATATGGATTTACACACTTTTTTTTCATTTAATAATATAGTTTAAACATATAAATTATTTAAAAAATAAATTTTTTATTAATTTATAATTATTAAAAATGATTTCATTGTAAAAAATATTTTTAATATTATATATGCTTGTATTTTTCATTTAGATCAACAATAAAATTGTTAAATTTTTATAAAATTATGGCTGAATAAAAAATATATAAAATAAATACATATATACTTTAACAATTTATTTTAAAAAAATAATTCTCATAACATAAACACAGTATTACATATTTTTACATATTTATTGATCTTATATAAATTACATACATTCCAACTAAATTCTCCATGCATCCATGCATGCGACAATCAAATAAGTTTTTCATATAAATAGTCAAAGATCATTTTTATAAAAAAAAAAATAACGACTATTGCTCAATTTTTTATATTTTTATTATAATTTTTACTTAAGTATCAAGTTTAAATTTTATATAGTATATATCTATTTTTAAGTAGCCTAAATTAAGTCAATTTTTAATTTTTATTTAAGAAAAATTTTATAGTCCTTATGTTTCTAATTTTACTAGATTTTTTATTCTAAGTTTTTTTCTTTTTCATTTTTTCTTTTCTCATAAGTTGCAGGAGTTTTTTTTTATTATTTAATTATTTAGATCAAAGGACATTTATGTTAGTAGAAATTTTTTTAGCTAACCTTAAGACCATTAGTTATTTCTTAATAAGTTTTCTTAGGAAAAATGAATATATTTGTTATATATATTTTGAGTCTTATTTTTCTAATCAACTTTATTAGGCTGGATGATAAAAAATAAATATTAATCCATCTTTCTATACCTAAATGATCATTCTTTTAAGATCACATCTTAAAAGGGTAAGTTTACAAGTGTTGCAAATTTCAATCTTTCTTTATCTATTTTTAAGAGTTTAGGCTAAATGACATAATCCCTTCTTCAACTAAATTTTTGCTTATTTACTTAAGTTTAAGTTTTTTAACTTAATAATTTTTCACACCTAAGTGACATGAAATTAACTCATTTCTTTCTCATTTTAAGGTAGTTTAGCTGGATGGTGTTATTAACCTAATAATGTTGGGATCATTGCAAAACATCCTTCAAAGACCTTTGGGTCCATTGGACCTATCACCAAGACCAGAGCTAAGAAGTTGCAAAAAGATGTGGAAACTTGTCTTCAAGAGGAGCATCCTTAGGCTCAATCCACCTCTTCCTTGGACCTTTATATGTTAGAGTTGGACTTAAAAATTTCTTGTATTTTAGGAATTAGAAGGCTAAATATGTATTTGATTGGACTTATTTTCTTGTAATATTTTGTTGAGCTTTTTGGGCCTAACATGGTCCATTTCTTAAGTTGCCTCAAGGAGGGATGATTGACTCCTTTTGGGTTCTATGAAAGGCCCAAAACCAAGTCCCAAGTGGTTCCCAAAACCTCCCATAGATTCATGCTCCTAGGCATGTTTACCTATATATAGATACACTCATGTAATTTTTAACTTTTGAATCATTATTCATTTTATGAGTTTCTTGAGAGCCAAATTCTGTCTTTCTTCCCTCCTCTCTCTGAGCTTGAGGTTGAAGAATTCTCCTTATCCATGGAGTCTTCCAAGGTGACAGAGAAGAGACTTATCCTCCCTAGAGGTGGTTGCCCCATTACTTATGTATAAAGATCAAGAGTTCAACACCATCTCCTTTATTCTAATTCCAACCTCCATTGACCACCATTCTCCTCTCCTTCAAGATTTGCATTAACTGATATAAAATTTCCACCAATGGAGGCAAGATCCAATCCAAATTTATCTTCCTTTTACTCTCTTCATTTACTTCTTCGAGTTCATCTTCTACTCCATTTTATTTTCTCTTTTTGACCAATAAAATGACCTCCAATTTCTATGATTTTTATTTACTTGGATTTGTTTGCATTTATAGTTTCAAAGTTTTCCTTGTTGGCTTGATTTTGGTTGAGTATTTCATTCAAAATCATCCTATTACTAAAGCATTTTCTGTCTAGCACCGAAATATGGCTAGTTTGAATAAAATGACCATAACTTGAAAAATTCTAATGCGATTTGAGTCAATTTGATTTGGTTTAATAGGTTTGATCCCTATCTTTCATTTAATTGGTGTGAATTAAGCAAGTCCTTGAAAATTTTAAAAATTTTTGTTTTGAAATTTAAATTGAGTTGATTTTGAAATTCAAATTGTATGATCCGATCCTAGGCAGCTTGTATATGTTTAATTCCACTTGTTTGATGATCTAAGATCTATTAAGTTTCTGTATATGAATCTTTTTTTGTCTCCAATTCTCTTTAAGAGATGCATGTATATGAATATGCATGTTATGTTGCTAGTATTTCCTAGTTACATATGCATTAAGTTCTTAAAACAGACAAGTTAAGTGAATACTTAAAAATAATCCTAATAAAGCTTCTAAAACACTTAAATAATCTCTGGACCATACATTACCTATGTTGGACTTATGGAAAAATTGGAACAAAAGGACATATACTTGACCTTACCTAAGCAAGGAAGGAGTGTAAGAATGCACTCAAGACCTATTCAAACTTAGGGACAAATTTAGTATTATGAAAGAACTTATGCGAGGGCTTGAATGATGAACACAAGACATGGACCTTGAAGACAAATGAACTTGAGAAAAATTGAAAAAAAAAAGAGAAGAAAAATAAAATCAAAAGTAAAAGAGTAAAATAAAAAAAAAGTGAAAACAAAATAAAGAAAAAGGCATGCATAATATGGTCACTTGCTTGTTTGCTTATATACTTAGTTTATAGTGTTCATGCTAGGAATGTAAGGTCCTTAGTGTATGTTTTAGATACTTAATTGATGCATGAGTATGATCCTTTAATTTAGCTAGTAACATAATTGTGAATAAGCATATGCATATGACTTCTTTAGTCTCTAGGTTTCCATTTAAGTGTTTCCTTTCTTCATTACCTTTAATTTTATTTTGTCCTTATTGATCTCTTATTTCTAAAGTTTTTCAATTATACATTAAGTATGCTTTCCTTATTTAGTTTTTCTTCTTTATATTAAAAATTCTTCTCTAGTTTTGTCATTTGTCACCTACCTCTTATGTAAGCAATTATTCATCATCTTGGGAGAACCAAATACTCTAGGCCTAAGTTTAGATTATTCTTCATTTCAAGCTTGGAGTAGGGCTATTTTTAAGAATGGATTGGTGTGAGAAATATTGGTTGACTGGTGAGGTCATTAGAGGAAAAGAGTGAAACACTTAGTGAGGTGTAATTCCACTACACTAATTTTGATTTCACTAATCAAGTGAGGGCAGCAAATGCACCTTATTTTTGTGTCACTTTTTAGGTTACTTTGGTGGAGGAAAAATTGAAGGCAAGAAGCCTCAAATGGACTTAAAGACGTGGGACTTAAAGGTTTGAAGTTGAAGTCAAGTGGAGATCAATTGTTTGTAATTTTCAATTCAAATTTAGTGTAATTTAAGCTTAAAAAATTTTTAATTAGGTACATTTAAATTGTAATCCTAGTGCATTATAATAGGTTTTCCTAATTTTTCAATTCAAATTCACCTTGTAATTTTTTTGTAAAAGGATTTTGAACTCTAAGCCTTGGTCTAGGATACCCGCCTAAGGCCATTATAAGTTTGCAGTTTGTGCATGCAAAGAAGTATAAGGGGGTGCTAAGTGCTTGTGTGACTTTCTTAAAATATTTGATAGCACAAACTTTGTCTTATTTTGCAAGGTCAAGGAAGCTAGATATATTCACTTAACCCTTGCTTGTTATGTGCTTTAGACCCAAGATTGCTTACTAAGTGTTTTGATCTTGTGTGAATTAATCGACTAGTATAGCAATCCAGATGTGGAGAGGATTTTTCTAATTTGGAAATGAGTTTCCATGAGTATTCACCTAGAACCCGAATGGAGCAACTTGCTTCAAGGCTAGACAAAACGTTTGAAACCCAAACAAGGGTGTTTGAAGAATGCCTAGATAACCTAGAGAGGAGACACTCAACTAGGTCTAAAAGGAACCAAAGGGTAATTGAAACTAGTAAGTTAGGAAAGGATAGGTATCATAGTGAGGAGGAGACAACTAAGGATGATGCTAACTTCTTTGGGAAAAATCAAAATCTAAGGGCTAATAATGATAGGAGACCTCAATAAAAGGAAAGACCATCTTCATAGGATAGGTCTTATCCTTCAAATAGAAAATCACCAATCCTAAAAAGAACCAATCTAAGGGTAGATAGGGATTGGAATCATCATAGATATAGGGAACCCTCAAATACTAGGGAACCTCTAGGCATAAGACTCATAGGACTAGAACCTATAGAGATAGAGATAGAAGTTCTTCTAAGGATAACATAGAAGATAGAACCCATAGAAATAGTCCTTGGAATAAAGATATAAGGGGAAGAGAACACCTAGAACCCCTATAATTACCTAAGATTAAAATGCTTTAGTTTGAAGGGAGGAACAACCTAGCAACATACTTGGATTGGAGGCTCAAGGTTAAGAAACTTTGTAGTAGCTATTCCATTAGAGAGGAGCATAAGGTTAGATTGACCACCTTAGAATTTAGTGACTATGCCTTGATTTGGTGGGATAAACTCAATAAAGAAAGATATCACCACTTGAGTGAATGGGAGGAGATGAAGCACATAACAAGAACACGATATGTTCCTCCCCACTATTTAAGAGAGATCCACAATAGGTTACAAAGGCTCTCTCAGGAATCTAAGCGTGTAGAAGAATACTATAAGGATATGAAGATAGTAGTGATTAGGTCAAATTTGAGTGAAGGTGAGGAAGCCACAATGGTTAGGTTCTTAGATGGTCTTAGACATGACATAAGAAATGTGGTAGAACTCCATCATTACTTAAACTTAAGTAATATTTACCATTAAGCCATAAAGGTAGAATCCTAAATCAACAAAAAGGATAAAGAGAAATTCACTGCATACAATATCTACATAAGGCACTTGGACAAATAAGAAAAAGGACTCTAGCTTTAAAACTAAGGAGCAAAGGGATACCAAAGTCTCCAAAGAGTCTAAGGCCAAAACTCCAAATTTACTCCCTAGCAAGGAATCCTCAGTTAAGTGTTTTAAGTGTCTAGGTAAGGGGCACATTGTTTCTCAATGGACAAATAAGAAAACCATGGTTCTTAAGGACAATGATAATTATTTATCATTAGAGTGCACTGGCTCTAGTTCCTATTCCTCTTTAACTAAGGATGAAGCCCTAGAGTATGCATTTGATGGAGACCTTCTATTGGTTAGGAGGTCACTCAAAAGTACAATAAAATGGAAGGAAATGACTCAAAAGGATAACATCTTCCACACAATATGTTTAATCAAAGGGCATACATGCTCCTTAATTATTGATAGAGGTAGCTATACAAATATGGCTACCACTAGGCTAGTAGATAAGTTAGGATTAGTAACAACCTCCACTCTAAGCCATACAAACTACAATGACTTAGTGACAAAGGGGACTTGTTGGTTAATCCACAAGTGCTCCTCACCTTTACCATTGGAAGGTATGAGGACAATGTTAATTATGATGTTTTCCCAATGGAGGTCAGTTATGTGCTTCTGAGAAGACCATGACAATATGACAGGAATATCCATCATGATGGGTATACTAATAGGTATTTCATCCAATCTCATAGTCATCATTCCTACTAATGGGTACATATGTAGATTTAGGATTTTTTTTAATTTAAAAATCAATTAAGCATTTTATTTATTTGATAAGTATCATTTAATTTTATATTTCATGTAATGAATCTTAAATTTGTATATGTAGCATTCTCTACCATCACATAATTTTGGAATCATAAGGTCTTAAATACATCAATCCATTTGTCTTAAATCTCATTCATATGTGGATTTAGAGTATTAATTAAAATATAAAAATTAATTATGAAAACTATACAAAAACATTTTCTGATAAAAATAATTGTTTTTCCCCAAAATTTAACCTCAAACAAAATTTCATCACAATTTTTTTTTCAAATTTCTTTCTCAAGTTACAAAAATCAAGTTTATTTTCAACAAGTCATTTATTTTCAAATTTCCACAAACAATTAAAATGTTGAAACTATGTCCCCTTTGAGTTCCTATTGCACTTAGGAATATGTAGGTGTATGTTATTTAAATAAGCCAAAAAAATTTAAATTTATTTTCGTCTCTCTTAACTTGTATCTTTTTTTAATTTTATCCTTCTTTTGTGAATATTTTATTTTATTTTTCTACACTTTTTGAAAACTATATCTTTTCATAAGTATTGTTTTATGACCTATTATATATTTGGAACTTAAAAATATAATTTGAAAGTTAAGATAAATTTATGTAATGAATTTTAGATAATTATTTTTATAATGGACAACGTAGGATGCTAATATTTTTCCTACTCATAAATGACTCTCAAACTTAACTTTGATTTTCACACTAATTTTATTTATTTTTTAAATATTTTTCTAATTTTTCCAAAATAAACATAATTAGTGATGGCTCCATGATTTTTTCTAAATCATTAAACATTTTTTTCCTACAAACTTATTTATCTTCTTTGTTATCTGCCTCATCGTGACCTTAGTCATGATACTAATAATGCACTGTTTTCTGTCTTCAATATATGATGAGACATATCACCCTTACCTTTTCTTATCCAAAGAGTAAGATATTCCCAAAACTTATTGGATGTCCCATCACATTTGTTGTTGCTGTAGCCATTTAATTGAAAAAACTTCTTTTTTTCTCCAATTAATATTTTTAAAACTTTAACTTATCTTTTCTTCCAGACACTTTGATAAATTCTTTGCATATTTAACCTCTCAACTTCTTATCAATGGGAAGATGAACTTAGTAACAAAGACTTCTTTAAATCTTGATCATGTCTTGACATATCATTAGTCTAAGAGGCCTAAGAAATGATGGCTATAACATCATCAAGAAATTGAACACCATCGAATGGTATAAGTATGTATACTTCCATGGGACTTTATACCTAGAAATTATGATAGAATTTTGCAAGAGAAATTGATGTAGAGACTGAAGAACATTGAAATGGTTAGATTTTCATCTTTAAGGATCTTAGGCTTGCTAAAATGGAATATAAAAATATGGCTATCTCTATTGTGGATTTGGTACAAGCCATCCGATATGCAGAAGAAGGTATATGATGTAATGATGACTAAGAAGGAATAATCATTTCATCTAGAGATGAAAATTAGGTGTCGTATTGGTTTGAAGCATCATCTTTGGTGAAGTCTTCTGTCATGGTATCTAGAGCCAGGATATTCTACAACTTGATGCTTCATATTATCACTCTAAGGAAAGACTCAAAGTACTAAATCAAAGTTGGATATATTTTGAATCTACCAATTTCTAATAAATAGAAAGTCTTACCCCTCATATCATAATTCATTATCTCATCAAGTTCTTTTAGGAAAGGTAAAAAATACCTTATGGAATGCTCATCATTAAGCTCTTATCCATGAAAGTGACCAACCACCTTTGATCACTAGGAGATGGCTATTAGAGTAGAAAACAAAATGAAAAATTTTAGGTAGATAAGGATTCAAATTCTTAACCCTAGGTTGAAAATGAAGAAGAAGATTGATTCCTAAGTTTAAGATCAAGAATGAAGCCCAAGGAAATCATCGACCTCTCACATTTACTTCATCTCAACCAACCATGCAACCACTTGAACCTATCCATATTTTTGCTTCTCCCTAGAAGTGTAGAGAACCTATTTTAGTCCAACCTAACCAGAAGAATCCATATCTTATTTTTAACCCATCTCCTTTTATTTCCAAGAAGTAGGTGACCTATAAACCATCTGGTAAAGACAATGTGTTAAAGTTTATCAGGAATCCAGTCTTTACAATCCTAGGCTAATTCCCTAATTTAGGAAAATGATGCAAGAGCTAATGAAAAAAATCAAAATGATAAGAACTTACAAAGTTTTTGCTAAAAAGATTTGTTTCTCTTCTTCAGCAACTAGCTACAACTCTAATTATTTCAAAACTCTTAGTCGCATGGACAGAACTATTTGCTCAACACCATTTGCCCCTAGTAAAGCACCTTCAACTGGAAGAAATTTAAAAGGTCTTAGCTAAATATCATCAAAATTTTTATGAACTAAAGTTAATTTTTTATGATCCTAATTGTGCTTAACTTCTCTATAAACATCATCATCTACAAGATTAGTTTTAGAATATATTTGATAATTTTTACCATTTGAAAAGGTTATGCATGCAAGGTATAAATTTATTATGTGATTTTGAGTTTAACCTAGTCTCTACGATGTTGGTAATTTTTCCTTCCAAACAATCACTTAAGAATCTACATCACCATTGTCGTAATCGTAATTATAACGAAATGATAAACTCGCTAAAAATTTTAGAAAGAACTTAATTGATTGTGAAGTCGCCACCAATCTTTTATTTCAAGGGAAAATATTTGGAAAACCCTAATATGAAGAATAAATCTAGGTTCGGGAGTCAGTTACGAGTAGGGAAGGTATTAGGCACCCTATTCGCCCGTTCCGATGAACAGTACCCTTAAACTGAGTGTGTGATTTTGATATTTTTAAAAATTGTTTGATCCCTTTAAATAGAATATAAAATAAATAGGTTAATGGAAAATAGCCTGACAGGACTTGATCATGCTCCTACATATTCCCTAGTGCAATGAGAAATTCAATGTTACGTAGTTCTAATTTAAAAGACTTGATCTCTTGGAAAATAAAAGAGGTGATTTTAGGCGAAATTGATTTTTGAACAAAGTTAGTTAACAAAACGATTTTCTAAAATCATGTGCTTGCAGAATTCAAATCATCGTAAGTCGTGTTTGAATTTGCATGAATTAAAATATGGAATAGTAGAGAATGCTACCTGTCTGTATTAGAATCTGTTGCACGAATTTTAGAAAATTCAAAAACAGATATTTTTGGACAGAATTAGTGAAAACAATGATTTTCTAAAATCATGTGCTTGCAAAATTCAAAACGTCGTAAGCCACGTTTGAATCTGCACGGATTAAAATACGAAACAATAGAGAATGGTACTTGCCTGTATTAAAATTCGTTGCACGGATTTTAGAAAATTCAAAAACAGACATTTTTAGATGGAATTAGTAAAAACAGTGATTTTCTAAAATCACGTGCTTGCAAAATTCAAACCGTCGTATGTCGCATTTTAATCTGCACGAATTAAAATACAAAACAGTAGAGAATGCTACTTGCTCATATTAGAATCCGTTGCACGAATTTCAGAAAATTTGAAAACATACACTTTTTGACAGAATTAGTGAAAACAGTGATTTTCTAAAATTACGTGCTTGCAAAATTCAAACTATCGTAAGCTACGTTTGAATCTGCACGAATTAAAATACAGAATAGTAGAGAATGCTACTTTCCATATTAGAATCGTTGCACGGAAAGTTAGAAACTCTAAAACCAAACATTTTTAGACGAAATTAGTAAAAACAGTGTTTTCTAAAATCACATGTTTGCAAAATTCAAACCGTCATAAGTCGCTTTTGAATATGCACGAATTAAAATATAGAATAGTAGAGAATGTTACTTGCCTGTATTAGAATTTATTGCACAAATTTCAGAAAATTTGAAAAAAGAATGCCTTATAAAACAACTTTTAAATCAAACTTACTTCAAGAAATGACTAATTTTGACTTATGGAAGCTATTAGGCTTGACCCAAATTGGAGATAAAAGAAAATAAAAAAATTGAGGGCAATGTACAGGATCTAAATCAAATGTAAAAGAAAAAAAAATTAATTTCAAATAAAAGAGGGAATTAGGCTCAATTAAAAAAAAGGACTTGGGCTTGACCCAAATAAATGAAAAACTTGATTTCAAATAAAAAAAGAAATTGGGTTTGACTCAAATTAAAAAAGGACTTGACTTCAAATAAAAAAGAACAAGAATTGGGCTTGACCCAAATTAAAAAAGGACTTGATTTCAAATAAAAAAGGGAATTGGGCTTGATCCAAGTTAAAAAATAAAAAATTGGACTTCATTCCAAATTAGTAAAAGAGAATTGGGCTTGACCCAAATTAAAAAAAAAAGACTTAGACTTGATCCAAATAAATAAAGGACTTGATTTCAAATAAAAAAAAAGGAATTGGGCTTGATCCAAATTAAAAACTGACTTAACTTCAAATAAAAAAAAGGGAATTGGGCTAGACCCAAATTAAAAAAGGACTTGATTTCAAATAAAAAAGGAGAATTGGGCTTGACCCAAATTAACAAAGGACTTGATTTCAAATGTGGCCAAATTGATTCAATACGACCCAATTGAAAGGAGCTGACCTATGACCCAAGGCAACCAACTTGCCCATTTTAAATCAGCAGGGCCCAGCTAATTGCTAGAGCATGGCCCAATTGAGGGCAGCATATTTGATTTTGGCATAGTTGCAATGTGGCCCAATTAAAGGGCAACCAACTTGATTTTTTTTGGCCCACTGTGATGTACGGCCCATTGCTGCCTAATGTCCATAAAGTGGCACATAAGGGAATTTAAAATAAATGGTCGCATGCCAGGATCAAACCTGGGACCTAATGGCCGCCTGCAGCAAGCTAACTGCTAAGTTGTGCTTCCGACTTAGTCTTAGTATTCCTGAACATTAACTTAATTAAAAAGTTAGGGGATATATGGATGAAGCTAATAAAATACAGAACCGAGTGTCAACAAGTTGATAAACATTTCCTTTTGCAATGTCAAAGGTATACTGGGCCCAGATCCTGTATTACGCTAAAGAAGGGAACCAAATTCTACGTCTGTGAACCAAATTCATCAGGTTGTCCTTATATGGATACAGATCATATGCTTTGGATATAGTGTGCTTGTGAGTCAAACCTATAACCCCTAATTTTCCTAACATCTAAGCATTTCAACAACCTTTTTCTTTTCCTTCTAAGCTAACCACAACCAAACATGTTTAATTCTATCTCTATGTTTTTGAAGAGAAGGGCAAAGCACCGCAACTACCTTTGGGAGGTATTGATTATTTGGGCCTATCTCTAGATACTCATGAGGTTTGTTATATACTTACCAAAAACAAGAACTGTTGGTAAGCCTGGCCTTCAACTGACATTGTTACTACAAGTGGATTCATTAGTTCTGGATACTAGGCTACTCACAGGTTTCCCCTACCCATGTACAGACTCCATTTTTTTTTACCTTGCCTTAACTAAAACTATAGCTTTCTATGATGAAGATGAATTTGCACGGTCATATCTACAGAATTATGCAGATTTGGGAGAGATGATTATGAATATTAAACATTCCTTCTATAGGTCTAGTTTTCTGCTTTACAATCGTCTCTACCTATTCTAGAAACGGCTTCATGGAGTGCATGGCTTGGTGCCTCATCATTCTTTTATCATATTAACTTAAGTTCCTATCAGATCTAAATAAACAAATTGCCTATAAGGTATCTTGAAGACTCAGCAAAGGATACTTGGAATGTACCTCTACCAAACTAGCAAACCAAGAGACTCTGATTATTTCCTCTAACTAATATTCTCAAGTTCTCTCACTACATGAACTAGGCACCTACAACATTTGCTGGTCTTTTATAATAGTAACACCAGTAATCACAAGAGTTAATTTAGAAACTTAAACTTGGTTATGGAAGAAGATGGTTCAGACCTATATTCCTCTGATTGTGGACTATATGTTGTGTTATTGAGCAGCAAAATTAGGAGGATTCTCACGTGTTTCGAAGGAAGAGAACCAAGCTTTTTCCTCACTAATCCTTTTAAGCATTGGTTGATGCTTTGAAGGAAATTTAACGATAATCCTTTGTATACTCGGTCTAGTTGCAGTATAACATGCATATAATGACCAGTTTCCATTATAGATAACATGGATATTTAAACTTATTCTACTGCATGTGACCAGAGATACGAATATATGAGCTAACTCTACTAAACAGAATTTGAGTCATGGTTCGAGAACCGTTCTCATTTAAACAATTATGCATGAAGGTAATTGACACATTTGAGATCTTACATGGTAATTTGCAGAGAAAAGAGAATGCCTATTGTGAGCTTTGGTTTTGGAAAGTAATTTCAGTCAAGAATGGCAGAATCCAAACTTCTCCACTAGCCAAGGAAAGAAAGATAAAGAGACTTTTAAAGGAGGAGAATTCCTGAGAATCCAAAACCTCCCTAAATGAGAGCCATCGAGAAAAGTTCCTAGAAGCTTGAAGAAGCTCCAGGAAATAGAGAAAAACCAGAAAAACCTCCAGCCAACTCTCCTCACCATTTTGTTCCCTTTTTATATTTATATGTCACCAAAAAAACCCCAACTCCTCCTCCTCACTTTTCTTTTTAAGTTTCGCTTGTCCTGAGAGCTCTTTTTGCAAAAAAAATTTCATTATTTTATTATTATTATTATTATTATTATTTTTCCTTTTCCTTTCTTTTCTTAACTAATTCTTAACTAACCTTAACTAACTCCTAACTAACTTGTAAAAATTTTCTAATTGAAAATTTTTCTCTTTTTTTCTTTTTTCTTATTTTTTTATTATTTTTCTCTTTTTTTATTTTCTCCTTTCTCTATTTGTTTTATTATTATTATTTATATTTTTATTATCCTCATTTTTATGTTTATTTATTATTTATTTTATATTTTATTCATAAATTGGCCTTGGACATAATTGAGTGTTCACAACCATTTTTTTAAGTTTACCTAGTAGCTCCACCATAATATCAAAGATCTATTATTACACCTTTAATTCCATATCACTCATTTGAGTTACTTCCACACTTCCCGAAAGGTAACAAGCCATTTTGATATTTCCAAAGGAAGATGAATCCTTCACCTCATTACTTCAAAAGATGGTACTTAGCAAGGAAATCTCACACCTAAAGCCTCAAATATTCTTCCATGAATCTTATTGGTGTTGAACCATTTCTTTTAAAAGCTTTGAAGAAAAAGCCACTACAAAGGAATCAATTAAAGGTTGTCATCATCTTATTGATTTCTGTAGGAATTCTCTTAACCTAGATGGATGCATGAGGATCAAAGATCATATCACCTCCTTCTAATTTATTGTAGAAGAAATAGATGTTGTTAAAGAATGATCATTGTTACTATGCTTTTGGAAAGTGATCTTACTATGCTTTGGTTGAAAAAAAGTATTCATTGCAAGAATCTATCTCATTGTGGGAATGCACTAATGATCTCCACGGGTGGAATAATCACATGATTTTGGTATCACATTGTCATTACCATAAATCGTATGATGCTAAGATTTCCTATCACCAACAACTTTAAGGGAAAGTATCTTTACGCCAAGCCCAATCTAGCACTATTCATATCAATCTGCAACCATCTTTGTTGATGCAAATTAATCGAGTGTCTAATGATCAATGTAGACAAAAATGAAGTAGATGATAAATGCAACCTTTAGGATCTTCTGATACAACAAAAGGATGGAAGTTATAAGTTGTCTAATGAGATAAGATTACTACTCCAATTGTCAAATTGTTTTAAACTTGATAGATTGCTCCCTCCCTATTCCATAACATTCAAGGTGATCCTCTTATCTACTAACCTTATCATATCTTTGTTAAACTATCATTTTATCAATTTATTTGCAGAAATTTTGGCATGATCCATGATTATTCACGGGTAATTTTTCCTAATTTTCTTTATTTTTACAGAAATGGTCACAAAAGTAGAGATTTAGAAAATAGGATAATTTTGAGCCAAAAATGGGCAAAAAGAACATCAAAAGACAAGGGAGTAGGAGAAGAACAAAAATATCCCTTAATATGCTCCATAGTGAACCAGGTTTCCAGCACAACCGTACTAATAGAAAGTAGGACGCTCGTGTAGAAAAGTGAGCATAGTCTTGGTAGGTACGAGGACAATCATGCCAAGATTGGAAAATGCTAGAAAAGAGCCAAGCTAGCCCTAGTGATGTAGAGAAAATCTCAGTCAGTCCAAATTGTTCTACATATGACTTAGAGCGGCTACAATGATTAAGGAAATAACTAGGTCAATCTATTCCATAAAAGTTGAAGCCTTAATCCATGCCTATAAAAGGGAGGCTCCACCTTGGGGCTCCAGATACAATAGTTCTACCATCATGACATCATTATGTTCGAACACTTTCTAAGCACAAACTTACCTTTCTCCATTCTCCATCTCTAGTCTCTCCAGTTTTGGTCCATTTTCTAGTTCCTCCTGTAGGATCTTAGTGGAAGGAATCCCTTCACCATGTAGATGCATAGTTGATTATCAACTTTATCAGCAACCTAGTTTTGTATCTCTAATCTTTGGACTAGGATATAGATGCTTTTGGGATAATTTTTATCTTGTGTAACTAATCGTCAATTCATGGGCTTTAGTGAATCTTGTGAGGTAATTTCTTGAATCCCAATTTTTCTGTAAATAATTATATGTCATTTCATTATGAACAATGGTATTTTATTATCCAATTGTGTTACCCGATTATGTTTAATCCATTAATAAAAATTGACCACTCTTGTTAATCTACGAGTTATTTAAGGGGTAGGCGATTGTACCATCCTCGATCGACAAAACTAGAAGGTAATTGAATCTAAAAATTTTGGAGGATCAATTGAAATCATAGGTTTCTAACCACTTAATTTTCCAAAATAGTAGTTGAAAATATCCTATACTTTATACTTCTGTTATTTATCTGTCTTGCATGATTATTGGGGATAGTATTTAGGACAAGATTATTACTATTACATGATTATTGGGTAGTAATATCATTAGAGTAAGTTGTTAGCAATTGTTGTTCTAATTCATTCTTAGAGGGAAATTAGGGGTAAAAGTAAATAAAACCACAAGAGAATCCAAAGTTCCATGTTCTTTCATAACTTGCACCGTGTTCTTTTGTTTAACACCTTTTAAAACTTATTTTTGGTTTGAAGACTCAACCATCTTACCACTAAAGTTTATGGTCTGAAGGCTATTTTTTTGGCCCTAACTAAAAAGCTTTTCAAAAGGATCGTGAATTGCTGGAGTTGCTAATGGAGAGCTCATTAGAACTATTTTAATTAGTTTTTTATTATTTTTTTTATGTTATCAAAGGGAGGAAGATCCATATGATCTATATGTTCTGTATATACATATGTTATAATATCTATTTTGAATAATGCGATTGAATGGTTTTTGCATGAATTACGTCTCATAATATATGTTATTCTCTCTAACTCTTGATCTTGTAGTTATAATTTTCTCAGAAGCTTTGTTTATACTTATCCCTAGACAATTCATCAAACATAATGATTTCTTGTTATAAAAAAAGGGAAAGACGGTTAAAACCAGGATGATTAGCACTCCAAAATTTTGATGATGTTAAGAAGGTATTAAGATTTGATGAATTGTCTTATACTACTAATAAGATTTTGGTTATCATGTTAATAGTAAGAGAAAAATATTTAACAGAGAAAATGTCTAATTAATTGCATGTATGCAAAGCATTTAGCACAGAAGCGATCACATGAAGATTGATCTAATTTAATATACTAATGGACTTCTAAAGTTGTTCACACTTGCATCCAAACAAAATGACCACTCCATATACCAATAAAAGTCAAAATCATGTTTTTAAATTAGTTTTTGACAAACTAAGAGACATTAGAAAAATGTTACACTATAAGAGAAATGCATATGAGAAGAAAATAACTCCATATTCTTCCTCTTGCTATAGCTATTCCAAAATTTGTATATTTTTGAAGGAATACTGGATTTGAAGTTTAAAGAGGTTTGAGTTTAAAAAATATTGGAGAGGATTTGAGTTTAAAACTTCTTGTAATATGATACATTTAGAAAATTCTTGATGAACGATCAAAGACTAGATATAATTTTTGATTTGTAAGGTCAACCAAGATAATTTTCTAATATAATTCTCTCCATTCTTCTCTTACTTAACATCTAAGTGTGTTCATTTACTCGTCCAATTGGTGTGTCATATAATTATCTATTGAGTTTAGAAAGGAAGAAAAATTAGTTCAATCCCTTTTCTTGATTATCTTAACATTTTTTTTTCTAAATTTAAATTGAAATATAAATAAAAATAAAAAAGCATATTTTTCATAAATTTTTCTAATTTGGTTATTTACACGTAGAAATGATAACTCATGATTATTTTTTTGATATCTAAGTCAAAACATTTCAACATTTGAGAAAGTGAATGTGTATAATTGAATTAAAAATACAACAAAGATTGGTAGAAATATAATTATACTAAGGAAAAAATAGAAAACGTTGAAAGATAGAACTTCTTAATATTAATTACAATTACTTAGTGTTTGGATGAAGTATTTAAAGGATGAAACGTAATTTTTGAGAAAATTTAAAATTTTAAAAATTAAAATATCTTATTTAAATATTTTTTTGTAAAGAATTTTAAATTTTATAAATTTTGATAGAGTATTTTAATAAACTAAAATGAGAGAATTTAAAATTCTTCCAAAACAGGTTAAATTTAAATTTTTTTAACTTATTTTCATGAATAATAATTCTCTCTTCATATTACCTTCTTTTTCATTATTCTTTCTTCATGTTATTTTTTTATTGTTCTATTTCTCTTTTTGGACAAAATATTTTTAATATTAAATGATATAATTATATTTTTCTATCTTTTTAATTATGTATATTTTTTAGATTATTATTCTAACTAAATATATTGTACAATAAAAATATTTTTATATTTAAATTTTTCGATAAAAAAAAGTAAAATTAAAATTAAAAAAATTATAAATATTTAAATATAAATTTTTCTATATACTAAAAATTTAATTATTTAATTTAAAATAAAAAATTTAAAATTTAATAAATTTAAAATCTATCATTAAAATACAAAATTTTAAATATAAAAATTTAATTTTTCTTATTTAAATAAAATATTTTAAAATAAAAATATTTAAATATTTTTAAAATTTTAAAATATTAAAATGCCACTTCTAAATATAGAGAATCAAAACTATTTCTAATAGGCGAGAATTTTTTCTTTATAATAAAGAATGTCTCATCAACTTGATGTCACGATGGTAGTGCATATTAATTAATTCCAAAAGAAGTAAATGATGCATGTGACATTTTCACGCGAGTGGGAAGGCCAATTAGCTAAAGATATGGATAAATTAATAATTCTCGTGCTTGATGCTGAAGATCTTGATTGGAAGTGTAAAAGATATGGATAAATCATTGAATACTTTTAAATTAATTTTTATTGTTTTAAAATATAATGATTATTTTTTAAGTTTTTTAATTATATTAAAAAGTATTATTTATTATTTTAATATTTTATTAAATTATATTAATATAAATAAAAATTAAATTATTAATATAAATAATATCGATGATTAAGTGTTATTATAAACAAATAATTTTATGAATATAAAATATTAATATATATTATCAATGTTTAAATGTTAATATATATTATTTATTAATATAATTCTGTAAAAATTATATTAATAATTTAATTTTTATAAATAAAGTTTATATTAACAAATACTACATTAATATTTGACAAATTTTATATCTTAATAAATGAAGTTTTTTACAGTAACATTAATCAATAAAAAATATATTAAAAATATTTATTATTTTTAAATTTAAAAATTAATTTAACATGATCTAAAACTAATAAAAAGTAATTTAAAGATTATATCGACAAATTAATATTTTGATTATGAATAATAATAATAATTGGATTTATTAAATTATCTATTATAGAAAAATAAAAATGTTAGATTTTTTATTAAAGGATTAAAATGTAATGTCAGAGAATTAATATAAAGTATGACGTTGAGAATTTTCAGTTTAATTTAAGCAATTCAGCAAATTATAATCTTGATAAATAGTATCAACTGATTTGTAACTATCTTTACTTCCATGTAATAATTAAAATGTAATAAAGCAATATAATATCCTATATTAAAACTCAATAATTAATTTAGACATTATTGCGAAGTGACCTGAAAAGTAAATAATAATTCTTGTTTGAAGTTGTTGATGCTGAATATTGGACAGTTGTCTATCATTTTTGTGGTGAGACGCGAAAGGTTATGACTCTGTATCATTTTTGTGGTTCATCGATTGGCCTTTTATTCATTATTCATTCATACAAAAGTTGTGCTTTCATTGTCATGAAAAAAATAGTTTCTTAATGTGATTGAGTAACTACTTTATAATTATTATCTTATTTAAATTAACAGATATTATAAAAGATATATTATTTATTAATTTAAATTTATTTTTTAAGATATGAAATATATTTTAAATTTTATAAAATTTTATAAAAATAATCTATATTATATAGTTTAATTATTCAATGATTAGATCAATAAAATATAATTATATATATAAAAGGATTGCGCTGCAAAACTAATTTTATAGTCTAACATAATTATTAAATATGTAATAATATAGTGATTCTTCATTCTGTTAAAAAGTCAGTTAAAATATAGATAAAACAATTAGATATTAAATTAGTTAACTAAATAGGAATTTAAATTTTTATAAATTAATAATTTTTATTATTAAAAAACCATTTTATTATTTTAGAAGACTTATAATATGTAATTTTATTAATATAAGATGATTTAACTTCTTCATACAAATTATGTTTTAGGTTGTATAACATATTGGAAGTTTAATATAGTATCTAAATGTTCTAATTTCTTTGTGAAAATTTTTTATTCTACAAAAGAGAAAGGTGAAAAAATTTATATCATTGTTGAAAATGCAACTTTCATAAAAATAGAGCAAGGTCGAGAGACAAGGAAGCTTGTATCTACGACCATCACCAAACAATAAAGAAAGATAATCATGATGGAGGAAGAAACAGGAATTGGGGTTGCAAAAGAAGATTCACTATGAAAAATTTAAAGGCCGTAAGCAGGTGAAACACAATCATAAATTTAAAGGCTGTAAGCAAGTGAAACACAATCATTGTTGGGCTTATTAATTTGGAAAAGATGGAAATTGTAAAAAAAAAAAAAGTTCAACCACTATAAAAAGTATTGTGTGAATCAACTTCAACATTAGTTAGGTTATTTTTGAATGTTACACGTCTGTATTTTAAAAAGAATTTATAATTAAATTATTAAATAATAAATTATAATTAAATATTTTAGTTAATTTATTTTTATTTATTTTTAAAATTATAAAAGTACATTGAAGTTACTAAATTATGTTAAATTTACATTTTTTTATTATGTTTTATTTATTGTTGGTATAGCATGTCTTTGGTGAGATCCTTATGCTACTTGACATGTAGTATAAGACCTTTGATTTGAAAAATAAAAAATTGTGGTTGCAAACAAAAGAGTGGGAAACGTAGTTGGTGATATCATTACCTTATCATTAAGGATCCATGTTAGCAATATTCTTTATAAGTATTTTCTTTCTCCTTCTATTTCTTTGTGAAATTTTTAATAATTTATTTATACCATGTATGGTTAGTGTAATGAATTTTGAGGTATCACTATTTGATAGAAAGGAAAATTTTATTACGTGGTAATGCACAATAAAAGACCCTTCGTGCACAAGGTTTGGATGTATCTATGAAAAAAGAAAAGCTTGAAGGATAAAAAATGGAAAACTATTTAAAGAAAAGCTACATGCACAATTAGGTTGGCTTTTTCTCTTACAACTAAGTACACATCGCTAGGTGAGATAACATCCAAGGAAATGTGAAAAAAGTAGGAGGAAATTTATGCATCAAAATCACATACTACTCACTTGATTTGAAGATAAACTTGTATACGTTGAGAATGGAAGAATGGTGGTATTCTACATATTATTGAGTTTAACTCTCTAATTTGTCAATTGTCAAATATAGAAGAAAAGATAAGTGATGAAGAGCAAGCAATTGCTTCGTTAGCTTCTTTATCATAATCCTTTAGATCATTGATTAGATTTCTTATTAATTGGGAAGAATACAATCAAGTTAATGATGTGACTATCATCCTATTAGAGGATTAAAGAATGCAAAGAGATAATCATACCAATGATGCTGAAAAGATACTAGATATAAAAAACTCTTAAAAAGGAAGAAATTTTTTTTTTGGAGAGGTGGATAGTAAAGAAATTCTACTAAAACATATCTCAATAAAATAAAGTGTTACTATTGCAAAGAAAGGGGCATACCTAATCTAAATGCCTAATGCTGAGAGAAGACATAAAAAATCTAAACAAGGAAAATTTTTCCATGTTTCAAGCCCTAGATGATGGAGAGTTTTATCATAAAAAAGTGCCAATGATGATTTTATCCAAAAATTATTCTAGATGAGTGTTAGATTTTGATACTAATGTGCATGTGTACATGGGTCAAGGTATGTTTACTACCTTGCAGAAACATAGAAAATTTGGCTACATTAATTTGTGAACAAAATTGAAGTAGAAACTTTCAGAAATTGGAAAATTTTCCAAAAGCTTCACAATGGTAGAATCTAAACTATATGTTTATTGTTAATACCAACATTACTTTGTAAGAAAAAAATGATATTACATGGGTATAAACATATGGGAATTGAAAAGAAATGCAAAGTGTAAAAGGATGCTTAATTCTACAAGGTAAAAAATATGATAAGAACATTTTCTATTAAAATGGTCATTATATAAATAGAATTCTAAAAGACAATAAAGTAAAGATGAAGAAGTTTGAGAAATTAGTTCAATTTTTAGAGGAGAATAAAGAATTTAGAAACCTAGCTCAAGTAAGGATTTATTATATATATGGGTCATGTCCTACGTTGGTTAGTTTAACCAAGGAGAAGAAATATTCCTCTTATAAATGGATTTAAATTTGAAATGTTTCACACTACCTTGAAAAGGTCTATGCACTTGAGAGAATGTTTAGCTTATTAGGTAGTAAGTTGTATTCAAATATTTTTAGTAAAGTTATTTTATCCTATTTTAGGGATGTAGAAGTATCTTACACTGACCAAACAATGTTAAGTTTTTATTTTTTATTTTACTTTATTTATTTTGCTATTGCATGTCATTGATGGATTCCTTTTGTTACCTAATAAAGAAAAAAAAAATTAAAACACGAAAAAATAAGAAGTAAAAAAAATTTAACCTTGATGAATAACATGTTGATAGAGACATCACTAGAAGTCATTTAAAGATAAATCTTAGCATCCCCATTATAGTTTCTCACAAAATACACTCTAAACATTATAAATTTCTTCGCACAAAACATGAAAGAGTTGAAAATCCACCAATTATGGGTTTGATTGTTAGAATTTAACAACAACATTTCTTGATCATTATTTATGTTAGAATAAGACTCAAGATGGGCTCATTGATGCTGAAAATAAAGTGGAAGCATTTTTTCTTGAAAAGAAATCACTTAGCAACAATCTTGCACTATGACACAATGTTGGATAAATGGCTGGCAAGCACAAATTATTCATATTCTTTAAATTTATTTTGTAACTTTATTAGGATATAATGGTGTTATTTAAACTTTCATTATAAGTTGTTGGTTGCATGTTTTGATTATGGTTTATTTGACTATTTTTTCACCGTTGAAAAATTATTGTAGTATTATTGTGTTATTATTCCATACTATTACATTTTAATTTTTTATCACGGAAATGTTAATTTTTGATTATTCAATTTCTAATTTATGATTGTTAACTACATGAGGATTTCTTATATATAACATTCAGTACTAGCAATTCCAAATAGAATAGTGACTCTTCTCCTTCTACAATTTTTTCTCTCTTGACATTGATGTTTGAGATTCCAACATATGTAGTGTTTACTATATAGATCCCTCCTTGTCATTATGTTAAACTAGGGAAGCAAACTTAGAATCAAGTTGCACTAAAGGTTTGCTCAATTTTTTCATTTAAGGAAGTGATCCTTCCATGGCACAGCATCTCCATTCTTTTTTCTAACACTTTAAAAGAAAAAAAGGTAGATTTTTTCTTTAAAATTTTCTCCATCTACGTTTCTAAAAGAAAAATTTATTTAGTGGATCTCTTCTAATCTAAAAGGATTTTAACACACTCAACTTAAATAGATTTTAAGAATAATTTAATTCATGCTATAGTTAAATTTTTGGAAATAAAAGTCCTTTTAAATTTTATTGACTATTTATAAAAGAAAATTGTTTCTTGATGAACATTGTTGTATTTTATCTTTATTAAAGCAAATTATTACACAATAATTTAAAGGATTGAATACTGAAATTTAGATAATTTAAATAAAAAAGTAATTTATAACTAAATTTATTTGATATTCTTAATCATACGTATGTTTCCTTATCTTTAATCTAAATTCATTTGCAAAGAAACCAAACTTCTTTTTTCACCTTTTTACAACAATATTAAATACTTTGTAAGACTCTATTAATGATACAAAATGTATCAATGTTAATATAGAATTTTCAATAATGACAAAATTATATATTTTAATACCAAGGTTTTGGGTATTTGTTGCACTAAACAAATCAATGAGTACAAATTCTAGAGATCTAGAAGTGAAATTTTTTTTTTGTTTAAACAGGTTATGAATTCTTTCCTTTTCACATGCTTCGCAAAATATCCTTTTTATACAAAAATATTGGACAATCCTTTGACAAGATCTGCTTATGAAATTTTGAAATGTACTTCACATGAATGTGCCCAAGTTGTGTTTTATGTCAAAGAAATTTATCATCCTTTAAAAAAACATGTTACACTTTAATCATTTAGATCTTTGGGAAGTCAATTTTATTGATAATGGGATGCATTCTTGAAGAGAAAAGTATTGATTCTTCATATTTTATAACATACACTGGTCCTTGTTGAATGAAACATCACATTCAATGTAAAAAAATCAGCTTATGTTCAATAGATTATGTTCTAACCCTTCAACATAAAGAACACTGTAAATAGATGGTAGAAATGACTTACCAACTTTACCCATACCAACAACAAAATCGTACTAATTTCTCAAATGGAAATCTTTCCTCCTTTATATCGTTAGAGGATTAAGAACCTAGGACTTCTTTTGTTCATATGATATAAGTAGCCATTATCTAAATATCATTTGTGAGCTTAGTTTCTTTTGGTTAAGAATGTCTACAATAGAAATAATCATATTTTTACATACTTATATCATTACAAGTTCTTTGTGGTAAGTTCTTGAAACTCGATGCTTATTTTTGTGAAAGCATCTGGATATTACAAATTATAGATTTTTCATATTGAGATTAGAAGAAATATATTAGATTAGAAAGTTTCTTAATTTTATTATGAGAATTTTTTTCTTAAAATCCTAAGTCAAGTTTCTTTTATGAATGTCTTATATTTTTTAAAAAATTTATTGAGATTAAAAGTTTTATTAACAAATCTAGCTATGCCTTTAGTCAGTTTAGCTACTTTATTTTAGAGTATTTTTACTTTAATAGTTGGTTGAGATTTTAACTAAGTTATATGTTCAAGGGTTTGTTTGATTGAATGAAAGGAGTGTTACAGAAGACGATTCATAGATATTTGCGATATTTCACACATGAAGTGTTGAAGACATTTTCTTCAAGTATGTTTTAAGACTGTATATAAAATACTTTATATGTTTTTAATTCAAATAAATTCCTCACGTACTTATTCAATTGTCTTGCCATGTAAATATGTTGAAACTTAAAAAGTAAGAGAATAAAAACTATATACTTAATTAAACTTATATCATCATTAAAAATTTTAAGGTATAAGAAACTCAAAGATTTTAAAATTCAATAATATTCTTTAAATATGATTTGTAATTCTATCAAAATAGGTTTTAAATGCATTCAAAGAATATATTTTAGTGAATCATGATGATAATTTTCTTTTAATTTGGAGATGGTGCAATAATAGACCATTACACCATTGCATGATTAATAGAACTCTAAGGTAAATTGCACAATTAATAGAACTATTAAGTTAAAAAGTTTGAATATTCTTTATACTTCTCTTATTTATATATCTTCAATGATAATTAGTGATAGTGATTAGATGAAAGAATATTATTATTGTATGATCATTAAATAGTAATAAAATTAGAACGAATGGTTAGAATTTGACATTATAAAACACTTATAGGAAATTTTTGGGTAAAACCGTAAAGGGATCCAAGTTCCATTCCTTTTCATGATTAAATTTAAACTTATGTTCTTTTTTACTACATTTCATATGCTTGTTTTTTTACTCTCATTTATAAACACTACAAATAAAACCTTTTTTGGTGAGCTCAAAAGTTGGAATTTGAACCTTCTTTTAAGGATTGTTAACATAGTCCTTATAGGATTGACACTAGAGGTATTAAATAATCCATTTCTATACTAACAAATATACTTGTTTATGGATAAAACTTGGTACATACTTTTCATGCAACAAGTTTCGCAACAAAATTTTTTGAGTGTTGTTATTAGGGACTATTCCCCAACGATCATAGAAAGATTGACTCTTGATTTCCTAAGACCTATAAATATTTTATTTTGAAAAATATATATAAATTTAAAAAAATATATTTTTATTTATGTGTAATCTTTTTATATGTTTATGCTAACATATTCTCGAGCCTCTCATTTGCAATTTGATCAACTAGGACATTGTGATGAGAAACTAAAGTGAGAAATATGAAAGCATAAGGACAGAGGATATTGCTGGACTATATGGCCCCAACCACTAACGGTCTAAGGAGAAATATAACAGTTCCAATATTTTAAGGAGTTTCACACTTCAAGTTGAAGCCAACACTTATCAGCATGATACAAAATTTACTACAAATTTGGAAGGACATCGTCAAAGGGTCCATATCTCCACATCCAAAAGTTTCTAAGCCTCAAAAACATCATTAAGATGAATGGTATTTTACATAGGACACCATTAGAATACAAATGTTCCTTTTTTTATCATTGAAAATGTGAACTATTAGTTAAACTTTCTATTGGAGAAATCCATCATTATCTAAGAGTAGTTAAAATATATATTTCTAACATAGTACTTTCAATAATCAATGAGTCCAGGATCATAATAGACAAAACTAGTTTCACTCAATATGAGAATAAAATCCTATACGAAGTTAGGAAAGATTTTAGAACCTTATCCATAGGTACCCACATCATGAATACCAAATACTTCCTCTTGTGCATATTTTTTACACCAATCTTTCATATGTTAATAGAGATGTTATTAATGTCTTTTGGTTGGGGTATCCTACATAGCTCCCTAAGGATGCACGAATGGTCACATGGAACTTAGCAGCTAATAGTAACTAATGGATATCTACAAATAGACACGTGAGAAAAAAGGATCCTCAACCTGCTAGAATATATCAAGTGGATCATATCACTCTAATAATATTTCAGCTAGAGGTTATGAATAAAAACATTGAAACACTTATGCAAGCATAAGCACAACCTACCCCACCTGTCCAAACTCTAATTACACCTAAGCCTAGACCTTGTAATCTTTGTGGCTCCATAAGCCATGAAGATGAATAATATGTGATTGAAGCCTATATGGCTCAATAAGATGAGGAGGTCAATCATGTGATGAATACCTATAATATTATATAGAATGACCACTCCAATCTATCTTAGAAAAAGCGTTAGGGTAAAAATCATACTAATAATGCTCAAAATTTTACAATTCTTCTCACGTGTAGAATAAAAAATACTACAAGAAAGAAAGGAAGGAGTCAAACCCTATGAAATTATGATTCTAGAATATGAAGGTGCAACCTTAAAACATAGAGATGTAGATAAATTGATTTCAAAATATGGAGAATAAACTGGAACAGATCTTTCAACTTTGGCACAACAAGTTAGAGGTGAATCCAAAGAAGCAGGTCAATGTGACAACTCGTAGAATTATGAATGACCACCAAGAGGTTACTAAATATCTCTCAACCCTTACTAATAGAATTTCTAAAAAAGAAGAGTAAGGAGGTTCATGCATGTGTTATATGCATCAATTTTCTTTTTAATTTCTTATTTAAATTCTCATCTAACATGCATTTTTATATTTTTTTATTAATTCCTTTATTTTAGAATTTATTGTTGCTTTGAATTTGAATTTAATACGAAATCCCAAATAAAGGGATTTTGAGGCATAAAATATAGCAAAAATGAAAAGGAATTGGTAGTTTGAAAGCTCTGAGGGAAGGGAGAACTATTGGCAACAAGTGGTTATAACAATGGCCATGGTTATGTGAAAAAACAAAAAAGCACCATGTGACCCATTGAGACAACCAAAGCTGCCTAGGGTTACCATCATGGTCGATTTTGAGAAAATTTAGTGATAGCCTATTTTTCTTCCATAATTTGATTTTTTTTTCATCTGAATGATTTTTATTTAATTATCTAATTTCTAATGATTATTGTATTAGGTCTTCATAAAACTATGATTGGCTATTTTCCTTATCTTAGTATTAGGGATAATTGCAATTTATGGATTGAGACCATGCTTTAATATTCAATTTCTATTTCTATTGAAATCATATGTTCCTAATGTGATTTTAGACAATGCACAATGATTGCTTGGATTTTAGAAATAGTCTTACTTTATTTCAAATACTGGAAGAAGAACTGAAAGGTGAATTCTAGTATTGGACTCTTCAAAATTGAACTTATGATTTTAATCATGAAAATATATTTTAATCCTTTCAAGAATTAAATAAGATCGTCATAGAACATAGAGGGCTTAATTGAATATAATACCATGAAAATAGGCTTGATTTCAATTAGATACGTTCTTGTGATTCTGAAAGGAACCAATAATTAAAATAAGATGATTTACCTTAAAGATATGAAAATTAATAGAAAGAGAAATTGTAATAAACTTAAATTCTAAGAGTTTTCTCATCTTGCTCATCTTTTTTTTTTCATAAACTTATCCATTTTAATTTTCATCTTATTTCTATTTATTTATCTTATAATTAAATTTCTTAGTCTAGATAATTGCAAAGTATTGGTATTTAATAACATAGTCTCTATGGATACGATAACCTTTTATATACTCGTACACTTACGATTCATCATAGGTTAAGAAGACTATAAAGAAGGCTCTTAAGAATCCTTGTGTGGATCCTTACCAACCAAAAATACTCTTGTCCCAAATATTAAAAGGGAATAAGAACGACCTTTAGTTTTCAAATTCCAAAATATCCTAAAGCAATTTGGAATCAACTTCGATTATCTCTCAAATGGTCTATAAAATGTGCATAGAAACCTTCTATTTTTCTGGATTTGATCTCTGAACCTGAATTCTACCCTTGATCCGTAATAGATACCTGAAAGCTCGTCTTTTTCCTCACAAGCCTCAAAAAAACCTTGAGGTTGGCTCTGTTTTTAAGTCATAACATTGCACCTGATAGTCTGTACCTTGAACAGGTATTTGCCTAATACCTCCAACCTTTTACTTAGTAAATGTAGCAGTCAAAGACAGTGGTGAGTGGTTGGCTAAACTGGATATCAGTATGTCCAACATTAACGTTGGAGACTAGGTATGAAAATGTATTCTGTCAATCCTTGGTTGAGCAGAACTTGATTCAGGTCCCAAACTTCCATTAAAACCAGCCAAAGGGACCAGGTCCAGGTTATGCAAAAGCTTGCTACAGCAGGCTAACGACAACGCAGAAGAGCCATTAGTAAGCCAAATACAAATCTTTGAATCTTGCTGACATCCAAGAGCCAAATCAATTAGGTAGGAACAATGTTAATAAAGGCAATCTCTGTTGCTGCATCCTTTGGGTAGGGCCAAATCAATCTAAGAAGATAGGCCAGATAAGTGGGAGGAGGTTTTTTTTTATTTGATGATTCCATTTCTATGGAACTGTCCCAATGTCTGGTATACCTCCAGGTTGGGTCTACCTGAGCCATGTGCTAGGAACTCATTCCCAGGCGCATAAGGGTAATAAACAGAAGGCAAGGCCAAAAATATAGTAATTGATTTCTACATGGTCAAAGCTTAATTTGTATCCCCTAGGCCAACTGTGACAATAGTTCATGTGCTAACCCTTGCATCTGGGTATTAAGTTATCAAATTAGCAAGGAATGCTAAGGATAGTCAAGTATAGCCAACTCTGTTTAACATAGGCTAGTTAGGTTCCCTAGGCAAATTGTTTGGACTTTGAGGAACACTAAGTTTGGAAATGTTTGAATCATCATCCTATTTCTACAAGAGAAGGTTGTAACTTGCTTAATTAAGAAGAATAAGAGTAGCTCGTATAGATTAGAGCCTGGAGTTGAAAAGGGTTAGTAAAAGGAGTTCTGGTATTTAAGTACGTGCTGAATTGCATACTCAAGTTTGTCATGAAAACTAAAATTCAATGCAAATCAAAAACCTAAGAAGAAACCTGCCCAAAAGGGACCTAGAACAAAACCACAAATCGAGATATAGGTCGCTACAATGAGAGTTTCCAATTAGCTCAAGCTAGCTGATGGCTCTAGGCCTAGTTTAAGGATGTAAAAACTAGCTAGCCCTACACAAAATATTTGTAAAACATTCTGTTATCTACTAGTGCTTGTGACAATTGTTAAGCCATTGCCTGATACTTTGATACACCCAGGTTGTTAGATAACTGTGAATTCCTTAGTTGTAGACCTATTCCTAGTCTAAAGCAGATCCACCAATTTGATCCATGCGCTTCTTGTTTCTGTTTTGGCAGTTTGCCTCTTGATCTCAAGTACCTATAGGAAGCTCCTATCC
The DNA here is from genome assembly GCA_026541065.1 of Canavalia ensiformis. Taxonomy (NCBI): domain Eukaryota; kingdom Viridiplantae; phylum Streptophyta; class Magnoliopsida; order Fabales; family Fabaceae; genus Canavalia; species Canavalia ensiformis. The sequence goes on from JAMKYM010000798.1 coordinate 954,134, forward strand.
CTCGTGGTAATCTGAGATATTTAGCTATCTAGCAATTGCTGATTAAGTTCTAATCTTTAGGGGTTGGTTTTGGGTCTCTATTCATAGTCAGGTACCAGTTCTATTTTAAAAATTCCTGGGGTATGCGCAGAGTCTATCATATGCAGTTGTGAACCCTCACCTGGATACATTTTGGGAGCCCGTGCTACTTAACTTGTTCATTGCTATGCCTTGGTACCAAGTTTGGCAACCTGCTCCAGGTCAAAGTCAAATAGGCTCACCTGTTATAGCCTTCCACTCTCGGTTTTTGGCTAATCTGTGGGGTTGAATAGTTACATAAGCATTTGTACGTGTTGTGGGAGAGTCTTAGCTAACAGAAAATAGAGATTGAAAATGGTCGGGGAAGGAGCTTTGGGCCTAAGCCAGCAGAGAAGCTTTGGCACCCATGTGGATAAATATTAGGTGTCACTTGAAACATACTTAGGAACCTGAGATAGGGACTGCCCATGATTCAACAATGGCCAATCTATTGTTTGTTTTTTTCAGGTTCGGTAAGATCATAAATAATTTGGAATAGACATGAGATCTGTGGCTGGTGAGATAATAAATTAGTCACAGGCCAGCTACAGCAGCAGTTTCCCATTATCTAAGTTCGGCTCATTCTGCTCCTAAGGGACCAAACTAATCAGCCATATAAGAGGGAATTCCCCTAGAGCAAGTCTGAGCTGATTTAGGCTAGCCATGTTCTAAGGTTTGTGATTTTGAGATAGACCATAGGCTATGGTTCAGTAAGTATAAATCTGGTTCCATCCTATGAAATTAGCAAGTGCAGTTCTGTCAAAAGTATAAACTAGGTTTAGTTTATAATGTCACCTTTGGTTGTAAAAACTGAGCTTTAAGCTTCGTGACAAATAGGGGTTTATAAAGAAGGATCATCAAAGATCTCAGCTAAATTTCAAATGTTGATTCTGTCTTTAATATCAACAATGAATCGAGTCCTTATCATAATTAACTTGAACATCACACCCAGGAATATGATTTAAGTACTGGAGCACTAACACCAAAGTTGTTGTAGTGATTGTACTACACCAGGCCTCGCACCTTGGGCCTTAGGTGCCTATGAGGAAGTTTAGTTTAATTGATGAAGAGTGAGGAGATTTCAATTTAGTTTTAGCATTTTTCTGAACTCACCGTAAAGATCCCAGTCAGACTTTGGTTGAGCACTAAAAGAGTATATCGCAAACTTATAGAAAGTCAAGATATGTCTAGTGAAGCCCGGATCAGCAATTAGCGGGAATCCACCACCCTGGCATACAATAAAGTTCTTACTATAGGAGCAGCATTATGTGCAGGTGAAGTTGAATCCACTAGCTTTAGAATGTCTATTTTCTGAACTTTTGTTTTCTTCGTACAAATATCTGTCTTATTCAAAACTTCCATCTTTCTCATGGAACTTTGTCTAAACGGATTCTAATACGAGCAGGTAGCCTTCTCTGTTGTTCCGTATTTGAATTTGTGTGAGTTCACACGTGGCTTATGACGGTTTGAACTTTGCATGGACGTTTTTCCGACAAATATCTATTTTTCTTCAAAACTTCCGCTTTCCTTTTTGGAATTTCATCTAAACGGATTCTAATACAAACAGACAGTCTTCTCTACTGTTCTGTATTTGAATTCATACGAGTTCACACGCGACTTACGACGGTTTGAACTTTACATGAACGTCTTTCCGACAAATATCTATTTTTTTTTCAAAACTTTTGCTTTCTTTTTGGAATTTCATCTAAGTGGGTTCTAATACAAACAGGCAGCCTTCTTTGTTGTTTCGTATTTAAATTCGTGCAGGTTCAAACGCGGCTTACGACGGTTTGAACCTTTCCCGGATGTTTTTTCCAACAAGCCTCTGTTTTATTCGAAACTTCCGCTTTCTTTTTGGAATTTCATCTAAACAGATTCTAATACTAACAGGAAGCCTTCTCTGCTGTTTCGTATTTGAATTTGTGCAAGTTCAAACGCAGCTTACGATGGTTTGAACACTGCACGGACGTTTTTCTGACAAACCTCTATTTTATTTAAAATCTTCGCTTTCCCTTTTGGTATTTTGTCCAAGCGATTCTATCTGATGAAATGACCTTCTCGTCATTCGTATTCAAATTCGTGCAGGTTCAAACGCGGCTTACGACGATTTGAACTTTGCATGGACGTCTTTCCAAAAATATCTATTTTTATTCAAAACTTCCGCTTTCTTTTTGGAATTTCGTCTATACGAATTCTAATACGAGCAGGCAGCCTTCTCTGTTATTCCGTATTTGAATTCATGCAAATTCAAACGCGACTTACGATGGTTTGAACATCGCATAGACATTTTTCCGAAAAACCTCGGTTTTATTTAAGTCTCCGCTTTCCTTTTAGGAATTTTGTCTAAACGAATTCTAATACGAGTAGGCAGCCTTCTCTGTTGTTCCGTATTCGAATTCGGGCGGGTTCAAACACAGCTTATGATGGTTTGAACTTTGCACGGACGTCATTCCAACATATATCTATTTTTATTCAAAACTTCCACTTTCTTTTTGGAATTTCGTCTAAATGGATTCTAATACGAGCATGCAACCTTCTCTCCTGTTCTGTATTCAAATTCGTGTGGGTTCAAACATGGCTTACGACGGTTTTAACTTTGCACGGATGTTTTTCCGACAAACCGTTGTGTTATTTAAAACCTCCACTTTCCCTTTTGAAATTTCGAATGAACGAATTCTAATACGAGCAGGTAGTCTTCTCTGCTGTTCCGTATTTGAATTTCTGCAGGTTCAAACACGCTTACGACGGTTTGAACTTTGTGTAAATACCCAATTATGTCCGAGGCTCATTTTAAGTCAATTAGTGGATAAACCTAAATTAAAAAACCCCCAAAAAAATTCAAAATGAACCATAATTAAACAATGGAAGGAGAAGGAAAAGCGGAAAAGCTAAAAATAAAGAAAGAAAAAAAAATCAGAAAAGTTAGAAGATTTCAAAAATATAAATCAAAATCAAAAGAATGAAAGAAAAAATTAAAAATAAAAATAAAATCAGAATTAAAATTAAAAATAAAATCAGAATTCAAATTAAAAAGAAAATCTGAAAAATTAATAAAAAAATATAAAATTTGAAAAGTTAATAAGTTTAAAATCTGAAAAGTTAATAAAACTAAATCTGAAAAATAATAACAAAAATTCGAAAAATGAATAATAATTCAAAATCGAGAAAGATAAAAATAAAAATAAAAAATAATAATAATAATAATAAAAATAAAAATAATAATAAAAAGAAGAAGAAAATTGAAAAATAAAGATTATTAATAAAAATAAATTCTGGATTTAAGGAAAAATGAAATCTGGAGATAATAAAAGTAAAGAAAATCTAAAAATTTAAAATTTAAAATCAGAAAATTTACAAAAGATAACACAAACAAAAAGAAAAAAAGAAAAACAAACAAAACAGAAAATAAAATAAAATCAGGAGAATTAAAAAAAATCTAAAAAATCTAAAATAAAAATCAAATTCTGGAAAAAATAAGAAATCAAATAAGTAGAGATAAACTTTTAATTAAAAATTGGAAAAATAAATTGTTAATAAAAGTTAAGTAGAATCGAAAAAATAAGGCAATTGAATGAAAATAAAAAAGAAAAGGGGGATTGCTGAAGTTATAAAAGAGCAGAGAGAGGTTTTGAGTGGGGCTTCTTTCTTTTTTTACCACGGAGAATTGAGAGAAGGGCTAGGCGAGTGTCGTGAGAGAAGAGGGATAGCAGAGACGAGAATAACAGAATTCTTTAAGCATAGTGTTGAGCCCCAACATCGCGAATTGGAATTGGCGTCAGAAGAGAGCTCGCTCCGTCGGATCTTGCAGAGCTTCTTGGCACACTCAGGTTAGCGATGACTGGTTCTACTTATGAGTATTATGCTGGAAATTGATAACATGTATGGAAGCCAAGATTGGCTAGTATTTTACTTGAATCTTTGATTACCTTATGCTGAAATCTAGTTCGAAAGATGTGTTAGAATAATAAAGATTAGGCTAGGCATTTGTTCCCTTTTCTTGATAGAATTTTAGGTCGGCATACCTGAATTTTCCATTACTCTGTGATTGAAATCCGGATTCAAGAAATGTGCTAAATGTCGAAGGTTAAGCTAGACGTTTATTCCATTTTCTTGATAAGAATGTTAGATTTGCATGCATAGATGAGGTAACCAAAGAAAGGTCCTATAGGTGGCACAGCTTCCCTTCAAACCACTCTATTCGTTTCGAGTATGAATGTGCGGCAGTGAGAGCCATGTATCCGTCCCCTGAAATCTGTATAAACCATGCGATTTAGAAATAGTAGCCATATTTAGGTTTATTGGGGTCTTGGAGATGAAGAGACCCTGGTGAATACATGATCTATAGGTCTCACATTAAAGAAAATGTCCGTTGAAGTCACATATTGAGCAACCATGTTGTCAGCAAGTTGGTCCAAACGTTGATAAGGTTGGGATACTAAGGAGACTCACCAGAGTTGGCGTCGTGGCTTCTCGGGAAGACGACTATGAACAATCATTCCTTCAGCAAAGGGGTGCATCCAAACTCTTGCTCCCCACAAGAGACCAGCCACCATGAAAGACGTCGCCTACCCAAGGGCTTGTTAAGATTCAAAGGTCATAGTACGACCAAGGTGCTGCCTCAAGCTCCCCATGAATTACAGAGGGCGCAACCTACGTCGAAGCAACAGAAGCCCTGGTATCATGGCCCCCTCCATCCCTATCTTCAAAATGGAGTCTAGGATGTCTCAACCCTGACTCTGCCACTGTAATAGAAGAAGATAGCCAAGGGATGAGTGCGTAAGTGAGATATGAACCCAAAAAAAAAAACATAAAGGTAATATCACGTTTAGGTTCGAGATCAGGGGAGCTTTAGGTCCAGAAACGGGAATCGTGGGGGAAATTTATTCGAGGTGAGTCAAATTTCCATTGCCTGGGGTAGAAAGCAAGTGGCCATAGGGTAAAGTTTGACAAGGAATGTGAAGCTCGTGCATGCATGTTTCACGATCAAACCTGGGCCTGGTTCCATGATGTAATAATTGGGATCCTTACTATTCAAGACCAATCGGCCAGGGAATGTCAAGACCCAAAAAGGATGAGAATAATAATGCATGGGTATCCCTGAGGAATTGGATTGTTGCACCACCTAGAAACAGAGGAGGGGAGAAGAAACAGAGCCTCGTCTACGTGAATATATTCCATGCAGACCATGGTTTTTGATTTAATATTGGATGACATGACTTCAAATAGGCATCCAGCCTGGTGGTAGAAACACTTCCCCTCATGTCCGCTGGCACGACTTTGAACCCTGCTTGCAACATTTTGATTATTCCCTCCTTTAAATCACCTCTCTTTGATAAAACCCAAAATGCCCCTGATCTTTTCATTAATTCCCACTCTGTCCCCAAAGTGCAGAATACCCAAAGACCATTCCCATTAATTCCTATTCTGTCCCAAAGTGCAGAATACCCAAAATACCCCTGATCATTCCCATTAATCCCCAATATGTCCCTGCCATAAATTACCATACTGCCCCTAGCTTTTCCCTCAATGCCAAAATTACCCCAAGCTTTATAATTACTAGTTTACCTCTCTAATTAAAAAATTTCATAAAAATTCCATAATTCCTAAAAATTCATAAAAAATTCTATAATTAATAAATAGTTCATAAAAAATTCCATATTTCCTAAAAAATTTTCATACAAATTCCATAATTCCTAAATAATTCATAAAAAGTCTATAATTCCTAAATAAATTCATAAAATTACTAAGTAATTTCATAAAATTCCTTAATTGATAAATTGCCCCAAAATTTCTAATAAATACAAATTCATACCTCTAAATTCTCCTAATTGCTATTTAATTTCTCCAAGTTCTTCTGATTACAAATTAAATTCATAAATTTCATTTCCATTAATGCTAAGCACACTCCCGTATCCCTTTTATGTTCGATTATGTCTTGCCTATTTTATTATTCATCGCTTTTCAAAATAAAAATCTTGTTTTGTGATTCTTAATCTCACGCAACAAGCTCTGGCCTAGCTTTTTCTCAGCGTTGTTTAGAGATTCGTATGTTTAGTACGATCGTAGTTGTGTTAAAGTCATATGTGGATGAGGATTGACCTTCCAAAAATGTTTCCAAAGCAACATGTTCATTTTTCAAATTTCCTTTTTTCAAGCATCTTCGAAGGCCAAGCCTTCAAAACAAACCAAAACTACGTAAGCCTTGAGTTTCCCATTGCACCGAGGAATACGTAGGAGCAGGATCAAGCCCTGTCAGGCTAACCTCCATCAAATTATGTTTTTTCACTCTAATTAAAGGGATCAAAACAGTTTTTCAAAATCACACACTCAGTTTAAGGGTACCGTTCTTCGGAATGGGCGAGTGGGGTGCCTAACACCTTCCCTACTTGTAACCGACTCCCGAACCTAAATCTCATCCTCAAGTTAGGGTTTTTCCAAATCTTTTTCCTTAAATAAAAATTTGGCGGCAGCTCCACACAATCAAAACAAATTCCACATTTTCAAAATTTTAGCGAGTCCATCATCTCGTCGGAATTACGGTTGTGACACTTTGCACGGACGTTTTTTCGACAAACTTCTGTTTTTCAATCTAAATATTTGTTTTATGATGAAAATTCGGGTAACGAATTCTAATGCAGGCAGGCAGCCTCCTCTGTTGTTTTTTATTTTAATTCGTGCAAACTAACGCGGCTTACGATGATTTGAGTGATGCAAGCACGTAATTGTAATTTGTTCTGACTAACTCCATTCAATATCAATTCTTCTCGAAATTATTCCTCTATCCTTTTAGAGATCAAATCTCTTACCAGAACTTCGTAGCCTTAAGTTTCCCATTACACAAAGGAATACGTAGGAACAGGATCAAGTCCTGTCAGGCTATTTTTCCACAGATCTATTTATTTGTATTCTATTTAAAGGGATCAAACAGTTTTCAAAAATATCAAAATCACACACTCAGTTTAAGGGTACTGTTCTTCAGAACGGGCGAGTAGGGTGCCTAATACCTTTCCTACTCATAACCGACTCCCCGAACCTAGATTTCTTCCTTAAGTTAGGGTTTTTCCAAATATTTTTCCTTTAGAAAATAAAATTTGGTTGCGGCTCAACAAAAAGGAAATTCTTTTTTAAAAAAATTTTAGCGAGTTCATCGTCTCGTTGTAATTACGGTTACAACACCCCTAATCTTCTTAGTTGTGCCACTTATACTCTAGAAATTTTCAAGTTTAGCATGGATTTTCCATGTTGTACACAACCATGCACATTCATCTTATATGTCTTTCAATATTTACCACAGTTGTTCCCTTACTCTGCATAGCTATGAAAAAATGTGGAGGTTTGTGTTTCTATGTTAAAGCACGACCGTGTTAATCTTACCTAAGCTAACTTTGATTACTTTGTTGATTTTACATAAAAAATTCCTCCCACACCCAAACAGGAATGTACCTCCACCGTTGCAGAGGATGGGTCCTCACAGGACTTGGCCTACCTAATATCCACACAAAGCGTCCTTGGCATGCAATCATAACTTGAGGGACTGAGTACCTTATATTTCAACTCAATTAGGAGTTTAGAGAATGAGTCCTTACAAATTTTAGGAGTGTAAGAGCAGATGAAGTATTTGGATGCACTTGGTTGATCAAAGGTTGCATTCGGTCAAAGGCATGCACTTGGTGGTGTTACAACTTTAATAAAGACCATTTAATTTTATGTGTAATTTATATTTTAATGGATATTTGAGGTTTGTGGAAAAATTTATGGTCGCATACAATTGTAAGGAGTAGAGTGATAATGATACATTCCTTCATACACTTGAGAGACAATGAGAAGAGTAGTCCCCTTTACGTGTAGAACTTGATTTCAAGGAATTAAGATTCTAATTGAATTATTATTAATTATTCTTATGATGGTAATTATACTTGTCTATTACATATTAGTATGTGAGGTTTCTAAATTCAATACTTGATACCTTCTTATCCCTTGGGTTATGCTTGGGGGCCAGGCAATGTTTAAATTTGAGATGTGATAAATCATCATTCAGTTGACTTATCTATGAGAAATTAGTTATAATTACAATCTAAAGCATGATTATTTGATTGTAATTTCACATAATTACCCTTATTTCTTTCAAGAATGGTCATACAAGAAAAGAATAAAACACTAAACGTATTTTAGGCAAAAAATGACATAAAAAGAATAAGAAAGAAATGTAAGAATCAAAATAGCTATAGAAAAATTTACCACAATTCTACTGGATTCAAAAATACTTTCATAACGTCCATGGATTTCTAATACAACCGTGCAAACTTGAGCACTTTGTGTCGAATGATGACCATGACTGTGACAACCTAGAGCACAGACTTGTTGCATCCTAAATTTACTGGCATGGCCACGCCAATCATAAATAGCATAAAAAATGATTCAGTTCATCCCTCTTAACACGGAAGAAAACTTAGAATAACTCTAATAATGTAGGAGGAAAATTAGATTAACTTGGTTCATAGCAAAGGAAGTCTAACTCATGCCTATAAAAAGGAATGCTGCGCCTTGGAAGAAATCATCCCTCAATGCCTCACACAATTTTCAACATAATGAATTACCATTCAACACTTCTCTTCCCTATTTTATTTTCCATTTCTCATTTTTCTCATTTCTATTTTTATTTCTTCTTCTAGCATCCTCTCATAGGATCTTTGAGTTAAGAGCTTCTTTATGAATGATAATTTTTATTTTCTTCAATTGTATTTACTTTGTTGAGCTTAATTAATTGATGAGATTTGATCATTCTTGTTAATTTCTAAGTTGGGTAAGGGATAAGCAATCATAGTATTATCCAATTAGCAGAACTATAAGGGAAGTTAAATCTAAGGATTTTGTGGGATCAATTGAAATCTTAGATTTCTAACCAGTTATTAAGTTAACAAGTTTAAATGTTTTTTATGATTCTCATATTTATATACATTGCATGATCATTCAGGATAATACCTAGGGGAAAAAATATTATTATTGAATAATCATTGGATAGTAATATATCAAAATAGATGATAGCAATTGACATTTTAAATTATTCATAGGAATGTTTGGGGAGTAAAATTGGGTAAAGTCATAAGAGAATCAAAATTTCTGTCTTTCCATAATTGAATTTGTACTTGTACTCTTTATCTTTACATTTTCTATTCTTGCTTTTTTTACTCTTATTTCTACACACTGTAAATAAAATCCTTTTTGATGAGGTCAAAAGTTAGGATTTGAACCTTCTTTTAAGGAATGTAGACATAGCCCTTATAGGATTGACACTAAAGATCTTAAAGTACATCTTTTCTACATTGATGGGTATAATTATCCATGAATAAAACTTGACACACTTTACACGCACCAAGTTTTTGTTCTACAAGTTTGCAACATCAACCACACTAATGGTGTTGCTAACTTACTCGGAGAAGTAAGACAAACCATAGAATGAAACGGTGAACCCTATTATTCACAACTCCTCTCAAAAATAAAACAAGACAATTGAACCTTGACCTTTTTAACATTAAAATCTTAGGAGTAATCATTTCTTTATTTCCAATTCCACTATTTTAAAACATAAAGGGTCCATTTAGTGTCATAACCAATTTTATTAGCTTTTTGCTAGAAACTTGCTAACACCACAATACTTCTAAAATATCATTGTACATGTCTTTCTTTATAATAACTACCAAAAGTCACACTTTCATTATCAGAAGGAACAAGCTTAGGTTGAAATTTAGGGATGAGGGATTTATCTCCTAGAAGATTATTTTCATTGGAACTATTTATAATAAACTAAATATTCATTACTATATAAATGTTCATCCTTTCAGTTATTCTGACTCTTTAAAAAAAAATTATTATCGTTTTTCTAGTTCTTTTATGGTTTCAACAAGTTAAGTATCATGGATCCAAATGTTTTGTTTGGATCACGTGAAAAATAGAAAGAAAAGAAAGGGAAAAGAAAGAAAGAGTGGAAATAAAAAGGAAAAATGAGTTGTTTGGATGAGTTAAAATAGAAGAAAAAGAGATTTCTATTGTTTGAATGAGTGAAAAAGAAAAGGAAAGAAATATATTAATAGTATAAAATTTAATTTAAAAAATTTAATTTTTTATTATGTTTTTCTAGTAATATAATATTATTTTTTATATTTTTAAAAATATATAATAATTTTAAAAATTCAAAATTAAAAAAATAAAAAGTACAAGCTTCTTCCTTCCTATTTTCTCATCAACTTGGGAAAAAAATAAAATTTAATTACGGAAATTGGTTCCTTTCCTTTTATTTATATACGCAAATAAACGACGAAAATTTTTTTAATACTCTCTTTCCTTCCTTCCCATTTTTTCCTAACCAAACAAAGCATTTAAAAGAGATGCAACATTAAAAGATGGGATTTGTAAGCTTTTTCATCTATTACTGTAGATAAGATATATTTGTTTGAAATAATATGATTTATCTTAGATGAAAATGACTTGTTCTTAATTTCTTCATCTACTACATAGCAGGAAAATCACCATACAAATAATTGGATTTTAAAAATTACTTATTTATATTAAAATCATTAAAGATAAAAAAAAATGATGTTAATTTTTATTCTAAAACTTTTTTTTCATCATAAAAAAGAAAGATGGTTACATTTATCAATTTTACTCATTGTATAATGAATTAAACATTTTTTTAACCAATTTTCAAAAATAAAAAATAACAAAAAAATAAAAAAATATCACAAAACTTAAAATAAAGAACTTAAACTTGTTAAAGAGATAGAATTTAAAAATAATAGAGCAAAATAGTACTAAAACATTAAACCAAAATGTACAATTAATAAATTTATTATAAAAAATTGAAAAACTAATAAAAAAACCTTATTTATAATACTTTATCTATTGTAAACTAATCAACTAACTAATAATATCTAATTAATTAAATACAATAATAAACTAACAAATTTTTAAATACTTATTATCATATCTTTATAAAAAGTTAAAAGGAAACTTTTAATGTAATTGTTCATGTCGGTCAAATTAATTTTGCTGACCTGTGAAAAATGAAATGAATATTTTTCTTAAAAAATGAATAACTTTAAGTTTTCAAAATATCTATTTTTTATTGGAAAAAAATGGTTGTTATCAACTATTTAAATTACAAGATTACAAAGTAAGTCATCATCACAATCCATGTTGTTTTTCCATGGTATGGACCACCAGTATCAACTTCTTTTATACGTATAAGAAAGCATTGATTACTAAAGAAATATCATAATTTATTATCGGAACTACTATTCAATGTCTTTTGCCCGTGCAAGAAAGCATCAACTACCAAATAAATATTTGATTATTGAGACCATTGTCATATTGTACTTGCGATTACGAATGTTTGCACCATATCCAAGTATTCATGGTTCATGTTGGCAATTTCTGCCGCTTAAAATTTCATCCCTATAAAAAATTCAAAGGCACCAATAATAAAAGTCAAAAATCACAATCGTACGGGTATTAGATCGCACCAGTCAGAAATGAATCATCTATAATGACTTTCTTTATTTATATGAATATACAGGTATTAATTTAGTTACTTGTATCTATAGCTTAGTGAAATTCACTTAAAATTTGAGAATTTATAATAACAATATTAATTATTACTAAAAAAATATTTTAAAAAAATATTTTTAAAACATTTAAGGATGATTATGTTATAAATACTAATTATCAAATAACTTACATATAATACAAAAGCTATTAACTTTATTTTTATCATCAAAATTTTTTAAGATATTGACATATTCATACATGATTTTAATTTATTTATAATTAAACAAATATTTATTTTAAATTTAAAATAAAAGTTTAGGATAAATTAGATTCATATCTTAATTTTAACATAATTATGTTTGGTATTTTTGTTTTTTTAAAATTAATATAAAATTTTTTAATTGTTTAAAATTTGTTACACAATCCATCTATCTCTAAGAGTTCAATGACGTTAACCAAATAAATAAAAATTGATTAGTGCCCTACATGTATCTATTAATTAAATTTTGTTCTAAAAATACTTCTATCTTCAATTTTGAACACCTCCCTTTGTCACTTCCTCTCTAAACCTCAATTTTTTTTCTTCCTTTACTTGGATCTTTCATCATCTTCTTATCTACCTTTATTGCCACAAAATTAAAGTCTTACAATCTTCTTTAATCCCAAATTTTCTCCTTAAGTCATTCTCATGACTCTTCTTCATCCTTTTGATCTGAAATTTTTGACATATTTTCCTTCTCTATAAATGGTTTGGTTAACTCTCTCTTTTAGCATTGGGAGTAAATTCAATTACCACAGTAGCAACAAAAACAACAACAACAGTTAAAGGAGGAGGAATGTTCTGTTAGGATTTTGAGATTCATGTTTATATCTTTTTAATTAGGGGAGAAAAAATGTCTTGTTGATGAAGTAGGACTTTCGTTGAGGTATGATTGGGGATGGAATGAAAGAGTTTGGATAAAGGAAAAGAAAAGAGAAAGGGATGGTTTCTGTAATGTTCTAGAAAATAAAGGTGGTTTTAGTAATGGTAAAAAATGGTAATTTAATCTTCACAATAAAATTTAACATCATAATCAAATGGTAATAGAAATGAATTAAAAATATAAGTTTTTAAAGTGATAAAAAACACTATAATAACAAGAAAATTTTAACATAATTTTTATGAAAAAATGCAAAATATATGTGTAAAAATTATATATCAAGTTTTATCTACAAACAAATATACCTATTGGTGTAGAAGAAATATTTTAGATTCTAGTGTCAATCTCACAAAAACTATGTTAATAATGTACATAAGAAGTTTAAATTTCGATTTCTGAGCTCATCAACAAAAAGAGTTTTGTTGCAAGTATAAGAAATGAAAATATTAAAACAAGTTTAAAGAAATTAAAAGCAAAGAACACGGGTACAAAGTTATGAATAAACATGAACTTTTAAATCTTTTTATGAATTTACATATTTTTACTTCAAATTTTTTTATGAACGATTCAAATATCAATTATTAACCACCTTATTCTAATGGTATTATTATCTAATGATCATACAAATAAGGTAAATGATCAAGAGAGTATAAAACATACTCAAATTTGTTAAATTAATAATCGGTTAGAAGTATAGCATTCTTACTTATCTTTTAAAACATTTAAACTCAATTATCATACAATTCTTCCAATTAAAAATGATATGATTATCTACTTTCCAACTAACTTAAATATCAATAAGAGTAATTAATTCTCATTAACAAACTAAACGCGATAAAACAACATAATTGAATAAAGAATTATAAAATCATTCATAATAAAAATATATAATCATTTATAAAAAAATAAAATTCAAATAGTTAAATCATAACATTCACCTAAATTCTATAATTTAGAATTAGTTACACATAAAAATAAAAATAAATAAAAGTATCAATCCAACAAATTATCTATAATCTAATTTTGATATAAAAATACAAAATTATAATAATAATAGAACTGATAAAAACCATTATAATTTTTACATAAAAAAATTTCTTTCACCAAAATATTACAAAAAGAAACACAAATAAACTAAAAATAAATAAAAAAAGTGTATGGGAGGATAACAAACTTTTGGACGGATCAGATTAAGTTTTAAAAAATTGAAATTTAAAATCCGATTCAATTTAACTTAAACTAAACTTATAAACCAATATATAATTTTATTTACTTAAATTACCATATTAGGTATATATATTCATAAAACTATCGTATAAATTCATACTTTTATGATTTAATGGTCTAAATTATTCTTATATTTTAATTTTTTATTTTTCTGTTTTGAATTAATTAATTTATTTATAATTTATATATTTATATCTCATTTTCTGTTTTATTATAAAACATTTTTATTTAATAAATAAATTTCAATAAAAAAGATAGTTAGTAGAAATAAAATAAAATATACAAATTAGCCTTAGAAAATGATAAGAAAAGGAAGGATATATCATTTAATTTTTCTCTCTTGGTTAATAAAATGAGATATATTGGTCTTTTACATATAACAATTAGTTTATGGGATAGGATATTCGATATTTTATATTTATTTATTATTTCTTAAAGTTTAATGAAAAAACTGAAAATTCCATAAATCTACTTTAAATTAATTTGGATCAGAGCTAATATAAATTTAAATAGAACCAAAACCGATCTAATAGTAAAACAAGAAAAACCAATTAGATTATATCAAATATATTCTCTTCTTTTATGTTGACGCAATTCATGAACTATGCTATAATTTTCTCATCCCTTTTCTTCAACTATGTTAAGTTAACATAACTGGTTATATTCATTGTTATTTTAATTCCAAAAAACAAATTAAAAATATATTAAATATTACTATAAATTATTCATTTTTTAATTAACAAACTAATAACATGATTGGAATCATTTTTAAAAGAAAAATAATCACTTATTTGTTTAATATTTTTTATGAAAAATTATTTATGCTTGGCTCCGGTATGGAGCTTGATGATGCATTATTTTTTATTTCTTGCATATACGGATTTCCTAAGGCTAGAAATAAAGCGAGGACCTAAGAACTTCTCAAGCTTAAAAATATAGGGTAAAAATAAAAATATTATATAAAATTTAAAAATAAAATAAAATATTTTTAAAATAAAAAAATTATTAAATATACTTTTAATACTTCCAAAATTCTGAAATTTTAAATTTAGTCCTTCATTTTTAAAACTATAGATTTTTATCTCTTGTATTTCAAAATACTTTGTTTTTATTTCTTAAAGTAACTATTATTTATGTACAAATGTTAGAAAAAATAAAATCAGCCTATTTCAGAAAACGAGGGTTCGGAATCAATGATTTTAAAAATAAAAAATTAAAACCAAAATTTTAAAATTTTAGAAAAACTAAAAATATATTTAATTCAAAATAAAAACAGAAATATCATCATAAAGCAAATGATCTTTTATAGTTCTAAGTGTACTTTCAGTATATCCTCGTTTTCCATCTCCCTGAGAATGGGTTAGATCATGCATTGATCCTAGACCTAGTCAATATGGAGTGCTCGTAAAATACACTTTAGGTTTTAACAAGGTGTGAACTATAGATGATCGGTGAGAACAAGTTATCCTTAATGTGAGGTAAATGGGGGGAGCATAGTGCCTGGAAAAATTATTAGCCATGCAAATTCTTAAAATCACGTTCAAAATTCTTGATATATATTAGGCTCATCAAGAAGGAGATTGTGGCGATAAAAGAAATATTTAAGAATGTGGCTTGCTGCTGGGACACGCTACTTGGGATTCTATACAAAAATTATAGGGAGCTTGAAAAAAAGCATATGATGATCTTCTCAATCAGGAAGAGATTATGTGGACACAATGGAATAGAGTGATGCGGCCACAAGATGGGCATAAATCCACAAATATTCTTTCATGGAAAATCATATCAGAGGAGAGTTTAATACTTGTTATAGTATATGTTTTGAACGTATATTTCATATTAAGTTTATTGTTTAATAATATATTTTAATTTAATATATATCTATATATATGTTAAGGATAATGGTATGTTAAACTAAGATAATGTTATTTATAATTTTTTAATATTTGATCATGCATTAAAAAAATATTTAATTTAAAAAGCATCAAAGAATATTTTTCCTTACCTCTTTGGTTTTGCAGCTATTGTTTCATCTACTTGGTATGCAAAGGTAGCTGGCTAGTCGCTATCCTTTTGCTGGCTGTGCATATCTCTATTCATACATGTGTTGGGGAAGGCCAGAAACTAACCTTCAAATTCTTCATTCTCTTCCTATATATGTGCTTGAAAGTTTTTGTCCTTATTTTCTAGGACCTTGCTTCTGCTGGGCTTATATAACATGGTTCTTTATTTGGGTGTCTCTATTTCTTGTTTTCTTCTCATATATAGTCATGAAATGGGGATGATGTAAATGCTGATTAGGTTCTTAGTTCGGCATAGTGTCTTTTCTTGGACAAGTTTATGAGCCAATGTAAAGGGGGGACCTGTGGATATTAATTATCATTTTCAAAAAAACCATCAAATTAATCCTTAAAATATAAATATCAATTATTTTAGTTTATTAACTTGTAAAAAGATAGTTCTTAAAATTAATAACTATTTGTTTTTTAGTTCTAAATATTATGGGTACCTCAATTTCATTCTTGACTTTGACTATTATTTTGTTTCCTAATTTCATCACACAGAAGTCAATTTAACTTCTAATATGAGGGATCAGATCGAGTAATAATTGTCAAATATTAAACATTAAAAATTAATTAATTAACTAGTGATATTAGTTGTAAGGATTAAAGTAATTGAATGTTATCAAAATTAAATGACTTTTTTCCCATTAATAAAAAAATCAAAGATAATTGATTAAATTAATTGATAGTTTAACTGGTTTAAATTCCTGATTTTGGATTGAAGTATTTGCTATAATCGTGTTGATTGTGATCGCATCAGACAAGGATGGGGTTTGGCCAATTTTGCAGTGAGGTAATGTCACTTAATGCAAATCCAGGACAAATTTATTGTTGGGATTTCTTATTTGGCTAAGTTTGATAGCCTGATGAACTTGTTTTGCTCTTTGTTATATGGTTTTCTTCGTTCTCACTCAAAAGGAAGAAAACAAATATTTATAATTTTAGAAACTAGTTTATTGTATTTATTTTCTTATCTGAGGTAACCTCTTTCTGGTTTTCTTTTATTAAAGATATATATCTCCCAAATAACAGCTGGAAGTGGAGAAATTATTAAAAAAAATAAATTATTTCTTCTAATAAATATTTTTCATACATATAAGCATAACTTAACTCATTATAGTATATTATTTATTTTAATATAGATCAGATATAATATTTTTAAAAAAGTTATTAAAATTAATAAATAATATTTTAAAATATTATTAATAATATTTTACGATATAAATTTAATAAAATATTTGTTAAAATATTACTAAAATTAATAGATAATATTTTTTAAATATTAAAAAAAAGTTATATTATAATAACTCGTTAGTATATTAAAAAATATAAATATTTACTAACTAACTCAAATTTTGTTAACTTTTGTTTGTTGTTTGCACAAAATGTTTAAGGAAACCTGGAAGCCGAATTAGATCCCACTCTTGGCAAGTACTGCATAAATATTAAGTTTAATTAAATTCTTAAGTTATATTTATTTGTTATTTTATTTTTATTATTTATTTTAAAATTATTAATTTTAATTTTTTATTAAAAATTTCTATTATATAATATTATTATTTAAATAAATATATAATTTAATTTCCTTAAGTTATATATATATTTAATCTTTAAAAATATTGTCATATACAACTTTGGATTAACTTATTATATTTAATTTTTTATAAAAATATAGATATACAAATAAAATATGAACAAAGTTAATATATTTAAAATTAAAATATATAAATTAATATTTTTAAATAATATAGTTTTACAAAATAAAAATTAATTAATCAATTAATTAAGTTATATATAATACTACCTTTACCTATATTTAGATAAAAAAATTTAAAATATTAAATTCTAAATATTTGAATAGTAAAAATTTAAAAACATTACAAAAATGTAAATTAAGTAATTTTAAAGTAAATAGAAAGAACCAAATAATATTTTTTAGATTTTAAAAAAAATATTATATGTAACTTTTTAAAATTATCATTCATTGCTTTTTTGTACCACTTATTACGAATCTTAAATTTTTTAAATTCAAAAATTTTTCATCCACGAGATTAAAATATAAAATATTTTAATAATAAAAAATGACCCACTATGTAAAACCAAAATCATAAAGAATGAAATGATAGGTAGATTAAGCCTTAAATATTAATTTATCATTGATGAGTAACACTGGATTTGTGATTACATACGTACGTGTCGTATTCTGGTTGCTTTCTATCTCTACCGCACAAATTTGATCTAAAGTCAGGAATTTTAAAATCCCAAAGGTCACATCAACCAAAACCAAATGCACCTGTCACCTGATGCTTCCGTTTTAGTGTATCCAACTCTCAAACTTATCTTCTTGCTTTACCAGTATTGTTTTAGATTATCCAACTATCTATTGGTTTCATAAAATTCATTTTAAATAATAAACTTATTCAAATACATATATAATTTTAAAATTAATTTGATTAATAATTTTATGTTAAATATTTATATTATTTTTTAAAGTATAAATGTTACTTTATTTAAGAAAATATTATCAATATAATAAAACTATTATCTAAAACTCAAAAATAATTTTTCTTAAAAATATTATCAATATATATCTATTTTGTAATTTTTAACACAATTAAATATTATTTTTAATTAATATTTTTATGCTAACATATATGTTTAATAAGACAATTTCAAATATTGAAGTTAATAATACCAACAAAATAATGTGAGATCAGCATGAGGCTCCAAAGTCCAAATCCCAATGTCACCCGTTTGAAATAATGTAAATTTCAGAGGATGGCATAGAACGTCATGAAAGTGAGTTGATGGGAGAATAAAGAAAGAAAAGTTAAAAAGGAAGGTGCTGATTGGTGGCAGTTTCTTTGTCGTTACTTCACCTTCAAAAGGTTAACAAGTGACGTCTCACAGTCATCCCAATATCGCGGTGATAGTTAGAATTAAAGTATATGTTGGATGAAAATGAAGTATGATAACAAAATGATACATAAGGGTTACTTGTGGTTTTGGTTTTAGAAGTAACTCGTCGGTGACATAAAATATACAAAGGTATAAAAGATGGGATTCTCGTGAGTATGTAAACATATCACTCCTTTAAAATTTATCTTTCGTTGTTTTATTTTATTTTATTTTTGAGTAATGATCTTGTTGCATATGTATAGGAAATTTCATCCATTTACACCCTACATTTCACGGATGGAATTTTTTTTTAGAAAACGGCATCAAATGACTTACACTCAAGTGTAATTAGGTGAAAGTTATTACAGTCTGTAGGAGAATTTTTTTCTATTAATTTTTATCATAATATTTTATTTTATTTTTTAAAGTACGTTTCCAATATAAATGTTAGTTGTTGGTAGTTAAAATTTATTTAAATAATTAATTAAAAGGTTTAAAAATTTTCAAATATTTTAAGGAAAAAAAAATTATATGTAAAAATATTTTTACATAGGTATTAAAGAAAAATTCTATCAAACTATAAATTCGTCTAATCTCAAAAAATATATTTAACAAACTTATTTAGCTCGTCTAAAAAGATGATATATCTATTTTTGTATTGATTTAGAATAAAAAGAATAATTAGACATCTAATAAAGAGCTACTCTAAGTTCAAAGAAGAAAGAAACTTGTCTACCGTAAAAAGATGTCTACTTAGTTTATAGTAGCAATTTTTTCAACTAATTCAGAGTCATGCATTAATGGACTGTATAGAATATGTTGAAAATGTATCTCTTTTTTTTATTTCAACGATTATTTTATCTACTATTATATATAAAGTGAATAATTTATGAGAAAAAAATAAAAGACATAATTAAGTTGAATCCTACTTGTTTACTTGTCTAATTTGTTCATAACCTGCATTTTAACTTTATTCTTTTCTATTATGTAAAAGAATTATTTTGAGAAAATAATATATAGTTAGGTAGAAAATTCTAGTCTATATTCCTTGAGTATATTAAACATAAAGAGGTATGTATAAAAATATTAGAGTTGTATTTTGAGTTAAGTGTTTGTAATATCTTGCTTAGTAAAAATACAATTGATTGGATTAATAAGGATAAATTAGTATAACATCTGTGGTGTCAGTCTCTCTACCCTTTTCAACTTATCTAATATTTTACAAGTTATTTTTAAAAACCTTTAACCACAACCTTCACTTTTTTGTGTTTTATCTATGATTCTATGTTAGGAATAATTACATAAATGTTAGCCCTTAAATTTTTACAGTTTCATAATTAGATAAAGTGTATATAATCTTAGCAAACATTTGTATGGTTTTTGTTAAATATGCATTTCATAATTAGATAAAGTGTATATAATCTTAGCAAACATTTGTATGGTTTTTGTTAAATATGCATTTTATTTATAGTGAATTCAATCTTTGTCTACTAATTTTTTTGTGGTGCTAAATTTTAAGATGGAAGTTTTTTATTTTTTTATAAATTTTTGAATTTTTATAATATAATTTTTAAATTAATCACTAAGGTGCTTGTTAATAGATTTAGATTGTTTATAAGTTATTTTATTGATCTATTTTAACGTAGCTTTATTTTTGGCAAAGATACATCTACAATAACATTATTCTTTTTTATATATATCTCTTTCTAAATAGAAAATTGAGGGTATGGATTTTAAGTTTAATTTGAAAAATTCAAATAATAGATTAATTAGAGATTTTTTAACTTTACTCTTCTTGCTTTTCATCTTCCTAGGATAACTATGAAGATAATTATGCATATTGTGTCTTTTTCTTTTTTAGCAATTATGTGGAATGGTTAAAAAAACCTACTTTCTTTTTAAAATGTAGCATTAGGCAAGGCAGATCCAATGTTTCCTTATTTTTTGTGTTATTATGAAAAAACTTAATTTAGTATGGTGATAGTAGTAACATGACTTTTTATAAAATTAATTAACAATGCCTTATTATTTCTCAACTACTTTTTTATGATAATATCTTTCTTTTTGCAAAATATAAAACTTCTTATGTATGTGTTATAACTAATATTATTGATAGCTTTTGCAGGTTTCTCAAAGTAGATTAGCTAGTTAGAAAAAAAAAAATTGCTCAATAAAACAAGAAATTTTTATTTGGCCAAGTCAGTAATCTCTTTTATACCAACTTATGTCATAAAAAATGCTTGGTTATTGTCCTCCATCTGTCATAAATTAGATACCATCACCAAACATCTCATTTGGTCCAACAATCATGGAAAAGAAATTCATTGATAACTTAGAAGAAAATTCATCATAAAAAGAAGCATGGAGATCTTAATTTGAAAAACTTGAGAGATAATAATACTTTAAAAAAAAAAAATTGGTTTGGTAGCTTCTTCATTAAAAGAATAAGTTATGGATCTAACTTATTTATAACAAGTGTTGCAAAAATTTTCATACTCTTCAAATGGATATTTTATATGGATCGAACTCCATTCGAAAGGTTGTAACAATTCTAAAGGAAGAATTTATTCTAAAGATTGGTTTGAGTAAAAGATCTTTTTCATATTCTAACTGGACACAACGAGGATTGCTTTGTGAAGGAAGGTACCGTATATACATATACATGATACAAATATTTGTATCAATAATTTATAGGATGGAGAATTGGAACCTTAATATATTATACACTCACGAGCCTCGTATGGTTTACCAAATTATTTTGCAACATTATTTTTAACTCAACCTCTTGTGTCATGATAGTATCATTTGGGATTTAAGCATAGATGAGAAATATACATTTACGTAAGCATATAATTATCTTATAAGAAACCATTACATTTTCAAAGGTCATTGAATGCGGATTTGGAAATTGAAGTATAAAAAAATATTAAATCTTTTATTTGATATATTTTTCACTAAATCATCCCTTGTAAAGAATTAACATTAGAAGATTAACGTTTAGTCCAAACTGCACCAAATTGATGCCTGCTGCAGATACTCAATATAATATATATATATATATATATATATATATATATATATATATATATATATATATATTATTTTAATTTTTAATTTTGTAACTTATTAATTTTAAATTTTAGTTTTAAATTTTAAATTAATATATTTTACTTTTGTATTTTTTTTAAATATTTTTCGTTAGTTTTTTATGTTAAATTTTGTTAATCTTACTTAATAGAATGTATACATGATTTATTAAATTTTAACTTATACCAAATGGACATAAATTTATTATTTAGAAAAGAAAGTTTTATTTTGAATACAAATGAGATACTAAACTTGAATTTGTTAAAAATGTTACCAAACAAAAATGAGTGCTTAAGAATAATGATCCTTCAATGATTTATTTTTATCCTTGCTTTTTTTTCAATTTCATTAACGGAAGTTTGTTGTGAATGATATAATGGTCAATATACAAAAATATAAGATCCTAAATTTGTTTTTATTATCAAAATTGTATGCTTGCATACAATTAAGGTCTGAACCGTTGATTTCAACCCATTTGTATATGGTGTAGTTCTTGATACAACTATTTTATTAATTTTTATAATATTATTACATAGTTATGCTTTTGTATATTTTTTTTTAAATTTGTAGGTTAAATGGAGTAATTTTAAAAATATATTATAAAAGATAATTATTATCTATAATAATGTATACTATTGCATATCTAATTGTAAATATGAAAAATAAAGATAATTGAAATTTTTTTTAAAAAAAATTTTACATGAAAATTTTGGTGATTTTAAAATATATAAATAAAGTTTTATCTTAGATATGTAGAAAGTTAACAATTTTAGTATTTTTAATTATGAAAAATTTAATTGAAATATTTTTTAATTATATTACAAATTAAAATAAATGAAAATATAATTTTGTAGTGATCAAAATAATTTCTTTGAGTTACATTTACTAATGCTTATTGTTACTTCTATGTGTAAGAAGTAACATGTTCTTGAAAAAGTTATATTAGTTGCTCATCATAAATTGTTGTGATAATTTAAGAAAGAAATAATTTAACAAATAATGGAAAGATGAAAATTTATTAAAAAAATTTATAAGAGGTATAACAATTTTTCAATTTAATACTAACATATCATACTTAAAGGTATTAAAAGAAAATATTTAAAATTATTTAAATAAGTGACTTAATGATAAGTAAATAAATGCTCGCTTAAATAAATTTTAAGATGAAAAATATGCAAGAATAACTATAAAACTTTTGATGTTAAAGTTATTAAGTTTAGAATCAAATTAATTATGATATTTTTAAAAGTATATTCAACAATTTTGATTGGATCTATACTAATTTAGAACATCCAATATAATATAAATTAAATTTGATTGTGTACCTCTTGAAGATATTTTTGAAATGTTGTCTTAACTTCGTGTTCAATTATACACGTTAGGAGTAGAGTCTTCTATTTGTACTCTTTTTCTATTATAACTCTCATTTTGATAGAACCGTGAATAATTAGAGTGTGTAGAGACGAACACGATCCTACCCTTTTATAAAAATACATGTAACCTAATTTCTTTCCATCATAGATATTAGGCTCGTGAGATCCTGTAAAAAGATTCTTAACATATTTGTCAATTGGGTTTTAAGCTCAATAAACATATACATGGTATTTTTCAAAACTCATAACAGATCATATATACAACTAGATGGGCTTACAGAAAAATATCAAGTTACTCATCAACCTGTTCTTTTAAAATCAAAATTCCAAATTAATAAAAGTCTAAATTATAATAAAATTTTCAACATTTTTTCACTTGAACAATATTGATTGTGTTTTGTCTTATTTTGAAATTCACTTTTTGAAAACATCTCTCATATCAAACAATCATGGCCACAAAAATAACTTGTGCATAGTCACCATAAAAAAAATGATCATCTCAGCTAATAAAATCATTAGTCAAATGGCACAAATAAAGTTAAACTATTACGAGTTTAATTCACCAACGATCACAAAATCAACGATCTCTTTATCATGATCATATCACAAAGTATGCAAATGTAGGTATACATCGTAGCATAATTGTTGTCCTTGTTATGATATTTGTATGGATCTTACAATGTGTCTTTTCAAGAAAACACAACAAAACTCTCAAAGAGATTATAAACCATGTTTCACTTTAAACATCATTTTTATAAGAAACCAAAATATCTTGAGAAAATAACAATATAAAAAACTGTTCAATAATAATTATGTTAATAATAATATTAAACATCAACATATGCATAAATTTGTTAAAATAGTTGCATAGGTCCACTATAATAAAAGTAAATATGAAATAATAATAATAATAATAACAACAACAACTTTCACAAATAAAACATATCAAAAGATCTCACAATACTCATATTCTCAATATGTTTCATCCACTCCTTGTGATAAACCTTCTGCTCATGCTCATCAATGCTCTCACAAATCAAAACAGACTCATCTTTAATAATAATCATATCAATACTCAATAGATTAAGAGCTAATTCAATGTCATTCTTTCATCTCTTATAACTGTTCCCATTCAAAATTATAATTGTTCCCATTCAAAATTTCAACATTGTTGACAATGTTATTCATAGAAAATACAACAGGAGCTAAATACAACAACAAATCATTAACAACATGGGAAATCTACAAAAATAATAATTTCTAAAGTTTAGAATTTAACACATATAATATAAACTCTCCTATGGGTAGAGATTATATCATACAATAATAATAATTACAAAAATTCAACAACTACAGGTAGAAGAATTTTACTCTTAAAATTATTCCAAAACTAACATGTCATAATAAATCAATCAATGAATTAACTCTCTATGAGTAAGTCAAAACAAAAATTAATTCAAATGATACAACATCTCAATAATTAACACTTAACAAGAATTCTATCAATTTAGTAAATGACCTATTATGGTATTGTACACTCACTCAAACAAAAAAGCTCTCAACAAGGATAAACAATTTCCAAAAATATTTTATCGTTGAACTTTAATTTTTCAAACAAAAATGGAAACATAAAAATTTTATATATATATATATATATATATATATATATATATATATATTATACTATCTATGAAGAATGAGACATTATCCTTTAAACATATAAATTCTCAAAATATATACAATAATTCCAATAAAGAAAATATTACGTATTATTCTTTTAAATTTTAATGATAAAATAAATTTCAAATCTATTTTATTTAGGATAAAAATTATTAACCCTAAATTTCTAAATCATAACCAATTTAAAAAATGTTATAAATTAAAATTCTAGGATAAAAAATTATTAACTCTAGATTCCTAAATTATTACCAATTTATGAAATTTATAAATTAAAATTTTAGGATTCTAAACTTAGTATAATCTTACTCTGATATAACGTGAAATCATATCTAACAAATTTGACTAGATCTATACTTAGAATTTAGAACACTCAATATAATAAGAATTAATTTAGGTTGTGTATCTCTTAAAAACATTTTTAAAAACATTGTCTTACTTCATGTTCAATTGTACAATTTAGGAGCAAAGTCTTCCATGTGCATATAGACAAATGATAATACTACCCTTTTATAAAAAAGTACATGTAATCAAATTTTCCTCCATCATATATATTAGGCCCGTTAGATCCTATACAAAAATTCTTACCACACTTGTTGATTGAGCTTGAAGTCTAATAAACACCTACATAGTATTTTCTAAAACTCATAATAAATCATATATACAATTATATGAACTTACAGAAAAATATTAAATTATCATTTAATCCATTTTCAAAAAATCAAAATTCTAAATCAATAAAAATTAAAATTAAAATAAAATTTCCAAATTTTCTTTTGAAGAAGTAATATTTATTTATTTATTCTTGCTATGGAGGACCATTAATTTTTTAAATGTCCTGATTTCATCCTTCATAATTCAATCTTATA
Organism: Canavalia ensiformis; assembly: GCA_026541065.1. Lineage (NCBI taxonomy): Eukaryota > Viridiplantae > Streptophyta > Magnoliopsida > Fabales > Fabaceae > Canavalia > Canavalia ensiformis. Next base: position 979,849 of record JAMKYM010000798.1, read on the forward strand.
AGTACTATAAATTTTTAATCTTCATTTTTTTTTTAACCGCAGCCTTCACATTTTTCATTACTTTACTTTCACAATTATCCTCTTCTATATCTACCCAACTAACATATGCACAAAGTCTCCATCACTTATTTTGTATCACTACTAAGTATAAAAATAATATTTAATAAATAAAAAATAAAAAAACCAATTCTATCAACAAAATTCACAGTATTATAACATTTTATCCTATATATAAAACGACTTAATTTGGGCTTATCACTTTTATAAAAATTTTATTATCGTTATCTCAATCTAAATAATAAATTATTGCCTTAGCTTCTTGATCTATTTTTATTGAAGCTTAGTTCATATTATGATGATATAGTTTAAAATTTATTTTCTTTTATTTGATTTAAGCACAATAACTTAACTTAAAAATATTAATAAAGATTTATAAAGATAAAAAGAAAATGATAATTTTAAATTTTTTTAAAAAAGTTAAATTTAAATTTGATTTTTTATATTTAATGTTAGATGTTACTTTGATGTGATAAAATATTTATTATGCTAATTAAAAGTTATAAAATTAGGCATGCAATTTTGTTGCATGACATTAACAAAGTTTTACAAGGGTTAATGCAACAAAATTTTTATAGCATGAAAATATTATATATTTTTAAATTTTGAGCTAATTACAAAAAAAAAATAGATTTTTATTAAAAATAAAAATTTGTTTAATATTAACATAATCTTTATAGTAAACATTCTGTGTAATAAAAATTAAATTGATAGTATATATTTTAAGTTTATATTAACAAATAATATATATTAACATATTAATAATATATTAATATTTTATATTAACAAAATCATTTATTAGTGTAGTATATCTTATTTTTTGTATGTATATAAACCTATAATAATTTTACTAATAATTTAATTTATTTTAAAAAATTAATAAGAGTTAATTAATATTAAAATATGAGTAATAATAATTTTTTTAGTGACAATTTTACCTTTTTATTTGAATTTATGTGATTTAGATTGCGTAAATTTTTTTCAAGATAATTAAGCCTCTCTCAATGTTTAAAGTTAGGCAAATTTAATATTACTATCAAATTTTTTAACCTAATTAAGAACCTCCGGTTATTATTTAATATTCAAATATTTAGAATTTTATGATAAAAAATATTTAAGATATAAAATAATTTTAAAAATAAAACCATAAATTTAGGGAATTTAACAAATTTTGAAAGATTTCTAATTAGGATATGAAGTTAAAAGGAGGTTTTTATTTTTTAGATTTTTAATTTTAGATAAAATATGATATTTTGATTGGTAAGTTTAAAAAAATATAACCTTTAAAATAATTTTTTATTTTAATTAAATAAAAAAATTTATATTTTAAATATAAAAATTACAATAAGATTAAATTTACTTAATTTTATAAATAGAAAAAACTAAGCTATCTATCGGTAAGAATCTTTTTAGTGACAATTTTTTCTTTTTTATTTGAACTTTATGTAATTTAGATGACCTAATTTTTTCAAGTCAATTAATTAAGTCTTTCTATGTTTAAAGATATGAACATTTCAAAATTTAAATTGGAATCTAACATCTCACAAAACCCAAATTAAATCTTAAATTTTCTGCCTTTCAACGAAGGAAACTTTTGTTTGAATTTGGAAGACTAGGATAATAACCTTACTCGATTTAGAGAAGTAATTGCAAAAGAAGCCTCAGATTATATTAAATATACCCTATCCAAAACCACTTGCTAATCAAGTGCATTTATCTTATAAGTTAACTTTGTCCAATCTTTAAAAAAAATAGTTCTCATGTTTTGATTTTATTCCGACTCTCCTCATGATTTTGTATGCTGTTATAAATGAATATTTTTACGATGAATCTATCCATCAATTTCACGAGTCCTTGGTATCATCCTGCAACTGTACAGATATAATATATAATATCTTGTAGAGCAGGATACAAAGCCACTTTTATGCATCAATACCTTACAACTTCTCTTAGAAAATATATTTATGAGGATATCCCGTAGACCCATTTAATGTTTTTATATATATTTATATATTACTTTAAAAATAATTTTGTTTAGAATTATTTTATTTAATAATTTTTATAAATAATTAAATTTTTATCAATCTAACTGTTAACTATGTAGATTATTTTTATAAAATTTTTTAAAATTTAATATTTAATTAAATAAATTTAAATTAACAAATATTATAAGAAATATATTATCTATTAATTTAAATTTATTTTTAAAAATATAAAATATTTTTTAAATTTTATAAAATTTTATAAAAATGATCCATCTAATATAATTTATTAAGTTATTGATTAGATTGATAAAATTTAATTTTTGATAAAGTTATTAATCAGAATAATTTAAGAAAAGTTAATCTCGATATACAAGGAGGGATAAGTTACTTAAGTAATTTTATTAGTTATTCTGCTTAATAATTATCATAAATAATTAAATTTTATTAATTCAACTACTAAATTAATAAATTATATTATATAAACATTTTTATAAAATTTGAAAAAAATGTTTAATATTTCAAAAAATAAATTTAAATTAATAAATAATATATCTTTTATAATATCTTTTAATTTAAATTTATTTAATAAAATATCAAACATTTTAAATTTTATGAAATTTTGTAAAATAATTTATATAATATAATTTATTAATTTAACGGTTGGATTGATAAAATTTAATTATTTATAAAAGTTATTAAATAGAGTAACTCTATCAAAAATTACTTATGAAATAATTTAATTCATTATTTATATATATATATATTAAATTTGTTTTGATATCTAAAAATTTTTGCACCGGATTTAATGAATTTATGCATTATATGTATTTTTAAGCCAAAAAATCCAATATAAATTTTGTAATATAAGTATCCATCGTACAATTTTTTACTACAAACTTAGCAATAATACTGTAAATAGTTTTTTACTACAAAATAGTTTTTTTATCAACTTTATCAATAAGAAGTTATGTTACATGGTTTGCATTGTTATAATTCATATGAACTCAATTCAACATTCTACTTTACTAACATCCACTCCCATTCAACTCCCCGCCTGTGTTTGGATTGATATAAATACAGGACGTACCTTTTTAACACAACTTCTACTGACTTTTGAATTTTCCGGATGCGGATTTAATGCTTGTTTACGTCTTTTCCAAACACACTGGCAATCACAATTGCTATAAATCTTCATTAAAAAAACCATCATCTTTCCACGCATATTTGCACAACTAAATGTGAATTTTAGAAATAGGCTCAATTTGAAGGAATAAAAGCATTTTATTAAAAATGATTACAATTTATTGAATATGATTTGTTTAGTTTGACTTTTAATTAATTAGTTCTGAAAGAATTCTGATTAAAAATTGATTTTAGCATTGATACTGTTAAAAAATTTTAATTTAAAAATGAATTAAAAAAATTATTTTGTTTACATAATGGAATAAATAATTTTTAAACTATAAATATAAATAATAATATTTTAAAAATTATAAGCTTCACGAAAAATTAAAATAAATTTACTAGTTTAAAAACTAATCTCATTCACTGTTAAAAATTCAAAAATTTACAAATAGTGTATGATATTGTAGGAATCAATTTTCGCACGCAAAAAATGACTGTGCTCGTGAAGGAATGGGGTTTTATTATTATTAGTGTGGATAGTTACATCCCGGATTGCTGGAATACAAATCCATTACAGTGAATTGTGTTTTTGAGTCTTTACAAATTTAATTTTGAATATTCTTGATTTATGATTTAATTTTTACAAAATAAAATCTCTTTAAAATAGTTTCAAAAATTATATTTAAAAATGGTTTATAATCAAATTTAAAATAAAAAATTTAATCTTATAAAATTATTATATATAATTTTATTTTTCATCAAACATATTTTAAAATAAAAAAAAAATTTAACTTTAAATGATAAAAAATTTACAAAAGTTAATTTTAAGAGAAATGTTAGTTATAAAGTATGAAAAATATTAACCTCAACCTTTAAAGTTAATTTTTAATATTTGAAAGTGATAATTTTTATTAAAAAATAAATATTTATTACATTAAAAATATAACATGTAATAAATATTTATTTTTAATAAAAATTTATTATTTTTAAATATTCATAATCAATTCTAAACATTGAGATTAACAAAATTAATATGATAACGTGTGTACACGTGTATTATGATGATTTTATTTTATGAATAATTTTGTTAAAATTATTTCACTTAATAATTTTTATAAATATTAAGTTGTATTAATTTAATCATTAAATTAAAATTTTATATTACGAAATTTTTTTAAAAATTTAAAAAATATTTAATATTTTATTAAATAAATTTAGTTTAATATATATTAAAAATTATATTATATATAAAATTGAATTTATTTAATAATATATTAAATTTTTAAAATTATATAAAGCTATTAAACAAATTTTTTTAAAGTAAATTAATCTTCTTCAATATATATATAATTTTGGTTGGCATTTGTGTAAAATAAAAAAATGTTTAATAAAATAAATAATATGATAAAAAATAAAAAAATGTTATAAATATATTATATGAATAATATCAATGTTAAGTTTGTTGCCTTGAAAAGTGAGTGTCACCTAACATTTAGTAAACTATCTTAAAATTTATTTCTATATTATAAATGAGCCACGTTTTTTAATAAGAATATTTTTTTAGTTTTGTTTTTTATTTAAATTTTTGTTAAGTTACGTGATACATTATATATTATGTATTTAATTTATATCTTATTTATGATTTTTATTTTTTAATTTATTTCGATTTAAATTTTAAATTATGATACATTATATCAAATTAAAGTATTTTTTATTTTAGAGAAATTAAATTTTAAGATTATTGTGAACTAATTTTGTTTTAATTTTAATATATTATATGAAAAGATAGTATGTAATTTGATTTTAATATTTTTTTATATTTTTTTTATTTTAAGAGTTTTGTACTTCAATTGAATGTTATTTATTTAAATATAATATTTATTATTTTTTAATCAATTTTTATTTTTAAATTTTATTTAAATTTACAAAATCTTGGTGGCTGGTAATGCAAAAAAAAAAAAAAAAAGGGACATGAGCTTTCAACCATAAGAGACTCATTAATGAGTCAGGGCAACAATTTCCCAACCACCCATTTAGGTTAAGAATATCAGATATCTACCCTTCATTGAATTTAAAATACATTATGATTTTAATCTACTAGAATTTAGGAAGTGGTATTCATAATCTCATACTTTTTGGTATATTATATCAATTTTTACATTAAAAATTTAATTTAATTTTTATTATGAATACACTTTATTATATTTTATTTTTTCATTATTTAATACTTATTATATAAAATATGTTAAATTTTTTGTGATTAACATTTTCCAATGACTTTCCTAGGTGATGTATAATTTATAAAAATATTTTATATTTTACTTTTATTTTTATTTTTATTTCTAAAATATTATCTTATTTTTATTTTAAAAATAATAAAAATGTTTTTTATTAGTTCTGTGTAAAACTTTAAAATTAAAAATTACAAAATAAAATAATATTTATAAATAAAAATAAAAAATATATTTTAAAAACGACATCACTTGATATGTAAAGGCACGTTAGTTTATTTGTTGAGTTTTGTTTTTTTAATTTTTAAGGCAGTTCCTTTTGCTCTGTTTTAAAGATATTGATATGTTAAGACATACACACATTCTAGAAGCATAGTGCTGACGAATCCTTTGGTCCAGAACTAAAACCTTGTAACACCATTATAACAGACTAAAATCCATATCAATATAATATTTACAAAATAATTATTTCAACATTTAATAATTTTTACACGTGCCCATCTATTTTATAAAATATAAATATAACATTATTTTATATGTATGTCCAATAAGCATACATTAACTTTATTACTGAATTTTTTATATATATAACATTCTTGAATTTATGTAATAACAATAGTATTTTTTAGATTAGACTTATTATAATATAATTTTTAATTATGATATTCATACTTTTCAGGAATGATTTAAAAGTTAAAATATCAAAATCTATTTTATTTAAGGTTTCTCTAAACAAAAAATATATATTTTACAGTTCAAATAATTAAGAATAATTGATAAAAATATTTTATATTTATAAAAATTTAAAATAATAACAAAATTATTTGAAAAATAATTTTACATTATTTTATTTATATTTAACATTATTTTCAAAAGATTTTAAATATATATAAAATGGATTTTGAGCAGAAAAATTTACTGATTCTATTGTAGATAAATTTAAAATGTATAAAAAATAATATCACCTTCTTTTATTATCATATTAATTAAGTAAAAATTAAATAAAATAATCAACAACACCAAATAGTTTTTCTGTGACATATGTGACAAAAAGTCAAAATTTTCTAATATAAAATTATAATAATTTAATATTTTTATATATTAAAACTGTAATCGAAACGAACTAATTTGTTGCAAATTATAAAATAAATATGTTCTACATTTTGTTTACTTCAAAATGCTTATAAAAAAATATTTATACATACTATTTTCATATTTATAATTGTATACATACATAGTTTTATTTTAAGAAAATATGAATTATAAAAATTAAACTTATTTTTATAAACATGAAAATACTACATCAACAATTTTATTTCATTTTAATTATTTTTATATTAAAAATTAAAATAAAAAATTCAGCTTTTACTATATAAAAATTATTTAAAAATATTACATAAAATTTACAAAAAGTAAGTAAACAACAATTTTTAAATACTAAATAAAAGTGATTTACTTCAACAATAAAATATCCAACGTAAATACAACAACAAATAATTACTAAACATATAAAAGTACTTATCTTTTCTTTATATTTAATATGGTAGGAGGCACAATGTGTGTTCAAATAAAATAATATATTCGAACGGTAAAAGTGAAAGAACTGAGATCGAATGAAAATAAACACAAGTGAATCATAAAAAAAATAAATCGAAAGTATAAAAATAATTAAATAAAAACAAAAAATTAAATTATAACAACTCATCTAATTTTAAACACTAAATACAAACATCTTCCCACAGTGAAGGTAAACGAGTTCACAGTGAATGTGAAACAATATATATATATAAACGTTGAGGATTACATATATGTAATATATAATTGATAATTTTTTTAATTAATGAGATGATGTATGCAATAAATTAACAAAGAAATGCCACTAAATTAGATGACATTCAAGTAAAAATTGTACTCAAGAAGTGTCGCTTACCTTGAAATCACACCACCTAGCATGGATTTTTTTAGATGACAAGTATCCTCCGTTTTAATCATATGAAAATAAATAAAATTAAATCAAAAAAATTTGGAAGTATAAAAATAATTAAAATAAATATAAAATTAAATTATAACAATTCATATAATTTTTAAACACTCTGAATACAAATCAATATCCATACTGTTCTGAAAGTTAAAAGAGCTAAAAGTGAAAGTGAAACAATAGGTAAGTATTGAGTATTACACATATGATGTATCTGTTGGAGAATTTTGAAGATGTTTCATAGGTGTGTAATAACACTGCACTCAAGTACTTGTCTGTCCATGACATTATCCTTTAGTAGAAAATTTTGAAATATTCAGGAATAGAACTAGTGACAAATTTTACATTTGTTTGATCCAGCAGAAATAGTGATATATATAGAAGATTTTTATGGCATCCAATATAGCTGAAAATTGAATTCCAATTCAAAATTAAATTCAAAACAGCAAAAAATAATGTCGTAATAATTTTTCAACAGTTAACTTTTAAAACATAATAACCATTAATGAATAATTAAAACAATTGATTCATAATTTAAATTTAAAATAATTAGTAATAATTTTAAATACCTTAAAATTATAATGATAATTATTTAAATTAATTTGAATATTTAAAATTAAATTAATAATATTAATTTGAATATTTAAAACTATTTTCAAATACACAAATTTTACAACAATCCCCACTATTTCAAAAAGGTTTAAAATTAAAATAAATTAAAAGAAAGATTTTATTGGGTTAATAACCTGACGGTGTTCCGTTGAAACAGAGCTTCTATGAACAAAAACACAGGTTTACGTGTCACATTACATCCCATGATTCTTGCCGGTTTTGCCGGTTTTGCACAAATAGGTCATGCGCGTGCCTGGTTGATTCATGAGTGTTCTAGAGATTGTGTTCAATCTCATACAAACGGCCTCACTTGACACTCATTTAGGTGACCAGCGGCCCCACTTGACATTCGTATAAGTGACTTCATCAAGTGTATTGTGCATTTCATACCCCATCCATAAGACTTAATCTCTCGTTTGTTCAATGCAGCCTAACATTTCTCACATCATAGGAGCAAAGAATAAACCTGCTAGAAAGGTTGGGTTCCTGTTATTGTTGATTTTATTTTGACTAAAACTTTATTTCCCTCGATGTCATTCACTAAGCTTTTAAGGTCAAATTAATTTTGACTTCGCGTTAATTAGGATGACTAATTATTTAGTAATTATTCACAAGACTTTGTAATATATATGATCATATCTAGATTTATATTTATCAATTAATTTTTACAATTACTCCTTGGTAATCGTAATCATAAGTATGCTTACAATAAACATAAAGTTTTTTCAATATTTACTAAGAATTTTTTTTAGTACATATTCTTTTAATCCTCCCAAATCAAAATAATGATTTGGTCGCTATAATATATTTTATTATATATTTGAATAATCCAAATCACGATATCTTGTTTAAGATTAAAATAAATTTAATTTTGATTTATTCTTATACAAATCAATTTTGTCATCACTATATTATTTTAATATAATGGAAAAACTTTTCATACCATAATTAATGGCATCTCTTAAATATTTTAAATCTATTGCAACAAGCTCAAAATATTTTCAATAATATCACTTTCTTAATAATTTAAATATACTTAACAAAATCAATTATATGATTTATTTTAACGTAACAACTAGGGTTTATACTTATCACGATTCTTTGTTCATATATCAAATATCAAGTAGAAGCAATTAGAAAAAAAAAATACATATAAAACAAATAACAAAATCTCATATAGCAGTATCAACCCAAAAGTTCTTTTGCATGTTATCAACACTCAAGATCAAAGAGCAAACACTCGTTTGCCAAAACAAGACATTTACTGCTGAAATTTGAATTAGATATCAAGAAAACTAGTTATGATTTCGAGCCAAAAACTCATGTCTCAACAACAAACTACAATTGTATAACATTCCAGTTTTCGAACCCAGCTAAGTTCCAAGGAAAGTCATATATTGTGACACTTACCCCATATCAAATTTCAATCATCACAACCAGCAAAAAAACAATCCTTGAACAAAAATTAATCATCATAATAATTTATGAATTTTCTTGGTAAAATTAAAATTAGAAATCATCATAAAATAATGATCAAATAACAAAAGCAAGATCAATCACAGTTAGGATCCAGAAGATAAATCGCAGAATCAATTAAAATAATAATAACAATGATGATAAATCTCTAGTAGAGCAAAAGGTGGGGATTTAAAAAAAAGGTTTATTTTTATTATTATTATTATTATTATTATTATTATTATTATTATTATTATTATTATTATTATTATTATTATTATTATTATTATTATTATTATTGTTGTTGTTGTTGTTGTTGTTGTTGTTATTCAAAAAATTCATTTTATCATGTTCCTTCTATGCATCCTTCGACAATGGACCTATTCTATGATTCATAATAGAATCGAACTTTTAAGCGGAATACCTAAAACATGCAAAAAAGATGATTAATGTAACATATAAGAATTAAAAAAACAAGGTATACGTGTTCTTACAAAAGAAAACGAAAATATAATTCATTGTAAAGAAAATATTGCATAATTCCTTGAGACTGTTGGAGAATTTTGAAGATGTCTCGTAGGTTGAGGCGTGTGATGACACTGTACCCAAAGATTTATTCGCCCACGACGTTATCCCCAGAATACAATAGCCCTTATGAAATATTCAGGAACAGAACTAGTAAGAAATTTCACATATGTTTAGTCAAGAAGAAATAATGGTATATATAAAAGATTTTTAGGGCAACCAATATTATTAGAAATTGAATTCTAGTCAGAAATTAAATTCAAAACGGCAAAAAATAATGTCGTAACAATCTTTCAACGATTAACTTTTAAAACATGATAACCATTGATGGATAATTAAAACAATTGATTCATAATTTAAGTTTAAAATAATTAATAATAATTCTAAATATCTTAAAATTATAATAATAATTATTTATATTAATTTAAATATTTAAAATTAAATTAATAATATTAATTTAAATATTTAAAACTATTTTGAAATAGACAATTTTTACAACAATATGCTACTAATGTTCTATTTTTAATCAATGAAACAATAGTAAATTAACAACAAAAAAAAATGTCACCATGTTAGATAATACTCATATAAAATTTTTATTCAAGCTCACAATTTTGATGCAAAAATCACAAGTTTATTGTACTTCCATTCATTATGTGACAGCCATAACAGTTTGATGGTTTGTACCAAAATCACCAGTTGAATCATGTGCAAGTGTTCCCCACCTTTAGACCACAACTTGCATGATTTTGTTTTTTGTAAGTGCTAAGTATCGTTTATCTTGTATTCATCACTTTCGACCATAAAAGTGAACCATAAGAAAATTGAAAGTAAAAAAATAATTAAAATAAATAAAAAAAATTGAATTATAACAACCTATCTAGTTTTCAAACACCAAATACAAACATATATTCATACTACATTAAGGGAAAGAGTTGAAAGTGATACAAAATATATAAGTACTGAATATCACATATATTGTACGTTACCAATATTTTTTTTCTAATCAACGAGAAACGCATACAGTAAATTAACAAAGAAATATCACTATGTTACCAAAAAAATTAAATAATAACAACTCATCTAATTTTCAAGCACCAAGTATAAACATATATTCATACCATTGTGAAGGTCAAAGAACAAAAGATGAAAGTGAAACAATATATATAATGTTGAGTATCACTTATACGATGTATGTTGCTAATATTCTTTTTCTAATTAAGGAGGCAATGCATGTAGTAAATTAACACAGAAATGTCACTATATTAGACGAAACTCAGGTAAAAATTTTATTCAAAATTCACTGTTAAATGCAAATATCACAAATTTGTTACCTGCAGTGACTATGTGACAGGTGTAACACGTAGGGACGAAATGTATCAAAATCACCACTTACGTTAAATATAAGTGTCGTCCATCTTAATACCACACTTGCATAATTTTACAAAATGATAAGTATCGTCCACCTTTATGTTCATTTTTTTTTAACTTTTTTACATGCAAAGTATAGTTGACTTTTACTTCATTATTTATCTTAATATTTTCTAAATTTCAAGTAATATCTTTCCCACATAAATGATATTAGCTATATGTGCAATTAATAAATAAAAGAACCATATACTGCACCACTAATTAGTTTGATTTCCATTCTATTTTGATAATTAATTTTAAAAATGTATTGTTTTGTCAAAAAGCCCGTGAAGAATGGAAGCTCATCATCCCTTTTTTATTTTCCTTTTTTCCTGAGTTTAATGAAATGGTTGTTTGAGTTATGGTGAAGTCATTTTTCAAGTTGGTTGGTTGGTTGAAAAACATTACTAATTAGTAGTTTAATAGCTTCTTTAGTAATTAAGATTTAAAATAAAACATTTAAATATATTAAAATTATTGTCCATACCAAATTTGGAAACAACAATTTTTTTAAGTACAATCTAAAATTTTTCATATAAAATCCCTTTCATCTCACGATTAGACCTGGCTTGAAAAACAGTTACCTTTAAACTAAACGTACATATAAAACAAGAATTATAAGTGATTTATCTAACTCAACAGACACACCGTTTCCTAATATCAACCTCACTGGATCCCACATAGTGTGAGTCTCATGCACTAGGCCAAAGAATTTTACTCCTATAAATAATAGAAACCTAAATGATTTCATTTTTTAAGCATAAAATTAATTTCTATCTCTGTTATATCAATATGTGTATATTTAAGTTTAACTTTAAATTGACATTTTTAATATATATTATAACTAAAATCAGCATTGTCTTACTTCTTTGTGCACATGGTTTTAAGTTAATATACCACTATAAAAATAATATTATTTACTAATTAATTTACATTGGGTTAGCATTTATTAGTATAACTAAATTATTAATATAAATATTAATTATAAACTTATATAATAATATGATATATTATACTAAAAAATAATTATATTATTATAAAATATTAATATATCAAATGTTAGTATTATCTATAGGATGATGATACCAGCCAACATTATTCCATCATTTAATAATTTTTATTTTTTAATAAATAAATGATATTCTTTGTAATATATCTTTAATTGATAAAAAATCATTCACTTAATTTAACTTTTAATAAAATTAATTTTGAAATAATTAATTTTTATTTAAAAATGATATTACATAAATGAATAGAAACATTTTATATTTAAAAAAATATATTCAATTTTTTAAAATTATTTTTGAATAAAAATATTATTTTTTATTTTTAAAGATCAATTACAATTGTTATAAATCAATTAAAAATACCAAAATTTAACCAACAATCAATGGTTTCCTTTGAATCAATTTTCGCCATTACAAACGTGACATTATCGAATATCCCAAGAGGGTACAAACAAGACTTTTGTTGTGAAGAAATGATGTCTCGCTATAATTATTGATTCTGACAGGCACGAAACAGAGGCGAAAGTTCACCACAAGTTTCCTCTGTTTCAATAAGTATTTGTAAACATAATTTTAAATTATACGGAACTAACTATAATTAAAAGTAAGTCCAAATATATAGTGATTTATATTTTAAATGCAAATGGACGTTGAATCTTAAGAAGAAAATTTTAACGTAATCCAAAAAAACTATCCTTTTTCGGCCTGTAATCATACATAATTAAAGTTGATTCCAACTTCAAATAACCCCAACAACAACGCTCAATCAAAATCACGTAAGCAGCCCCACCATGCTTGATTCTCTTCACCAAGTGCAGTACATTTCTTCCAAGTAAAGAACTGATTCCAAAAGTTAATCTGTCATTTCCTAAACATTCTTAATTCAAATAACATTATTTCCTTTAAAAATGCATATAATCTACAATTAAAACCCTACTTACTCACATTAAGTCTCAAGATAAAAATAAATATTTTAATTTCTAAAAATAAAAATATTAATTAAGTTAATTATTTTTAAATAATTTTAAATTTTAAATTTTTATATTATCAATCAATTAAAATTGTTATTTATTTTAAAAGAAGCATAATAATAAAAGTGAAAATAATAAAGAAAAAAGAAAAAGAAATTAGCAGTCTTTGAGGACTGCAGTGAGAAAGCCACCAAACAAAGAAGGAACTTAAGAATCTCATAAAACATAGGAAAGAAAGCAAAACTGAAATATTCAATTCAACCGTAAGAGACCCACCCGCGCCAAGTAGCCACCAGGATTCCCTGAGAATAGGGGCACCCTTTCTCTTTTTTCCTTATAAACCACCCACCCATGCCACCACAATCACAAACAAACGGACAGTAACATTATTTTCTTCGTTTCTTCTTCTTCTTCTTCTTTTTCTCTCTCTCTCTTTACCACACTGTCTCTCTTTTCAGTTTAGTCACTGGTAGATTCTGATCACAACCAAAATTAATTGAAAAGAAACTTTCTGTGCTACTGTTAACTACTATTTCAAAAAAAGCGATGGGGATTTTGGTTGATTCAGAAGATGGTGGAACAAATGGAGGACAGTGTTCGTTAAGGTTTTTAACTAGAAGGAAGAGAGTGGATTCTGCCGATAGGAACCAATCTCGTGGTGAACTTGCCAAGGAATTAACCGTTCCTCATCTCATGGCAATTGGTACTTCAATTTCTTCTTCCTCTTCTTTTCCCCTTTTTTGGTGATTTAATTCAGTTTCAATCACGTTTTTCATCATCCATATACGGTTTCGCAGTTTATTTTCATTATAACAGAAATTTCTCTCTCTTTTTTTTAAATTTTTTTTGCCTTTTAATTCTGTGTACTCTTTTTCCATGGTAGTTGGAGTGAGGCTACTCAAGTTTGAATTTGTTAGGTTTTTGAGTCAAAAGCGAAATAAAAAACAGAATTGAACTGTTGAACTAAATTTGTGTCGGTGTATTTTATTTGGTTATGAACTGTTATAATTTATTTAATTTTCTTTTTTCATTTTATTTTTGTGGTTGACTCAGGCGTCGGTGCAACGATTGGTGCTGGTGTGTATGTTCTGGTTGGAACGGTGGCACGTGAGCATTCAGGACCGGCTTTGGCCATTTCTTTTATTGTGGCTGGGTTTGCAGCGGCTCTTTCTGCTCTTTGCTATGCGGAATTGGCCAGTCGCTGTCCTTCTGCTGGCAGTGCTTATCACTATTCATACATATGTGTTGGAGAAGGGTACTTATTCTCCTTTACATTCTCTGTGTGTTTGCTTTCATTCATTTAAAGCCAAATTCACGTTCATCTTTCTCTTTCTTATCAACATGTGCTTCACAGTTATTTAATTTATCGTTTGAGTTTCTAATTATGATGGTGACTTTTCATATTTATGCTTTTGTGCAGAGGTTGTGAGTTATGACTTGGTGTGTTCTCGGTCATCAAATTGGGATGATATAAAAGATAAATTTAGGTTTATTGTTATAAATTTTTTGGTGTTATTCTTTAATTAAAATTAAATTTTATCTTGATAAATAATATTAACTTTTCATGTATTATTCTGTTAAGATAAAATTTTAATTTTAATTAAAAAACAGAAGAAAAAAAAATATAACTGTTCACTAAATTCATCTATAATCGCGGCACTAAATTTGTACTGATATAAATGGTGGGTTGGGTTGGGACAGTGTATTTGTTGGTTTCTTTTATGCGATGAGGGTAGAGCGTGATTTGGATTCTCTGCGACTGTCCTGTCTCTTCAGCAGAGATATCCACCGTTGGATTTTCATCTAACGGTTATTAAAGGTCAAAATAACAATCCTGCGTTTCACAATGGTCAATATAATTCTCCATTGGTCAATGTGTTATTGGAGGTCGATTCTGTTTTAGGTTTTTTGCATATTTAATTTGATGATGGCTGTTTACTAACATATAAAAAATTGCATGATTGCCAACTGGGAGTTGAAATATTTGGATTAATATAAAAGGATTGGTTTGTTTTGCAGAGTTGCTTGGTTGATTGGTTGGGCCTTGATACTGGAATATACAATTGGTGGAGCTGCTGTTGCTCGTGGCATAACCCCTAATATGGTATGCTCTTAATTTAAACTCTTCTGTTTAGTTTTTGTTAGTCTTGGAGGGTGTTTAATAGTTAGAGGATGATTCATCTTCTACTGTTTATTTTTTGTTTTTAAAATTTTCTTAAATGCTATTTTTTTATTTATGTTTTTAAGTGATTCAGTGCATGGATGGAAATAAGGGTTTAATAATTCTAGATGAATAAAAAACAAATAATACAGTTATTGATATCAAGCTGACGTTTCTGTGATTAGGCTGCTCTTATTGGAGGAGCGGAAAAACTTGCCCAGCTTTTATCGTGCCAGCGCATTCCTGGGATTAACATTGTTGTTGACCCATGTGCAGCAATTATGATATTTATTATTACTGGACTCCTATGTGTTGGGATCAAAGAGGTATCTTTCTATTGGAATCTTTGAAAATGGATGGATTCTGATCTGAACTTGTCACCCTTAATTTTGGTTGGTGAAATTTAATATATTATATGTATCCTTTGTAAATGGGTTGTGACTCTTGCACCTATCCTCTTAAATCTATTAAAATATTAATTTATTTTTCCCTCAGAGCTAATTTTGATTAATTCTTGATATATGCAGAGTACAATGGTGCAAAGTATAGTCACATCAGTGAACATATGTGCTTTGCTTTTTGTCATAGTTGCTGGTAGTTACTTGGGATTTAAATCTGGATGGGCTGGATATAAACAACCCACAGGGTACATGATTACATCTTTGTTCCGCATTTCCCTTTGCATGTTTGATCTCTTCCAGTTACTGAACAATTGTGTCTCTTGATTTGATAGGTATTTTCCCTTTGGGGTAGATGGAATGCTAGCTGGTTCTGCAACAGTCTTTTTTGCATATATAGGTTTTGATGCAGTTGCCAGCACTGCTGAAGAGGTATAAATTAAATTATGATGCTTTGCAGCTTGTCCTTAATAAACCTTCAAGTTAGTTCTAAAAACTATTTAGTCAGCATTTTAATTTTTAAAAATCTTTGTTAATCTCTGATTTGACATTATAATATTTACTTTTAATTTTTTTAATATAAAATATGGTGAAAGATAAAACAGAAGATCACATTTTATAAAGTTAACAACTCACAATATTTTTAAAATTTTAAAAACTAAAATATCCTATTCATATAATCTCTAAGACCATTGGAGGGTTTACTCTTAATGGATTATATTCCTATGTTGGGTACGTAAGACGTTCTAAGTTGTTAATAAAGTTCTACTTTGATAAACAGGTGAAAAATCCCCAACGAGATTTACCACTTGGTATTGGTGCTTCATTGTTTCTATGTTGTGGATTGTACATGCTGGTCTCCATTGTAATTGTGGGTTTAGTGCCTTATTATGCGATTAATGCTGACACACCCATATCATCTGCATTTAGTGACAACGGGATGCACTGGGCAGCGTAAGTGTACAAGTTTCCAACTCTATTCTGCTTCTGATTTATTTTGGCCATCTGAACACAGAATTGTATTTGTTTTAATTTTTCATAAAATAGAATCGCTTTTAAATTAATTTTGTAACTTTTACGCTTCAAAATTATTTTTATTCAATGAAAAAGTTAAAAAATTTCAGACCCCAAATTCAATCCTATATGTTAAAGCTTAAAATTTAAACAAATACATTGACTTGCTGTTCAATCTGATTTTCTAAGTGTTTTTTATACAAAATTAAATTAGAAGGATTTCCAAAATTCAAAGTCATTTTTGCTAATTGTAATTGCAGATACATTATAAATGCTGGAGCTTTTACAGCTCTATGCGCATCATTGATGGGTGGGATATTGCCCCAGGTAAATAAATTCATCGGAACCTCGATTTCATTAAATTAAACTCTTATTTTTTGCTTACAGTTGATTCTTCTTGTTTAATGTGCCATGGGAGACATTCAAATTAAAAAAAAAAAAAAAGTAAAATACAAAGACGAAGTCAAATCAATTAGGGTGTTTTAAATTATCTTTCAGAACATTTTTTATGGTGTAATTTTAAAAATTATTTAAATCTTTTAAAAAGTTGGCTGTTCCGCGGGATGTGTCCAAGGCAGGAGCATGGAGTTGTTCAGTATGTTTTGTGGTTTAGTATTATGGGTTTTGGGTTTGGGATATGATACAGTGGCTAGGAACTTTCGCTGCTTGTTTCATAGCTATATTGTAGGGACGCTTCTTGGATCTCTCCTTTTTCTTCTTTTGTCTATTTATTCTCTATTCATCTCTCTGGACAGACACTCAAAAATATGATATTCCAATTCCCTTTAGTTAGCTTCTTCCTCTATGTATTCTTTCTCCTTTTTTATTTTTATTCTACCGTATCCACAATACTTTCTTTGGAATGGAGTGGAGATTATAGTTATGGTTCTATTTTTTTATTGTTGAAAAATTAATTTTCGTATTTATAGTAACTAACGTATCTTCTTTTGAACAAATTAGCCAATTTTCAAAAGGAAAAGTTACATCCAAATAGGCAGGAGACTCCTATGATGTTAACTAAAACAAATCGGCTTAACACATTAGGTTGTTTATATTTTCAAAGACCTGACTCATGACAATTCCTTAGATTAGCCAAAACAATTATTTTTAAAAATTAAGCTGAAAACATATGACCTTTTCATCACAACATTTTAAATTATTAGTTTCATTTTACAAAAAATAAAAATAAAAATTGGTTAGATGTACAAGTTAGATGACAACAGGGATTTGGGCTGAGTGTAAAACTTAAACAGCTAACTAGTGTTGAGACTTCAAATTAAGCTATATGGGTGTCCGGATTATCTTTTGTGGGGAATTTTTTTTAGTACTACAGAAGTATGTATTCCTTCTCTAAATATAATATTAACCATTTTCGTATGGATATTAATTTTTTATTAAATTTTTTAAAAATAAAAATAAGAAGTTAAATAGGAAGTAGGTACTACAATAGTAAAATTTACTTCTTATGCTGATAAAATAATACTCTTTCCGTTTCCTTTTACCGATCTAGAAAAAAAAGAGACACAAATATTAAGAAATATAATTAATATTGTAAAAAAAATTATTTATTTTCCTAATTTACCTATTATACATATACATTACTTTTATATTTCTTCATTTATTACAGTTAATAAATATGAGGGTAAATATGAAAAAAATAATTATTTTTTTGAAAATTAAAGTGGACAGATAGATAGGATCAAATTTTGTATTTTTTTTTTCTAAATAGATAGAAAGAAAAGGATGAATTAGTTTTTTTAGAATAAATTTATTGAGTATATATGAAAAAAATAATTATTTAGAATAAATTTATTATGCATGATAAAACTTGAATATACACTAGATAAGAACTAAAATGTCATATAATTAGGTGAGGGTGTCACAGATATTATAATATTATAGACTGACATATTATTGTAACAATTTATTTCACCATATTGCTGTTAATTAGGAGTAGAAATGTATTAGATTTTGGTCTATCCTGTAATATGAAAACAATCAAAACTGTTTGCACTGCCGAGAGATAGAAATATGGATACATCTTGTGTTCATAATTATCTCAATTTTAATAGTTTTATATAATTTGGCTTTTAAAAAAAATATCATCCGTTGAAATACAATTTTCCCGCCCTTTTCCTTGATGTTCTGTATTTGTCAGGTAAAATTGCCAATGTGTTTTGTTTAATGTCTCTCAGCCAAGAATTTTGATGGCTATGGCAAGGGATGGATTGCTTCCACCATTTTTCTCTGACATAAACAAGAAGAGTCAGGTTCCTGTTAAGAGCACAATAATTACTGGCCTTGTTGCTGCAGCCTTGGCATTTTGTATGGAAGTTTCTGAATTGGCTGGGATGGTAAGTCTACTTTTGCAACAATCAAGATCCCTTGAATGTGTTTCTTGCTAGGATTATGGGCTTGAATGTAGTTAATAAATAACTCAATCCAAAAGTACCACTTCAGCATATTAATCATAATACAAATTTAAAACTATTTGGTTTAGGTCCCAAGGATATATAGATTTATCTCTTAACAAACACATATAGTATTAATTGAAATGTTTTGCCTAGATCATCATATGCCAAACAGCATACCTGTAGAAGTAAGGTGAGGCACTATATGGGTCATGCCAAGACCACAAAGCCATGATTCTTTATTTACAAGTGCAAAAGGAATGTGTGCATATAAAGGGGTGAGCCAAGTGAGTAAATCTTGGCCATACGGTTAAAATGGGTGGTTATGATTACATTTGATTACAATAATCTTGACCTTTTATATATAATTGTACATCCTAGATTAACTCCTTCACCTTTCATGCCGTCACTAGATACACCTTCACAGAGGAAACATACCAGATAAAAGGAACAAATCTTGCCATACAATTAAAACAGGTAGTTAAGATTAGATTTAATCAAAATAATCTTGACCATTCATATAGTTGTACAGCCTAGATTGCCTTGATAATGCTAAATTTGTCAATCGAATTCAATTCTTACTTGATCTCAAACACAATTTGACTATAACAATGAAACTCTGCTGATGAAGCCTTTGGCCTTTTCAATGTAAATCCAGACAATCATTTTCTTTTCTCTCTGTTTCCCTTCCCTTATGATATTATTAAAGCATTTGTGAGGCAGTTTTGATGTCTTGGCATAGAATAGCTTGATAGATTCTTTAAATGTCTAATATAGGAGGGTGTTACTACCTTGCATGTATACTATTAATGTGTATTTAGCTTGTCTCCTGCAGGTTAGTGTGGGTACACTTCTTGCATTCACCATGGTGGCAATTTCTGTGTTAGTACTAAGATATATCCCACCAGATGAGGTTCCATTGTCCCCTTCTCTCCAAGAACCAATTGATTCAATGTCAACGCGGTATAGTTGGAGCAGTTTGGAGAAAAATGAAGATACAGAGGCAAATATGAGTGCTTCTGGGAACAAGAAACCTTTAGTTGTTAAAGAGGATGTATCAATTGGTTATCCCCTTATTGCTAAAGATCCTGTCATAGGCAAATGTGAGTTACGCTTTTCATTTTCTTTTTACCAATCTCTCTCATACATGATGTCAATTCATTGACCAAGATATGTAATCAATGCTGCTGAAGTAACTTACACCAATTTGATGCTATTATAATAATTTCTTTTCTTGCATTTCCTTCTGTCATTTCACATATGCTTTTGTCCTTACTCCTATTTGTTTGTCGTGCAGATGTGCATGAGGGTAATAGGCGAAAAGTTATTCGGTGGGTAATAGCATTCACTTGTTTTGGGGTGTTTATCCTCACATTTGCAGCTTCAGTTACAACTCTTCTCAGGTTGGTTTAGAGACAAATATCTCATTTTTCGAGTTGCACATACATTGTTTAAATTGTAATGTATGCTTGGCCTTGTCTCCTAGGAAAGGGAAGGTTTTGGTTTTAGAGGGTAGTGTTACATTAAATTTATGCACTTCATTAATGTTTGTCATGCCATTAGGTTTTCTTTTTCTTTTATGTTCTTGCCTTTTTTTAAGCAATTTATGTTTGGCAATACCAGTTCTGTTCGCTTTGTATTATGTGGAGTTGGTGGCACCCTTCTTCTGTCGGGTTTTGTCTTCCTAACCTGTATGGATCAAGATGATGCAAGGCACAACTTTGGGCACTCTGGAGGTATGGCTTACAATTATGTCTTACGGTAATAAACTTCCGTGGCCTGTGTGTGTGAGAATGAGTGTCTAGTTCCTTTGCAACTGACTAATGTAGATATTTTAGCATCTGATATTGGATGTATGAACATGTGTTCTATGAAAGAGAAAAAAAAGTGAAAATAGGTTGACAATAAATACTGTATAGCAAAAAGAGCATTGTAGGAATTTTACGATGAAATTTCTGTTAATAAATCTATTTAATCATTCTACATTTTTACTCTTTATTTGTGGGGGAGAAGGGGGGTTATTATCTTATTTGAAATTGGAATATTATTAGATGAAGTAAAATGTGCAAGATTGCAATTTCGAAACTAACAATTTTTATTTAGTTGTCTGATTTCATTGCAAGATGGGCTATTGGTGTGGAAAGTAACTCTTAATTGATCCATTTTCAGGTTTCACTTGCCCATTTGTGCCTCTGCTTCCCATAGCTTGCATTCTCATCAATTCTTACTTACTTATTAATCTTGGGTAAGTTTTTTATATTTAATTCTGAAAGTACATAGAACTTTCCCTTAAAATTTTTAAAAAATAAATATTAGATATCCTTAAAGATTATGTTTAAAAGAAACATCAACTAGTAATAATGAATAAATATATATATATATATATATATATATATATATATATGTATATATATATATATATATATATATATATATATATATCAAATTAAACCCTTAATTGTTTAAAGTTGATGTTAATTTAGTTACTCTCAATATAAAATAACATTAATTTATTCCCTCAATCTCACAGTTATTGTTATCTCCTTTCTTTGTTTGGAAACAATGAAATTTTCATGTCCTAATAATATGCTTAATCTGAACTATAAATTATGATCTATGCATTATATATAACCTTTTTACACTGAAACTATTGTTTGTTGAATTGCACAACCTTTTCTAATTCTTCTCTGTTACTCTTCCAGAGCTGCTACTTGGGCACGTGTTTCTATATGGCTGGCAATAGGAGTTGTTGTATATCTATTTTATGGCCGAACCCATAGCACTCTGAAAGATGCAGTTTATGTGCCAGCATCTCAAGTGGACGATACCTATCACACCTCAACAAGCTGTCTTGCTTGATCTCCATGAAGCAAGACAAAATATCACCAAACAGTGCCGCTTCACTAGTGAAATCTTGTCACTAGCTGTATATTACCATTGAAGGATGAACTTTACTAGGAAAATTGCGGAGTTATAATAATTGTTTAAAAAATTAAAAGTTAATTTTGTGAAATATATATAACAAATAATTAGATTATTAAAATTAATTCTCTTAATTTTTTGATAGACGACAGTGATAACTCCGTATCTTTTCTTTTGAAGTACATCTTTTATTTTAGAATAGTAAAATCTATATGGGAATGTAATTGTTGTATGGCTTGAATTAAAGCTCAACTATTCTTCCCCCATTGTTTTAGCTTTCTTTGTATGATAGAATGGATGAATGAGTCACAAGTCTCATGGGGGCTTCTTGTAAAATGTAAATGTAATTTGAAATGTGATATTAGTTTTTAAATATAGCAGCTTCCATAATGAATTTTATTTGATTTAGAGATTAATTTTGCTATTTGGAGTCATCGTAAAAGGTTGATAGATGTGTGTTTTGTGTGTTTATATACAGGAGAATTGGTTACAGTGGATTAATCTTTTTGAATAGTGAAAATCAAGAAACAAAACATCACAGAAATTATTTGCCTCATGGCCTGCATAAATAATAACTCAGACGTTGAGATAAACCCTGCACCGGCTGAATTTGGAAAAACTTCTGAAATTTCTTTTTAAAGATTCCAATGCTCTTACTTTTAGATATCTGAACTGAAAAAAATAAATAAAACTGCAAAAGCTTAGATTTTGAAACCAATGAAAACGAGGACTGGGAGTTAAAAGATAAGAACAATAGACTCATTGAGGAGAATAGTATTTTAACTAATTTTTTGAACGAAATCATATGAAGTTACAAGACTTCAAGAGAAGGTTAATAAACTCAAGGATCTAGATAATATTTTAGTGAGGCACCTTGTTTCAATAAGATTGTAAAAATTGTACGCACCCAGTGGACCAATCTCAATAGACTTCAAAACAAAGACAAATATAAAAAAAGAACTTTCCATTTATTCCCCCGGAACTGTTATTTCTTCTTATTCTTTTATGGAAAGACCAGACATGTAATGTCCAAGTTCTTTGTAAATGCCATCCTTCCTTCCAATAATCAACATCCCAAAAATCCTACCACTACTTTGTTGTTAAATTTTAGTTTCATTCATTGAACAATCTCATAATGTGGTTGTTTGGTCAAAAGTAGGTAATTTTTCCTTTTTCTTTCAAGTTAATTTCTAAAGGATAAACAAGTACTCAAGTGGGAAACAAATAAACGTCATTAATTTCCCCACCAGAAAAAAGTACTCAACTGCATGCATTTGCAACGGTGAAAAATTACAAAATATCATTGAAATATAGAAAAGCTATATAAGGAAAGAAAAACTAAGAAATAGAATAATCATGAAGTGGAGAAACAATGTTTCAAGCAAAAAAAAAAATTGTAAAAGACAAGAAAGCATATGGAGTATCCTTGTTTTCATTTGTTATTGTTTTTTCAAAATAACAAATAATGATATGAGGAAGCGAAAACAGGAACAAAGAACTTCTCGGATAGAAGTCAATTAATCATGGAGAAAACAACAGCAGGCATAAAAAGTTGCATCGAAAGCACAGAACAGAGTACTCTTTTTTTTCTCCAGCATAACATTCTAGTTATGATCATCCAAATTAAAAAAAAAAAAAAACAATGAACTTGAAAGCTAGCTGAGAATCTCAATTGCAAAGGATGCTCAACATATTTCCTTGAAAAATATTTTAGATTGTCAAATTTGATCACAGGTAAAGGAACATGTCCGGTTTGGTTAAAATGGTCTAGCAGCATCTTCCATCATCTTCTTTACTCTTGTCAACTTCTCAATCTCCTTAAGAGCCTGAAATTGTTGATAAGAATAATAAGAATGCCACACAACCAGGAAAAAAAATCAATAAATATTTGCCAAGATAGTAATATTGGGTTACAGTCAAAATGGTAGGAACTAGGAACCACTCATCCATCCCAAGTCAATAACAATGCTTACTCAATATAACAAAAGATAAGCTCATCAATTACTTTCCTAATAAGAAACAGTTAGTAAGGCATGCTTCCAATTAAAGTTACAATTTGCTTGAATAAAAACAATAACCTCCAATGTCATGTCTTCTCCTGTAATTTCATCCAAGTTATCACAACCCAACCGAGATGCTAGTTCTGTAAAAAGAAAGAAGCCATTAGGACTTGAGCCAAACATTGAAAACCACCCCCACCTTGCCCTTGCCTGGTGAAAACTGTAAAAAAAAAAAAAAGAAGCAAGGAAGCTTATGTACTTTGAACTGAGATAGTAGCATCAGCTGTAGCATATCCATCTCTGTATTTATCGTATAGAACACCAAGCTCATCCTTTACCTAATATCATTCATCACAGACATTAACAATCGGGATTAAATTAACTGAGTAGAAATTTGTAAACTTATATCACAACGCTTTTCATAGTGGGGTATAAACCTCTGGGTATGACCCTGAAACAGATATTTCCAATGAAGCATATTGATTCCGGTCTTCAATTACATCCCTAGCCACAATGTCTAGAGGCACATCTATCCACAATGAAATCCCATGTCTCAGAAGTGCCCTATGTCAATTTAAGCGCAAGTCAAGACAAGACAATACCGAGGCTAACACAGTTTGGCATATTATTTAACAAATGTAAGAAATATGAGCTCAAATAGAAGGCAATTATAAATCCATACAGATTAGTGGAACTTTGAACAGCGCCATTTCCAACACAGACCACTAGTCTACCCATGGACGACAACTGCTTCAGCACTTCAGTCTGCAGCATTTGACATGTAAAACACAAGTTTTGGTCATTCTAATTCAACAAATAAGTAATGGAAATGGGCATCTTTATCCTCAAATTTAAATAACATGTCATCCTAGGTAGTTAAAGGAAATCACTGCATTAATAGGAGCCAAAGCAATTAAACATGCATCCAGTGAAATACATGTTATTCAAGTAGAAAGTCTAATACAATCACATATCTACACTCAGAGAAGCCCTTTTCATCACTCATTTTAATAGGAGCCTAAGCAACTAAACATGCATCAAAGGAAACACATAGAAACATGTACAAAGTCCAATACAATCAATCACCTACCTCACACTCAGATAAGCCCTTTTCATCACTCTCTCTAAAGGATTTTGCGGCCGAAGCACCACCAGCAGCTTCTTCTACCAAACTATCACTATATAGAGTACAAAACAATCAAGTTCAACTAAACTTCATACAACCTACCATTTTTAATCAAACAAAGAAGTAAACCCTAATTCCAGTTTCCAAAATTGTAAACATCAGTCACTTTAATCTTCAACCATACAAAATCTTCATTTTATAAAAAAAAAAGTCATATATTTGAACCTTTTTCCATTTTGCTTTCAAAAAACAACAAAACAAATATGATTTTGCAAAATGAAGAACCAAAAAGGATAATTTACTCAAAAAGAAAAATACATACCTATCGAAATAATAATATCTTAATGCTTCAGCGAGACGGTTCCCCAAACTGATTTTGAGAGAGCTTTTCATACCTTGGATAAAATAATAAAATAGAATTGTGTAGAGTCACATTAAGGCACCAACATCCAAATCCGTTTTTTCAGTTATTGGCTATGCTATTCTTACCAAGCAGAAATATAGAAGTCCCTTTCAGTTCAGGATATACATCTGCGGCTTTTCTCTGAACCAATACTTAACAGTTCAAATAAAATAATATAATAATTAATGCAACAAAAGGGAAGGGAATCAGATGTGTCTCACCGTCACCGTAAGAGGTGAGTCCGAGGCAGCAACCGAAGCTAAATATTAGTAATCAAAAAGTAACAACGTTCGTTAACTAACTGCGCAACTGAAATTTGAATTCGGAACAACGGGGAAATACAAAGTGAGTGTTGCTTACGGGGAACGGTGCAATTCGGTGTGCTCAATCGAAGGGGCTTTTGGTTTTGGTTTGGGTTTTGGTTCGGGTTTGGGAAGCTGAGGCATGGAGTGAAGTGTTTAAATTGAAGAAAGCTGGAACTGCGGTTCGGAAGTGGAAGATGAGTGTTCATGTGGCTCATGCTTGCCTTCGCCATTCCAATCTATTAGCTATCTCCCTCAGTTTTTCGCTCTATCAAACTATATACTTCAAGATAATTTTATTATTTTCTCTCTTACTTTTTTTTTTTTTTAAATATTCCTATTCTTCTCATGGATTTTTTTAATATAATATTCAAATTTAAGATTTTATTTTTAAAAAATTAAATTTATATTATACCTCAACCAATTTTAAAAAAAATTAAGTGTGTTTATGGTGTATTTTATTTAAATAAAAATGAAATAAATAATTAAAAAAATTAAAATTATTTTAACTTTGATTGATATAATTCTTTTGATAATTATCAATGTAATTGAAAATTTATTTATAAAAATTATAAAAAATATATTTAATTTTAAATAAAAATATTTATTATAAAATATTATAAATAATAAAATAAATAAAAAAATAGAATTATTACATTATTTTTTATAATATATAATTATCAAAATAACTATAAATTTATATAATATTTTAAAAATATATATATAAATAAAATAAATTAAAAATATTATCTTTATTTTAATATAATAATTTAATTTTATATAAAATATTAAAATTTTATAATCAATTAAAAAATTATAATATTTAAATTATATCACATTTTTATTTATCATTTTATTTTTATTAATTAATTTAATAATTAATTTTATTAAATAATTTTTATTTTAATATAATTTTTAGTTTTTAATTAACTTTTTAACTTTTAACTAACTTGTTTATTACTTTTATCAAATATATTATTTATTTATATTATTTTTATATTAATAATAAAGATAAAAAATCTTTTATGTACATTAAAAAATGGTGTAAAAAATAAAATTTAAAAAATTAATAATGCTATTCAATTGGAATGAATATTGAGTCTTTGAAAAAGAAAATTCTAATTGTAAATAATAAAACCTATATTGTATATTTTAATGAGATTAATTTAATTGATATATATATATATATATATATATTTAACTTCTTAATATTTTTATTTAAATTTTATATATAAAAATTTCTATTAAAAGAAACTAATTTTATTATAATATAATAATTTAAGTAAAATTATTTTTCTAAAAAATTTTAAAAAATAAAAATTCTATTAAATATATAATTATATTTTAAAAATATATAAAATTAAAAACTTGAGTTATGTATTTTAATATATCTAAATAATGTTATTCATTTTTAACAATGGATGGTGAGAATCCTCCTTCCTTGTTAAGGCTTCATCCTTTAGTGATCACCAACCAATTAATAAAGACTCCCTCAACCTTTCTTATTATCATCCCTTTTGTGACATCCTTTATAACATCTTAAAAATGAAGTCTATTTTATACTTAAATCGTATTTGCACTTTTATTATTAGACTATTACTTCATGATACAGAATCTTTTCAAAAATTACTAATAGTAAAAATACGATAATTTTTTTTAAAAAAACATTACTAAAAATGAATGTCTAGTTGTAATAATTATCATAGCATAAATAAATGATCGAGCGTTGTCACTCATATTTTAATTTACTTTGATTACAGCATAATAATGCATATAGAACTTAGTTCGTATTATTTATATAATTTTTAATAGTTATTACATGTTCTTAAACCTAGAGGTTAGTAGTAGGATATTAGTCTCCTTTCATTTATCTCACATATATGTTTACAAATATTTCACACACTATATACATTTATACAAATATTTTATACACCATCTACTATTACACATAACTACTATCATACAAAATACATAGTTATTTACACATATACATTATATTTAAATTCCACATAATACTTATTTATATTACAATCATCCTTGCCTATTATATAAAATGTACATTATTGGATAAGACACAAACTTCACTTTTGCAAGTCCAAATAACGCTTTAGTAATGGGGTCACGACACTCCAACTTTAGGCTCTCATTCAAGGAATAAAAGGCTCCATCTCCTATGTGTACATCAATTTGGTCTTTACTAGACATTATAATGTTAAATAAAAAAACATCTAAATGTGACCTACCGACAAAAAAGGACACATGCTCTTAAAAGTCTAGTATCTACAAGAGCACCCACCTCCCATTATATAATGAAGGAACTTCTATTTTACAAAAAAAAAGTTCATAAATGAGCATTTATTTGATAAAAACACCAACATCTTGATAGTGTAATAACAAAAAGCAGTATGTTGAACACATTTCTTAGATTAAGGCTAGGATTGATTTGGTAGAAAAAAAATAGGACTAAATTGAAAATAATAAGAAATCATAGGGATTGACATTTTAGGGATAAAAAGCTCACAAACTAATTTTAGGTGACACTCTGAACATTTATTTGCATTTCTTTATATAAAAAAAAAAGGAAAAGGTTAACGTCTGCTTATGGGATCATTCTTAAACTTTTCCTTTTTTTTCTTGAAAACTAACTTTCAAAGTATTGTTTCACCATTATATATTGTTTTATCATAATCTAAAATTCATTTTTTTTCTAGTCATATTGCTCTTCCAAGAACATTTATATATAAGTATACAGTAATTATATTCATCTAATTACATGAGTTTATGGCTTAATCTTTTATCCAAACAAAATAACAAAACATAAATTTTATCCAAAATGTAAGCTAAAAATATAAATGAAATGACTACCTATGGTGGTGGAGATTGTCACTTTACCAGTCTGGGATTAAGGTCCTTTTGCTTTGGGTAGAACAAGTTATTGTTGCTCTTCACTCTTCAACTTGATAATTGCACTTGCACGAAATGAAACTTTGGAATGACCACGTGCTTCAAATACTCTTAGTGAAGGCTTCACATATATTGCAACTCAAATACAGTGGAAGAGAGAATAAAGATTAGATGATTATGGTTTGAACTGAAAAACCAAATTTGTGAGAAGATGATGTTAAAAGTTAAACTGCAACTCAAAATAAGTGAACACAATAAAGGTTCCAGTGATAATTAGAAAAAGAATTTTAGAAGAGAAAAAGAAGATGTTAGGGTTCAAAAATTGCAAATGAATTTCGAGAAAAAAAAATAAAAAATATTTTATAGAACATATTAAAGAACTTGTGATAAAAAATCTAATCACCAAACCATTTTTTAAAAATAATTGTTTGGTAACCGAACTTAGAAATCAATTACAGTTTTTCTTTTTATGATTAAAATTTTGATTTTTAATTAGATCTCTAAATTATAAAATATAATTTCTTGATCTTCTATGTATATAGTCGCTGTCCCGGTGGCTAATGACGATCAAATTAATGAAAGGACCAAATGCGGTCACAAAATTCATATATATATATATATATATATATATATATATATATATATATATATTTTAATGTTAAAAGTTTTTTTTCAACTTTTATTTAACTTCAACCCATAAATTATATTTTTCTTTTCCTTAAACTGAGATAAACATGAAAAGATCAGAGTTTGTGCAACCTTTTCTAAGCCATTTAATTCTCATGTTATGGAAGAGAAGATTGTTCTTCAGTTTGAAGGATTGCCAGTATTCTACCCACCTTTATAATTGTTGTTTCGCTTGCTCTTCACTTACATCCACATTTTCCACTTTCAAGTGTAGGTTGCTTTTAAATCCAAAGCATTATGTATTTTGCTATATATCATATAAAGTCATAACAATGTTTGTTCCACCATTTTAAAAGTTCCTTCATCCCCTTCAATTTTACTTTTAGTACATGCATTTTCCATCTCATAGTTACCTAATGTGCAATTCTCTTCTATACTATACGAGTACACAGTACACAATATGCTACTATATAAAATAGTGGGTATGTTGGGGTATACTTAGCTAGTATGCTTTGGTATCCTTTTATTATAATTTTTAAAAAATGTAGTAAAAATATTATAAATATGATAATTAAAAAAAAAACTCCAATTCATTTAATAAACCTAAAAAAAAAAAAAAAACTCTTGGAGACCATATGTTCTTTCATAAATGTTTTTAAACTGTTAATTTTTTACCTATCCCATGTATAAAGGTAACCGACAAAAATACATTCAATTCATGTACATTGAATATGGGTGGCAACAAAATGCATACAATTAGTGAACCTTTTATCTTTTTCTTAAAAAAAATCCAACAAATATCCGCACAAAACCATCCTCCAAGCATGTAAAATCCACTGATCTTTCATATTTGATGTCCATGCCTTACCTTCTGCACTTTGAATTTGCCTGGTACGTCATGTTACACCTTCTTCATCTTAGTTTCATATTCATTTGATGCAGATCAGTTTCTCCCTAGGTTGCAATATGGGTATTTCTTTTTATATTCCCATTTTTTTTCTATTCTCACCACCTTTCCTTTTTTTAAATTTTATTTTCAATTTTTAATTTTAATTTTAAAATGTATTTTTTATATTTTGAAATTGAAATTTTAGAATATTTTTTTTACTAATCAAATTTTTTTAAAAAATACATTCCATAATTTTAATTCTAAAATATAAAAAATAAAATATATAAACGTATTTTGGTTAAGAGATGTAAACCTCGTTTATTTTAAAGAGTGCAGAAAGCAAATAGCCCACAATTGCTTCTATTGAGTCCATTTAAGGAGTACTGGAAGAGAGACTTGCTTTTTGGCCCATTAGTTCTTACTTATCAAACAATAACCACTGCTGTTTCCTTTTGGGCTGGCCCACTTTCTTTTGTTCCCACAGGTCTTTTTTCTTGCAGTTCCAGATTTTCCTTTTTAATATTATTTTGGGCCTAATTCTTCAAACTCATCATATAAAAGAGTTGTTTTTGAATTTTTTGAATTTTTTTATTTTTTATAAAATTAAATATTAAAATTATCTTTTGTTTTTATTATTTAATATAAATTTAATAAATTTTTAGAAATAATTTTTTTTAGAATGAATTGAATTTTTAGAAATATGTTTTTAGAATAAATTTAATAAATTTTAAAAAATACTTATTTAAAAAATAATTAAATTCGTTTCAAAAAAACTCTTTCGAATATACATTTTTAAAATTTCATCTATTATATTATAAAAATATTTTTTTAAAACATATATTAACCTTTTTCCGTATAACATTTTAAAATAATAAATTTAAAATTTATTTTAATTCTTTTTTTAACATTTAAAAATTTATATTCTTATTTTAAATATATCTTTTTAAATCTTATAAATACGGTATAAATTATATAAATTTTATATACATAATATTTATAATAATATTATATAAATTAATAGTTAAATTAATAAAATTTATTTTAATAAAAATTTATTAAAATATTATTTTATTAAATTTAATATTTATCGTGATTTTTGTCTTTGTACGTCCGCACACATTACAAATACAAACAATATCACAGGTCTTTTTAATCTTAAAAAAAGTTATTTACCGTTGCAAATCTTTAAAAGATAGCATTAATGTTAAATAAATTTTTGTGATACTAGATAAATAGTTGGCCTCTATTTTTAAAATGAATTATGACATTTTATTCATTGAGATATATAATAACTTGAATAGTATAGACTCATTT
This sequence comes from Canavalia ensiformis, assembly GCA_026541065.1. Classification (NCBI taxonomy): domain Eukaryota; kingdom Viridiplantae; phylum Streptophyta; class Magnoliopsida; order Fabales; family Fabaceae; genus Canavalia; species Canavalia ensiformis. The sequence continues at coordinate 1,011,676 of JAMKYM010000798.1, forward strand.
AATATCTAATTAATGAATTTTAATAATTAATATCATAAAAGTGCATGTATATGCTTTGAGCCAATTCCTCAAGTCGTGATCATTTTGACTCTTTAAAAAAATTAAATGAATAAAATTTAATACTTTAATTTATTGAAACATTTAATATTAAATTCTCTAACAAACTATATATTATGTTGGCTTACTACATTTCATAATTGAATCATTATTAAATTTTCAAAAAACATAAAAGCATAGCACCCACACCTATGGGAATTAAACGGATGGTTATGCAAGGGAATCTTTTCAAATGTTGACTGCATATACCACACAGTGTGAGTTTAATATTTTGAATAAATATTATAATAAACAGGCCATAGTCAAATGGATTAGGCTAATTAGACTAGTATTAAGCCATTAATACCATTGCATTTTTCAGGATTAGTCAATTATTATAGTTGCATTTCTCCCATCACATTCACATGCTATGTTCTTTTCCTTCTTAAATAGGTATATATATATATATATATATATATATATATATATATATATATATATATATATATATATATATATAATTCTGACCTATAATTATATAATAATATTTTGATAATTATGTATATTAAACTTTTAATCTAATTTTTACAAATATATTATTTCAAAATTTATTAATTTATATTTTAATAACATATTACATGTTAAAATAAAGTTATATTATGAATTATTGATTAATTTTTATTTTATATAAAATTTTATAAATATAATATATAAAAAATTTAAATTAACAATTAAATTTATAAATCCTACAAAACATAAAAAAATATTTAATAATATAAATATCTAAACTTAAAACATGATGTTAACGGATGCAATTTCTTATTCTTTAAATACATTCTTTGCTGGCATATTTCCTTTTCTGTCAATCTGATTGGTTGATCCATTTCTTTCATTAAAGCAGCAGTAAAATTATCTTCCTGCCTATGAAATAAAATAATGGATACGGCTGAAGGAAGAAACAAAGAGAAAGAAGAAGATGAAGCAAAGGTGGTATCAATGCCATGGCAGGAGAAGAAAGAAGTAGTACAGGAGGAAGAAGAGATCTTAAGAAAAGATATTGAAGACCTTAAGACTTGGGTATATATATCCTCTCTTTTAGTTCCTTCACCATAACTTTTAAATTTGCAGCCTGTTTCAGTTAATTCATTTATTTTTCAACCTTTTGATTCACAAAATAATTGTCTCACATTTTTTCTTTTTCTTTTTGATAACTGTGTCTACAATTTTTTTATATATATATATATATATATATATATATATATATATATATATATATATATATCATTATTAATAATGCATGATTTACTCCCTCAAAAATAAAAATAAAAATTCACTGATTTTAAATATTTTAAAAAATTAAAATTAAAATTTTTATTTTTATTGTTGAGGGAGTGAATCATGGATTATTAATAATGATATATATATATATATATATATATATAAACCAGTTTATTTATTTTTAGTAAAATATCATTTTAATTTTTTAAATATTTAAAATCAGTGAGTCTTTATTTTTATTTTTAAGAATAAATAATCATTTATTAATATTTGAACGAGTGAGTTATTATTTTTATTATTGAAAATAAATAATGAATTATTTTAGTTTATTTTTAGTCCTTTTAAAAAGATTAAAATAAATTTTTAATTTCATAAACAAATAATACTTTTTTCTTTCAAAAAGTAATATAAATTAGTTTAAAATATTTTAAAGATCAAATAATGGTTTATTTATTCATTTTCCCTTAATTTCTACTCAGAAGTAGTTGATTGTTTCATAGGTTGATATGATGGAGAGCATGGACGACCAGCAGCTAAAGGGGTATCTGGAAAGTCATGATCAGGATTTAAAAATGGCAAAGGGCCAAAAGATCAAGAATAAGGTAAAATTCAGTCTGATTTTATTTTAAAGATGGAGAAGCAAACAAATTAGGAGCAAGTTTCATAAAACAAATTATACTAAAGTTTATTTTGTTTTTTTTTTTTTATCTCTGATTCAAAGTTTTAGTCATTGGATCAATTTCAAAATAAATAAAATATTTTAATATTTTTAATTTTCATTATTTGTTTATATGAAAAATTATAATGTTTGTACAACGCATAGGTTTAAATCTAGTTTATAATAATACAGAGGGCTCACCTTGCACACAGTTCAAAAAATCTACACCGTGCGTGAAGTCCCAGCAATAAATATTTTTCTTCTAAAATCATTTAACGCCTCTTATATTAAGATTAGAAGGGGTTTTCAACCGTTTGGATCATTTTAAAGAAAATTACGTTCATTTGTTTTTTTAACTATTTATTACCAACCTAATTCAACATGGTACGATTTTCAGTTTGGATCGTATGAATTATCCAACGAAATTGGAAACAAGTTATTAATAAAAGATAAAAAATCACAAAATATAATTATGAAACAAATTAATTTTTATTAATATACTGAGAATATAATTATTTATTATAAATATAATATATATATATAATAGATATATCATAGTAATATAACATAAATTAATTTTAAATATATATAAAAATAAATAATATAATACATATTCTATAAAATTAACGGTTAAATCTACGATGATATGATATAAATTAATTTTATATATATATAAAAAATAAATAATGTGATACATGTCTCATTTAAGGGTTAAAATATATATATATATATATATATAAATTAAAATTTGTTAATATTTGATATTAAATTTGAATATTTATATCAATTTAATAATTTTATATAAAATATAAAATTTATTAATTCAATTATTTAATTATATCATAATATTTAATAAATTATGTATATTAAATTTTAAAAGAATTTAAAAATTTATAGATATATTATTCAATATTTAAATAATTATGAGCTATTAAAATAAAGTTATGAGATAAAAAATATATCAATTTTTATTTTGTGTAAACTTTTATACACATCTATTAGATATTATAATATAATTTAATAGTTGGATTAGTAAATTTTATATTCTAAATAAAGTTACTAAATTAGGTTACTAAATTGGTGTAAGTGCTAAAATTTAACATTTGCTAAAATTTAACACCTGTTATCAACTATATATATATCAATTTATTATGAAAGTAATTTATGTTAAATTTATTTTGTTGAATAATTTTTTAAAATATTAAATTTTATTAATCTAACTATTAAATTAAAAGATTTTATCATATAAATAAAGTTTATAGATTTTTAAAAAATTAATAATTTATTTAATAATTTTAATTTAATATATATTAAAAAAATATATTATACATTATATTAAAGTTATTTAATAAAATATTATATCTTTTTAATTTTTATAAAATTTTATAAATTTAATCTATATAATATAAATTTTTAATTTAATAATTAATTAAAAAATTAACAAGTTAATAAAATTATTAAACAAAATAACTTTAGCATAAATTATTGTTAAAAAAAATTAATTTTTCTTATATATAGGATTGACACAAAATTAATTTCTCTTATATATAGGATTGGCACATCAATCTTGATAAAACTAACTAGTTGTTTGATTTCTCCTACACTTAAATCATGTCCAAGTTGGTCGTTGGATGTATTGAGTACTTCCTCTTGGTCCCATATTACCCGTTTGAAGATTATAATGTTACTTGCATGTCATATCTTCCACACAGTAAACCACAAGACAATTCCCTTAATGATCAATTGGTACCTTTTGACTTGGTCGTGTACTTTCTAGATCTGTCCCCTCCACCTCCAAGTATCCTTGGTGGCACTTGTTGAATGTGGGTTTATCGAATTCTTTAGGAGCTTCCAATATGTAGCATAACAATACCATGCTCCTTATTATCAAAAACTGAGCATACCTTGGTTACTTTAAAGGACTCAAGATGCCACAAGTGATAGCCATTCCTATTTGGAATATCTTCGGCCTTTTTTAGGAACCGCATGCTTTCAACTACGGTATGAATTTTTCTGGTATTTTATGTATTAAAACTTAGAATAAGTAAAGTAATAGGAATTAATAAAAATTATGTATATTTTGAAATCATCTTGAAAATATTACTTTTCTTTGTGATTAAATGTACATGTTAAGAATAAAGTTTTCCACTTATGCTCATCTTTTGAGGACATCTTGAAAATATTATCATTTTTTGTGTTTAAATGTATATGTTAGAAATATAATTTTTTATTTATGCTCTTTCTCTATCATAACCCTCACTTTGATGAAACCGTGAATGATCGGAGTATATATAGAGATAAATGAGGATCCTATCCTCTTATAGAAAATACATCTAACTTAATCTTCCTCTTTTATGGATATTAGGCCCACTGTATCCTACACAAAATTCTGAGCACACTTGTCAATTAGATTTAAACTCAATAAACATATATATGGTATTTTCCAAAACCCATAAATGGATCATTTATAATTATATGGGCTTACAAATAAAATATTAGATTACCCATTCAACTTGTTTTCATAAAATCAAAATCACCATTATTTTCACAATTGTTAATAACAAGTAAGATATCATTTACATAGAGAACAAAAATAACAAAAATTACTTCCACAAACCTTGAGACATATGCACTAATCTACCTTATTTTCCATAAATCTTACGAATGTAACTAACTTATCAAGCTTAAGGTATCATTTTTAATAAGTCTCCTTTAAGTCATAAATTGATTCCTTCAATTTACACACTAAAGCATTTTATTACTCTTTATAAAATCTTATAGAAGTTACATATAAATATCCTCATCAATATCTCTATTCAAAAAATCCATCTTTATATCCATATGATGCAACCAAGATCTTATTGTGTCACTAGCGCTATAATAATAATAAAATAATCCTTTAAAAAATTAGAGAAAAAGTTTTCTTATACTCAAAGCCTTACTTTGAATAAATATATTTTTCCATTAATCTTACTTTAAAATGCTCTACAATTTTCTTGGAGTCTTTCTTATTTTGTAGGTATTCATTTTACATCAAATGGAGTAAAATACTTGAGAACTATCCATTAACTTTCACACCCCATTGCAATTCAAAAAAGAGTATTTCATCATTTAGAGTCTATATCCATTTATCAAATAAGACACTAGAAAATGCCTCCATATATTTCTATGGATCTGTCGTATAATTAATTTTGAAGTCTAACTCTTAGAGGAAGATATAATAATTGGGTTCCTCATTTTTTTGTGATCATCTAGAAAAGAAACCCCAACTTGTTCTTTTAAAGGTGACATATCTCCTAAAGCTTCTCATTATGGGTTCTTAGGCGCCTTATAAGCTAGTTCATGTATAATCTATTTTGTAACATAAGAATCGGAATAATAAAATCTTTTTTTTAATCAAATTTCCTTTCATCATCATCAGAGATGTTAGATCTCTCCATGTCATTTTCTAAAAATTTAGCAGTGATTGTCTCAACTATCCTTGTTCTATAGGTAGAATAATGGAATTTATATCCTCTTTAGAATATACATAATTATTTTAAAGGCTTATCTCCAAAATGATTTAGCTAAACTAGATCAACTCATCATAAATCTTACCATGTCTATCATAAAACTCACCAAACCCTTATAATCGTTCCTATTCAAAAGTTCAATATTATTTATAGTGTTATTCATGAAAAATTTAATAGGATATGAAAATAATAGTAAAACTATTAATAATATGGGCAATCAATAAAATATGATTTTCAAAATTTAGGATTTAACGCATATAACATAAACTCTCCTATGAGTAGAGATTATATCATACAAAACAACAGTTACAAAATTCAACACTTGTGAGTAGAAGAAGTTTACTGTCAAGATCATCCACAAATTAATAACATGGGATTTAACATGGCGAATCAAGAAAATAATAGTTTCTAAATTTGAGATTTAACACATATAACATAAACTCTCCTGTTAATAGAGAATATATCATATAAAACAACAGTTACAAAAATTCAATATCTATGGATAGAAGAATTTTATTGTCAAAATTATCTCAAAATTAACATGTTATAACAAATCAATCAATGAATCAACCATTGTGGGTGAGTTAAAACAAAAAATCAATTCAAGTAATATAACATCCCAATAATTATCATTTAATGTGAACTAATTTAGTAAATGACATATTGTGGTGGTGTACATTCACTCAATCAAAAGAGCTTACAACAGGAACAAACAATTGCCTAGTAAAATCTTATCATTCAACTTCAATTTTCAAACATATATGAGAACATAAAATGACTAATTATATATATATATATATATATATATATATATATATATATATATATATATATATATATATATATATATATATATATACACATACATAAACATACAAAGAACAAGAGATTATCCTTTATACATATAAATTCTTATGATGAATCTAATGAAGAAAACATCATATAACCTTTTTTTTTAATTTCAATAATAAAGTAAATCTCAAATATATTTTTTTAGGGTAAAAATTATTAATCCCAAATTTTTAAATATTAACCAATTTTAAAAAAATTATAAATTAAAATTCTAGGATTCTAAAGCTAGTATAACCTTACTCTAAAACCTAATGTAAGTGAATTTTATAAGATCTATATTAGAACTTAGAATACTTAAAATAATAGGAATTAACATAAACTACGTACCTCTTGCAAATATCTTGAAAAAGTTATCTTTATTTGTGTCCAACCAAATGTACACGTTAGGATCTTCCACTCATGCTCATCTCCCGAAGACATCTTGAAAACTTTACCATTCTTCGTATCCAAATGTAAATGTTAGAAGCAGAGTCTTTTACATGCGTTCTTTCTCCATCATAACCCTCACTTTGATGGAACTGCGAGTGGTCAGAGTGTGTAGAGACAACTAGGGATTCTGCCCTCTTATAGAAAATACATGTAACCTAATCTTCCTCCATCATAGATATTAGACCCACTAAACCGTACACAAAATTCTTAGCACACTTGTCAATTAAATTTATATATAATATTTTTCAAAACTCATGAATAAATATCTTATAATTATATGAGCTTATAGAAAAAATATCACATTATTTATTTAATCATTTTTTATAAAATTAAAATCATCAATTAATAAAATTTTAAATTATATTAAAACTTTCAACACTTTAAATCATCAAACTGAGCCATACTTTTTTGACATCGATTTTAAAACATATGTGTATGTTTATATATACAAAGAAAAAATTATATATAATGCAACGAATAACTTCTATTACATGAATATATTTTATCGATTCGTATAAATTAGGTAGTTAAATTTTGATATTAGATATTTTAACTTTTTTAATTTTATAATGATTGATTGAAATTTGTAACTTCATAAAACCTAATTGCATTAAGAACAAAACTTTGAGAAAATTTCTACAAAATAACTTTAAAACTTTTTAATGTTTGTTTTTCTTATTTGCATTATAATTGATTTTTATGAGTTAAATTATTTTTATAATTATTTTATTTTTATTAACATACTTTTATGTATAATGTATGTATTAAAGTTAAAATAAGTTTCCCCATAAAATTATAAAATAGTTTTATTTAGAATCATACATTAGAATGGATTATCAACATCAAATAATTACCATATATATGGAAATAATAATACACTTTAGATGAATGTACAGGAAAGGGTACATGAATATATAATAAAATGTTATATAGGAGTGACTCATTATTAATTTTGAATAAAAATATCTAATAAATATTTTCAATGTAACTGTAGTCTACTCTCATTAAATTAAAAAAATAGAAAAAAAAAATTTGTACATTAAATTTTATATACGATAAATAGATGCATATTTAATTTTTAAGAAATATTTATTAATTTTTTAATTTTCAAAAATTAAAAAATAATTATTTTTCTAACTAAACTCAATCAAATTAATAGCTAAATAATTAGAATTGAAGTAAGATTATGTTTGGAAATATATTACAGGCCCAAAGCACGGGGAAGTCGAAGTCTTCAACCTCCAATGTGCTTATGGCTTCAGTTTGGAGGTTCCACAAGAAATAATGTATTAAAATGGCTTCTGATTAGTTTCTCAAAAATTTGAACATTTTACAGTAAAGTTTGGATTATATTTTCCATGTTAATCTGTCATAAACTAAACTTTGACATTACAACATGTATGATGCTGATGCTTACTTTTCATTTTGAATTCCCCAAAACGACCCGTTACCAATGACGTCTATGGAGTGTGAAAGGACATCTTGTGAAATTATTATTAATTAGATAAAAAGAAAAAATTGACTCCTCACACAACCAGTTGAATCACCTCTATAATAAATAAATATTACTACACAATTTCCTTTTTATATAGATCTATCACATTTTAACCCCAAACTTATGAATGAAAAAATATGTCATTTTTATTTAAAAAAAATTAATCAAATTTTATTTTTTATTTTATATTTCTATTTTTATAATTTTGATCCGATATTTTATATAAAAATCATTAAAATTTTATAGTTATAATTTTTAAAAATATTAGTATGCATAACTTGAATTTTCAATTTATTTAAATTTTAACCTTTTAAAAACGTATTTTTTTCAAAATATTTAATTTATAATTTTAATCTTTAAATATTATAACTTTGTTTATATTTTGTTCAAATTTTTAGAAAAAATATTAAATTATATTTACTTAAATAATATAAGTACTTAATAAATATTTTTAATAATAAAAATAAAAATTAATAATTTGTATAAAATAAAAGACAAAAATCATAAAATAGAAATTAAAAAAATAAATATAAATTGAGAAAGTAAATGCTTCATTAAATCTTTAAAAAAAATATTTTCAAGACTATTTAAGGTATTTTATTAAGTTAATTAAGGATATTATATATTTTTTGTATATATATATATATATTTAATTTTTTATCCGAACTATTATAATTGTTTTAATAATAAAAGATTTAAAACTAGAGTAGTTAGTTTGAAATTTGTCTTTTTTTTTATACGTAAATTTCTTTTTTCTTTACCTAATATATAGTGAACTTTTTTTACATTATCTTGTTATTTGTCTTATTATTTATTTTGGTAACTTAGAATAAACAAGGTAAATCAATCAACAACCAAATGTTTAAGAATATCTTGTGGATAGTAAGAGCTTCTCTTTGTGCAAAATGGAGCTTAACAAGATGGTTTGCAACTTCGTTCACCTTTAAGAGTGCTCATCTAATAATGTCATCTATTTAATCCATTAGATTAATTGGATGTGGATGTAATAAATGGTTGGTTTAATCAAGTGGTTAATGACAGTGTGAGATGGAGGACAAGAATGATAGAACTTTCCAGATTTTAACAACGCCATGAAATTCGGTGAAATGAAACTTGAGAGAGATGCAGTGATAGCAGAAATGTGGATGAAGGTTGGGATATTGAGAGAATGTGGATGATCTTGGAGAGCTTTAGAGAGATAAAATCATGAAATTCGACGAAGAAACCATGGAATCCAGTGATAAAACCATGAAATCTGGATAATCTTTACATCGTAGATCGATTTTAATCTCCAAAAAATAATATTTTCAACATTGCAATGTGTTCTCCTTTTCCACCCCTTTATTTAGATTGACCTTATGTTAATTTTTAGTAATTTTCAATTGACCATAAGTAGTTGTTCATCCCTATTCATCTCTTTGTTTGTGGAACAAACAACAGCATATACGAAAATTGAAAAATATCCTCCTATGAACAAGTTATAAGTCATTAAATCTGTTTTTTCTAAATTTTCCTACCGTTGAATCTGAAATATAGATGGATGGAGTTGATTTTCTGTATGTAAGTCAATCACTTCCTAAAACATAACAAGCCTAAATCTTGGATCAACTTTAAATACATTAACTTAAACTTCTTGAAATTAACCTTAAAAACTGAAACTAAAATTCTATAAATATGTTAGCGTTTGTCCTATTCATTCTGCAAATCAAAAACACATCCTTGTAAAATTATTATGTCTAAATAATATAATATAATTATTATATTAATAAAAAATTTATTAAAATAAAATTTATTACAATTAATCATAGCTAAAATTTACTAATTATATCTTTTATCACAAATTTATTAATTTATTTAATTAAAAGTAACTACTTTTAAAAGCGATGTTTCACATCATTTTATGTATATTATTATATTAAAACTTATTAATATATATATATATATATATATATATATATATAAAATATGTCATGTGATTTTAAAAATCTTCCATAAAGATAAAATTAGTTTTAAAAAATTAACTTTTTTTTAAAAGAAAAAACATTTTTTTTAATCCATCAAACTAAATGGTACTATATTATTATATATTAAAAAAAATAATCAATTATAATAAATTAAGAATAGGAACTTTAATATTATCAAATATGGGCTGGTTGATTAATTTTTAACAATTAACTTAATATAATACATCGGACAAAGGAAGATAGAAAGTATTTATCAAAAATATACAATAATAAAATAAATAAAACATAAATAAATAATATAAATTTAACATGATTCAATTATTTCAATTTATTTTTATCTTTAAAAAAGGATAAAAATATTTGATTAGAGTCTTCTATCTAATAACTCAAGTATATCTTTTCTAATGTATAGATTTTCTTTTGGATAGTTATTTTCATTCAAAAGTTAAACTTGCATTTATAAGTAAGATATCTCCTCTTCTTGATTAAACTAACTAACGTGAGACTTTACTCACATATATAACAAACTTTTCCTTGAATTAAGCTTCTAAATGTCATAATATCTTCCAAAAATTGAACTTATTTCTCAATTTCTCTCCTTGTCTTTACTTCACTATCTTTAGGAATAGAGAGACCATCTAAATATAAATAGATCTTCTTGTCTTTTCTTCCTTGTAGAATAAGTGGCATCCCTTGTACACTTTGCATGTCTTTATATTTTTCATGTATTTGTACTTGTGTAATTTTATTTCACTTAATGGAATAATGTTGACATTAACAGTGGGTACATATCTCACGTTGCGAAAAGTTTTAATTTTTTCATTGTAGAGTTTTGATCGAAATTTTCCAATGTCCTTAACTTTTATCTTCAATTTTGTTCCCGTATCGATATAGTCAAGATTTTTATCTTTATATAAAGTATTAAACATGTCTTGATCATTGCACACATGCACATTAGCAGCACAATCTAACACCCCATTAGAATAATTTTCAATAGAATCATTATTGACACTCCGCATGATACAACTCCCTATCATTTGAATATTCAGTTACATGAACTTTTTTCTTAAGTTGTTTTATATTCTTCAGGTCTTCTCTCAACATTGAATATTGAGACTGTATATATCTCTTTTCTTCGCAGTAGTAACATTCACTTCATTGAGGTCTTTTTTTACAAACTTTTTTTGTTGTTCAGTTCTTTAGTAAGAATTGTTCTTTTCTTTCTAAGAGTTCTCCATAGCTAGTATCTTTTCATCATTAGTATGATTGTCTCTTTGCATTCTTTGATCATGTTAAAGGATGATAGTTATACCATCTAACTTGATTGTATTATTCTTAATTAGTAAGGATCTCACCAATGATCTATATGATTGAGGTAAAGAAGCTAATAAAGCAATAACTTACTCTTCATCACTTGTTTGTTCTCCTATATTTTACAATTGACAAATTAGGCTGTTAAACCCATTAATAGGATCACGGTAGATTACATTCTTCCATTCTCAGCATGTAAAAATCTATCTTCAAGTACACGCAATTGGTTAATGGATTTGACATATAGATCTCCTCCAACTTCTGCCACATCTTCTTGGATATTGTCTCATTCAACATAGTGTACTTGATTGCAAGAGCAAGTGTCAATATAATAATATTTATAGTTTTTCTTTGAATAGTCTTTCACTCATTATCTGTCGTTCCTTTAGACCTTTCTTCTTCTGGAGTTGTATCCAAATCTTATTGCAGTAAAATATATTCCATTGTGCCTTGTCATATCGTGAAAATTTACTTTTTCTTAAAGAGCGACATCTCAAACTTTATCGCACTAGCTACGATATAGAGTAATTGTTAAAAGAAATCTATAAAATAATAAAAGAAAATGTATCTCAAAGTTATTGATGATGTGGAACCCTTAATAACAAGACTACATCTTCCACTTTTCTTCTTACGACCATACCGTTCTTTTTTTTTAAATCATAACACTTGATACTAGTTGTCAAGCAACAGAAGGTATCCACCAAAGGTACACAATAGAAAAATAAATAAAATACAACTAAAGAACATAAATTTAACATGATTCGATCACTTCAACCTACTTTCATAACTCCAAAAAGGATTAAAATAATTTTTCTAAAATTATTTGATTATAATGTATTATCCAATAACTTAAATACACCCTCCCTAATATATAGATTGTTGTTTAGATAGTTATTTTTATTTAAAAATTAAATCTCTATTATAAAAGAGACGTCTTTCCTTCTTGATTAAACCAACTAATATAAAAATTGATTCATAGGTATAGCATAGGAAACTTCTAACTCTAACACCATCCAAGTAATTTAATGTTTAACATAAGATTTAGATTTTTTTGTAAATTATAAAAATTTTATGAAAAATAATATTATTTAAATTAAATTCAGATTGTTGTAAATAAAAAAAAATATATTTTTTAAAATTTTAATATAACTACATATTTAAAATTTGAAATTTAATTTCTAATTAAATTAAATCAATTGATTTACATGTTTAATATAATAGGGTAGATATCATTTGATTTAAAGGTTTTTACTTATTTTACTATATCTATTATAAAATAATCATGTTTTAGGAATTTTACACAAACATTCAAAAGGTTATTAGATAGTTTTAATTTTTAAGTTGCCGTCAAGTTCTTTATTAGGAAAAGAATTAAAAATTCATCTTTCAAAAGAATAAAACAGGCCTAGGAAGATGAAGTATTCAGCCAAACATGAATTCCAATTATGGAAACTGAATGTTACTTAATACATTTATCTTTTAATAATTATTTTAAAGTCAGTAGTTTAATAAGATAAACGTATTAAAATACATAATAAATTTAAATAATAACAATATGAAAGTTTAAATCCAAATAGGTAAAAAATTAAAAAAAAAAAGAACAAAAGATACTTATGATTCAGCAATCAAAAAGTAAAGACAAACTAGAATATTTACAAATTAATAGAATGAAAATAATCAAAACAAAAAATTAAAAAGATATAATTTGATTTAAATTGTATTCTCTTGCTATAAACTATAAGTTATGTAATTATTTTATAAAACAACTATGGGTTCTGATTTTATCTAGAATTACTAAATTTAATAGAGGAAATTTCAATAATAGTTTTTGATATTTTATCAAATTACACATAATATTTTCACTCGTTAAACACGGAAAATAACTATTCTTAATTTCCGTGCATTCTTGTTAATATAGCTTCATTAATCAATGTGAAATCACATAATTTTAAAAGAATGTAACTTCACTCAGTGTGAAAACAACTATTTTTAGTGAATTATTTTTTTAAAATATTCTCTTCTCAATTTATTGACGTGTTATAGAAAATAGGATAAATTATAATAATAATTTTTCAGATCTGTCTAAATTGCATATGATATCTTTAATCGTTTTATATTTACAATAATCACCTTTAATTGTTGGAGATAGTGTATCTCCATCTAATTTCTTAGATTTATCTAAATTGCGTCTAATATCCTTAATCGTTTTATACTTACAATAATCACCTATAATTGTTGGAGATACCTAGGATTCTGCATTTCCATCTAGTTAGTAATGAAAACTTTTCATGTGACGAACATGTGATTTATAATATTTTTATATACAAAAAAATATATTTGGTTTAAATTTTAAGAAGTCTAAAATTATGGTTAAAAAAGTTAGTTCTTTTAATTTTTTCAAAATTATTAAATTTATGATAATCGACAAATGCTAATAATTATAAATATTATAAATTATGAATAAATATAAATAAAAAATGATTTTAGACTTTTTGAAAAATCGACAAATGATAATCACCTATGTAATAAAAAATAATTAGTCTCACTTAAATTCTTTTTTATAGAAAGTTATTTTATAATCGAAAAATGTTAATAACATGCTATTTTCTTTTAACATATTTTATCTTCTTTAATATATTTTTTTTTGTAATTAATTCATTTTGTAATATGTTAAAATATTTTTTTATAAATAATTAATATACAAGACAAATATTTTAACTTTTTTTTATAAAAAAAGCTATTATCACTTTATTATCTATTTTCATTTGTTAACATAATTTTATATTTATCATAACTTTTTATTAAGAATATTTTTTAAAAAATATAAAATTAATTAAAATTGAGAGACAATAAATAATAAAAAATAACAATAGGCATTCTCTTTTAAAAAAATCAATTTCAAAAAATTAAAGAGCGTGTTTAGAAAATATATTGCTAACATTTTTCTTTGTCATTTTATATGCCATATAATTTTTTTTATTTTGATAAAAAAAATTATGAATGATAATTTAGACCTTATTTAAGTTAATTTTTATTTTTGATTTTGAAGGATTTTAAAACCTAAATTCAGGTTTAATTTTAAATTTTTAACTTTTAAAAAGTTCTTTTAGAAAAATCAACTTATTTTATTTTTTACTGTATATTTATAAAAAATTAAATAATTTAAAAATTATTTAAATTTAAGAATAATGTTTTAAAATTAAAATTAATAATTAAAAAAATTACTTAAAAGGTTAAATTAAATTATTTTAAAAATATATTAAAAATCAATTTAATATTTTTTAATCAAACAGATTTTATTTTTAAATTAATTACAAAAGAAAATATCAAAAATTTATAATCTTCCTGTTCAAAACGTAATAGCTAAAAATTGATGAATATGCAATAAGTAACAAAGTAAAATTTTCTCTTATAATAAAAAAATAAATTCAAATTTTCTTGTTCCATAAAGTTAGTCTCCACTAATATTTTTCTTCGTTAATTTCAACATGGAAATTTTGAAGTTAATAAAACAGCCTTAAATTAAGTTAAACAACTTTACAAAGTAACATGTACATTTCAAATTTCAATTTCTCTTATCATAAGGTTGGATGAGTATTTTGAAAGGAAAAAATATTTTTAAAATATTTTAATAAAATAAAGTGAAAAAAAAATGATAAATTTGACTGAATAGATGGAATTGGTAAATTACTCATGTTTACTGCATCTCCCTTCTCGTTCTCACTCTATCTCTGGTTCGACAGGTTGCTAATAGATTGGACCGGCGTCGTTTTTGCATCATGAAATCCATGCCATGGAAGGGTTTGGATGGCACTTCTTTCTGGTGCAACTCCATCAAATAATGTCAACCCTAATTTGTTCCTCTTCTTGACTCATCATCAATCATCATCAATAAATAATAAATAAAAATCTTAAAATACTTAGAAATTTATACTTAAATTAACATAAATATTAATAAAATATTCAATATTTTTATTTAATAATATTATTTAAATTCTTAAGTAAATATTTAAAAATAATGTTTTACATATTATTTTATTCAAATAAAAAATTAAAATATAAGAAATTTAAATTATTTTTCTAAATAAAATATTTTAAAATAAAAAAGTATTTAAATTTTTAAATATTTTAATTTTTTAAAAATGTTTAAATCCTCTGTGCAAATATAAGATACATTTTTTTTATATTTCTTTTCCATAAAAATTAAATATTACCTTGATAATGATAATTGTATCAATCTTTATTATGTTGGTTGTTGAGATAAAATTTTAATTGTGATGGAAGAACAACATTAAAAATACCTATGGTATTTGGTATTGAACTTCAGTTCTATTATCTTTTAATTTAAATTAATAAAATCTGCCCGCAGTAAACAGAAAATTGTTAATTATATTTTTTCTTGACTATTGATCTGAATTCTCACTTTTTGAGGAGAAAAAGGCCAAATGGGTGTTAACAAATCAGAAGGTAGCGTAGGGACCATTTACAAGGTCTTTGGAGACCAACACCATACAATTGATTCACCTTAGCCATTTGCACTTTTTTCTCATGGATTCACTATGCATTACTTCATCTAATTCCTCTTCACATTTACATCTCAAAATCCAGAGATATGCAAAGGCAAATCCATCATGGACAAGAAATCCACATAGAAACACAACAACAAGTGGCTTTAAAATGAACAAGTATGACATGATTTACCGTTATTCATTCTCTTGTATTTACTCTTCTTCTCTATCTTCACATATTAAATTATGAAGTTTCAACTCCTCCCAGAAATAGCTATCACTACTGTTATTGCTACCTCCACTGGCAACAGCAGAAGGCAGTGATTAGAAGGAAACCTTATGCTAGAAAGGCCCAGAAATGTTCTGCACAATTGAGCAAAAACACTGGCAAAGTAGCTGAGAAGAAAAAGGGTACTGTTGCTGGTGCAGTTGCTCTTATCATTGGTACTAGCATTGGTACTGGAATTCTTGCACTCCCAAAGAAAGCCTTCCCTGCTGTACTCCTCTTTCACCTGCAAAAAATCAAATTGAGTCAAACTGTTTGTCTTTTTATGCTCACATGTCAAAAACATTTAGAGCAATATATCAAATTATTCTCTAAAATTTTAAGTATCAGTTAATTTATTCCCTGATTTTTAAAAAAAAAAACTCATTTTAGTCTTTAAAATTATTAAATATAGGTTATTTTAGTCTTTACTGTTATAATTTCAGGAACTAAAATGATTGATGTTTTTGTAAATTCAGGTTTTAAATTATTTGATAATTTCAAAGTATAAAATGATTATTTTTATACTTCTAAAAACTAAATTGATCAATACTTTTAAGGGTTAATTTAATATGTGTTATTCAAATACAATTGCAGGGAATTATTCCAAGTTCTATAACAGTGATAGTATGTTGGATTTTTCTCCTCGTTGAAGCACTTTTGGTAGTTGAAATTAATGTGGGTTTGATGAGGAAGAAAGGAAGAAAAGAGGAAGAGAATGAGTTGGAGGTTATTTCTATAAGAACCATGGCCCAAGAAACACTTGGGGACTGGGGAGGAACATTAGCCACTGTTGCCTATGTTTTCTTGGGATATAGTTCCATGGTTGCATATAGTTCAAAGTCTGGGGAGATCCTTTTCCAATTGATAAATCTCCCAGTTCCAGTTTCTGGCTGTCTTTTCACTCTACTCTTCACAATGCTTGTCTCCATATGGGGAACTCATGCTACTGATCAAGCCAACCAATATCTAACAGCTTCTATGCTTGGTACATACATATTTATGCTATGCATTATTATTATTACTGGCATTGCACAATATATAATATAATTTGGTGGATAAATTCCATTCTTTTACCTTCATCCATTAGCATTGTTCAAACCTGATTGCCAAATATTGGGTTATAGTATTTTTTTTATTATTTTAAGCTAGAATTTGAGTAAACTACCATTTTTATTCTAAAAGATATAGGGTTAATCACATTAGTTCTTAAAAGATGGAAATCATCAGTTTTGTTTTTTAAAATAAAACGTTGAAGATTTTACTTATTTTCAGGATTAAAATGAATCATTGAAAGGGTTGAAAAACATTAAAATAACTTATTTTTATCTTTCAAGAATGAATGATAATGAAACATGGATTGTTTGATTTGTAAATTTTTTTTTATTTTTATTTACAAAATATCACCTTAGGTTTTTGTTTTCACTATTTTATATGTAAAATTTTAAAAACAGAATATAAAATAAAAAATAAAACAAAATCATTTTTATAAATCAAATGGCTCTGAGTAACTCCAAATCTTTTAGTGACAAAAATGATGGTTTACTTGCAAAACTTTATGATGGATAACACTTTGACTGTGTAACAATGTGTAGATTCTTGTATGCAGCTT
This sequence comes from Canavalia ensiformis, assembly GCA_026541065.1. NCBI lineage: Eukaryota > Viridiplantae > Streptophyta > Magnoliopsida > Fabales > Fabaceae > Canavalia > Canavalia ensiformis. The sequence continues at coordinate 1,029,596 of JAMKYM010000798.1, forward strand.
TATTATTGGCTATTGAGGTATTAGCTGTTGTGTTTGGAGGATGGTCAGGAATTGGGGGCATTGGTGACTGGGAAAAGGTTCCAGCAACAATTCCTGTCATTATTTTTTCATTAGTGTTTCATGATCTAGCACCATGTAAGAATGAGAAATTTTTAATGTATTGTACTCTTTTGATTCTCCAACTAGTAGTTTCTAAAAAATTTTGCTCTTAAAACCTTGCAGTTCTTTGTGCTTATTTGGAAGGAGACCTTCGTCGTATTAAAGCTTCAGTTTTTCTTGGTAGTCTTGTGCCACTGGTGGCAATTCTTGTTTGGGATGCCATTGCACTTGGTCTTGCAGCTGAAGCAGAACAAGTGGTTGATCCGGTTGAGTTGTTATATAGGTAATTCAACCCTGGAAGAATAATTTGGGGACATTTGTGTTGTTAGTGTTTATCTATAAAGTTAGAGGCAATTTTGGGAAGCTTAATAAAAAATTCACTGGAAGTAGTTTTAGACATAGTTATATAATTCTCTCAATGACCTTCCATATCACTGTGGAATACTAGGTTAGGTTCTCTATAAATAAGGTCTTGTAATAATAATATAGAAAGTGAGGAATTGCATTTCTACATGAAGCACTTACCTTACCTGTACCATGTATTTGATTTCTATGGTCTCAGATAATAGACTGTTGAGTATTATTGAAGGATTGATCCGATCATATTCATAGAAAGGAGACAAGGAGAAACCCATATTTTCTTTTCTTGACACCTCCATCACAAGAAATAGAACCTTCCTAAAATGAAGAATCGTTAACATATAACCTTTTCTAGTCTTAAATATTCAGACTGTTATTGTTAACATCAAATAAGTAAAATTCATAAATGTCATTTTTAGGTTAAGATGGAGTGGCATTTCAATTATGGTTAGCGCCTTCTCACTTTTAGCAGTAGGTACATCACTTATTTGCACCCTCCTAGGCTTCTCAGAGTTCTTCAAGGAGCAACTTAAAAGTCTAACCTGGCATTTCCCTCCAACACAAAAGGTAAAAGTAAATTATGTACCTTTAATACCTTGATTAAGAGTTTCCTATTTGTTTCAAATTTTTCCCTATAAAAGTGAAGGCACAAACTCATGAAGAATCATGCTATGCTTACTTTAACGAAGACAGATCTTTGGACAGGGAAATTGGTGGGGCAGGAATAAAATGAATGTCATGGCTGTGACAATGGTTGTTGCTCCTTCTCTCTTTGTCTCAACAATATTTCCAGATGCATTCTCTACTGCCACAGATATTGCTGTAAGTTGTGGAAGAGACTCTTTTCTTTGTGGGACATTGAAAGATTTAGTCTATATTAGGGGAAGATTATTTTCCTACAAATAATTGCTCATTTTTCAAAAGTTTTATCAAGAAGTAAGCAAAATTAAGCGATTATTTTCATAAACCAAGCATGCATTTAGTCTTTATAAATTATGTTGATTCTTGTTTAGTCACAAAAGAAATTATTATTCTTGTGGTTATTGATGTTTTATTGTGAACTAGGGGGGCTATTGCATGACAGTGCTCTATGGAGTTCTCCCACCAGCAATGGCATGGGCAATGCATAAGAAGGAACCTGAGATTTCTGGTCAAAATGAATTATTAAATGCAAATCCAGCACTTATAGTGGCTGAACTATTTGCATGTGGCATTGTGGTGGAGCAAATCCTGCAAGATATACTAGCACTAACCTCATAAATACCTTTTTCTTAAACATACATCTAAATTTTATGAACAAATATACCATGGAGTTTGGAGAAGAAAGGTTCTACATAGGCACTCCCTCCTGCTTTTTCAATAGAATCTTGTCACGTGTGCTGAATTTGAAGCAAAAAAGAGATTTGTCATGGTGCCAAGAGTTTGGGGCTGAAGCATTTTATAGAAATGTGGAACTTGCTCCTTATTACATTTGAACAGGCAGCGAAGGCTGTGATGCTTGAAGCCTTATTCAAATATTTTCTTTGCCATTGATTCAAGTATGCTTTTCTCAGGATGTAAATAAAATACTTTTTAATCTGTAATTTGTTCATATATCTCCATGTTTCCATCTTGAATTGTTTTAATATTTTGCATATTTGATAAGGTATCATATGTTTACAAAATAGAAATTGTCTATATACCCTTCAGGCTTTCAGAATTTTCAAATAAAGAGATATCAAAATTGATGACCAATAATGTCCATAATGTTTTAACTATATTTAATAGGGAAGTGTGTCAACTGTCAAGTATTATATTTGGTATAAATTGATCACTCCGTATAACTGGGGCTGTGGCCTCCTTTGGAATTTTACATTCCAAATTTCTTGGTAGAAAACATGTCAATTGGATGAGTCCTTACTTTCTTGTGGATTTTCTGATGGAGGACACAATTTTTTCTGTTTCATGAATAGTACCCTCCTGTTGCAAACAGAAATAGAAATGAAGTACAACAACATACATTTGTCTATGTCACAACACTTGGAGCCTGAACAGCTTCACTTCAGTTCTCTTTTTATTAACCCCAAAATGTCATAGACCTGTTGAAGATTAGAACAAATAAAGGCAAAAAAATAATTAAAAAATTATGGTGCAAGAAATTTAAGATATAATCTAAGAGCATGATCTTTCAAAATGATTTGAGGGAAGTACATAGTTTTAATTGGAAAGTCAAATAGAATGTTAACTTCTCACCTCAAAGTACTGCAGCAAAGCTGGTGCATGCAGACGAAGGGTTACATATATCTTCTCAAGTAATGTTAAAAGTGCATCCACTTGATCCCCTAGAAGATCAACCTATATTTACAGAAAAACTTTAGTTTTGAGTAGTTTCAGATGATACTAACATTTCCAAGGTGATTAATCAGAAATATTAGGGGCTGTTAGGTTTGGAAAAACATTTTTTATTTTCACTTTTAATGACGAAACTATCTCCTTATTTTTACTTTGTTTCTTGTTTTCAAACGTTCATGTGAGAAACAATAAAAATAAGAAAAAATTATGTTCATTATTTCTTATACAAACTTTAGAAAACAAAAAATATAGTTAAAACAAAGTGACATTTTTATAATTAAAAGTGAAATCAGAAAATGTTTTCCAAAACCAAACAACCCTTTAAATTTCAAGAGGGAAGAAAATGATTAGCCTTACCTTTCTTATTTAGTTGACTAATTAATACTGAATTTATAGAGTTTGAGATTATGATACAGACCTCAACTTCAGCTTTTTGGAGATTCTGGCACCTTTTAATGAAGGCCTTCTGGTAAAGTAATTCCTTGCTTCTCAAGCAACCAACCAACTCAATAATGGGATCTAAACAATATTTCATCTTTTCCAACCTGTATACATGGTTTTGGTGAAAATGTAAAGGGAAGGAAACATTAGGTAATAGCTAACGATATGGCATTTGGAAAATATTGATTAATAATGAATGGTGAAATACCTCATAGACATCATCCCTAATCTCTGGCATATCATTTGCCCAAATTCTGCAAATGTTAGTAAAAGATTCAAAACGGGTAAGATACAAGAAGGAGACAACTTCAATTGACCTTCTTCATTAGATGACATTTGATTATGAGAACTTTCTGAGCCCTTTACACTGTGTCCTAAGCTGGTGACTAATCCCCTTAGAAGTGCCTTGCTTACACCTAACTGTTGCAAGACATTTTCTACCTTGCTGGTCAGTGATGAGAATGTTTCTTCTTCCCCAGTTAACAAATCTTCAAATATTTCATGCTCATGTAGGTCTCCACGTTCCGAACCCAAGTCAAGTTGCTTGCTATGTTCCCTGATCTCACACCTTGCACTTAGCATCAAATTCTCCTCTTCTTCAAAACTACTAAGTAGAGACTGTAACAGCATATTTGTCAAGTTCTCTTCTCCCTGAACTTTCCCAACTTGATTTAACATCATATTAGAGGAATCATCTTCTATGGTATTGTCTTGAAACGGTGATTTCACTTCCATGGTCAAGAAAAAGGCATCATTCAATGTCTCAACCATGATAACTTGTTGTATATTCTCTCTGATGAAGTTCTCCATGTAATAGTTATCTAGTTCCAACCTCCATTCCTTAAGCATAGCTTTGAATACAACCATGCAGAGATCTTCCTTCAGAAAGCTTTCCATGGTTATAAACTGTAACTCATCTAGAAAATTATTCTCAATTCTGTTTTCTCTATGCTCCTTTGAAGCAGAACTTGCAATGTTGACAAAATTTTTCAATGTTTCACCAAAGACAATATGATGTATCTGTTCTCTTATGACACAGTCTGCTTTGCAACTTACCATCATTTTGTTGAATTTATCAACAGTTTTCCTAAAGATAAGCATGCATATATCCTGATTTAAGGTGTCTTCTTGGTTACTAGATGTAAAGCACTGTAAACAATGTTCCTCAGCTTTGCCTTGTCCCTTGACTATTGCAAATTCTTGATTTGCACTGATATCTGCAGCTGCCTCAGACAACACAATCAAATTTACGCCATCTCTAATTTCTCTTTCGATTGTATTGCTTTCAATGTTTTCATTCCACTCATTGATTACTTCCCTTAAGTAGTATTTATATACACACTCCTGTATTTGTTTCTCCAACTCAAAATTGCAGGATTTACTATTGAATTCTTCTACAAGACCATCTAAACAACCAAGCATGTCTTCTTGTATTGAATTTTGCATTGTATTATATTCCTTTTCTATATCTGACACCTTTATTAATTCCTGATGTCTTTTATTTCCTGCATCACTGATTCCTTTTACCTTCTCTGCAACACTTTCAACATCCTGGCTAGTAGGAATCTCATTTACTTCTGATAACCTCCTCCCAGGAAATGGTTTCTTGTCAGACATGGCTCTTTGATTGAGAAGAGATTCACTAAGTATAGCATTCCAATTTACAAGATTGTCCAATTTTTCACTGATAATCTGGATTTTTTCTTTCATGTGATTTATTTCCTTTCTTGCTTTGGAGGATGAGGCCTTTCTCTCTTGCAACATTCCATGCCTTCTCCAATTCATTTCTTCCTTCTTTCGGCGAATAATAGACTCATGATTCTTTATCATCTTTGCAACAAAGTTGCTTCCATCTTCATTCTCTTCCTCTTCTGGCAGCTTTTGCTCCTTCACTATCTCTTCCATCTTTTGAAAGAGCCTGTTTGGTATTTCATTACTTCCTACTGGTGATGAAGGCTTTGTTGGTGATGAAGGCTTTGATGGAGAAGAAAAGGCTGAATAGTCAGAATCCTCAGGACATGTTTCATGCAAAGCAGCAAGTTCTTGCTGTATACATGTAAACTCATTCATGATTCTTGGCCAATGCTCCGACCAAACTTTGAGAATCTCATCCTCACCCCTTCTCACTTGTGATTCAATATTCTCTTGGAACTCCCTCATGAAACTTCCAATTACTATAGACATTATATCTTTTTCAATTGTCAACTTCCATTGCCTCTCTTTAGGCCTCATCTCACACAAGAAAAGTGTAGTTTGCATCTTTCCAAAAGCAAGATCCATAGTCTGCTTAAGAATGTCTATGTCTGAACCCATCTCTTCAACCCTTTTCTTGACAATTCCACTATGTTCTACCTCACTTAACAAGCCATGTTGTTGCTCAAACTTTTGTTGATCCACATTAGTCCTCAACTCACAGAAATCGCCATCGCCACACTCTTCATTTATCATTGCTTGATCATTCTCAGCATTAAGACTACTTGTTTCACTTTCAACACCATGGCTGACACCTAAAGACTCTAATTGTCTTTCTTTTAGCTCCAAAGCATGCCTAAGCTTCAACTCATTTTGTAATCTGTGTGTCAACTCTTTATCCTTCTCAAATATAGCTAATTCTGATTCCATGAGACGCCCTTGAAGGCGATCTTTTATTTCTCTCAGGTCATCAAGTACCTCTTCATGATTGGTTTCAAGGAAACTACTTTCAGTTTCTGCATGAACAATGCTTAAACAACCTTCAAGTTGCATCACTGCCAACTCATAGAACTTTGATATCTCATTCAACCTCTCAATCACTCCTGTTTTGGTCTTCATTTTCTCTTGAGCTCTGTTCATGGCATAGTGTACAATCCACATCATGGTAGAATCTGCCAATGATACTTCAACTTTTCCATTCATGAACCCAAAAATCTCATTCATTTTTCTCCTAGAATAATACACTGCACAGAGCCAGTTGCAATTTTGTTACACAAATAGAACAATAAGGTAGTAATAAGAAAATTGCTACAGAAAATTCATCAAAGAGGGTTACAATGCAGAAATTAAATTGAAGTCAAAGAGAATGTAATAGATCTGACATATCCACCAAAAGCGGGTAATAGAATTGACCCTTTCAGGGACTTTGCGTGGTAAGCATTTCTATGGGCATTCTTTAAGGAGCTTTATATGTGCATTTTGAAATATTTGTAGTTGTGTGGCTCTTAGTACTTGGTATTTATTTATAAATTTTCTTGGTCACGGTGAAGCTCCTAGCGTTGTATATTAATAGTGAAGAACAATGAAAGCATATCAATATCAATGTTTTAAAAATTGGATGAATAATTAAGCCATAAAGTTATTAATTTACGGTTGATCTTACTCTTAGGATAATTCTACTAGAATATTCAAATTATATTTAGAAGGGCCAAGAGTAGAAGAAATGTTGAATTTGTTGGAAAATAACTTAGCTAGATGAGTACCATTGTGAAAAATAAGTTAGCCAGTTAAATGATAAAATTGATAAGTAAAATAAGCAAAGAGTTGATAAAATATAAATTTAAAAAAAAAAGGCATAATCAAGGGAACAAAGAAATTTAATAATTATACTAATTCATCAAAAGACTTAGTGTATATTTGGTAAAAATTATTTTTCCACAAATAATTTCTTTTTAAAAAATAAAAAATCTAACAGAAGTAAATAATTAGTTCAACAAAATGAATTAAACCAAACATATAATTAAGCATCCATTGTGACAACCGAGCTTGTCAATCACAGGTAAAGTACCTTAGAAGCAGCACTATCTACAGCACACACACATTCAGTATAGAACTTGTTGATACTAAGATGTTGCTCTGATATTATTCTAAAAAGTTTTCATTTCTTGCGTACAAGTTTCATACTTTAAAAATGAAACTACAACATTTAAGTAAGGCTTCATCTCATGTGTTTAATATTATCCTTATTTACTAATTACATTTCAATAAGAAAAAATTATAAAAGAATCATTTTAAATTTTCGAAAAATGTTAACACAAGATTAAACAAACATGTAAAATTAGAAGCTTAAACCGTGAACCATATCGGGGTAGATTTATTTTGACCTTAATCATGTTATTTTTTAGTTAAAAATAATGATCTAAATTCAACCGGTGTTTTTAAATAATTTGTAATTTTAATTTTTCTATTTTGCTTAGATTTATTGTATGTAATAATTAGCTATATTTTTGGATGAGTTTTAATCGTAGTTTTTCATTATAGGTTCAATGTGTGTAATCTGTTTTTGAAGGAGTTTTTAATCTTTTTATCTAGGTTAAAAGTATGAAATAATTTGTAACAATGTTAATTTCCTAGGTGTATTCGCTAAGAAGCTGAACAATGTTAATAAATTTTAATTCCCAATGTATTTGGAAATGAGATAAGAATCAAAATTTTTGTGAAATTAGTTTTTCTCAAGTTCTTTTAAGAAAATTTTTAAATTTATCAAGGATTTATTCCTTTATGGGATTATACTCTTTTATAACTTCGGTGTTTGGTTTTTTTATAATCAACTGCTTTAAAAAAAATTCACAAATTTGACATAGATTTCTAGAAAAATTTAAATATACTTTGCATTCATAGTATTTGTCAATCTTTTAATTTGGATACTTTTTTATAGTTTTTTTTATCAATAGTATTCTTTCTAAAATTATATTTTAAAATTAATTAAAAAAATTTGAAACAATATAAATTACATCACTTTAAAATGTGTCATCAAAAATATTTTAAAAATGTCTGAGATACGTAATTCGTTTTTAACATAAGTTACATATAGTATGATTTTTATTATGAAAAAACACACAATAAATAAATGTTATTATATCTTAAAATAAAAATAATAAATTAATATGAATACATAATTTATTAAAAATATAAAATTATAAATAAAAGTACCATTTTAAAAATAATACATTAAATATACATTGAATAAATAATATTTTACTATAATTAAAATTACATTTTACAATAAAAATATAACCTTTAAAAATTAACACAATAATATAACTTAGAAAATAAAATAAATTTATAAAAACTTCTTATTAACGTTATAAAATTAAGTTTGGGTCTGTATTAACCTACTATAAATAGGATAGGCCTGCAAAATAAATGAATAAAAAAACCTGCATTCCATCTATTTTGATTAGCAAATTAGCAGATTAATTTGTTTAAGCTATTTAATTATTAAAATAGTTAAAAATATTTATATAAAATAAAAAATTAATAAAAATTATTTTTATTTTTTTAAAAAAAAAAATTGACTCGTATCCTAATCCTTTAATCTACTAGTTCAACTTACTTTGCAAATTAAATAAGTTAAACCAAAATTTCATATTTAAATGGGTTAATAATTTTATTGATCCATACTCACTTAATTTTAAATTTATGTACTAATTCACCAACTTTAATCCATATATATAGTTTTAAGTATGATAAATTGTTAAAATAATTAATATATTTTAAAATTATGCAATTTATCTTTGAACCTTTGATCAATAATTAATTTTAAATTTTTTATAAATAATTTTAAAATAACACATGGATCAAAAAATTTTCGTTTACGAGATGCAAAAATAAAATAAGGACTTTTTTTTCTTTGTTTGGATCATGTTGAAAATAGGAAGGAAAGAAAGAAAAATGAAAGAAAGAAAAGGGAAAGAAAGAGAATGGAAATAAGAAAAAAAAATGAACATTTTTTGGATGAGTTAAGATAGAAGGAAAGGGAAAGAATTCTTTTGTTTGGATGGATGAAAAAGATAGGAAAAGAAATATATTAGTAATTAAAATTCAACTTTAAAAAATTTAATTTATTTATTATATTTTTATATTAATATAATATTATATTTTTATATTTTTAAAACTATATAATAATTTTAACGCCCCTCTTTTTGGATCTAAGGCTGGCCTCAATCGATCAATTTGGGCAGAAGACATTGTTAGGTGGGGAGTTTGGCTGCGACAGCACATCTGTTAAAAGATAATCCAAGTATCCTAAGATGAGCTCAACGAGAACAGAAATCTCGTGTGGAACAAAAGGGTGAAAGCTCTTTTGATTCTGATTTCTGATACGAATACAAACCGTGAAAGTGTGGCCTGTCGCTCTTTTAGTCCTCTGGAATTTGAAGCTAGAGGTGTTAGAAAATTACCACAAGGATAACTGGCTTATGGTAGCCAAGCGTTCATAGCGACGTTGCTTTTTGATCCTTTGATGTCGGCTTTTCCTATCATTGTGAAGCAAAATTCACCAAGTGTTGGATTGTTCACCCACCAATAGAGAACGTGAGCTGGGTTTAGATTGTCGTGAGACAGGTTAATTTTATCCTATTGATGATAGTGTCGCAATAGTAATTCAACCTATTACGAGAGGGATCGTTGATTCGTACAATTGGTCATCACGCTTGGTTGAAAAGCCAATGGCGCAAAACTATCATGCTTTGAATTATGAATGAATGTCTCTAAGTCAGATTCTAGGCTAGAAGTTACGTGTGCGCCTATCGTTTGTTTGCCGACCAACAATAGAGGGTCTTTGCCCCCAAAGACACATGTCGTTGGTGACCTTGCAAGGTAAAATACAAGCTTCTTCCCTTATTTTCTCACCAATTTGGGAGGGAAATAAAATCTGGTAAGACCTCTAAAAATTGATTTTTTTCCTCCTATTTTCATGTGTAAACAAATGGCAGAAAATGTTTTCATATCTCATTTTTTCTTCTTTCCTTTTTCTTCCTTCCCATTTTCCCAACCAAACAAAGCATTTGTTTCTCCTATTCATATCCATAGGTATAGCATCACCCTTCGGTGAATGTGAGCAAATGTTGACAAGAAAAAAGCACAAAAATATGGGCAAAGAAATACCATTATTTGTTTAATACAATCAACCCAATTCGAAAGAATCCTTAAGCAAAAGTTGGTAGCAATGGAATTATTTAAGGATTTCTGACTATGGAAGCAAATTTCAAAATTTCTACTTACTCATCTTTAAAGTTTCTCAAGATATGTCTTTCGGGTTTTAGAAATTCTTGTGGATATTAAAATCTATTCTTCTTGGAAGGTGTTGTTAACAGGTGAAACTTTTCTTCTCAAAGAAAGTTTGTATTAGCAGTCAACCTATCAATGTACAACCTTTATTTTGGATCCAATTGTAAGTTATTGAGAGAATTAATGCTTCAATTGCTTTTTTTTTTTTTGGTTTGTCTTCCTTTAATAACCATGAACACATGATAAGGTTAATAATGAGTAAACATTTATTCGTAGTTGTAATATTAGTTTCCTAAAGATCATAGATAGTGTGGGGTTTAACACTACTTGCCTTTATTCCAAGCAATCTTTGTATCTTAAAATTTTTTTTCCTAGGTAAATTAGTTTACATTGGCATACTTAAGATTTAGGATTTTATGAAATTACTTTCCACTTTACTTTATTGAATTTGTTAATTTAGGATGGTGGTTGAAAATGTATTAGATGATTATATGGATTTTGAAATTGCTTGGACGCCTCAAATAAAAATGAAATTTATTTGTATAAATTATGCTTGGGATTTTTGGAGTGCTTATAGTGCCAAAATTGGATTCGGTGTTAGAAGAGAATGGCATAACAAAAATAAAAAAGATCAAAAGATAGATTTGTATGTTGCAAGGAGGGTGAGATGTGGTTACTTTTGATACTACCTATAGTAAAGAAAATGGAAAGATATCTACATCTGCCCAAATATTTTTTAGGTAAATGCAAGGATGATTATTGATTATGGTCATTTTGATGATGTAGTTACTTTTGATACTACCTATAGCACTAACAATGCAATTATACCTCTAATTATGTTTGCAGGCTTAATCATTTTAGAGGAGTGGTGACTTTTGGAGCTGCACTACTATATGCTGAGACAACACAATCATTCAAATGGTCATTAGAAACATTTTTGCAAGCACATGTACAAAAGAAGTCAAACTATTTTCATTGATCAAGATCTTGCAATGGCTACAACTTTGTAAGAGGTAATGCTTGAAACATTTCATGGATTATGCACTTCTCCTTTAATGAAAAATGGTATAAAGCACCTTGAAAATATGATGAAGGATGGATCTAACATTTTAAGAGATTTCAAAGCATGACTATTTTAAAACGAGAAGGAAAGTGACTTTCAAATAGCATGGGATAAATTGTTTGAGATTTTAATCTTCAAGAAAACAATTGGTTAACTAACTTATATAAAATAAAAGAGAAATGGGAAAAATATTACATGGAAAAAACATTCATTATAATCTTGCAAAGTACTTAAGTTACTAAAAGCCTAAATGCAGATTTAAAAAGTTGCTTGAAGCTAAACTTGGATGTAGTTTGAAAAGGTTGTTAATGATAAACGATATAATAAGTTGCAATATAAGTTTGAATATAAAGAGAAACTACCAAGATTAAAGATGGATAATTCTTAACAATTTTTTAAAAGGAGTATGTTAAAGTACAATTGCAAGGTATAAGGTTTGAATTCCATATTAGAAGTGTAAAATTTCAATATAGATTTTATAAGATCTTAGGTCCTTCAATTATAACAACTAGCTTTTTTGATGTGGTTCTTCTATAATTCTTCCAAAATTCTTATCAATTGATACTAGAACTTTACACCCTGTCTCTTAGCTACAAAGGAGCGACATCGGTGGTGAGATGCTATAAGAAAAGGAAAGCATCCAAGAAGTTGGGTTGAGAAGTAACTTATGAGAAAGAAAAAGAGAAAAATCCATGCATCACAAAATTAACAACTTAAGGTATGTCATGCCTTATATGTCAACAAAGATTTTATTCTAATGAGAAATGTTAAACATATGCTTTTGTAAAGTGCCTTTAACTTATTTGTTTCAAATTAATTAATAAGTAGTTCCTAAATTTCAAGAGCAAGTAAGTGGTTCCTATATTTTAAGAGCAAGTAAGTAGTTCCTATACTTTAGGAACAAGTAAGTAATTCCTAAATTTTAGGAGCAAATAAATAGTTCTTAGACTTTAGGAGCAAGTCAATTTTGTTATTTTTTGGTTATGTGATTGTTTTTTGTTTACTATAAATGTAATGTAGCTAATTGAATGAAATAAGTAAGCGATTCTCATGTTTTTCTTCTCCTCACAATTCTAATATCATCTCCTTTACTTTTCCTATTTTAATTTTTTTAATATAAACCAACAAATTGATAGTAGAGCTGTTTTTCTTACCAACCAGTAAAATGGATGGTAAATCAAATTTCTAACAAGTTTCTCCTCCTATTTTTAATGGAGAAAACTATAATATTTGAGTTATAAAAAAAGGAAGCTTACCTAGAGGCTTTAGATCTTTGGAAAGTTGTTGAAAAAGATTACGAAGTTCGTCTGCTGTCACATAATCCCACCATGGCCTCGATAAAAACTCATAAGGAAAGAAAAACTCATAAGGGAAAGGAAAAATCATGTCTCTTTATTGGTATTTCAGTGACCATCTTCACTAGGATCATGACTTTAAAAATAGAAGACGCAATCCAAGATTATTTGAAGGAAGAATATGCAGGAGATGAAAAGATTCAAGGCATGCAAGTACTAAATTTGATAAGAGAATTCAAACTCCAAAGAATAAAGGAGTCAGAGACAATTAAAATATACTCAAACAAGTTGCTTGACATAGCTGACAAGGTAAGATTATTAGGCATTAAATTTTCTTATTTTAGAATTGTAGAAAAAATTTTGGTTACAGTGTCTGGGACATATGAAGCATTAATAATCACATTGGAGAGATACAAAATGGGTCATATGAAGCATCAATAACAACATTGTGGCAAAGTGGGTCATCCACCATTCAAATGTTGAAAATATGGCAGATACAAAGTGCTGTAAATGAAATCATGGAGGAGTAATTTATAAAAGAAAATTCCAATAACATGAAGCTAATGTCCAAGATGTTGAGCAATATGAATAAGATTGTATTTTTGCTGCAATAATTTTTTCAACAAAAAGCAGTTTAGAATTCTAACTAATTGACGGTAGTTATACAAATTACATGATATATGACAAGGCTCTATTCAAAAATTTGAAACCCGCTAAAGTATCTAAGGTTGGAATAGGGAACAGTGGTAATATCATTACAAAGGAAAAATAAACCATTATAATTTTAACAAATTCAAGTATAAAAACAATCTCATATATTCTTTATGTTTCTTATATTGATCAAAATTTACTAAGTGTAGGTTAATTGATTGAAAAAGGGTTTAAAGTATGCTTTCAAGATCAACATTGTCTTATTTATGATATTATTGGTTGAGAGATTTTAAGGATTAAAATGAGATGTAAAAACTTCTCATTTGATTGAATGGAAGTGGAAGAGCCTATTGCACTTGAGTTAGTCCCACAAAAATTTGGCATAAGAAGCTTTGTTATTGTCATATTCAAAGAATGCTAAACATGGAGAAGAAACACATGGCAAAAGGTCTATTGGTATTTTTTGATCATTTTCCAAATTATAACACTTGTCAATTTGATAAGCAAAATCGAAAATCATTTCCAAAATTATCTTGGAGAGCCTCTCAAAAGCTACAACTAGTTCACATAGATATGACACAACCTCAAAGAACATCATTATAACAAGGTAGTCTATACTTCATTATTCATAGAAAATTATACAAGAATGTGCTAGATTTTTTCTTGAAGTTCAAGCATGAAGTAGTTGGAGTATTTATGAAGTTCAAAAAATGATGGAGACTCAAAGTGGCTACAACATTCAATTTCTAAGATTTGACAATGGAAAGGATTATACCCTGGCATTGAACATCAACTCACAACTCCTTACACTCCAAAGCAAAATTAAGTTAATGAAAGGAGAAACAGATCAGTGATGGAAATAGCTAGATGTATGTTGCATACGAAGAAATTATCTAAAACATTTTGGGTAGAGACAATTAATATAGTAGTCCTTTTTTGCAAAATCAACCTTCAACCAAAGCCTTTAAAGTTAAAATTTCATTTAATGCTCGGTATGGATTTAAGCCTTCACCAACATTTCTTATAGTGTTTGGTTATGTTTGTTTTACACATTTATCACAGGTTAAGCAAAACAAACTCGACAAGAAGGAAATTTTGGGTATCTCTGTGGGCTACAACTCAGTTTCAAAAGTCTACAAAGTGTATCATCCTCAAACTAGAAAGGTGACTGAACATTTCAATAAAAAAACTCTATTTTTTTGAGATAAATGTAGTAAAGTGGAGAAGTAAACTTAGTTTACTGCAAGTTTGAAGATCAGTTAGTTAACTTATTTACAAAACTACTTCTTGTAAGCATATTTGAACTTTTAAGGCAGAAAATTAGAGTTTCCAATTTTAAAAGTAAGGAAGAGTGTTAAAATATGCTTTGTAACTATTTTTAATTTTTTTATTTTAGTTTAGTTAATAAATAGTTCATAGACTTTAAGAGCAAGTAGTTCATGGACTTTAGGAGAAAATAAGTAATTCCTAGATTTTAGGAGTGGTCAGTTTTGTTATTTTTGTCGTTATGTGATAGCTTTTTGTTTACTATAAATGTAAGAAAAAATTACATTAACACACCTTAAGATATATCAAAAAACACTCAATACTCCTTTATTTTTAACATTTCTTTAACCTCCCTTATGCATATAATATTATAATAAATTAGGAAAAATTGAGAAGGATATATAGTGTTATGTCTTTGTATAAATTAAGGAAAGTTTGTGTAGGGATAAGAAATGAACGGATGTATCAGATATTTTTTCAATAAAGTTCAGAAGGTGTCAATGTAATTTGCTCTAAATGTAATGTTGTTGATTGAAATGAAATAAGCAAAACAATTATGATTTTTCTCCTCCTCACAATTCTAATATCTTGTTTCTTTATTTTTCTATTTTATTTTTCTGATATAAACCAACAAAGTATAAGTATGATAGTCCTTTCTAAGTTATAAAATTTTTTATATGTATATCTAATTTATTTTTAATTATCATATTTACTAAAATGATAATTATTTAATTGTTTAAAGTTGATTTATTCTATTTATATGCAACAATCACACAATCACTTCATGATGCTAGCCATCCTTCATATTTTCAAATGAACAGTTAACGGTAATCTTTGCTTGGATGACAATATGTTCCTTACCTTTGTGTTTATGTTTTTCTTTCTTATTTTTTAAAAGATTTTATGCTTTATTTTACATGATAGGAGCTAGTTTGGTATCAAGATTTTGGATGCATATAACATTTTTACGTGGCATAACTAGTATCCCCTAATTTAATGAAAAATTATATAGTGTAATCTTTCATACTTTACCAGGTTTACTATTATTAACTTAATTCTATAAGTTATTTAAAGATTTGTTATTAATAGATAAGGTTGAAAATAAGTTATCTGAAATGGGTTAGATTTAATTTAACTTGATAAGAAATTATTTAGGTTAAAAGTCAACTTAAGTTTAGTATCATCTCTTTTCTAATTCAACTTAACTTAATTTAAGTTTGTAAAAAATTTAGTTTAATTTGTTAGCTCAAATTATATAAATCAAAAATTAAAATAATTTAAATAATGAATATTTAAAATTTAAAATTTATTAATATTTTTTAGATAAAATAATTGTTTAATTAAAAAATATAATTATAATTTATATAAAATAAATAAATAAATATTATATTTAGATTATTATTAATAATTAATTAGTCAAATAATAATTTATACATTGGACATTTCAAATTTACATTTTATTACTAATTTTAAAATTAAAAATATATAAAAATATAATGTTTTATATAATATATATTATAATTACACTACACATTTTATTTATTTTATAAAAATTTAAAATTAATTATATAAATTATATATATAATAAACTGATTTATAAATCAAATTATACATAGTTTAAATTTATATGTTAAATTATATATTTGTTTAACATGTTCAATTTTCAATAAATTTAATTAATTTGATTTATATCAAATTCAATGAATCAAGTTTCAAACTAATTTTAAATTAATTTAATTTATATAATTCATTACCCTATTAGTCGATATTTATGTTAGTGCAATACTTGAGTTGCTATAATGCATGTTAATTTGGTATTTTAAACACTACTGAATGAAATGCAGGATCATTATCTGGTATCGTCTAAGTTTAGGAGCAAGAGCCAATTTTATACAACTAAAGGAAAATAAAATGGAGAGGATCTCAATCAATTATCCATGAGGTCAACAATCAAGGGGGTAGTTTAAACTGTTTATGAGTTCGTCCTTGATATCATTTCGATCATACAGACATTTAACATGAAAATAGAAATCTAAGCTAAAAGTAAAAAGAATTTAAGTAAAAAAAAAATTACATTGCCATGTAATTAAAAATCATCCAAAGTGTGCATTTTGGAAAATATAAGCGGAAAAGACTCCTAAGTAAATAAGTCTCAGTCTATTAGTACCCTCCAAGGATCACATAGGAGATCATTGTATATAGTATTCAAATATGCACAATAATGATTAAATAAAACCAATTACCAGTGTGCAAACTTTGTACAAATTTCGTCATATTGAGCTCTGAAAGAAGGGAATAAACTCCACTGCTAGGAAAACTCCATTAATTAGTCTATTTAGTACCCCTAATGAATCACATGGCATAATAATTATATAATAATGTCAAAATCTAAATACATATTTGAAAACCAATAACCAGCTGCACAAAATTTGATTACTGTACTTTGCACAATTTGTCACCAAGAAGCATCAAGGACAGAATAGAAGCACAGCCATGTAGTTCCTTATTTATCATCAATACATGCTTCAAGGGAAAAAACAAAGTTAAGATGACAAAAGAGGTTCAAAATAAAAGCTAGTTCAATGCACTTGACATTCCTTCAAATTACCCTGCCCCCTCCTTAAAAAAGGAAAGGAAAATATTGATAATGCAGTTTGATGATGTTTGAGAAAAAAGAGAATTAACTATCTTGACCATACAAACTATAACATATTTAATATTTGAAAGTGAATAGAGTTTGTATTGAATATGGAATGGAGTTTCCACAAATGTAAAAAATTTCTCCCCTCAGTAGATAGAGCTATGAAAAGTGTGTAACTATGTTTGCTAAGAAAAACAAATAGGCTAATAATAGAAGGATACAAGAATCATGCAGATATGCAATGGAAACTAGCAGAAGCTGCACAATCTGGGTTATATACTGTACATCAATCATAAGCACTCTAATGAGTATCATGCAACTATATTTGCAGGAGTCATCCCCATTCAAAGATCCCTCAGTTCTAAAGAAATTAGTTTTTGTTGAACAAAAGTTAATTACTTCCCAGTTAAAAATCACACATGCCAAATGAAGCTTATGCAGTATTAAGTCAGCCTCAACAAATCTTAAGCATCTTCTCCATTGTACTAAAACAATTGAGTGAGGGAGAAAAAAGTGGAACAGAAATCAGAAATTTCAAAGATACCACACACATGGAACATATTCATCTCTAATTTCAACACCACTTATTCCATGTAAATATCCTCACAACAAATCACACAGCTGGGCAAATTTCATGTGAATCAATTCCTTTTGAATCCTACATAAATTCCAGCTCAATTGATGACATAGATAAAGGATATTTTTGGGAGTTGGATTGTGAAAAAAAAATAAAAAAGAGACGTGACAATTTTTTTATTTTTAATAAATATTATCAAATTTAGTAATTTTTTTCTTTATAAAATTAAATGATAGGTAAGTAAATTTAATATATTAAATTACAAATATTATCAAACTCTTTTAATATAGGTGGCTAGGATTGTTCTGTTCTAGTTTTAGGAATTTGAAATTAGAATACTTTAATGAAGCCTTGAGTTCGAAGGTTGTTACTTTCCAAATTGTACATCCGAAAAAAAAAACTTTTAATTTAAAAATGAAATATTTTTCCTTCCCACCCTTCTCCACCAGAAATTAATTCCTACCTTCCAACACCAAAAACTGAACTAAAATTCACAAGAGTGAAGAACTAGCTAAACCATTGATTTCAAGACCCATAAACCCAGATTAAAATCCCCATAAAGGAATGGTTTTGACCAGAAATCCAGAAAACCCAATTGAAAGAAACAACAATTAGCAGGTAACAATTAAAAACAGAAAAGAAAAGAATTAACGAAAGAGGTCAGAGAGTTACCACCACAGCAGAAGCAACAGTAGCAGCAAGAAAGAAGCAACAAGAGCTCCTGGAAAAAGGAAGAAACTTGATGTTTAGTGAGTTTGGGTGAATCAACGTTGGCCTGAATTTCTTTTACCAAAAGATTCTGTTCATTCGAAGATTGTTGATCCCTTTCCATTCTCCGGTAGTTCCATTCGAGCTTTACGAGGTACGAAAGCTTGAAAGAATCTCTCAGATTCTTTGTCGGCCACAGATGCATGTCTGTCTCAATTTCGTTGCTAAAGAAATCCAAAACTGCTTTTGAATGAAGCTCTTGGTAGCAGCAGAGGTTGGGTGGAGAAATGGAAGAAATGATAACATTGAAAAACATACCCATGCTTGGAATAGATATTTTCTTAACATAAAATTGTCGTCATCTTTTTTCTATAATTTTTTTTTTCATTTTATAAATATATTAATTCTACATAGAGTATTGGGAAGTGTATTTTATCTAAAGAAAAGATAAAATATTTAGATAAAAAATTTTAAAATTCTTTTAATTTTATTTAATACGATTATAATAATAAGAGATCATTTGTTTTTAATTTTAACTTCGTTAATTATAAAAATTTCAGCTTTTAGCTCATTTTTTTATTTTTATTTATTATATATTTTGATATTATTTTATTTAATATAAATTTTTTTTCTTTATTATTATTATTTAATATTATAGAAATTAATTAAATTATTAAATATTTTATTTAATTTGTTTATAATAAATATTTTTATAAAAATATTATTTAAAAATTGTTTATAAAAATAAAAAAATATTTTTAATTTATAAAAATTATTTATGTAATTTTTATTAAAAAAAACATATTATAAATAATAAATAAATAAAATTATTTTTTATAATCTAATCATCAAAATAACTATAAATTTATTTATACAATATTTTTAATAAAAATATATATAAAAATAAATTAAAAATATTATTTTTATTTTTAATATAAAAATTTAATTTAAATAATATATTAAAATTTATAATTAATTAAAAATTATAATATTTAAATTTAAATTTAAATTAAGATCATGTTATTATTCGTTATTTTATTAAACACTTTACTTTAAATTGTAAATTTTTAAGCTTTCATTTTTTAATTAATTTTTAAATTTTTATTTATTTTTTAATTTTCATCTAATTTTTTAACTTTTAACTAATTTATGCGTTAATTTTATTAAATATACAATACGTGAAAAGAAATCCTAACTATTAAATTTTCAGTTGTAAAAAGTAATTTTTTTATTTTATTTTTAATTTTTAATTTTCAAAATATATTTTATTATAAAATAAATTTAATTTATTTTTATTTAATTTTTTAATATTATAATTTTTATTTAATCTTTTATTTTAAGTGATTAAATAAAAAAATTGATGATATTTATAGTATCAAATAAAATAAATATATATAACATTTATATGAATCAAATAAAATTTTATAATATTTAGAAAATTAAATAAAAAGTCAAAATTACAAGAAAATTATTTCATAAAAAATATATTAGAAAAGATTTAGAAAAATTAAAAATAAATATCAAATAAAAACTTGCACATTTTTTAAGAAATAAGAATTTAATTAAATACTATTTTTTGTTATTTGTTTTAATTTTTAGATTTGTATAATAACTAGACAAAATAAAATTCGAATAAAAGAATAAATGAAATATTTAATTGATAGAACTCACATGATTTGAGGGAAAATGGAAAAACTAAAAAGTCCTGTCATATAAAAGAGAGTTATGATATTTATAATATTAGGATGAGGATGAATACCGGAAGAGAGACCCTATCTTCCAAGTAAGCTACATTGATACTATTTTTTCCAATTTTTATTTTAAAGGTTTGTATAACCTATCAAATTAATCATTTAAATTTTCAGGATGGGTATAATGACGAGAAGTTAAAGATTTTACATGAAAATTTTAAATTTAAATTTTATTATTTTTTTTTTGTATAAAAAATTAATTATTAAATTAAAAATATAATAAAATATAAAATATATAAATATTTATTATGTTAGATTTTATAATTTTAAAATTTTAGTCATTTTAATAAATTTTAGTTTGTGGTGTCTAATCAATTGTCTCAATTTATTATTAGTCAAGTTATTAATGTTGGAGAAATCAATTTTTTAAATTATAACCTTCTTCATCCATTTCGATAAATATTTAGCATCATCATTTTTTATTTTTAGTTTTAGTTTTTAAAAATTTATTTTAAATTTAATTGATTTCTTCTATTCTTTATAGTTTAATAATATTTGATCAAGTATGTATAGATTAGTATTTAACATGTAAAAGTATATAAAATGGCCAATTTCTACAAGAACATTACTAATTGATTTTCTTACATATATTAAAATACTAACTACTAACCATATCCATGCATTGTGCGGGTTTTCTTTATCAATATTAATCTGGATAATTGTTGATTTTTTAATTTTATTAAAAGAAATTATTATCATATATATTAAAATAATAATTTAAATATATATTTTAAATAAATATTTAACATTTTGATGCTTGAATTTTTTTTAGAATAAACCTCGGCGGAATATAAAAGAAAAACTTAGATATAAAGAAATTGCTATTATTTTATATAAAAATTGATTCTTAAAAAAATAATAGAAAACGAAAATAATAGCCAAATACATTTAATGTTATAATTTTTAAGTAATTATTTATGAATTATATGTATAATAAAAAATTTAGTATTATAGATATTGATATTGAATAACTATGGTTGAAAATTAAAATACTTATATTTTATTATTTTTAAAAATATATATTTACTATAATATTTAATTATCTTATATTTCTTCATTTTCATATATATTTTTAATTTAATATATATATATATATATCATAATATAATATTCATTATTCTTTTTATCTTTTATGTTTCATATAAGTAATATGCATAATGTCAATTAAAAATAAATAATGTTTTATATAACATTTTTACATGTGTGTTTATATATAGCAAAGCAAATATAATTTGCAATTAATATAGTCAATTAATATAATATTTTATATAATACATTCTGCCTATAAGTATGTGATGAAGTGATGGTAATATATTTTATAACAAACAAAAATAAATTGTAATTATTATTTAAACAAATCTTTATTATTATATATAATATACAAAAATTAACATAAATATATTTAAAAAATTGTTAACATGAATAAATTTAAATAAATAAATAATTCATTTTTATTAGAGAATTTACAATACATGAAAAGAACTTTTAAATTAATAATTTATATTATAAAAATTTTATGTTCTAAAAATATAACTTTTAGGTAGTTTTTATTTAAAATACAAATGAAAAATTTTAAAATAAATATAAAAAATATAATAAATAATAAAATGATTCAACTATAAATATTTACATAAAATATTTAATTACATTGATCAAGCTGTGACAAATTTCACTGTAATTTAAATAAATATAGTTTTAAATACAATAAATTTTAACTACAACTAAAGTGTAATTCAAATCTAATTTTATTAAATTTATTTATAAAATTTTGATGGGTTTATCTTTATTTAGAATCTAATTAAATTCATATTTTTTAATATATTGTCACATATAAATTTATATTATCCTCTATTTATGTAGGACTTTTAATCCTATTTCTTTCTATATTTAAAGGTGCATTGGTACATGTTTTCTTCTTTATCAATGATATCAATAAAAAAAAAAAAAATTTAAAAAAAAATATAATAATCTCTTCTTCTTTTAGTTACACTATCCTCAAAATCAATAATTCAAAAAGAATAATTCTCTCTTCATTCTTCCCCAAATCCATTACTAATTAGGAGAGGAGTGACAAAAATAAAAATAAAAATATGAGGATTAAAACTATGTTACCTGCTATAAGCATAGATCAACCATATGAAAAAGCTTAAGAAGAAAATTATATGAAACAAAAGTTTACATTATAATTCTTTATATTTATTGAGAAAAATTTTGTTTTCTAAGTTATAGGATGTACTGTTGAAAAGGATAAAAAGATACTATTTAAATTTATCTCAATCTGCAACATTCTCAATAAATCTATAAAAAAATTCATGAAAAATATGAAAAAAAAATCATCATTAAGAAAAAGATAAATCATACAATAAATTTTTAAATAAAACTTAAAAATCATAATTTTTCCTCCTAAAAGCACTTAAAACTTGATAACTCATTAAAGCTCAATATTAACATAGAAAAAAAAAATGCAAGTGATCACATTAAATATATCAAAATAGGAAAAAAAAAATGGAAAAGGGTTTGAAGGGTAAATAAAAGAAGAGTATTGAAAAATTTAACGTGAAGAAAGTAACAAAAAATAACACCTAACCTAGGATTGTCATATCTAATCAAATATGGATCCTCTTCCGCAACACAAACATGTTAGGATTGGAAAATTAGGAAAAATCTCAAGATAAGTGTGATAATCTCTTCTTCTTTTTGATACATCATCCTCAAAATTAATAATTAAAAATAAATCTCTTCTAATTCTTCCCTATATTCATCAGTGGGAATGGAGATAGGAAAAAGAAACATGGGAATTGATAGTATGTTACTCGTAACAAGTAAAGAGCAACCCTGTTAAGAAATTGTAAGAAGAAAATTACATGAAACAAAAGTTTACATTGCAATTTTATTTTTTTAAAATTCAATGGGAAAATGGGTAAATTTTCATGTTCTAATCTATAACTGGTATTATTAAGAAAGGTAAAAAAATATCTATTTAAAGTTATCTCAATATACAATATTCATAATAAACTCACAAAAAATTCATCAAAAGATATGAAAAAAAATCACCAATAAGCAAATAATGACAATTAAACATCAATGAAATACTTAATACAAATACTGGAGAATATCATAGTGAAAGATTTATCATAATAAAGAAAGAAGATTGAGAAGTGGAATGTGAAGAGATTAACAGATAAAGTAACACAACACCTGACCTTGAAATCAGTAATCTCCAATCAAAGATGGATTCTTCTATGCAACACAAACATCCACATGATTGAAAAATCAAGAAAAAGCTTAACAAAAAGAATGTGATAATTTATTCTTTTTGTTACATCATCCTCAAAATTATTAATTGAAAAAAAATATATCTTCCTCATTCTTCCCCAAATCCATCACTAAAGGAGGGAATAGAGATTAGGGGAAGAAACATGAGGATTAAGATTATATTACCTGTAGCAAGTAAAGAGCAACCTTATGAAAAATTCTAAGAAGAAAATTACATAAAACAAAAGTCTATATTGTAAATTTTTAAATTTACTGGACAAATTTTTGTTTCTAATTTATAGCAAGTACTATTGAGAAAGGTAAAAATATATTTATTTAAAATTATCTTAATTTTCAACATTCCGAATATACCCATAACACATTCATGAAAGAATATGAAGAAAAATCATTCTAAGCAAATAGCAATAATTAAATATCAATCAAATACTTAATACAAATAGTGGAGAATAACAAAATGAAAGATCAATCGTATGGTAAATTTTTAAATAAAACCTCAAAAATAATTTTACATCCTAAAAGTGCTTAAAATCTAGTAACTCATGAGATTCAAAAATTAACATAGAAAAAAAAATATAGAGGATCATATTAAGTAGATCAAAATAGAAAAGAAAAATGGAAAAGTTCTTGAAGGGTAAATAAAGAAAGAGGATTAAGAAGTAGAATGAGAATAGAGTAACGAATAAAGCAACACCTAACCTAAAATTAGTAATCTCTGATCAAAGATGAGTCTTCCTCTACAACACAAACATGTGTAGGATTGAAAAGTCAAGAAAAAGCTTAATAAAAGGAATACGATGATCTATTCTTATTTTTGTTACACAATCCTCAAAATCAATCATTCAAAAAAAATTCTCTTTCCCTGTTTTTCTCCAAATCCACACTGAACACTAAACATTAAACAGAAGAAAGAAGATGGGAAAAAAATAGTAGGATTCAAATTATGTTACCTGTAGCAAGAAAAGAGAAGTCATATGATAAATTGTAAAAAGAAAACTACATGAAACAAAAGTCTACATTGCAATTTTTTCAATTCATGGGAAATTGTTTTTGTTTTCTAATTATGGAAACATTCCTAACATACCCACAACAAATTCATGAAAAAAAAAGAAGAAAAAAAATCATCAATATAAAAATAAGGATAGTTAAACATCAATCAAATGGTTAGTTCAAATGCTTAGTATGAATAGTGAAGAGTAAGAAAATGTAAATTTATAAATAAAACCTAAAAATTATAACTTTACACTCTAAAAGCGCTTAAACCTGATAACTCATGAAATCCTAAAAAGGAAAATCTAAGATATCACATTAAGTGCATCAAAATATAAAAAAAAAATAGAAAAGAGCTTGAAAGGTAAACAAAAGGAGGAGGTTAGGGAAGTGAAATGTGAAGAGACTAAGAGATAAAGTAACACCTAACCTGAATTCATTAATCTCCAATCAAAGATAGGTACTTTCCTACAGCACAAACATGTGTAGGATTAAAAAATCAAGAGAAAAACTTAAGAAAAGAAAACCTTTCAATTCGATTTTGAACAAATATAGAAGATGAGAATAATTATAAAGATGATAGCAAAGTTATCAAAGAACTAAGAACTACCATAAGAAAAGAAAACATTATTTGTCCAATAAAAATAAAAATAATAAAAAATAAATTTGAGTTCAATTTTGAACAAAAGATGAAGCATAACAATGGAGAAACATATGTAAAGATGTTATCCCATGTATTTGATTCTTATAAAAGAAGATCATGATTTCTATCATGCGAAGAGATGATTTCTACCATGCAAAAAGATGTGCAGTCCAACAGATGTTACCTAATATATTTGATTCTTGTGGAAGGAGGTCATGATTTATATCATCATCATTTAAATTTATCCAATCTTTTTTTTTTTTAACTTCACTCGTTTTAATTTTTTTATACTTCGTTGTATATCATTGTTATTTTGTTTTCTCTTATCTCATCTGATATGATTCACCCTACGCGAATGAATCGGAATGCGGAAACGATAATGGAACGTCTTGAGAATCAGGATAAGATAAGATAAGGATAAGATAAGATGGGTAAGATATGATAAGATAGGTAAAATAAAGGAACCCGACACAAACCGCGACCTGCCGGAGAGCACCGAAGTTATCAAGAGGAACGTGACCCTTACCGCGACCTGCCGGAAGAACCAACGTTATCAAAGGTAGTTCTTTGCCCAAGAACCAAGGGAATCAACTCACACAGAGATGAAAGTCTCTCAAAGAGAAAATATGATTAATACTCAAAATCTGTCTTTTCACTGAATCCCTAACTCCCTATTTATAGCTAACCAAATCTAATAAAAAGATAACAAATTAGAAATCCTAATTAGATTGCAATTTGAATTGCAACTAATTTAAAACAAATAACTTCTAGATAAATATAAAATCCTAACAAATAACTTCTAGATAAATATAAAATCCTAATGTAATCTATAGCAAATCATAAACTTTATTACTTAATATCTTCAATGATATGACTACATAAATTAACCCATGTTGGAATTGGGCTTGGGTCCACGTAGTCTTTTCCTTGAACTTCCTTGATAAGACCTTCAAGTGCTTGTTCTATACATTTGGTCCTACTCCGCGTCATAGGACCTTCCATTCCTTGTAGATAATCTTGAGATGACCTTTTTGCTTATCGTGGTGCCACGTTCACATCATTCCCTCCTTCTCCAAGAGGATTCGTCCTCGAATCTTGATGGTCATCTGCATCAAATAAGGATAAATCAGAAACATTGAAAGTGGCACTCACATTACCATAGTTACTTGGAAGGTCGATTTTATAAGCATTATCGTTGATCCTCTCAGTCACTTGAAATGGACCATCTCCTCTAGGATGTAATTTGGAACTTCTTTGATTTGAAACCAGCTCCTTTCGCAAGTGAACCCACACCCAATCACCAGGTTCAAAGACCACCTTGGTGCGTCCTTTGTTTGCCTGCCGAGCATAATGTTCATTCTTCTTCTCAATATTAGCGCGAACCTTGGCATGTAATTCCTGCACAAATTCAGCCTTTTTCTTTCCATCCAAATTAAGAGAGTCATTAGTAGGAAAGCAGGTAAAACATCTAAAGGTGATAAAGGATTAAATCCATATACAATCTCGAAAGGTGAAAATGAAGTAGATGTGTGAACAACCCTATTATATGCAAATTCAATATGAGGCAAACAATTCTCCCAATCCTTTAAATTTTTTGAATTATAGTACGTAATAAGGTGCCTAAAGTTCTATTCACAACAGTTTGTCCATCTGTTTGCGGATGAGCCACGGTAGAGAACAATAATTTAGTGCCCAATTTACCCCACAAGGTTTTCCAAAAGTGACTAAGAAATTTAACATCTCGATCACTTATAATAGTCTTAGGTAAGCCATGCAAACGTACAATCTCTTTGAAAAATAAGTCAGCCATATGAGTGGCATCATTAGTTTTTGAACAAGCAATAAAATGTGCCATTTTACTAAACCTATCTACAACGACAAAAATACTATCCTTTCCTTTCGAGGTCTTAGGTAGTCCTAATACAAAATCCATAGAAATATCAGTCCAAGGATATTCAGGAACAGGTAAGGGTGTATACAAGCCATGAGGCATTACTTTAGATTTTGCTTGTAAGCAAGCAATACATTTTTCACAAATGAGTTTAACATCATGTTTCATTTTTGGCCAAAAAAAATGTTCATGTAAAACATCATAAGTTTTTTGAATGCCAAAGTGTCCCATTAATCCTCCCCCATGAGCCTCTCTAACAAGCATTTCTCTTATGCTACACTTAGGTACACATAATTTATTTTTTTTTAATAAATATCCATCTTGCCTAAAATAGTCTTCAAAACCATGATCAGAACATGCTGCCCATAATTATCCAAATTCAACATCATCGGCATACAAGGTTTTTAGTAATTCAAATCCAAGTAATTTAGTTTGTAGAGTCGTAAGTAATGCATACCTTCGTGACAGAGCATCAGCTACAATGTTTTCCTTTCCCTTTTTATACTTGATAATATAAGGAAACATCTCAATAAATTCTAGCCACTTGGCATGCCTTTTGTTGAGCTTACCTTGGGACTTTAAAAACTTCAAGCTAAGATGATCTGAATGGATGACGAATTCCTTCGACCAAAGGTAATGTTGCCAAGTTTGTAAGGCTCTCACCAAGGCATAAAGCTCCTTATCATAGGTTGGATAGTTTAGTGCCGCTCCACTAAGTTTCTCACTAAAATATGCCACGGGTTTGGAATCCTGCATTAAAACAGCTCCTATACCCACACCAGAGGCATCACATTCAATCTCAAAAACTTTATCAAAATTGGGTAAATTTAATACAGGGGCATTGGTTAACTTGTCTTTTAGTAAATTAAAAGCTTGCTCATGTTTCTTATCCCATTTAAAATTAACATTCTTTTTAACAAGTTCATTTAAAGGGGCAGCTATAGAACTAAAATTTTGTACAAACCTCCTATAAAAACTTGCTAAACCATGGAAACTCCTTACCTCATTAGCATTTGTAGGCCTGGGCCAATCTCGAATTGCCTTAACCTTTTCTTCATCAACACTAACTCCCTGAGAACTTACAATAAACCCTAAGAAGACAACTGATTCCATACAAAAAGTGCATTTTTCAATATTAGCATGCAATTCATGGCCGTAAATGGCGTACACACTGACACGTAGGTGATCTAAGTGTTCATGCATTGTCTTACTATATATTAAAATATCATCAAAATAGACAACAACAAATTTTCCAATAAAAGTTCGCAAGACATGATGCATTAATCTCATGAAGGTACTCGGTGCATTAGAAAGACCAAATGGCATAACAACCCACTCATATAATCCATATTTTGTTTTAAAAGCAGTCTTCCACTCATCACCCTCCTTCATACGAATTTGATGATATCCACTTTTTAAATCAATTTTAGAGAACAAACAAGAGCCATATAATTCATCTAATAAATCATCTAACCTTGGAATAGGATATCGATACTTTACTTTTAGTAATCTTGTTGTTTTCTACAATCCACACACATCGCTTGAGTTCCATCCTTCTTTTGGTACTAAGATAACAGGAACCAGCACACGGCTAAGACTTTCCCTCACATAGCCTTTCTGCATCAACTCTCTCTGCCTTTGAATCTGTTTGGCCTCCCAGGACTAGTTCTATAGGCTGGTCGGTTTGGAATCGCAGCGCCGGGGAAAAATCGATTTGGTGCTCAATGCCTCTAATAGGAGGCAAACCCGTTGGTGGTTCTTTAGGAAATACATCATTAAATTCCTGCAACAAAGATTTAACCACACTAGGGAAAGAGGAGTTATGGTTGTTAGTAAAATAATTATCCTTGTACATGAGTACAAAAACTTGTTCCTTTTCCCTCAAAATACTCTCAACCTCCCCTTTGTGAGCAAATACACAAACTTTCTTTTCTTTTTCTTTAATTCTTGATTTTTCTTTCTTTTCACCCTCACTCTTTTTTTGACTTTCTACTCTTTCTTCACCCTCAATTTTCTCTCTTTCTTGATTTTCTAATTCCTTTTCTCTCATTTTACATTCTTTTGAAATTTTCATTTGGTCAGAATAAGCCTCAACGGGCCTTAATGGAATCAATACAATTTTTCGATTATCCACTACAAAAGAATATCTATTTTTAAATCCATCGTGCATAACCTTCTTATCGTATTGCCAAGGATGTCCTAACAATAAGTGCCCAGCATGCATAGGGGCAACAGCGTCACACAACACCTCATCATTATAATTGCCAATAGAAAAGGACACCAAGACTTGCTTGCTAACCCTTACATCCCACATGATCATTCATCCACCTTTGTAGCCAGATAAGGATTAGGATGCTTCTTAGTAGGTAAGTTTAATTTCTCTACTAGCAATGTACTAGCAACGTTGGTGCAACTACCGCTGTCTATAATCATACTACATACCTTGTTGTTCACATGACAACGGGTGTAGAATATATGCTCCCTTTGTTCTGAATCTCCTTCATCCTTTGGTTGAATGTTCAATGCACGTCTTGTGACCAAGATTTCTCCATGCACAAAGGTTTACCTATCTCCACATCACTACAATCCTCCAACTTCGGCATTTCGTCTTCCTCCGAGCTCACTGTCCACTTCGCCGTTGTCACGAATGATCATAGTCCTCTCGGTTCGGACATTGAGAAGAAATATGCCCCAGACCTTGACACTTAAAGCAACGAATGTGACTTGACTTATTAGAGGATTTAGTTTCAAATTTACCTTTGGAAATAGGTCTTGTGATTTTTCCGAGATTCCTCCTTTGGTTTAGGCCCTTCTTTCTTGTTGGACCAATTGGACTTCCATGATGAACTAGAAGCATATTTGTGAGTGCTCCTAGATTTGAGTTGTCTTTCCACCTGAATAGCTTTATGAAGCAATTCCTCCATCTCTACATAATGTTGTAGTTCTACCACGTCAGCTATCTCCCTTTTTAATCCTCCAATGAATCTTGCCATAGTGGCTTCCTTATCCTCCTCCATTGGCTCTTATCATGGCAATTTCCATCTCCTTATAATAATCTTCAACACCCCTAGCGCCTTGGGTAAGACTTTGCAATTTGCGGTACAAGTCCTATGATAGTGACTTGGTACAAATCTTCGTCTCATGACTACTTTCATCTCTTCCCACGTTCGTATAGGTCTTTCCCCCATACCTCCTCCTATTAAGGACAAATTGATCCCCACCAAATATTAGCATAATCATTAAAAGATACGGTGGCTAGTTTTACCTTTTTCCTCCGAGTAATTGTGACAATCAAACACATGCTCTACTTTTCTTTTTTCCACTCCAGATAGATAAGTTTCAGGGTTCATTCTTTCCTTGGAATGGTGGCAAAGATAATTTAATAACTCCCAAGTTGCTATCCTTTTCCTCGAT
Organism: Canavalia ensiformis; assembly: GCA_026541065.1. Classification (NCBI taxonomy): domain Eukaryota; kingdom Viridiplantae; phylum Streptophyta; class Magnoliopsida; order Fabales; family Fabaceae; genus Canavalia; species Canavalia ensiformis. The sequence goes on from JAMKYM010000798.1 coordinate 1,059,974, forward strand.
ATCGTCTTCTTCCGTACAACATCCACCGTACGATTCTAAGTTCTCCCCCAACTGTTTCTTCATCGCGGTGGAAGTGATCTTTGGGACTACTTCTACGAGACACCGAGATCTCCTTCTCGAACAATCCTCCATGTCCTCCAACCTCCGTTCAACCGTTGGAATTGATCTTGAATTGATTTCATGAATACTTTTAGATCCATCTCATTTTGAAGGGGTTCACTACTCATGTTGGCAATGCTGCAAATTGAACAATATAAATAAATTAGAATAATAAGGCCTCACAAGTCACTCCCTTAGTGTTTGCCCTCAATATTGACGCTCTTCACTCGTGTTTACACTCGAATTGGCTTTTTCTATAATGCTCTAATCAACTCTTGTCTTTTACCTCTCAATTCTCCTTATAAATCCTTGAACTAAGAACTTCACAAGTTGATCTTCCCTGGATAACGAAAGAGTCACGAGATACACAAGATGAATAAGGTAAGGAATATTGGTCAAGAATTAAGAACTTAAAGAAATTATATTGAATGAAGACTAATTTTTCTTTTTTTTTTTCAATTGTCTTGAATTTCCTTTTTTTTTCTATCACAACTTTTTTTTTTCTATCACAATTTTTTTTTTGCTTCTTTTTTTTTGAATTTTTTTTTTTATCAAAACTCCTTTTTTTTTTTGGAATATTTGGTTGGTAACAACTTTAACACAAGAAAATAAAACAAAGGATAGATGACACCCGATTCAAGAGCCGAAGTTCGATGCAAATGATATGATTCACCCTACGCGAATGAATCGGAACGGAAACGATAATGGAACGTCTTGAGAATCGGGATAAGATAAGATAGGGATAAGATAAGATGGGTAAGATATGATAAAATAGGTAAAATAAAGGAACCAGACACAAACCGCGGATGCCCTGAGAGCACCGAAGTTATCAAGAGGAACGTGACCCTTACCGCGACCTGCCGGAAGAACCAACGTTATCAAGGGTAGTTCTTTGCCCAAGAACCAAGGGAATCAACTCACACAGAGATGAAAGTCTCTCAAAGAGAAAATATGATTAATACTCAAAATCTGTCTTTTCACCTGAATCCCTAACTCCTATTTATAGTGAACCAAATCTAATAAAAAGATAACAAATTGAAATCCTAATTAGATTGCAATTTGAATTGCAACTAATTTAAAACAAATAACTTCTAGATAAATATAAAATCCTAACAAATAACTTCTAGATAAATATAAAATCCTAATGTAATCTATAGCAAATCATAAACTTTATTACTTAATATCTTCAATGATATAACTACATAAATTAACCCATGTTGGAATTGGGCTTGGGTACACGTAGTCTTTTCCTTGAACTTCCTTGATAAGACCTTCAAGTGCTTGTTCTATACGTTTGGTCCTACTCCGCGTCATAGGACCTTCCATTCCTTGTAGATAATCTTCGAGATGACCTTTTTTACTTATCGTGGTGCCCACGTTCACATCATCATCATTATTTTATTTTATTTTATTTTTTAATTTTCTTTTTATACATAATCACATTTATTTAATGTTAAAAAATAAATTTAATAATTTTTTTATTTTATTTATTTAAATTTCCTTTTCACTTTATTATATATTTTTATTATTTTTTCTCTTTTATTTTTTTTATTATTTTATTTTTATTTTTATTTTTATTTTTATTTTTTATTTTTACTTTTTTAGAACAGTTATCTAATATTAAAATAATTTTAATCATTGAAGTAGTAACATCAATCTTCTTTTTATCCAAATTTATTCATTAATCTTATTTTATTTTGCTACTGGATTTATTTATTATTATTATCATTATTTTTAATTGAACCATAAAAACCTTGAAAACGAAAATAAAGTCACAACAATCTGATAAAAAAAATAAAAATTACAAAAATAGAAAAATATAAACAAAAGTTAGAAGAAGAATCCAAGCATTCATAAACAATTGTTTAGGCCGGTCCAATTTTTCTCAAATTTTGCCATTTTTATTTGTTTGACTGATAAAATTTTCGAGGAAAGGAAATAAATGAAGAAAATAAGGATATTAAAAAAAATTATATTTGTTTGATCTTAAAAGTAGGAAGAATTTTTTTTTAATATCTATAGATTTTTAGTCCCCTTTTAAGAGGGGAGAATTAAGGGGAAGGAGCTTCCTTCTATTTTGATTTTTATTTTTTAATATTTAATTTATCAATTTAAAAATATTAAAAAATAAAAATAAAATTATTATATTAATAAAATAATAATAAAATAAAAATTATATTTTTAAGTTTAATTTAACTTTTAATTAATATAAAATAAGATTTTTATGATTAATTTATTTTTTTCATTTTTTTCATTCATCCAAATAAAAATAATTTTTTTTCTATTTTAATACATCTAAATAATTTATTTTTTTATATTATTTTTATTTAATTTTTTTGCCTACCTATTTTTTTTCTTATTATATTTCATTTCATCCCAACAAAATATCAATATCAATTAAGAAGAAAAACAAAGTTAATAGTGGCCATAGAAGTAGGGTTGGGAGATCTATATGAGATAATAGTGTACCGACAGGCTCAAATTTACTTATAATAAAACAGAGAGCGAGGGTGGGCAAGCATCAAATTAGGTTTGCAAATTCTTATTCCGAACAAAGTAACATTTTTCTTATAACTCTGAGATTTTCATATTGAACCCTTCATCAATTATATTATTTTATTCATAATATACATACACACAAAGTACAATTAGCGCAATTAGGAACCAAACCAATCAATTCCGATAATTACGTTCCAAACTTTCCCAACATCAGTTCAAAAAGTTCAAAGTCAAAATTAGTTTAAGTGTCTTGTATGATATTGTTGCCTCCACTCTGTTCATCCTGTTTTGAATTCTGGTCTCACTCTATTATTAGTAGAAATGGAATTGAATTAAGAATTCAATTCCATTAAAGCCCGAACCACATTTTAGTTTCACTAAGGTGAAATTTACCTTTATTTTTTTTTTATCTTTTTTAATTTATTCTATTCTAATTTTAAAATAAATAAATAAGAGAAGATTAATTACATATATTTAATTAGACCTATAATTTTCTTTATCCCTTCGCATGCTAATAACTAGAATGACAAAAAGGAAAATATCAATGCGTCTAGGTAACTTTTTTTTTCACCTTAAATTGGTCAAAATACACATAATTTCTTACTTTTCGTGGAGGATTAGATCTATATAAAAAAAAGATTATAGAAAAGAGATCCATCATGAACCACAAACCGTTGAATCTGCCACCACCGTGCGTGGCTTCTTTTATTGATTCTGAAATTAGAAGTCCCTAAGTTATCTTGTTTTTGGTTTCTTTAATTAGGTTGTTTATAAATTAACAAAATCACAAATAAAATGACACGGGATTTCTGAAAGTCATTTTGCTTTCTTTTTGGGTCAAATAGAATTGTTCAGCACACAAGCCCAAAGCCATCCTTTTCCCTTTGTGGGTTGTAGAGGTTTTTGTTTTTTTTTCCATTAGTCCAACTTCTGTGGGCTTGGGATAAGCCTTTTTTTTGCTGTTTGTTTCTTTATATGGCCAGAAAGATGACTTGCTAATTGTTTATATAAATTTACAAGAAAAGAGACGAAATTTAAACCGATGATTTTATATAAATTATTTTAATTTTTCACTCATTATTAAACTAATTTTAATAATTTTTATTGTTTTTATGTTTGAATCATCATTACGTGTGTTTTTATGTTTTCCTATTTTATTATTATTATTTTATGTGTCATTTGTAAATATATGTAAACTAAAATTTTGTGGAATTTTAGTTCATTATTTCTATTATTATATGTTGGGTAAACACTTTGATTTGTTATTATTTATTCTATTTTTTATGTAAAAAAATTACTTTTAAATTTTCTTCCATAAAATTAATATACATTCTCATTTCTCAATCTCAAAATTTGTGCAACGGTTCACAATATTGATTGTGTAATTATCCATCTTCAAAAATTGCGTGTATCCTAAAGATTTAATGTATAACTTGTGATCCTTAAATTTTGTACAATGTAATTTTTTTTAAGGAAATTACTTTCAAAAATTAAATTATTATTTTCTTTGAAAATTAAAATCAATCTCTTTTATCCCAAATTTTTTTCTAAAATAATTTTTTTAAATGTATGTATATTATTCTTTTCAAATTCTAAAAATATTTTATTTTTCCCAAAATTTCAAAATATTTTATTTTCTTAAATTAATATATAACTTACTGTCTAATTTTCAAAATCAATCTTCTCAAAAATAAAAAAATGTTTTCCTTACAAAAATTCTCAAAATCAATTAGTCAAAAAAAATTTCTTCCTAAGTTTTAAAATTTATGTCTCAAAAATCAGAATATATATTTCCTTTCCAAATTTTAATTTTTTTAAATCTAAACTATTTTCTTTCAAACTTTTCAAAAAAACCCAAAAAATGAATATTTCTTTTCAAATATTAAATAAAAATTATAAATATATTTCTTTACAAATTTTCAAAAATATTAAAGAGTTAAATATACTTTTAATTTCTTTAAAATATTTAAATTTTAATTTTGATTCTTTAAATTCAAAATCTCTGATTTAGGTCTCTTATTTTTTGAAATATCTTAATTATGGTTCTTATATTAACTTAAGTTATATTAAATTAAAATAGATTAATCATAATTAGAAAATTATAATCAAAATATTTTATAAAATATCAAAATTTCCTTTAATAAATATTGAATTCAACCTTTTAAAAGAAAAAAGTATCAAAAACTTGAATTTAATATTTATAAAAAGCAAAAAAAAAAAATATCTATCCAATTTTTTTTGTTAAATTTAAAATTTTCTAATAACAAATAAACTAAATCATACACTAGATAGGTTAACTTCCTGTATAAACAAATCTAAAGCTATCTTGATAAAGTTGCTCCAAGATCACCAATAAATAAATTTTCAAGTAACTCATGGCTAAGCTATGTTACATAGTAATGCTATTCACATAAAAAATATCCCTCCTAACTTCCACTATCATCCTTCTTTTAATTACCTCTCTTTTCATTAAGATATTAAATATGTTATATTTTTTTATTTATAAAAGTATAATTTTATTTTTATTTTATTTTCTATATTCAATTTTTCTAGAAAATAAAATAAAACATTTTTTAAATAAAAACAAAAAAACTCTCGTAATCTAAAAGATCCCTTAGCTTCTCTCTCTTCTATCATCGAAACTTCCATGTGGGCATGTGGGCAATGAAGTATATGTATTTAAAATGGCTACGTAAGTAATTTTACCGTTTGTCATATATACCTTTTTTTAACGAAGTCCACCATAACATTGAAGCATAAAGACCATTACATTTCTTTCCTAAAACGCAGGGTTTCTTTGTCGTTTTGTTCATTTTGTTGCCGACTAATTAATTACCACCATGTTTTTTCCCATTGGGGATAAGTGATAATGAACCGCAAATACAGTCCTCAAGAAAATAAGGGCAATTAAGACATTTTGAGTAAAAGCAAGGATATAATAATTTTTTTTCCATGAATATATTGAGTACAAAGATAGATATATGACAACATGAGATTAACTAAAAAGAAAGATAACACACACTAAAGGGAATACAAAGTAAAGTGCTTGAAAATACTAAAATGTATTTACCAAAGGCTCCCTTATCTTGAAAGACACCCACCCAATTCTTGGGGGTTACATATATTTGAGGTGATACCTTGCAATTCAAGCACAAGCACTTGCCATTATTGTACTTGCAATATCAACTCTGTTTTCTCTTCTTCAATTATCTCCTTTCCATTAATTCCAAGAAGAGGAAAATAACAACTCAAACAGTGGGGTTACTCCTGAATGATCCAAGAGCCTTAGCTGCACCTGCTCTCAAGATGAATTGGTGGTAGAAGGCTGCAATGGCTGCACCAGCAAATGGTCCTACCCAAAAGATCCACTGAACATAGAGAAGGAACAAAGTATAAGATAAAAGTTGCCATCTTTTTTTATCCTCCTTTGCTTGATATGGCAAATATAAATTTGATTATAATAAAAAAAAACTAGCAAGTCATATAATTTTTTTGAAAAATGAAGTAATTTTAAAAAATAATCAGTTTATAAGATATGTGTTTTGACATAAAACTGATCAACCATAAAAGAATATATATTAAAACATATTTAAAAAAATATTTTGCTAAGGTATTATTTGATTTGTAAATTTATTTTATTTTTATTTTTGTTTCATTTTTTAAAATTTTGTACACAAAACATTAAAAATAGCTTATTTCTATAAAAATAAAAATAATATGGTATGATAATTTTATAAATAAAAAAAAACAAAAAATATTCTCATAACTCAAATGATTTTTAATATTTTCCATATCTTTCCTCTAAAGTGAGAGGAATGAAGAGGGAAGTAACATGAGTTTTTATTTATTTTTCTATTTTATAATTTTTAATATTTAATAATATTTCTTATAATATAAAAATGAAATAGTTTTAGAAAATAGTTACTCACTTGATCATCCCATGCCTTCTCTTGGTTGTAGATGACAGCAGCTCCAAGACTCCTAGCAGGATTAATACCAGTGCCAGTCACTGGGATGGTTGCCAAATGAACCATGAACACAGCAAATCCAATTGGAAGTGGAGCCAAAACCTTCAAATACACAACAAAATCAAAATAAAAACTTGTATTTTAATTAAAAAAAAGTCCATCACAAGTTATGCCAAACATACAAATCAAATTAATCATTATAAAAATAAAAAAAGAAAAGAAAAATTGAAAAACAATAAACACTTGGGACAGATGGGACATGCTTCCATGTGAGGCTCATGGTTTCTTTTCTTTATTAATTAGGAGAATCTGAGAAAGTGTTTGAAGGAACCCAAAACTGATAATGACAAATGAGCATGACCCATGCTGGAAACTCTCACGAGATTTGCCAGCTTGGGAGAAAATGATATTAAGCATTAATTTTTGACCTTAAAACACACAAAGTTATTCACTACCAAAGATGCATTTTGCTTGCAAGGCAAAATAATAAAAAAAATGCATGAAAACTTCAGAAGAATCCACTTTTCTTGAAAGAGGAAAAAGATTAGATAACATTCCTATGATAAGGCTATGAGAAAAATCAAAAGTCACCACAAAATCATATATGGTAATGGGTCCATATATATTCCTTAAGCGCATGGTAACATTTTTCTTTAATAAAAAACTATCATGTATTTTGGTAATTTTGTGAAAAGAAAGAAATAGGTTCACCCCTTTAGGATGCCTAGATGAATAAAAGATGTAACCATTATGACATGAAAAGGTTACCCACTTTCTTGTTTTGAGGACAAAACAATTAAAGTAGTAGTAGAAAGCAAGGAACAAGAAAAGTGGAAAATTTCATGTTCAATATTGAAGTCTCAAGATAAAGTACTGAAAAGAAGATTTAGATTCCAATATTAAAAAGAAAACCAACTGGCTAAGACTTAAGATCTTTAAACTGTTTCATGAAGGATGGACTAGTTCAGATTATTATAAAATTATTATTAAAAATAAAGGTGTTATTACTATTATTATTAAGCACATATTGACTGTACTAGAACATTTTATGAAAATGGAAACTGCAGGATGGCATAAGCTGTAAATTTTTTGATAGCATGTACATATCATCAGAAATGAATGTATTTTTTTTAAAATAATTATGAAGTTCACTGACTTAGAAATATCCAATTGGCGTGAATGATTAGACTGATAGCATGCCATCACCATTTGAAGAACTACAATTAATTATCCATGACAATAGAAAAAGTTTATTAAAGCTTCTTAATTACTTCAATGCCCCTTTACCTAATTTCATTTAAAAAGTAAAACTAGATGCATGATAGTTGAGATAGCTGAAAATAGCTTAGTCACTTCCCCTCAACTTTATCTGTTTATGGTTACAAGAAGCACAATTTTTTTTTTTCTTTACCAATAACCATTCTAAAATTATTTCTCGAAATTAATTTTCTATTTAAAAACCTGAAATACCTAAGAGTGATCCATGCTTAAAAATAGGGTATGACAACACAGTTGGTAACTTGGTATATAGAGTATTAAATTAATGTATTAATAAGAGAACCAAAAAAGCACAAACAAGACTATAATACAATGAATATATGATTGAATTCATACCGGCACATGAGAATCTCTAGCACTTCTCTTGGGGTCAGTGGCAGAGAATACAGTGTATACCAAAACAAAGGTTCCAATGATCTCAGCACCCAATCCAACACCTGTGCTGTACCCATCACTGAGTTCATTGGCCCCACCACCATACCTATTGTAATAAGCCTTTTGGAAGGCCTTAACCAACCCAACTCCACATATGGCCCCCAAGCACTGAGCCACCATGTACATTATAGCTCTAATCAAAGACACCTTGCGAGCCAAGAACAGCCCAAATGTCACTGCTGGGTTTATGTGACCCCCTGCATTGAAATTTTTGAAAAAATTACAATTTTCATATATTAGAACTGAGAGGCATAAAGTTGCTAGCAAATCAAGGTTTTTTTTTTTATGTATATGATTTTTTACTTTTCAACCAAGAAAACAAGTCCAAACACACCAAACCATCATCCTCAATTTGAAGTGAAGCAACTAAGCAGTAGGCAGAGTAATTGAGAGAATTATGTAAATTAAACAAGAATGGCCACTTAAACTTGAACTAAGAGCATCATTATATCATTTGATAAACACTCAAAACCAAACATGCTAGCTAATTGGCTATATGGGGGTACCCTTGATGCTTCTTAAACAGAGCAACTTTTTCTTGTTTGAATGCTAAGAAACTATATCAGCACAAGGAAATCAATCAAATAATGTATAAGATAAGAGAAAAATGAGAACTTTGAACAACAACAAACAAAAGAGATTGAAGTCCATTCAAGCAAATTAAGACTTTTTCACACTTACTAATGAAAAACACGCACTCTAGTAAAAATATATGATTCAAATTAATTATACACGTATCATAAATATGTTCAAGAATTCAAAATTAATTTGATCAGAAATGAAGTAATTACATAAAGAATGTGTATGTGAAGAAGATGAAAAGTGAAAAGCACCTGAAATTCCAGCAGTGCAGTAAACAAGGATGAAGATCATGCCACCAAAGGCCCAAGCAATGCCAAGAATGCCAACACCACCACAAACATCACCACCAGCTTTGACATCACTCTGGCTTTTGTATCCAATCACAGTGAGAACAGTAATGTAAAGGAAGAGAAGTGTGGCAATAAACTCAGCAATCAAAGCCCTGTAGAAGGACCACTTTGTGAGTTCCTCAGCATCAATCAAAGGTGCTGGAGGAGGGTCATGATAATCCTTTGCAGAAAAGGAACCACGCTCAGCAATCTCAACATCATGCTTAGCCATTGCAACCACCCTCTTAATAAAGAAGCTGAAAAAGAGAAAGAGAGAGAAGAAGGTTTTAATGTGTGTTTGTGGTTAGAAAGTGTGAGAGGAGAAGGGGTATATATTGGGGTGGTGGAGTGTGGTTAGAGCATTTGATTACTACAATTTGAGAATCAAAAACAAAATAAACATTTTGGTTTGGGTTTCGCTTTCACCGACCTTGACCTCACTTTTACTACACCACCACCTCCCCTCTTCCTTTACCATTTCATTTGTATTTTTCTCTTTCTTTTTTTTTTATTGTTTTGTCATTATTTTCTGTCTGGAATCTTATAAGGGTAGGTTTCTGGCTACTACTTCCCTTCCTTTCACGGGATCAGTTTTCTTCTTCATCTTCTAAGTTTAGCAACTTGGTCATTGTCTTTTCCACTTCATCCGTTCAGTTTAAGATTTGTTTTATTGGGAGACATGTGTGAAATCACTGTTTCTGTTTGTGTCTAGAACAAAAAATTTAAATGAAAAATATGTGCCATAACTAATTATATAATTAGTTATATAATTAACATCAAAATTTTATAAAAAAAAATTATAACATTATTAATTATACATATTTTAATATTTGTTAATAGAATGGTAATTGATTATAAAAAATGTTATGATTATTTTTATGTAATTAGTTATGTAACTTATTATGTTATTAATACTTCAAATTCTAAGATGTATATAAGTGTGGATAGTGTATATGTTTGAGTATCAGGATCGGATACAACTAATTGGATCGATTGAAATGAAAATTCATCACATCTTAAAATCATTTGAATCATAAAATAATTTTAAAAAAGGAAACTGATGATAAATCAGTAAAATTGGTAAACAGAAAAGTGAAAAAAATATATAAAAAATTATTCTTTATATAAAATAATATTATTTTAATTATTTTTAAAATAAAATTGTTATATTTTAATTAATCTTATATATTTAACTTAAATTTAAAAATTTAAAATGATATGTAATTTTTAATTTTCAATAATAAAAATTATAATATTAATATATTATATTATATATTTTAATATTTTATATATTATAAATATTTTAAAATTAATATTTAAATTACTGATTAATTATAATTAAACCATTAAATCTTCTATCAATAATTTAACGAGTTAAATAACCGATCTAAATTTAAAAAAATCTTGGTACCCTTGTTGTATTGAGGTGTGTTAGAAAAGAAAGAATGTTCTTAGAATTCTTGTGGTGTTAACGATGCAATTTCCATGGTAGAAAGTGTGAAGTTTGCTTCCAATCCTTCAACGACGGACACTCAAAACCTATGGACTGCAACCATTGGACCTGACTTTGAAGGACCACCAAACAACCTTAGACAAGATTTTGTCATCATCTTAAGTGCCTTCATATTCATTTTTTTTTCTTCCTCTTCCATCACTTTATCATATCATTGCTTCATCTCTTTATCTTTTATCCTTCTTAAAGTGTTTCTTACAATTGCATTGAGAGTTTCCTTTATAGAAAAATTCATTTCCATATCTCTTAAATTGGGCAAAAAAATGTCGAACAACTATCTGAAGTGAGAGATCTTTGAGTGACTTAAAAAAAGGATGTTTTAGTTTTTTAAATTTCACCTAATACTGTCATAAAATTACGTCTAATTAAGGGGATAATTATAAGAACATAAGAAGAGATATTATGTGCAATTTGAATAAAATTAAGGAGATATGGTATAATTTGTTGCTCTATATTTTTTCTTATAAATATAGTTAACTTTAATTTATTTTTTTTTAATTTGCACAAATATTTAAATATATTATATCATCTATCATCTTAAAATGATCACAATATAATATAATTAAATATATTTTATGTTATCATAAAATAATGATAAAAACTAATTTCAGAAATATAAAATTTAAAAAAATAAAAGTAAAACTGTTTTAAAAAATAAAATTATTAATATTAATAAAGACTAAAAATAGATTTAAATCAAAATATAAATTCATCGTGCGATTATTTATTTATAAGCTATCCGTAAATTTGGTAAACTATATCTCATTTGTAGCTTATAATAAAACAATATTTGTTTTCTGTATTTTTCTTTTTAAAAATTAAGAAACTAGAAAATTAGGCATTTCGAAAAGCGATAATTATTTAAGAGTTTATAAAGTTTTTATATTTATATGTTTTAATTTGTGCTTAGATATTATGAAACATAACTTGGTAAGACATCTTCTGACAAATTCATCTTTTTAAATTTAGTTCTTTTGGGCAATTTGCAGTGAAAGTTACCGTTTATTTATTTATTTATTTATTTTACAGTCATGTAAAAACAAAAAAGTTGTTTGAGGAAAACATAGTGACGTGTTTTGTACAGTAGCAACGTGGCTTTTTGTTTTGGGGTCTAACGAAAAATCACACTACAGGAAAGTGCTTTTTCTGGATGGGAGAAAGATTACAGTAGAAAATAAAAATAAGGTTACAGTGTCACTTATTATATATTAACTAATTTTATTTATTTATTTGCAACATCTACTTTAACAAGTTGAGGAACGATTTGAAATGTAACGTTAACAACATCTACCTAGCTTCAAAAAATAAAAATAAAATAGATTTTAATTTTTAAAAAAATGAAAAAAATTATTTACGGTCTTTTTGTTTGAGGTGAAATAAAATAAACAGAAAAAAATAGGGAAAGAAACTTTTTGATGTGGAAATTAAAAAAAAATCTCTAACTCTATATTTCGTTAAGAAATTTTAAATTTTTTTAGAAGAATTTAAAAATTTATAAATCAAATGAGATTCAAATTTGTTTCTATCTATTATTTATGCCAAAATTCATATTTACATATTAACTCGTTATTCGATGGTTCCCACTTTTAAGCACCAAAAGAATTTAAAAAATTTACCTTTGAATCATACTCCCTAAACCTTTCGCAACAATGAAAATTCAAAAATAAATTGCAGGGTTACCGTTTACTAATGCTGATATACACACACGCGCCCATATATATAACATGTATGATTTTATAAATTTTTAAAATAAAAAATAATGAACTAAAAATGCTTTTAATTTTTATATTTTATTTTAATTCTTTCAAAATTACCTTTTATAGTTTTAATCTTTATATTTATATGATTTTGATGCTTTAAATTTTCTCATTAACTTAATATACAAACAATTGATCTGTAACAGTATTTTTATTGCTGATTTTAGAAAATTAAAAATTAAAACCATAAAAATATTTAAATAAATAAAAATATAAGAATTTAAAATATATTTAAACAGAAATAAAAAAGATAATCACAACCTATATAATTAATATGACGTATAGTGTAGGTAGAGAAGATTTAAAATTTTTTAACGACACAACCTTCAATATTTTATAAAACTAAATTTTAAAAAAATTATTGTATATTTTCTGTGAGCCTTGGCAGTAATTTATATTATCCATAGTGTATTTTAAATAGAAATAAAAACTGTGCGTTTTAGAAAATTTTGGAAGTAAAGAAACGTTGGCGAGTGCGGTGCCAACCACAGAAGGAGGTGGCGAAAAAGATGTGGCCCAAAACGACTTGACGGTTTCAGCGTTCAACATTGGAGAATGTGAGATCGGTGTCGTATGCTCAATCATGCTATGTTTATGATTGGATAGTAACGGGTACAACAAAAGCTTTCACATTCCAGAAGCTCATTTTCTTCATTTTTCTTTGGTCTAATCCAATGATCATATATATATATATATATATAGAGAGAGAGAATAGATATGGCAATGATTAGCATTTTAGGAGTACCGACTAAGCAAACTTTTTCTTTTATAAAAATAGAATGAAGACAAATTAATAAAAAAAATTATTTTTATAAACCGAAAGTTTATGTTAAAAATATCAGTTGGAGGTTGAGAAATGAGAATGTTTATATTTAAAGAAAAAATAAATAAAATCATGCATGGTGTAGTTGGCTGGCAGAGATAAGGATCATGGTATCATGAAGAACACCCTTTCATTAGTGGATTAACACTGAAATGATTAGCTTAACAACAAAGTTCCTAGCTTTAGCATTAAAAACCGGTATTGAACATATCATAATAATTAAGTTTATGAGCTAGCATTGTTTCATTTACAAAATATTATCCTTGTATGAAAAGAAAGCTAAAGAAGATGAACTAAATAATACTATATGCATATATAAATATACCAAAATGGAGCATTTCACTCCATTGGATGCGTCATCTATAATGAGGTGGAACTTTGAAATGTTAGTATGTATTTCTTTTTAGCTTATTTTGTTTATTATTAACCGAATATATTCTATTTATAATTATATTTTAACTTTTGAAGGTTTGAGAACTTGGAAGACCTTTGGATTTTAATGATCTCTTATCCAAATATGTTGAAGATTGTTCTATATGATTACTTATATAAGTTGTTGATTGAAACATTATTTTTATGTAATTAAATTTTTTAGAAAAATAATAATTTTATCACTTGATACATTATTAAAATCGATTATGGGAAGTGCATTCCTAGGTCGGTGATACCTCCAATAGTGGCATGAAGTAACAATAGGTAAATGAAGTTACTAACTTAAATTTGTAGATGGAAGTTTCTTGGGGACTGAAGGATGATGTTATGGCACCAAAGACTTGTCTTCCTAATTCTAGTCAGTGTCACCTCATTAACTCAAGAGCATCAAGTCTCTTCTTATTCTAGTTGAGGATCTCAAGAAGAAATCGAAAAGTAAAATTATTTTTTTATTTATAAAAAATTATACATTATATATTTATTTTTATTTTATTTATAATTGTATAATTTTTTATATTTTTTTAAAATAAAAAATTATTAAATATTAAATTTAAAATTAAATACACATAAAATAATTTTATATGTAATAAATTATTACTCAACTAAAAATAAAAATTTAACCAAAAAAAATGATAGATTGTTACAAGGTAGTTGAAGTCAAATAAAAAAATTATAAAAAATATATAAATAATAATTTATAAATGATGAAACATAAAAATTCTTAAGTGTTACTGTATTGTTTTCACTTATAAAAGTGAACAATAACATTTAATAAGAGTTTATGATTCGATTTATTTAAGACCTAATTTAGTTCAACTTGTTTAATAAATATATAAATTCAGATTTGTTAAAATTTTTTTAGATAAATAAGTTAAGTTTAAACTTATAAAAAATTTTATTTAGCCTATTTAAAGATTGATTTGTCTTTATATATTATATATTTTATTTATTATATTTATTTTAATATTATTTTTATAGTATTTATTTTAATATATTTTATTTATATAATTTTAATTAATCTATAAATATATGTTTTAATTCTATTTAATGGTCTTTTATTTTATAAGTTTTAAGTTCACAAGTTATTTTTAATCAATTGCTTATATAAACTTTAAGTTCATTTATTAATTTTTTTTAAATGTAAACTTTTAAGCAAGCTCATAAGTCTTATAGATTTTAAATGAACCTTAACAAAAAAACAAAATCTTTTAACAAATAATCGATCCAAACTCAAGTCTCAAAATTTTAAATAGACCAGACTTTAATATTCAAAATCTAACTCGGTTTGACTTACTTCCATCCCTATTTCTACTAATGCGATGTTACTCATGAGATTTTTATTTTAGAAGAACCTGTATTCTTTTTTTTTTAAAGAAAAGTGTAAGAATATATAAGAAACAACTTCAACAACAAAATAATAAAATTAATTTAGTAAAATAATTTAATAAATAAAATTTCTTACCATTTTGGGAAAGAATTCTATTTAAGAAAAATCCATGCTTTTTTTTTTCTCTTTTTTGTTCTTCTAAATATATGAATATGGATCTTATCTAACTTATATTTTATTAGGAAGTTTCACATTGATTAGAGGTGACGTCTACCATGAATATGTAATGTGGAGGCAACCCTTATCCCCATGATCCCATAAATTAGTTTTTAGAGTTAAGTGAGACCTCAAACATAATTTAAATATGGTATTAAAATCTATCCTAGACTTGTGTTAATGGGTCATCCACAGATGTTCAGCCCTGCAAGCTTGACATGAAGAGGGTGTACTAGGAATCACGCTCCAGATATATAATTAGAAAGCTGTATTAGGAAGTCCCACATTGTTAGAGGTGAGGCCTATCATGAACATATAATATGGAGACAATGTTGAGTTAAAAATTAAACCCAATTCTAATATATGTTGGGTGTGTTTGTTAAACTAGGAAGATAAGCTAACTTAAAACTTTAATGAAAATGTTTAACAAAACTAGTTGTTGAATTAGCTCATAAATATAAAAATGTTAAATAAAAACATGATTAAATAATAAATTAAAACATAATAAGTATGTTATATTTTTAAAAACATATATTCAAATTTAATTAAATAAAATTTTATTTTTTAAAATAAAAATATTTATTTTTAATTTTTACATAAATAAATTTTTTAAAGTAATATTTTTATAATTTTAAATTTTTATCAAATGATTTAATATTTGTCGCAACCGGGATCACGACGGGACGACGAACAAAAGCTTTTAGTTTGAAAAACAGAGGAGTCGCCACCAAAATTTATTAAAGAAAATTTTGGAAAAACTTAAAAAATATGATCTTTGAAACCAGTTTGGGTTCGGGAGTTATTTACGCATAGGGAAGGTACTAGCACCCTATGACGTCCATTAAAATGGTTACCTCCTAATTGATTATGCACATATACCATTAACTTTCAAAAAATTTATTTCACTCAAATAAAAAGTATTTTTATTGATTTGTATTGTTAATAAACCCCTCCCTTTTTTTGAATTTTTTAAAGGAAATGCATAGGGTTCAAGGTAGCAAATGACTACTCAATAAACCCTTACAAATCAAACGGTATCAAAGGTGGATCAACCACTCAATTAACACCGCTTGACCCCTCATATGAAAAAAGAAAAGAGTAATCAATCAGGATTCACAAATTTAATTTTAAACTGATTAAGATATTAGGGGATTTCACACATCAGTTTTGGAAATCGGGAACATGTATCGTTATAGCAAACATCAGACAACAAGGAAACATACGGCATATCAGGGATAGATTCTATACATCAAGAATAAAAGATAGAAACTTGAGACAAAACAAACAGGGGACAACGAATGCACATTAGGGGCATATTCTACGTGTCAGAGTTAGGAATTGAGGAAACGAGCACAAAACAAAACAGGATAAAGATGTTACCTAGTTGTCGAAGCTTGGATATGATTTGCCCTCCTTTGTTGCTCTCCTTGCTATGTATGACGTCCTATGTCCAGTGCTCTTTCTCACGTACGTCTGTGCGTATCTCTGTGTATCTTTTATCGTTATCTCTGTATCTTCTATCGTAGGTAGGTCTGTCTCTGTGTATAGCGTAGGTCCCTTTTTCTGATACGTTTCCCTTATTTATATGCCTTGCTCGTTATCTGAAAATACTCTGCCACTACCCCACTAAACAATAATCACTCCCCCACTTCCCGTTAACTGCTCTTCCACTACCCCACTTCCCGTTAACTGCTCTTCCACTACCCCACTTCCTGTTCACTACTCTTCCACTATCCCACTTCCCGTTAACTGCTCTTCCACTACCCCACTTCCTGTTCACTACTCTTCCACTATCCTATCAGAAAAAGATAACTCCCTTATCCCTATTATCTTATTAATTTTTATTAATCAATTTTTTATCTTTTATTATTTATTTTTTTATTATTATTTTTTTTTAATTTTATAAATACGGACAAAATTAGTTATTCACAGTTGCCCCTCTTTACAAGTTTCTTATCAAATAATAAGAATAACAAAGTTTTTCATATTATTATTATAAGAAATTTGAAAAGAAGTGAATTAATTTTGTCTATGGTAAAAAATAAATAATAATAAAGTAAAATAAAAATTCCCGTGAGTCCATTTTTGACAAAAATGTTTGTGCAAGCTATGAACGTTGGAAAGGGATATTTTGCACCATGAACGCAAAATTTTGATGAACTTGGGGTCTAGAAGATATATGGATATTGATAATCGGAGGGTGCAAGGACCCTTGGAAATGAGTGGGTACGTAGACTCTTGGAATGAAGTGGGTACGTGGACTTTCGGAATGAAGTGGGTACGTGGACCCTTGGAATGCTGTGGGTGCGTGGACCCTTGGAATGAAGAGGTGGGTGCGTGGACCCTTGGAATGAAATGGGTGCGTGGACCCTTGTGATGAGGTGGGTGCATGGACCCTTGGAATGAAGTGGGTGCATGGACCCTTGGAATGCAGAGGTGGGTGCGTGGACCCTTGGAATGAAACGGGTGCGTGGACCCTTAGAATGAAATGGGTACGTGGACCCTTGGAACGCAGAGGGTGCGTGGACCCTTAGAATGCAGAGGTGGGTGCGTGGACCCTTGGAATGAAATGGGTGCGTGGACCCTTAGAATGCAGAGGGTGCGTGGACCCTTGTGATGAGGTGGGTGCGTGGACCCTTGGAATGAAATGGGTGCGTGGACCCTTAGAATGCAGAGGGTGCATGGACCCTTGTGATGAGGTGGGTGCGTGGACCCTTGGAATGCTGTGGGTGCGTGGACCCTTGGAATGAAGTGGGTGCATGGACCCTTGGAATGAAGTAGGTGCATGGACCCTTGGAATGCAGAGGTGGGTGCGTGGACCCTTGGAATGAAATGGGTGCATGGACCCTTAGAATGCAGAGGGTGCGTGGACCCTTGGAATGAAATGGGTGCGTGGACCCTTACAATGCAGAGGGTGCGTGGACCCTTGTGATGAGGTGGGTGCATGGACCCTTGAAATGAAATGGGTACGTGGACCCTTAGAATGCAGAGGGTGCGTGGACCCTTAGAATGAAATGGGTACGTGGACCCTTGAGATGAAATGGGTACGTGGACCCTTGGAATGCAGAGGGTGCGTGGACCCTTAGAATGAAATGGGTGCGTGGACCCTTGAGATGCAGAGGGTGCGTGGACCCTTGGAATGTAGAGGTAGGTGCGTGGACCCTTGGAATGCAGAGATGGGTGCGTGGACCCTTGGCATGAGGTGGGTGCGTGGACCATTGGAATGAACTGGGTGTGTGGACCCCTGTGATAAGGTGGGTGCGTGGACCCTTGAAATGAAATGGGTGCGTGGACCCTTGGACTGCAGAGGGTGCGTGGACCCTTAGAATGCAGAGGGTGCGTGGACCCTTGTGATGAGGTGGGTGCGTGGACCCTTGAAATAAAATGGTCGGTGCGTGGACCCTTGGAATGCAGAGGGTGCGTGGACCCTTATGATGAGGTGGGTACGTGGACCCTTAAACATAAGCTTGAGATAGTTTATTAATGGTGATGATGCAAGAGTGCATGATACTAAATGCTTTGATGATACAATTCAATGATGATGCATGATGGTCGAAACTATTGTGATTTTATTAAATGACTTTTGTGGCGTTCTTGTTCCTCCCGAGCTCGCTTGTCCAAGATCAAGGATGAGTGAGATTTCTTGATTTAATTCAAGTGTCTCCTTGTTTGGTCGTGTTTGAGTTACTTTTGATCTGCCATGAAGATTGAGCAGTTAGAGCAATATTCTCACCTTCCACCACACGCATGACTTTATTGGGTCCTCATTAAACTTACTTGCAATATTTAACACACAAATAATTGTAATCTTTGTTATTTTAATATCAACACATATTTCCTTTCGGTATATCACTATTAAATGTTGTGAGGTTAGGTGGTGAGAGAAAAGTCATGGTCTTTTATTGAACAAAGTGATTGTCGAAGACAATAATATTTGGCAAGGAAGGAATGGTATATACATTGAGTGAAGTTTAGAAAATGAAAAATATTTCTGAAGAAGGATCTTGTGAGTAGAACTTTATTCGGGACCGTTTTTCCAATGAGTAATGCCGATTATCACACTTCGGTAACCTCGGTAAACTAATAAGCCAGAGAAAAGATGAAATTGCCCAGTTATTCGTTTGTCACAATGTTTCCCTCAGTTGTAACTATCAATCCACAACTTGTCCCGATTTTCATATCCAACTCTTCAATTGCTTTGATCTATCATTCAATGCAACTCTTGATTTGTAATGCGTCCAATTGCCCTGATTTGTAAAGTCTCGATGCATTTTTGTGCTCGTTCATCTTCTAGACCGCCTATCCAGGTTTCGGTCTAGTGGTCATTTTATTTGACCCTAATTTTTGCCTAGATCGCTCTTTTCGAGTTTTCAATCTAGCGGGTCGCTCTAACTTTTGCCTAGATTGCCTTATAGGTTTTCAATCTAGCGAGCATTTTTTATTTCTCTAACTTTTGCCTAGATCGTTTTGAGGTTTTCGATCTAGCGAGTTTTTTCAATTGCTCTAACTTTTGCCTAGATCATTTTGGAGGTTTTCGATCTAGCGAGCTCCTTTTTTTTTTTTTATGCATAGTATTTTTTACCGCATCGAGTTCAGGGTGTAAGAGATCTTTGCCATCCATTTTTGTAAGGATCGAGCTCCTCGGGAGAAAGCTTTCTTGACTACATATGGCCCTTCATAATTTGGAGCCCATTTTCCCATATGATCTTTATAAATTGGCAAAATTTTCTTGAGTACTAAATCTCCTTCTTGAAACTCTCGATGATGCACTTTCTTTCAAATGATTTCTTTAGTCTTTTCGATATAACCGGCCATGACAAATTGCCTTCAATCTTTTCCTTCAATGAGGTTTAATTGGTCAAAAACGGGTTTGGATCCATTCTCGCTTCATTTAACTTTGTTTCCATTAATACCTCGAGGAAGGTATTTCGACCTCAATAGGTAAGCATGACCTCCATCCCATATACTAAGGAAAATGGTGTTTGTTGATTGAGTTGAGGTGCGAGCAGAAGTACGATATCCATGCAAAGCAAATGGAAGCATTTCATGCCGTCTTTTGTAAGTCGCCACCATCTTTGAATGATTTTCTTAATGTTCTTATTGGCTGCTTCAACCGCCATTCATCTTTGGCCGATATGGGGAAGAATTATGATGTTTAATCTTGAATTCTTCACATAACTCAGTCATCATCTTGTTGTTTAAATTGGTCGCATTGTCTGTGATGAGTTGATTTGGTAGACCATAACGGAGATTAAACTCCCTTTTATGAACCTTACTACCACATTTCGGGTTACATGCGCGTAGGAAGCTGCTTCAACCCATTTAGTGAAGTAATCAATTGCGACCAAAATAAAACGATGTCCATTTGATGCCTTAGGTTCAATGGGACCTATGACGTCCATTCCCCACATCGAAAATGGCCAAGGTGATGATAGAACATTTAATGACGTTGGTGGAGCATTAATATTATCAAGCATATGCGGCATTTATGACATTTCTTCACATGGTTAAAGCGATCGATTCCATGGTCAACCGGTAATGTAAGGCCACTTAAGATCTTTCTTGCCATTGCATGTCCATTCGCATGAGTTCCAAAAGATCCTTCATGTACTTCCTTGATGATTTTTTGGCTTGAGTAGCATCAACGCATCTAAGGAGCACCATATCATGATTTCTTTTATACAATACTTCTCATTTAAAAGAAGCTCATTGCCAATCTTCTCAAAGTTCTCTTTTCGTTCTCCGAAGCACCCAACGGATACTCTCTTCTCTTGATAAAATTCTTGATATCATGGTACCAAGGTTTTCCATCTGGTTCTGCTTCGATGGAATGACAGTGCGCCGGATGATCACGACGTTGGATTTTTATAAGTGGCATGTCTTCTTCATTGACTCGGTGTAAACATGGACGACAAAGTGGCCAATGCATCTCAACTTAAGCGAATTTTCCTCTCGGGGGATATGATCAAAGGTTACTTCTTCTAACTGTTTTATTAATTCCTTAATATAGAGGTGGTAAGGAATTAATTTTGAATCTCGAGTCTCCCATTCTCCTCTTAGTTGGTGAATGACCAAAGCGAATCACCATATATGTCGAGGATTTTCACCTTTGATTCTATGGCCACTTCGATTCCTAGTACACACGCTTCATATTCTGCCCACATTGTTTGTGCAATCAAAGCATAGTCGGCCGTGACTGGACGCATCGTTTTCTGGGGGAAATTAGTATAGCTCCAATCCCATGCCCCAATACGTTGGAAGCACCATCAAATAACATCGTCCATCTTTCTTTCATTAACGGTTTTTTCTCACCAAATGACGTCATTATGTCTTCGTCAGGGAACCTGCATTGCATTGACTCATAATCTTCCACGGGTTGATGTGACAAGTAATCTGCCAGAACACTTCCTTTGATTTCCTTTTGGGTAACATATACAATATCATACTCTGATAAGAGGACTTGCCGACGGGAAATCCTTCCTGTTAGAGCGGGTTTTTCAAAAATGTACTTGATTGGATCCATTTTGACACTAACCAAGTTGTGTGACTCAACATATATTGTCTTAAGCGACGGGCGACCAGAGAGCACAACAAGTTCGTTCAACAATGAGTAATTGACCTCATAATTGGTGAACTTCTTGCTTAAGTAGTAAATGGCCCGTTCCTTTCTTCCCACTCGTCCCGTTGGCCTAGCATGCACCCATAGACTCATCAAGCACGCCAAGTACATAATGAGAGGCTTTCTAGGGATTGGTGGTACCAAGGTGGGGACTTTGCAAATACTGCTTGATCTTCTCAAAGGCTTCCTGGCAATCATCATTCCATTCCATTGGTTGATTCTTACGCAACAACTTGAAGATTGGCTCACATGTAGCTGTCAATTGGGATATAAATCGAGCAATATAATTTAGCCTTCCAAGAAATCCTCGGACTTCCTTTTCTGTGCTGGGAGAAGGCATTTCAAGAATAGCTCGAACTTTTTCAGGATCCACTTCAATCCCCTTTTGGCTAATTATAAATCCCAATAACTTGCCAGACTTTACTCCAAACGTACATTTAGCCGGTTCACCAACTTGAACTTTCTTAATCGCTCAAACAATTTCTAAATGAACAATATGATCTTCCTTATTTTTTGACTTGGCAATCATGTCATCTACATAGACTTCAATCTCCTTATGCATCATGTCATGGAATAAGGTCACCATTGCCCTTTGATAAGTAGCCCCGAGATTCTTGATCGAAATGGCATAACCTTGTAGCAAAATGTGTCTCAAGGTGTGATAAATGTGGTCTTTTCCATGTCTTCTTGACCATCTTGATCTGATTGTAACCCGAGAAACCGTCCATAAAAGAAGAAGGAATGTTGAGTTGTATTGTCTACCAATACGTCGATGTGAGGTAAGGGAAAATCATCCTTAGGGCTAGCCCTATTTAGGTCGATGAGTCAACACACATTCGGACCTTCCCGTCTTTCTTAGGACCGGAACTACATTGGCAATCCATTGGGGTATTTTTGAAACAAAGAAGAAAACCAGCGTCGAGTTGCTTTCTAACCTCCTCTCTCGATCTTTAAGGACATCTCGGCTTCATTCTCCTTAACTTCGCTAAGCGGGGATATTCTGCCTTTAACGGTAGTTTATGCTCTACTATGCTAGTGTCGAGGCCTGGCATATCCCGATATGACCATGCAAAGACATCTTTAAAATCGTGCAAGAGCTTTATCAACCTCGCAACGCCCTCCTCTTTCATGAGTGTGCCAATTTTGACTTCTTTTTTCTCCTCATTGGTCCCCAAATTAATCATTTCAATCGGTTCCTTATGAGGTTGTATTACTCGGCCTCTTCCTCCATCAATCACTTGATTCGGTGGATGGTTGAATCATTATCATCCTCCTCATTAGCTTTGATTAATGGATAGATGAAAGCTACTTGATGTGATACTAGCATTATTTTCATCTTCAAACGTGCTATTTTTAGATCGCATCATTTAGGAATGGAAAGAGGAAATGAACAAAAATTCTAACGAGGTAAAGAATACAAGTAGGAGAGGAGACCAGTATTTGGGAAATTCAAAATGCATTTTATTAATGATATCTTGAAAGGAAACATGTACGCCCATAACAAAGAGAATCTTAAAGCCTTGGGCAGAGCAATAAGATTAGCATTACAAAATTACTTGATGTCTGAATTAAAATTCACAGGAAGCTCAACGATTTCCCAATTGACAAGTCTTGTGTTTGGTGGACAAGCGTGAACCCAATTGACATGCTCATCCTTCAGAGTGTACTCTTCCACGACAGCTATTGGGCTTGAAAACTCGAATCCAGCACTCCAAAAAGTATTCCTCAGATCATATATGGAGACCCCCTCAGTCTCGGGCTCTCTGTCATCCAACCTGGCCAGTCTTTTCTCTCTTTTCTCCTCTGCAATCCTTTTCTTATCTGCTCTTGAAGGTTTGTACCCTAACCCAAAGCGGTCTTTATTTTCTATCAGACTTGGTAGCTTGCTCAAACCTTGCTCGTATTTTCCCAAGCCATGTCCATATTGATACCCGTTCTCAAGCATGACTCTTGCTACCATTGTAGAAGCACCCGATGGTTGGATCTTTGTAATGGGCATTCCCTCCTTGACATAACTAGCATTCGCAATCTCAAGGGCTTGAAATGAGGTCTCAAGAGACTCTTCAGCTGCTTCGATATAAGGGGTAGAGGAAGGTTTACTCACTAGTAAATCCTCCTCAGCAGAGACAATGATCAGATTGTCATTGATAATGAACTTCAGCTTCTGGTGGAGTGTGGATGGTACAGCTCGTGCACAATGAATCCATGGTCTTCCTAGAAGGCAACTGTAAGCAGGAGTAATATCCATTACTTGGAATGTCACTTCAAAAGTAATTGGACCAATTTGAACAGGTAGGCTTATCTCTCCTATCACTTCTCTGCGAGATCCATCAAATGCCCGGACTACCATGGTACTCGGTTTCATATGCGACATGTCAAATGGTAGTTTTGCGAGTGTTGCTCTTGGCATTACATTCAATGAGGAACCATTATCGATTAAAACTCTGGCCATAATATGGTCCATGCACTTCACTGATATGTGTAAAGCCTTATTGTGTCCTGCTCCTTCCACTGGTATCTCATCATCAGTAAAAGTAAGGTAATTATTGGCGGTGATATTACCGACAATACCTTCGAATTTTTCCACTGATATATTATGGACGACATGAGCCTCATTCAATATTTTTAACAATGCTTTCCTGTGAGGCTCTGAGTTCATCATCAGGGATAGAAGTGATATTTTAGCTGGAACTCGGTTCAGTTGATCAATCACTGTGTACTCACTTTGTTTCACGAGCTTTAAAAACTCATACACTTCTTCCTCTGATAGTTCTCCTCTCTGTTCTTTCCTCTCTGTGGCTTCATGGTCGACCATGTGCCTTCCTTTTTCTTTTTCTTTCTCAGTCTCATTCATTGGTTCGAGTCATACCGCCGATCCCGGCAATATTGGTAATCTCAGAATCCCCTAAATTAGTATCTTTTTGTAAGTCACCTTTGGTATCATCAGTACTCACCTCGAACCCATATCTCCAAGGTACTGCCTTGTTGCTTTTATAAGGAAAAGCTGTTGGAATTTGAATTGTGATAGGTTTCGGCCTACCCAAGGTCGGAATGGTAGGAGTACTGGTATAATAGATAGTCAAGGGTCTTGGTAAGCCTGAAGTTGAATCGTCAACTACCGACACACTGTTGTCCCCTCTAAGGTGACCCACTTGAACTAATTGTTTGTCCATTAGGTCTTGCAGAATCGACTTGAAGACATCACACTCTTGTATTGAGTGATCTGCACCCGGGTGTAATCCACAGCTATCATTCTCTTCAAAATTTCCCCTGACCATACCGAACTTGTGCATCTCAGCAAAGATGAACTTCAATGGGGTTTTGACATCTTCTACCTTACTTCTCAAGGGTGGTCTTTCATCTTCAATAAAGTTAATCGATGGCCCTCCGTGCCCTGGTAGAGGATTGCTTCCAACATTGGGAGTGTCCGCTTTGAAGTTCAACCACTTTGCATTAATCAGTTCTTGCACCTTGAATTTTAATGCTCGGCAATTTTCAGTTGAATGGCCGATAGCACCTGCATGGTAATCACATTTTGCATTTGGATCATACCCCCTAGGATAAGGTGGTTCTATTGGTCTCATTGGGCGAGGTACTACTAGGCAATTTTGGATAAGTTGAGGTAGTAGTTCTGTGTAAGACATGGGGATTGGGTCGAATTGGACTGGACTCCTACCTTGGTTGCTAGGGCTACTTTGGGGGTTTGGGTTTTTGTTCCATGGTTGATTGAATTGAGGTGGCCTTATAGAGGGTGAGTTGGATGGAGTGGGTGGGATTGAAAGGTGAGATTG
The DNA here is from genome assembly GCA_026541065.1 of Canavalia ensiformis. Classification (NCBI taxonomy): domain Eukaryota; kingdom Viridiplantae; phylum Streptophyta; class Magnoliopsida; order Fabales; family Fabaceae; genus Canavalia; species Canavalia ensiformis. Next base: position 1,085,642 of record JAMKYM010000798.1, read on the forward strand.
AGGGTATGGATTTTGTGAGATGGTGGTGATATGTGGGTAAGGCATATGAGGGGGGTTGTAGGTTGGTTGGAGATGAGGAGGTTGAAAGATGAGGCCCCTAGGAGGTTGAAATGTTACCGCATTGGCTTCTCCTTCCTTCTTCTTCATTGATCCAGTTAAGGGCTTTTTTGCAGTGTTCGTTCCTGAAGGAACATGAGCAATCTTTCCACTCTTCAGACCATTCTCGACTCTTTCTCCGATGATGACTATGTCAGAAAAATTTGAAGAGATGCTTCCAATCATCCTATCATAGAAAGGTGCCCGTAGTGTATCAATAAACAATGCTACCATTTCTTTATCAGACAATGGGGGTTCCACTTGAGCTGCTAATTCTCTCCATCTTTGAGCATACTCCTTGAACGACTCTTGATCCTTTTTTGACATGCTTTGCAATTCCCATCGGTCTGGTGCCATGTCGATATTGTATTTGTACTGTTTGAGGAAAGCATCGGCCAAATCCTTCCAGCAACGAATATGGGAACGCTCAAGGTGCATGTACCAACTTGAAGCTGCCCCAGTTAAACTGTCTTGGAAGAAATGAATCAAGAACTTGTCATCATGAGCATGGGATGCCATCTTCCCTACAATACATGGTCAGATGACTTTTTGGACAAGTGGTTCCTTTGTACCTATCAAACTCGGCACTTTAAACTTTGAGGTATAACTACATGGGAACAAGGCAAAGATCTGCAATGCTCCGATGTTCAGCTACTACCTTCTACGGCTCGTAGTCTCGCCTCTAACATCTGTAATTTTCCTTGCTCACAAGGGTTAAGTTGATTAAACCCTTCCGTGCCTTGGTGGAGATTAGGCTGAGATTGCAGGGTGGCTTGTGCGTTAAACTTGGAAGGTGCTTCAAGAGTTCTTGTGGCCAGTCTTGGATTAACTGGATGGGCTTGAGTGGCCCGCGGGTCAGCCTCGCCTTAGGGGCTACATAACCAGGGGGAAGGTCATATTCGGCCATTGGTCCTCTTGAGAATCGACATGTTCTTGCACGGGTTTGTTGTAATGCGAGTGAGTGGTGTCTTTGACCGAGCCAGGGGTCCGTTCGAGTCTTTCTTTTCCAAAGCTGTAAGCTCCTAGGACCAGTGCCATCTGCTCCTTTAGTTGGTTGAGCTCACTCCTCAATTCTTCATTCTGTTGTTCTAACTCTTCCATGATCTTGGATTGCGAGCGAGTTCTGTAGGGATGTCGGAGGAACAGCTTGCCTGCTTTGTTATTTTTCTTTTATCTAGTATGGAAACATGATGTTAGTATGTAAAGAAAAAATAAAGGTTAATGAGGGAATAATTTCATTTGAGCATTCAAAGGTATGGAAGTTCCCACACTTCTATTCAAGGACCACTGTCTCGAGATGGAAGTGTGGTTGACACTCAACCTAAGGGAGTATTCACTCCTCAATAGGTGGGGTCTTTGTCAACTAGCAATGTTGTTCGTGACCCATATCTTCAATCAGGGACCACTCGTCTCCAGATGAAGACATGGTTGACGCCTAATCCAAGGAAGTATTCACTCCTCAATGGATAGGATCTTGACCAAAGCAACCAACAAGCGAAGTGGAACATCAAAATATCACTTTATTTGATTGATAATGTGAGGAATAATACAAAGTAGTTAGGAACGGGTTGCCATGCAACATTACATCAATGATTTCATTCACCTATAACTCCTAGTTAGCTTCTCACAATATTTCATCAGCTCATATGTTCGCTGAGGGAGATCCTTTATACCAATTTCTTCTATTGCACCTTGAAAATAGCCGGCCAATTTCGCAGTATGGTGTTGGACACAATAAGTCATATCTTGACATTTCTTTTTCCATCGATTCCTTTCCTCTTTATAGTATGCTACAAACGATTTCCATTCTTTCACTAATTCGTTCTCCTCACTTTCAAGCTTTTGCACTTTGGATTTGAACTTCTCTTGCTCCTGTGTCAATTGCTCAAGCTCCTTTCTTAGTCTTTCCTGGTTCTGGTTAGCTTTTGCTAGTGCAGCAAGCTGGTCACCCACTAGATTTCTCCATTTGGTTGCTTCATCACGTGTTGCGGTTAGATCGCCCTGCATGACTTCTACCTCCTTCTCTTGTATGCATTTTTCTGTTTCCCATTGTTCCTTTTCAATCTGAATCATGGTCATCTCCTCTTCCATCTTCTTAATTATGCCATGCATCTTCTCGAGTTCAGTTAAGGTGATATCTGTTTTCTTTTCTTTCTCCTTTCTTGCCTTTTTTGCACTACCACGATCATCATGAATGTGAATACACTCTTCTTTCAGATGGGCTATTTCCATGTCTTTCTTTGCACATTGTCTCTTGAGAACTTCCACTTCCGCTCTAGCCTGTGCCTCTCTTTCTTCCACCAACCTCAGTTGTGCTTTCATGGTTTCTAATTGAGAGGTTAAGGAAACGATTTCTGGGCTTGACTCTTGGGGTGATGCCCCCTTGTGTGGGATCTTGTTAAAGGTTGGATCACATGCTCTTCTTGACTCCCTCCACTTTTTATACTCAGCCGAAACAGTTACACGTGGTTTTCCAAGTTCTCTTTCTCCTTTCCTTCTTATATGCTCCCAAGCAGTTCTGACTTCCTCCTGTAGCTCATTAATGTTGTCCGAACCATATTGAAAACTCCACCCATCCAGCTCTTCACTTCTAGGGACGACCTGAGTCCATTTAAGCTGCCTAAGGGCTATAACCGTGTAGGTTATACACCCTCGAGGTCTCATTAATGGAACATTGGAAAATTTCCGCAACAGAGAATGGTATCTTTAGGGTGATACCAAGGACATACCCACGGGAAGTGCTCGGACTCGAACTTCAGGAAGTCTTCCTTCCACGCACGAGCTTCTTGCTTCTTAATCGGGACGCGACTAAAGCTTTTCAAAGGATCTCGGCATAGGACCCATATGATTGGCCGCATACGGGTGAGTCATAATCCAAATATATAGGAGATGCGCACAACATCGCAGAGTACCTCCATTCTGTGACGACATACTCCATGGAAAGCAATGTCTCTGCTAAGATGGTCGGAATAGATTTGCCCCATGTGTTTCCCATTGATGAAACACATCCATGGCTTCTTGGTCAACCATGCCTAGTTTGAATGGGAATAGAACCAGCCCATAAATTAATAATGCTAGAGTCTTGTTGAAGTTCTCCCAATTTCCTAGCTTGGCTTGTCTTTCCAAGTGATCTTCAAGCGACTTCTTCCAAAGTCTTCTCAATTTCGCTTGATCCGTCGCAAGCCAATCATCTTAGCTATTTTCTTCCCTCCTACACGATTTCCTTTATAGAGATACACCCTGACTTTTCGTTACATGGTATCCTCAACATCATCTCATACTCTTCTATAGTGGGCACTAGATCCAAACGGACAATTCCGGACATTTGAGGTTTGAATTCCTTAATCGAGCCAAGGCACTCAACACAGTGCTTCTACCGTAATGGATAATAAATCCGTGCGAACCATATTTCTTCTTAAAGTTTACACGAGCTTCTTTGGTCATTTTCTTGCAATTTTGCATTCACCTTTTGAAGATCATTGATCAGTGCATGATCTCGATGCTTCTCATTTGGTCATATACATTGCTAGTACAACCTTGAACTTCTTTCATTTGAACGCTATTAAATCTTTCCCAAAAAGGTAAAATGGTTAAGTAAGTCAAAGAAAATAAAGGCAAGAGAAAAAGAAAGAATAACAAGGAATAGATAAATGATGCAATGCCATGTGTAAAACATGCATGAACCTATATGCCTAAGATATTATAAAAGTAGCTTATATGAACATGTTAAAAATGCATGGACCTATATCAAAGTTTTTTTTTTTATTATTATTAATTTTTTAATAAATTTTCTTTTTATTAAAAACCCAACTGAAACATGATAAATGTATGATTTTTTTTATTTTTTATGTAGAAATGTGATAAAAAAAAAATTAATTCTAAAAAGGAGGATGAACATGTTATTTTTATGTTTTTTTTAAATATCCAAAAAGAAAACGATGCATGAGCCTATATGATTATTATTTCTTTTAAAAGTCCAAAAAATGAACGCACCTAATATATAATTTTTTGTATGAATGTGTTATTTTTATTTTTTTGTTTATCTAAAAAAATAAAAACGTATAAAATTTTTCTAAAAGCCCAAATAAACACAAAAATGTATCTAAATATGTGATTTATAAATGTGTTTGAAAGAAAAAAAAATGTATGAACATGTTATTTTTGTTTTCTGTTTATCTAAGTATTCAAAAATGCATAGCATTTTTATTTTCTAAAAGTCAAGCTAAAACACAAAAGAAGAAAAACAAAAATATATCCAAACATGTGATTTTTTATTTATAAATGTGAGAAAAAAATGCATGACATGTTATTTTTGTTTTTTTTGTTTATCTAAATACAAAAACAATGCATCATTTTTTTTTATTTTCTAAAAAGCCCGTGAAAAAAATTTTAAAACAAACGTATGAACATGTTATTTTGTTTTTTTTTTATCTAAATGTAAAAAAATAAAAAAATAAAAAAAAATACATGAAATTTTTATTTTTTAAAGCCTATCTGAAATAAAAATGAATACACCTAGGATGTAATTTTTTTTTAAAGAAAATGCATGAACGTGTTATTTGTTTTTTTCCTAAATGTTTAGAATTTTTTTTCGAAAGGCCCAACTCAAATAAAAACTGAATATACCTATAATGTGATTTTTTTAAGAAAATGCATGAACGTGTTGAAAAAGTTTTTTTCGAATAGCCCCACCGAAACAAAAACTAGATATACCTAGGATGTGATTTTTTTTAGAAAATGCATGAACGTGTTATTTTTTCTAAATGTTAAAAAAGTGTTTTTTATTTTTCGAAAACCCAACTCAAATAGAAACCGAATATACCTATAATGTGATTATTTTTTTGTAATGCATGAACGTGCTATTTTTGTTTTTTTTTTAAATTTTCAGAAATTTTTTATTTTTCGAAAAGTCCAACTAAATGTACCTAACATGCGATTTTTATGTATACATGTGATAGCATATTTATAAAAAGAAATTAATGAACATGTTATTTTTATTTCCTTTTTTTTTCTAAATGTCCAAAAAATGCATGAATTTTTTTATTTTTTCTTAAAGCCCAAAAAAAAACCGAATATATTTACAATTTAAAAAATAAAAAATAAATTTATGATTTTGATTCATGTCCAAATTTAAAAATTTAGTATTATTTTCGATGAAAAAAATGATGATAATGATGTGATTGATTGGCTATGCTCGTGTGTTGTAATATGATGAGATGTGAATATACATGTGCAAGATAAAGAGAAAGAAACATGCTCCCATGTGTCTGTTTTTAGGTGAAAAACTAAGGAAGGATATTACTAATGTTCATGTCCTAACTTTGGAAGGTTTCTTAATTCTTTCTATGTGCGTGGTTTCATAGGTAGATCTAGACACCTCACAGGTTATCATGGCCCTCAGATTGCCCTTAGATAAGGACCCAGTTCTTGAACCAGTCATAAGTAGGGAAATGCCCTCTCAATATAACTAACTCATGATACGTAACACTCTCGAGTGGTGACTTAACAAGCTATTACAGTGGGCATGAAGCCCCTCAATAGCAACCATCAAGACACCCGCTAATCCTAGGCTTGCACAAGCTCGGGTATAGAGCCCAAAAGTGTGTGAGGTAAGTGAGAGTGAATTGTGTGAAGGGGGCATACAAACCTTTAAATCTAAAACTACCCAACCCCACCTCCAACACAAACAAGCAACCAAGAATACTCCAGAAAGTCTTCTTACCCCGTGGTTCACAACATTGAGTATATACAAACATCCTATGATTCACAATAGTGAATATATACAAACACAACGAGCACGAGAGGAAAAATCACATTGAATATATACAAAAACAACGAATACGAACAAATAAATAAATAAATAAATAAAAATCACAACATTGAATATATACAAGCACAATGATCATGAACAAGATAGAAAAAGAATAAACAATATTTACATAAAAATGAAAGAGAGTGAAATAAATAAAAATAAAGTTAGAGGGAACATGCAAAATTAATCAGATTAGGCTTAACTCTCGCAAACGTCCCAGGGAGTCGCCATCCGTCGCAACCGGATCACGACGGACGACGAATGAAAGCTTTTAGTTTGAAAACAGAGGAGTCACCAGCAAAATTTATTAAAGAAAATTTTGGAAAAACTTAAAAAATATGATCTTTGAAACCAGTTTGGGTTCGGGAGTTATTTACGATAGGAAGGTACTAGCACACCTATGACGTCCATTAAAATGGTTACCTCCTAATTGATTATGCACATATACCATTAACTTTCAAAAAATTTATTTCACTCAAATAAAAAGTATTTTTATTGATTTGTATTGTTAATAAACCCCTCCCTTTTTTTGAATTTTTTAAAGGAAATGCATAGGGTTCAAGGTAGCAAATGACTACTCAATAAACCCTTACAAATCAAACGGTATCAAAGGTGGATCAACCACTCAATTAACACCGCTTGACCCCTCAAATGAAAAAAGAAAAGAGTAATCAATCGGATTCACAAATTTAATTTTAAACCGATTAAGATATTGGGATTTCACACATCGATTTTGGAAATCGGGAACATGTATCGTTATAGCAAACATCGACAACAAGGAAACATACGGCATATCGGGATAGATTCTATACATCAGAATAAAAGATAGAAACTTGAGACAAAACAAACAGGGGACAACGAATGCACATTAGGGGCATATTCTATGTCGTAGTTAGGAATCGAGGAAACGAGCACAAAACAAACAGATAAAGATGTTACCTAGTTGTCGAAGCTTGGATATGATTTGCCCTCCTTTGTTGCTCTCCTTGCTATGTATGACGTCCTATGTCCAGTGCTCTTTCTCACGTACGTCTGTGCGTATCTCTGTGTATCTTCTATCGTTATCTCTGTATCTTCTATCGTAGGTAGGTCTGTCTCTGTGTATAGCGTAGGTCCCTTTTTCTGATACGTTTCCCTTATTTATATGCCTTGCTCGTTATCTGAAAATACTCTGCCACTATCCCACTAAACAATAATCACTCCCCCACTTCCCGTTAACTGCTCTTCCACTACCCCACTTCCCGTTAACTGCTCTTCCACTACCCCACTTCCTGTTCACTACTCTTCCACTATCCCACTTCCCGTTAACTGCTCTTCCACTACCCCACTTCCTGTTCACTACTCTTCCACTATCCCCTACCTATCAGAAAAGATAACTCCCTTATCCCTATTATCTTATTAATTTTTATTAATCAATTTTTTATCTTTTATTATTTATTTTTTTATTATTTTTTTTTTAATTTTATAAATACGGACAAAATTAGTTATTCACAATATTTTTAATAAAATAAGTAAATAATATAATAATTAAAATAATTAGTATATATTAAAAAATAATTAAAAATATAATATTTTTTATATAAAAATAAATCTATCAAAATTATATTATTATGAAAAAATTAAATATTAAACCTATAAAAATAAATAAATAAATAAAAATTAAATTATAAAAATATATTAAGGATAAAAATGAATAAAATATTTTTATTAGGAACTGAAAATATAAAAATTACTCAAAATAACTTTTTCAAAAAATTAGTAATCGTTTAAAAGAAGATAGTAACTATTAAAATAAGCTACTTTACCAAATATAAGTGAAATGTTTAACAAACTTTTTAGCTAATAATTTAAGTTTTAAGCTAGCTGAAATGTTTTACCAACTATATTCTATTTTTACAACATTTTCAGTTCTCATCTTTTTTTATATAATTTTTTTTTAAAATATTAATTTTATATAAATATTTTTAAAAATATTTATATTAAAAATAAAAAATTTTGAAAAAATTTCTTTGAGTAACTTTATGTTTTCAACTTCTAATTAAAATATTTTGTTCATTTTTATTTTTAATAAATTTTATAATTTAATTTTATTTATCTATTTATCTATTTATTTTTATATTTTTAATATTATTAATTTTTTCATAATAATATTATTAATTTTGATAGATTTATTTTTATATTATTTTAAAATATTATTTTTAAATTATTTTTAATATATACTATTTATTTTAATTATTGTATTATTTATTTTATTAAAATATTAAATTGTTTGATAAAAATTTAAAATTATAAAATATTATTTAAAAAAAAATTATTTAAAAATTTATTTATGTAAATATTAAAATAAATATTTTTATTTTAAAAAAATAAAATTTTATTTAATTAAATTTTAACATATTTTTAAAATATAACATACTTAGTATGTTTTAATTTATTATTTAATCATATCTTTATTGATTATTTTTATATTTATTAACTAATTTAACAGGTAGTTATAGAATTTAGAGTTTAAAGTTGATTAAACATTTTTTATTTAATCAAATAATTTGTCAAATTTCAATTAATTTTTCAATTTTTACTTATATTTTTAACTTTTAACTAATTTATTTATCCATTATTTACTAAACATACCCATAATAAAATATTATTAAAAAAGACAAACAATGTCAACTTCCAAAAAGTATAACATCTTTTATTTAAATTCTCATTCTCATTCATAAAAATATTAACTTCACCCTAATAATTTCTCATCAATGATTTAGAATTTTTAAAAAAATATCAAATCACTTATATGCAAATTTAATAAAATATAAATGACTGTATGTAGAATATGTTTTCCAGCATTTCTGATAATAGGAAGAGAGGGTGTCCTTTGGTCTCTCCACTGGTGAGATCATAATTGGTTGATTCAAAGGAGTGAGTGAGTCACCCATCCATCCACTGTAATGTCCGAGTCGAATCAGATTCAAATGATTAAATTGGATTTTAATTATTATTTTAAAATAATTTTATTTTAATATTTTTTTATTTTTTATTTATTATTAGTATATCATATTTTATATTATATATTTTTATAATTTTTTATTTTCATCTTAATTTATTCATTTTTAGTACAATAACAATTTTGCATTAATAAAGCCGTCCTCACTTCACTTTCACTCACTGTGACTATTGTCGACACAATTTCTAGTCGGTAGCTCCTTTATCAAACTGCCACAATTTTTGGATCTGTTTTCACCTTTCAAGTTCTCATTTCATTTTCATTTTCATCTTCTGTTTCATTTCTCCATTTTATTATTGCCACGTTTTATTTTTAGGCAATCATTATTGCCATTTTTTTTTTGTTTTGTCCCCTTTAAAATGGCAGCATAAGGAATTGTTTATTTCTTTTGTTGTTTATAAGGTTTTTCCCTGAAATTTATTGCGTGTAAAATTTGAACAGAACTGAAATAAAATGTATACATATATATACAATCGACATTTAAATATAATATAACGTTATTAATATAAATTTTAAACTTTATATTAATAATTTAATTTATATTAAAAATTATAATAATTATTTTAATAATTCAAAAAATTTTGTTTGTTAATAAATAATTTTTATAATGATGATTTTTTCCCAATATAGAAATTTCGATACTATCATTTAAAAAAAATTAAATGATATAGTTTGGTTTTGATTTACTTTATTATTATTGTAAGCTTTTTTACATTATGATTAATTATGCATTATTAAAATTTGATTATGATAATAGTTATTTAAAAATATAATTTTTAAATGATATTGTAACATATAATTAAATATAATAATAAATAGTTTGGGCACGACATATGTAAAATTTAGGATTTGATAGAGATTTTACTTTGATAGAGATTTTACTTTCTTATTTTATATTTAATTTTGATATTAGTTCTAGTATTTTTTATGATTTAATATTTTATTTTATAAAAATTGTTAGTTTTAATTTTTACTATTAAAATTTTTAATATAATTTATTATTTTGTTTGAATAAATGTATATTTTTTTCTATAAGAGTTACACTATATACTTTTAATTTTTAAAACTATCAGTGTAAACAATTTGGTTATATCTTTATTTTTTTATAACAAAATATAAATAAATTATCATATTTAAAAATTAAATAATAAAATTTAACATTTTTTGGATTCAATTAATTTTCGAAATAATAAAAATGGTAAAAAATAAAACTTATTTTGAATTAAATTATTCACATTGAAACTAAAGTATAAAAATATTTTAAACTATTAAAATTGATCTAATAACGATGAAAAGTTTATAATTAAACATAACATCATTTATTTAAATTTTAATACTTTTGTCATTATACGTAAAAAAAACATATAAACAAATTTTAATTTCAGAAATTAAAACCAATAAATTTTATAAAATGAAAGATTAAAATTATAAAAAACAAAAAAATTAATAATAAAATTAAATATAAAATGAGGTACTAAAAAATTAATTAAATTTAAAATTGTTCATTGATAAATAGTATTGCATAGAGGGGTAGATAGACATTAGAAAATAATTTTGTACTCTTATAAATATATAAGAAATAAAGTGTATTTAATTAAATTTTAAATATGAAAGTGTTTAATTTTATTTTTATTTAACTAATTAATTAATTTATATTTTTATTTAAATTTTATATCCTTTTTTATTAATGAAACCAATAATAAAAATATAAATAAAAAAACTACCTTAACAAAAATAATAATAGATATATAAAAGTGACAGAGCATCCACAAAATGTTACAACCTGATTGATATATGTATCATTATTCAGAAAATTCTTATTTACCCTAAATTCCTAATAGAGAATTTAGTGTAAGATGAATATAAGACCAAAGACCAAACTTGTGGGCTTAGTTGTTCCCTACCATTTAAAAAGAGTCTTTTGCTACAATTTTGAGATTATTATTGTTGACTAGGTTCATCTTCTCTGAACGCAGTTCACACCAATAATATCAGCACAACAAATTCAAAAGATTTTATTCACTGAATCTCATTATTCGTCTTCTGTCGGCCTTTGTCGTCTTCTACTTTATCAACCGTCTCTCCTCTTTTTTATTTTATCATTATAAAAAGTTATTATCAAAATTATGGAGATAAAATTATAAATATCATATATGTGTAGATATATGATAAATCATAAATATGAATATTATATATATATATATAAATGCTAAATTCCTATCGCTATTTATATTAATAATAATTTAAAATTTAAAAATATTATATATACATATAAACATATGATAAAAATTAAATTTACATATAGATAATGTCACATTTTTATCACTATTAATTTTAGTAATAATCACAAAAAGTATGTTTGATAAACTTAATACATACATAAATTAAAAGTTGAAAATTTAATTAAATATTAAAAAGGTGGATAAATTTAAAATATTTGTTAAAATTAATTTTTAATTTAATTTATTAATGTAAAATGATAAATAAAATATAGGTAAAGAATAAATTAAAATATGATATATATTTTAATAAAAAATATATTAAAATTTAATTAAAGAAAATATTATTTTGTAAAAATAAAAATTTTATTTTTATTTTTACATAAATAAATTTAAATTTTTTAAAAAATTAATTATTTTTATAATTGTAATTTTTATGAAATGATTCAATATTTTTTTAATAAAATAAAAATAAATAATAATATAATAAAAATAAATTATATATATATATATATTAAAATAATAAGTTAAAATATAATATTTTATAATAATATAAAAATAAATCTATCAAAATTAGTAATATTATTATGAAAAAATTTTATAACATTAAATTTATAAAAATAAATAGATAAATAAAAATTAAATCATAAAAATATATTAAAAAAAATATTGCTAGAAGCTGAAAACCATAAAATTTAATTGAATGATTTTTTTAAAAATATTTATCAAACATATTTTAATGGTTTCTTTGGATGGGATGAAAGAGGAAGAAAGAAAATATAAGAAAAGAAAAAAAGATATGAAATTTTTTTCATTGTTTGTTTGTATATGAAAACAGTAAGAAAAGAAGTATTTTTCGTAGATTTTACCAAAATTTTCTTCCTCCCACATAGGGAGAAAGTAGGAAAAGATTTATTTTTTAAAATTTTTATATAAATTTTAAAAATAAACAAAAATAAATATTATGATAATAAAAAATATAGTAAAATTCTTTTTAAAGTTAAATTTTATTTTTCTAAATTTATATAATTTTTATACTACTAATATATTTTTTTTCATTCATCCAAACAAAAAAAGAGAGTTTTTTTTCTTCTTTTTTTCTTTTATTTCTATCCATCCAAACAACTCATTTTTTCTTCTATTTTTTTTCACTCTTTTTCTTTTTCTTCCCTTTCTTTCCTTCCTATTTTTTATCATTTAAACAAAGCATAAAGTTGCATGGAAAGAATAACACTATTGATTGTTTATTTTTGGTAATTATATGAAATCTCCACAAATTTATATTTATGGACACTTTTCTTAAATGTCACAACTTTATGTTTTAAGGTAGTTATGAATTTAAAACCATCGAAAATTATTGTAAATAGTTTCCATCCTGCATTGTTTTTTTTTTATGATTTTTATATCTTAACTCTATTTTTTCTTTACATTTTCTCCATTTTTTAAAAGTTCAAATATCTATCTAGACTTATAACCTTACTAACATAAAAATTTTATAACAAAAAAATATATATAAACAAACAACTTTATCCTCCATTGTGCATTTTCATCTTCGTTTCTTATCTTCACAATTTCATGATTGATTCTCATTCTTGCACTCTATCTTAAATCCCAACCCTCGTTATCATTCCCTCACTTTTAATCTCAAACTCACACTCCTAATCTTTGACACACACATCCTTAGCATCTTAATAACATTTTCATATTCATAATGATTTGATAATATCTTGATCTTAATTTCAATTTTAATTTTATTTCTCTTTGATTTTTAATTCAACTCTTTTTGATTTTGATTTTGATTTTGTATTTTGGTTTCTTAACTTTGATTTCATCTTATTGTAATGCCTTAGCATCGATTTGATTTTGTATTTTTGGAACAATTACATGTCACTTTGTGATTTTGATGAGGCTATTTTATTATATTAAAAAGTACTTACTATTTTCAAACCTTTTATTATGTCTATGTTTAAGTTTCTTGTTGATTTTTATCATAAGATTGAAAAGTTAATATAGTATGAAACATTTTTATCAAATATCACCTCTAGTTTTTAACAATAAGTTGTTTGAGTAAGAAAATTTATCAAGTTTCAATGAATTGGATTTGAACTTATACCCTTCAATGCCGTTACTTTTATAATATTAAGTAACATTTATTTATAACATAAATAAAAATATTACCAATTCTTATCAATTAATAATTTTAGTAAAATTTTTGAAATTAAATATTATCAAAAGAAATATATTTATTTTATTTAAACAAATGTTAAGGAAAACCTAACTCTCATACATTTGCTAGGTTTGTATCATTTTGTATTCTGTATGCATCAATTTTTCAATCTCACATTTTGTCATTAGGTTTAAAATTTCATCTCTATTTAGTGTTTCTTTCATTCTATTTTTATTTGCACATATAACTTATTTCTTCTTATATTTTAGTTTCTTTTTCAAGTAAATTTGTATTTTTTTTATTTTTTTTATTTCTTTAATTATGTGATTTGGCGGCCGGTAGATTGATTAATTTGGTACTTGTAAGATGTTTGTGATAATTCTTGATTCAAGTATTTGTATTGATTGTTAGACTTTAAACATTATACAGAATCAAAATTGTAGCAGAAAAAGATTGAAATAAATACCTCTCCCCATTGTTAAAAAAAGTTGTGTAGAGAAAGAGACACAAACTCAACTGGAGAATACGCAAGTGTCACAAGCGGTCTTCTAAGAAATGAAACCTCACTCTTAGATGAAATATATTTTGTGTGTTTGTGCTTATGGACCTTGCTCCAGATGATGTTTTATATAGAGATATTTTTCCCATAAAAAAATATCTCTCCAACGGTTATGGGTAGTTAATAGTGGGATCTATAAAGCCATGAGTTGATTGTGGGATAAAGAAAAGTCATTAATAGTTATATGACTCTCCATTTTTATAACCACTATTAGCAATTACAGATCACATAAGTACTATATTCTTCCACTTGGTCTGTGTGCTCTCAACATAAATCCATAACGAAATATATTTAAAAACAATACATGAATCATGATGATAGTTCCTTTATAAATTAAGTAGTATTATCCATGTATCACAATGCATTGTGTCTCCGAATGCTACCCAAACAACTTAATGGATAAACCCAATGTTTATTTTAGGTTCAAACTGTAGTTATATTTCTCAACCAAATAACCGAATGTGTTAACACTGATATCATATATGAGAAATAAAAATAGAGTTTCCTTAATTTTGTTAAATAACAAAATTTACAAAGTGGAACTAAGTCCCATTGTAACTACATGATCCTTAAATTTGTATGGTGGCATGCCCTTAATTAAAGGATCAGCTAACATCAACTTAGAGTTAATGTGTTCAATGATCACTTTCTTATTCTTAACACGTTCTCTTATGACTAAATACTTAATGTCGATATGTTTGCTTCGACTTCCACTTTTATTATTCTTAGCCATAAACACTGCAACTGAATTGTCACAATATATACTTAATGACTTAGAAATAAAATCTACAATTCTAAGCCTAGAAATGACACTCTTCAACCATATTTCATGTGAGGAAGCCTCAAAACATGAAATAAACTCATCAGCTTCCATAGTGGAAGTAGCAGTTAATGTCTGCTTGGAACTTCTCCATGAAATGGCTCCTTCGGCTAACACAAATATGTAACCAGATGTTGATTTTCTTGAATCAATACAGCCAACAAAATCAGAATCGGAGAATCCAATCACTTCCAAATTGTCTGAACGTTTATATATAAACATGTAGTTCTTCGTCCTTTGAAGGTACCTCATAACTTTCTTTGCAGCTCTCCAGTGATCAATACCTGGATTACTCTGATATCTTCCTAGGATTCCCACAGCAAATGCAATGTCAGCCTTGTGTAGAGCTGGGCATACATTAGGCTTCCAACAATCGAAGCATATGGAATATTTTTCATTTGTTCCCATTCAAGGTCATTTTTAGGACGTTGATTCAAATTGAATCTATCACCCTTCACCACAAGCACTACAGTTGGTGAACAATCCTTCACCCGAAATCTTTCTAAAATTTTATTAATATAGGTTTCTTGGGATAGACTTAAAACACCTTGATGTCTGTCACGATTGATCTTAATATCAATGATATAAGATTCATCACCCATATCTTTCATATCAATTAGAAAGGAATTGTTTCACCTCATATAACATACATGTATCATTTGTTGCAAGCAAGATGTCATCCATGTACAAAATAAGGAAACAAATTTTTCTCCCACTAACCTTTTGGTATATACTTTGATCCATAATGTTCTCAATAAAACCAAATGAAGAAAAACGTCATTGAATCTTAAATACCATTGACGAGATGCTTGTTTCAGTCCATATATGGACTTTTTAAGCTTGCATACCAGGTGCTCACCATCATTAGAGGAAAACCCTTCATGTTATTTCATGTAAACCTCCTCCTCTAGATTACCATTAAGGAAAGCCGTTTTCACATCCATTTGTTTCAATTCAAGATTAAAATGAGTTACTAATGCCAATATAATACGTAAGGAATCTTTCTTAGATACAAGACTAAAAGTCTCTGTGTAGTCAATTCCTTCTTGTTGAGTGAATCCTTTTGCTACAAGTCTAACTTTATATCTTTCTATGTTGCCTACTGAGTCTCTTTTAGTTTTGTAGACCCATTTACACCCAATGGTTTTTACACCTTCAGGCAACAAGACAAGATCCCAGACATTATTTTTCCTCATAGAATTCATCTCCTCTTTTATGGCATTGTACCATAAGTCTGATTCCTTACAACTTATAGCTTGTGAAAAACACTCAGGATCATTCTCGGCTCCAACATTATACTTACGCTCCTGCAAATACACTACATAGTCATATGGAATGACTGATTTCTTCATTCTAATAGATCTTCTTAATGTTTCACCAACATCTTCCTAAAGAAAATGTTATTTTTAAATTCTTTTTAAATTTTTAGCGAGTTTGTCGTCTCATCATAATCATGGTTGCGACATATATCTAATAAGTAAGAATCAACAATGAACTAGAGTACAAAGAATAAGATTCACGTAACAAGTATTTATTAACTATTTTTTAATAATATCAAGTTTAATTCACAACAATTAAGACAAACTCAATACAACAAGTAAAAGGAAAGAATCAATCTATCAAATGTTAAGTTAGAATTCACCTAACATTCACCTAAACAACCTAAATTATCATTCTAATTTAAGTTTTAAAAGTATAATTGAAGATCGAATTCACAAAAACAGTTGAAGTTCAATTCCTTGAATCAACAACCTGTTCCCCTAAATTAGAAATTCTAATTTCTTCGAAATTCCTAATTAGAGAAAGCATTAGGTTCTAAAACTCTCAAGACTTTATAATTGTTGATCTCTATTCCTAAAGTATCATCAATTATGTTCATCTCAATTTCAACTTCTACTCCAATTTTTCAATTGTGAATAAAAATCTAAAATCAACTACAAGTGGCCAATTCATAGAGGCATTAAAAACAGAGAAGAACAATCAATTTAAAATTTTTTTTTATCAAAAGTAACACTTTAGATTACATAGAGGTTAGAGATAGGATCCTTCTTTTCCTAACTAAGAATCTAATTACACATAGTAGAAATGGAGAAAACAAGAGAAGAAGAAGAAGAAGAGTTCCATGAAGCTTGATGAATCTTGCACCTTGATCCTTCAAATCTACAGATTGATCATTCGAAGAGTTGCACAAGAGAGAATTTGAGAGATATTTCCATTTTCCAACTGTAAAAAAACTATCAAAGAATGAGAGAAAATGTTCTTTTATAGTATTATCTAGTAAATTGCGTTACCTAACGCAAAATTTGGTGTTAGGTAATGAAAAAATAACAAAATGCTCCCTTTACTCTAAGACTTCATGTTAGTCAAGGCAAAATGTTGTGTTAGGTAACGCAAAAGTAGCAATATGCTCTAACCAGTTTATTTCTCTATTTCTCGGAAAAGCATGATCAATCCAAACAATGAACAATACTCTAAAAATTCAAGGAATTAATCATTAAATTATAAAAAATACTATACTACTAAGAATTGCTTAAAACATCAAAGTTGATCAATTATTTATGAATTAAACTTAATTTTCTTGTGAAAATTCTCTTTATTTGCCTCAAATATTACTGAATAAGTGTCATGTTTGACACTTGTCAGTTATACATAAACGTAGAGAGCCTATTTAGTAGTTCTTTCAAAGACTATTTCTACCATCGTTCCCCTACAATGTGAGAAATCTATTGCAAGACAATGATGAACCAATAAAAAAAATGATGAAGCTATAGATGATGAAAGGTATAGAAGCATAAACGATAAGTACAAAAACATAAATAGTTGGAGTACTTATATAAGGACATTATCTATAGAAAATAAGGTTGTTACAGGAAAACAACTTCTAACATCCATAGCACCACTGAGTTATAGAAACATGAAATTAAAAATGCAGACCTTTTCATCTAAAGTTGGAACCTTGCATAACAGATACTATCAACCTTCGGTGTATGAGCAAAAAATATGAAAGTTCAATACAAGAAAGAGAAGTTTAACTTCACAAACTAAAAACTACAATGATACAACCACTTTATAATCAATGACAGAGCAATGAAAGTATATATCAATTCTTAATACACAATCCAACTCTCAAAGTAAAAAATTTCTATCATCACTACCTATAGAACCATAAAAAATTAGTAAACTCTACCAAAAATACTTCTAAGGTAAAATACCTTAATCATTGTTCGAAGACCATTTTAAAGAATTGCTTTATGATAAATCATAGTCAACATTTATACCTAAATTAAAATAATATTTTATATTTAAAAATTAATTTATATATATAAACACATAATATAACAAACAAAAACTACCTTACCACAGACAATTTTATTGGATTGCATAAAAGAAAGAACAACTCTAGTAATGTTACAAAATATTTCCACATTTTGTAAAAGTAAAATAAAGATTGTATTCATATTAACATGTTTTGTTGCAACATTACGGTTAAAAATAAATGTAAGAGAATCATGTTTGTCACAATCTGCTCTAGCTAAAACTATCTTGTAAGAAAAATTAAAATGACAACAATAGAAATAGAATTAATAACTAAATAAAATACACATCAACTAAGCAACATTAAAATTAGAAAATTTAAAATACAACCTTAGTAGATAGATAATTAGGTTGGAATTTTTTTTTTCCTCTTCATCAATTTGGTTAAACTTTGACTTTTCTTTACTACCTTTGTCACGACCACATCATCCTATTACATAAACAATAAGAGGAAAAGTACCCTTACAATTTTTTGACCAATCCACATTGCAATATAATTATAAGTGTTAATGGTTTCCTAAATCCAACTGAATCTGATGTGCTTGTATCTTTTTTCATAGTACATAATAGGTCTTGTGAATTAAATTTTGGACACTTTCTTATTATATGTAAATTTTTTCTACAATTTTCTTACCATTTTCTCTTCATATTCTTCCTTATTTTTCTTGGAGCTCCTTTGGTTTTTACCAATGTAGGATAAAAAATGATAGAAAAAAAATTGACTTGGTTGTTGTTATTATTGTTTGTTTACTCAAATTTGGCAATCAGTTTGTTTATATCACCACTAGCCTCCAAAAAAATCTATACCATTTCTACCAGCAATCTTTACTAATATGTTACAAGCATTCAATAGGACACCTTCTCGAAGCATTCATACTTAATTTTTGTCAACATCATTTTCATTTATTGACATAGAAGACAAATGATCAAACTTGGTAGATTTTATTCATTGTTTACAAATAACAGAACTTGGAATGTCTACCATATGTAATTTCTTCATTGAACAAAATATGCGGGAGCATGGAATCCCATTAGACTCCAACAGTTTACATTGGAATTTTTTTTTTAACTTTCTTCTTCATAAACATTACAATGTATTCCATATTAGGACTATCAAAAACATTTATCTTGAATTTAACGTCAAAACTAGAATCATTGTGCTCCACAACATTTAAACGTGCAACATAATCAATCTCATTTTCAACCTCAATAAATTTCTTAGCAATATACACTTTAAAAGCTCCTTCTTTAAAAATGTACAATCCAATCATCATGATAGAAAAATGATAAGTAGACTTAAAACAAGATACCAACTCTTTATGTTTATATTATTTTAAAGCACAATCCAAATTATGTATTAATTCAACCAAGCTACTTTTATTTTTAATTTACCTGTTAATAAAGGAATTGATACCTTCACACAAATGTTGTTCTGATATCGACAAAAAACTTGTCTCGCATATAGGTCAGGCCCACATATTCTTTAATTTATACATCTCTTACATCTATTTATTCTCACCAAGGCCATATTTGTCAACAATTTTATTCCACTCATCCTCAAATTCTGATGGGTTGTAATTACAGTATATCAAATGGTTAAATTCTTGAAAAAAAAATTTCTTGACACCCTCACTTGCATTCCTTTGTATATGCCACACACAAAGCCTATGTGAAGAATCAACAAAAACATTCCTAGCAGCATGTCTCATTCCATGATCTTCATCGATCACCGCACCTCTAGGATGTTAATCAAACACAACTTTTGTGAAAGTGTTTAAATCCCATTTATAAGGTTCTTTGGTTTCCTCAACAACTAATGCAAACCCAAAAATTATAGTCTCTTCATGATGATTATATCCACAAAAGATAACTAATAAATGATTGTACTTGTTTTTCTTATATGTCGTATCAAACGCTACCATATCTCCAAAACATTCATAATCAACCCTAAACCCTAAACCCTAATATAGGTCAAGCCCACATATTCTTTAATTTATACATCTCTTACATCCATTTATTCTCACCAAGGCCATATTTGTCAACAATTTTATTCCACTCATCCTCAAATTCTGATGGGTTGTAATTACAGTATATCAAATGGTTAAATTCTTGAAAAAAAAATTTCTTGACATCCTCACTTGCATTCCTTTGTATGTGCCACACACAAAGCCTATGTGAAGAATCAACAAAAACATTCCTAGCAGCATGTCTCATTCCATGATTTTCATCGATCACCGCACCTCTAGGATGTTAATCAAACATAACTTTTGTGAAAGTGTTTAAATCCCATTTATAAGGTTCTTTGGTTTCCTCAACAACTAATGCAAACCCAAAAATTATAGTCTCTTCATGATGATTATATCCACAAAAGATAACTAATAGATGATTGTACTTGTTTTTCTTATATGTCGTATCAAACGCTACCATATCTCCAAAACATTCATAATCAACCCTACTTGTACTATCTTCCCAAAATAAGTGTTGTAACCTTCTGTCATTACTAGCAGTGAACTTTGAAAAATACATATGATCATTATTAGGCTTCACTTGTAAAGAACATAGAGTAGTAAATGCCTCTCCGTATTCTATTTTGTCTCGATTCTCCTTATCAATATGGTTATAAAGGTCTTTTTTACAAAGTCCCAAACTATCATGTCCACATTTTTGTCCAACCATTAACCCATAAAAATATGTGATGTTTGCCCACCATGCAAATGCAAACTATTGACCTAAGCTTTATCTCCTTCATTCAAAAAGATCAAAAACTAGGGATCAAGTATACTTGATATATCAGAGTCAACTCATGGTTATGGAAATCTACAAATTAAACTACTTTCCATTTCAATGACTTATGATCAAAGTGTACATGAAATTTAGCTTAACATTTTATAAGAGTTAAAAGCTTTGGATCACTACAATGATCGATTCTCAATTGGTGCTCCTTTCATCTTGATCCTTCACAATTCCAAACCATTTGTCTCATTATGATAGCATCCTTGGAAACCAACATCATCCTTACATGTATAAAAACCTTTTAATCTAACCTATATAAAGTAAAAATCAACAACTTCAACCTTTGAACCAAATTTTAATCCAAAAATTTCATTATTTATCAAACAATCAACTTTTTTTAAAAAATAGCTTTTACACAAATCATAGTTAACTTCTCTATTATTATCTCCATTATATTTACCTATACCACAAAGCTTTTCCTTTTCAAACAATAAACATCAAAGTAAGTGTTAAATTACATTTTTATTACAAAATCTAATAAAAATAATTATTTTAATAGAAATAACTACACAAATTAATTTTTTTTCACATTCAATGTAAATCACGCATATCCAATGACAACACATCTAAAAAATATGGAGGATAACATCCTTGAAAACAAAAAATAGAAAGTCTGGAAACGGACATAAACAAAAAATCTAAAAATCTAAAAATGAAAAAATATAGAAATGGATGCGTACCATAACGTTTAAATAAATGTAATGCCAAAAAAATTTAAAATAACAAAACCTTGACATAAACAATGGATATGGAAGGTCAAAAAGGTAGTGTAAAAAGGCTTGCCCAAATGTTATATGGAACGTAGTATAAACAATTTGCCTACTGTGAGTGAAGGTGGAAAAAAGGATTCACAACCAATGCAAAAAAAATTAACAAGTAAATCAAAATAAATAAAAAAACAAAGAATGTCCAAATGTTATCTACAAAGCTGTCAGATTTCCGATGAAAAAGTTTAACTTTCACAAAAAGTTATGCATTCCATTTCTATTTTAAGAAGTTTTGTGTGCAGATGGTTTAGGTCCATCCATTAGTTTTTCTTCTCAAAAGTTCTATTTGACATTTAAACCAGTCAAATGCAACTTTTTTTAGGAGAAGGAGTTCAACAAATTAAATAATATAATATTTATTTATTTTAAATAATATAATTTTTTTATTTAATTATGTAAATTATATTTTTTAAAAGATTAATATGTAATAACAGTATTTTAAAGTATTTAAAATCAAACTTGTAAAAATATATATAAGTTTGAGTGCATTAATTATAAAATTATACGTATTATTATCTTATTGGTTCACGTCAAGATTTAATAGACTGATTTAGAAAAGTATCAGAATAAACTGTTACGAGAATGAGAACGCCTTCCATAAACGATTCCAGCCTTTGTATATTTAACTTAATTTAAATTTTTATTAAATGAATGAAACCGAAAGATGATATAGAGAATGAGTAAATGCATTATCCTGAAACAAATGTATTGTTATTTTTATTTTCAATCTCTAAATTTTCTAATACAGGATAAATATTTTTTACTAAAACAAGTAATCTATTATTTTGTTTTTTTATATTTATTACAAAAAAAATATAAAAAAAGGTTTCAGAAAATATTAGATTACTACATCCATCATCCTCAATTTTGATTATTCTCGATTCAATCAAATAATTTCTTGCACATCTTAAGGATTAAAATGCAAATAACAAATTTTGTTAGTCAGACCATGTACATATAAAAAATCATCAACACAAATGCTCTTACTTTTTTTTTTTTTTTTTACTTTTTAGGTCCACACATGTGTAACTAATGTTTTTCTTTCCTCCATTTTTTTATATTTGATAAAATTTTTAAAAATAGATATATAGAGAATTTGAACATGTTCCTTTAGACGAAATAAATTAGTATAATTTTAGTATTTTATTATAATTTTTAACTAAAAAACTAAATGTACAAAAGTAGATTTAATTTCCAAAGACTTGATAAAAAAAATTAAAATTATATTTTAATTAAAAATAATATATGGATTGTAAAAATAATTTTAAAAAAATTTTCTTTAATTTATTCAATGTTTTCGGTATAATGACTATATGAGCATATAGGATAAAGAAAGTAAATTTTTATTGATTTTCTTTTTGTAAGCACATTCTTATTGAGAATATTTACTTTATCCTAATTCAACTCGTGTATCTCTTAGATAATTAAAATTAAGAAACTTCATAAATATTATATTAAAAAATAATACAAAAGGTGCTACCCTTCTCAATCCTTACAATTGAACACCTCCTTTTATTTTATTTTTCTTCTTTCACCAAAGTGTGCTACCCTTCTCCTCCATCATCTTGGTAATTGTTGTACTCTTTGATCTTCCCCCGAAAGTAAATTTCTTCTTGGAACTTTAACTTCTTTTTCTCTATTTTGTTTTTATGTTACTTCCTCTAGAATGAGGTTAGAGCTTGGTCCCTTCTCCATTTTTGTTTAATTTTAAACTCTCTTTGATGTTCCTTTGAAGATTTAAAATATTCATGGTTTTTCTTGACCTAAAATTTGTGTTGTTGAAGGAGGAAAATAAATGATATATCTCCTCAGGCATTTAGAGCATTTAGTCATCCCGAAGATAAAGGGGGATCTTATTTCATTTGGAGAGTATTTAGCTAGTAAAGAGGGAATTTCTTTCCCTGAAATCTTAAAGTTTATTTAATTTTGAAGTTGAAATCTGAATTGGTTTTCAAACATTGTTGGTTTTAAAATTATCATATAGGTTAAATTAGAACTCATTTTCTACATGAAATTTGTATACAAATAAGCTTTTAAAGTTCAATGAGTGATCCCATGTCAAAATAATTTTCATAACTCGAAGATTTCCTCAAAGTATTGAATCATGTTTTACCTATTAGAACATCACGTTAAGATCAAACATATATCCTTCTCCGTTTAGAAGGAATTGAGCTAAAATTTTGTGTGAAACTTATTCTATTTATGCAATATGTTTCTAGAAAAATTTACCATTTAATTCAATTTATACAAATTTTGATAATTTTTTTACTCCATTATGTTACGAAATAATTTTGATATAGACTAGCTCCAGATTTGACATTTTTATTGGCTTTTTAAATATTGATAAAAATATTTTTTAAAAGTAAGTATAATAAAGTGTTAAAATAAGAATTTTAATGTATATTTATCATAATTTTTGGATAATAAAAATAAGAATCATAACTTAGAAGACAAAATTGATGTGCAAATGAGGTATATCAATTTTCTACATTGATAGAATTGTTTGTTACTACAATATACTATATTATCAATTAAAAATTAATTTTTATTTATTAAAAAAGTTAATACAATGCAAAATTGTTAATAAATAGCTTTTTTTGCAGCATGTAACAATTGCCGAAATAAACTAGGAATGGAAAGTATTTTATTTTTCATTTTGATACAATAAAGAAAAGAAAATAAAAACAGAGAAGAATATTCTTACTACGACTTTATTTTATTTCCCATTTATTCTATTTTCTTATTAAAAAATCATATATTTGAAACACTAGGATTAAGAAATGCTACTTTTAGGAAGTCCATATCATTTTCCAAGATAGCCATATGTTTCTCTGCCATTGTCACCCATGCCTCCATTCCTTCATTTGTTTCCATCAACACTACTGTGTTTGGAATAGTTTCTTTAGTACCTCCTCTTTGAGCCAACCACAAAGGCTTTCCCCAACCAAAATTGAGCTCATTGAATCCCATATTAGCCCAACTTGTAAACACAAACGATATTGGAATTTTGGTTGCTATCCTTTCAAGCATTAGTTCTCCACACTCATCACTCCATAAAAAGCTAGGATCCTTATGCACTTTCAAAAAAAATTCCTTAGTGAGCTTTCCAAGTTCTTCTTCCAAAATCCTAATCAAATCTCTACTATCAATGCTCTTGTTGACATCCTCAATAAGCATCATTGCAGGCCACAACAAATTTCCAATGGAACTTGTGGAGAAAGGCTCTCCCATCCTTTTCCTCATGTCCACAACATGTAACACAACTAATGACCTCATGTGGTCACAAGATTCCTTTGTGCATGCTACAATCATATGTTTACATATGAATGAAGACACTGCTTTGTATCTTGTAGTTTTTGTGTCACTTTCTAACATGGTTTTAAGGTCATTGATAGCTTTGATGTTAAATAAGAATCTTCTTGTGGTGCACTTTACTTCTAAATTTGAGTCATTGTTAATATTTAGCACACCAGAACGTACACCAAAGGTGTTTATTGGAGGGAAGAAAGAAGGAGCAGAAAAGAAATCTGGCCATGTTATTTCTTCTCTTGACCCTTTGCAAATGGTTGACCAAGTTTTCAAGAAGGTACTACAAGAGTATGCATCTAAAAGAGTGTGGAGGTTGCACAAGCCAATAGCTATTCCTCCACATTGGAAAAGGTTTACTTGGATTAGTAGTTGGGGCAAGACTTCTTCATGGGGGTGAACCTTGTTAGGCTCACATGGAAGCAATTTATTTAGAAATTCTAGTTTGGGTGGTTTTAAAAATTCTTCCATGCTAATATTCACTGAAGCTTCTATGTAAATTGCACCTTCATCATTGCAATCAATGAAGAAGCAATCACTTCTTCTACCTGCAAGAGGGTGGAAAATAGTTAGTGTCTTGGATAGTGATTTCTTCAATTGAGATGAAACATTTGGGAATCCTTGCATGTTAGTTGTTTTTTGGTAAAAAAGGATTAATGGAAAATAGGTGTTAAGTTGAAACACATCAAACAAACATAGTTTATGTGTTTTGTGTTCATTGGGAGTGGGCAATGATGGTTTAATGGTTTCTCTTGATGTAATGGTAGTTTCCATTATTGACTATATAATACAATAGCACAAGCTTGATTTTAGATATGAAGATACGAGTGCCTCTCAAGAATTATGTAATTCATCGATGTGTTTTTATATCATTTGATGAATGCTAATGACGTTATAATTGATTTTATTTTTCTAAATTACCATTCAACCGTATTTGATGTTATGATGAAAATAAGAAACTCCAACTTATGAAGCCCCACATAAATATAGATTACGTTAAAGGCAGTGGTTATTAGCAGACAGTTACTCGAAAAAACAATCGTTTCAACATTTAACTAACTGATTTTAAGTTATTAATAGACAGTTCCTGAAGGTGGCAAGATATTTGTTAGAAAGTAGTTTATTTTTTATATTTGATAAAAATTTGTGTAATTTTTATGTTAAAATAATTATATGTATATATGATAAATTTTTACTTGATTTGCAACAATGGTGACGGTGGATAAAGTTAGGCTAAAATAAATTATTTAAATTTTTTCTCTTGATGCTTGTTCAATCAATTTTTTGAGGTTGAAGTGAGTTAGAATGTAAAACTATTCAAATAATAACTGAAATAATTATGGATAGTTAAAAGAACATAACTTATATTAAGAATTTACTAAACAATTAAGTTACCGCCCCCCCCCCCCCTTCCCAAAAAAGAAATGTAACTCATCTCGTGAAAAGAAGCAACCCAAGAAAAAGAAAGCATGTAATTGCTGAAAAATTAATATAATATGATGATGTGACAATTGAAGGGAATTTTATGTTATTGACATGTGAATCATACAATTCACGTTTCAAACTTTACATATTACATACGCAGAAACATAATGGTTCCAATTTCCATATTTAAAACACCCAAATAAATTCTAAAACTTCTTTTATAATTCTCGATACAATATATTCAAATAGATATCAAGTATCATATCACACATTCAACCGTTCTAAGTTACTAGTTGAAAGTTTAATAGTTTAACGTAATTAAGTTATCGTATTATAATTGAATATTATTTTAAAAATATTTATAATATATATTATATTAAAAAATATAAAATATATATAATAATAAAATATATTAATATTATAATTTTATATAATTAAAAATTGTAAAATTATATATATATATATATATTATTTTTAAATTTAAATTATATATATAAATTAAATAAAATATAACATTATTTTATTTTATTTTTTAAAATATTATTTTATATATAAACTAATTTTTTATCAATTTTATTGATTTGTTATCAATTTTTTACTACACTAATTTTATAGTTTAATTAGTCTAAAAAAATAGTTTTTATTCAATCAATTTGCCAATCGATTCAATCTAGCTTTCATAATCATAATGAATATTATGTTAGTAAAATTAATTATTCACATTTTATAGAATAGAAATTCATACCAAAGAATAAATAAATATTTAAAAGTAGTATTTGTTTAGTTAAATTCATCTAAAACATAACATGTTTTATTAATATGATTAAATCCTTCAATAATTTCATTCAATTATTAATTATGTGTACATAAATATGCCTAAAACTACTAAAAAACGTTGAACTTATACGAGTTTTAGGATGTGTGCATTTAGAATAGTTTTAAGATATATTTAAGAAGCACTCATATAGTATTTTATTATAACAGTGTTGATTTTTTCTACAAGATAAAAAATCTATTAAATAAGTCTAATATATATATATATATTAATATTATGTAAATAAAATATAAAATAAATATTATATAAATATAAATAGGTCTATGAATATGTTAAATAGGCTTTTTTATAAGTCTGGGTTTGACTTGTTTATCTAAAAAAACTTTTTAACAAGCCTGAGAGACTATTTATTTATTAAATGAGCATAGTTTAACTAAGTTTTAAATAAGTCAAGCCGTATGCCTCTGCCGAACGTTCTTATTCACTTCCATCCTTAATTTGATATTTCTTTTTTTCGAATCTTTATAAACGTGTTGGTGGTTGAATTAAGATTTTCTATGAATAAATATGTAGACAATTCTATTTTTAAATTGCATAAATTGATTCTATTTAAAAATAAGTTTTGTAATCGTAGACATGTTTATTTTATTAGAACATATTTGCATTATCTGATGAGAAACTCTGAGCTATGTTTTAGTCCAAATAACTTTAAGATTCATTTTTGAATAAGCTATATATATATAGACATACATGTAATTTTAAGATTTTATTTTAAATTTTTAATATTTTTAAAATTACTCAA
The DNA here is from genome assembly GCA_026541065.1 of Canavalia ensiformis. Classification (NCBI taxonomy): domain Eukaryota; kingdom Viridiplantae; phylum Streptophyta; class Magnoliopsida; order Fabales; family Fabaceae; genus Canavalia; species Canavalia ensiformis. The sequence goes on from JAMKYM010000798.1 coordinate 1,113,499, forward strand.
ATCTTAATTTTATAATTCAAAATATAGTCTATATAATAAATAAAGATAAAAAAATATAAAAATTAATAAATTTTATCATTTAAATCCAATAAAATTGAATAAAATAAAAATTTCTTAAAAATAATAGAACTAAACATATTCAAACTTAATTAAATCCAACACAAAATTAAATTAAGTGTAAAAAATCTATTTATCAATAATAATTTTTAAAAATTAAATATAATAAAAATTTTATTATTTAAAATTTTTTCTATTTAATATAAAATTATCCATTAAAATTCTATAATATTTTAAAATTTTTTCTTTTTATCATAAAAATCGTATAAAGAGTTTTGTTATTTCTTCACGCAATAACCGTGGCTGTCGTTTTCCAAGGGAAAGTATATTTTACGAGTCTGTGATGTCTAAAGCTGTGGAAGTCTTGTGATTATTGTGGTCCCTCCTATTCATGCTATATCTTATTCTCGTGCGCCATGTTTTTTTATGGTTAAACTTCTGAACACACTAAGCATTTTGTCCTGTTACTATCTTTGTCAAACTTAATGCTGCATGCATTTTGTCCACCTACAAATCTTATATTCTTTTTCATTTAAATTTTTGGATTTTCATATGTCAACACAAGGATGATAAACAAGTAGTAACCATTAAGAATCTGTTCCTCTATACTAATCAGATATACTTTAAAATTAAAATCTATTTACATTTGTTGATTACAAAAACAAAAATGGGTGTTATAATAAAAATTAACATTAAATATGTTTTTAGTTATTTTAAAATTTTAGTTTTATTTTTTTATTTTAAAAATAATTAGATCCGACCTTATTTTTTAAGATAATCAGTTTTTAATTTTTTTATTAACAAATTAAACATTGATATATATATATATATATCACATATTAAATATTAATTATTTTAAAAATTAAAAGTAATATATTTTAAAAATGAACAAACAAAATTAATTATTCTAAAAATAAAATATTTAAATAAAAACTATATAATCTTAAAAAAATTAAAAATATATTCAAATCTAAAAATTAAATATATATATATATAATTCATCAGGTCATTGACATAAAATTTTACATTTAAAATAATAATAATAATATTATTCAAAATAAAATATTAAAAAAAGTGACAAAAAGAAAAGAATAAAGTGAGAGTATTAAAGATTATGGATGTGAAAAGAAAAAGAAAATATGGTAATGAATGGATGTTGACCATAGCTGTCTCATGTGATGAGTCTTACACGCCCACGTAGTTATTCTTGAACCACAAGGCAGGGAAAAGAATAGGAAACCTACATCCATTGTTATCATTATAATTTCCAGAAAATCTTTGCACTGCACTGGGATTTTCAGTTTTGATTCTCTGATTCCTTTATCTCGGAACCAGAGGATCATATATATATTGTTATTATCATATGTCATTTTTTTTTTCTCATTTTGTATGTATATGATTTCAATCACCATTGTTTTGCATTTGCACACGCATTAAAAGAGAGTTTCTCCCAATTTGTTTCGGTGTTGTGAGAAACGGCCAGAAGGTGCATGTGTTTTGGTGGTTTCTCAAAATGGATGTTCCTCAAAGTGAAGGTTTAATGGAAGGTTGGCTTTATATTTTTTCCTCCAACAGGTTAGGGTTGCAATATTCACGAAAGAGGTACTTCATCCTCAAAGGAAGTTTTCTTAGAAGTTTCAAAGATCAACCTGTTTACCAGATGAAGGTACGTACTCTTCAGCATTCTTTTGTTTCTTCAACTCTTAATTTTAGTTACATGTTGAATGCAAGAAATTCTGGATATGCGTTATGGAATGTCAAGTCTTGAAAAATGTTTGTTTCATCACTTTTTTTTACACTTTATAAAAAGTTAAAATGAATAAAGAAAATGAAAAGAAAAAGACTTTTCTTTTGTTTAAATAAGTGTAAGGTGATTTTAAACAACTACAATTGAAAGGTTTTCCTTGGAGAGAATCATTTTTTTATATATTTGTATTTTTTGTATTTGTATATGATATATGTTTTCTTTCTGGGAACAAACTTTTCATTTGTACTTGCATAAAACTAATTCTAAGATCGATGTTAGCAAAAGCATTAATAAAAGTGATAAATGTTTTCTTTCAGAGAAATTACTTTTTATATTTTTGTATTTTGTGTATTTCGATATGATAAATGTTTTTTTTTTCTCGGGAATTTTTTTTATTTGTACTTGCATAAAACTACTTCTAAGTTGATGTTAACAAAAGCATAAAAAAAAAGTGATATGAAATAATAAGTTTTCAATTTTATTTTGTCCATGCAGTTTTCGGGGTTATTGCATGGCAAGAATTTGTGTTTCACTTTCTCTATAACAGTTTGAATTTTCCATTGATGCTTTAGATTTGCTGATTTTGCTCCTTTGATAAGAGTGAATGAAGTAGAATTGCACCTTAGTGTTAATTTCTTATCATGCGGTTGATTCAAACTATATTTTCATATATTTTTGGTCGTATACTAAGAGCATTAACCTGAATAAAAGCATTATCTTAATATTTTGTAACAGTTAATATTATAACATTTCTCAGGCCTACTCTTTTGTACTCAGATTTCATTATATGGACCGTAGATTTTGTACACTAACCAATTAATAAGTCGAATGATTAAGTTTTTAATTTGGGTGAGTATTATCTTTTCAGGAGTCAAATAGAAGTGCCATAATAGACTCCAGCATTCGGATTACTGACAGTGGAAGAGAGACTATCAACAAAAAAGTATGAAAATTGGGCACTTCAAAACTTTGAACCAAATTGGATACTCGGAATGATAGTAATATATTTTTTAGAATATTTTTTTTTCTAATACATATTTGCATTATTAGTAAAATTTATGAGTAAATTTTTAATTTTAATTTTTTAGGTTTGTAAGTATTGTTTATTCTAATCTTTAAAATTGTAAGTATTGTTAAAAGGTATATAATTAGGATTTCATTTTGGATATTTATCTTTTTTCCTATTTAAATTTCAGGACTTTGAAAGGTTTGCCTTGTTTCTTTTAACACCAATTGTATCTGCAAATTTGTTTGCCTTGTTTCTTTTAACACTAATTGTATCTACAAATTTGTTTGCATTGTGCAGGTATTCTTTATCTTCACTGTTTATAATGCTTCAGATCAAAGAGATCAGCTTAAGGTGTGAGAACTAAATGTCAAAATTAATAAATACATTTGTAAAAGAAATTATTTTGTAGTGGTTTGAGAGATGTATGGTTTGAATTTCAAATTTCTAGTTGGGGGCTAGTAGTTCAGAAGAAGCTGCCAGATGGATATCATCCTTGCAGCATGCTGCCTTAAAGGTTTTACTCTCTAAATAAATTAGTAGAATGAATATTGTTGCCTCATGATAGAAGCAAATCTAAATTATATATTTTCAGGAGAATTCAAATCCGGAAACGAGTTTGGTGAGTTGTTCCAAGAAAAAATATCCATCTTTGAGGTACATCAACTACTTTTAAAAATGTGATCATGCAATTTCTATTTAATTGTCACATTTTGAAGGAGAATGTTTTGTGAACATTAAAATAAGAAAATAAAAGTTGTTTCATTTGATTTTGAAAGTTATTTGTGATATGTATGTATAAAAAAAAGATAAGAAGTATGAGACAAATAATTGTATTTAGCGTTACATATGGTGTTAATTTTTTAATGTTTAAATAATGGTATTGAATATTGAAAGTTTGTACTATTGTTCTTGTACTTTTCCTTTTGGTAGAGGTTTGTTTCTTGTTTTCTGTTGCTTTGCTAAACCAGATTATGGTCTTAAACAAGAAGATCACATGCACTAGAAATGTTTTCTTCCATTTTTTTTCCTTATATTGTTGCTGTTATTTATGTATGAAGTTTTGTTTAAATAGAATGGGAGGTTCAAAAAGATCAGATTGGAAAGATTACATTGACTGGAATTTTCAATCATGCATATACACTGAAGCAATGACTTCTGATGTTATTGCTCCCACACCATGGAAGATTTTTGGTTGTCACAATGGTAAAGCTTTTACTTCCTATATATAGTCCTCTTTATAGGAAGTGCTTTCATCTGGTATTTCATATATAGTTCCCTGCTTATGCAGGATTAAGAATGTTCAAAGAATCAAAAGATTGGGATTCCCATGGAAGTGTTAGTTGCTCCTACCATTACAAAATTTCAATTTTGTGTATGGTTGTTTTTGTCTAAAATTTGTTTTATTCAGCATTGGGGTGATCACCCAGTAATGATGGCAGTAGGTGTAGTTGATGGAGCTTCAGAAGCCATTTTTCATACTCTTATGTCTCTTGGGTCCTCAAGATCAGAGTAAGTTCCAAATTACTATTGATCAATTGAAGGATGCCAATAATACACTCTCTCCTATAATAGTAGGTCCCAATGAATTTCACGGAATAATAAAATATATGTTAGAAGTGTGTTTATTATTGGCATGCAACTTTTAAATATGATCTTCTCTCAGCATAAATTTTTTAGTTTTTTAAACTATATCTGCAAATATGGAAGTTGAGGGGAGACAATTCTTAAGAGTAAAGAAAGATCATTACAAGCAGTTTAGTGGTAAAAATGATTTAAATTTTGTTTATTTTAATAAAAAAATTTACATTATCAGCAAATAAGGAAGTGTCACACATTATAGTAATTAGAGATTTTTATTAGCAGTAGAAGCCCTCAACAATGTTTTAAATAGAAGGCATCATATGCGTTTTTTTTATTTTGTTAAAACTCTTCATATGATGTGTGGATCTAAGTAAAAAAATATAAATGAATATCCATATGAAATCTATGATTGCATTGCCAAAAAGAAAAGGTTTTACCCATTAAAGTTGTTTGGCACATTTTCTGTTTTTGTGATAGCTAATGTAATAAAGTGATACTGCAAGGTTTGGTAAACCTCAAACAAAAATGCAGATGACTGGTTTTTTGTCTGATAAAAAAATGACTTGCTATAAAATGGGGATTGAATGGAGGGAATTAGTTGTAATTTTCTTTTGGTTTTAATTGCTTTCTGTTTATGAATGTTAGCAACTCAAGAATTGGTATGAAGCAAGGTGTAATGGTGTGGAGATCCTGGTTTTGTTTTTCAAACTGAGATTTATGTTTAGTTATTACTAAGATGTTTTTATGCTCTCAAGAGAAGCAAGATTCCTTGTGAATTCTTAGTATATTTTCCCCCTGATCATAGATTTTTCTCATTCCAAATTCAAATATTGAATTTACTAAGTGTCTTACAGATGGGACTTTTGTACATACCAAGGCTGTGTGGTAGAGCACATTGATGGTCATACTGATATTATTCACATGAAGCAATACAATGATTGGTTACCGTGGTAACATATGCAACTTTGAGTAAACCACTATTTTATTCCTTAGAAGATTTGAAATTGATCAAATTAGTTCATAAAAAGATGGAAAGTACTATGTTCTTTATCAAGAGATATAAAAGTCCTTAGTTCTTTTTAAAAACTAATGTGACTGAATTTAAATCTTTAAAAAATAAAAATGATGATTTATTAATGATACTTACCATACCTGCTACTAATACATCTCATTTGTAGGGGGATGAAACCACGAGATTTTTTGTTAAGAAGATATTGGAGAAGAGAAGATGATGGAACATATGGTACCTTTTTTTATAGTAGTAAAATATATATTACTAAACTTTGATTCTTTGTTGCTATTTATTATTTAATTCTATTTGTCTTTGGTTCTCTAACAGTGTTGTTATTCCATTCTATTAATCACAAGATATGTCCAACACAAGGTGGCTACGTTCGTGCTTCTGTTAAAAGTAACGTATGCTTTTAAATTTGATATTATTTTATCTTTCTATATTCTCTTATAAACATTTATTAGACAATTGGTTGTGGCATTTAACTTCCTTAATATGATTCTTGAAATAAAAATTGGAGTATATAACTTTAAGCTTGTTCATCTCTTGTTTGACTTGGTTAATGTTTATCAGGTGGAGGATTTCTAGTTACTCCTGTTAACAAAGGAAAGCAGTCACTAGTAAAACACATGCTTGCTATTGATTGGAAGTTATGGAAATATTATCTACGCCCTTCATCTGCTAGATCCTTAACTATTAGAATGCTTGAGAGGGTTGCAGGTTTGTTTAACATGATATGATAAATATTTCAGTTTTATTTGTAGCTTTTTTATATTGATATTGATATAAATAACATGAGATTTTTTGTTAACTGTAATAAATATGATTAAGTTTTTTGATCCTTATAAATTTTAAAATTTTTAACCAATTTCTGTTACTATTCTGTAATAAGAAAACATGTATCTAATTGTGCAATGTTAATAATCATTCTAAATTTATATTTAATATGGCATGTTTAAATATGTGTAAGTGGTAATAGAAATTATTTTATAAATGTTAAGATTTATGAAAACAAAACTAAGAATTTTTAAAAATTTAAAATTAAATTTAATTATATTTATAGAAAAAAATATTTTATTATAAATAACATTTTATAGGTTTTTTACAATTTTGAATCATTTGCAGCACTGAGAGAGTTGTTTAAGGCTAAATCAAAAAATTATTCCTCTGAATCTGACGAAATGGAAATAGATATTCCTCATAGTGAAAAGGAGGATATTAAGATTGGAATTACAAAAGTGAACAACAAGGTTATGGAACAAATATTGGAGGAGGATGAAGGTGATAATGAGACTTCTTGTCACACAACTTTAATGGGATTAACTGACTGTGATGAATTCTTTGATGTTCCTGAACCAATGGAGTATGATCAATTTGGAAATGAGTTTCACTCTGCTTTGCTTTCAGAAAATCATTGTCAGGTATCTTTTTCTTACCAAGATTCTTTCTTAGATTTGATAATATGAATTTATAATTTCCTTGTGTTGGTTCTTCTTTATTTATCATAGTTTATTTTGATTCAAACTTCATTAATCATAGCAAAGTCTTTATTAAAATTAGAACAACACTCCACACTTATAAGGGAAGTACTATTTCCTCAGGGATGCAAAACTTTGTAACAATCAAATTTCTTCTTTCATGCTACAATTATTAAATTGAAAATGATTAGAAGCCTTTTGTGTGCCTTAGATATGTTTGCAAGATGCCATTGTGATACCCATGGCAAATGACATTGAGTCATTGCACTTAAATGTTTGTTATGTTTTTATCCATATTGGATGGATTATTATTTTCATAGCACATTCTTCAACATTTTAAATATTGTTCTTATTATTATCTATTTTTATCACGTCACTCATTTTATAACATGCTTATCTCTTTTCTGTTATAATTTCTCTTATCTTCTATACAAACAAAAACAAAATGCTAGTATTTCTTTCAACATATATTTTATGTTTTGAGAAAATTTAAGTTCTAAGACTTCCTTTCAAATGAAGATGCTTGAAATTTTTGTTTCATATATGTAAATCTCCTAGATAAATCAACAACTATCCTATTGAATTGATTGATTTAGTAGTTTTTCCAATAACTTTTGGATATCATACCCACAAGTATCAAGAACTTCCTTTATCATATGCCTATCGAGATAAAAACCATCTCAAACAAATTTTAATAAGAAAGCATCCATGTCTTGGTGAAGGTGATCATGCATGCTTCAAAATATTTGACTTGCTTTTTTTTTCTCATGCCATATTTGAGTCATCAAGTTTGCATATAATTTTATTGGTTTAGTTACGTTGAAAGACCCATTTGCCGATGGTATTGGTTTAACATAATCTTTTCCAATAACGCTTGAAACAACACTTGTTGAAACTGATCGAACTTTGGAGTTTAGACCTTGAAATTACTTTAGTTCTTGGAAAGAATTTTAAAAAGAATGATGATTTTAAAATCTCTTTAGTCCTAGCATCTTGATTAGATGAATGGGTTGCGAATGTTGAAGAGTTTCCATACATTCCATGCAAATCTCTCCTGCTAAGTCTGCATTCCAGTGTACTAACAATGGGTAGATTGGAAGAAGCTATTTCTTCAAGATAAAATACTAAGCCAAAGACATCAAGCAAATACATCAATGCTTTTTCTTCGCAATTAGCTAAAATAACCATATACTATAGGAGGAAAGAGAAATAAGAAGATATAGGATGAATCCATATATTTTAATCATACATTGAAATATTTATTTATAATAGGAATATTTAATATAAGGATTAATTATAAAAATATTAAGTTAGCTAATTATTATAGTTATAAAGATATAATTTTTTTAATTACTATAATTATAACATATTTTATTTATATATTTTCAATCCTTCAAGTTTGATCATATAAATTATATTCACTAAGCATGTTATATATGTAGCTAATTCTTGAACCTCTTAATGGTTTAGTAAAAATATTTTTTTACTAATCATTGGAATTAATGAAACTAGTGACAATATTTTTAAATAAGATTTTTTTTTCTAATAAAATGACAATCTATCTCAATATATTTAATTCTCTCATGGAAGATAGGATTTGAAACAATATGTAAGATGATATAATTATCTCAAATGAGTGTTATTTGATTAACTTCCAAATCTCAGCTTCTTGAACTACTAGATCTTACAATGATCCTTTATTTTTTGATTTTATAAGAAACTAGATTGACTTCTTATTAGTAGGAGAATTTTTCCTATTTGCATCTAAGTATCCCATAATTTGGATATGATCCTTAGTTTCATATAAAAGATTCTTTCCTTCACTTTATTTAACATAGTAGAGGATGTAGATTACTGCATCCCAATGTCCTTTACACAAAGAGTTAAGAAATTGATTACAGAGAAAATGTAAGAATGAGTAATAATGAGATAGTTCAACTTATTAACAGATTTTCTATATCTCTATGGGTTTGGAAGTGTCTTTCCATATCTTGATAGAACTTTGACATTAAGATCTATATGGGTGTTAGTAGGTTTGGCACCCATTAATCTAATTTCTTTTACGATGTCCGTTGCATACTTTATTTGAAAAATCACAACATCATTATTGGATGGTACCACCTTTATCCCAAATAAGTATCAAATTTTTTTAAGATCTTTTATTTGAAAATGATAATAGGGATATTATTTTACCTATATAATATCATGATGATCACTTGACAATGTTGTCTAAATACATTATTTGGTAAATGAACCTTGTGGCTGAATGATAAAAAAATTGACTGGTTAGCTTTGCTTTGAGTCAAGACAAATTGTTGGACCATAGTACTAAATCAATCAAACTAAACCTTTAGAAATTATTTGGTTCCAAATAATAATTTTTGGAGGCAACAAATGTGTGCAAATCGTGTGTACCAAGTTTTATCCATAGACAAGTGCACATGTTAGCATAGAAATGAGGTATTTAATACCTCTAGTGTTATTTTCATAGGAACTATTTCAATAATCCTTAAAAGAATGATTGAGTCCTAAAATTTGAGCTCATCAAAAGAGACTTTGTTTAAAATATATTTTTAAAATAAAAAAATAAAAATAAAAATAGGGAAATTAAAAGTATAAAAATAATCACAAGTATGAATTCAATTATGAAAAGATATGGAACTTTGATTTTTCTTATGACTTTACTTGATATCACCCTTAACTCCCTTATGAATGATAAAAATCAATTGCTAACCACTTGTTCTAATTCTATTACCGTATAATGATCATGCAATAGTAATATTCTTTTTCCTAAGTCATTATTCCAATGATCATGCAAGGTATATAATTAAGATAATCCTAAATATCATTTGAAAATTTTAATTTAATAATTAGTTAGAAATCAAGAATTCCAATTGATCCTCCAAAACTCTTAGATTTTACCTTTATAGTTCCATTAATTAGGCAACAATATGATCTCCTATCCTCTAGTAAACTTAGAAATTAACAAGAGTGGTCAATTCCTATCAATTAATAAAGCATAATAAGAAAAACACAATTGAATAGAAAATAATCATTCATAAAAGAGATAAGGGATTCAATTGGTTACATCATAAACTCTATCAAAATCTCATGATTAGAGATTAGTTACACATAGTAAATGAAGATAAGTAATAACATACTAATCCAACAAAAGAATTCATAATCCTAATTCTTGAAAACAAAAATGACAAAATCATAATACTGGTAACACTGACAATAGGAAAGTACAACTCCCACTGTAAAAGAGCTTCTAGCTCCAAGATCCTACAAGATGATACTAAAAGAAGGATGAATATGGAAGTGAAGAAGGTAATGGTGGTGTGTTTCTAGGATGATCTCTTTCAAGGCCTAACCTTCCTTTTTATAGGCTTGAGGTGGACTTTTTATAGGCTTAGGTTATATTTTACTTCATTATCATTATCTGCATCTACCATAAGACAAATGTATGCAAACATTTTAGCTTATATTCCTTTATCCAAATTGCTACTATCTAGGTTATCCTAGGTAGATAGAAAATCTTCGTTTTTCTTCTTCCTAATGAACTTTTTTTATCATTCTTTAAATATGGATAGTTAACCTTAATGTTTCCTATTTTTTCTATATTCATAATACACTACATCATATTTTTATGAATTCACCTCTTTTAAATGTTTCTTACTGAAATATGAAGGTTTATAAGGTTTCAATTCCTTTTCCTTTATTCTTATCACACATTTAACGAATTTGGTAATGAGAAAAATTCATTGTCTTTTTCATTTCATCATCTCTAGATTCTCTAGAGCTTTTTAAGGACTTTTCAACCTTCATAAGTTTTACAAAGACACTTGATTTTTCATATTGCTATATTTTATAGATTTTTTTTTTCTAGATAACATCATTTAACTCAACTTCATGAACCCTAAATGATCTTAGAAGCTCATCAAGCTTCAAGGAACTAAGGTCCTTAACTTCCTTGGTAATGGTTACTTTGGGTCTCCATTATTCTGGAAGACTCTTTGGAATCTTCCTAACCTCTATTCATGATAATACTCCTTACCCAAGACCTTTGTACCATTTATTATAGTTTTAAATCTTCCTATCATATCATCTATGGTCTCATCTATCTTCATCTAAAATATATCATACTAATGAACCAATAAGATTATCTTAGAATTTTTTACTTGATCGGTTCCTTCATGCATAAGGGATAAAGTATCTCATACCTCTTTAACTGATTTGCATGCCAAGAGAAACTTAGCATTAATATTATACTAGACTTTGTTAGTTTGATCAATTATTTGTGTTCCTCTGAGATCTCATTTCCTTGATCCTTTGTAGGAATGTAAACAACATTTTTTTTATTATATTCCAGAAATTGTACTACTTAAACTTGATGATCATCTTCATACTATCTCTCTAGTATAGATAGTCTTCTCCAAGAAAATTAGGAGGCTTAACGATCGATGTTCCTTCTAAGATAAGTTGTTTTTGTTAGTTTATAATAACTTTTAGATCACATGTCCTCTTCACTCATTAATATGTTCAACTCCAAATGTTGAGCTCATAGAAAATGAAAAATGATATAATAAAAAACATAAAAAGGGAATAGATTGAGTTTTTATTCCTTTCTAAATATTTTAAAAACCTTTGCAAATGATTTAGAAAATTAAAGTATCCGAAAAAAGATAGACACTTCAATGTGGCAAAAAGAATTTAAAGGTTGAAGTAGAAGAAAGATAAATGCTCGATATTATATTGGTTCATTATTGGTATAAAACTGTAAGGCAAGTGTACCTTATCATTTTTCAGAGTAAAGAGTGAGAAAGAGTATCGTCTCCACAGGGATTTGGTTCAAGTATTAAATTCCCACTAGTCCACTAATTGAACTCAGTTAAGGGATTGGTAGGCAACAGAAATATAAAAGAACTGCACTTAGTGGTTTCTGTTCAATGAAATGAAATACTGTTCCAACGTGCATAAAACTAATTAAAATTAAATCTAAAATTGTCCAGTACTCAATAGATGACACAAGTGTTAGAAAATCGGTTTAAGGGAGATGTTAGGGTTGGATTTCACCAAGACTTCTCCTATGTAATATTAGATTATTACGTGCATTCAAGAGAATATATAATTGAAGATCCAATTCACAATTATTAATTGAAGATCAATCCCTTGACTCATCAATGCTTCACCCGTATTAGGAATCTTAATTCCTTAGTAAATCCTAATTCAAGTGAGTCTTAAGTTCAAGAATTCAAGCGATCTCACAACTATGAATCTCTATCCCCAGAGCACTCACAGTCATGTTATTCAATTTCAGTTCCAATTCTAAATCCAATTTCCCAATTGTGAAGAAGAATTCAATTTCAATCTATAAGTAACCAAGTCATAGAAGCATTAAGCAAAGAGAAGAATAATCATTTTTAAGGAAAAGAAATCTTGAATGCATAGAATATATCTCGGTTACATAGGTTCAGCAATGACTTCCTCTTTCCCTAACAAAGTTCTAGTTACACATAATAATAGAAGAAACAGGGGAGAGGATGGAAGTCATGAGTATGACGACTCGCGGTGGTTTCCCTTCTTCCTCAAACCTAGGGTTCCTCTTTCACCCAGAACAGAACCAACATCCAGGTGAGCGGCGACTCTGTTCTCTGCATCTACGATCAAGAGATAGATCAGTTGGTTGATGGATTGATGCCCTGTTTCGTTCTGTTTTGGGCCTTTATAGGCGCTCTTCTATTGCGTTGCGTGTCCAATGCGATTGTGCTTGTGTTGCCAACGCAATGTGAATAACAGAATACTTCCTTCCTTTCAAATTTTTATGTGCTCCACGCATTTCTGGTTGTGTTGCCAACACGAAACCCTATGACAGACTGCAGAAATTAAAACACATCAGATTTTCAAGAATTTATCATCCAACAGGCTTTAAAACTGCATTTTCCAGATTGTGTACGGGTTACTTAATTTTCTATCATTTTCTCATGCTTTAGTGGTTATTTATGTTTCAATTTCTTACAATTATATCGAAATATGCACTAAATAAGTGTCGTATTGGACATTTATCACAACCCCAAACTTGAACTCTTGCTTGTCCTCAAGCAAGTATTGAGCTACAAAGAGCATTCAGTTCTCATAGTACGCATATAATTCCTCTCAAGTGATTTCCTGCTTCCCTCTTCAATCCAACTCGCATTACTAAAAAATCTTCAGATTTCATTTCAAAGGTAAATTCAGTAAGCCATGAGGGACAGATTAGAACTTTTGTAAGGTTAGAAAACAACATGAGAGTATTGATTTAAAACAGTGTTAAGACTATGATTTCAACAATTTCTTGTAAGATGGCATGGTCTAAACTTGCAACCCCTCACACAGTCAAGTGTCTCACTTTTTGACTCAAGTGTTTAAGGTTGTCTCTCAATATCATCAAATTCATATTTCATTACCATAGGCTTGCCCCTATTTTCTACTTCCATCAATAAAATCACATGCATGCAAAATTAAGAGGTCTTATTCTAGGTTGTAATGTGGTCTGGGTAAGGGATGGATGTGATTTTTTTGGGAAGGTAGCTTACAAGAGTCAAAGAATTAGGAATAGTTGGCTTGTTGCATTTGTGATTACTACTTTCTTTGGTAACTGTTTTGCTATACTTCTTCCTTTCTTGGTTTGCCTTTCTTTCTTCTTACACTCTTTTGCCTTTTTTTTTTTTTTTCAGATTTTCATTTTATTCTTCTTTATTGTTCCATTACATCGGGGTATATGGGTACCCCAACCCCGAACTTAAAATGTTGCTTGTTCTCAAGCAACCCCAAACTTATATGCAAACTTATTCTCTAATGCAAGCAATTGTTTTCTAACTCTTTGACCAGGTAGTTTCATTGTTTTTCTCTTTTATTTGAAATGGGTTAATTACATAGAAATGGATATCAGGCTCAAAGGGGTTGTGCAAGGGATAAATATATGCTAGGCAAGCCATTTGGTCAAGTAGGTGCATGCAAGAAGGTGCCTCAATCATGTTTATGCAAGCATATGATAACTGATCTCAATTAAGAAACTAGGCAAGTTTTGAAATGAAACATCATTTGTGACTTAAACACACAGAACAGATATGTTGTATAGGCTCAAGTGTTCACGGTTCGTTGGCTATAAGCTTAGGGCATGCATCTTAACAAATTCATTGTTAATACCATACCAAAATGATTTCCAGTCAATCATGTTGTATTCTACTTAGGAAACTTGATCAATCTACACATTACTCAAGAAATAAGGAGATAAAGAATGATGCAAGTTAGGAGAGAAGTGAGAGGGAGACACTCAAATGAGGAGTAGTATGTATAGTATGCAGGTGATTTAGATTCAGTTATTAATGGTTTGAGTCAAGAAAACTCCCTGTACTCTGTGTATCCTGTGCGGAAAGATATTTTCACTCTTCCAGCATTCTCTGTAATATGGTATTCCTATGCTGTTTACAGCTTAGCATGCGTTGGCAACGCAACTGTCATTTATGTTGGCAACGCGTTGTGCCCTGTGTCTCTTGCTATGACTAAGTGTGGCAAATCTGTCATGTTCCAATCTTTTCACTTGAGGAATGGCCTTGCTATGAGTTAGTGGTGTGTGCATATGGTCAGGGTGCTACTCAATATGTGCAGTACCTAAACAAATCACATAGGCAACACACTCTGTTAGGAACAGAATTTTCAGAATAAGTTTCAGCAGTTTAGAATTAAAATTGCATAACCCAGTAGTTCAGACTATGTTATTATAGAACAGGGATCAAATTCCTTCAATTATAAAATTGTCCAAGAAAAGATAAAAGAAAACAGATTCCTATAGAAAGAGAAAAAAAAAAGAAAGGAAGAAAAAATATCAAATGGAAAAATAATTTCAAAACAGCAACTGCTTAGTCTGCATCCATGTCTGCTACTCCTGCAAGTTCAGCATCATTCCTGTTGTCCTCTAGGTCGATCCACTGTAGGATCTGCTCTTCGGTGATATCGGAGAGGTCCTCGTCAGTCAACCCCACATGCTTCCTAATCTTCTTGAGAAACTGTTGGTTCATCCTCATTCCGATATGAACCTTTTGCAGGTTCCTCTGCACCATTTCCACCTGTACTCCGATACGACGGTTGAAGACCTGTTGTGAGACTAACAGCTCTGTCTGCTCGGCTAACATTTCATATATCCTGGGTGGTAGAGGAGGGCCAGACTCCTTGCGCGGTGGTGGCTCTTGGTCAGTGAATATATGACGCTCTATGTATGTCTTGTTAAGCGTTGCTTGCGGGGGAACCTTGGTGCAACTTCAAAACTGACCCCCTGGGCCTGACATAGGGCTATGATCAGGCTGGGTATCCCAGGGAGGCCTTGGGTTTTGCAGCAATCTCCTCCATATCTTGGGAAATTATGCTGCCCAGGTCTAGTGCCCCTGGTTTCATAATCACCCAAGCCAGCACAGCTCTTTTCTTGGCTAGGTCGTTTGAATGGAGTAGAGGCAACAAATTTGACTGCACAAAAGTGCACCATATCTTTTCCGTGAGCACTAGGTTAGCCTGCCACAACGAGCTTCCATCTACTAACTTGTCTTTTTTCTCGTCCCACCTTGCACTAGGGACACAACACCCTCAATGAACCTTCTTTATCCACTGGGACATCCTTCAACCTGTTGTACAGACAGCTTCTCCTTGGAGTGTTAACCTCCAGTAGATCATTTATTACCTGGGGCTTGAATGAGATGGTTTTACCCCGCACGTATGAGGTATACCTCGTTTCTATCCTAGACAACACCAGGTTGGCATAGAATTCCTTGGTGATTTCTTCAAACCCTTCACTAGCCATGCTACACAGTTTTATGCCACTTCCGCTTTTGACCTCTTCAATGATCGCAAGGAACTCCCCTGGGTGTAAATCAATCTTCCTATCTCCTACCACAGAGCTCTCCCTAAGCTTTTCATACCGCTCCTCATTCTTTGCAAATTTGAAGCGATGGGTATCAGCAGCTCCTGGTTTCCCTCTGAGGGTTATAACAAGTGTTGTTTTTATGCGTACTTTTCTTGAAGAGGAGGCCATTCTACAAGGAATAAAAGTGAGTAGATATAATATTTGTTTGAATTTGCCTCAAGTTAAAGCAGAATTGGTCATTACAAACAGTTATGCATGGATGCGTGCAGGATTGAAATGCCCTAAAATCAGTTATTGCACAAATCCAGCAATGGTTAAAATTAAATCGAGCCCCATGTGTAGTGAATTATTTCCTTAGGAAAATCAATGCATGCATGTACAAACTTTTATGTAGGGTGATTTCCTTAATATGCAGGTTGAAAATATTCACCATTGTAGGGTTTAAAACAACCTTCATTTGCAGAACCCGTTACTGCAAGGTAAGGATGAAATGGAAGGGTGTACCTGATTTCTCTTGCAATTGAGGAAATGAGAAAACTATTCTTGAGAGGGAGATGAAGAGAATGGGGTGAGTGGGAGTGTTTAAAAGTAACTGAGTGAGTGGGAGTTGGTTACCTGACCTATTTATACTTGGGGCTTGTGGGCTACGAGAGGTCAAGCATGTGGGCAACAGATTAGGTTAAATTTTTTTGGCTTCACTTACTTGTGACTTTGCGTTGGCTACGCAACCCCGACTGCGTTGGCAACGCATACCAGTACAAAATACACACCTCTAGATTAACATCCCCAAACTTGATCCTTGTTGGCTACCTAATTCACTTGTGTTGGGCACACAAAGCAGGACAGAACTTAGAATTTGTGTCTTAATTTACCCTTATGTCCTTCAACTTTATTGCAAATTTTGGCATGCTTCTCACACTTGTGGCTTCCAGTCCTTACCCCTGAAATAGTTTATGAGAATGTATTGTTTTCTGGATTGAAATTCTTATCTATTGTTCCAAATTTAGAATTTTCTTCCCTTAATCATAACATTGTGGTCCTGATTGACATCTAGAATCAACTCTCATTGGGTACGCGTATCAGAACACCCTGCAGAGTCTTCTGCAGCAACACTACTTCTCAATGGGTTGTGATACCCCACTGTATAGCTTCACTTAACCCAGATGCGTTGGCTACGTGAGGGTTAGCTGCGTTGACAACATAACTGGGTAGAGTGTAGATGCATGTGAAATCAATTTACTATCCAGTTGTTAGGTTAGCCAAAATTCTTGACGTGGAACGTGTGTGTCAAGCTGTAAAATTCTGGGCATGCAACCTGCCATTTCTGTTTTGTCACTGTGTGCTCTACATTGTTTAGTGTGGTACTTATTATGTGCAGTACCTAAGTTAGATCACATATGCAACAAACTAAGTTTTCACTGAGAGTAAGAAACAGTCACGTAGGCAACACACTTGATCAGAGTTAGAAATATGTAACTAGAATTTTGACTAGGCTGTTACAGATCTGGAATTTAAATTCCATCAAATGTTGAATTGTCCTAACTATTGGAAAAAGGGTAAAAATGCAGCTATACTAGCAGAATAACAAAAATAACAAAAACTAAAGCCCCTTGCTGGTGTGGTCAGTCTTCTTTCATCTCTGTTGCTCCTGTTAGTTCGACTTCACTTTCAATATCTTCCAAATCAGCCCATTGTAAAATTTGTTCTTATTCGGTGTCTGAAAGCTCATGTTCAGTCATACCCACCCTTCTTCCAATAGTCATTAGGAGTTTCTTATTGACTTTTGTCCCTATGTGGACTTTCTTCACGTTTCTTTGCATTAATTCGACCTGTTTGCCTAGGCGACAAACAAGGAGGTGTAGGGCACTTAAGCGGTCTGCTTGTTCATTGAGGATTTCATAAATCCTTGGGGGAAGCGTGGGACCTGGTTCTTTGCGTGGCTGTTTTGGATCATTGAGAATGTGGCACTCAATGTATGTTTTGTTAAGAGTGGCTTGAGGGGGTACCCTGATGCAACCTTCAATTGTAACTCCCTGGGCTTCACGGAGAGTTGTGATTAAGCTCGGATATCCCAGGGAGACATTGCCCTTTTGAGCGGTTTCTTCCATTTCTTGTGCAATTATGCTACCAAGATCCAATGATTCGGATTTCATGATCACCCACACCAAGATAGCTCTTTTCTTGGATAGATCGTTTGAATGCAGCAATGGTAGCAAATTTGATTGCACGAAAGTGCACCAGATTTTTGGCACAAGTAATAAGTCGGCCTTCTGAAGGAACTTTCCATCATTGGACCTATCTTTCTTCACGTCCCATCTAGCCCCTGGTACGCACAGCACACTCAAGGACTCCTCTTTGTCCACGAGAGCGTCCTTTAGGCGACGGTAGAGGCAGTTTATCCTTGTAGGCCTAACTTCCAATAAGTTTTCTATGACTTGGAGCTTGAAGGAGATTGTCTTCCCTCGGACGTAGGAGGTGTATCTCTCTTCTACCTTTGTCAGTGCCATCTTGGTATAGAATTCTCTGGTGATTTCCTCACAGCCCTCACCAGCTTATCCACAGAGTTTCTCCCACTTTCTTGCTTCAATTTCCACCGTTATTGCAGGAAACTCTCTAGGTTGTAGGTCCAACTTTCTATCCCCGACTATCGAATTCACTTTAATCTTTTCAAATATCTCTTCATTCTCTTGGTACTTGAACCTGTGGGTGTCAGATGCCCTTGGTTTAGTCCGCAGAGCAGCAGCAAATGTATACTTTCGTCCCATTCCTTGTGGTGCAGAGGAGGATGCCATTCTGAAAAAATTACAATAAAAAGTGAGCAATGCAGAGAACCTGCTATATGTCATGATAATTTTTCAGAAACCATTTCAGTTTATCCAGAACAAATTCTTTTATTTTCCACAGAACTTTCCTCATTCTAGCTCTGTAGCCTACACTCATGAATAGCCCAAAAATAATCAATCCCTATCGATTTAACACCCATCCCCACTCTAACAGAATATAGGTTCCTTTAACAGAATCAATCTCTATTCATTCGAGGAGTTACGAACATACAGAGCATTATCGTATTTAACACTAGTTTTTCAGTATTCAGCATTGCTAAGGTAAGGAAGGAACAGAGCACATACCTGGATAGTCTTGCAGTTGAGAGGTAGAGGAACCGTTTTGTGAGTGGGGAATGAGGGAACTGCAATGAAGGGATTCAAAGTAACTTGGTGGGAAATACAGTTACCTGGGTGTCTTTTCATATTCGAGTATGCGGGATACGAGAAGTTAGGCGTGTGGGCAACAGATCAGGAAAATTAATATAGCCCTAATTTCATATGGGCCACAGCTGGCCACTTATGCTAATTACTCATTGAGTCACTCTATGCTGTGACTTTGCGTTGGACACGCGGTCTCGATTGCGTTGACAACACAAATCAGAGCAGAATGCAAAACCAGAATTTTTGTATTTACTAACCTGGTTTCTGTTGGCCACACACTTTAACTTACCTTCAGTACATAATTTAGGATAGATTTCAGACCCTTAAGATTCTTCAGTATTTTCTTGGGTTCTTTAGCCAAAATACAAGCTACAGAGGCAGCTGAGACATGCCTCACATACCAACAGCACTTCAGTCTTTGCTTTGGTTATGCCTTGTCAAAGTCTTATGTGATGGGATTGGTCTGACACTCCATGTTCCTAACCCAGATTTTACTCCTTTGCTATATAACAGTTCTGTTGGACACACAGATCGCCTCTGTTGGCCACACAAACTAGGACCTTAGCATAACCTCGCTAAAAACAAGATGTTAAAGAAGAAATGGTTCTCAGAATAACTCAACCATGCTCCAATCCTACAAACCTGCATGAACATTCAACTGTACTGCTTTTAATTATTTCACTTGGTATCTACATATAGTTTTCTCACTATTAACATAAAAAGGAAACGGAAAAACTAGTTTCCAAGGGTTGCCTCCCTTTCAGCGCTTATTTAATATCTCTAACTTGACAGTTTGGATTTCAGTCTATCGACCGAAGGGTGCAAGTACTCTTCTCCCTGCTGATTTCACCTCCTTGATAATGCTTGACATGTTGACCATTGACTTTGAAGCTTCTTTGAGACTGCATGTCTTCAAGGGTGATAGCACCATAATCAGAAACTTCCTTAGTCACAAAAAGACCTGACCATTTGGACCTCAGCTTTCCAAGAAATAGTTTCAACCTGGAGTTGAACAGCAGAACCAGCTATCTAGGTTCAAACATTCTGTGTTTGATTAGCTTGTCATGTCAGTGTTTGGTCTTTGCCATGTAAATCCTTGCATTTTCACAAGCGTTGAGGCGAAATTCCTCTAGTTCGTGCAACTGTAACAGTCTACTTTATCCAGCCACGGTTGCATTGAAATTGAGGAATCTGGTTGCCGAGTATGCCTTATGCTCAAGTTCAACAGGTACGTGGCATGCTTTCCCAAAAACCAGTTGGTGTGGAGACATACCAATCAGAGTTTTGAAAGCTATTCTGTAAGCCCATAATGTGTCATCCAACCTATTAGCCCAATCTGTCCTGGAGTTGTTCACAACCTTTTCCATGATCCTTTTTATTTCTCTGTTGGAAATCTCAGCTTGGTCATTACTCTGTGGGTGATATGCTGTGGTAACTCTATGCCTAACATCATATTTGCTCAGAACTGTTTCCAACTGTTTGTTACAGAAGTAAGATCCTCCATCACTGATGATAATGCGTGGGACACCAAACCTGGATAGAATATGCTTCTTCAGGAATTTTATCACAGATTTGGCATCTCAAGTATGTGTGGGGACAACTTCCACCCATTTTGAAACATAGTCTATAACTAGCAATATGTGTTCATTGGAGTACGAGGAAGGGAATGGTCCCATGAAATTTATGCCCTATACATCAAATAGTTCTATTTCTAAGATGTTAATGAGGGACATTTCATCTCTCCGTGAGACATTTCCACTACGTTGGCAAGCATCACGCATAACTACAAAATCCTTAGCATCCTTAAATAATGTTGGCCAGAAAAATCCACTTTGTAGCACCTTGGCTGCTATTCTTTTTCCGTTGAAGTGGCCTCCATATCAGCTATGAAAGTGCCACAAAATATCTCTTTGCTCTTCCCATGGGATACACCTTCTGAGCAGTCCATCCACACCTCTTTTGTACAAGAAAGACTCATCCCACAGGTAGAATTTTTCGTCATGCTACAACTTTTTCTACTGCTGCCAAGACCATCCAGCTGGAATGATACGTGCAGCTTTGAAGTTCGTCATATCTGTATACCACGGCGTAACAGCAATGGCTAGCAGCTTCTCATCAGGAAACTCCTTGTTGATCAGAACCTTCTCATCTTCTATGATTTCAATAGGTAGCCTTGAAAGGTGATCGGCTACACCATTGTCTTTTCCTTTTCAGTCTTGGATTTCAAAATCGAACTCTTGGAGGAGTAGAATCCACCTGATCAGCCTCAATTTTGCCTCCTATTTTGATAGCAAATGTCTCAAAGCAGCATGGTCAATGTAAACAATTACTTTGGCACCAATTAAATATGATTGGAACTTGTCAAAAGCGTAGATAACGGCCATCAACTCTTTTTCAGTTGTTGTGTAGTTCAACTGTGCACTGTTCAACACCTTGCTAGTATAATATATGACATGTAATTTCTTGTCCTTTTGCTATCCTAACACAACACCTACAACAAAATCACTTGCATCACACATGAGTTCAAATGGGAGACTCCAATCTAGGGCTGCAAGTATAGGTGCTGTGATAAGTCGTTCTTTGAGTGTGTTGAATGCCTTTAAACATGAATCATCAAATATGAACTCAATGTCTTTTATTAGGAGGTCACACAATGGTTTAGATATTTTGGAGAAGTCTTTGATGAATCTTCTATAGAATCCGGCGTGCCCAAGGAAACTTCTCACTTCATTCTCATTTACCGGAGGAGGGAGCCTTTCAATAGCTTCAACCTTGGCTTTATCTACTTCCACACCTCTTGATGAAACCTTGTGTCCTAACATAATACCTTCCAGTACCATAAAGTGGCATTTCTCCCAATTCAATACTAGGTTGGTCTCTTCACACCTTTTCAGCACATAAGAAAGGTTGCTCAAGCAATTGTCGTAATTAGAACCAAAGACTGAGAAATCATCCATGAAGACCTCAATAAAATTCTCCACCATGTCAGAGAATATGGCCAGCATGCACCTTTGAAATGTGGCAGGTGCGTTGCACAGGCCAAAGGGCATCCGACAATATACAAATATCCCATAAGGACAGGTAAAAGCAGTTTTTTCTTAGTCCTTAGGATCCACCACAATCTGGTTGTAACTAGAATATTCGTCCAAAAAGCAATAATAGGCATGCCCAACTAGTCTTTCCAACATCTGATCCATAAACGGAAAAGGGAAGTGATCTTTCCTGGTGGACTCATTGAGTCTTCTGTAGTCTATGCATATACGCCAACCAGTCACTGTCCTTGTAGGAATAAGCTCAATCTTCTCATTAGGGATCACTGTTATTCCCCCCTTCTTAGGTACAACCTGAACTAGGCTGACCCAAGAGCTATATGAAATTGGGTAGATGATACCTGCATCCAACAGCTTGAGGACTTCCTTTTTCACAACCTCTTTCATGGTTGGATTGAGTCTTCTTTGGGGTTGCACCCCAAGTTTGAAATCTTCTTCCATTAGGATTTTGTGCATGCAGAAGGAGGGGGCTTATTCCCTTCAATTTTGAAATAGTCCACCCAAGGGTAGATTTGTGAGCTCTTAATATTCTCAACAGCTTCTCCTCTTCTTCTTTATTGAGGGAATTGCTCACAATCACTAGAAATGTGTTCTTTGCCCCCCAAGAATGCATAACGGAGGTGAGGTGGGAGTTGTTTCAGTTCTGTCTGTGGGCTGTCTACTCTTCCTTTCTTCTCAGCAAGCCTTCAGGGGATTGTGAGCTTGTCTTCATAGGAGGATTAACTTCAAGTGCGACTATGCATTCCTCCATATCTTGGCTTTCTTTTTCTCTCCCCTGATTCATGCCTTTAGAATGCCATAATACTCCATCAAGAATTGAGTCATTATCCTATTTTTCAAGAAGGGTTGACAGTGGCATGGGCAATGCATTTACTGGCCGCGTGGCCAATGCATCCATCCTCATGCCATGTGGCGCAGGAAGTTTCATAGCTTCAAAGACATTGAGGGTGACCTTTTCATCCTACACTCTCAGCATCAGTTGTCCTTGCTGCACATCAATAAGTGCTCGCCCTGTGGCAAGGAATGGTCCTCCTAGGATCAATGGTATTTCAGCATCTTCCTCCATGTCTAGCACCACAAAATCCGCTGGAAAGATAAATCTGTCCATCTTGACCAAGAGGTCCTCCACCACACCATATGGATATTTGATCGAACTATCAGCCAGCTCGAGGCACATCATCGTAGGCTTCACCTCCTCTATTTCTAGTCTCTTCATTATAGAAAGAGGCATCAAGTTGATACCAGCCCCTAAGTCGCATAATGCTTTTCCAATCTGTAAATTGCTAATGGTGCAGGAAATTGCAAACGAACTTGGATCCTTCAGCTTCTGAGGGAGCTTCCTTTGAATGATGGCACTACACTCTTCCGTGAGAGCTACAGTTTCATCCTCCTTTAGTTTTCTCTTTTTGGAGAGCAACTCCTTCATGAACTTCGCGTAGGATGGCATTGCTTCGAACGTTTCAGCTAATGGGATGTTAATCTGTAGTTTCCTAAATATATCTAGGAATTTTGAGAATTTCCTCTCCTCTTGCTGTTTTTTCGATCTTTGAGGGAATGGGATATTTTGTGTTGCCAACAGAACCTTTTCCCCGTTGGCAACGGCTTCCTCAAACAGTTACTTTTTGCTTTTTCTTACTGGTTTTTCATGGAATTCCCTCTTCTGGTCCTCCTTGGCTGTTGGTTACGGAATTGCTGCTGAATCTCCTCCAAGTTGCATTTCTGCTTCATTTTTGGAGGGCTGTTCCATTGGATCAACAGCATAATGTGCTTGTACAACTGTGTTATCTTTTGTCTTTTTCAGTTTTAGTGGCCGAGGCTCTATCACCTTTCCACTCTTCGTTGTGATTGCATTGCACTGCTCCTTGGGATTCACTGTCGTGTCACTAAGAAAGCTCCCAACATTTCTTTCTGTGAGCTGTTTGGAAAATTGCCCCACTTGATGTTCCCGATTCTTGATGGAAGCTTGTGTTGATTACATGAACTGGCTGAGTATGTTTCCCAGGTCTGCAGAGTTGTCTTGAGATTGATTTGCCTGCTATTGAGAGGGTTGTTGCTGCGTATATTGCCCATTCCTCCTGGAGGGATTATTTTGGTTCCTGAAATTTGGGTTATAAGAGTTAGAAAATGGAGGGTATTTGGGTCTTTGTGACTAGCCCATATAATGTACTTGCCCTTGATTGGCTATTCCTATTACATCTGTGTCACAACACCCATTTCCATGCTCTCCCCCATAGAAATCACAGTTCAGGGCTTGTGTTTGCTGTGAGGTTTCCACGTTAAAAACCTGTAATTGCTTTATCAAAGCCTCCAATTGCTGGGATATCAGTTTGTTCTGAGCAAGTAGTGCAGTTTGCATGTTCAACTCCAGCACACCTCTCCTTGGCACGCTTCTGTCATTCGGTGATTGGTATTCATTGGAAGCCATTATCTCAATCAGTTCCATGACCTCCTTTGCAGTTTTAGTATTTAGAGATCATCCGGTTGAAGCATCGATAACGAGTCTTGTGGCTGGCTTAACTTCATTGTAGAAAATGTGAACTTGGTGAACATCAGAGAAGTCATGGTGTGGACACTTCCTCTGAAGCTCCTTGAACCGCTCCCAAGCTTCATAGAGCGACTCCCCTTCTTTGTGGTCGAAGCATGAAATTTCTCCTCTCAGCTCGTTATATTTAAAGGGCGGGAAGTACTTCATGAGGAATTTGGATACTAATTCCTCCCATGTAGTAATTCTCCCTCTTGGTTGGGTTTGAAGCTAATACTTGGCACAGTCCCTTAAATAGAATGGGAATAGTCTCAATCTGATTGCTTCTTCGGAAACTCCGTTCATCTTGATTGTGTCACATATTTGGAGGAAGCTTGAAAGGTGGAGGTTCGGATCTTCCACTTCACTGCCCCCAAACTGGTCCTATTGCACTAGATGGAGTAGTGTTGGTTTAATTTCAAAATTGTTGGTAGCAATCGGTGGTCTCACGATACTGGTGCTGCAACCTGCAGAATTTGGGACAATGTACTCTCCCAATGTGATTCTCCTGTTAAGTTGGTGTTCCTCCATGATGGAGTGGTGTACAGGATGATCTTCGCTGACCTTTCGCAGTCTCAGTTACTCTTGTTATGCTTTTCTTATCCTTGCTTCCTTTCGGTTTCTTCTTACTAGCTTTTCAATTTTGGGTTCAAAGGTTAGCTCCTGATCTTCTTCACCTCGCATAAACAGAGTAGCCGCAAGATAAAAACTCGAAAGAGAATCGGTATTAAAAATAGAATTCTACAGCAAATCAAACAAAGTTGCTCAATCTAGTGGAATTCATAATACTTATCAATATTGAAAAATAAATCCTCGGTAACGGCGCCAAAAACTTATTGGTATAAAACTGTAAGGAAAATGTACCTTATCGTTTTTCAGAGTAAAGAGTGAGAAAGAGTATCGTCTCCACAGGGATTTGGTTCAAGTATTAAATTCCCACTAGTCCATTAATTGAACTCAGTTAAGGGATTGGTAGGCAACACAAATGGGTATGTAGGCAACGCAAATATAAAAGAACTGCAGCTAGTGGTTTCTGTTCAATGAAATGAAATACTATTCCAACATGCATAAAACTAATTAAAATTAAATCTAAAACTGTCCAGTACTCAATAGATGACACAAGTGTTAGAAAATCGGTTTAAGGGAAATGTTAGGGTTGGATTTCACCAAGACTTCTCCTATGTAATATTAGATTATTAGCATGCAAGAGAATATATAATTGAAGATCCAATTCCAATTATTAATTGAAGATCAATCCTTTAACTCATCAATGCTTCACCCGAATTAGGAATCCTAATTCCTTAGTAAATCCTAATTCAAGTGAGTTTTAAGTTCAAGAATTCAAGTGATCTCACAACTATGAATCTCTATCCCCAGAGCACTCACAGTCATGTTATTCAATCTTAGTTCCAATTCTAAATCTAATTTCCCAATTGTGAAGAAGAATTCAATTTCATTCTATAAGTGGCCAAGTCATAGAAGCATTAAGCAAAGAGAAGAATAATCAATTTTTAAGGAAAAGAAATCTTGAATGCATAGAATATATCTCGGTTACATAGGATCAGCAATGACTTCCTCCTTCCCTAACAAAGTTCTAGTTACACATAATAATAAAAGAAGAAAATAAGGGAGAAGGTGGAAGTCATAAGTATGACGACTCGCGGTGGTTGCCCTTCTTCCTCAAACCCAGGGTTCCTCTTTCACCCAGAACAGAACCAACGTCCAGGAGAGCGGCAGCTCTGTTCTCTGTATCTACGTTCAAGAGATAGATCAGTTGATTGATCGATTGATGCCCTATTTCGTTCTGTTCTGGGCCTTTATAGGTACTGTTCTGTTGCGTCGCGTATCCAACGCGACTGTGTTTGCATTGCCAACGCGGTGTAAATAACAAAATACTTCCTTCCTTTCAGATTTCCATATGCTCCACGCATTTCTGGTTGTGTTGCCAACACGAAACCCTGTGACAGACTACAGAAATTAAAACACATTAGATTTTCAAGAATTTATCGTCCAATAGATTTTAAAACTGCATTTTCCAGATTGTATACGGGTTACTCAGTTTTCTATCATTTTCTCATACTTTAGTGGTTATTTATACTTCAATTGCTTGCAATTATATCGAAATATGCACTAAATAAGTGTTGTATTGGACACTTATCATTCATTCTTACAAGGCAAAGGCTACTTCGAATCCTTCACCTTCTATTCAAAGTTTCACTATAATCAAAAGATTTTACAAGCAGTCAACTCATTCATGTATTTTCAAAGTATTTTAAATTTAAGTCTCTACAACATTAAATATCCATGTTAATTTTATAAGTTTCTCCCAACTTAATCATCTTATATTCTTTTTACAAAGCTTTTCAATCTAACTCACTCACAAGCTATGAAATATATAAGAGATTTATCAATCTAACTCACTCACAAGCTATGAAATATATTATATTCTTTTTACAAAGATTTTCAATCTAACTCACTCACAAGCTATGAAATATATAAGAGATTTATCAATCTAACTCACTCACAAGCTATGAAATATATAAGAGATTTAGGCTACCTATAGAATAAGAATTTAAAAAACAAAAATAGAAAGTAAGTATGATGAAAATGTTTTCTCGCATTGTTCACTTTTGCATTGATGAAATAGTAAAGTATTGTATTTATTAGCACATCCATCTTATCAACCATGGTGTCTTAGAAAGGATTTGAATAATTTAAAATTAATATTTGAAATTGTTAGTACATGTATTAGATCAACTTTATTCAGAATGCTTCCCAAATGTTCATCTTATTTTTCTTCACATGCCGATGTTTTCCTTTTCGTCTTAGCATAGATACTAGAAAGGTAAATATATTTTGTATTATATGTCTATTTTTTAGAGTCTAATAACTTGGTCAAAAGGTACTCTAAAAAGTAATCTTAACCTTTGTTTGTATTTATAAAAACCATATGCTTTTCAAAACATGCTTGACCTTTCTTATATTTTTTTATAAGACATTTGTACGATTAATTAGACACTTCTCTATAAATTCTTTCTATATCAAACATTTTTCATGAAAATATTTTGGGTGATGACTTCTTTCTTTAGAGATCTTATTTATAAGATATTTTACATGATAGATGTTATGTAAAACTTCTCAAAAGCTACATAAAATATTTAATAACAAACAAGATAGTTCATTAAATCTAAATATCTTTATAATATTATAAAAAATTAATGTCAACAATCTTGATTCTAAAAAATTTCTAATAAAACTTAGTTTATATAGATTTTTATTTTGTATCTTTAGACACAAAATATAGAAAAACTATATTATAATATCAATAAATTCTAATTTAAATTTTGTTTTCAAATATTAATAAATAAAATTTATCTTAAATTCAAGTAATTTATTTTCGCAATTATTTTCTTAATTTTAAAGTTCTTATCTTCTTAATTTTTCAATTTAGTAATACAATAGAATATTTATCATCATTAATAAAAATATCTATCATTTTTATTTTTTTTTCTTTATACATTTTATTCAAATCTATAAATAACCACACCTTGCATAAAAAATTTAATAATTTTTTTTATCAAATATTATGTTGAAATGTATTAAAAATAATAACAAACATGCATTATTATATTTTTTTTAATACCAATTATTATAGATTTTTAGTCAAAATTAGGTCGGAATTGAACCAGTACTCAAGGATTTAAGTTTAATTGTTGTGTCTAGTTTTAAGAAAACAAATATGAGAACATTCACCACTTTATGCCTTATGTATGTTGATGTTATGCTACTTTCTTTGGATATCCCAAAACATGGGAAGACAAATTAACGTTCTGTCTTGCATGCAACTATGACAAAAGTAATAGGATGTTTCCTTTTGTTGTTATGCATTATTTGAATGACCTAAAGAATACATCCACCAAAATTATTATTTTGCTAGCCATTTGCGAGACTTGAGACTTTAGTTAGAAATACACACATAGAAATATATATACACAAGAGTGAAGTGTGTAACTCACAAATATTTGATCGCATTAAATTTTATGAATCAAATTTCATTTCAATTTTTTTAAAATTTATTTATTTATTATATTAATTAAAATAAATATAGAAACACACAATAAAGGAGGTTGAATTATATTTTATAAATTTTTCAAAAAAAAATTAAAAGAATTTGTAAGGCTTTTATGAAAATTTTAGATAAATTGATAAGGTGTTTGAAATTTCAAATTGCTGTGAGTTAATCTATTCAATAAAAATATAAAAGAAGGATAGAAAATAACAAAAAAATATTTATCTTAATTCTTTCTCTCATGAAAAGCTATATCTAGTTTCTATAAAATACAATAGAATTTTTATTATCAATTAAAAAACACAATTACAAAACAAAATTTTTCCTAAGAATTTTTCACACAAATTTTTATAGGTTCAAATCCACTTCCTTCTTACAAAATATTTTTCAGTCTCTTTTTCTAAAAAAAAAAAGATAAATTAAATTACAAAGATATCTTAAGAGATAACTATATGATAGCAATATGAAATCTGGTGTTCGATAAGGATTACAATGAATGTATAGAGACAATGAGAAGAATGAATGATTTTGTTTTCTCTTAATCAAGGTTCTTGTTTTTGTTCTTCAATGCTTCTTTTTACATAGGTAAAAAAAACACTTTGAATATAAGTTTGCTAGCATTTTAATTTTAAAGTTATTTAGTTTTTGCAAATTTATTTCTGACTTAATGTAAATTAGTTCTCCACTTTTAAAAATTTTACAAATTATTCTCTTTACTTATTTAAATAATGCAAATGGCACCAAACAGAAATAACTATATATATTTTTATACAAGTGTTGTCATAACAAAACTTAAACCTAAAATCAACGTTCCTATTTTCATTCTTAAATTATATATGGACCAAGACCCACAAACCGGTCTGCATAACCTCCAGGATAAATGCTACTTTTTTGGTCCAAGATAATCTATTGATTAGATCTACTGATTAATAAGATAATCTATAGATGATTTTTTTAAAATATAATTTATTTTTTATATTTTAATGATTTTTATTTTCTTTATAAATGCTTTTGGTATTTTTAAATATTTTAATAGTTAAATGGCCTGATACACTAATTCGTAGAACAAGAAATTTTCCCATCCATTTATTTTTGCAAACCAACCAATTCAATCCATTTAACAGTGAATCATTACGAACCAATCTTACGTAGTTCGAGTTAACTTCCATACTCAACTATATATCTATACATTTTGATAAATCTAAAGTTATACTTTTGTTTATCTGCAATAATATTTGGCACTATTTCGCTTGCAATTCCAACTTCATTAATTTTTATGTGCATTCAATTTGTTCTTTCTATTTTATTTTTTAAGAACTTCCTCACATATTTGAATAATCTGCGGCTCATTTCTATTTTAACATTAAAAAAATTATCATTTACTAATATGTTATTATTGTATTAGTATGTATTAATATAATTTTTAATAAAAATTATATTATTAATATAAATATTATTTATATTAACAGTAAAATATCTTATATTAATAAATATTTTTTTTAGTGTAAAATATTACTACATATTTGCAATACATCAAATGTTAGTATATTATATTAATAAAATGTTAGTATATTATTTGTTATTATAGATCTTTAAAATATATACTGAATTTAAATTTTGTTAGACAATTTATACTAATAAAAGTTATCATAGTATTTAACAATCTTTTGTATGCTAGTAAATGAACTTGTTTTTAATGTAAGGTGTTAAACACCGCTTCCAGATATATCTAACAAAAACTTTTCTGACAGGAATCAATGTATAAGTTGGTTGTTTAGGTGCATAGAAAAGAAGAATTTTGTTTTTTATATTAGTTCATATTTGGCAAGTTATTTTTAGTAATTTATAATTTATTTGATTAGTTTATAAGATTTGTTTACTTAAAATTAATTATTCAATAAAGTATAATTAAACCTCCTAAATGTTTTTCCTATTCAGTCTAATATTTTTATTTATGAAATTTATTTAAATTTAGAAATACAAATATCCATACAATATGCATCCAATATATGAAAAACTTGTTAGTAAATATTACCTAGTTTTGATTTATCTTTTTAGAGAGAGAAATTTACACAAATTAATAAATCCAATCATTGTATTATAAATGTTGGATAAATTTTTTAAACTATCCTTTACTATCTATTCTTATTTTTATCTTCTCATTTATTTCTTTGTATAGATAAAAAGAATATTAGTTAAAAATAATAAATCATATTTTCATAAATTTTGACATAAATAGATAAATAGAAACAAAATTTTTCTATCTTACTAGAGGGAAAAAAAAAACAGAAGTAGTAAAACATTTTTAGGAAAAATTAGGTTGGAGATACATAAAAAAATCATATAGTTATTAAGACTGCATTTACCTTTGACAGAAGGGGCTTATGAAAACCTTGCTCACTAAATGAGAGGTTTTTATCTTTTTCTTATTGACAGTAAATGAGAAGTTATTATGACTGCATGCACGAGTTTTAAGCACAAATGCACATTTGTTGCAAAAAATTAGCTGGCATGCCCCAACACTCTTGTTTGATCATTAAATTTTGTGAATCACTCTTATTTCATCAAATTTGTTAATTTTTTTTGTTTAGTTATGTCTGTGAAAGGGATCTCATGACGAGCAAATGTAAATAGAAATCCAAGAGTGTTCTTATTTTCTAATTTATTTTTCAGATCACTATTCTTCGGTTCACATTCATAAAGTGTTCAAAGAAACACTTTGATTGTTCTGTATTTATTCTAACGTCTGCCGTTAAGCCTAATTTTATAAGCAATAGAAGTTAAATTAGTCATAATCCTGAAAAAAATCCCAGTTCTATTGATCTGAGGGAACTTTAGGATTTGCAATAATATTTCAATAAGAAAATATTAACATATAATCTCTTTAGTTTGCATGGCTTTCCACAAGTGTTAGATTACAGGAAAATAACTCAAAATATCTTGATTATATCTAATTAAGATTAACTTTCATATTTCTTAAGATTAATTTTCATATTTCTTTGTATATCTCTGAGGATTAGTTTGCATATTTTTTATCATCTCATGATTTATTTTTTAACGTAGTTATGATCTAGTAATAGTATAAATGATAATTAATATTTTATTTTTTTGTGTTAAGTTGTAAGATATATTATCTGAAGTTCTATTTTGTCAAATTCCTCCCCTTATACTTAAATTCCTATCATTTCATCAATACTGTTCTTATTTCAACAATTAGTATTTGTTCTTGATTTTCTTGAAGATCTTGTTGTGATGGTATGTCTAATTAATCATGTTAATTGTTGATGGAATTGAAACTACTGGATGAACAGAGTGATTACCACCACCCCAAAATGCCATCATCAGCTGCTGGTTTGGTCAAAAAATTACATGATCTTGCAGGTTATTGTTGTTGTTTCTTCTCAACAAGTTTTTCTAAGGATGAAATGTATGTAACATATATAATTCTAAATGGTTATCTGAAAAAGTGATTTCAAATCAATATTTTTGCAGTTCAGAAGAAAGGGTACATAGATTTACAAGGGATAGCCAAGAAGAATAGTGATTCATGCCCATTTGGGAATACTCTTCCAAAAGATCCAAGTTGTACTTCTCCATGTAGCTGGGCTTCCTCTGATCCTTCTCTATTTTTGATTCGTGGAAAAACTTATTTAAGAAATCAGAACAAGGTAATTTACAAATAGTACTTATAAAAATTCAATTCATCAATTGTAGAATAAAGCTTTTGAAAGTGTTCTAACAAAGTCCTCATGATCCTAGCCTGATAAAATATCATGTTATGATGAAAATAATAAATATAGAAACAATTCAATTAGCAATTAGTATGTTATAATATAATTATGCTTTTATAAAAATTTCAGTCACTTGCCCTGAATAAAGATAATGGCAGGTGAATGAAACTTAGTCAAATATTTCATGACATAAATTAAGCATATATTAATTGAAAATTGGGTGAGTAAATTTCTCTTATTCAGGTCAAGGCAAAAGGAAGCTTGATGCAAATGGTGGGTGCAGATTGGCTTCGATCAAACACAAGACAGGATGATCTATGTAGTCGTCCTGGTAGCATAGTTCAGGTTTATTTTCTATCCTTAGTTTGCTACTTGTGTATGGTTTCTTTTAGAGAATACTTACTAGTTGAGTAAATCATCATTTTGATTCTGAAAATTGGAAATTACCTTCTTTTTTTTTTGTCTCTAAAAGATAAGAAATTATTCACTTTACTCTTTTATAAAAATTAAAATAGACAAATTTTTATATTTGGAAAACAAAAATAATGATTTACTCTAATTAATGTGAGTGACTCCAATTTTGTTTTAGAACCAATATAGTATTTAGTTAATTTCTAATCATTAAGTCTCAAAAGAATTATTACTAAAATATTAACATTGTCAAATATTTGCTTTTGGATTGATTCAGCAATATGCAGCTAAAGGTGGTCCGGAATTCTTTTTTGTTATCAACATACAAGTTAGTATATGCTCATGGTGATTATTTCATTTCACTCTAATTAATTATTGAGTATCATATTGTTTACTGTTTATTATTATCATGAATCAGATGCCAGGAAGTCCTTTGTCTTCCATTGCACTTTATTACATGATTGAAACTCCTCTGCAAGACACTCCATTATTGCAGAGATTTGTTGATGGAGATGATGCTTTCAGAAACTCAAGATTCAAGTTAATACCATATATTTCTAAGGTACTAACTACATCATAGATTCAATTAAAAAAAAAAAAAAAGTGGATAAACAGGAGTATTCCCAGGGCCGGCTAGACCATAAAGCAAGGGTTATTTGTAGTTATTTTGGGTTCAAAAAATTATTTTTAATTGAAAAAAATTAATATTAATAGTGAAAAATTTTATATAAAAGATGGGGCCTCTCATCTTACAACCCTATCTTTTAATCAGTCATCACTTTACTATTTTTATTAATTGACTTTTCATACCATATTAATTCTAATTAAAATCCATATATTTTATTATGTAACTTTA
The DNA here is from genome assembly GCA_026541065.1 of Canavalia ensiformis. Taxonomy (NCBI): domain Eukaryota; kingdom Viridiplantae; phylum Streptophyta; class Magnoliopsida; order Fabales; family Fabaceae; genus Canavalia; species Canavalia ensiformis. The sequence continues at coordinate 1,147,123 of JAMKYM010000798.1, forward strand.
TAAACAATGAAATATATTAAAATCACCAAAACATTAAATATCATAAACGCTCATTACATGGAAATAAACTCTTAACAAAGATTAAGTGAATTGGTTTTATTATTGAATAAAAAAATAAATATTAAATAAAATTTCCCATGACAATTTAATAAATAATTTTTTGTATGAAAATTTAAAAAATAAACTTGAAATAAAATTACAATATTTTAATCAATTGTTTAATTAGTTTATAAAAATTTCAATTTACTAAACTTAGTCTAGTGGTTATAAGTCTAAATCATTTACATTTTTTAATCTTTTGTTATTGTATTTTCAAAAAGTAATAACTAAATTATAAAGGTTCCATCTTTAACCCACTTTAAGCTTATATATACATTGGGAAAATATGAGTATCCCTAATGCTTTTTTTGCACTCTATGTGATTTGTTTCTCGCAGGGATCATGGATAGTGAAACAAAGTGTTGGAAATAAGGCATGTTTGTTAGGCCAAGCTCTAAAAATATGTTATGTTCGTGGTAGAAACTATCTAGAGGTAACATTATACATCATAATTATTAAGTGGTGTGGTGATTAATGCTATTGTAGTTTTGCTTGTGAATTTTATTTTTTCCATTTTGTCATACACACACAAACATAAGGATGCTGATTAATTTAATAACTTTTAGTTTTTCTTTTACCTTCTTCCATATGTTTCATAAGCTAATTTAAATTGCTCCTACTATCAGCTGGATGTTGATGTTGGATCTTCAGCAGTTGCAAGGGGAGTGGCCAGCCTAGTTTTTAGATACTTAAACAATTTGGTGGTAGAAATGGCATTTTTGATACAGGTATGAATATAATAATCATCAATGTGGTTGTGTTAGATCAATTAACCTCAAGAATTCATAGAATAGATATCCATTTTATCCTTAAGCAACATAAAAATATATAGTTTATTAATAAAATATAATTGAGAAAAGCCACAATATTAATTCTTCAAAATTATGTAGGTTTAATTGAATCTCTACTAATTGTTGGTTGATCATGGCTTTACTTTTCGCATTCTCTTTTCTATTCGCACCTTTTCTTTCTTAAACTTTATTTCTAAATTTATCCTTCCGTAACAGTACAAAATTTACTTTCAAAATTAAAATTTCATAAACATATTTATATGCTTCGAAAATTAATGGAAGTATATTTTATAAAATTTATTTTCGACATTATAATTTCAGAAACATATTTGTATGCTTCCGAAATCTAAATTGTAAAAGTATATTTTATAGTAATAATGTTTATAGAATTTAACTTTGAGAAGTTTAAAAATACATTTTTTGAAAATGTAAATATTCACTTTCTGAAGTTAGATTTTAAAAACATTATTTTACATAAATACTAACAAAATTTAACTTTTAAAAATATATTTTTACGCGTTTAATTAACTTCCAAAAATTTATTTTTATATTTTAAAAAATTAATTTTCATAAATATAAAAATATATTTCTAGAAATTAATTTCCAATGGAAATAGCTGGAAATTGAAAAAAATTTAAAAGGGATACAGATTACCGAAGTGGGTGAAAAAGTAATGCCCGGTAGATTATTATGGTCAAAGAGTAAGGTAGGTAAGTGAATCGGGCTTAAGCCCAAGAGATCCAGGCCCAACATCTTTTCTTCCACAAGGCCCAACAGTTACCAGTCTCTAAAACCTAAGTTGCTTGGAAGATTCAAATATTAGAGTTGCAGCGAAAAGAATTTTTTGGCACAAAGTAGAACGTTTAACAAGATAATGAAAAATTTGGCTAAGGGTGAAGGATTTACAAAGAAATGCAAAAAATATAGGAAGTAAAAATAATATACGAAGATGAAGTTTAGAGAAAGTGTAGTGATAACGTTTAATTTCTTTTATAGGGTATATATATCTCTACTTCAAAATAGCAGTTACATCCCTTAAGTAACCATTTGGTTTTCTAGTTGTTGGAGTGAGGTTGAGTCAGATAACTAGATTTTGTAGACACTGGAAGTTGTCATTTCCTTCTTTGGAAACTCAAGAAAAGTACATTTTTTTAGGTCCAATTTTTTTTTACCAAGCTTCCTAATGAAATTTCCCAATTATCTTGTTGATCTTTTCCTAATGAATTTTATGAGCTCAAGTTTCTTTTAATCCTCTTACTTAATAAACTCAAATTAACACATTAGAACGTGGGTTTATATTATTTATATTTTAACCAAATGTTTTATTGTCAATAAAATACATCTTATTTGATTTAGAAATCCTTAGACCTTATTCATGGAAATGTGTTCTGGTTTTACAATTACAACATCTTGTGAATGGCCTAATCTTACCTTCCTATGTTAACTACATGGTGATGGTATTTCAATTGATTAGAGATGATGTGTGGTGTTAATTTTAAAAGGTGTAGTTTTACAATAATGATTCGATTAAAGTACCTTAAGCACATCATCTCAATTCAAGGAACAAAGATAACTACACAAAATAAAGCCATGACAAATTCAGGAATTGTGTTAGACATATTACTCCCAACATTTTTATGTAGAATTGCCATGTGATTGTTAAATCTTTCATGCCAATAATTTCTAAACTTCTTCATCTAAGGAGTGGAAATCATAGGTTCTTCCTTGCAAAAGTCTTGTCATTCAAAAATTATTGAATCCAGATATTAAATTAATCTTTGTCATTCCTCACCCAATCACTATAACACTTACAAGGATTTTGTTATTCAAATCAAAGTTCTACATTTTTACCTTAAGCTCAAAACACTTGTGTAAAGGCGAAAGATTGTTGTTGCAGCCATTGAAATGAATGTTAATATGTTGTTTTTAGTTTTTTTTTTCCTCTATCCATATAATTGGAGCCTGCTCCCTATTATTTTTGCAATATTTTTCCATTGTTAATAATAAAATTATCTTATTATATTTTTCTATGTAGGCAAACACAGAAGCAGAGCTGCCAGAAGTGCTCATAGGAACTTGTCAACTCAATCGTATGGATGTAGCCAAAGCATTTGTGGTCAAACCATAGTTTGCGCCTTTAAGGAAAATGTTTTGCATCTTTGAGAAAAATAGGCTAACGTTTCAAAAAAAAAAACAAAAAAAAAAAACAAAAATTACAAAATTAGGTTCACACTTGACTAGAAATCGTTCAATATGTCCAATTGGATCAACTAGGGGCGTCGATCATTTACAATATTAGATGAAAGGTGAAACATTTTATGGCAATTGTGGTTTGCTTCGTGTCCTTCCAATCAAATTGATCATATTGGTGCATATGGTAGGAATTTTCCTTGTATATATACTTGGCAATGTAAATTGTAAAATAAATATTCTTCAATTTACACTTTTTTTTATGTTTTGGATGAGAAATTTTGATATTCTAAAAAATTTAAAATATATGAAAATTTTGAATTAATTTTTTAGTCTTAAAATAGTTTATTTAGATAAAGTAAAACAATTTAATTCTATATTTTAAACTTATTATTTAACCAAAACAATCAAATTTATATTTAAGTTTTTTTATTTAAAATAATTTTTCTATATATCTAGATATTATATAAATGATTATTTAATTATATTTATCTATTGAAAGTTTTATTTTCTAAATTAAAAAAAAAACTATTCAATGTTAGGGGTAGAAAAGATAGTATATAAATATTGGATAACGATAGATTCTTCTTTTATCATATTTTAATTACTGCTTATAAAGATAAAAAATTAAATAATATTAATTTATTCTATTTTATATTTGATATCAACAATTAATGATAAGATAATTTTAAAATTATATTATAATAAAAATATATTTTCAACAGAATTAACATATTTTTAAAAAAATTAATTTAATTTTTTTTAATAAAATATATAAAAATTAATAAAAAATTGTGTAAAAATAATAATTATATTTTAAATTTTATCTTTTGTAATTAAAATTTAAAATATTTTTTATAATAAAATATAATTAAAAAATACATTATAAAAATTTTTAAATTATATTTTATAAAAGGAGTAAAATATTTTTATAATTTTTTGGAAAATATTATTAAAATAAATTTCATGTTATATTAAAATTATATTTTATAAAATAATTAAATTGAATTAAAAAAACTATAAAATTTGAAATATATGAAACAATGGTGAGATAGCAAGAGAGAGTTCACGAGGTAGAGAAGGGATTATCAGAGAATTTTCAAATTCTCACAATTTTGGTGGAATTAGAAATTATTCATTTTGTGTATTAAATTTCTAAAATTTAATTTTTATAAAACTATTAAAATAAAATATTTTAAAATTTAAAATTTAAAATTTTTTAATAATTTTTTTCTTTTAAAATTTTTCATCCAAGATAAAATAATATATATATCTAGAATTGTTGGTTTTCTCAATTCATTCCTATTATAATATTAATATTAATGAAGTTAAGATGGTTGAAAACTTCAAATTTTGATGATATTATATAAATATTCATATTTAATAAAAAAATTTATACATTAATAAAGTTTAAATGTAACATCTAATAAATTTTTATCAAATTACCTTATTATTTGAAGGTTTAAAATCAAGTGTCTTTATTTTATAAGTGTTTTATTATAAAAAAATAAAGGTTAAAGTTACTTTTTAAAATATTCTTTAAAAAGACATTTGATATTTTAAAAATTCATTCAAGATAAAAGAAATTGATGCTTCCATAATTTCAACTAAGAAAAAGAGGAAAGAGTCATTTGCAAAGTAAAAAAATATGCAGTTGGTACAAAAGACAAGTTAATGTTGTTTCAACATAAAAAAAATTACCACTAATCTTAAACATTAAATAAAATATTGTACAATATCATTCCAAATACAATGCTTAAGGCACTACATAAAAATATAAATATAAAAATTAAATTATTGAAGATGAAAATTTAACTATAAACTTACATTCATAACTTTCAATTATTTATATCTATACTTTTTATTTTACTATTATTTTTAAATAGTCTAAAGTTTTCTTTCTTATATTTTCTAAAACTATGACTATCGATAAAGATTTATATACCAATACTGAAAATTTGATATTAGCCAGGATTATACAAAAATATTTAAAAGACAATTGAGTTTGTAATTTTTCTTATAAAATATCTTTAGTAGAGAAAGATTGCTAAAAGTTAAGAACTAAACATTCTGTTATTTTCTTATCCTATAATTTTTTTTATCTTTACTTGAATTGTAATTTTATTTTTCATAAATTATTTGTTTTTAAAAATCATTTTATTCAAAAGGTTAAAGTATCCATATTAAGTAAGATACTTATTTACAGAAAAATATTTTCACATATCTTTTGAAAAAAATTATAAAGAAAAAAATTTAATTTAATTTTTTTATTGATTTTATCATTATTTTCTTTTCGGTTGGTATCATAATTTAGTCTATGACATTGAGCACCTTTATACGTGAAAAAGATAAAAAATTTAAAGAAAAATGATCAATTTAAACAAATAATTAATTCTATAATTAGCATCTATTTCAAGATTAGTAAATTTTTTTAGAGAAGATTATTCACTTAGGAGAAATAATATAAACATGTTATCCATTCAAAATAATATGGTTTATGTAATGTAATAAAAAAATAGAGATTATATTCCTATAGATGCTTAAAGAAATAAAAATCTTGAAGAATATTTGATAGCTAATCAAACCATTAAAATTCAATTTAACCTAAAAGTCAATTATTTACTAACTTATGTTACATGCATAAATAAGTATGATACAATTTATGGTTGTAAGACTATAAACGATATATATGATCATTTGGATCTCATATGTCAATGAACAAACCATAAAAAAAATTTAAAAATAATCTTGTAGATCCATTAATATGATTTATTCAAAATGAAAGAAAATGATACCATAAATGACATGATAGGAAGGTTCTAAACTATATTGAATAATCTAAAAATTTTAAAAAAAGAATATAATTATAAAAATAAAATTAGAAAGATTATGAAGATTCTAAGTAATAGAGACACAAAGTAACAATCATTGAAAAAGTGTAAGATATTAGCAACTTAGAGTTAGAAGAACTTCTAAATTCTCTAAAAGTACACAAGGTAGAACTATATGATTATAATCCACGTATAAAAGGAAAAATTATTTCTTTAAAATCAAAGTAGAAGACAAAAAGTCAATAATCTTATCAAATCATTTAAAGTTAGAAGAGTCTTTAGAAAGTTCAAAAGAGTCTGGAAAGATAATGAGACAAACAAAGAACTATTTCTTTGTTTCAGGCACATAAAAAAATATGGAGAAGCAATAAAAAAGAAATAGAATCTTATAAATCTTCACATCAAGATAAGAAATATTCTAAAGAAGAAAATTCTCAAATATTTTATGTTATTTGTTACAAATGAAGAAAAAAAAGACATATCAAAACAAACTATCTAAATATAAAGAAAATTTAAAAAAATTTCTAAAGAATAAAGAATATAAAAATATTATAAATAGATCAGAAAGTAAGAAAAGATAATAAAGTTGACATATATATATATATATATCTTATGAAAAATACAGACAATGATTATGAAGTAAATTATAAAATATTTAAACTTAAAAAATTTTACAATTTTTTTTTGTTAATTCTAATATTATTATATCTAGATATTTTAAACTCAAAAGAAAGTATAATAAAATAAGTTCAAAATTTCAAGAAAAATAAAAAAATGTTTAAAGTATTAAATAATTTTTTTTTAAATTATTAAAAGAGAAATTTATAATGGTTTGGTTTCTAACAAAATTTGAAGATTATGATAAGGTTAAATAGTCTAAACTTTAAAAAAAATTGATAAACTTATCATAAATCTTACCAAATTTATCGATGGAACTATTAACTTAAATAAAATATTAAAATATAGTATTCATCTAAATGATATATTTGGAATAAGGTTATATTTATAAAAAAATTTATAATAATACTTTTTAGTGTTCATCTAATGTTAAGTTGTACCTTTTGTAATAATAAAAACATGATTGTTACTATAAGAGGAAGTAGAAGCTTAAGATTTATGGAACCAACTCCTAATGACTTAAAAAAATATAGATATCTTAAATCATGATTATTTTACTTGTAGATATCCTTTACTAGAGCAAAGAAATATTTTAAATAGTATTTACATAGTTGATGTTCATAACAGATAATAGGATAAAAGTGGATGTTCCTAGATCTTCAGCCACCTGAAGAAGGAACACCAAACTTTAAAGGTAACCAATAAGGAAACATCATTAGAATATATAAAATTGGTAAGAACAATCTATTTGTCATTGATAATATCTTATATGTTAAAAACTTAAGCTAAATTTGTTTAACATAAATCAATTTTATGATAATGGATATAGTATCTCTTTTAATAAAGATAAATGTATAATCTAAAACCCCAATAAAATTATACTATTTACTATCAATAGATATAACAACCTTTACAAGATTAATTTATAGGAACTAAATGATCAACATATAATATGTCTTTTCTTAAGTAGTATGACAACTTCTTAAGAAGTTATTATTTTTGCTTAATTTTTAACATAATTTTGGATTAGTTACTTTGCTTATTTATATTCTTTTTTCATAAAATTATGTGTTCAGATTTACATTGTTTTAATTTATAGGTCTTAGTTTAGTTTTGTTTAATTTCTCTAATTTTTCTCTATTTTTATGTGTTTTGCAGAATGTTGTATTGAGGGTCATGTTATAGCATGACTAACCCACACTAGAATATGGGAGGCAGAGAGGAGCAGCTCGCTACTAGAAGCTATGTTATAGCATGACAAACTCATGCTACAACGTTGTCAATAGAATGAACAGGTCAAGTTCCAAGAACCATGCTATAGCATCGCTATGTCACACCACAATGTGGACTCTAGAGACCACCAAGAAGAATAGAAGTCCAGGCCACAACGTGAACTCGACATTTGACCTAATTTATTCGTATAAATAGAAGACTCAAATTCAGAAGTAAGAGTTTAACTCTTGGTTCACCTTTGGCTATAGGTGCAACTTTTCCTTATCACATTTCCTAAAGGACAAATAGGAAAACAATAGTCACAAAATCCTAGAAGACCAAGAGCCTTTAAGATAGGAACAAACAGCCACTAGCTAGGAAGACATTTTGTCCAAACTTTTTCTTCTTTCTTCTTGCTATTGTCATTTTTTGGGCAAATGTATTTATTTATATATTCTAATTTAAAGCTTAGGATAATCACTTCTCCAATTATATTCTAATTTGTCTTTTATTAAGATGTAAATGGATCTTAATCATAAGATGTTTCCATATTTGTATCAATGTTGATTGATTTTCCAATTCTATCATTGTTATGTTGAATTATATGATTCTTTTTTGTGAAGCCTTTGGTATATTAGGGAATTTGTAGGAAGATTGAGAACCAGCATAATACGAAAAAGTAATATAACATTGTACGTTAAGAGAAAACTACAAATAGGTAGATGCAACTCATATGACTCTATGATTTCTTGACTTTGAAGTCCTAATTATATTTTGTTTATCCTAAGAGATTAGGTATATGAATTAAGTTTAGGAGTATTACCTGATCTTGAAAAAGGCATGTAGTAAAATGATAGAAATTGTGACCAATTGATTCTCATGAAAATCAATTGACAAACATATAGATTAGGAACATCCAACGATTAGGCGAAGTTGAACATCATAGCTTATATCCTAATAAGTGAACCTTGATTTGTTTTGTCCTTTATTTACATTTAATTGTTAAACAAATCTATAATCTACTACGTCCAAATTATCTAGAACTAGCTAAAACTGCTACTTGATTTATTCTTTCAAGTTTGACACTTTTGCGTACTTAAATACTCTATTACTTGATGACCTAGTGCACTTGTTAGATTTAGAACCTTGTTATTCCACATATCAAGTTTTTGGTGTCATTGTTGGGGATAGGATTGATATCATACCTTAGCCTAATTGTGTATGATATTGTATATTTCTTTTTGTATATATATTTTATTCTTTTCACTGTTAATAAGTTTTTTACTAACTTTTTTATTTTGTTTATGTTTTCATTCTATTTTTGTTCATTCTTGTTGTTTTATAGTACATATGCAAAATACTTATTTGAGCTGATTCATTTTGATCTATATATCGAAAAATATCTTTTTAAAAGATTAAAGGAAAATATAGGGAGACAAGCATTAGAACCTAAAGAAAAATTAGTTAGAAATGATGGAGCTCGTGAAATGAGAGAATATATCACTACTTCTTTGGAGGGATGTTCTTTTAGCATAATCAAGCCAATCATAAAGGATAATAATTTTGAATTGAAGATCTCTCTTATCTCTTTTGTGCAGTAAAACTTCCAGTTTGGAGGACTATTAAGTGTGGATCCTAGTAATCACTTGCAAAATTTTTTAGAATTTTGTGAAACCATCAAGTTCAATGGTGCTACTAAAGTTACCATCTAGTTTAGGCTTTTCCCAATCTCAATGAGGGACAAAGCCTAATTCTGGTTAAAGTCACAACCCCAAGGATCACTAACCACTCAGAAGATCACCACTTGATAGTTTCTAGAGAAATACTTCCCACCTGAAATGTCTACGAAAATGAAAAATGAAATCACATCAATCTTAGAGTTGGATGAAAAATTCTTCTATGAGGCTTGGGAGGATTTTATGGATGAAGGTACAAAAATTTTATAATGGGATAATTTACAATACCAAGTCATGGTTGATGTTGCAACATGGGTTTCTTTTAACTACAAGACCCTTGAGCAATTGATGGAGTTGTTTAAAGTATTGGGCACGAATAATAATCTGAGGCCAAATGAGAAGACCCATTGAGCCATTTTGGATACAATTAATGCTTTGCCATTTTGAATGCAGGAGACTTTATCATAATTTATCACTTAGGAGGAGTCTCAAGCCACAAGGAGAGATGAAATCCTCGCAAGGGAATTAGGCATCCATGAACATACTGGATTATTGAGGGCAATAAGATTTGGTGAAATACAAATGTATATGTTTGACCAATCATAATCATACCCACACCCATCTTCTATTAAGTGACAACATATGGTGCAGTGGATGTAGCATCTTATACAAATGATTTCACAATTCACTAGTTCATAGTTGATTCCACCATACATGCCAACCCAAGTCTCATTCATGTCAAGTTAGGCCCCATCCATGACCACCATCACAGCTATAGTCATAATCATAGAAAGGTAAATTGTACACAAATAGGTGTAATAGACATCCCTGGTGTAACATCTACAATTCTCTATGATAGCATCCCTAAGTTATAAATTTACTTTAACAAGAAATAAAGCATAGATAAAAACAAAAGCTCAAGAGAAATTAGAGAATTTTAACAAACGATGAAAATATCTTTACAATAGGATGACACAAATAAATGTGAAAGTAATCCAAAATAAAATTTAAAAGACATTCTAAAGGTTTAGAATCCATCAATAATTGTTAGAAATTAATAAGAAAAGATTAGAAATAAAGAGAGAATGAAAATGATGTCGAAAATGCCTAAAACACCTGTAGAAAACGTCTTCTTATAAGGATTAAAATATTCTCGAAAAAATGGTAAATGGCATAAGAATAATTTAGGAACAGTCTAATAAGTGTTAGAAACATTAAGAGAACAGTTTGGAAACTTTATGGAAAATTCTTAGGAAATTATCAAAATACTCCTGAAAAGTCGAGAAGGCAGGAAATTGGAGCTTATCCATTGTAAATGAAAATAACATATGAAAAATGAGGTGATGACTTATCCCATAAGTCATCACATCATTAATGGCATGTAAGAAAAAAAATATTTATAAGGAGAGATAAAATTAATCATGACAAAAGTAAATTAACTTTAATTAATTAAAATTAATCATTCTTAAAATAAATTAACCTTGATTAGTGTTAAACTAATTTTAAAGGATAATTTCTTATATTTATATTTAATTTAAAATTAAAAACTACATGTAGATGAACCAAAATACCCTTAAGTGAGAATTTAATTCTTAAGGGCCCTAAGTGGCTGAATTTCTTTAGGAAGACCAAGGGGGGCTCATTTTCTCCATTAAAAATCTTCTAAACACTTGTGCAAGCTCTCTAAACTCACCCAAAAATCTTACTTCTCTTAAAACACCAAAATGTACAATAAGTTTGAACTTCCATCTTTGAAGTTTAAGCTATAGTAAGCCAAACAAACAAAGCCTCACTGCCATCCTTGAAGACATTCTTGTGGACCACAAAGGAGATGGAAATCAACTTCAAAAAATCGATCAAATCCTTTTATAAGTCTTTAACAAATAGGGTATTTACCATACACTTTTTCTAAGCTTTTAATTATGTTTTTATGACTTATTTTTCTTCTCTTTTTGGTGGATCTCTCTCTAAGTTCTATGGATCTCATTTGTATGAGTTTGATGGAGTTCAAACTATCCTTGGTTATTAAAATAAACATAAAAAAAAATTTAGTAATTTTTGGAAGTAAAATAGAATTTTGATGGATTAAAGTGCTTCTTGTATCCTTTGGAGCAATTTAATTGGTTAAAAACTTTTAAAAATAATTTTTAGAAGTTTGAGTAGATTTGAGAATTTTGTGAAAAGCTTTGGGATGCTATTGATAGATCTTGGATTAGATCTCCACTTAGCTATCTTGAAAATATTTTCTTTATGATCTTTATGATAAAAATTTTAAGCTTGCTTATGTCTCCTCTTAAAAGCTTTAATCTTGAACTTGAACTTTGATAAAAGTTCAAACCTGGACCCATGTAATAATAATCCAGAAAGATTAAAAGGATTAAGTCTCATAAGTTTTAAACTTAACTTCAAAATTGAATCTTAAAGTTAATATGAGCAAGGATAGACTTGTGAATAAAAAACTTGATTAAGACACATAAAAACATCAATAATCATGACCCAAGTTATAAAGTAAGGACAAGTCCTGATAGACCTAAAATTAAATGATGCAACAAGTGATAAAATTAATGGTGCAAAGGTGAAGTGAGAAGAAATTAAAAAAATGACACCTTTGCTTGGTCAAGGATGTAAATTTGGCCAACTTAATTAAATTGAGGGGAATTGAGTTAAAAATATTGGTTAAGGTTTAATAACAAGCTTAACCATGTATAAGAAAGGGATTAAAATTTTAGTAAAGACTTTGTGATGATTTGGTAAACCATTTGGCTATACATAGTGAAATTAGTGAAAGTAAGTTAAAATCTTGATAAGGCTCAAAACTAAACTCAACCATGCACAAGGTGATGATTAAAAGTCAATTATGAGATTGTGGGAGCTTGAAGAGCCATGTGGCTATCATCTAGTAATTAAGAAGGAAAAGTCTTAAAAATTTTCAAGTTGGGTCAATGAAATAATCTAAGTCATAATCTCTCATAAATCACCTCTCAATTATAAGAAAAGTTAATCATGATACCTTAGGGACTTAAAGATTCAATTTGGCCAAGCCTTAGTTAAATTTATAAGAGAAGCTAATTTGGATGCATAAGGGTAGTTAAGTGAAACATGATTAAAAAGACTTGAATCTATAAGGAAGATAGCCAACAAGTAAATCAATTAGTGACTCAAACTTAATTAATGGAGTTAGTGGTCAAGAAAGCATAAAAATTATAACACTCAAACTTGAGATAAAAAAGGTGTGCTTAAAACATCTAAATTTATGAACACAAAGTAAATTAACTTACCTAGGTCATTCGACCAACCACTTTAAGCTGCACCATGTCATAAACCCAAATTAAAAGTATAAGAGAACCTTAATATTTGATAAAAGCAAAAGTTGAAAAGTAACTTAAAAGAATGAATTATATAGGTTTTTCTTGAAAAACTTATCATAAAACATAAAGAATAAGGTCAACTTGGCAATTTTAGAAGAAATATGCATGTTGTCCAAGATTTAAGGACCATGCTTAAATAAATATTTTTACTAAGAAAGTGAATGTTTGGATAACTATTAATATCCTATTTATCATGGTGATGCTTGAGCATGTCCCTATATGTGTAAATATGTAAATGTGTTATGTGATTTTTTGAATGATGTAAATGACTTGTTTGATCCTTTGGATGATATGATGACTTGTGTATGTCTATATGATAACTATTAATATCCTATTTATCATAGTGATGCTTGAGCATGTCCCTATATGTGTAAATATGTAAATGTGTTATGTGATTTTTTGAATGATGTAAATGACTTGTTTGATCCTTTGGATGATATGATGACTTGTGTATGTCTATATTGTTCCATGAATTGATATTAAATGGATGAATTGGATGTTATATTTACATAATATTTTGATTGAATATTGAGCATACATCTTATTTTAAAGACTTGAATGGAGCCTGATAAGTCAAAAGATTACTAAAGAAGAACCTTATGTGAAAACTTGACACTACTCTTAATCTGCTAAGCCTGAGACTTGTGCACACTTAGAAGTGGTAAGTCCTTCTATGGTAATCAGAAAATGCATAACCTTCTATGATGAATCCTTAGAGCTTCAAATAAATCCTTTTATGAGAAAGTTGTAGGTCTTTCAAATTTATGATGTGACAACTATCCAAAATGAGCTCATATCTTAGATAAGAAGGTAAAGTAATAGACAAGTGGAAGATATTGTTTGACTAAATTGTTAATGTTATAGCTTAAATAAAATTTTCACTAAAAGGGTAACTGGAGAATAAGAATGATTATGATTAAGGCATAAAATGAGTAATAATAAAATAATATATATGTTATGATGAGAAAGTGATCTAAACAATGCATAAGATTTATATTTATGAGCATTTATATGAAAAAGTTATTCATAGTATGTATGCATTGCATGTTGTGTGAGATTTCATTTATGCTATTATTAAAAATAATCCATTTCAGATAAGTGTAATTTTAAAAATTAATAATTAAACTTGTATGTCTATCACCTTTTTCTTAATAAAATAAAGTCACTGGGTTAGAAATAATTGCATGAATTGTGTGTTGTATGAGATTTTATTTATGCTATTATTAAAAATATCCACTTCAAATAATTATAATTTTAAAAATTAATAATTGAACTTGCATGTCTGTTACCTTTTCTTAATAAATTGAAGTAGCTTGGTTAAAAATGATAATGCTAACCTTAATGTAGACATCTATTGAGAAATTACGATTTCTCACTTCCTACCTCCCATTAGAGTTCGATCATACCCAACATGGTGGCAGCGGTCTATATGAAACAAATAACACGGACTAGAGATTAATATTCATGGAAGGGAATGCGGGAAGAGTTATATAGGGCCTTATATTACTTTGTCCAACTTTGTACCTTTTTCTTTGGATGACTATGACTTGTGAAGGATATTTAAGTCTTTGATTTTTTTTAAAGGACTCACTAAGAGTCTTTAACCTATTGTTGTTTATGTGTTGTACTATCTATATAACTAATAATGTAAATATTATGGTGGAATTGAATGCATAGTACAACAAGTAAATGAATACGTGTCTTCAAAATTAATGTGAGGGACATCTTAACGTTCATTATCTACTAGGTTGATTACTACGATGAGACTCTCATTTTCAATCAAAGTTTCAAAAAGAAAAATTTTCCTTTATTTTTAATATTAGTAATTTCTAAAAGGATTTTGTATCATGAAATAATAGTCTAATAATAAAACCGCAAATACAACTTAAGCGTAAAATAGACTTCAATTTTAGGGTGTTACACCTGAGGTACTTTATTCGATTTTATTCTATTTACATAATTAATATTTTTATAGTTATTTTTATTTATTAATATTTAATTTTAGGGTGACCATCGTTGTATATTTTACCTATCTACCCCATATCGAGTTATTAGTACAAGTATGGTGTTTCATATAATGCTACTCTACATGGACACACCTTTCCTACAATTCATGCCAAGATATCCCTTGATACTTTACAACTAGGAGAGAAGCAATCACCACTACTAGTACCAAATGAGACTAAAACTCTTGTGTATCTCATTGATGCAGTTGGTACTTCCGTTGCACGGTTTGTATTTTTTATTAGCATATTACCCCAAATAATTTCTAATTATATTGATATTTTTCATACAAATATACTTTGTAAGTATGATCTAATCTATTTAAGTCATTAGTTTGTTTTCAAGTCACACCATTAATGTCTAAGGATAAAATTAGGGTTCATACAAAAGGGATCATTGCTTCATCTATTTATAAGGTGTCTGAATTTATTGTTTGTTAAACAATTTTGAAGCATGCAAGGAAAAATAACTTTTGACATGATGAAGGTGTATGTGAACTTCGAACATCCTATTTTTGTGCAAACATTCACATGCTTGTCAACATTTAAGGAAAAGTTATTTACTAATAAAATTGGGATGGAAAACCTCATAGAGGTAATTCATTATTAATGGTTGAGTGCATCTAACGTATGTTTTTACATTAGGTAATAGCATAAACTTCATTATCCTAATTTCATCTTATTATTAATCAACAAATATGAACTCTTCATTTATTTTATTTTTTTAGATAATTGTGCAAGATCTACTTGTATGACTTTGAAAGCAAGTAGATTCTCATTTATATCTCCAATTGAGTTGGATAGCAACTCAAATCCTACCCCACATCAGTATATTGTTGAGATGTTGGATTGTCGTGCAAGGCAAGATCATTTGTTCATCACACCTAATAATGTTGGGTGAGTTTATTGTTCTTTTGTTAAGTATTATACTATATTTTCTTATTGGACTTTTATAATAATCTATTTATCACTATGCAGAACAATGTAGGAAACAATGGATGTTATTACTATTAATTCTTCAAATGAAACACTCTACTACATGGATCTATTGGAACTCTATTCATTCAAGTTTCACATCGAACAGTTCGAAAAAGGAAGATATAGAAAACTCATATATACGAAGATTTTGTATAACTTTATCATCATAACTCAACCACAACAATGTAGTCCTTTAAAACTTAGATAATTGTGTGTTGTCACAGCAATGTAATCATTTGGTTTAGAGCTTGATAGTTGTGTATAAAAATGGTAAAGAATGATTTGTAATCTTTTCTGTGCAAAAATTATTAATAATGAAACTTTTATATATATATATATATATATATATATATATTATGAGCCCGAAAGGATTAAATAATGTAGAGACTCTTTTATATTTTTGATGGAATAAACAATGCAGAAGCTCTTTTATATTTTTGGTCAATTTAATTTATATTTATTTTTTATAATATATTTTTATTAATATCATTATTACTTATCAATTAAAAAAAAAGTCATAAGTACAACAAAAATGAATCAAATAACATAAATAACAGCATGTAAATAAATTTTAATAATTAATTTCAACAAATTTATACATTTGATTTTTTAATATTTAAACAAAAACAATAGAATTAAATATGGATATTATATTTATCGAATTATCAACAAATTACTACTATTTAACATAAGTTATCTCTTTTACTTTTAAATTCTTTTGTAATATATAATTTTACTATTAATTATTATTATTTTAATATTTTAATATATTCTAAACTTTTGCTTTTTTTATTTTTGAATATTAGAATTTAGCAATTTTAAAGAAAAAATAATATAATATTTTGTATTATAAATTTTTAAATTAGTTCTTAATTATATTTATTTTTATTTTCCTGATTATATGTAGTGTATATGATATTTTATGTAATTTTATATAAATTTTTATATTATATCTATTAAGTATTTAAAAATTTGAAAAACTTTAATAAAAATGAAAAATGAGAAAGAATTATTTTAAAAAATACTTAAAAAACAGTTCAATAATATTTTTTAAGTAACACTTAAAAAGTTGGTAGTGAACCTCTCTTTAAATGATTATCCATATGGAATAAAATCTGGATAGTAATATCTGAAACCACTCTTCAAATACCACTTAAAAAACGACCAGCTACTTATTCTCCAAATATATAATCATTTGGAGAACGATTCCAACCGTTCTAAAAACATGCTATAATCATTCTCTAAATTTCTCTTTTTGTAGTGATTTAGCAATTCTTAGCAAATAACCATATATGAACCCAAGTCTCACCAGAACAAAGAATCCTAATCCTATTGAGGATTAGAATATTGTTATGTCATCGCATAGGCTGTAAAATGCACTTATGAAGTACATTCATCGTATCAATGGATCTTATAAACGCTGTATGATTTTTGGGGTGTGATTTATTGTTGTTGAACAAACGAAATACCTCCATGTTTATGTGTGCAGATTCAAATAGGTATCAAATACTATCCAACCCAATAAAAATAATGATTGCCGGTGGTGTAAGTATATATGTAGAAGTTGTAAAATTTCGGACTGAGATCTAAAATATGTTGACCCAAAACATTAGAACGTGTGGATAAAATTATTCTAGGACTTTTACTGAAAATAAAAAATGATTGAAAAGTGAACTTAAAAATAAAAAAAAAAAACTAGTTTTAATAACTATTTAATCATCGGTAATAGTTATCACTTAATCAGGTATTTATCGGTACTCTCAACAATTGCCGTTATTATCTTTAGTGATACTAAATACAGTAATTATTTATTAATTTCCAATAATTTAATTTCTCTATTTTTATAACCCTAAAAGATCTTAACAATTGCCGCTGAAATTTCCTTTTATTATAATGATTATATACAAATGTTTTTGTTGGCATCGTACATTCCTCAATCCGTTACATTTTTAGTTTTTTTTTTCTTTTGGTAATACGTTATATTTTAGTTTAAATTAATAAAATATAGGTATCCATTATATTTGTAAAATTTAATTTAAAAAGTATCATATTACTTGCGGAATTGATGAATGTTTTTAAAACAGACGTTACAATTTCAAAATAAGAAGCATTTATCATTTTTTATATTTATTTTATATATTTAAGTTTAATTAAAATATAAAATTTAATAAATAAAGTTAAATACTTATTAATCATCATCTTTAAAACAGTTTTACCGAAATTTTCTATATTAATTAAGAAAAATAGAATAAAATTTTGGAAAAGTAGATAGATTGTAGATCAGAAACGATATTGATGCGTCACAATTTTTCAATCAAAACCACGTTCAGGAAAGGTAACTTCTTTCACTGTTAAGCTTTTATTAATTCCTTGAATTACACTCATCTCATGCATGTTCCAAATGTAGTATATCAATCCACGTTGATCTCAAAAAAAGAAAAAATCCACGTTGTTTTTTCAACGAACTTGAGACTGCTATCTTAACATTTATATAAAGTGACTAAAGCCTAACACTTGACTCTCTGAAATTTAATTGGATTCTGAACCAATCATTATTATCTTTTTCTCCGAGTTGGAGAAGTCTTATAGAAGAAAGAGGTTCAAAGAGTGCAACCCAAGTTAGTTAAAGAAATAAAGATGAAGTGGAGCAGCACCAGCACACCACTACCATGCTTCTCTATCTCTCTCTCTCTCTCTCTCTTCCCTTTTAATTTTTTTTTTTTCAAAGAGCAAGAGAGTAATTTTTAAGACAAATGAATGAATGATTCAAAGAGTGTAACTCAAGTTAGTTATGAAAAAAGAAAGGAAAGGAGAAACAATGGGTGTGGGAGAAAGAGAGACCCGTTACTTTTATTAATTGTAAAATATCTACTAAAAAAGAAGAAAACATTTTTTTCATTTTTCTTTTTCTAATGTAAAAGGTCACTATGTTAATTGTGTTTAGAGCAACACTTTCTTTTCTGGTGGAAAAGGTCCTCCCATTTTTAACATAGTTGATGAAATTAATTAGAATCCAAGTCAAATAATTAAAAAATATACCGCTAATGCTATGGCTACACAAGTTAGAACTTTGACTAATATTTTAAATGTTTTATAAATACACCAACACCAAACCAACAAGTGCACTTAGAAAATCAATAACAAATAGCTTAGTGTTGAAATTGAATGTTATAAAAGTCTCTGCTAGTCTGCTCAAGATACATTACTACACAACAGAAACAATAATATAGAAATTAAGACTAAAAGATTGTTGCAAAGATGATATATATAACCATCCCCGGTCTCTATAATGAGTTGGATTTCACCTTACATTTATATAGTCTTTGTATTAGTTGAATAAATGTTTTACTCATTAATTCAATTTCGTTTCTTTAAAGTTTAATATGTATGAAATCAATTTTTGCTAAATTGAATGAGTATAGTCATTTGAAATAGATACAAGGTTCATTGTTCGTTAATGGATAAAAAACTTATTAAATTGATTAAAACGAAATTTTTACCTTAGTTGTAAAATCGATCTATATCGATGTAGACATAGGTTATATAAATTTTAAATTTTTTTACATTAGTTATTAAATTAATATAAAAATTTATTTTTTATAGCGGTTATAATTTTAATCTACATAAAAAAATTATAATTTTTTACAATGATTACAAAAAATAAAAAAATAGTAAATAAAAAAATACATAAAATATTTTTCTATCATTTTAATGGTAATTATTTTTTAATATATATATATATATTATAGCTTATAACGTCTGTCATCAGAGCTAGATGGAAAAGTAAAAATATATTTATTATACTAAAATATGTTTTTTTTTTCCATTATATTTTGAAAAATTTGTTCATAAATTTGTAGCCTAATAATTCAACTATCCCATACACTACTTCTTGAGTGAAGTTATAGCAATAAATCCTTGTTAAGGCAGTAAGATTAATTTGTTGATGCTCCATAAAAAAAAAAAAAAGAAAAAAAATTCGGTGATTAAGCCTGCAAATTGAGCAAATTATCAAGAAATAATCCAATGAATAGATATATTTACAGTATAACAAGTATAAGCCTACGAAATCAAACGAGAAAAGATATTAGAAATTTATAAGACTTATTATTTCTTAATATTAAAATATGGGAATTAGACATAAAAGAAGGATCCGTTCCAACAGCCCTATCTTATAGAATACAATATAAGATCATGAACACTTTTAATTTAAAAGTTTTACTCACAAAGAAAAACAAAAGATAAATAACCTTGTTTCTCACATATATAACAAGAGAAAATGTACATGTTCCAAAAATTATATTGTAGGATGATATAGTCCTTCCACACAAATGGACAGTAGACAGAGCTACTTTGGTTCAGTCTAAATTAGCTTCAAAGTTTCAAGAAATTAGACAATACGAGTTTGGAAAAATAGAAATAGTATTTGATAGACAAAACTCTTTTAGCTCAACAAGATAACTCTTTTAGCTCACAAAGATCTAAGACAATTAAAACAAGGTATGTTAAAACAAAAGATTTTAGATTTGTTAAAACAGAAGATTTTAGATCAGTTAAAAGATCATTCTCAGTAGCATCCCAAAATGTTTTCTCGGTTATTAACTTGCAGGGAATAGACATATCAACCACTATATTTAGAACATCCTACCAAAAGGACGAAGAGGAAGACCAATGGTCTATCCAATCCTCGATTTACTCCTCTATAAATGATCATTATGATGTTATCTAAGTTTAACATAGATAAAGATTTCTTTAGAAAAAGAAATTATTTTAAGGAATGGGAACCTTGGAGAAATTAGTTTTTAAATACATATGGCAAAAGGAGAAAAACTCAAATACAAGAAGAGTTTTATGAATTTTTAGAAAAGGTAAAATTAAACATTCCTTTCTTTGATTAGTTCCATGCGTATCAAAAATAAAATAAACTACCCATTCCAAACAGAACTAATAGGTCTTAGATTTACAAATGTTATCACAGTATGGCATCTCAAGGATTATAATATGGTCAAATCTGATCTACCACCATCCAACCAATTCTAACTCCTAAATGTTAGGGATGATAAAAATAAACCTGTCATATGCATCACCATTTAAAACCAAAAATGAAGAAAAATATATTTTTCAAAAGATATAAAAAATTTGATGGAACAATCAAATTACACTAATAAATTTCTCCAAATTTTAGGGGAAAAAATTTCTTCAAAAGTCGAAATAAATATACCATCTATCAAAATGGAAAACGCAATTGAAAAACCCATTTTAAAGTCATTCCAAATGAATAATAAAGATAGAAAAAAACTCAAATTCTTAGAGAAAAATCAAGGTTAGAAGCGAATCCTAACCCAAGTGAACTTTTAGCCAAAATAAATGATCAAATCAAGTTTTTAACAACAACCGTCCCTGGCACTCCTCAACATCTAGATGAAGAATCTACAACGAAGCCTCAAACAAGACCCCCAACTAGGAGTCGCACAGGCTTATCAATCAACACTCTAGGAAAAGAAAATTCAACCCATGAATCTGATGAAGAGTCTAATTTAAGATCAATGATCACGGTTAACCTAGTAATTAGTCAAACACTCAACTGGAAAAACCCTACAAAACTATATTACCAAAAAGTCACAACGCCAGACCTATTATTAGAAGAAAGAGACTCCAAGTTTAAAACTTTTAGTGCCAACAATATATATGAATGGAATATAGATGGCCAAACAGAGTATAGTATTATTAATACACTCCAACACATGACAATGGTAGTTACTGCCTACCAAACTACACATGACTGTATGGAAGAAATTATATGCAATATACTTATTGTTGGATTCTCTGGATAGTTAAAAAAGGATGGTGGGATAATTAACTCACTAATAAAGAAAAAAAAACAGGATATTTTTGGTAATAAAAATTGAAATTGACGAAGAACCAATCACTACCAATGGGGAAACAATCCCTGATGTTGTGAACACGTTAATATTACCATTGCCCAATATTTCATAGGAGATCCATCCTTGTGGAAAGATAGGTCTGCAGAACTTCTATCAAATCTTAAATATAGAACCTTAGCAAACTTTAGATGGTATAGAGACACATTCCTTACTAAGGTTTACACAAGAAAAGACAACCAACAATCATTCTAGAAAGAAAAATTTTAGTTGGACTTCTAAAATATTTGGGAGACAAGGTTAGAGATAAGATAAGAAGTCAATCCTCTAACAAAGAAATACCATATGACCAGTTGAGTTATGGTTAGTTAATAACCTTTATCCAAAAGGTAGCATTAAAAATATGTCAAGATGATAAAATTCAACATCAATTAGTCAAAGAAAAACTTATAAAGAAGTATCTTAGAGATTCTCTCTCTAACTCTCTCAATGATAAGTGTTTAAAAGGTATCTTAACACATGGTCAAGCACTCCTTTTATAACAAGATAAGAACTACAGTACTAGTTACGTGATTGGAATTGTTGCTACAGTATCGGTTAAAGTTTTAAATTTTCGTTAGGTTTATACCAAAATAGTCATCTACATTTTGGTAAAAGCCACTAGTGGAGACTTTTGATGATGATGAACTGAGATGTTTTGTCTTCTTTAAGGATTCTACCTCATTTTCTTGCAAAAGTTTAAGAAGTCTTGCAAATTTTTTGCAAAACTTTCTTTGTTTTGTGAAGCAACTAAGGCTACTGTTATCTTGGCTTTTTGATTCAAAAAGATGCATGTCTCTGAATTAATTGCCTTCAATTGGTGTAGATTTCATTGAAACCATAATTGGACTTATGTACTGTTTGCCTTAGATCCGTTAAATTAAGGCCACCATTTTACAAAAGTGCTTCTTTGAAGTGTGGATAAATGGTTTTGATTGTCTTCTTTCCCAAACTTATATTTCCATGAGAATACCTAGGCTAAAAAAAATATTGAGAAGTATTTTAGGCTAGTTAGGATCCAACAATCTTGTTTTTCGATCATTTTGTCAAATGTCAAATATCTTTCCATTATATCTTTCGAAAAAATGTATATTATTGGTCCAAACAATTCTTATCATTAGAGAAACAATTTGGAAAATTCATATTTGTTGTACCTTTTAAAATAGATTAACCATGAATGTTTGTTTGCCTTATTTTGAAGCCAAAAAGTTTTGCTCGAGGTTTCCATATAATCCTAGTAATTATACTCTAGTGGGTCAAAATTCTAAGAAATATTTTTTATTTGGTTTGGATTTTTCCAAAATGCGGTTGGAGTCAAGACTTTAAGTACCTATTTTGTTGAATAAGTTATATTTGAAAAGTCTTTTAGATCTATGTAATGTTTGATAGATGCAGAATCTAAATCTACCAATATGAACTCATAAAATTGTCTGGTTTTATTAATGGTTATGGGTATGTAATGAAACCTTTTGCTAAGATTTTTTGGGGAATTTGTATGGGGTTTTTTTCCAAGTATTCGGGTTCCAATTGGATTATACTTTGGTTTGTTGATTATGATTGGTTTGTTGGCCATGTTTTGAATTATGGTTGCTAGGTCAAGATTATCTTCATCTTCTCAGGCCATATTTGCCCAATTCATTTTTGGGAGACTCGTCAAGCCTTGGTCTTGTAAAGCCACCAGAGTTGTAATAGGAAGAGCATAGCCGGCTTTTGTTTGTTTAGCAGTTTCTACTTGATTTTGAGTCAATGACTTGAGATTAGTCTGTTCTGGGTTAATGACCCAGTTTGGGTAGATGACCAAGATTTTGATCTAGTGGTCATACCCAAAATCACTAAATTCTTACCTCCACAACCTCACCTGGTGGTGAGACAGTCCATCGATCTTGGCATGGGTTTACTTTCCCTGTAAATATTCACAAGTGAGGTAATTAGGAAGAGAGTTTGAAGTTCCTTTGAGATATTCAATATCAAAATCAAAAACATTTAAAATAGCTTGCCATTTGGCAAAAATATGTTTTGAAGCTAAATTTTTTATGTCTTTTTATAAAATTTCTTTGGCTGATTTACAATCAACTGTAATAAGAAATTTTTGATTAAGCAAATCTGATTGGAATTTTGAAATGCAAAGAACAATTGCTAAAACTTCCTTTTTTACTATGGAATATTTTTTCTATGCAAGATTCCAGTGTTTGGAAGTGTATCAAATGACATGTTGTAGACGATTGCAAATTTTGAATATTGATTAAAGATTTCGTTCATAATTCTTTGAAATTCATAGGGGACATTTTTTAATCCAAATGGCATGGCATTCCACTCGTATTACCTAAAAGGGACTATGAACGTTGTTTTATATCTATCAGATTCTTTAATTTGAATCTTCCAATATCTTGATTTCATGTCAATTTTTGAAAAAGATTTTGGCCGAGTAAGTCTATTTAACAAGTATTTTTGTTCAATATTGGATATTTAATCCATTGGAGGGCTTGGTTAAGGGGTTTATAGTTAATGACTAAACGAGGAGTACCTCGCTCAATCTCAACTTGTTTGTTAACATAAAAAGCAAAGCATGACCATAGGCTCTTACTTTTTCTAATTAATCCTTTGGATAATAAATCTTGGATTTCTTTTTGACAATAATAAGGAAGTTCTTCATTCATTTGGATTGACCTTACTTTTGTAGGGATCTATTTTTCTTGAAAATCCTTTCATGAAAAAGATCTACTATGTGTTTTTTCTCCTCCCAAAAAGCATATGGTAGATCTGAACAGACTATCTTCTAAATGTTATCTAACAAAATGTTTATTTTTAGATGTTTTATCGATCTAGTTGTTTCTGAATTGTCTTGAAAGAAATTTATTCTTTTAGAAAATTTATTTGATTTATTTTGTTTTATAGAAGATTTAAGTATTTTGTAATAAGTTTTTTAATAAACCTAAAATTGACCTCCTTACCCCATATATTATGTTATGATTGTGTCTTCTGATATTCTTAATGGAAACAATTTTCTGATAAACAGAGTTTCTAAAATGATTTCATTCTTTAATTCTTTTACTAGAAAGAATGGTGCTTTCACTTGGAGGCTTTTATTTTCTATTATGCTTTGAATAGTTTGTAGTTTATTTTGAGTTTTAAATCAATTGTTGTACTAAGTTGCTTTATAGTTTTTTTAAAATATTTTATTAGGATTAATCCTTCTAAGATACAATTTGAGTTTGCTTATGTATTAAATAAGACTACTGCTTTTAAAATAAAGTCTTCTACTCTTATTCTGAAGTTAATATAAATTTTTTAAATTTTTAATTGGTTTATTAATCCTAAAAAATTTTCTTCTAAATTAATTTCTTTTGGATTATTTTTCTAAAGTTTACTGGTTAGAACAATCACGAGCATCTCCTAATTGTAACAACACCATTTGGTGGATTTGTTGCTGGTCTCAAATCTTTTTAATTTTTTCTTTGATATTTTTTATTTCAACTTAAAAGACTTGGATAGTCACTGGTTTGATGAAAGTTTATTTTTAATCTTTTAAATGTTTATTTTAAATCAAATTTATTATTTATCATTAAATTTTTATTTTTTATCCTTTTGTTTCTAACAATGTTTTTAACTAATCTAAATATTATTTTTTTTTAGATAGATTTAAGATTGCATTGATAGCTTCAAACAAGAAATCTTGTTCTCTTGTTAATACATTTATTTATGATGTCTCTTCTCTAAATTCAGACAGGTTATTCTATTAAATTTGATTTATATTGTTGAAATTTTTTTTTATAAATTTTTTCTCATATGAACTTATTTTAACTATTTATATATATATATATATATATATATATATATATATATATATCATGAATGTATTTTTTAACTTCAATAATTTAATAAAAAGAATAAAATAGATGAAAAGACAAATAAATAAATTGAATACCATAGAAAAGTTAAATAATAGTTGGAACATTAAAAAACCATGTGGAGTGAACGATAAAATGTGCAGAGTCCTAATGATTATTAAGATTGATACTATATAAGAAGAATAAAAGATAAAAAAGAGTTACTTTTTGAAATTTTATACGCACACAAAACCAACAACTAAGACTCACGAAGAAAAAATAAGAACAAAATATGTAATAAATTTTATGTTTTTCACATATTTATTTAATTTTCATTTAACTATCTGTTTTTACAAGAGAATAATCCTTAATTTGTGAATGTACTTAGAATTATCTTTACATAATTGAATGTGCTTGAATACATAAATCTTTTTTCTTCTTTTCTTTGTAATTTGTTTGGCTACAAATGTTTGATAATGAAAAATCCAAACAAAATTATTTTTTCTTCGTAGAATGAAAATTTGAAAACGAGATCAATTTCAATTCAATAAAAAAATTAATATTAATAATAATATAATATAATTGCACTAGTTCTAACAAGCATATATTTAGATTATAATATCAAAAAGTTAAGAAAAATAATAAATTTTTAAAGATTTTTGTCAATATATAAACTAAATTAGGTTAATGTTAAAATTAAGATTATAAATAATAAATACAACCAAACAAAAAATAAAAAATATTTTTTCAATTTACAATAATGTAGCATGTAAAACATCTATTATAGATAAGATAAGCGCATAATTTGTTGTTACCACTAGCACCTTCTTCTCATGCAAGAGTCATTTGATATTTGAATAAATGCCAGTACACAACCACTTCACATTGTACTATAATTTAATTTAATTATGAAGAACATGATCAAACTTTTAACCATTTGGACATAAAAACTCTAATACTATGTGTTAAGAATTAAATCAACCCAAAAGCTTAAGCTACAAGGATATATAATATGAAAATAAAATTTCTAATTTATGGGTAAATGCTCTGGTTGGTTGTTTTAACTTTTGATGGAAAAAAAATTATTTTGACAAAGATTTAAAAAGAATATGCACTTGTCACATATCTAACGTGCAAAAATAAAGTTGAATTTAAAAATATAGATACTACTTCACCTTCATCCTAAACTCAACCTCATATCGCAGTTGGCCAAAAGCGATGGCCGCTGCATGCCCCCTCCTCCAACGTTTTGTTTTTGAAAGAAGGTATTTATGGCACATGCACACACACCTCTATTTTATTGTTTTAATTCCTTTTGATCTAATTAAAAGGTTAAGGAAATTGGTCTGTTAGCATTGCTAGCATTGGGTTGGACTTCAACAGTTCGATGCATCAAGATCGAGGTGGAAAGAATATTCTCTTACATCAATTAAACTTTTAACCATTTAAAATATTTTTTATTAAATAAATTTTAAATAATTTAAATTTTCTATTTTACATCAATTAATTATTAACCTATCTAAAAATTTGATCCTGAAATTTTAAAAGGTTCTAAAAATTTTAATTTAATCTATAAATATAAAATTAATTAGAAGGGATTTTAAAGGAAAAAATCAACAAATTTACAAATAAAATAAATCAACTTAAATTTTATATATATGAATTTATATTCATCAAATTAATGGATTAAGTTTAACTTTTATCTTCATAGTTAATTTTAACTTAACTTATATGCATTTTAAAGAAATTTTAACGTTATATATATTTAAAAAATGACTCAACTGATTTACTCTTTTGATTAATAACTTTTTATATATAATAATGAATGAGATAAATTTAAAATTTAAAATTTTATATAAATTATTTTAATCATTAATCATTAAATTCATATTAATAAATTATTTTCGTCAATAATTTTGCTCAAGATTACTTTGCACTAAAAATGATCATAAGAAAATTTTATTGAACAAATTTTCTTTCTTACTAATTTTCTATGTTAAAGATATAGTTTAGAGAGCAATTTAACTCCAGAGTAGAGAAAGAAATAGGTCGAATTAAGTTAGGTTTTGAATGTTCAAGTTTAACTTGTTTAAAAATTTTGAGACACGAGTTAAGCTTATTACATATTATAAGCTTCTATTGTTGTCAAGTTCTAACAAGTTTTAAAGCTTACTATACCTTTAAGTCTGTTTAAAAGTATACGATACAAAAAAGATTAATAAAATAAATTTACTACATATATAAATAATTGATTAAAAAGATCTATAAGCTTAAAGCCTATAACGTAAAAAGATTATTAAATAATATATATATATTATTTAAACAAATTGTCAAAAATTTTATTTTGAAGACAACGAAAAATTTATCTAAGATTTTTTTAAATAAAAATAAAAAATTTTAATTTTTAACCAAATATGTAAATATATTAATATTATATAAATATAATATATTAAATTAAATATAAATATATAATATATAAAGATAAATAGGTTCTTGAATAGACTAAATAAATTTTTTTATAAGTTTAAGTTTGGTTTATTTATGTAAAAAGAATTTTTAATAAGCATAAATCTATTTATTTATTAAACAAATTAAAAAAAATTAAACTTTAAATAAATTAAATTATAGACTTCTATCAAATGACCTAATTCATTTTCATTTATACTCCATAATTTTCAGTAGAATTTTGATATTAATGGTTGTTGGTTTTATCTTGAATTTTTAATAAAAGATTATAGTAAAGTTCTTCGTATAATTTGATTTTATTTTAAGTAAAAAAAATAATTCCAAATCCTTATAAGAAAATATTTGTAGTTTGGTTCAATTTAATTAAAATATATTAAAAAAACTAAGTTCAAGCAAATAACTTTTTTATATTTTAGTTTTTAGGTTCTTTTATTTTGCCTAAAAAATTTAAAAATAAAAATAGATAAAATAATAAATTTTAAAAAATTTCAATCTAGAATTGATTAAACATAAATAAATAATAGAATTTCACTCAAACAGCTTCCATACAAAACTTAGGTAAGCATAGGATCTCTTATATTAAAAAACCAATTACAAAAAGATACAATAATTAATAATAAAAAATATCAATAAGATATATAAAGTTTAGGCATATAGGTTAATCAAATTTTGATAAAATTTATTTTAATAAATTAACAAAATAAAATATACAGTATAAAATATATGATAAAAATTTAAAAAAAAATCAAAAGATCTTTTAGATAAAAAAGTGTTAATAAAAGGGATAATAATTTAGTAATATAAAATTGAAAATATATAAAATTATATGTTGTTTGATTTAATCTTATAAAGGGAAACTGCAACTGAATTGAATTGCACAAAATATAAACTTTTAAAAGTTTTGATTTTTTTTTTAAATTGATTTTTAGTTTGGTTCTTTTTAGTTGTGTAATTTATATCGAATAGGTTTAGTTTCTAAACATTCCTAAAATATGTTCAATATTACATTAAAATTTATTTATTGACATATTTCTCACTCAATTGCTGCTTTTTAAAGGATAATTTACTACTATTTTGTTTATCTTATGTTTAAAATAAGAATAAACTTGGTTTTATATTATTTATAAAGAATAAAAGTGTAATTAAATTAAAATTTTGATAAATTTAAAATTTTTATTTATTTTTTATCTTGATCAATTAAATTCAAATTTAATTCGTTCAAATTTATTATTTATGATCATAGCAATCAATTAAATGCTAAATCTTTGATACCAAAAAATAACTATATTTACATATGCATAGATATCTTATATATTCACATATAAAATCAAGACTCAAGTTTCATATTATGTGCATTTTTAGTTCTAA
This sequence comes from Canavalia ensiformis, assembly GCA_026541065.1. NCBI lineage: Eukaryota > Viridiplantae > Streptophyta > Magnoliopsida > Fabales > Fabaceae > Canavalia > Canavalia ensiformis. The sequence goes on from JAMKYM010000798.1 coordinate 1,176,471, forward strand.
AATATTCAATCTTATGAATGTCACTATTATTTTGGATATATAACTTAGAATCCTTAACTCAATCAGTGGTTTACTTACATCATATTTATATTCTATATAATAAGCATCAATGTATCATTTAAATTAAATTTTTATTTTACATAATATTACTTTATAGAAATAATATTTGTTATTGTAGATGCTCCATCTACTTTTGCTTGTGATTCTAACAAGTATTATATATATATTTTTTGAAGATTTTAAACTTTGTTGCATTATCTTATCAAAATTTTGGAGAAAAATTTTATTTAATAATTATATCTTGTTAAAAAGTTAATCTTGAAAAATAATAGTAAACTTTTATTAATAACAAAAAAGACTACAAATGAGTTTGGTTATTTAAAAAGATTGAAGGATCATAATATATATTCAAATATATGAAAACTGATTAAGTGACTTTAAAAATAATTTTAACATATATATATATATATTTAACTTTTTAAATAATTAAATATTATTAATTCAATCATTAAATTGATATATTTTATCATATAAATCATATTTATAAAATTTAAAAAAGATTTGATATTTAATTTTATTTTAACTGATTATTTCTATTAATATCTATTAAAATAAAATTATATAATGAAATGTTAAATCTTTTTTAAAATTTAAAAAATAATCTAAACATGATCTACACAATAAAATTTATTAATTTAATAGTTAGATTAATAAAATTCAACCATTTAAAAGAGTTATGAATGAAGAAATTTATTCCTCCTCCTAATATATATTTTGTAATATATTAACAAGTTTAATTTTAATATATTATTAGTATAAAAATTTATATTATTAATATTTTTATAAAAATAATTTTTAATTGTAAATATGGAAATATAAAATGTTTTTACATTATTACTATATTTTAATTAAATTTTTCTAATTTAGAACCCTCATACTCAAAAATTATGTTGGATTTCAACTAATTTACACCAAGTTTAATGAACTTATTTAAGAAAAAAAATACTTTTTATCATTTATATCATAGTAATGATTCTTTTACATACAAATAATATTATTCATTCATTTACATCTCTATCCAACGATTGATAGACTTTTTTAAAATATAGAAGAAACAAAAAATTCAATGATGTACATCCAAATATAAATAGATGTATGTTACTATTTGTATGTGTGAGAAGTTTTTTCCTTTATACCAACATACATTGATGATGGGAGAAACAACAATGTAATGATAAAGATACAATAAACATATGATAAATATAACAAAAATAAATTTCTTTAAACTTACAAGAATCTTAAGAAGTAATAGTAAACATAGAGCAACAACTATAACAATACAGATAAATAATAGGTACCAAGATTATTAATATGGAAAAATTCCTCAATATGAGAAGTAAAAATCATAGGTCGTCTAGACCAAAGTAATAACTCCACTATGATTAAATAAAAAGTACATGAGAGTCTCAAACGAGTGTGCAAACTATGTGTACGATAAACCAATCCAACAAGCAACAATGCTTACAACTATGTGGAGTTGATTGTTAATTTGACAATCTGACAAGTTTCAAACTTCCATCTTGGTCATGTTTTAGTGATCATATCAGTATCATTATCATCAGTACGACCTTTAGCCAATTCTAACAATACAACATCCAGTATATTATATATCCAATGATACCTCACATCAATATGCTTGAACCTAAAATGAAAAGTTGGATTCTTACCAAAATGAATAACACTTTGACTATCACAAAATAACAAGTATTTATCCTAAACAAAACCAAGATCTTACAATAATTTCTTCACTTATAGAAATTCCTTGCTTACTTTTGTAATGACAATGAATTCTACCTTAATAGCGGACAATGCTACACACCTTTGTAATTTAGATTACCAAGCCATAAATCCCCTCCAAAATTAATCAAGTAATCTGAAGTAGACTTTCCAAAATCAATATCTCTAACCATATCTAAATTTGTATACCCCATAAAAGTATGATTATCTCCTTTAAAGAAAATTTTCAAACTAGTAGTACCATGAAGATGACTCAAATCTACTTCACAGTATTACAATGCTCTACCTAAATTTTATAGAAATCTATTGAATGTACCAAAAATATGTGTTATATTTGGCCTTGAGCACACCATTAAATACATCAAACTACCTATAGTAGAAGCATATAGAACCTATTCCATATATGATTTTCTAACTTCATTTGAAGGACTTTGTTTAGCACTCAACTTAATACGAGCAGCAAGAGGAGTGTTTACCCCCCTAGCATTTTCCATTTGGAATCTTCACAACACCTTTTTAACATAATGTTCCTGTGACAGTAAAAAATTCTTCTCTTATCTATTATACGTGATTCTTATATCAACAATCTATTTAGCAGCTCCCATGTTTTCCATAGCAAATACCTCAATCAGTTTCTTCTTCAATTTATCAATCTTGAAAAAAAAATATTTCCAGCAATAAACATGTCATCAACATACAATAATAAGATAATGAAGTCATCATCGAAAATCCTTTTAACAAAGACACAATGATTATAAGTAGTCTTGTTCATACATAACAGACTTAAACATCTTGTACCACTACCTCATAGCCTGCTTCAAACAATATAAGGTTTTTCTCAACCTACATACATAATCTTCCTTTCCTTTGACCTGAAAACATCAGGTTGCTTCATGTAGATCTCTTCCTCCAAATCACCATGGAGGAAAGCTATTTTTATATCCATTTGCTCTACCTCAAAATCAAGAATAACAGTCAAACTCACAGTTTTAAAAGACGAAAACTTTACAACAGATGAGAAAATCTAATTAAAATCAACATCCTTTCTTTGATTAAATCCTTTCACCAATAATTTAGCTTTATATCTTGGAGACATAAAACTTCTCTCTTGCTTTATCTTGTAAATCCACCTGTTATCCAAGGGTTTCATATCTTAGGAAACTTTATCAAATCAAATATGTGATTATCATATAAAGACTTTATTTCATCTTGCATTGCTTAGAACCACTTTTGCTTTTCTTCACTTTCTATGGCCTCTTGATAATAATCAAGCTCTCCTGCAGCAATCAAGGTCAGATACTCATCAAAAAAATATCTGGTAGACGGTTGTCTTTGCCAATTAAACCTCCTAAGTTGGACTTGAGGTGGTTTAGGAGAATTACTAAGATTCTCATTTTATGATATCTTATGCTCCTATTCAACAATATTATTTGGAATATCTAAATCATTTCCAAGTTGATAATTATCAACATAATCATATTTTTCATTGTTCCGAGTATGATTCTTAGCAGTATCCAAATTATGGACAAACGATTGAATTGGATCAATATTGGACAAATTACTATCTTTCTTAGGTGTAGTCGTCTCCACCTTATCAATATTTTCAATGGTTGGATCTTCTATGAACTTTATATCATGACTTCTAACAAGATTTTTCTCAATAGGATCATAAAACTTGTAGCTAAATTCATCTTGACCATAACCAATGAAGATGCATTTCCTAGTTTTCCCATCCAACTTGGATCTTTCATCCTCTAGAACATGTATAAAAGCCTTGCAACCAAAGACTCTCAACTTATCATACTTGACATCCTAACCAATCCAAATTTTATCTAGCATTTTAGTATTTAAAACAACTGCAGGACTTAGATAATTTTGCTTCAAAAAGCATATAACTAGCTCTCTCAATCAAAGTCCTGTTCATCCTCTCTACTAAACTATTTATTTGAGGAGTTTTAGGAGGATCGTTTTCATGTTTGATACCTTGCTACTTACAATAAACATCAAAAGGTCCATAATATTTATCATCATTATCAACACAATACAATTTAGAAGTTTTATCCCCTCTGGCCACAACCAAATTTCCTTTAGCGTGTTTCCATTTTCCATAACCAAAGTGGTTATCATAACCACAATCATCAAGCATCTACGCAAAAATCAAATTAAAACAGACATATAAAGCATGTTTAATCTCTCTAAGAAACAATTGCATACAAATGTTGGTTTGCAAGAAAATATCACCAAAACCAAATACCTTACACCATCATTTTCCATCTTTAGCTCTTCAAAATCACCAAAAGTCTAAGAGGTAAATAATTCCTTCTTTGGTGTAAAATGCATTGTAGCACCGCTATCATTTATCCCACGTTCTCATATGATATAAGATTAACTGACTCATACCCACGAATGGTAGTAATGACACAATCATCATCATCATCATCATCCTTCTCTTTTGGCTTCCCATTCTACTTTGTTCTCCTTCTTCCATTAAAAACAATTATTTTTTATGTGTCCTATTCTGTAACAGTAATGACATTCCATATTCTTATACTTGGACTTGGACTTACTTCTATTCTTTTCTTTACCATCTTTCATTCATTTTTTGACTTTTCTCTTATTTTCAATGACAAACACCTCCGATTGAGATAAAAAAAACCATGTACCTTCCTTCTAATCTCTTCCTTGAGAATTTCATCCTTTACCCTTTTCAAATAGACAACACCATTAGGGGTTGAGTTAGTAATGGAAACTTTAAATGTCTCCAGGACTTGGACAGAGAATTCAATAACTATAATTCCAAAATGTCATTATCAAAATTGATACTCATTCCTGAAATTTGATTAAGGAGCCATTGAAATCCATTTAAGTGATATAATATAGAAGTCCCTTCTTTGTACTTCAAACTTACAATACAATTTAACAAATATAATTTATTATTCCATGTCTTAAATGCATACAAATACTCAATCTTCTTCCACAAAATTTTAGCATATGTCTCATTTGTAATGTGATTATAAATATTATTATCCACACAATGCTAAATAAAACCACACATCTGTTGATGCTCAAAATCTCATCCTTCATCAGGCATAGAATCTAGTTTTTGAGTAGTAAGGATAGAAATATGCATTTTCTTCATAAAGAGCAAATCTTTCATTTTACCCTTCCACAAGTGATAATTAGTGTCATTCAAACTAATCATCCTATTTGTATTTACCTCCATCGTTTAAGCAAGTAAAATATCCACAATAGCTAAAGATCACTAATACTACTCCAATGAGAAAAACAATGTAATGACAAAGACACAATAAATGTATGATAAACTAACGAAAATAAAGTCCTCCAAACTTGCGAGAACTTTGAGAAGTAATAGCAAATATAAAGCAACAACTATAACAACACAAATAAATAATAGACACAAAGGTTACTAACATGAAAAATCTTCTCAATGTGAGAAGTAAAAACCATGAATTGTTGAGACCAAAGAAATAGCTTCAAAAATTGTACATATACTAAAACAACCCAACAAGCAACCATGCTTATAAAGAAGAATCAAAAAGATGAAAATACCTTAAAATCAAACAGTGACTTTCTCTCTTTGTCTCTCTTAAAATAATTTATTTCTCTTTCCATATTTTTTTTTCTTTCAATATGACTTATTTTTTTTTCTATATTTCTTTCTTCCCTTTCTTTAATTATTCTTTATTTAAATAAATAAGATATAAAATAAATTAACATATTTAAACTTATCTTAAAAAAAATTCAAGATACTTGATATGTAATTTGCTACATTTTATGTTAATATATATTCAATGAGCTAAGTCAATAATAAAAGATTTGCTCTTAGTTTATAATATTGTTATTAAAAATTTATTTTTTAAGTAAAAATTTATTGAACATAGCATAAAATTTTTTACTTCAATTAATCATAACAAACTATAGAATAAAATTAAAGTTTTTTTATCATAATAAAATTATTTTTTCTGATTTATCAGTTTTAATATGAATTTTTTAAAAGAAAAATGATCGAATCATATAATATATTACTTTACATCTTCTACATTTCATAATTAATAACTGAATTTTTTTTTAAAAAAAAAATGAAAGATCAGATCACTTATATTCGAATATAAGTTATTATAACATATGTACCTTAATCATTTTTAAAAAAAAAAACACAAAAAGAATATAACCAATGTGTGCTTTTATAAACTATTTTCATAAAAAAAAAAAGAGAGAGTATAAAATAAAGCCTCGTGTTGCCCCTTACATTATTCTAGTTATTTAAGAAAAGTAAAAGAAAACAAATCAGAATTATACTCCTATGATGACATTTGACGTTAAAAATGTTTTAATATTTTCTAAAATATTCCATGAAAAATAATTGTTTTTCACATTCAATCGAGAGAATAAAAAATTAAACACAAAAAATTGTTAATAGTTTTAATTCAATTTTTAAAAATATAGTTTTGGCTTTTAAATTGTAAAAATAAATTATTTAATTCTTTTATATTTTTTTAAAAATCTATATACTACTTCCTTTATTTCTTTTTATTTATTAAAAAATAAAATATACAAATATTAAGAAATATAATTAATATTATTATTTTTTTAGAAAATTATTTATTTTTCTAATTTTATATTTATATATAATTTTTATTTTTCTTTATTTATTACGGTTGATAAACACAAAAATATATGTGAAAAAATATAATTAATGTTTTTTTAAAACTAAAATAAATAAATAAATAAAAATAAGTTTTATATTTTATTTCTGAACAAATAAAAATAAAAAAATTGTTATTATTATTATTATATTTTTTTCATAATTTTTATTATTAAAATCATCATTATTAATGTTAATATTATTATTAAATTTAAAATTTATCAACCATAATTATTATTATTATCATAACTATCATTATCATTATCTTTATTATTATTATTATTATTATTATTATTATATTTAATAAGTTATTATTTTTATTTTTATCAATTATTATCCTATCAATTATTATCATTGATTTTTGTTTTATTACAAAATATGCTCGATTAAAATTATTTATATGGTTAAAATTAAATTTTAAAAATATAATAAATTATAAATTATAAAACTAAAAGGTAGTTTTAATTTTTAAAAAAAAATTAAAATCTTAAAACTAGCAACCGAATAATGTAATATTTTCAAATATAATTTTACAAGATTATGCTAATAATTTTCTAAATTTGTTGCATCAATACTTAACACTTATTTATGGATTATTTAAAGAGTTAAATATAGTCAGTCGAGTATTAGTCTCACATTAAATAGTATGCTAACACGAATTAATTTTATTAAAAAATATACATTCTGAATTTTATCTACTAATTATAGTTGTTATCTCGAATTCATAGTCTTTTATCAATGAAGAAGTGTAAACAAAATATGACATTCTTAAATAAAAATAAAAAGTATTTGGGATGCTTGTTTAGTTATCAGTGGACCCTCTATCATTATATATGTTATACTTTATAACAAAATTTAGATTTATGATTTGTCTTATTTGTTTATTTTGATAAAAAAAAATTGAAGTTTAACAAGAACTTGTATCCGCACCTATATCCCATATGCAAAGATGGGATTTAATTTAAAAATATAGATAGATGTTCTACTTTTGTTTAAATCCGTTATAATAATTAATATTATTTAAATAAAACTCTTAAATATAATAAACATATGATTTTATTATAAATTTTTTTATTATATTTAAATTTTTAATATTTATTTTATATATTATTTAAATTAAAATATATTTAATATATTATCTATTTAAAAATATATAAATAAATATAAAATTTATAAAAAAAATTAAAAATAAGATATCGATTCTCAACGGAGTTACCTAAACTTATTCGGATAGGATTAATGTTGAATTTTAAATTTTCATCCATACCTTTTTTTTAAGCATTTCATTCATCCCAATTTTTTAATGGAACTAAATCGGAGACATCAACATTTAGACCCCAATCTATCCCATTATCATGTTTAATAAATATCCTTGCATAACAGCTAAAGTATTTTTCATACATATCTTTAGTTATAATTATAAAATGTCTTACAGGCCTATGAGTTAATTTGATTTGTTAAGGGTTACAAAATTGTTTGATTTTAAAAAATTTGACACAAATATTTTGAATTTTTAAACTTAATTCTTCCAATTCGAACAAATTTTTTTTATTCAAACTAAAAAATTAAAGTTTAAAACAGAATCAAAATTCAATTACTTAACTAATCTGTGTTATCCCAAATTTAATTAAATAAAAAACTAAAGTACTCCTCTTGACCTTTCTTATAAAAAAATAATTAACTTATAAAAATAGTTGAAATAATTAATATATTATAATTTAAATATTTATAATATTAACTATTTAAATTAATAATATAAAATATAGATAAATAATTTGTTAATATAAATTTCATAATAAAATAAGATTAGAAAAAATTTAGTAATTAATACACCAAAAACTAAAATCATGTTTCTTATATTTAAGACAAAAAATTATTGACAATTATTTATTATAAAAATAATTTAAAAAATATGTCAAGTAAAAAAATTAAAATTAATTCAAATTTAAATTTTAAATTCTATACATTTTAATGAATTTAAATTGGATTTGCTCAATCAAATCGGTCCATTTTTATCACTTCTAAAATTAATCAGTGATGAGTCAGGTTAACTTACATGACACTTTTTTTTATAAATTATTAATTTTTTTAGTCTTATTATTAATTTTTTTTAATCTTTGTACAATATGATAATGATAAATTTTTGTATATATTTTTTAATTTCCCCTTTTTAATTAACACTTATTTTTTTTCTTTATTTACCTGGCTAACATTTTCTTTATTTCACCGGATTAATGAATTAAGCCAAGTTAACATTTTCTTGACACATTACTAACGTGAGCTAGATTAGGTTAATTCACCTTTTACCTCAACCCAACTCACTCGAGTTATCCGTGTTAGACACCTCCATTCAAAGCCCATGGATTCCCAGTTCTTACTTTTCTATCTTCTCTTTTTCTCAGTCACTGGTTGCACCTCACCCAAACCGAAGCGCGTTACGAAGAAAAAATTGCAAGTCAGCAACATATTGTAAACCTAAAAAAATTGACCAATTTAAGTTCAGTTCAAAAACTTTCAACTCCATCCTTTAAAACGGTTTTTTTTCCAAGGACAACAACATAAAATAAAATATAATAATTTTTTTATTAAAATTAAAATATTTCATACCATCAAACTTATTGCCGTTTCTCAAAATGTTTATTGTTTGGGACAAAAAAAGAAAGGGAGAAAGAGTTCTTGCGCGTCACACGCATGACGAGTAAATTGAATTGGTAAAGTGGAAGATTGTTTTGTAGCGGTGAAAATCCGTGAATGGAGAGTGCTGGGTGGTGTTGGTGTGAGTGGCATGGGACCCGTTGGTAATCAGAGGACAGAGAAAGTAAAGAAACAGAGAGAGAGAGAGAGTTAAAGAGAGAAGACTTCAACGTCACGACAGTGAGTTATAGTAAACGACAGCTAGCAATGAACGCGGAGCATCACCTAACTTTGCCTACAACATTTTTCTTGCTGCTCTTTTAAGCCTTCTTCATTCATCTCTATCTTCTTTCAAAACCTCTTCACTCTTTCTCTCTCTCTCTCTCTCTCTCTCTTTATCCCACAGTACAGTGTAGTTTACTCTGATGGAGTATAGCCATTAACCTTGTTGAGAACTACCATTGTTTATCGTCGTGGAAAATCATTCACTTTTCCAGTTTCAACTGAATTCAACAACTTTTACCTTCAGGTTTGGCTATGCTTTTCCCATTTGGTTCCCAAGTTTTCATTCTGAACTGAATTCATTTTCATTTTCAGTATTTTTATTTTAATATATTTTATTTTTTATAATTTTATTTTTTTTATCATTACTGTAAAATAATGACATTTATTTTTGGAGGAATCAATGATACAAAAATTTAATTTTAGCTTATTTTATGACTGTTATTAACAAAAAAAAAAATCCTTTTCTATTTTTTATTTATAATTTATTTTGCATTTTAAAAGATTTGAAGATGAAACGTCGAAAATTACTTTTTTACCATTTTGGTTCATGAGAATGGAATTTGAGCATGAATGAAAAAAGAGTTGAGGGCTTATCATGCACATTTTTATTTGTAATATTTGATTGGAAATTAAATGAGTTAAATTTTAATTATTTATGGGCATAATCCTATATGTATAATAATTAATATATGTCATTTTCATTCTGTTTCGGTAACTGATCTTCATTTTCCTTTTCAAAATTTTCTGATTTGAAATTTCAAGTTATTTACCTGCTGCCGTGAACTTACTCAAACTATACAAAAGGTCAGGTCGTGTCTGCATATTCTGCCTCAAATTTTTTTCTAAAAGAAAATAATTAGTGATGATGAAAATTAAATATTCTAAAGTTCTACATCTTCAATTTTTTTTGACTTCGAACACAGAATAGAAACAAATAGGTAGCTGGTATATTCGGGACCAGCTGTCGCTAGCATATGCCAAGTGTTAACTGCACTTTCCCATTTCCAAAATTATTTCATTCATAATTTTCAATTACGGATTTTATTTCAAACAAAAGGATAGAATTCATGATTTTTGATTCAAAGTAATCCCTTCAGTTCTTAAAATTTATCCACTTTTATAAAAAATATTTATATGTCCAAATTTTTAGATAATATTAATTATCTTATTTTACTTAATTTTTAAATATTTTATTCACTTATTATAAATAAAATAATAAAAAAGTAACATTGTAATATTAAAAATAATTTAAATATAAAAAAGTATTAACTGTATTTTTTAATGTGTTATTTTAAAAAATAAAATAAAATAAAAAGAAAGAAAAAGAGTAATTTTTAAATTACTAATATTAACACTTACTAGAAAATTTTGATTCCCTTTATATTTTATTAATATTTTTTGTATTTGAATGAAAAGAGTAAATAATTAAAATTAAATTAAGAAAAATTCACTTTACCTTATCTGATTTTCCTTTTTTATTTCTTCCTCAAAAATTAAAAAATCTAATTTATTTTCCAAAATTTTTTAAAACCTACATGGCATAAATTTTAATTTTGAATTTCATTTCAGAAATAACACGAAATCAAATAAAAAAACTATAATTAATTAAAATCGTTTTACTATATCAGCATTTTTTATTTCCTTCTCTCAGTTCTCTGTAATTAACCATAAATTTTAAAAAATTTCAAAATTAAAAAAAAAAAAAGAAGATAAACAAATAACTTTTTATAACATGCCTCTCTCCTTCATGTTGGACATCCTGCTTCTATCGTGGGTCCCTGACATGGGCACTACTACTTATAACAGATTTCGAAAACCATTCACATTCATTCAAATAAACCATAATTCAAAAACAAAAACCATTAAGATTCATTTTCTCTTCCATTTTCTCACTTACACCACAATTTTTCCCTTCCCATTTTCTCAGGAAAACAATGATCCAACCAAACTTCATGGACGACATCGACTGCGGGAGCTTCTTCGATCACATCGACGACCTCCTCGAATTCCCTGCCGACGACGACGCCGCCGCGCCGGTCGATCCTCCGGCGAACTTCTGGTCCTCCGAGTCCGACTCGCTTCCCGGTTCCGACTCGGTTTTTCCAGGCAATACTGTGCCGGACCTCTCGGCGGAGCTCTCCGTTCCGGTGAGTTTCTGAACACTGTAACGTCTCATTTGTCCACGTGTGCACTCAATGTGTTTGTTTTTTGCGCCCACGTGGATTTCATTTACAGCGTGTAATCATATCAGCGCTCATGGTTTTGCTTTTCTTTTTTTCTTTAACGGACGCGATTTTCTGTTTGGAACATCGCATTTCGGTTCTACAAGTTGTGCCTTGTGGCTTTGTTAAGTTGATGTCTTTAGTTCAATAGCGTTCTTTCTTCTTTTTGGTCACCGTATGTTCTTTCTTTTGAATACCCTAAACTTTTATTTTTTTAAGATAAATATTATTAGGAAATTAAAATTTGGAGTTATACAAAATAGAAAATTCAAATATTCCTGACAAGGGCTGTTCACTTTTGATTTTGAAACCGTTTTAATAATTTGATAGTATCAAATAATTAATAGGTATAATTATTTTTATTTTTCATTTATACTTTTTAGTATCAGTTTCGTCAACAATTAAATATATTTAAAAATAAAAAAAATATTTGAAAAGAATAACATTAAATGTTATTAATGAATTATTAATGTAAATATTTATTAAATAACATTTAAAAGTAATTAATTCATCTGTATATTAACAGTGATTTTTAATATAATTTTAAAAACTATATATATATATACTTTAAAAGCTATTTGTTTTAAAAATAAACGTTATAAAAAATTATTTCATTTTTGCTGTAAGAAACTTTTTCATTTTTAAATTTATTTTTTTATATTTTAGTTTGCAGTGCATCATCACAATCACAACTTACAATACGAGACATATTCCCATTGAAGGGTACTTTTGGTAATTCGATACAGACAAATGTAAATTTAAAGTGGGATTTGGGGCATTGCATAGCGGATTAGTACTACAATTTTCCAACTAGTTATTCTTAAAGAAGGGTAATTTAGTGATTTCAAAGGACACTCGATTGTGTCGGTGACAAACAAGGGGCATGTCCTCCATTCCATTGGTGGGGTTTTGCTGCCTAAATTATTATGATCATCATTATTGATGATCACGTGACTGAGCATGTGACGCCATAATGGACGTTGACAAAGGTCATCACTCTAGGTAGTAGCAATTCATGCTTCACGCGGAACTTTGATAGGTAAAAATTACTTATAATAAATTTTTCCACAATTAAAATATTACTTATTACTTTCTCCTTTTTATTTTTCATCATTTGAAAAAATTAATATTTCCAATTTATTGATTCTACTTTAGAGAAATAAACTAACGATAAAAATTAAAGATATAAAAATATATTAATTTTAACGTAAATAAGAACATTAATTATTCTTTTGGGATTTATTCAATAAAAATGTATGATTTAGATAAACTGGTATATAAATTTTAATAATTTTAATAATGATTTAAAATTAATTTTACTTAATTTTGAAATGGATGAACATTTAATTTGTTTGAAACAACCTTAAACATGGATAAAAAGGAAATAAGAGAATAATCTTTTAGTCATTATTTTTAGACGTTTCTTATGACTTATGAGACCTTTTATTTTAGTCCATTTCGAAGAGCTCGCAATATTTGACAATGGTGTTTTGTTTGAATTCTCTGGCCGCTCATAATTGTCGGTGTTTATTGAGGGTTGAGTACAGAGAGAGAGAGAGAGAGAGAGACGATTCAGGGTATTTAATTAAAAGTTGAAGATATGAATTCGTTTAATATTTTTTATTATAAAATTTATTAAAATATGTTGAAAAGACTTGTAAGAGTAGCATACATTTTTTTTTTATAAATTTAACCAAACACTTATAATTGCTTAGGGTATCTTTATTCTTGCAAGTAGCTAAGAGAGGCTTAATTTCTCCTATTTCAAATTTATATATCTGTGGATGTGTCTTATTTTCTAATATGTTTGTATAAACAACTCTTGTTTTTTTATCTTTGTTTTTTTCCCTTCTACATTAACAACTTTAATCTTGCAACTTGTTACAATGTCTTATTTATATGCAACTCTTGCTAAAGTTGTGTTTTATGTTATAAAATAAAGCCAAACAAGCTTTACATAAACATTCTCATATGCAATAATGCCATTTGTATGAGAAAACTTTTTTGAATTTTTGGCTAAGGAATGGTAAACTCTAACTATGTTCAATGTGTGCATATTTTCAGTATGAAGACATTGTGCAATTGGAATGGCTATCCAATTTCGTTGAGGACTCTTTCTCTGGTGGGAGTCTCACCATGAAGAAAGAAGTGGATCCACCCTGCAGCACCAAAGAGGACATATCACATCCAACTCAATTCCAGACAGCAAGCCCTGTCTCTGTACTTGAAAGCAGCAGTTTCTGCCCGGGAGAGAAGGCTGCACCTCGAAGCCCTGAGATTTACATCCCGGTGCCATGTGGACGTGCACGCAGCAAGCGTCCACGCCCTGCAACCTTCAACCCTCATCCCATGATGCAGCTCCTCTCCCCAGTTTCCTCTGTTGGTGATAACACTCAGCTTAATTCCATCACTTCTAAGGCCTCTTCAGATTCTGAGAATTTTGCTGAGTCTCGCCTTGCAATCAAGATGCCTAAGCAGGGTTCTGGAGAGCAAAAGAAGAAGAAGAAAATAAAAGTGTCCTTTCCATCATCAGGTCAAGACCAGAACACACAATCACAGGCAGTTAGGAAATGTTTGCACTGTGAGATAACCAAGACACCGCAATGGAGAGCAGGGCCAATGGGGCCAAAAACACTTTGCAATGCTTGTGGCGTGCGTTACAAGTCAGGCAGGCTATTCCCTGAGTACCGTCCTGCTGCAAGTCCAACATTTTGCCCGGCTGTGCACTCCAATTCCCATAAGAAGGTCATTGAAATGAGAAATAAGATCGGTCACAATACCGGCTTTACAACTGATTTGGCTGCGTCGCCGGAACTTATTCCAAACACCAGTAGCCTTACCATGGAATACATGTGAGAGAGGAATGGATTGAGATTTCTCTAATACTCTTTTAATTCCTCTCTCTTGAGTCATGTGTTATGCCAGGTTTTAAATTACAGTCCTCAACCGCAATATTAAGATTTTAGAGATTTCTGCAACCACATTGTGATTGCAATTGTGGCTGCATCAGCCATATTTGTCCCCAATTTTGATAATTGCATTCGCATGGCAACTGCAATTTAAAACCTTAGTCTTGTGTTATTTCTTATTTTTCATTTCTTTTGTTCATTGGATTTTTGTACAAATGGGGGGGAGGGGGAGAATAGGAGCAATAGAATATGATCATATTGTAGGTATATTTAGAAGAGGGTTGTAATGAGAATTGAAGAACAAGGAATAGTGATATATGCAAGTCAAAGAGGGTAGTGTTAGCCTTTTAGGTGTAGTGATTGCAGCAGTACTCAGGATGTCACTTTTCTTATTCTTATCATTTTTTATTTTTGTTTCTAAATATCCTTCTCTGTACCAGTTCTTTTTGCATTTCATTGTGACAAAACTTGAGTGGAGTCCGGGAAGGAGCTTTTGGAATTTGCTTTATTCCTTTTGATGTTTCTGTCTTGCGCATATACGCCAGTTAAGTTTTTTGAGCAATACCTGAAGAATACCTGAAGATACAGTTTACTGGTAGTAAGATAATATCTTGATCTATTTCTAACTTTAGTATTAGATTCTGCCAAAGTTGTTCATAATTGCAATATTCCTCTGCAGAGTAAACCGTACATGGACCACTAGTTGCAATATTGGCAGTTCCCTGTGTTCAACTGTTCCACAAAGGAATTGCTCTTTCGTAGAAATTTTGGAAGTGGATGACAATGTTTGGTTAAGTTTATTTTGAAGAAATAATTGTTTATTTTTATCAGTTTTCTGATAAATTTATAAAAATAAATAATTATTTCATCAAATTTAAATATTTTTAAATATGAACTTGGTTTTTGACAAAAAATTTCACCATGAGTCTTAACAATATCAAATATTAGTCTATGAAAATAAGGCACATCAGTTCTTGAACAGAAATAATATGATTGATATATGCAGTTCCCTATGAAAATAAGGCACATCAGTTCTTTAAACCAGATTTCTATGGAAGAATTTAAGGATTTACTTATTATCATGAAAAAATTCTCTAGTTTGGTGAAATCCTCTTCTGGTGATTACGTGGATTTGAGGTTAATCCTAAGGCCAGAATAATAAAAAAAAAAGATATGTAGGCCACAATAACCTACAAAAATGAAAAAGGTATAGTAGTTATCTTCTATTATGTAAATTACCTGCCTCAGGACAAACCTTCAAAATCCATCAACAAAAGAGAAAGGAAAAGAATGAGAAGCGGTGGGAGGAGAAATGATGATTACTATTGATAAAACGCATCCATGCCTTGAAAGTTAAGATTAATGTGCCTATATTAACCTAATTATGACTTTGAGTGACTCTTTCTAAGGATTTGGCAACATGTCATGATCTTACTAAACTTTACAACCGACAATAAATAAAATGATACTTTGCTGTTAAATTCAATCGATTGCACCAATCATTTCAGCTACTTGAATTTCTCCTGCTGATGGGAAACTTTCTTTCAAAAATGCCATACATCTCCCATGTTTTAAGTTATGCCTGATCATAACTACTTTAATAAAGACTTTAAAAGAATCAATACCTCTCCTCCCTCCAACTTCTTTCTTTTTTTTACTCTATTTTTTCTGTGGGTACTATTTTTGTGTACTCTTAATTTTTAACTTGTACCCATTCATGAGGGCTTCGACCTTCTGAACCGGCCCTGGTATTTTATTTACATGCAAAACTTGGAGTCAATTCCGTCACCAATCTAATTATGCCTAACATTACTATTCATTTTTAAAAAGTCAAAATAACTTTTTATCATCCATTTAGAGTTTGTTTATATTTAAATTTATGTATAAATATAAATGGGAATAAAATAATATAAAATAAAATTTATATTAGAAAAGAATTTTCAATTCTAAATTATTCTTTTAATTAGGGATGGAAGTGAATAGATTCGATAAAAACGAATAAAATCGTCTAACGTAAACTTACACTTCGTTTAACGTCTAACTTGACTTAGTTTGTTTAATAAACAATTGAACTTAAATTTATTAATTTTTTTTAATATCTGGTTTAAGTTTATAAAAAAAGTTTGTTTAGCCTATTTAGGAGTTTATTTATCTTTATATATATATATATTATATTTATATTTATTATATTTATTATATTTATTTTAATATATTATATTTATATAATATTAATATATTTACATAATTTGTTAAAAATTAAAATTTTTAATTTTTAATTTCAAATAAAAGAATCTTTAGATAATTTTCTTCTTAACCTTGATATAGAACCTTCTTCTTTTGTTGTTTTAATTTACGTGTATAAGACTATGACTCAATTTTTAATTATGAGATGATCCTATATAAAAAAAGATATGTCATATGTAACACCCAATGCAATATTTCAAAATAAATATATGTTTTGTTGTGTATATGATATAAATTATAGTTTTATATAAATTTAAAATAATATATTTAATTTATTATTTATTAGATAATTTTAATTTATTTTTTGTACAAATGATATTAGTAAAGGTTGGATTGATAGGTTCTATAATTTAAAAAATATTAAAATATATTTTCATAAAAAATTTTAAGCTTGTGAACTTTTTAATAACCTAAAATATATATTTTAAACTTATTTAATGATCTTTTTATCTTATAAGCTTTTAAGTTTGTAAGTTTTTTCATTAATTATTTATATAGGTTTTAAGTCTATTTATTTATATTCTTTTAAATATAAACCTTTAAACATAGAGTCGTAAATTTTATAGGCTTTAAATCAAATTAAGTCTTAAAAGGAGAGTCTTTAATAGATAACAGATTCAAACTCAAGTCTCACCGTTTTTAAACAAACCAAACTTAACTACTTAAGATCTAACTCGACTCAACCTATTTTCACCTGTTCCTTCCTATTTCTACTTATATACAAACAAACTATTAATAAAAAAAACTCTTCCCACATATAAAATGATTGCAAAACAAGTAAATTTTAATTATAAGTTTAATGAGGAGAATAAAATCATTTTTTTTTTTAAATTGAAAGACTGTTAAATAAATTTATATATTGCATGACAATTATTGTAAATATTGAGCTTTCCTAATATAAGTGTTAACTTTTGTGATATAATTTTGATCATTTATATTAAATTTTAATTAAATAAAAAATTTATGATTATATTATTTAATTAGTTAAAGTTTTTTAAATTTAATATATTAAAATAAAATAATACAATAAAATTCTCATTATTTTTCTCTCATTAAAATTTATAGACTTAATGTTACAATAATTAAGTTACTTGTATACTGCATGAATATTTAAAATTTAATATTTATAATAATGAGTTTTTTATTTAATATGAAATTTAATTAGTCACTTTAAGAATAAATAAACAAATTTAAAGAGAAACTTTTGTTAAAAAAATCATATAGTGAAATAAATTAATCTTATAATCCTGTAAATTAAATGTAACCTTACGACTTATATTTAAAATTATTTTTAAATAGTTCATAAATGTAAATAATATTATTTAATAATGAATAAAATTAATTCTTGTATTAGCTTTTATTTTTTTCAATAAACTTTAATTATGAATAATGTGTAAAATTTAAGTTTATAATGTTTAGATTTTATTCTTGTTATTATGATATGAATTTTTTGTCAAAATTTTATATGTAAATAATAAATGAAAAATTAAGTTTTACGTATTAATTTTGTTAATCTTATAAATATCTCTTTTATATTTGCATTTTATTTTATTTATATTGTTATTTTAGGATGTATCATATATATATATATATATATATATATATATATATATATATATATATATCGTACATTATGTTAAAAATATTTTCTTTTAAAATTGATTAATTTTTTCAAAATATTCTGCTTTAAAATTATTAGTTTTTTCTTTAATTTTTTCATTTTAAAATGAAATTTTCAAATTAAAAGACCACATGCTTTCTTTCAAAATTTAAATTATAATTATCAAATTCTTACTTTGAATCTCAATTTTTTCAAAAATATCATATACTTCAAATATTTTTTTCTTCAAAAATTTAAATTTTATGAACTTTATTTTTATCAAGAATTATATAATTTTAATTTTCTCATTACATCTAAAGATATGTAGGAATAGGAATGAATTAAAATTTTTTGGATTCTATTTTAATTATTTGACAAAAAATTATAAAATTTTAAATTTCCTACAAATTAAATCTTTCAATAATCCAAATCAAATAACAAAATATAAAAAAAAAATTAAAATGAAATAAATAATTTTAAATTTAATTATATTTTACATAATTAATTAAAAAATAATCATTTTTTTAACAAATGTTATAGTGTTCTAATACATTTTCTATACATAAGTTACCTCAAAATTTAATGTAATTTTAAAAATTTAATATTTAATTTTTTTTAATTTTTTAAAATAAATTTTGATGATGACTCATCTACTTTATTGTTTTTTCATAATCTAGTTTACAAAATATATATATATATATATATATATTATAACAAATTTTATCTATACAATAATAAAATATATGTACAAGATGTCATAATCTAGTTGCAATATATATATATATATATATATATATATATATTATAACAAATTTTATCTATATAATAATAAAATATATGCACAAGATGCAATGCATCTTGAAGGGATAAATTTTTTTTTCTTCAATTTCAATCAAATCAATTTAAAAGATCCATCGAAATAGTTCATTATAATTATTCAAAGATAATACTCTTAATTATTAAGGTAGAATTTAATTAAGAGAGCAAATGCAATAGGTAGTTAAGAAGAAAACATAGATAGGTAAAAGGATCTTTGCATAGTTTAAAAATAAGAGCATCTCCAATTAAAGATGTTAAAAAATTCTTAAAATTAAAAATTTATTGCTTAAGTAGATGCTCTATTAAAAAAATTTGACATAAAATAAAAATTAACACTAATTGCTTAAATAAGTATTGATGTTTATTTCAAATACCATCACAAATAAATAAAAAATTGATAACAATGTATAGTAGAAAAAAATAAAGGAAAAGATGATATATATATATATATATATATATATATAATACACCAAAAATATAAAATTTATAAAAAATTATATGTAAATCGAAGGTGGGAAAAGAGAGATGAAGGAGGGGCGGTGGGAAGAAGGAAGAAAGGGAAAGGGCAAGAGAGACTAAAAAGGAAAGACAAAACAGACAGGGGATGGGAGAAAGAGGGCACACAAATGGGAAGGGGAAAGGGCCCAGTAAGGTTTAGAAATAGGAAAATAATTAAATAAAATAAAAAATAAAAAATTTGTTTTAAAATATTATTAATTTTTATTTTTAATTATGAGAAAATAAAACAAATTATTTTAAAATAAATATAAATACTATTAAAATTAAGAATTACTATTTAAAATTTAAAATAATTATAAATACTTTTAAAAAAATTAAATAAATAAATAAAAATATTTAATAAATTATTTAAAAATAAAAAATTATAATTTGTTTTATTATTTAATAAATAATTTTTTAATTAAAATTTAATACTTATAATTTATGTTATTTTAATTTTAAATATTTTAGTTAGTTTAAATACCTTAAAATAATTTATTTATTTTTAAATAATATTTAAAATAAATATAAATATTTTAAAATTATAATAAATTATTTTTAAAATATAAAAATTTCATATTTTTTATATTTTTTGATTTTAAATAAATAAAATAATATTTAAAAATATTATATAAATATTAAATATGGAATAGCAGGTGAATTCATCTAAAAGTTTTCATTGAATTTCTGGATTGGAGTAAAGAGTTGCTTAAATGATAAAAATTGAGGGAAGATAACGTGTACATATGAGATCCATAGAAAAATTATGAAATTTTTTTAAGCACCTCTTAGAGAGATGTTGGCTGGAGATGCTCTAGATGACTAGGATAATAAACTATAAATTGACACCTATATTTTACAGATATAACTCCAGTGTTGATATGGATATTGAATATTTTTAAAAAACTAAAATATATATATATATATTATAATAAAATTTATTAATATATATATATATATATATATATATATATATATATATCCATTTAATTAAACCTACAACATAATGGGAATAGTTAATCAACATACATTTATGCGGAATCGGATTTAAATTCAATATAATACCTTTCGTTACAGAAGAAATGTATTAAATTGATTTATTAACAAGAATTGATTTGATCGTAACTTAGAATATGAAATTTAAAGGTATCAATTGATTTATTAACAAGAATTGATTTGATCGTAACTTAGAATATGAAATTTAAAGGTATCAAATAAGAAATGATACTGAATCATAAAATTTTAATAAAAGATACATGTTTTATCTATTATGTAAAGGAATAATCATAAAAAAAAAATTAGGTGTCATTATAAATTATAGTTATATATTTTTATCTCTATAATTTGTTCTGAAAGTAGATAAAGATTATGCATTAATTATCTAGACACTTTTATCTATAGTTTTATATAATTTAGGTGGTCCATATATACTCTTACCCATGATCTTTGTGTTTGTATATGGAGCTTGATATATGTTTTAACCTATGTTTTTATGTTCCTACAGATAAAAGTTTATACATGCTTTAATTTATTGTTTTATATGTTTGTAAATAAAAATTAGGCTTATGATTTTTTTTTATGTTGGCAAAAATCAATTCATTCACCCATTACTTATGTCTATAAGTAAAAATTATTAATTTGAAAATATCTTCTAAATAAAATCTAGATATTTAAATACAAATTTACCTTTCATTATTTAAAATTTAATGAATTTAAATTTGTATTATACTTTAAACTTTAACATAATTAATTTTATTTTTTAATATATTGATAAAAAAAATTAATTCACACTAAATATATTACTTTTCTAATTACTAAATTATTTTATATTTCTGTTAAATTAAATTCTTTTAAAATATGTAAAATAAAACTTTAAATAAATTATCTTTAATAATAACAAATCCCTTAATTTTACTACAAATTAATTTTTTTTAATATTCTTCGAGTACTAATGATTTTGTTAAATATGTTAAAATAATATATAAAATTTAGTTTTTTTAGAAAGATTATGAAATGACCAACTGTTAACCCTATAAAGTGAAACATTTGAATTTTATTTTCTTCTTTTTAATTTCATATAATTTAAAAAAAAACACAATAGAAATGAAGTTAAGATATTATTTTAATTTGAATCATAAATACAAACATGTTATTAGATATTGAAGATATTTATTCTATAAAATTATACAATAATTATTTTTTAATATTTTATTGTTTTATTCAATTGTTAATAATTCTCAAGTTACTAGAGGTAAAACTAACTATTGGTATATAATATAAAAACAAATCTAATCTTATAAGTTAACTTTTGAGATTAAGTTTAAACTCAATTTTTAATATGTTATTAAAGTCTATTCTAAATCTGTTAATGGACCACTTGTATATCTTACCAACTTTACACTCAAGATATCTAGTTCTAAACTTAAGAGAATATATTAGAAGTTATATATTTACTAAAGGTAAGACCATTCATAAATATATAATATGAAGACAAACCTTATCATATTAGCTAGCTTTTATAGTTAAATCATACTCAAGCCTAATTTCTAATACAAGTTACATGTGAAGATGAAAATTATAATTCTTCATACCAAGATTTATGTGTGAGCATCTAAAGCAACATGCAATTAATTAAAAGTTAGACTATCATCTATTAAACTATTTATCAGAATAATTAAATATTTTTCATTAAAACATTATATGAGAATCCAACTTTTCATAAAGACTTAAAAGTTTTAATCATATTTATTTTAATTAAATATACCAAATTTTTAATAAACATATTCTTGAAATAAATATTGTACATATCAAATATCTTAATTTTTAGTAAATTTTTTCATAAGAGTAAAAAGTAAAAGACTATAAATTAATATTAATTCGCTCCTAATACGCCATATATGTTTAATTAGCTCCTAATAAGTCTTGTATATTTTGCAGTGTTTTTTTAATCCTTAAAATAACTTAAGTCACATAGTTTAAAAATTAGTTTCTCAAATAAAAAATCAATAACTTTGATCAAAATAAAATATTAAAATAAAAAAAAAGTACAAAAATTCATTTTTAGAAATCCATGATTAGTTAATAACTTTGCCATGAAAGGTAGTTGTGGATTTATAGTGGTGGCAACAAGTGATAATAACAAAAATCAGGTAAGGAAGAAGCTTCTAATGCTATCTATGAGTACTCTCATGTTATCGATTGGAATTAACTTCCATTTTATTAATAGTTAACCACATCAACATGAACTCGTTGCATGCAAAATGTAAGTGTAAATTTTTTATTAATTTTTATCCACATACAAGTATACCTATCTCTAGAAAGGATATCTTAGACCTATAGACAACAATCTAATACAAAGTTGAATTCTAACTTTTGAGCCCACTGTGTAGATCCTTTCAAGTTAAAACTAGGTTTAGAAAATGACAAACAAAAGAAAATAGTCTAGGTATGGATAAACATGGATTGCTAACCAACTATTTTAAGGATACTACTACCCTTTGATCCGACAATGGTAATAATCTCTTTGTACTTACTACCTATATTGATCTTGCAAGATATATTAAGAAAAAAGGTATAAAGTTTAAGAGGATGTTAATTACATGCTAGACAATTAACTAATTAGAAACTCATACTCTTGATTGATCTTCCAAGACCCTTAAATTTGGTTACTTAGCAATTTTGTTAATTAAGGATGGTACGATCGCTCATTCCTAACCAACTTATGAATTAATAAAATTAACTACTTTCTATTAATGAATTAAACGCACTAAGATAACACAATTGTTAAAAACATTCAATCATTCATAAATTAGAAGGGAAAAGGGAGATCAAATAATTTACATCAAAAGATTTGTCAAAGTTTCATGAATTGAAGATTAGTTAAACATTATGAAAAATAATACAAAAATATCCATAATTAATCAAAATGAAAATAATATAAGATCAAGTTGCTAGTGAACCAATAGTTATTTTGAATTTGCACGGCTGAAGGTTTTCTTCCACCAAAATCCTAATATAAAATGGATAGACTAGAAATGATAGAAGAATGAAAGGTAGGGATGTGCCTCGAATCTAAGAAAGAAGTGCATTATCTGTTGTGGAAAGGGATGTTCTCCAACAGGAGAGAGATGTTATGTTTTGTCTATGGCCTTTGAGGTTTGAAGTGGTGTATCAAATAGTGTGACAGACTCCTCCTTTTAAAGATGTGGATTAAAGTTTCAAGTGTTGCGAACCGGATTTGACCTAGTCGTTCCTTATCCATTGCAGCCACTTTAGATCTTCTGCAGCGTCATAGAGGTGACTAGTGTGCCTCCTGCATCATTAAGACTAACATGACATTATTACTTCCAATCTTGACATGACAATGCTCATCATTTATCACGGTCATCCTTCTTCATTCTTCATTCGACATGACATATAGCTTCAGATCTGCACAACTGTGCTTGATCCATTGAGAAGATATTTTTGTTTTTTTCTACTTTCTTATCTTTTTATATTATTTTTATTCTTTTTTTGGTTCAAAATTTATCTATTTTTTTTATTTTTTACTTGTATGACCATTTCTGCAATCATAAAAAAAGTTAAACTAAATTACAAATGAATAATGCTAAATTATATAATAATTATGCCTAAATTCTTATAAATAAAATACTAAAATAACAATTTATCTCCAGTTAATAATAACTGTTATCATACTCACATAAAAAATATTTGAACATTTAATAATATTATTTAAACTACTCTCTTTCATATATATATATATATATATATATATAGAATACATTTTCTGTAGTTCTCTCAACTTTGATTTACTTGGTTATGAAGCTCTTTATTTTTATCCTTCCGTTATTCTACGCCTCGCTTCGCTCTGGTATCAGAGCGTGTGTTCGATTCAAGGTATGAACTAACTCAAACTTTGCTGGTTTATCTGGGAAAAGGGTCTTCTTTTCAAATTTATAAATACAAAAACATTTCCTTTTTGAAAATTCTATGAAGTAAAACAATTAATCTCTTCTTGCTAAGAAAAATTGTCTGAGCCATAAGGTGCTCGTCGTACAAAAGAAACTCTTGGAGAAGGAGAGTTTAGAAAACCGGAGAAACCTGAATTTTTTTTGAAGAAAGGCTTGATGATTTTTCTTCGTAGATGAATAAGGAAAATGAAGAAAGAATTTTAAGAACTTTGTCCACAAAAGCACCTAATGAACGATCTCTCGATTACCTTAATCTAGAGTTCGATAAGCTCAAAATAAAGAGATTTTCTGACCAAAGGAAACCTTTTTATTGCTTTTGTGAAAATGAATTTGAGAGGCACGATACCTCCCTAGGTAAATCAGCTTGTCTTTTAACGGATTTTAGGTAAATTAGCTTGTCTTTTAACGGATTTTCACTACCTAACTTTGTATAATTTGGAAACCAGATATAGTTTTATAAAACTATTGTCAAGAGTAACAGCTCAAAGATTATCTGCTCTTGAAGAATCAAATAGACATATTGAAAACTTAATTTTGGAACTTAAAAAGGATTACAGTCTTGATCTACGGACTGTTACAGAAAAACTTGAGTTCCTAAAAGAAACAGTTGGAGACTCAGGGATTCCTATCTCTGAACAGAATATTACAGACTTACTTGGGGAAATTCTGACCCAAGTCCAGAAACTAAGAAAGATAGTTGGATGAGAA
This sequence comes from Canavalia ensiformis, assembly GCA_026541065.1. Taxonomy (NCBI): domain Eukaryota; kingdom Viridiplantae; phylum Streptophyta; class Magnoliopsida; order Fabales; family Fabaceae; genus Canavalia; species Canavalia ensiformis. The sequence goes on from JAMKYM010000798.1 coordinate 1,201,823, forward strand.
ACTATCATTTTGACGGAAGATTACTTCAACTACCAGATCACACTCCTAACATTCAGAAACAATTAGTTTCTCAACAAAGAAGAAAGAAACAAGAACTCCGAAGGATCGGTGAGTTAATACAAGAAGGAACTTCCCAGGCGCCCCAAGTCCTGTGGTACAATTATATCCAAGTCCGATCAGAATTATACCATTTAAAAAGGGCAATACAAAGAATAGAGCATTTTGTCGCATGACCTTGTCCTGATCAGGTAGGAGTACCAACACTTCCTACCAAGAAGCCCTAGACTCAACTCAGTCCCTTGGAGAAACAGCAGAAGGTTTTGTAGTTATAACAAAATCCTCTCTAGATTCAAGAGTGGATAATGTTATAAGGCAAAACAATACTATTATAGATCTCCTACTACAATCTCTTCAGAAACTAGAAGAATTAGGAGAAAGAGTCAAAATATTAGAAGAGAAAGAAAATAGTAAAGGAAAAATAGTAAAAGCTGAGGGATTATCGGAAGAGCTAAAAAATATCCAAGACAGCCTTAAAAACATAAATATCTCAAAAGGAGTAGCTGTCCCAAAACCCATCCACAAATTTTACTGTTTTAAAAATCCCTACACTATTCTAGAAGAAGTCAAGAAGAATTCTCAAAAATGACTTCTAGAACCCTTACAGAAACAGTACCAAGGCACTCCATAGACAGAAGGAGACTATCTACGGATAGACCTCCGACAGGAACAAGCAACAGGAGAACAATTCCTTTCTCACAGGAGCAAGCTAACCAAGGAAGGGTCTCAGAGTATGAGGATCAAATAAGATCCTACAGAAGGTGGCATAGACTGAGACACCAGGTCCAAAGAGCAATAAATAGAGTAAGAACCAGCAGAGCAGTACCTATCAGATCCATTGAAGCTATCATAAACCCGGACCAAGAAGCTTCACAATCACACAACCGAAGAGTTCGGATGGTCGATGCAGAATTACTCTACAATACAAACTGGTCCAATCCACAACATAGAGTATATGAGCACTACTCCTCAAAACACATCTTAGTTACAAGATGGTAATCGGAAGAGATGCCTTTTATTACTCCCCAGTCTTATGAAAGGATTCAAAACGCCGGACTAAACTTCATACATATGGGGTTAGTTATGGTACGAATTCACCTGCTGCACAGGCCAGAGGCTGGAATCAGTGTCCTACTACAAGTAAGGGACACTCATTTTGATGGACCTATTGGTATAATAGGATCCATGGAAGTAGATATGTCCAGAGGAACCGAACTAGTGTATTTTACACTTGGAAGAAATCTCATGCTCACAAGCGATTTCTACAATCACATTGAGCTTGTTATCCTAAAAAAAGGATATCAGAACTGGACAGGAGGGAATGCAATTTTGTTGATCACCAGACGACTAATTGGTAGATTAACAAACACCAATTATGCTGGATTCCAGATACAAGTGGATAATGTGATCAATTACCTTTCCAGCAATGGAATAAGGGCAATTGCTGGTCACTCTCAAAGGCCAGAGCAAGGAACAAATTGGAATGTAAAACCTCCACAAAGAACTTCATCATCAATCCCCCGACAAGTAAGGCTTTGGGAAAATTCTGATGGATCCACAACCCTCAGATTTCTTGACTATGAAGAAAGAAAAGAAACAAGGGGACAGTCAGAACAAGAGGATGATGATAAGGAAATCATGGGAGGAGTTGAAGAAGGATCCTATTTAAGAAAAAGGATCCCTGTGAAGGAAAAAGTAGCTCTCATGGTACTTGTGGACACTGAAGAAGAAGTAGAACTATACGAAGATCCGTTCTACGAACAGAACAGATCTACAGAGGATGAATTTCTTGAATATTGTGAATATCTAGAATATTTATAGAAAGGAGGACAGGAAATTGAGGAAGAATACTACACTTCTGACGAGCAAGAAGAGGAACAAAGCGAAGTAGTAGCCGTTTCATTCACGATTGAAGAAAAGCGAGAAAGAATGGAACAAATACTACAAAACATCAAAAATCTATCTGTCAGGGAAGAAGTAGCAGCTTCAGGATCGGTGCTGTCGGATGCAGGGACACGACCACCTCCCGACTACATAATGGATGCACCAACATATCCTCCCGCTGAAGGACCATCCAGATTACCAAATTTTAATTTTGAAGGACGATACCAAAACCTGCCCAAAAGTTCGAATGCAGGAACAGATAGATGGTCAAACCACTGGTCATTACCACCGGCATTTGCAGAGACAGGAGCAATGCTAGTACTCCCTTATCATCCCGAAAAATACGAGGATGCAATATCCAGGTGGGAGTCGATTACCTTAAACCTGGCTAAATACAAGGATTTGGCTGATAATAAGTCCAAAGTGATGTATGTCGAGAACCTGCTTGGAGAACAAGAGAAGATATATTTCCAACAGTGGAGGGCAAATTACCCTCTAGATTATGGAAATTCGATAAATATCGCAGATGACCCGCAGAATATAACATCATAAATCAGAAGAATAATGTTACTGGAAGATCCTTATCAAGGATCTACAGCTGCTCAAAATGACGCATATGTAGAACTCGAAAGACTAACGTGTCGAAGTCCTGCGGAAATGCTGAAATATATAAATGATTTCAAAATGCTGGCACTAAAAACAGGAAGAGCATTCTCTTCCCCAGAACTATCAGAAAAGTTCTTCAAGAAGATGCCTTCTATGTTTGGCCCCGAAATAGAAGCAGCCTTCAAAGAAACATACGTAGGAAACTCCGTGGGAATACTACCAAGGATACATTTTACCTATCAATACCTGAAAAATTTGTGGGCAAAGGTCGCGCAACAAAGAGCTTTATAGGACCTAGCCTTTTGCAAAGACATACCTCTACCTGGATACTACGGAGAAAGAAAGAGTAGAGGAAGACTAGGCCTAAGAAAAGCACAGAGCTATAAAGGAAAACCTCATGACACACATATACGAGCCTTCAAAACTAAGAAACCTCCGGCAAACAAATGCAAATGTTTTATTTGTGGAGTAGAAGGACATTATGCAAGAACATGCCCAAAGAAAAGAGGAGATATTGACAGAGCAAACATGCTTGCAGCACTGGATCTCCCTGATGATTGGGACGTTGTATCAATAGACAATGATGAACCAGACAGTGACGGAATTTTATCCGTCTCAGAAAATGAAGCAGTAGGGGCTAAGGAGATGATTGATCAGATGGACCCCTTTCATGAACTTGTATTAATGGTTTGGGCAGCTGAGCCTAAGCTATTAAAGGAAATACAAGAATGTGAACACAACTGGGAGCAGAACATCCAAGTAACTTATGAACATAAAAGATGCTCATACTGTCCACTAAGGTCACTAGAAAGAGCAAGGGCACATTGCAGAAAATGCACGGCAACAGTATGTAATGTATGTTCACCACATATATTACAGATCCACCTGCTACCAACACCACAACAATTTCAACCAGCCATGGGAAATAATGAGTTGCTCATACAAGAACTCATTAATTACTCCCAACAGCTTTACAAAGAAAATCAAAGGCTAACACAAATTATCAAGGAAGGAGCACTCTCTGTACAGCTAGAATCTGATAGACTGTAGTTGGAAAAAGGAAAGACGGTCATCACACAGTTATCAGAGTTTTCTAGCACAACGGAGCGTGGTGGAACACTAACGATAGGCGAAAGACAGGCCTGTTCAACATCCAACAGGGCTATGCAGCCTATCCTAGAGGAATGGTCGGAAGAAGAAGAAAACAATCACATGGCCAACCTGGTGCTATCACAATACGAGGGAAAGTGACAATCCACAACTTTGTCCTCCTTTCTATAAATATTCTAGATATTCACAATATTCAAGAAGTGAGGCGCAAAATAACGGAAGGATAAAAATAAAGAGCTTCGTAACCAAGTAAATCAGAGTTGAGAGAACTACAGAAAATGTATTCTATTGGATTTTCTTCGATGCCCCTTCGATGGAAAGAGCTTACACTTATATAGGAAATTGGAAACTTAACTATTCGGAACTCAAATTCTAAATTTGAGATCCACTAAAGTAAACAGTACTGGAACTGAAAATTTATTACAAACTACTTAAGAAAGTACTTTTCGGATTTCAAAATTTTGAAATCCAGAAAAAGATTAATAGTGTCATCCTTATCAGGAGAGGTCCTGATAGGGTTCGTCATCATTCGTCATCATATCGTCACTCCATTGGTAGTAACGCCCCTTTTGGCTGAAAAATCTTCTTTCAGAGTGACAATCAGGAAATTCTTCTTGTGAAGAAGGAGTTAGGAGGTCTAATGCTCCTTTTTCCGCCCAGATCGTTGTAGTGAGGTTTCGGTCAATAATTTCGTATTGATCAAGATCTTCATCGAGAGAGAGGAAACCATCTTCCGAAACAGTTTCTTCAAAAAGTTGACAATCGAAAATTGGGCGAGGTAAATTAAGAATCTTATCAGCTGAAACAGAGGAGAACTTAACTTTGCAACGATTTAAATCACTAAGAACACTGGGTATTTCCGTGATTTTAACGTTTTGAACACTTCTCTTATGTCCCTGCATTAAGATAAAATGTCTGTAAACTTGGACATCCTGCCCAAGATAACGATCTTCTGCTCCTTCTGGGTGGAGTGATAACTTATACTGAGGGAAGGATGAATAAACCTGAATAGTACAAAAATCTTTTAGGCATATCACCCTTCGATAGTCATCTATCCACTGACTAACCTTGTTCCCGAACATTGTTGGGGTTGGGACTTCCTTGTGAAGATGAATTGCAGCGACCATTCCATACCAGTAATATTCTTCAAGTTTCTGAGCAATGATAGGGTATGCAGGTTTTTCGCTGTTTCTGAGTTGAACTTCAATAAGGAGTGGTGAGTATTCTGTGAAAATTGTGGGGAAACTATTCTGCTTTCTGATGCATGATGAAATCCATGGTCCTTTTATCTTCTGTTTTCTGGGGATGGTTTTTACGTATAGCAGGATTAAGATTTCTTCTTGAAGATCTCTTAATTTCTCATAGTGAAGGTCCTGTGCCAGGCAGTAGATTTTGTTACTGCATTCTATCCCCCCTGACTGGTCTTTTAGTTCCGTAAGGAAGTTCTTTCTGAAGGATGGAAGTATTTTCATCCTAGCGCTAAATTGCCCATTATTAATTTCCTCTATTTTTGCCCTTCTTTTTTGTACGGAAAGCAGTTGCTCTAGCCTTCTCAGTTCTTTTCTTCCATCATCAATAACCTGTTTCAGATCTACAATTTCTTCTTCCAGTGTGAATTCTATTGACCCATGAACTTCTCTTTCAATGAAAATTTCTTCCTCTTAATCACAGAATTCTAAAAGGAAATCATAGGCTTCTTGAAAAGAGTAGAAACCTTTCCAGTAACAATTCCTCTTATGTCCAACAGTTGCGTTTAGAACGGGGTAGCTGTAATAGATGCCTTTTCGAGCTCCTCTGACCAAAGCATAAAACGCAAAGCTTTTTCCCATGGGAGGATTCATTATTCTGGAGAAATAGAATTGCAAGGCATTTAGTGCTTGGTGCTTGAGTCTTCTGGAATTTTCCCTCCACAGAGCATTCAGGAGTGTTCTTTGTTGGGGATCTATGGGTAGATCCTGCAGTGGTCTAAATGCTGTGGGATCATTTGGTTCTAGAACGGGCAATTGTGCCTGTCCAAAACGCATGACTTGCTGCCCATCTATCCTTCTTTTGAGGTTGCTTAGTCTCGGTTGGTAATCTTTTGGAGTGGTATATACATTACTTATGGGGGCGAGGTTTTCTTCAGGAGCCTTGCCCTTCTCCGGAGACCTGTGAGGTCTCCTCACATTGTACTCATCACTTGTTGAATTATGTGAGTCAGGGCTTTCATTATCCCTGCCTCTTCTTCTTCCGTGGTCTCTTCCTTCATTTCTTCTCTGAGGATCATAGCTTCTTCTATAGCTATTAGAAGACTGGTCATATTCTCTAGACATTGTTCCTGCAAAACAGCAAACGTTACAAGTCTGGAGAGTATGTCTGCAAGCACATTAAATTTTCCTTCGATGTGCTCAAAGATTATCTTTACTCCTGTTCCAGAGATGAAATCCATGAAGTTTATCCATCTGACCCGTGATGGTTTATGCGCCGCCATTTTGTTGTGAAAAGATATGATTGCTTGGCATTCAGTTCTTAGTACTATCTCTTCTTTATCCAAGTAATGGATTTTTAGTGTAGCTAGTGTCTCCATACATGCATAGATTTCAGCATCTATTGTGGACTTAGGACATGGGAATTTTCCACTAGCATAGGCGCATACCAATTCCTTGCTTCTTGGGCAACCTTTTGTAGGTCTCCATTTACATACTCCTCCCCACCCATCTATACATCCATCTGTTTCGAGAATTATATAGGCATTTGGGGGTGCTATTGCGAGGTCAGGTAGGTTTTGAACTTTCTGCTTAATTTCTAGAACTAATTCCCAGTCGGATCCTTTCATCCTCTTATCTCCATGTGGAGTTGTTTTACTGTAGAGTGGACCAAGAAGTATCCCAAGTTTGGGAATGTAGCTTCTGGCATAATTCAGGATCCATAGCCATGATCTAAGTCCTGTCTTTTCCTTCAATCTTTCATCGGGGAAGTCGACAATCTTTTTAATTATATGAGGTTGTAGCTTTATCCTTGATTCTCCGAAGATTGCACCCAGGAACTCTATTTCAGAGGTTCCTATCTTCATCTTTTCTTTTGATATGATCAGTCCTTTCTAGAATCTCTAGAACTTTTTCTAAGTGTCTAGCATGTTCTTTTTCGTTTTCTGAGAAGACAAGTATGTCATCTATGTAGACTGCAACAAATTTCTCACAGTCCTTGAAGCATGCATCCATCTTTCTTTGAAATACCGTTGGTGCATTTTTTAACCCGAATGGCATCACCAACCATTCATAAAGTTTTCCAGGTGGTACGGAGAATGCTGTCCATGGTATTGATTCTTTATCCATTATGATCTGGTGGAAACCTGATTTTAGATCAAACTTGGAATAGATCTTTGCATTTCCCACCTTTTTAAAGATTGTGTTGATCCCTGGGAGTGAATATTGGTCTTTATAGGTGTTGTCATTCAGTGTCTTATAGTTGTAAACCATCCGCTCCTTTCCTTTAATCTATTGGCCCGTTTTGGGGTCAATGGTTGTTCCTGAGTGGACAATCATCGCCATGGTCCTGTGGGGACTATTTGATGGTCTAATTACCCCTACTTTTAGGAGTTTATCCACATGTACCCTGAACTGTGCCTCCATTGCTGGTGTGACATGCTTCAAGGGCTTGTCATCGATTAATTTGTTGGGATTGATGATGTCCAACTTACATGTTACCTTATTCTTTTCCCAGTGCTGAACTGGGTTCTCTCCCTAACCTTTCAAGTCTTTGAAATAGCCTATCAAAATGGTTTTTGAATGAGGGTATCATTCTCCCAATGTTGAAGAATACCATTTCCTGTAGGCTAAGATATTCATCTTCTTCCATGTCTAACTCAGGTATTCCCTTGTCAATTACACTGGTTAGAGCGCTTCTACTTGTCTCTACCGATTTGATCTGCTAGAAATCTAGAGAGGATTTTGTTATAGCTACAAAACCTTCCGCTTTGTTTCTCAAGGATCGATATATATATATATATATATATATATATATATATATATATATAAATAAACATCAGAAATATCAAAATATTCCCTAATGTTAATATCTTACTCTCAATTTAGAATGAGCGTGGCTTAAAGGCCTAAATATACAGCCACCAAAAGGAAAGCTGGCAGGGAGCCAGCTGAAAAGGGAATCGATGTTTATTTATGTATTTTTTTTTTTTTGTTATATGTTAGTAGAAACTATGTATTTTTTTTTTGTTATATGTTAGTAGAAACTTCAAAGTGTCATCATTAAATATACATCTACTTTTGTACTATAGCTTACAAGGGTAAGGATGCATCGGGCTTCCGTTTTGGTCTTGGAGGCAGAAATTCAATTAATTCCATACTATTTGCAATGTTCCCCGTAGAGTCACACAGAATCTGCCATGAAGTTAAGAGAAAGGTGTTAGAATGAACTCAAGCACAAATTGATGAACCCTTCAATCTCAAATAAGTTAGGCACTTTGGATATCCTACGGTCATCAAAATCTCAATAAAGTTTTGAGGTATGGTTCATGGTAGGTAGAAAATATTGAAGAGAATTGTAACTAGTACAGAGCACTGAACCTTAGAAAAAAACTCCTAAGCATGACTCCGAATCTGAATAGCAGTCTTTGTGCCAACATGTTTTGTCGCGAAAATAAAGCATCTCAAAACTTAGACCAAGCACAATCTTTCTGCTTTATCACTCATAATTTTTCTTTTTTCCAGAAAAGCATTCTTTGCCCAAGATTTAGAAGTTCATAACTGATAGTACCTTCAATACGTCGACTGGCACGACCATATAACTTTAAAGTTTCAAGGAACTTCTTATGTTCTTCATCCGTCCATCTTTCTCTTTGTCTTACGATAGTTTATGGCTTCCTTACCAATTGAAGGAGTTATATAATATTCATAAAAATAAATAGAAGTTATTCATTAAGTTTATATTAATCTATTATTTTATTTAAAATTAACAAAGTTAGATAATATTTATTGAAAATAAAAAATTGTCATCTCTATCATTCCTAATTATAATCCAACTCCCAAACATACCTTAAAGAAAAATTATGAGTTGAATTAAATTACTACAACTATTTAAGATAATATATACTTGCAAGAAAGAAAAATGATTCTGAAATTATTTAGGAAAGAAATAAATTATCTTATGTACTTTTAACAATGGAAATCATTTTAGAATTTGAACTTGGAGATCCTTCATCCTAACAATATATTTTCACAGTATGTGTTTGATTCTTATTTTACACATGTTTCAATACATATAAATGATAAAGTTGTTTCAGAGTGTTTCTTAACAAACATCCATAATAAAAAACGGACAAGAATAAATAGAGAAGAGAACTTGAAAAGAAACATGAATTCCCCTTATGAAGGAACACAAATGAAATAATTGATCAGAACAATTAATCAAATAACTAAAGCAATTAAAATCTCATAGGATAAACCTGTACCTGCAAATAACAACCTCGAACGCAAAACACACGTGAAGTGAAGCAATTCTGGATGACGGTGATGAAAATAGAGCGATTCTGAACCGCTTCAAGTCTAATCCTTCTGGATGAATTCTTCGAATTACTCGCTTATCCCTCGCGCTAGTATTTCAGATGCTTATTCTTGGTCCAACGAAGTCTCTTCTACTGGTGCGAGTGCGAGTCCCTTTCCTTCTTACGAGTCACATTCAGGAAGTTTTGAATAAAATTCTCACTATGGATCCTTTCAATTTCAAACATTAACGCTTACCTGAGCGCTCCTACAAGCCCATCAAGATTTTATGGCAAATTCGATTACTTTTCTTCGACCAATTCCCCTTTTGAACCCAGCATACGAAGAGATACACAAATTGGGGATGATGACGGGGTTCACGTTTTTGGTTAGTAAGAAGATTAAGCCTGTAGAGGAGGATGAATTGTTGCAATCCGAGTAATGCTCACTTTTGCATAGGTATTATAATTTTGTCTTACTTTAGATTTGATTTTTAATTTTCTTTTATATTATATCAATATGGATTTGGTATTTTGACGCCGATGCGTCTCTTCTTCTTCAACTGTTCAGATTCCACATTAATTTCCATTTCACCCTTCTTTTACGATAGTCACTGAGAATCTGATCCCTCGAAAGAAAAAGATAAAACAAATATGTTAGACTCTAAGTGAATGATGTCAATGCATGGTATATGCAGGAAGGTAATAAATATGGTTACTCTTACTATCTTCTCTCCCTCTTTCTTTTTGATTACTTTTCTTTCTTTTCTTCTCTTTTTTTTTCAAAAGATTTTCTCTCATCTTTCTTTTTGGTCTACTTTTCTTTCTTTTCTTCTCTCTCCTCTTTTTGTCTACTTTTCTTTTAAATTTAATTCTCTCTCCTCTTTTTGTCCACTTTCTTTCTTTTCTTCTTTCTCCTCTTTTTTGTCCATTTTTCTTTTAAATTTAATTCTACAATCGCAGGTAAAGAGAGTCTTACAGACATGATGTTGTGTAAATAGGGCGTGCCCTCCTTGTGTCCTAGAGAGGTGACCTGTCCTATGGATCTAGGGCTTTTAATGCATGAGCCTTTCCAAGGTAGGTTGTAATCCTAGGGTATAAAGGTCACTAGAGCCAAGTTCCAGTCCATAATGCTTGCCACAACAGTAGAAGTAGCCACTAGTTGCGGGGCATTATGAATAGGACGCACTCTAGCTGGGATTTTCATGATAGCCATACAGGACGTAAGCCCCAGCATGACACCACTAGATCCCTCTAATCCTGGGCAGCACTCAGACCCGGGTATAGGGCCCCACTCATAATAAAATGTAATGCATGGAGGACACTTTATTTTGGGATACCTGCAATTGGGGAACTTGTACAGATATATAGCAATTTATCGTTTGTCTATCCTAGGGTGTAGAAAGTATAAACAAACAATAAAACAAGATAAAACAACAAACAAATAAATAACATGCAATAATTAAATCATGCACATAAACAATGTAGGAATCAATTATAATGCACACTCAAATAAAATGGGCTTGACTCTCTAAGGTCCCCAGTGGAGTCGCCATCTGTCGCAACCGTAATTCCGACGAGAAGACGAACTCGTTAAAATTTTGTAAAATGTGAATATTGTTTTGAATTAATGTGGAGTCGCCACCAAATTTTTATTCAAGGGAAAAATATTTGGAAAAACCCTGACTCAGGAATGAGCTTCTAAGTTCGGGAGTCGGTTACAAGTAGGGAAGGTGTTAGGCACCCTACTTGCCCGTTCCGGAGAACGGTACCCTTAAACTGAGTGTGTGATTTTGAAAATGTTTGATCCCTTTAAAGTGAAAAATAATTTGATGGAGGTTAGCCTGACAGGACTTGATCCTGCTCCTACGTATTCCCCGGTGCAATGGGAAACTCAAGGCTTACGTAGTTCTAGTTTATGAAGGCTTGACCTTCAAAAGTGCTTGAGAGATGATTATTTGATTTTATGAAGGCTTGACCTCCAAAAATGCTTAAGAAAAGATTATCTTAAAGATCTTATTTTTGAGAAGATGTTTGAAGATTTTACTATTCGAAGAGAAATTTTAGTTTTAGGAGGGGTCTTTGGCCCACTCATGCACAAGGCCCGAGGCGGCTAAGGCAGCACAGGGACCTATACGAACTACTAAACGTTGAACAGCAGGTAAACCGCCAGTTCCCCATTTAGAGCCCATTGCGTGAGGCCTAGAATCCCAAATATCAGAAAAAGATATATATTTACATTTTTATTTGAAAAGGGACCTCAAGCCCACTTATGCACAAGGCCCAAGGCGGCTAAGGCAAAGACGAAGACCTATATGAACTACTAAATGTTTGAACAAAGTAAACCGCCGGTTCCCCCATTTAGAGCCCATTGCGTGGGACTCGAAGATCCTAAAATACTTGAAAAAGATTTTTTTTGAAACAGAAATATTTTGTGGAATGCATCAATTTTGAATAAAAGAAAACTTGAATGTAATAAAAGATTTTTCGTTTTTTACTGTTTTTACCATATTTTCAGAAATTTTCTGTATTTTGTAAATTTTATGAAATTTTGAATGTTTTGTTAATGTTTATGGATTTTCTGAAATTTTTATTAATTTTTCTATTTTTTTTGCAATTTTTTATCAATTTTCTATTTTTTGTAAATTTCTTATTAATTTTCTGAAATTTTTATTTTCTGTAATTTTTTAATTTTCTGTAATTTTATTTTCTAATTTTCTGGAAATTCTATTAATTTTCGGAAATTTTTATTTTCTGTAATTTTTTAATTTTCTGTAAAAATTTTAATTTTTCTAATTTTCTGGAAATTTTATTGATTTTTCTAATTTTGTAATCTTTTCTATTTTTTTTATTAATTTCTGCATTTTTAGAAATTAATTTACGATTTTTTGAAATAAATGGGGAGAAGCGTGTTTGCAATTTTGAAACTCGGGTAGTTTTGTAATTCTTGGAATCCTGGGGGGTGATTTTTGTAATTCTAGGAGCTGAAGGTCGTCATGACTTCATTGGCTCGTCATCTCAAGGCTCGAGTGGTGGCTCACCAGCTTTGAGTTGGCTTGGAAACTTGGTGGCTGCCAGCACGTGGGGCGCAGGTGCGAGATGACGCACGTGAAGCGCGTGTGCGAGGAGACCTTGGATTTAATCCTCAAAATGAGAATTGAGGCCAGTAAGTCTCGAACCCGCGTCCAACGAGTCGCAGCCAGCGCCTTCCACCACTGGGCCAAGCGCTTTGGTTGTGAGTTAACGCCCATTAGTTTAATTTGACACCTTCTACTTGGTTGACACATGGGATTTAATCCTCAAAATGAGAATTGAGGCCAGTAAGTCTCGAACCCGCGTCCAACGAGTCACAGCCAGCACCCTCCACCACTGGGCCAAGCGCTTTGGTTGTGATTTAACGCCCATTAGTTTAATTTGACACCTTCTACTTGGTTGACACATGGGATATTGAATCACCCCAGCAGCCAACCTGAACCCGAATCCCCCGGTGTTAATCTGATCTTTTCTGTTGCTAATTGAAAGATTTCTTAACCTGTTCACCCCTGCCTGGTCTATAATCCTATGATGCAGAGGCTAACACCATTTTAATCTTTGCTATCCATCACTGGATTCCCTCCATACACTCCCCATATCCTACAGAGTACTGTTAATTCACAGGGACAAAAGCCTTTGACCTGCCCTGGGTTTGCTGTGACTTGGGTGCTCCTCAACCAAACTCCCTAGTCACGATCAATTCATTCAGTTAATTTGCCATAGCTTGGCCCTTGAGGGATTCTAGCTTCAGGTTTCTACATGGTCTAAGGGTCACTAAATGCTGAATCTGCAACCGAGTTAAAAGCCATGATAGGTCTTGTTTATCTATATGACAATTTAAGAATTCCGGTGCCCAAGTTCCTATTTCTAAACTTATGGCAGTAGGCTAGCAGATTCCTCAGCAAAGCATTGGTGTACCTACCCTTCCAACCCAAACAACTAGAGGCGCTGGACCTTATGCGTATTTTCCAATTTTCTGTGTAACTTCTATTTCAATGGTTTACACAGATTAGATAAGGGATGGGGCAAATTCACAGCGACAAATATCTAAAGAGCTCGATACAGGGAACGATTTGTATTAAGCCTAAACACCGAAATAGCTGGCGACATTATCAGTTTAAGCATTCAATTTCATTCATGACCTTCATAGAGTTAAGGCAACAACCGGAACATGACCAATTCGGCCTGCACCTACTGATAATGCCATTGAGCAGCAAGGAAGGTGACCAAGATTAAGACTAAAATGTAGAAAGTGCAAAGATAGTGTCATCGATTTGATAAATTCAGTTTGTTATGCGATTTACACAAGATCTAGGCGACGAAACAGAACAGAATCCAGTAACAACAAACCAAGCCAGCATTCATCAAGAATATTTTCTTTGCAACAGAAGAATGGTTATAGGAAATCCAACCTGGGCGAGATGAATAACAGAGGAATTGGAAACGAATGTCGATTCGCGATGAAAATCTTCCAACCGAAATGCAGAGAAACGTGAAGGTGAGAGCGAAGATTCTTCCTCCGCCGATCGCCGAGCAGAAACCGTTCTCCGAGAATCTCCGGAGCACCGAGAGCCTTCTTCTTCCAACGGAATCAAGAATCCAGAGAGTTCTCTTACAACTGATCTCAATCCCCCCGGGAAAAACCCTCCTTTTCCCAGAAAAGTCTTCTTTTTTCGTAAGCCAAAACTCTTTTCTAGCGAGTAAAGCCCAAGCCAAAAAAAGCTCCCGAACTCCGAGCTTTCGCCCCTTTATACTTTTTTTGATCTAGTCCTTTTTTGCAAATAAAAAAAATATTTTGACTTTTTTGATTTTGCTTTTTCGTCCTTTTGCAAATAAAAGTTTTCCAGTTTTTATTAACTTTTCAAAAAACAAAAAAAAAAATTTTTATTTCCTTTATTTGTTCTTTTATTATTTTTTTATTTTTTTATTCTTATTTCTATATATTTTATATTTTTATTTATTTTTTCCCAAAACTAGATTTTATATTTTCCGATTTTCGGTTATTATTATTTTTATTATCATATTATGTTTTTTCTATTTTTTCCAAAAACTTAGAAAATTAAAACTTTTATTCGTTTTTCTGATTTTCTTTTAAAACTCTTTTTTTTTTATTTGGATTTGAGTCTAACTTAAAAAATGATTCCATCTTCATTTTCAGATGTTCATTTTCTTTATATCTTTATTTTTGTATTTTTCTGTTTTTGTTTCTGTTTTCTGTTTGTCTGTTTTCTGTTTGTCTGATTTTCTGTTTGTTTGTTTTCTGTTTGTCTGTTTTCTGTTTTCTGTTTGTCTGATTTTAATTTGTGTTAGCTTTGAATTTTTTCCTTTGATTATAAATTTAATTTATTTTGGATTAATCACCTAAAAGAGGGTCTCGGACATAATTAGGTGTTTACAGTTTGCCCCTCTTTACTTGTTTTCTTACCAGATAATGTGAGAAGCAATTCTCTGAATTATCGTGGTAGGAAATGAGTAAAGACGTGAACACCTCATGTCCGAGACAAACTCTTTTTGAAAAGAAAACTCCAAGAGTGTTGTGATGCTGAAATTGTATGAGACTTAAACGTGGGAGGCCTGACAACATAGGCCTAAAAAGCAGTAAATCTAAACTACTAATGACTACCGACAATATAGGCCTAAAAGCGGTAAATCTAATCTAGGGGCAACGACAACATAGGCCTGAAAAGCAGGAAATCTAATCTAGGGCGGCCTCGACAACATAGGCCTCGAAAAAAGAAATCTAATCTACGGTACTCGACAACATAGGCCTAAAAAGCAGATAAATCTAATCTACGGCGGCTCGACAACATAGGCCTGAAAAGCGTAAATCTAATCTACGGCGGTCTGACAACATAGGCCTGAAAAGCGGTAGAATCTAATCGAGGGCTGAAACCATAGGCCCGAAAGGTAAATCTAATCTAGGCGACCCGACAACATAGGCCTAAAAAGCAAGTAAATCTAAACTAGGAAGGCCCGACAACATAGGCTCGAAAAGCAGAATCTAATCTAGGGCGCTCGACAACATAGGCCCGAAAGCAATAAATCTAATCTAGGCGGCCCGACAACATAGGCCCGAAAAGCGATAAATCTAATCTAGAGCGGCGACAACATAGGCTCGAAAGCAGAAATCTAATCTAGGCGGCCCGACAACATAGGCCCGAAAAGCAATAAATCTAATCTAGGCGGCTCGACAACATAGGCCCGAAAAGCGATAAATCTAATCTAGGCGGCCGACGACAACATAGGCCTAAAAGCAGTGAATCTAATCTACGGCTCGACAACATAGGCCCGAAAGCAATAAATCTAATCGAGGGCGGCTCGACAACATAGGCCAAAAGCGAAAGTTAAGATGCGATGCTTTAGCCTGACAACATAGGCCAGTGAGCAGGAAAGTAAAGATGCGATGCTTTAGCCTGACAACATAGGCCAGTGAGCAGGAAAGTAAAGGTGCGATGCTTTAGCCTGACAACATAGGCCAGTGAGCAGGAAAGTAGAGGTAATGCTATGGCCTGACAACATAGGCCGATGTGTGAGCAAGATGCGAGAGATGTAATGCTAGCGGCCTGACAACATAGGCCAGTGAGCAAGATGCAGAGATGTAATGCTATGGCCTGACAACATAGGCCAGTGAGCAAGATGCAGAGATGTAATGCTATGGCCTGACAACATAGGCCAGTGAGCAAGATGCAGAGATGTAATGCTATGGCCTGACAACATAGGCCAGTGAGCAAGATGCAGAGATATAATGCTATGGCCTGACAACATAGGCCAGTGAGCAAGATGCAGAGATATAATGCTATGGCCTGACAACATAGGCCAGTGAGCAAGATGCAGATGTTTTCCACTTGTAGGTTTGGACAGAGAGAAACCTCATAATTTTGTTTGCGGACTCTAACTCCCCGGTTTTCTTCTAGCACCGATCAGATCTTTCAGAGTGAGTTGGATCGTTTGTTTCTTTGATGATTTTGGGAGACATATTAGTTGCATGCGCTGCTTTAGTAAGATATTTGGGTCAAAAGAGTTTGTCATTAAGAAAAATTCGACACAACTTTTACTTTGGTATAGCGTTAGTAACCAGCAATTGTCATTAAAAATGAGATATTACATTCTGCATATATATTTGACAGGAGAAAACACAGTTGCATGTGATAGGGAATTAACAAGATAGTCGAAAGACATAGGGTGTTTTTGTGGCGATGTGTTTGGTGAACTAATTTTGGTTGATGGTGATGCCTTTGAGACGATTAGTGCTAGTATTGCATTTTGGCGATCTCTTCGTGCATTGTTGTCCCAACCTCTGAAAAGCCAAAATTTTGCCCCAGTTTATTCAGCTTGCCCCAGACCCGTCTTGACCCTTTCACTAGACCCATGGATATCTGCCCATTTTTGCCTCATCATGAGTTTGCCCCAATATAGATGGAGACTGCCTATTTGCTCTCTCTAATCCGGAGGAGCGAATTTTGTTTTGCCGATGCCGTTCTTGTTTAAACCGCCCTTTCAGGTTTTCAGTTTAAACTGCTTCTTACTTGAACTGCCCTGATTTTTGCCTAGGTCAATGATGATGGTGGATCTAGCGAGCTTTTTCTTACATTGCCCTAACTTTTGCCTAGGTCTTTTGGTGATTGACCTAGCAGGCTTTTCTTTCTTCTCTTTTTTTTTTTATATTGCCCTAACTTTTGCCTAGGTCTTTTTGATGATTGACCTAGCGGGCTTTTTTTTGCATCGCCCTAACTTTTGCCTAGGTCTTTTTGATGGTTGACCTAGCGGGCTTTTCTTTCATTGCCTTAACTTTGCCTAGGTCTTTTGGTGATTGACCTAGCGGGCTTTTTTTTGCATCGCCCTAACTTTTGCCTAGGTCTTTTTGATGATTGACCCAGCGGGCTTTTCTTTCTTGCATTGCCCTAACTTTTGCCTAGGTCTTTTGGTGATTGACCTAGCGGGCTTTTTTTGCATCGCCCTGACTTTTGCCTAGGTCTTTTTGATGATTGACCCAGCGAGCTTTTCTTTCTTGCATTGCCCTAACTTTTGCCTAGGTCTTTTTGATGGTTGACCTAGCGGGCTTTTTTCTTTAAGCATAATACTTCTTGACGGCATCCGAATTGACAGGGTTAGGCAAATCTTTTCCATCCATGTCGGCCAAGATCAAGGCACCTCCGGAGAAAGCCTTCTTAACTACATAAGGTCCATGGTAATTCGGAGACCATTTCCCTTGTAGTGCTTTTTGCATAGGCAATAGCTTTTTGACCACCAAATCTCCTTCTTGAAACTCCCGAGGATTGATCTTCTTATCGAATGCTCTCTTCATTCGTCTTTGGTATAATTGGCCATGGCATACCGCTGTCAACCTCTTCTCTTCAATTAGGTTTAGCTGATCCATCCGGGCCTGAACCCATTCGGCTTCTTCCAATTTAGCATCCATCAGGACTCTCAATGAGGGAATCTCGACCTCGATTGGGAGTACAGCCTCCATTCCATATACTAGTGAGAATGGCGTTGCCCCAGTAGATGTACGGACAGAAGTCCGGTATGCATGTAATGCATATGGGAGCATTTCATGCCATTCTCTGTATGAGAGCACCATTTTCTGAATTATTTTCTTAATGTTCTTGTTGGCTGCTTCGACCGCTCCATTCATCTTTGGTCGATATGGGGATGAGTTGTGATGTTGGATCTTGAACTGGTCACATAATTCCGACATCATCTTATTGTTAAGATTTAAGCCATTGTCTGTGATGAGCTTACTGGGTAATCCATATCGGCAGATCAGCTCTCTCTTTACGAATCTGACTACCACATTGCGAGTTACACTAGCATATGAGGCAGCCTCGACCCATTTTGTGAAATAGTCGATGGCGACTAATATGAAGCGGTGTCCGTTGAATGCTTTGGGCTCTATCGGGCCAATGACATCTATTCCCCACATGGCGAACGGCCATGGCGAAGACAGCACGTTCAATAACGTTGACGGCGCATGGATATTGTCCGTGTATACCTGACACTTGTGGCAGGTTTTGACGTGTTTGCAACAGTCAGCTTCCATGGTCAACCAATAATATCCAGCCCTGAGGATTTTTCTTGCCATGGCATGCCCATTGGCATGGGTACCAAAAGATCCTTCGTGAACTTCTGTTAGAATCTTGTCGGCTTCTGCTGCGTCCACGCATCTGAGCAGAACCATGTCGTGATTCCTCTTGTATAGGACTTCTCCATTGAGGAAGAATCCTGCGGCCAACCTTCGTAAGGTCCTCTTGTCGTTTTCAGATGCTTCAGTGGGGTATTCTTTGTTCCTTAAAAATTGCCGTATGTCGTGATACCATGGTTTTCCGTCCGGTTCCACCTCCACTGTTTGACAGAATGCGGTCTGGAACGATGCTGGATGTGAATGAGAGGCATATCTTCTTCTTGTCTAATTTCAAACATAGAGGACAAGGTGGCTAAGGCGTCAGCTAGTTGATTATCTTCCCGCGGTATATGCGAGAAGGTGATCTCTCAAAGTATTCTAGCGATTCTTGGAGACGGGCCCGTACGGCACTAGCTTTGTATCTTTGGTCTCCCATTCTCCCCTGACCTGGTGGATAACCAAGGCTGAGTCACCAAAGACCTTTAGGCGTTTTACTTTAGCTTCGATTGCGGCTTGAATCCCTAAGATACAAGCTTCATATTCTGCCATATTATTTGTGCAATCGAAGGCTAGTCGGGCGGTGATAGGTATATACTGTCTTTCTGGAGAAATCAGTATAACTCCTATACCGTGGCCCATCATATTGGACGCGCCATCAAATAACATTGTCCATTTCTCTCCATCTATCTTTCCTTCTTCACCAAAGATCGTCATCAGATCTTCATCAGGAAATTCCGGCTGCATGGCCTGGTAGTCTTCTAGCGGTTGTTGGGCTAAATATTCTGCAAGTGCACTGCCTTTGACAGATTTCTGCGTCACATACAGGATATCATATTCCGAAAGCACCATTTGCCACTTGGCAATCCGTCCTGATAATGCAGGTTTCTCAAATATGTACTTGATCGGATCCATCCTGGATATCAACCATGTGGTGTGACTTAGCATATACTGTCTTAGGCGGTGCCGCCCATGCCTACGCAGCGAGTTCGTTCTAAGAGAGAATATCTAGCTTCTCGCTTGTGAACTTCTTGCTTAAGTAATATATTGCCCGCTCCTTTCTCCCGGATTCGTCGTGTTGACCGAGCACGCAACCCATCGACTGGTCTGTAACCGTCAGATATAAGATCAAGGGCCTTCCAGCTACTGGCGGTACTAGGACCGGTGGGTTCTGTAGGTACGATTTGATCTTTTCAAAAGCTTCTTGGCAGTCCTCATCCCAACTCATGGGTTGATTCTTGCGCAATAGCTTAAATATTGGCTCGCATGTAGCTGTCAACTGAAAAATGAACCGAGAGATATAGTTGAGTCTTCCTAGGAACCCTCGGATCTCTTTTTCTGTTCTTGGAGCTGGCATGTCTATAATTGCCCGGGCTTTGTCAGGATCAACTTCAATGCCTTTCTCGCTGACAATAAAACCAGCTTTCCCGACCTAACCCCAAAGGTGCATTTATGGGATTCAACCGCGGTTTGAATTTTACGAGCCTCTCAAACAACCTTTTCAAATCTGTGAGATGGTCATCCTCTGTCCGGGATTTGGCAATCATGTCGTCCACGTAGACTTCTATCTCCTTGTGAATCATGTCATGGAACAGTGTTACCATGGCCCTTTGATAAGTTGCCCCGGCATTTTTTAATCCGAAGGGCATGACTTTGTAACAAAAGGTTCCCCAGGCCGTAATAAAGGTGGTCTTTTCTCTGTCATCTTCAGCCATCTTAATCTGGTTATAGCTTGAGAAACCGTCCATGAAAGAAAAGTAGGAGAACTGCGCAGTATTATCAACCAAAGACATCGATGTGGGTAGTGGAAAGTCATCCTTTGGGCTGGCTCGATTGAGATCTCTATAGTCTACGCACATCCAGGACCTTGACATCTTTCTTGGGGACCAGGTACTATGTTAGCGACCCACTCGGGGTAGTTTGCAACGCCAGAAGCCGGCGTCAAACTGCTTCCTTACTTCTTCCGGATTTTCGGAGACATTTAGGTTTCATCCTTCTTAACTTTTGTTTGACCGGTGCATATCCAGCTTTCATAGGCAGCTTATGCTCTACTATAGAAGTATCTAGGCCTGGCATGTCTTGATAAGACCAAGCAAAGATATCGCTATAGTCTTGTAAAAGTGAGATCAACCGCTCACGATTGTCTCCGACAATAAGTGTGCCTATCTTGACTTCTCTCTTATTTTCTTCGGTCCCCAAATTGATTAAATCCACGGGTTCCTGATGAGGTTCAATTGCTTTAGATTCACGTTCCACCAATCTCAACATCTCGTCGGTGGGTTCGCATTCAAATTCTGCCTCTTCGTCGACCAGGTCGTCAACACAGTCGAAATCGCCTAATACAATACTAGCATTATCGTCGTGAGGCGGTTTCGAATCGGATCTGCGTGTTGGGTATGAGAAGAAGGAATAAGATATATATATTTGACAAGAGGAAATATATTGAGGGGTAGAAGAGAGGATATTTTTGGATAATGCAACTGTATTTATTATTTGTCAAAAATATGTACAAAATGTTTACGTATGAAAATTTATTATGACAATTACAGAATTACATTTGAACTGAACCAAAAGTGAGGTAGATCGAAAATTTCCCAATTAGTCGGTTCTTTCCGGGGGACAAGGCATCACCAATTCTTCAAGAGTTGACGTCCCTTCCTTGTCTATGACCGCGATCATGCTCGAGTTTCGGCCAAGCACTTCGGAAACTTTGTGATATGTGGCACAGGGGGACTTTGTTATAACAGGGTCTTATCGCCTTATCCTCTTCAGTTGGTTGATACCCCAACCCATATCGCCGTCTATTCTTTTCTGCTGGCAAGGGCCGGGATAAGCCGCCTTTATTTTGCCCCAGTTTGCCGCCTGGCTTGAACCCGCTCTTTAGCATTACCCGGGCCATCATCATCAAAGCCTTAGGGGGCTGCTTGTGATCAACCACCTCTCCTTCTTTTATAGTGGGACATTGGCAATCTCAAGGCTTGGAATTGAGTCTCGTAGCCTCTTCTCGTTGCCTCAATATATGGAGGATTGGTGGGTTTACTGACCAAATAGTCTTCTTCCGCCGACACGATAATTAGTCTATCGTCCATGATGAACTTCAACTTTTGATGTAAAGTTGAAGGGACCGCTTTGGCGGAATGTATCCAAGGCCTGCCTAGTAGGCAGCTGTAGGCCGGCTGAATATCCATTACTTGGAAAGTTATGTCGAAGGTGACCGGGCCGATTTGAACTGGCAAGTCTATTTCGCCGATAACTTCCCGTCTAGACCCATCGAATGCTCTTACTACCGTAGAGCTAGGCCTCATATGGATCCCTTCGTGCGACAGTTTAGAAAAAGTCAGTTGAGGCATCACATTCAAGGAAGAGCCATTGTCTATCAAGACTCTAGCTAGGATGTGATCCATGCATTTGACCGATATATGCAATGCTCTATTATGCTTTGCCCCTTCCTCCGGGATTTCACGGTCGGCAAAGGTTATGAAGTTGTTGGCGGTCAGGTTGTTGGCGATTCCCTCAAATTTGTCCACTGAGATGTTGTGGACTACATGAGCCTCATTTAGGATCTTCAGCAGCACCTTCCGATGGGGCTCAGAATTCATCATAAGGGCCAATAGTGAGATTTTAGCAGGTATACGGTTGAGCTGCTCAATCACCGCGTACTCGCTCTGCCTTATTATTTTTAGGAATTCGCAGGCCTCTTCATCTGAGACGGCCTTCTTTAATTCTTTCTCCACCTCTTTGACAGCAGTTTCAGGCTCCATTCTAGCCTGACTCTCCTTTTCTTGAATGGCCGGCTGCCTTCTTGCATCTTCAGCAGGAGCGTAAATGCGACCACTCCTGGTCACTCCTCCTATTCCGGCTATATTGGTTATGTCAGGTGAGGAGCCCTCCAGCACATCTTTTTCATTTTTCCCTCCTAAAACTTTCACATCGTACCTCCAAGGCACCTCCTTGTTACTATGGTACTGGAAGGGTCCCGGTACTTTTATTGTAACAGGTCTCATCCCGTTGAGCGTCGGTGAGACCGACGGCTCGGTGTAGCGAATCACCAGGGGTTTAGGATGCCCTGGGAAGGATTCATTGACCATGTCCACTTCCTCCTCAATTTCAATGCAATTTATTGAGGGTCCGGCTCCCCCATGGTTTGGCAGTGGGTTGCTCCCCACACTAGGAGCATCTTTCTCAAAGTTGAGCCATTTGGCATTAATCAACTTCTGGACCCTATGTTTCAGGGCCAGACAGTTTTCAGTAGAATGCCCTACCGTCCCAGCGTGGTAGTCGCACTTTGCCTCAAGATTGTACCACTTCGGAAATGGGGGTTCCAAAGGCTTCATGGGTACCAGTGCAACCAAAGAATTTTGAATCAAACGGGGCAGCAGCTCCGAATAACTCATCGGAATCGGGTCAAATTGCACCACTTTCCTCGGGTTATTGTTGATTTTCGGTTGAGGTGGGTTAGTATGAGGGAAGGTTTGAGGCGATGGAACCGTGATGGTGGTGTTTGGATGGTATTGAGTAGGTGGATTATAGGACGGTTGGTGAGCAGGTTGGGCGGAGGCTACCATATGTGAGTGTGTGGGATATTGTGATTGGTAGGATGTTTGGTAGTTAGGTGGGGTCGTGGTTGATTGATATACGGGTTGTGCGGAGGTTGGTCGGTTTGGATCTGAGGAAACATAGTGGGCCTCGGCCTCCTTTTTCTTCCATGTATTATTTGTCGGCTTTTTCATGCTCACGTTGCCGACGGCATTGTGTATAATTTTTCCTCGGCGTAGACCACTTTCTACGCGTTCTCCTACCAGTATCATATCTGCGAAGTTAATGGAGACACCACCTACCATCTTGTCATAGTAGGGTGCGGGGAGCGTCTCCATGAAGGTGCTGATCATCTCTCGCTCCAGCAGAGGCGGTTGGACTTGAGCGGCTAGCTCCCTCCACCGTTGAGCGTATTCTTTGAAGGACTCATTTTCTTTCTTGACCATATTTTGCAGCTGAGTCCTGTCTGGTGCCATTTCGATGTTGTATTTGTATTGCCTTAGGAAGGCATCAGCTAAATCCTTCCACGAGCGGATGTAGGACCTCACGAAGGCTCGGGTATACCGAGTGGCCGTTACTCTCCCGTTAAACTGTCTTGGAAACAGTGAATGAGCAGCTTATCGTCATGTGAATGAGAGGCCATCTTTCTGCAGTACATCGTTAAATGGCTCCTCGGACAGCCCACTCCTCGGTATTTTTCAAACTCCGGAGTTTTGAATTTTGGAGGTATGATGACATCCGGCACGAGGCAGAGTTCAGAAGCCTCGACTATTCCATATCCGCCTCCTTCAATAGCCTTAACCCTCTCTTCTAGGTGCGTCCATCTTCCCCCAAGGAGGGCTTCTTGTTCCGCCATTCTTGGCCATGGCTCATTTAGAGGTCGGCTGGCGTGAGGGGGTAAAGCATAAGGTTCCCCGGGTCTTGCAGCATGACCGTAGGGATGTGGCTGGTGTGGGTTTGCTTGGATGACAGCGATCGGCCTGCAGTATGTAGGATCTTCCGTGGCGGTCGCGTTCATATGGGCGTAGTCAGGATGTATATTATAGGGATATGTGGTTGATGGGTTAATATGAGGAGGGAAAGATGGGTTTGTGTGTGTAGGAAAAGCCGAAGAAGTATTTGTGTTATAAGGGTAGGGGTGCATGTTTGTGTAGGCTGGGTGTGAGTGTGGTTGGTAGCCAGCCGGATTAGCGGGAGGCGGGTAAGTTGGTGGATTGGTATGAGGGTTGCGGATGTTAAGGTTGGGGTGTGGAGGTCCAGCAGGAAAGTTTGGGTGAGGCTGATGGGAAGTAAGGTTTATATGGAGTGGTATGGCATTATGGTTTTCGCCAGCCAAGATCTCTTGAGACCCATGAGGAGGTTCAAAGCCAGGTGGTAGGCCATACGGCCAGTCTTGTTCGGTGACAGTCTGAAGAGGCATAGATGTATTGGCTGCCCCAGGTGCCTCAGTGCCTGCGGGTCCCCCTGTGCCTTTCTCTAGTAGCTTCATGAGCTTAGCTACTTGGTCTTTTAATTCCGCTACCTCGTTGCGGAGCTCCTCGTTCTGTGTTTCCAGCTCACTCATGATTTTGGTCTTTGATCTGGTGCTATATGAATGCCGGGGGAGTCGTAAGTCCGCTATTTTGTCACCTGTTTAAAAATAATTAAGTTTATTTAATTAGTTAGTAATAAAAAAGAATTTGGCTAGGTGGTGGATGCGAAGGGACCAGAATTTCGCCGAGTGCTAATCGTGTGCATCTTTCGTGCCTTGAGCGTGAAATGGAAATTAATGTGGAATTGCAGAGAAGAGCCTGTTTTATTCAAAATAGATGATGTCTATTTTACATTTCTTTCTTCTTGCTTGGCCAGTACAATATATTTTTTCATCCTTAAGACTAAGTCTTTACAAGTTTGAATGAAAAAATCTACTTCCGGCGGGGTGTGGAGTGGATGCAGAGAAGCTTCCGCCCTTTTGAGTGATCGCGGTAACTCTTCTATGGCCGTATTTGCTAGGCAGGCCAATCTTTGAAAGCATCTAATCCAGTGTTCAGCCGTATCTTTATACCATCCGCTTTCCTTTTGTATGTCCTTTATGCCCTTTTGCTGCATCCTTATGATCTCGAGGACCTTCCATTTTTCCTCATTTACCTCGTCTTGCCAGGCTATGAGTAGGCCTTCGATTTGCTGTTTCATGTCTTCTATCTTTTATGACAATTCATCCCTCTCCTTTGTCACATTGTCTTCGTTTCTTGGGCCTTCCTTTTTGCGGCTAGGATCCGATTTTCTCTTCTCGAGCATTGCGGACCTTGGCCCTTATTTGCTCCAAGGCATTCCTTAACTGGCTGTTCTCTTGGAGTGCGGCGTCCCTTTCTTGTGCTCTCATGCCGAGCTCTTTGTTGGCCGCTTGCAAGTTCATGTGTACTCGAGAAGCACGCTCTCGTTCTCCTTTCTGCTGATCTCGGATAGAAGCTAAGAGAGCTTTATTCACTTCATCTTCTCTTCGCAATGCAGCACTCTCTTGTCGTTCTTTCAGCAGTTCTTCCTCTAGCTGGGCGTTTCTTTTGGTCATAGCCTCTAGTTTCTCTCTCAGGCTTTTGACAATCTCGTCTTCAAACACTTGCGGGTCTTTGTTTGACTCTCGGATGGAGGAACTTGGTGGTTTGAATGGCGGTTTGATGTGTTGCACCTTTGTGTCTAACCCTTTGCTGTATTCTTCCTTAGCAGCACAGCTTCGTACTCCCAGCTCCTTCCCTTTACGAGTGACCCCCTCCCATGCCTCTCGGACTTTACGGAGGCTTTCGGCGAAGTCTCCTTCATACTTTAAGTAGAAAGGAGTCAACAGTTCGTCAGATGGGGGTGCTTTAATAGGGTAAGCCACTGTCCTCTGCCCCAATGTCGGGTTATAACTGATACAACCTCTAGTTCCCATAAGAGGTACATTTGAGAACCCCTTACAGTGGTAGATGACCTCAGTTCTTTGTTGCCACGAAGGTTTCCATCTAACCTGGTCTTCGGTCAAGCTGGCGAAATGGGAAGACCATTCGAGGTTGCTCATTTGTTTCAGCTGGTAGTTTAAGAAGTCTGCTATGGGATGTTGTGTCTTCGTGTCTCTTTTGAAGATATGAGCGGTGATCCATACGAACAACACGGGTAGGCAGCAGATCAATCTTGTTCTCTTCTTCTCATGGCAGAAGTTCAGCGTGCAATAAACATCTGCCAACAGGGCTGTCACGGGATTTTCTGCCCTATCTCTTTTGGCTAAGAAGATATCGACTGCGCTCAGATCGACGAAGTCGTCTATGTAAGGGAAGAGTACTAGCCCATAGATGGTAAGGGCTAACACATCCATGTATATGGCCCACTGGTTGTGGTCGGCCAAGTGTTGCATATACTTTTCCAGAAATTCTCTAGTGAACCCCTTGACTTGGCCCTTTGTCTGATAACCTGCCAAATGTTCCCCAGTCTGCAATCTCAAAGCCTGTGCGGCAGCCCGGAAAGAGGAATGATGTTCTAGGTACTGGTACGGCCTGGTTCCTTCTAATGACAGATCCAAAATCTGCTCGAACTCTTCTAGAGTGGGAGCCAGCTGGAAGTCTGAGAATGTGAAACACCGGAGCGGCGGATCATAATATTGCACCGTAGCGATGGCAAAGAAGGGCTCCTTCTTGCACTTGGACCTTTAAAAGCCTTAGTATGTTGCCATACTTTTTGGTGAGGCCATTTCTTTGGATACCGATAATTTGTTCGCAAACCCCTCTAAACCGGCCAAGTTTTATTTTGACGCCGATCTCTTCTTTCTTCAACTGTTCAGATTCCCATTAATTTCCATTTCACCTTCTTTTACGATAGTCACCGAGAATTGATCCCTTGAAAGAAAAGATAAAACAAATATGTTAGACTCTAAGTGAATGATGTCAATGCATGGTATATGCAGGAAGGTAATAAATATGGTTACTCTTACTATCTTCTCTCCCTCTTTCTTTTTGATTACTTTTCTTTCTTTTCTTCTCTTTTTTTTTCAAAAGATTTTCTCTCATCTTTCTTTTTGGTCTACTTTTCTTTCTTTTCTTCTCTCTCCTCTTTTTGTCTACTTTTCTTTTAAATTTAATTCTCTCTCCTCTTTTTGTCCACTTTCTTTCTTTTCTTCTTTCTCCTCTTTTTTGTCCATTTTTCTTTTAAATTTAATTCTACAATCGCAGGTAAAGAGAGTCTTACAGACATGATGTTGTGTAAATAGGGCGTGCCCTCCTTGTGTCCTAGAGAGGTGACCTGTCCTATGGATCTAGGGCTTTTAATGCATGAGCCTTTCCAAGGTAGGTTGTAATCCTAGGGTATAAAGGTCACTGGAGAGCCAAGTTCCAGTCCATAATACTTGCCACAACGAGTAAGAAGTAGCCACTAGTTGCGGGCATTATGAATAGGACGCACTCCTGATTTTCATGATAGCCATACGGGACGTAAGCTGACATGACACCACTAGATCCCTCTAATCTGGGCAGCACTCGGACCGGGTATAGGGCCCCACTCATAATAAAATGTAATGCATGGAGGGCACTTTTATTTTGGGATACCCAATTGGGGAACTTGTACGGATATATAGCAATTTATCGTTTGTCTATCCTAAAGTAGAAAGTATAAACAAACAATAAAACAAGATAAAAAACAACAAACAAATAAATAACATGCAATAATTAAATCATGCACATAAACAATGTAGGAATCAATTATAATGCACACTCAAATAAAATGGGCTTGACTCTCTGGGTCCCTGGTGGAGTCGCCATCTCGTCGCAACCGTAATTCCGACGAGAAGACGAACTCGTTAAAATTTTGTAAAATGTGAATATTGTTTTGAATTAATGTGGAGTCGCCACCAAATTTTTATTCAAGGGAAAAATATTTGGAAAAACCCTGACTCAGGAATGAGCTTCTAAGTTCGGGAGTCGGTTACAAGTAGGGAAGGTGTTAGGCACCCTACTTGCCCGTTCAGGAGAGAACAGGTACTTTAAAGCGAGTGTGTGATTTTGAAAAATGTTTGATCCCTTTAAAGTGAAAAATAATTTGATGGAG
Organism: Canavalia ensiformis; assembly: GCA_026541065.1. Classification (NCBI taxonomy): domain Eukaryota; kingdom Viridiplantae; phylum Streptophyta; class Magnoliopsida; order Fabales; family Fabaceae; genus Canavalia; species Canavalia ensiformis. The sequence goes on from JAMKYM010000798.1 coordinate 1,229,695, forward strand.
GTTAGCCTGACAGGACTTGATCCTGCTCCTACGTATTCCCCGGTGCAATGGGAAACTCAAGGCTTACGTAGTTCTAGTTTATGAAGGCTTGACCTTCAAAAGTGCTTGAGAGATGATTATTTGATTTTATGAAGGCTTGACCTCCAAAAATGCTTAAGAAAAGATTATCTTAAAGATCTTATTTTTGAGAAGATGTTTGAAGATTTTACTATTCGAAGAGAAATTTTAGTTTTAGGAGGGTCTTTGGCCCACTCATGCACAAGGCCCGAGGCGGCTAAGGCAGCACAGGGACCTATACGAACTACTAAACGTTGAACAGCAGGTAAACCGCCAGTTCCCCATTTAGAGCCCATTGCGTGAGGCCTAGAATCCCAAATATCAGAAAAAGATATATATTTACATTTTTATTTGAAAAGGGACCTCAAGCCCACTTATGCACAAGGCCCAAGGCGGCTAAGGCAGCACGAAGACCTATATGAACTACTAAATGTTTGAACAGCAGGTAAACCGCCAGTTCCCCATTTAGAGCCCATTGCGTGGGACTCGAAGATCCTAAAATACTTGAAAAAGATTTTTTTTGAAACAGAAATATTTTGTGGAATGCATCAATTTTGAATAAAAGAAAACTTGAATGTAATAAAAGATTTTTCGTTTTTTTACTGTTTTTACCATATTTTCAGAAATTTTCTGTATTTTGTAAATTTTATGAAATTTTGAATGTTTTGTTAATGTTTATGGATTTTCTGAAATTTTTATTAATTTTTCTATTTTTTTTGCAATTTTTTATCAATTTTCTATTTTTTGTAAATTTCTTATTAATTTTCTGAAATTTTTATTTTCTGTAATTTTTTAATTTTCTGTAATTTTATTTTCTAATTTTCTGGAAATTCTATTAATTTTCGGAAATTTTTATTTTCTGTAATTTTTTAATTTTCTGGAAATTTTATTGATTTTTCTAATTTTGTAATCTTTTCTATTTTTTTTATTAATTTCTGCATTTTTAGAAATTAATTTACGATTTTTGAAATAAATGGGGAGGGGCAGGTTTGCAATTTTGAAACTCGGGTAGTTTTGTAATTCTTGGAATCCTGGGGGTGATTTTGTAATTCTAGGAGCCTGAAGGTTGTCATGACTTCATTGGCTCGTCATCTGGGCGGTCTGAGTGGTGGCTCACCAGCTTTGAGTTGGCTTGGAAACTTGGTGGCTGCCAGCACGTGGGGCGCAGGTGCGAGATGACGCACGTGAAGCGCGTGTGCGAGGAGACCTTGGATTTAATCCTCAAAATGAGAATCGAGGCGATGAAGTCTCGAACCGCGTCCAACAGTCGCAACCGCCGCCTTTCCACCACTTTGGGCCAAGCGCTTTGGTTGTGAGTTAACGCCCATTAGTTTAATTTGACACCTTCTACTTGGTTGACACATGGGATTTAATCCTCAAAATGAGAATTGAGGCCAGTAAGTCTCGAACCCGCGTCCAACGAGTCACAGCCAGCACCCTCCACCACTGGGCCAAGCGCTTTGGTTGTGATTTAACGCCCATTAGTTTAATTTGACACCTTCTACTTGGTTGACACATGGGATATTGAATCACCCGTGACCAACCCAACCCCCGAATCCCCGGTGTTAATCCGATCTTTCTCGTTGCTAATTGAAAGATTTCTTAACTGTTCACCCCTGCCTGGTCTATAATCCTATGATGCAGAGGCTAACACCATTTTAATCTTTGCTATCCATCACTGGATTCCCTCCATACACTCCCCATATCCTACAGAGTACTGTTAATTCACAGGGACAAAAGCCTTTGACCTGCCCTGGGTTTGCTGTGACTTGGGTGCTCCTCAACCAAACTCCCTAGTCACGATCAATTCATTCCAGTACTTGCCTATAGCTTGGCCCTTGAGGGATTCTAGCTTCAGGTTTCTACATGGTCTAAGGGTCACTAAATGCTGAATCTGCAACCGAGTTAAGAGCCATGATAGGTCTTGTTTATCTATATGACAATTTAAGAATTCCGGTGCCCAAGTTCCTATTTCTAAACTTATGGCAGTAGGCTAGCAGATTCCTCAGCAAAGCATTGGTGTACCTACCCTTCCAACCCAAACAACTAGAGGCGCTGGACCTTATGCGTATTTTCCAATTTTCTGTGTAACTTCTATTTCAATGGTTTACACAGATTAGATAAGGGATGGGGCAAATTCACAGCGACAAATATCTAAAGAGCTCGATACAGGGAACGATTTGTATTAAGCCTAAACACCGAAATAGCTGGCGACATTATCAATTTAAGCATTCAATTTCATTCATGACCTTCATAGAGTTAAGGCAACAACCGGAACATGACCAATTCGGCCTGCACCTACTGATAATGCCATTGAGCAGCAAGGAAGGTGACCAAGATTAAGACTAAAATGTAGAAAGTGCAAAGATAGTGTCATCGATTTGATAAATTCAGTTTGTTATGCGATTTACACAGGATCTAGGCGACGAAACAGAACAGAATCCAGTAACAACAAACCAAGCCAGCATTCATCAAGAATATTTTCTTTGCAACAGAAGAATGGTTATAGGAAATCCAACCTGGGCGAGATGAATAACAGAGGAATTGGAAACGAATGTCGATTCGCGATGAAAATCTTCCAACCGAAATGCAGAGAAACGTGAAGGTGAGAGCGAAGATTCTTCCTCCGCCGATCGCCGAGCAGAAACCGTTCTCTGAGAATCTCCGGAGCACCGAGAGCCTTCTTCTTCCAACGGAATCAAGAATCCAGAGAGTTCTCTTACAACTGATCTCAATCCCCCCGGGAAAAACCCTCCTTTTCCCAGAAAAGTCTTCTTATCAGAAGCCAAAACTCTTTTCTAGCAGAAAGCCCAAGCCAAAAAAAAAGCCCCTAAACCTGAGCACCCCTGCCCCCTTTATACTTTTTTTGATCTAGTCCTTTTTTGCAACTAAAAAAATATTTTGACTTTTTTGATTTTGCTTTTTCGTCCTTTTTGCAAATAAAAGTTTTCCAGTTTTTATTAACTTTTCAAAAAACAAAAAAAAAAATTTTATTTCCTTTATTTGTTCTTTTATTATTTTTTTATTCTTTTATTCTTATTTCTATATATTTTATATTTTTATTTATTTTTTCCCAAAACTAGATTTTATATTTTCCGATTTTCGGTTATTATTATTTTTATTATCATATTATGTTTTTTCTATTTTTTCCAAAAACTTAGAAAATTAAAACTTTTATTCGTTTTTCTGATTTTCTTTTAAAACTCTTTTTTTTTTTTTATTTGGATTTGAGTCTAACTTAAAAAATGATTCCATCTTCATTTTCAGATGTTCATTTTCTTTATATCTTTATTTTTGTATTTTTCTGTTTTTGTTCTGTTTCCTCGTTTCCTGCTTTCCCGCTTTCTCGATTTTCTGTTTGTCTTTTTCTCACATTTATTACATTTTCTGCTTTTTTCATTTGTCTGATTTTAATTTGTGTTAGCTTTGAATTTTTTCCTTTGATTATAAATTTAATTTATTTTGGATTAATCACCTAAAAGAGGGTCTCGGACATAATTAGGTGTTTACAATAAAATTTAATAATTATGTGATAAAATTTATTTTATGTAGATATAATATATTTATATTTTAACAACTATTATTGAAATAATTATAACAAATTTAACATATATAAATATATTTTAACTATATTTATTATTTGATTTGTGTCAACAGAAATAAAATATTTATATCTGTAATTTAACAATTATAACAAAAGTTATTAGAGATAAAATTTAATATACATTAATAATATATTTATACATACAATTTAACAATTGTCATTCAAAGTGACTATAAGTATATGATAAATTTTTTGTGATATGTTATGTGTAAAATGTGTGTAAAAATTATATATCAAATTTTATTTACGGACAAGTATATTTGTTAGTGTAGAAATAAGTATTTTAAACCTTTGTATTGGTCCTATAATGACTATGCCAACAATGTGTAAAAGATTTTAAATTTCAACTTTGGAGTCACCAAAAATTGATTTTGTTTAAAGTATCAAAAATGAGATTATGAGAACAAGGTTAAAGAAAATGTAAGGCATAAGATCACAAGTACAAATTTATGGATAAGCATGAGACTTTGAATTTTCTATGACTTTATTTATTTTTATCTCCAAGTTTTCTCACGAATGATTTAAATGTCAATTGTTAACTATCTATTTTAATATTATTACTAACCAATAATTATGCAATCGTAATGATCTTTCTCTAAAGTACTAATCTCAATGATCATATAACATAAATAAATAAGAGAAACATGAAGTATGTTCAGATTTGTTAAGATAATAACTAGTTAAAAGCTTAAAATTCCAATGATCTTTCAAAATCCTTATACTTAATTTATTTTATAGTTTCACCAATTAAAAAAATGGTACGATGACCTATTCCCTAACTAACTCAAATTAACAAGAGTAGATAATTCTTACCAATTGAAGTGTGATAAAGTATACATAATTGGATAAAAAAAAATGTAATCATTCATAAAGAAAATTAGGATTTAAGTAGTTACATTACAAATTTCACTGAAATCCTATTATTTGGGTGTTATTTATACATGGTAAATAAAATCAAGGAAATGTATATTTCCTAACAAAATTATCCATAACCCTAATCCTAAGATAAGAATACAAAATAGTATTACCAATAAGGTTGACTAAGAGACTTTGTAACCTGCATTGTGAAGGATGTTCTTTCCTTCAAGATCCTATGAGAGGATGTTGGAAGAAGAAATGGAAATGAAAAAGGAGAAATGAAAAAATGAGGGTGGAAGACATGAGGGATGAATGATGTGTAAGCGATGTTAGTATATCAAGATGTGATGCGTAACATCCTAAAAATGAAGTCTAGTTTTACGCTCAAGTCATACACACGGTTTCATTATTAGACTATCACTTATTGATACGAAATCTTTAGAAAATAATTATTAATGAAAATACGGCTATTTTTTTATTTAAAACATCTTGATATAAAATACAAGCCGTGTTGGAAATACTCATATCGAAAAATAAATAAGCAAACGTCCTCGCTCGCGTATAATTAATAAATTGTCTATGTTGCTTTTACCAAATTTCTATCTCTCTGTGTTGAGAAAAATTATAAGTTATTATAGTCACAACTATGTCCAAAATTATACAAACTTTGTAATTTTATAGTCAATAATTATTCATACTTATTTAAGTTAATTTAAGATTTCTATGCCTTTACACACCTTGTAACATATATACAATTATTATACGTATGATGTAATATGATCTTAAGAGTATGTAATATGTATAAAATTTAAAATAAATACTTGTATGCTTGTTGGTGTAAAACCGTATGAAGGCAGGTGCACCTTGTCGTTTTACAGAGTAAAGAGTGAGTATGAGTATCGTCTCCACAAGAATTTGGTTCAAGTATTGAATTCCTACTAGTCAACTAATTGAACTCAGTTATGGGAGCGTGTAGGCAACGCAAATGCACGCGTAGGCAACGCAAACAGAAAATAACAAGAATCACATGTTTCTGTCACTGGGTTGGAATTTTGTTTCAGTATGCTTAAAACTAATCAAAATAAAATCAAAACTGTTTAATACTCAATAACTGATATGGATGTGTATGAAATCGATTTATGGAAGGTGTTAGGGTTGGATTTTACCAGAACTTCTCCTATGTAACAGTGGATCATTACGTGTATTTAAGATAAAATGTAGTTGAAGATTGAATTAACAAATATTGATTGAAGGTCAATCCCTTGACTCATCAATTCTTCACATCAAATTAGGAATCCTAATCCCTTAGTAATTCCTAATTTGGTGTGAGCCTTTGGTTCAAGAATTCAAACGATCTCACAATCGCAAACCTATATTCATAGAGCCTTCACAATTATGTTATTCAATCCCAGTTCTAATTCAAAAACTAATTTCCCAATTGTGAAGAAAATTTTTGATTCACTCTATAAGTGGCCAAGTCATAGAAGCATTAAGCAAAAAGATAAATAATCAACGTTAAAGGAAAACAATCTTGAATACATATAATGCATCCAGGTTACATAGGTTCAGTCATGGATTCCTCCTTCCCTAACAGAAATCTAGTTACACATAATGATAAAGAACGAAACAGAGGGAGAAGGACGAAGTTCTAAGCATGAAGACTCGATGCTGCATTTCGGCCTCAACCCTAAGGTTTCTTCCTTCATCCAAAATAGATCCAGAAAACAGGAGGTTCTGGCGTAACAAATAGTAGAAAGGCAGCTCTGTTCTAGGTCTCTCGAATACCAGAAAAGTGTGTTTTGTTTCGCTTTGTTCTGGGCTTTTTATAGATACCATTTTGTAGCGTCGCGTGTCCAACGCGGCACAGCTGCGTTGCCAATGCGATGCGAATAACAGATAGCTTCTTTTCTTTCAAATCTTCATGTGCTCCACGTAAGTCCAGTTGCGTTGCCAACGCAGAATCCTGTAACAGATTGCAGAAATTAAAACACATCAGATTTATGAGAATTTATTGTCTAAAAGGCTTTAAAATTGCATTTTCCAGATTGTGCATGGGTTACTCAGTTTTCTGTCATTTTCTCATGCTTTAATGGTGCTTTATGCTTCAATTACTTGCAATTATATTGATTTATGTTCCAAATAAGTGTCGTATTGGACACTTATCAACTATATAATACATCACATAGATTAAGATAAAAATTACATACTAAGTAATTAAAATACAATCATCCAATTATTTACAAATAGTTCATTATGTGTATGACTTGACTTCTCATTCCTTCAAGGCAGAACCATGCAAGCACTTCAGAACTAGTGGTGATAACATTCCAACCATAAGCTCTCATTTAGGACGACAAAGGTCTTATCTATCATCTCCTGAATGCCTGAAATGGATAAGGCATGGAAAATAAGGAACTACCCTTGAATAACTAGATATGTGAGGTGCTATAGTAGTGAGATGGTTTTTATGGGTTGGTCTCCCCTTCTAATGAGAATGAGTCTTCAATTGGTGCTGCTGAAGGTGCTCGGTAGCTAGGGGTGGAAACACCCTATTAGGGTGGAAGGATTCTAGAGGGATAACGAACTCAGTGGTGGAGAAATTCGGGCTCATCACAATAGAAACAAATAAGTGATCCAAAGAAAAGTAAACTCACACATTAGCTTGAGCGGTGATCATCATTCCATGAACATTTGCAGTCCGATTAACATTACTCAGCTCTACAAGATTACTGTACTCGTGAAAGACATCAAGGGTATTTGGGAAGAAAATGGTGAGAGAAAGAGTGAGAAACTAAGTTTCTTAGTAGGATTCTACTCTAGGGTTAGTAACATCACTTTCATCCCAGCCACTTTAGTTTATTAGAAAACTTTTCATGTACACAAGTTTATTTTTAACCTTTAGAAAACTTTAGTTGAAGTGGATTTCTTTTACATAAAGAAGAACTAGTTTCTATTTAAGCATACAAATTACATTAGCCTCATGAACCTTTAGGATCACATCATAGACATAAGCAGAGGCATACATTACTACTTAGTAATAATTCTTTATCAGTCTCTTTTAGTGATAATTCAAGATATATGCATACAATACTATTTAGTCAAACAATATCTTCTACTGGCTCTGCTATTCTACCTTCTATTATGAGGATATGAGCTCATTCCTTAATGGTCATCACCATCATAAATATTGAAGACCTGATACTTCATAATAAAAGAATTTTTGGAGAACCCTTTTGTCTCCACTCCAGAAGAACCTGACACCTTCTAAATGTGCATAAGATACATTAAGAGTAGAATTAAGTTTTCATATAAGCTCTTTCTTTAATGATCTCTTAGTTAATTAGGTTTCTTTTAAAAGCTTCCAGATAACATGCATGCTCAAATAATCCAATCAATATGCCATGCACATTTAGTCTCTATTTTCAAATTACTTTCATATCATCATCCATACATGAACATCACATAATACATTACTCTTTGAGCAATCAAGAGTATTATCCATACACTTTATATACATCCAATGCGTACTTGTAAAATAATACAACAAGTTGGCATGATATTTCTAAATAGAAACCAATCTTCTAATCAAAACTTTCTTAATTAAACTTGACATTACTATCTTAGGCAGCATGTATACTTACTCTCATGGCTTCTCCAACTTGTTGAATTCATAAGATTTATGATGAATCATTCATAGGATCTTAGTCTACTCATTCTTCTAAGTTACCTCTCAACCTTTCTTTTCTCAAAGATTAAGTTCTTCTTAATATTTTTAATATAATATTATGGAATGTAAAACTTTTCCAACCATTGACAACCAATAGGGAAAGTACCAAAGAGGCACTATCTACCTCTAAATTTGAGGAGGAAGATCCTCTCCCTCATAAAATTATCTTCGCAAAGAAAATTTTATCATATGTATCTCCTCTCATTTTTCAAAAAACCCACCTCAATAAATAATTTTTTCAAACAATAAAAAGGTGGCATATGTTTAAGTTTGAGGAGGGACACTCCTCCTGTAATTTTTTATGAAAATTTTTATAGCCTACAATAATCCCCATTTCTAGATTGATGGTTGGTTCAGGATTTAGAAAACTTTTGTTTGTATTTAATGTATGTTAATTGAACCTTAAAAGGAATTGGAAACTATTTATAAATAATTGATAATTGGCTATGATATCTGTCATCTTGTTTTACATTAAAGTAGCCTTAATAGAAGGATTGAGTCTGAAAGAGGTTTGACTCAATCTCTCTCTCTTTCTATCTCTCTTTTTATCTCTCTCTATCTATCTATCTATGTTGAGTGATTTTCTTTTGACCTTAGAACTTGCTTTTCAATCTCATCAAGACTTTTATAAGTAACCATATAAATAGGAAAATGATAAAGATAAAATAGATTTTGTTAAATGAACACAAATTTTGAAGTATTACTTAGTGCCCCTTTTTTAGCCAAAAAGAAAAAAGAATGTTTTTCCTTAGTACCCTTAATTACATTGGTGAGATTTCAGGTACCCTCACATGAAAAAAACATAAAATAAAATGCTTGGAGAGCAAAAATGTGACCCATAAAAAGGATAAAGATCGAAATAAAAAGAAAAAGAAAAAGAAGGAAGGAAAAGAAAAATAGCTTGGGAAAGAGAAAAATATATATCTAAGAAAAACCCAAGTAATTGAGCATAAAAGCCTAAGAGTTTAAGTATTGATTGAAAAATAATAAAAAGCCTTTTATGTTTCCTTCCTTTTTTATCTCACTTGCAAAACTTTTACCTTAGCCATATTTCAACCATGTGAAAAGACCTTTTTGATTATTATGTATGCATTAACTTTTAGTGGATATTTGAGGTTTATAGGCAGGTCTATGGTAGTGTACAGTTACAAGGGATAGAGAAAAAATTAACTGCCTTACACATAGGATATATAGTGAGTAGAGCAATCAACTCTAGTCATAGAACTTGATCTCAAGATCTAAAAGACTCTGACTGAATTATTATCAACTATTCACATGTTGGTAAAATTATAAAATTATCTATTGCATACTGACTTGAGATTTTTTAGATTCTATACTTACTATATTCTCATTCCTTAGGTTATTGTTTAATGGGACAAACAATATTTAAATTTAAGGATGTGATAAATTTCTAATTTATCACTTTAGGTACGGGTTATAGGCATAATTACTGCATGATTAAGCATAATTTCACTTACAATTACACCTGATAATTCTTGTTTTTGTAAGAATGGTCCAGCAAATAGAAAATCTACAGAATCATTGCATGCTTAATTGATAGAACTATAGAATAATTGAACCTAAAGATCTTGGAGGATCAATCAAACCTAGGTTTCTAATCGGTTAATTTTCTGACATGTATTTAATGGGCTCTTAAACTCCATGTCTTTTTTATTTATCTATCTTGCTAGATCAAGGAGGGTAATAGGTAGAAGGAATATTATTGCTACTATGAGATCAAGGAGGAGTAGTTGAATAGTGTACGTAGTTAGCAATTGAATAATAGAGAAATTGGGGGTAAAAACAAGTAAACTAACAAGGGAAACCAAAGCCCTATAAACTTTCTATAAGTTGGACTAGTTCTTTTATTTTCCATAATAAAAAATCTTATTTCTATCTTTTTCCTATTATTGTTTTCACAGCAACCTCTCCTTAATTACTTTCATAAACAACTCTTTCAAGCAGCTCAAATATCAGAATTCAGATTTAATGCATAGATTGCTAGACTAGTCTCTAGGCATCAGCACTAAAGGCCTAAAATAATTTTTCCTAGGCTGATAAACATACTTGTTTGTGGTAAAATTTGGTAAGAGTTTTATACTCATATTTTACACGCAACAGATATCACTCAAACTAATGCATATATTAATATTCTCAATGTTAAAAGATGATGGTCAAATCAAAGTCTACTTGAAAAAATAAAGATATATAAAAATGATCTTCGAAATTAATCCAGAGCAAAGTTCTTCTTATCTTATATATTCATAAAACTAAATTTATTTAACTATAATTAAGATGTTTAATAAATAATTTTATGTTATTCTTTTAGATGAAACTATAGAAGTTACAACTAACACTTATCATAGTTTTTCTCTTTAATCCTTACAACTACTTTTTAAAAAAATATGAAAATTTTAATAAAAATAATAATAAAAGTTCAATATTAACCTGGAAATCTAACTATAATTAACTAAAAAAAAATTTCTAAAAAAATTTTATGAAAATTAATTAAAAATTATTTTATTATATATATTTATTAGATAGTTCAATAACAACTTTTAAAAGTCACTTTAAATTCAATAAGCTAGTTTAACTATTTTCAAGTAAAATTTGACTATAATTTTTAACTCACCTTTTAAATTTGAGTTAATTTATCAAAAACAATTTCAAAAAATACTTTAAATTTATGTACTACTATGTAACTAAATAAATAAATTTTTATTATATTCTATAGTTTACAGTAATGAACAAAAGTTTTTCAAAAATTATTAAGTCTTAAATGAAAGTTTCGTTTTTGAGCATAATGTTTATATTTTCAATCTATGGATTTTTTCATTAAAGAAGATGAAATTTTTATACATACATACATACATACATACATACATATATATATATATATATATATATATATATATATATATATATATATATATATATATATATAACACCTTAAAAATTAAGCTTGTTTTACGTTTAAGTCATATTTGTAGTTTTATTATTAGATCATTACTTTATGATTCAGAACTCTTTTAAAAATTATTGATGTTAAAAATATGAGAAAATTTTTCTTTTCAAAAGTTAAAAATCTTTACTAAAAATATGAGTCTCATCATAATGATAACATAGCCGAAAATAAACGATCGAGTATCGTCACTCATGCCTTAACTTGCTTTGATCACTTGATTTAGAAGATATTTATGCAGAAAATAATTGGTTCATATTATTTATACAATCCTTGATAACTATTACATATTCTTAAGTTCAGGAGTTAGTACTGGGGTATTAACCCCTTGTCATACCTCACATAAATATATATTATAATTATTCGCACACTACATACTATTACACATAGCTACTATTATCATACTTAATGCATGATTATTTACAATATGTACATTATTCAGTGAGAAGAAGCACTCCAACTGTGATAACCTCGAGGCTCCAACCACTCAATTTGTATTGTCAATCTCTACGAACACTATTATCTCCACGAACGAAATTATTGGAGTCTGTGAAGAAAATGGTGGGAGAGGGGTGAGAAACTAAGTTTCTCAATAGGATTCTACTCTCTAGTTAGTGTCAACATTTTCAACTCAACCACTTTATTTTATTAAGAAGCATGACACACATACAGGTTCACATTTTGATTTTAGAAAATTTTTAGCTGAAGTAGATTTCTTTTTTCAATTGTAGGAACTATTTCTATCATAAGCATTGATAAGTGTCCAAGAAGACACTTATTTGGAACTTAATTCGATGTAATTGCAAGTAATTGAAGCATAAAAGACCATTAAAATATGAGAAAATGACATAAAACTGAGTAACCCACACACAATCTAGAAAATGTAGTTTTAAAGCCTTTTAGGCGATGAATTCTCACAAATATGATGTGTTTTAATTACTGTAGTCTGTAACAGGGTTCCGCGTTGGAAAAACAGTCGGACTTACGTGGAGCACATGAAGATTTGAAAGAAAATAAGCTATCTGTCATTCACCTCGCGTTGGACACGCGACGCTACAGAGCAGAATCTATATAAGCCCATAATAGAACGAAAACAGGGCATCTTTTGATCACACACTTCTGGTAATTGAAGGACAGTACAGAGCCACTGTTCTGCTATCAGTTACGCCAGAATCGACTGGTTTCTGGGTCTGTTCTTGGCGAAGGAGAACCCCTAGGGTTGAGGACGAAGGACAACAGCGAGTCGCCATGCTCATGACTTCACCCTTCTCCCCTGTTCTCTTTCTTTATCATTATGTGTAATAGATCTCTATTAGGGAAGGAAGGATCCATTGCTCAACCTGTGTAACCTGGATTCGTTATATGTATTCAAGATTGTCTTCCTTTAACGTTGATTATTCATCTCCTTGCTTAATGCTTCTATGACTTGGTCACTTATAGATTGAATTTAAATTCTTCTTCGCAATTGAGAAATTGGTTTTTGAATTGAAACTGGGATTGAATAACATAATTGTAAATGCTCTAGGGATAGAGGTTTGTGATTGTGAGATCATTTGAATTCTTGAACTTAAGGCTCACATAAAATTAGGAATTACTAAGGGATTAGGATTCCTAGTTTTAGTGAAGAATTGATCAGTCAAGGGATTGACCTTTAATCAATAATTGTGAATTCGATCTTCAACTACATTTTGTCTTGAATGCACGTAATGATCCACTGTTACATAGGGGAAGTTTTGGTGAAATCCAACCCTAACATCTTCCATAAATCAAATTCTTTCACATTCGAACCAATTATTGAGTAGTATACTATTCTGGATTTATTTTGAAGTGTTTTATACAAACTGGAATAGAATTCTAGCCTAGTGACAAAAACCTATAATTATTGTTCTTCCCTGTTTACGTTGCCTACGCGCGGGATTGCGTTGCCTACGCACTCCTATATCATATTTCAGTTAGTGGACTAGTAGGAATTCAATACTTGAACCAAATCCCTGTGGAGACGATACTCTTACTCACTCTTTACTCTATAAAACGATAAGGTGCACTTGTCTTCATACGGTTTTACACCAACAAGCATACAAGTACTTATTTTAAATTTTATACATATTACATACTCTTAAGATCATATTACATCATATCATGGATAACATTTGACTATCATTTTATTCATGACTTAATCATGATTCTTCTCATTTATCTATCACTCTCTTAATAATAATTTCTATATCATAGGCATAACATACCTTTTAGTAAAATAATATCTTTTCATTGGCTTTGCTACCCTACTTTCTATTCTTAGGACATGATCTTATTCCTTAATGGTTGTCACCATCATAATCATTCAAGACTCATAATAGATGGATTTTTGGAGAATCCTTTTGTTTCCACCTTAGAAGGACCATTTTTCCTTCTAAATATGCACAAGGCACATTAAGAGTAGTATTAAATTTTCACATAAGTTCTTTTTTTAGTGATCTCTTAGTTAATTAAGTTCCTTTTTAAAGCTTTCAAATAACATGCCTGCTCAAATAATCTAACCGCTATGTCATGCATTATAGTTCATTTTTTTCTTACATTTAGAAGTTGATTTGTATTAGTTAGAACTTAGGCTATTAAATTACATTAACTTAGAGATTTTTAAGACTTTCCTTTCTTACTTAGTAGGTATGGCCGAATGGTCTACCACTCTTCCACAACTTTATAATTGATTTATAATTACCACCTTATACATATTTGGGTACATTTTTAAGTCTTAACAAAATTTTAACTTGATTTCATCAAATTTACCTAAATGTGGTTGAATGGTTATCCAAACCATTATCAAGTATCTATTAAACTTATCATTCTTTTCTTCTACATGGTTAGTCTATTTATTATACCTTAATCAAAATTTTAAACTTAGGTCCTCTTAATTAAGGAAAAATGACTAAATCCACACCTTATCCAAGAAAGGATCCTTTTTCTTAATTTTTTCTCACTTGACCTTTGTGTCATAAATTTAGCACTTGTTACATCAATTAATTTTAGGTCCACCAAGATTTGTCCTTACTCCATCGCTTTGATCATGATCATAAAGAATTTTAAGTATCTTGTTCAACTTTTAGTTCATAAGTACACCTTTGCTCTTAATAGTTTTAAGGTTCAAGTTTTGAGTTAAGTTTGTAATTTTTGTGACAATATTTTTAGTCTTTTAGGATTATTATCACTTGGGTCTATACCTAAGCTTTTATCAAATTCCAAATTCAAGATTAAAGCTTTTAAGAGACATAAGCAAGTTTACAATTTTCATCATAAAAATCATAAAAAAAAAAGTATTTTTCAAAGCAACCAAGTGTAGATCTACTAGATCTATTCCAAGATCTATTTATCCCTTACTTTGAGTATCTCAAAACTTTTCATAAAAACTTTCAGATCTTTCCAAACTTCAAAGAAATCATTTTTAAGAAATTTTAATTAATTAAATTTCTCAAAAGGTTACAAGAAGCACTTTAATCCATCAAAATTTCCTTTTAACTTCTAAAAATCACTAAAAATTTGGTGATGCTTATTTTTCATCTTCAAGAGAAATTTTTAACTTCATCAAACTCAAGAAAGTGGGATCCATGGAACTTAGAATCGCTAAAAAGAGAAGAAAAACAAATCATAAATATATATTTAAAAGCTTAGAAAAAATGTATGGTAAAGATCTTACTAGTTGAAGACTTTTTAAATATTTTGTGGTCTTTTAAAGTTGGTTCCATCTTCTTTCATGGTCTACACGAAATCTCCTAGAGATGGTGGTGAGGCTTTGTTGGTTTGTCTTGTTATAACTTAGACTTTAAATATGGAAGTTCAAGTTTTGTGTAGGTTTTACTATTTTGAGAGAAGTTGGAGATTTTGGTGAGTTTACATAATTTTCTCAAGTGTTTAGAAGGTTGATAATGAAGCAAATGAACCTCTTTAACCTTAGATCAAATTCGGCTAGTTTAGGGCATGTGAGAATTAAATTTTCACTTAAGGGCATTTGAGTCCATTTACATGAAATTTCTATCCAAATTAAATGTAAATGTAAGAAATTATCCTTTCAGATTAGTTTAACACTACTTAAGGTTAATTTATTTTAAGCATAGTTAATTTTAATTAATCAAGGTTCATACTTTTGTCTTATATTCTATAAATGTGAGTCATCACCTCATTTTTCACATGTCAATTTCATGCACAATATATAAGGTTCAAGTTCTAGTCTCTATTTTGCATTTTCTTGTCCTTTCAAAATATTTTGGTAATTTTTTGAGAATTTTTCATAAAGTTTTCAAACTATTCTCTTAATGTTTCTAACACTTATTAGTTCATTTCTAAATCATTTTTATGTTATTTTCTATTTTTTAAGAATAGTTTAGCCCTTTCTAAAGAAGTTTTAAGCATTTTTAAGCATTTTCGATGGTTTTTTTTGTTCTCTTTATTTCTATTTTTTTCTTATAACTTTCTAACCATCATTAATGGATTCTAAAGTTTATAATATTTTTAACTTTTATTCTAAGTTACTTGCATATTTATTTGCATCATCATAATGCAGAAGTATTTTTATGATTTGTTAAAAATATCTAATTTTTCTCAACTTTTGTTATTATTTCTGTTTTATTTTAAACTAAAATATATTTATAACTTAAAAAATATATCTTAAAAAATTGTGGATGTTATAATATATACCTACATATTTGTACATTTATTTTTACTTATTCTGTTTTATTTATTTCTCTAAATTCTTTTACAATTTTTTAGAATACATTATATCCTTTTTACTTAGTTTAACTTTTTTTCACCATATGCATGTTTAAGGATATAAAAAGATAAATTTATGTAGATATATTTGATAACAAAAGAAAAAGAAACTAAAGTTTAACTATTTGAAATATTTAATATCATTGATTTGTTGGATGTGTTTAAAATGGTATATTTTTAAAAACTATTTTACATGTATTATTGTATACCTATAAATTGAAACTTTATATCAAACATAAAAATCATAAAAAAAATGTAGGTTAACAGAAAAGGTGTAAAATATATTTATAAAGAAGCGATATGGCTATTAGTGAGATGAAAAAATATGTTGGGATGATGATCATGTTTATATTAGTGTTGACATAAGTTGAAGAAAAATTTATATACCAAAAGATTTTTGTCATGCCACGTGCGTTTCCAAATACCCCTTTCAATAGAAGTCTCATAGAAAATGTTTCGTTATTTTTTCAATTATTTTGAACAAATCATTTAAGAAAAAAATAAAAATTAGAGATATTATGCTTACTTTATATGTATAATTAGGGATAGTTTTATTCAAAAAGAAGAGTTTTTTGCGAGGATTTTGTGTTAGGTTAGCGGGGAATAACAGCCTTACATGCATGGGAGGAACCAAATTTAAATATTTTAAATAATTAAATAATAATAGTTTATAATTTAAGTTAATAACTAGTTGTACTTTTATCCCAAGTGGACTACAATTTACCTTTTATTAGTTTATTAAAAGTAATTCATGGTTCGGCTTAGGATAACCAAATTAGGTTCAGTATCTTAGGATTTGAATCTCTTAATTAACTAACTTTCAAAAGTTAGGACAAATTCTAATTTTGACAAAACTTATTTGATTAATTTTTTTTATTATTTTAAAAATTTTCTTTCATATTTATTTTGTCATAAGCCCTAATTTATTAGCTAAGTTTTCTTACTTATAAGATTTGTTTAAACTTTTAGTGCTTAATTCATTTGTTAAGTGTTGATATATATTTTTACACATGTAAGCATCGAAATCGAAAGTGATATATCAGATAATCCTATTTTTTTCAGATAATTACCTTGTATACCCTCCCCCAAACACATTACATAACGTAGAAGTTTGATTTTGTTACCTTTTAAGGGATTAAAGTGAATATCTGCTAAGCTTAGAACTAGATGAAAACAACGATTTGTATATATTTCTTTATTGATGTAGTGTTATAGAAGGAGATAATAGAAGCAAATTTGTCAAGCTATGTTAGAAGAGTGTCTCATGATGCTGGGAGAGTAGACTTTTCAACAACAATCTTTGATCCTGGTGAAAGTTAAAAATCATTGAGGATCTCTTTAAACATTCTTATTTGAGAATATTTTAATTTAATAAATTAAAGATAATAATTATTTATGAAAAAGTGGTGTGTGATAGTAAAAGAATGATTCTAAATCTTTACCGGAGATTAAACATCTTTGTTCACCTTCTTTTGGATAAATAGACTAAGTTTGTCCATGAATAAGACCAAGGAGAAAAAAAAGGCAAACAAAGGTTCCCTTTGTCTACAATCTCTAGTAAGTGTGAATGAGTCCTTTTTTTCTCTGTTCCATTTGAAGAAAATGGAGGAGCTTGTAATATAATTCATGATGAGTTTAACAATAAAGATAAGAAAAGGGAATTCAGTAACATTTTTATGAATAAAATGTCAATGTTCTGTACATAAGAATCTTAAAGATAAACTTTGAAGATTAAATACCCAAATTTATCTTTCCTTTTCTTCATGTGATGGATAATTTCTTGGAAAATAATGACATTATCCTACGTATCCCTCCTTAAAATAAAACTACTCTAGAGAGAGCCAATAAGTTTATTTATATAAGGCTGAATACACCTGACGAGGACTTTAGAATGGTCTTCAACATAACATTGTTGACAGTAATTGATCAAGGTCCTTGAGAGACACTCCATGTTTCTTGTCTTGTGATACATATATTTTATTTTTATTTTGACATAACAATGACATTGGTTCTGTCTCTGATCCCAATTTTGTGGTAGTGTAAGTAGTTAACTAATAGATTGTTATCTTCTTTCATATTGGTTTTACACTCTTGAGTAATTTTGATTTGTATTTTAATTGTTACGGTCAAACACTGCTCCATGTTAATTGAGTTTTCCAACCGAGTTAGTTAAAGACTATATTTTTTTTAGCTAAGATCGTGTTTGTTTAAATCTATGGTGCATTATATTTTTAATATTTTTTATGCTACTTTAACAAGTATTGATTTTTTATATAAATTAATTTTTTTTTCACTTTTGAAAAAAGAAACATACTTAGAATTGATACCTTTCTGATATAAAGCCATACTTGTTAGTATGGAATGATTTTAACTGAAAAAATTTATATTTTTTTCTTTATTTAACACTTTTCAAAAAAATGAAAACTGAACTTGTTATAATCAAATTGTGTAAATCATGTTATTATTGTAATAACAAGACTTTTAAATTTATCCTTAACTAGAACTTGAGAAATACCATCTTTATTGAGTTAACTAGTTTTCTTGAGAAGCCTTATGAACAATGAAGTACGTACTTAAAAAGGTTCTAAAGGATTTGCAAATCGCACCATTAACAAAAATTTTCAAAGATTACAATCAACTTCCTTCTTTTGACTCTAACAATAACTGTAGTTGATATCAAATTTGAGTCTCATGAGATTGAACCCACTTATCCTTGTGAAAGAAATAAATTTCGGAAGAAATGATTCCATCTCAAAATAATGGATTTTTCATTAGAGAGGGACCCTTCACAGATTGGCCTCCAACATTTTATGATAGTTACTACTACAAAACATCACCATATGACTATGGTTCAAATTTTGGAACCATGTTACACACTACCCTTTTTTAAATTAGTTTACCAATCCAACAAATTTTATAACCAGCTTCATTACTTTATACTAATAGGTTGAGTATTCCTTGTACTCATATAAATAAAAACCAGCTACTTAAAAAAAAAATACAGCAACATAAAATGAAATTGTTTATTAAATTTTAATGCATCGGCAAGTGGGATATCACTCAAAATGATTCATATACATTTTAATATTATCAACCATAAAGATGATGGTTAGATCAAAGTTCACTTGGATAAATAAAAAAAAACAAAAATGATCTTTTAGAGTAAAATTCTTCTAATATAAAATTAAGTTTATTTAACCAAAATCAAAATGTTTAATAAACAATTTTATAATACTATTTTATATCAATTTTTAGATGAAACTTTAAGTAACTTTTACGTTTATAATGAAAAATTTATCCTAAATTTTTCTTTTCAATCCTTAGATCTTTATTAAAAAATTTATTTATTATTTGAATAAATATGTTTGGTAAAACAAACCAGCTAGTTAATAATAGCTGAAAGGTTTGTTATAATATAGCTTCATTTGATAAAATAACTTATTTTATTAATTACTAACAATTTTTTAGAGAGTTACTAACATTTTAGAAAAGTTATTTTAAGTAATTTTTATACCTTTCAACTTTTAGTTGAAATATTTTTTATTTTTATCCTTAATATATTTTTATAATATAATTTTTTATTTATCTATTTATTTTATAAGTTTAATATTATTTGATTTTTTGATAAAAATAGTATTAATTTTGATAGATTTATTTTAATATTATTATAAAATATTAAATTTTAAACTATTATTTTAATATGTGTTATTTATTTTAATTATTATGTTATTTATTTTATTTTATTTTATTAAAAAAATATTCAACCGTTTGATAAAAACTTAAAATTATAAAAAAGAAATATTACTTTTTTAAAATTTTTATTTAAAATTTATTTATGTAAAAATTAAAATAAATATTTTTTATTTAAAAAAATTTTGTTTAATTAAATTTTTATATAATTTTGTTAGTATATATATTATATTTATTATTTAATTATTTTTATTCATCATTTTATATTTATTTATTAGTTCAATATTTAATCTTACCAAATATTTTTTAATTTAATTGGAAGTTTTTCAATTTTAATAGAATTTTCAGCTTTTAATTTTTATTTTTTAGTTTTCAATTAAATTTTTAATTTTAAACTAATTTATGTGCTAATTTTAACAAATGTAATCTTGTACTAAATACTAGAATTTAGAGGTTGTCACTCTTGCTAACTCAACAGAATTCAAACCAATAAGAATTTAGAGGTTGTCACTCTTGGTAACTCAACAGAATTCAAACCAATAACAACATAATGGTAGTTAGAATCACAAAATTTTATGATTTTTCATGCTCCTTACAATCCAAATTTCAATGAAAAACGCGTTTTGGTGTGATTGATGGAATGCTGCCCTAACTAGAATCCTTTCCATGCCGATCAATCGCTATATTAAGTATAAAAGAATAGAAATAAGCAATCTAAAATGTTACAATTAATTTTGTGTGCAATTTTTTGGTTTATATATATACACATATTCCAATAACAGGCATTCCCCTCTAAACACTTATTTTTTAATAGACAATATGTTATAGAATAAACATTATTTCCTCCTAAAATGTCTAAACAGAAGGTGATGAGGTTTTTAGAAGTTTCATCATGAAGTTGAATTTGATATCTGGTGAGGTCTTTGGTTGAGGCCACGTTGCTCCTTCTGGAACCTTGATACATTTGTAACCTTGGCCTTGGTACAACATTGTAGCCATGGGATTGTTCAAATCACAATGCAGTGCAATAGCACGACAGCCCCAACTTCTGGCCTGAGATTCTGCCTTTGCTATCAATTTTTTAGCTATCCCTTTCCTCCGAAAATTTTCCCTGACAGCCACATTTGATATGTATGCAATTCCACTCCTAAAACAAAAATATTTTACTTTACATGTCATTAACACACTTAATAATATGAAAGTTAACCATTTTGGAGTGTAATGGATGGTTCAAAAGATTTATAATTATAACTTTTAAGAATAAAAATCTGAGCAAATTGTATAAGCGGTCAATATGTAGCAGATATAAAAGTGAGATTTTAATAAGGGACAAGCTATAGATGTACCTTGGGATTCTACTCAAGGAATTAAACATCTGAATTACTATTCTAATATTTCATGCATGCATTCTAAAAAGATGCTGAGTTTCAAGTAAAATGGAACAAAAGCCTACAAAAATGATTTGTTTTCTGATTCCTGTGATGAATTCAGTCAGCAATACTAAAAAAGAAGCGTTGTTCACTCTGAAACTTGGAGTAAATGCAACTTCCTATGGCTGCTGTAAAGGCCACATGTCATAGCTGCTTAAAAGTTAGGTCAGTAACATGCTGCACAAGTTCATAAGAAGAGTTCGCTCATAAAATGCTTTGTGGCTCTTCAAGGAACAACAGCTCTCTGCTTTTCCAATAAAAGTCCATTTGGGACATTTAATCAGCAGATTTCTATATGAATAGGCCTTGCGTTCTAAATGGTTACAATACATGTAGTAAAATACTGTTCTGAATGACCAAATAATAAGGCAAATTTTCTGCTTATGCACCAGCAAGAAAAGAGTGAACAATCAAATTTGATTCAAAAAGTGTACAACATTGAAGCTTATAATGATGAAATGCATTAGTATCAATTTCCAAATTGGAATTTCGTATGTTGAGTTAGTGATTTGATTAGTCAAGGTACAAACATAATACAAATAATTTAATTAGAAATCAGATTCTTAGGCAAGATGGCAAAGCATGAAGACACGCTTACACAACTCAAAAGTTGACTACATTATTATATCTTCAGGGCTAAAGACAGTTAACTCCTAATTACTAATCTAAGTTCCAAAATTAAGTGTTGCACTCACCTTCTATGTCGCCGTGGCCCCTTTCTTGGTAGAAAGTCTGCAAAATTGTCAACTGTTAATATACCAGCCACATATCCATTGTTGAGGCTGAATTTCCCATCAAAACTACCAGTTTTGATATCTCCACTTCCAAGTGAAGAGGATTCATTAAGTGAGCTGCCAATGACAGCCACCAAAGAGATTCTTCTGCAACCTCTTGGCCTAAAGAATCCGGCTAACATAGCTACTAGCATAGCCATGACTAATCTGTCTATCCTCAGCACAAAATCTAATGGGAAGGAATATTCAGGGAAGAAGCAGCTGCAGTGAGTCTCTGCCACTCCCCAATAGTCCTCTAATCTTGCTTCACGTACAATAATTTCTGGCGACATGGTTTGGAACAAATCAACAACTTGACTAGCCCTGCAAATTCCTAAATTCAAACACCAGAATTTTATCTCCTAGTAAAGTTGACATCTCTGAGAATAATATAATAAGTGGAAATATGCAGTCCCCAGAATGCTTTACATCAGGTGAAATCAAAACCTATGAAGTGAAATGGAAAACTGCATAGTTTAATCTAGTTATATATGATGCTCACATTGTTGACAATGGTAAACTTGAAAAGGGTTTCAATAACTTCAATTGGAAGAGGGTTTCAATAACATCAATTCTGCTTTATTGTTTTGAAATAATCTATATTCATGATTCCAACCAATGCTCATTGAAAATCTTCTCTTTCAAATCACCTTGAAAAGTTTCTCTTTTTCCCCTAAATTTTTTTCTTACCAGTGATGCTAATAAGACAAGTTGAACAGGGTTTTCTAATTCATTTTGGGCTGGATAAATTTCAAATTCCCACTTCATCATTATATACCAATTAAAGGCTTGGACATAATTGTACTAAAACAAGAAATTCAACAAACCATATTAGTGACTTCCTTAAAAATAATTTATAACAAAAAGAACTCAAAAGAACGCATAGCCCAGCAGTTCAATTAAAGCTTGAACTCTGAACTCTACACAACAAGCAATTACACAAAGAAGTACCTGATAGGGGAAGAGAAAAGGGAAAGAATTCATAAGAGGAAGATGAAACATTGGATAGGAAAGAGGTTGGTTTCTTGAAACTAATGTTGAAAGGTGAGATTTTGGTGGTGTTTACAACAGTTGAGGATACTGAGATTCTCCAAGGAATAATAGACAGCATTTCATGAAGGGTCTTTGTGTATTGTCTAACTCCGTCTCTCCTCACTCAAAAAAGTATCCCAATAATATTATTCAGTTTGTGCTACTTACTGCTTACTACAGAGAGAATGAGCAATGACGTCACATGACATGACAAGGACAGGAGAGGGTGAGAAACTGCATTGGCTAAAGCTACCAGATTAAGGGGATATGGTTGCTCTTTGGGATTATCCCCAAATGAGTCAGTTCTATTGTTTTAAATATTCAAAAAAGGACATTTTGTGTTTCTTACATACAATTATTTTTGTTTTTTACTTTCTTTAAAAAAATTTATACACATCTCAAAATTACATTTTCAATTTGAAGAAGATAACTTTTTGTTGTTTCAATCATTTCATTAGAAGAAATAATTATTTTAGGGAAATAATCCATTTGATACTTTTATTTTTTAAAAATTAAGCTAAAATATGCATGCAAATATAACTAATTAAATCTAGATAAATAGTTTACTTAATATTCTTTGTTTATTTTTATCTATTCACATTTTAAAGGAAAAATTATTTTTATTTATTTATTTAAAAGTTTAAAATAAAATTAATTAAATTTAAATATATGTTTTTAATTTTTAAAAATATAATTAATTATTTTTAATTTTTAATTTTGATTCTTGTAAATTTTAAATTTTTTTAAAAACTATTATTTCTTATAAATAGATTTTATCCTATTAATTACGATTACATTTTTATTTTTATTTAATTTTTAAATATTTTACATAGCGATTAAAAATAAGAGATAACAAAGAAACTGATATTAAGAATTTAATTATTTAGTTAAAAAGAAATAAATATATAAAATATTATTTAAAAAATATGTTATCATTTAAAAAATATTTCTTTTTATTTTTATTTTAAAAATTTAAAATAACATGTACTATTTTCTTTCATTATATTAATTAATAAGATAAGTTAATTATAAAAGAAATTAAAATATAATAGAGAATCATATAATAATTTAATAAAAAAAATATCAATTAATTGTTTTAATTTCTGTTCAATTGACATAGAATAACGGAAGAAGTTTTAAGATTATTGTTCTTATTAGGATTTTTTATGAAATTCTAAAAATATTATTTTTTTTTTAAGAAGAATTTTATAATCACACCTTAAGTTTGAATAGATTTTGTATTTATTATATACTAAAAAAAAATTTAATTAACTTTTTAACTTTGATTTTTGACTTTATAAAAAAGTTTCTAGTAGATAAAATGACAAATTTGATATATGGATCCTTGATAATTGTTATTTTAAAAAAAATTGATTCTAGACTTTGATAGAAAAATAATAAATAAGAAATATTTCACTTTCATTATATTTGAAGAAACTAACTTTAAACAAATGAATGTAGCTTTTACTAGATCGAAGAAAGTGAAGGATAATATAAATAAGGTTGTTGAAGACAAGTTCAATCACTTCAAGTCAGAGGAATAGTCAAATGAAGAATATGATGATAATAATGAAGGACTAGTAAAGGATGTTTTTCTTCAAAATAAAAAAAACTATAAGGAAGGCACAAACTAAGATGAAGTTTCACGCTCTTAAGTCTCTACAATCTATAGTGTTACAACATACTACTCAAGTATTTTATATAATTCAAATAATTGTCAAAGTATCTACAAAGAAGTATACTCAAAAGGCATCTAAGTAAAAAGGTACCAAAATATCATACACTTGTATTTTTTTGGATCTAGTAAGAAAAAAGTTAAGACAATCAATCGTCAAACACATCCACTTTTTTCTAGTCAAAATATAACCCAAACACCTACATCTTTTCATAGAAATACAAACTCACACATCACCCTTTCTTAGGCAAACACAAACCCAAATACCTAAATATCATACTCCCTATTCACCAAGGTAGGTATCACAAATTGTTGAGCATATTGTCGTTGCAAAATCATTGCATTTTTAGGATTTTATGAGCTCCATGATTTATATTCCTCAGATACATCACAAGAAAGATCTTTGCATCTAGCCTCCACTCTAAAGAATATCCTAACACTCCAAAGACTTATTTGGAAACAAAGTTCTTACCTATAACACTAGATAACAAGCTAAGGATCAATATAGATACCTTGACTCTACGTCATTACTATAATCTAGTGCTTCTAACAGATGACATTCATCCCATGGTTAAACTAAGAAGATCAAGAAAATATTTCTTTTTTGCAAAAGGAACAATGAGAAGTAAAGAAACAAATAAAAAGTTATGTTATAAGATGTGTTGGAGATCTGATCTTACTACTTACAAAACTCTATCCACCGCTATCAAGATCATCCCTAATTGGATTTCCCCCTTCTTCCTTTTTAAGTATGAAGGAAAAAGGAAGATGAAGAAGATTTATTCTTATTAAGCATAATTGGTTCCATACACAATGTTTGATGATCAACATGTTTCTCTTTCTTATTGAAAGAGGACTTACTGAGTATCAAAGAAAATGGTGATTGAATAACTCCTACAAACAACATAATCAATAACATTGCTTATCTTTTAACTTATTTGAAGTAGAAAAAGTGTTCACTTGGAAAGAAAGTAAGGCATTTGATAAAAAATGCATGTAGATTTCCCCTCTAATTTTACCTACTCTCATCATTTTTCTCCCTCATGTTATTTTTTCTCATTTTCATTATATCCCCATCCCTTTGTCTCTTTATCATCAATCTCTATTTGCTAATTTTTAGAAAATTTGATATTCTTTTCTTTGTACAACTCTCTTTAAAAGATTTTTCCTTGAAAGTGTATTTGGAACCTTTTTTACATACAATCTTCATTATCAACCTTTTATTCCTAAGTTTTTCCACCCTATCCCCCATTCTATTTGGTTTTCCTTTTTTATATTTCTGTTCAAAGCATCCTTATAGTACTCTTGCAAAATTCTCAACATTATACCTTTTGTGACTTTTAAATGTTTATGTAATCAACACTTTGAGAATCAATTACTAATTTTGGAGAAACAAGAGCATTCAATTATGTGTTGTCAATCTTAGATTGATTATATCTAACATAGCATTTGGCATGAATTACAAAGGATGAGTTGTCAAATGGTTCAATATCTATAAAAAAAAAAAAACAATATAGATAGGCTTAGGGATAATGTTGTAGATGAAATTGTTTTCCATCTTGGTTATCTTTTTTTTTTCTTTTATTTCTTTATAATGTCATATATTATACTCATTATATGATATATCATACCCCATGGTTAAGTTTCTCATGTTCTTTTGGTTTGTCAAGGATCAAAGAGTGGACATTTCTACAGTAAGGCCAACTGAACATACTTGGGCAGGATGTTTTTCTTGTTAGACAACTTGTTGTCTATCATCTAGTGAGACTTGATAATTTTATAACTTTGTTATATATATTCTAACACAACAAACTTGGTTATTTAATAATGTATTTTTATCATCATTAAAATGTAGAAATTTCTAAATTTTAGTAAATTTAATTAGGTTCCAACAATGTTTATTATATTACTACTAACTTGTATGTAAATAATATATAACAAATAATTAAAGTTTTGTCATCATTAAGAAAGGAGAAGATTGTTGTAACCTAGAATGTACAATGTTTGTAGACCTTCCAAAGTTTTAATGATGACTTAATTTTAATTATAAGACCAAATTCTGCTTTCCAAAATTATCACACAAATTAGTATATTAAAAAATAGAAAATTAGAAATCTAAGAAATTGTTCGAAAAAAATGTCTATAGAACACTTCAAAAGCCTGCTGTCTAAAGTAACATAAATGTCTAGCACATTACCTTTATAACACTCCTTTCACCGAAATAAGAAAACCCAAGTCAAAAAGTAAATTGACAGTATAACAATCTTCTAATGCAATATCAAGACTACACACAAAAAAACTTTCGACATTTTTGATATGAGTATTTGCATAAAAAAAAAATTATTTGCTACAAGTACTATGCTCAAAACATAGACAAGCGGACCAATATGAAAAATCTTTGCAAAATTACAATATGCATCGCAAGCGAAACCATGCATTTATTATAAGATAAAAAATGTTGTATCTCATATATAAAGAGAAACATTGAATAAGAAGAAAAAAAAGAAATATTCATCAAAAATAGACAAAAGTCATCAACACATTATTTTTTATTTTTCATAAGTTGAACATTTTGTTTATATCATTTTATAAAAGCAAAACTTCTCAATTATCATTGTACTTTATCTTAAAATTCATTAAAAGTTTCTTATTTTTTATTCTTTCTAATTTTTTAGCCTAAAAATGTTTATTAAAAATATTTGAATTTTTAAGCCTAAAAAGACTTATGGAATAATACTTGAGAGTTTTTATTTTTTTTGTAAAGAGTTTTTTCTTTTTATAATTAAATTCCTATTCAGTGTGATAAAGAATGGACGTAACTCTCCATGATTAATAAACCAATATATCTTATGATGTTCTTTTTCTTTTATATTTGTTTTATTTTGAGGTTAATTGAATTTTTTGAAATATTTTACTTTATAAAATTATTTTTTAAAATGACTTTGAAATTTTTTAAAGATGTTTGAATATTTCAACACCTAATCAAACCAAACAAAAAACTTTAGCTTGTTTTGTTTTTTTAAAACTTTTTTTTTTTTTTGAAAAGTTTTACAAAATTTTTTTAACATACAATTCAACTTTCTTTTAATTTTTTTTTATTATTTTATAAATTTATTTATGATTTATTTATGTTTTAATAGATAGATATGTATAATAATGTTTAATCATATTAATTCATCATTTTTAATTTAAGAAAATTGAAGATTTGATTAAGTTTGATGTTAAATTGATTATTGTAATGGATAATTTGAACATGTTAAGATTTGTCATTATCATATATAACAAATTTTTGTAAATTTTATTTTAATATTAATAAAAAATATATATTTTATTTTTATTTTTTGTAAAATATACAATAAATTATTTTTGAATGTAAAATGTTTTAATTTTTATTCCAAAATCATATTAATATTTGTTTAATTTTATAAATTTAAAAAATATCACATAAAAATTAAAATAAAAAAATACATTGAAACAATTTTGAAAGAATTGACTTCTCAACTCAATGACTTCTTTTAAAATAAAAAAGAAAAGTATGCTGGAAATTTGAAAATTGACTTACCAACGCAACTTAAAACAAAATATATGCATTACCCAATTAGCTTTTCCAAAAAGATATATTGTATATTTCTATATTTTTTTCATAATTATCTTACTATTTTATAAAATTAATATTAAAAGATATTAATGATTTTAAAATATAGGATAATTTATAATTTTTATTTTCTAAAACCAATTTTCTAATATATTTTAAAATAATTTTAATACATTATTAACATAAAATTTATATGTTTAGCCAATTAAAAATTTATCATAAATATAACTTTTAAAATAAATGTTATAAAAATTAATAAATTTAATTCTATAAAAATAAATAATTAAATAATATTGTAAAAAATTATATAACAATCTTTAGACTATTATTATATTTTAATTAAATTTTTAAAATATAAAACACTTTAAAAATAACTTTACAGCTAAGGTATTTTAAAAGGGGCACTTTAGGATGCTCCACTCAAGTTTTAAAGCATGGGTGCTGCCCAGATTCACGGTTTTGTTATTTACCAATAAGTCCTTCATCGTTAAATTAAGTTATTTACATATTAGTCTCTGGATATAATTTACTTGCTGTTCAGTTACTGTCCGTTTAAACTTAAAAGTGCAAACTGCAACACCACACTACTGGTTTCTAAATGTTTCACTGTGGAGTAGCATTAATCAAATTCGACACAATTCCCTTTACAAAATCATAAAAATTCCCTAAACATTGAATCAGAGAATTGTTAGGAACGACACCGTTTTGAACTTTGAAGGATCTGAAGACGGTGGCAACAATTGTTGGGGATCAGGAGCAGATGCAGGTTCATGTGGAGAACGTAAGGACCTTGATTGGAGGGGTGTGTTGGCTTGAGGATTTGAATGAAAATGTTGGACTTTATTTGCAATATACTATTTTTGGTAAGGATTTTTATACAAATTTAAACAAGACTATATAAAGCCACTTTACAAAATTTGTTTAGCTACAGTATTATTATAAGTAATTTTAGTATTACTTTTAATTAAAAATGTTGATTCTAATTAAAAAAATATTTTTATAGTATTGTATGTAAATTTTGTCTTTCTTTTAATAACAATCGGCTATTATATTTTACAATATATATGGACAAGTTAAAACTAACTTGAAAACTTTGGTCCATTGGTGGTGGTTGAAGCACCGTAAGTAATCTCTAGAAGTACAATAATTTGTGAAAATGTGATAAACTTCGACCACTAGCAGCACCGAAGGTTTGGTGGAGTAAAGTAAAAACTAGAAACAGTATCTACCCAGAAGACCCACTTATCATTCATTCATCCACGAGTTCCTGTTGTAGAGATAACTCTTGGGGTGACATTATTGTCCCTTACCAATTGCCATGTCCATGACTATGGTTCACCCTTCGGTTCACCCAATCGAAGCCCCACCCGTCACTGACCATGCAGTTGCAATGCCCAGACACACTTTGAAGGACACGCAGGGCATGCCTGGCACCCTCGGTGGCTTCCTCTTGCGCTCTCTTCAGTTCTCCTTCGCCGTCGTTTCTCTCTCCGTCATGGCCACCACCTCCGATTTCCCCTCCGTCACCGCCTTCCGGTATAATATTGCTTGTTTTTCTTCCTACCAAGGGAGAACATTTATGTGCAGTACTGTAGAGGAGCTTTTGGTTTTAGTTTAAGATTAAAATTGGAGTTTCGATGAGTAATAAAGGTTGACATTAAATGAAAACACTAATTTTGATGGAAGAATTTACCCAAGTACAAATGGCACTGCACCTCTAAGTTTTGGAAATAAACAATTTCTCTATTTTATGTTTAAGTTTTAAATTTGGCCCCCTTTTTATGTGGTTTAAAATTGGGTCTGTGTGATAATTGTTGATTTGGGCTTTTTTTTTTAAAACAAAAAAGGGTTTTTTTTAAAGGGGGCAATGACTTTGTAGATGGTGCTGAATTTCTGCTAAGGGGTGGCAATGAACTTCTCTACTTTCATCAAACATGTAATGAATTTAGCAAGAGATACTTTCTGATTCTGAAAACTCTTTTGGTTGTTTCCGTAGTTTTAGGGCCATTCTCCGTAGGCTTTGTGAAGACCTTGGTGGGAATTTTATGGTTTCAGGTTCTACTAGTGAGGGAATCAGTTGGAGAATTGGGAAATTGTTCATGTAAATCTGATAACTGTTTTGACCAGGGACTCATAAGTCGTTATTGTTTCAAAGATACTTTAACAAAATGGTTATATTAGTGCTTATAATGTTTTCTTTAGCAACTCAGTAGCTGCAGAAAATTCGAGAGAAACCTAAGTTTCTCCCCAAGTTACTCATGCAGTTCTTAGAAAATTATTTCCCAATTATGTTCTATTTTTTCTTCTGTTACATAGTCCTAAGTTGCTTCTGACTTATACGCTAGATGGCTTGTATTGTTCTGTAAGGCTTTTCTTCATCTTTGCCTTTTCTGTAGTTTTGGTGATGAGATTACTACCAGCCTACTGTGGTTGAGTGGACATTCGGGAAACGACAAGATTATGATGGAATATATTTGGGAGAAAGATGGAGTAGCACTGAGTGATGGGAATATGTTATAGAAACTTCCCAACATGCACTTATAGGATAAGAAAATAAGATGAATCTTAGGAAGTAAAATGAATCTTAGGAAGTAAAATGAATCTAACTTCTTCTATTAGTTAAAATCAACTTATACAGCTCAACTTATGGAGAATTTAAATGAGAGTTTATGAGGTGCATAGGTTGATTTTAATGTGTGGAAGAAGCTTGATTTATTTTTCATTCTAATAAATGATGGGAATATGATATAGATTTAGTTTAGATAAACTTCCCAACATGCACTTATAAGATAAGAAAATAAGATGAATATATTTGGAAGTAAAATGAATCTAACTTCGTCTATTAGTTAAAATCAACTTATGCAGCTCAACTTATGGAGAATTTAAATGAGAGTTTATGAGGTGCATAGGTTGATTTTAATGTGTGGAAGAAGCTTGATTTATTTTTCATTCTAATAAATGCTTGTTAAGAACTTTACCTGAACTAACCCATAGACACACTTATGGTGATTTGGTCATGCAAATAGACATAAGGAGTAACCATAAAAAAGGATCTAGATCTAAAAAAGTATATACAACATAATGGTGTTGTTGGATACTTGTAACAAACCCCACTTGGTAGTATAAGGCTTGGTTATTGTTGTTAAACGTAAGGCTTCTTGGTTGGAATCACCTAATGTTTTTTGAAGTTAAAAATCAAATAGTCTAATAATATAAAGGTAATCATGTATTATTTCATAATTATATGGGTAGAAGTGTACAAATTTTATTCCTTCTGGCGATCTGTTCAAGCCTTTGCCTGAGAAGACTATGTAGACAGTATGAATCAAGAGTCTAGAACTTGGAATGAAAATAAGATTTGAGAGCATATGAAGACTCCATTATATGAACATAAGAAGTCACATTCCAAATTGGGTGGTAACTTCACTTCCTTAAATGTTAAATCTTTGTTTGTATCTCTACTGTAATGTTTGCAAAGGTGATTGTTAGGATTTGATGATGGCTGATGGCTCCATTCCCGTAGTCATCATTTCCAACAGAGCATAACAAGTTTTGTTATATTTGCTGTATCAGCTACCTAGTTGCTGCTGTCAGCCTGCAAAGCCTGTGGAGCCTCTCTTTGGGAATTGCTGATATATATGCCATTTTAGTAAGGCGTGGCTACCGAAATTCAAGAATTGTCAGCTTATTTTCTATTGGTGATGGGGTAAGACATTGCTGGTGTGAACTTTGTTAACTTGTGTAGTTAATCTTGTAAAATTCATGTTATCCTCACCTCTGGTCTTGAACACTCCGGGGGGAAAAACCCTCTCTTCAAGTTGATTAACCATCTAAGAAAGATGTAAGCATGGTAGCAGCACTTTGTACTGAAAATGTTCAGTCATCTTTCATTAAAAATATTACCTTATACTTGATAGTTGTCTGTCTTCAACCAGGGACAAGCATCATTTGAAATATTAATGTAAGAGTTATACCTGACCATATGATTTGCTAAAGATTTAACACTGTACATAAGCAAAATGCATTTATCTATAGAAATGATTGTTTAGTTTTTTTATATATTATTTGCACCTATGGTGAGTGGGATGATGTGGAAGTCAATATTGTCAGCTACCCTATTATTGGGAATATATATATTTTATTTCATTCATTTTAATAATGTGGTATACTGTACTGTCTCACATATGGTGGTTTTCTTAAAATTTACTTTTCTATGAAACTAAGCTTTTCTCCTGCAAATTCTGCTGCAGATTACTTCAACACTTACATTTTCAGCAGCCTGTGCTTCTGCTGGTATCACAGTCCTCATTGGCAACGATCTGAATGATTGTGCACAGAACCATTGCAGCAGATTCGAGACAGCGACAGCCATGGCATTTATGAGTTGGTTTGCTGCTTCACCCTCTTTTATTTTGAATTTCTGGATGCTGGCCTCCAAATAGAAGCAGAAAGGAAGGTTTTTAGCTCTAGGTATGGCATAAACTTTGAGGATTGATTGCCTTGATTATTGCAAATCTAGTCATGGGCTTTTTTGATCCTTTGAAGTATTGCTACTCTTCAATTCAGGGCATGAGCTTGAAAACTACTATTATGTATGATGTTTATAATTTTTCAAATGATGAAATAGTAATTTTCCAAGTAAGTGTATACATGGCGCAACATGAAGTTAGGAAGTGGGGGTTACCTAATGCAAATTAGCAATGATGCAGACCGAGCATGATTTAGAATAGAGCAAGTTTATGCAAGTGTGAATGAGTTTACACAAGTCTTGCACCCAGAAATGAGTTTTAAAACAAATAAACTCGATTTCTCTACCTAGAGGCATAAACTTGTACAATTCTAGGAGTTGGATTCGTGAGATTTACAACCATGTAATATGGAGAACTGTTCATCCAATATTCTACATAAGCATGCCAACTTCTTGTGCCTTATCAAGATTGTTATGGGAATTTCAGTTATGTAATGAGTCAAACTATTTTAGCCTGCAATACCATGGTGAAAGCCTACGTAAATTTACTCCTAGATGGGGTCTTATACCATTACTTCTTTTTTATTGTTAAATTGTTTATCATCATCATCATTTGGTGTAAATGAGGACCCAAGTCCCAAAACTACAAAGCAAGTCTACGGGAAAAAGATGCATCACAAAGGTCTTGTAACAATTCAAATATATGAACATGATAAATACTCATTTTAAATTTTTTTTAAAAAGAGTATGCTGTCAACTTTCTCTTGATAGAAAATTGATTGAAATTGTATACCATGAGCTTGCTTCTAACCATTTAGAGCTTTTGAAGGTTTAACGTTGTTTAAATATCTCTCTCAGGCAAAGGTAGACTGAAATATATTTTTTGTTGATAAAATCATTTAGTTCCTGCTTGTTTAGGTGAAAATAGAAGACAAAGAATTAGGAGGAAAAAAAAATTAGAGAGGAGAAAATTAATTTAGCTAGAATTAGGAGAGAGAAATTATAAATGGTAGGTTTTGCATGAAAATAATTTCATCCCAAGAATGAGGAAAATGCGGATGAGGGACCGAGGGATATATTATATTTTTTGTTTTAATGTTTTTACTCTTAATAATATTTTATATAATATAAAAATATTTTTATATTAAAAATTTATTTAAATTTATGTATATTTATTAAAAAAATTCTATAATTCACATATTATTTATTTATTTTTACTTATCCTAAATAATTGAACCAACAAAAATTTATTCTTTTTCTTTTATTTTTACTAATTTAAATGATCTAATTTTTTTATCTTTTTATTTCTTTTCTTAATTCTTTCTTCCTTATTTTATTACCATCCACGTGAATTTTAAGAAATAAAATTATTTCTCATTTGATGAAAACTTAGATCTCTTATAAAAATAATTTTATTTAAGGTTATGCATTCGAATCTCATTATTAAAAAATCTTTGTAAAAAATTTAGGTACTTAATTCTTAAAGCATTTAATATGGTAATAAAAGTATATATTTAAGTAAAGATAAATTTTCGACGGCTAAAATTTAGGCAAGTATTAATTATCAAAGCATTTAATAAGGTGTATTTATTTTATTTTATTTTTATTTGTTAAGAAAGAAAAGAAGGTAAAAGTGTAAATAAATGTAATTAATAATTTTTTAAAAAGAATATTTACTTTCCTAATTTATCTTTTATATATAAATTTTATTTTTATCTTTTTTTATTTATTACAGTTGATAGATATAATGATATATATAGAAAAAATAATTAATATTTTTTAAAATTAAATTGAACAGATGAATAAAAATAAGAATTTTATTTTCTTTCATATAAAAAAGGCAAGAAGGAGAAGGAGTATATGTTCCAATAAAGATAGATTTTCAACAACAAAGTTTGAGAACCTCATCATAACATCAAACAAGAACAAACACGCAAAATCTTTAGATGAATTTGATCAAGATTTTTTTCAAAGCGAAATTACAAAACAATACAAGAAATGCAATATGTGCAATCAATGGTAAAATCGCAATTTCATACCTGGAATCTTTTGGCTCATTTCGTAGTACCTTAATTAGTAAGCATAATTATGCACATTAAAGTATTAAAGAAGTTTGTGGGCAATGATACTTCGTCAAACTCCTCTAGTTAGCGTTAACATTGCAAGCTCACCATTTTTCAACACAAATTAAATTAAAAGCAGGGATTTTAAAACAAAAGTATATATCATACAAGCTTCTTAAACTTGAGACAAGTGTTTGCTTTCTTAATTAACTATTCCAAAGTTGATATTTTACTTTTTTTATCTTTCTTAGTCTCCTTCCAATTATGTCTATTCTCATGTGGTGTCATGGATTAATATATGCTTCTTCAGTTCTACCCATAAAGCTAAATTGCCTGAAAACAAATTTGGGGGTTGCTAAAAGGAAGTAAAGCTTGCAAGGGTGGGTCTTCACATGGGAAATTGGTCCATACTTTTTTCCCATTTTGGGTCATGCCTATATTATTTAATTAACTCGACTTAAAATATTTTATGATTGTTTATGGTCTTCTAGGAAAAGGAAGGGGCCTTGAGAGCAGTGCTATTTGGCTGTTTGACCAAGTTGGTGAATATTTTAAAATAAATTATAAAATAAATATATTTTAAAAATTATTTATGAATCTAAGGTGAGATGGTTTATCTCATGAAAAATCATTTTCAACTGGTAAATAGCTTTTATACGTTTATTAGGTCATTTATTTCAGAATATACAACAGTTATGTCAAAAAATTGTGCTGCAAATTTTTCCACTGTTATGTATCATGTTGAGCCGGACTCAAGCTCTTTTATTGATTTGAACATTTGTAAAACATCACAGTAAAGGAATTACATGTTCCTGCTGTCTTGGCTAAACACAAAAATTCACCATTATTATTATTATTATTATTATTATTATTATTATTATTATTATTATTATTATTATTATTATTATTATTATTATTATTATTATTATTATTATTATTATTATTATTATTATTATTATAATAATAATAATAATAATAATAATAATTATTATTATTATTATTATAATAATAATAATTATTATTATTATTATTATTATTATTATTATAATAATAATAATTATTATTATTATAATTATTATAATAATAATTATTATTATTATAATTATTATTATTATTATTATAATTATTATATTATTATTATTATTATTGTTGTTGTTATTCTTATTATTATTGTTATTTTTATTATTATTGTTATTGTTATTATTATTATTATTATTATTATTATTATTATTATTATTATTTATTATAATTATTATTATTATTATAATTATTATTATTATTATAATTATTATTATTATTATAATTATTATATTATTATTATTATTATTGTTGTTATTCTTATTATTATTGTTATTTTTATTATTGTTATTCTTATTATTATTGTTATTGTTATTATTATTGTTATTGTTATTATTATTATTATTATTAATTATTATTATTATTATTATTATTATTATTATTATTATTATTATTACTATTATTATTATTATTAAATTCTTGAATTATCTTCAAAATTTTCTTCTATTTTAATTTTTCCTTGAAATCCCATCTTTATCAAATTAATTGCTTTTAATTTTTAATAGTTTGTTTTAAACCTCAACTAATTTTAATTCAAATTAATTATTTTCATTTATTTAAGCTTACTCGTTCCTCCTCAAATTTAAACAATATGTACTTTTTTCTTATTTAAATTAAAGATGTATATCTTTCTTATAATTTAAATAGTTCACTTAAACTAAAAAAAAATTGTCCGTGCACGAAGTTACTTGCTAGATCTAAAAATTAGAGTTCAGTCAGCTTCAAAATTCATACTTGGAAAATATCCACCATGATTAATTCGACTAAAAACAAAAATTTAGCAGATTAAGAATGACCAGATTCCTGAGTTATGTTAAGATTGCAAGAAAAGAAAAAGTGAAACAATGAGGTTGAGGTGAACTGCAGCATTTGCACTCTCACAAATGCCAAAACCTAGGCTATAAAAAAAAAAAAGTTGAAAACCTCTTACCTTATATTTCAATAAACTAATTTTAATAGTAAATTATAGCTATTTAGATTATAAAAAACAAGAATTTTATAACTAATGAAAAATTTTAATTGAATAGTTTTTATAATAGGAGAAATTTCAAATGATATTTATTTTTAAAAAATTAAAATATTTTAAAAAAATTATTGTTCATAATTTTTTTATATTTTATTTTTTAATGATCATTCATTTTTTATTTAACAATTCTTAAAATTTTAAAATTCTTTATCTAAATATTGGATTAAAGAAATTATAAACAAAGTTAATAGTGTAATTAGCAATAATTATTACAATTAAAATTATAACAAAATGACGCATTTAAAAAATTTTAAATTTGAGAAGGAGTTTGAAAGGAGAGAAGCCATTATCAAATTTTATTTTGAAGAAAATATATTTGAAAAAATTTTAATAAAAAATAAATCTAGTTTCGAGAGTTAATTACGTGTAGGAAAAGTTTTAACATCCTGCTTCTCATCCCAAAGAATGGTACTATTAAATTAAGTATGTGATTTTAATATTTTTAAAATTTATTTGATTATTTAAATAAAATGAAAATTAACAGGTTTATGGAGAATAGTCTCACAGAATTTGATCCTACTCCTACATTTCTCCTCGGTGTAATGAAAAATTCAAGATTAAGTCTGCTTAAAATATTCGATTTTTAGAAAACACGGTTAAAAATAAAATTTTCAAAGTTGGAAATTTTTAAAAACATTTCAAAATTTTAAATCCACATATCTACAAGGCTCAAGTGAAGTGATGATTGCATAGAGATCTATACGATTATCAAAATACAAGACATAATGTATAATACTCGTTTGTATTATAAGTTTGTTGCGTAAAATTTAGAAATCTTATTTTTATTAAGTAAATTTTAAATGAATCTTTATTTTAAATTTTAATTAAATGAAATATAATTCGTAAACAAATTTTTTAAATTCTCATATGTACGGGTCCGAGTCAAACATGTCAACTTCCAATTCTAAAACCTTATCTTTTGTAATCAAATCATACAATTCATAAAATTTCAATAAAAAATAAAAGTAATTTTTTTTATAGTATCTCACCTATAAATAATGAATATAAAACTCCATTACGAATCAAGAAGATCGCACCTAATAGATAATTTATACATACACATATGTTTAATACATTCTATATTGACATATAATTAATATGAACTTGGTTATATATATATATATATATATATATATATATATATATATATATATATATATATATATATATATATATTAGTCACAACATACCATTTAGTTAGACAAAAACACATTACACCCAACATAAGATTTTAGGATTATTTTTTGACAATAGTGCAACAAAACCATACATTCATATACTAGTTCAAAGTATATAAAGTATAATCATAAAAAAAAAACTTTCCTCTCTAGTCCTTCATTTTCAATAATAAAAGTATAAAAGGAGATACATCATTTCATAGTCTACCTTTAGATAATACAATGCATTCAAAAAGGGTCTTCATTTCTAAGAAGGCTAGTGGCAAATCCATTCATCATCACTATCTACCTTTATATCCACCACAAGATGGGGGCAATCTATCCGGTAAACGAACTAAATAACAAATATACATACACAACAATACAAATAGAAGAATTGAGATATAGATTCTATTTAATAAATTAAGCCAAGGAATTAAAGTTCAACATGACTATATTATTCATACTCATAGTACTTAATAGAATTCAATCATAACTAATAAACAATGATACAAAATCATGCAGTGTATGTATGCAAGATCAATTATAAGCTGAATAAAACATTCTTTACATGATGATTGATTTATGATTGTTCCAAAACCTAATGTGTCCTATACCATATTATATTTTGTCAATCTTGACTCTATCATCCTCATATGA
This sequence comes from Canavalia ensiformis, assembly GCA_026541065.1. Classification (NCBI taxonomy): domain Eukaryota; kingdom Viridiplantae; phylum Streptophyta; class Magnoliopsida; order Fabales; family Fabaceae; genus Canavalia; species Canavalia ensiformis. The sequence goes on from JAMKYM010000798.1 coordinate 1,268,311, forward strand.
TATATTGTGCATGTAGGCCCAATTCTTATATTAAAATCCTTTAATTTAGCACATTAAGTACAGTGAATATTATTACATCAAGTACGTAGACAATCACATCAAGTTTCGTTAATATCATCATAACCAACACATGAAGTATGATAAAGGTGATCACATCAAATGACACTAGTAGTCACGTTAAGTACCATCAAAATAATAATAACCAACACATCAAGTATAGAAAAGATGGTCATATCCAGTGCAACAAGTGATCACAACCATGTGCTGTTAAAATAATCATAACCAACACATCAAGTGTGGCAAAGGTGATCATATCAAGTTCCAAAAATGGTCACATCAAATGTCATTTACATCATTCTGTACCACAATGCATATGATGTATGATGCATAACAAAATTTTTATTTCTTCATTATTTAATTTCAATTAGTCATATATAGTCATCTGGACTATGTCTATCATCATCCATATTTTAGAGAAATTAATCTCTTCATATCATATAACTAATATAAAGAACCTTGATTAATAGAAATTCATCTATCATTTTTATGATCATATCAAAATTTCCAATAATGGAAAATAATTCAAATTTCTCTCAAATAACATAATAATGTTTGAGATTATCTACTCGTTGTCGTAACCGTAATTCCAACGAGACAACAAACTCGCTAAAATTTTGAAAATAGAATTTTTTGATATGTGTGGAGTCGCCGCCAAATTTTTATTTAAGGGAAAATACTTGGAAAAAACCCTGACTCGAGGAAGAGATTTAGGTTCGGGAGTCGGTTACGAGTGGGGAAGGTGTTAGGCACCCCACTCGCCCGTTCCGGAGAACGGTACCCTTAAACTGAGTGTGTGATTTTTGAAAATAGTTTGATCCCTTAATTAGCATGGAAATAAATAACTTGATGGAGGTTAGCCTGATAGGACTTGATCCTGCTCCTACGTATTCACCGGTGCAATGGGAAATTCAAGGCTTACGTAGTTCTGGTTTGTTTGAAGGCTTGACCTTCAGAGGTTCTTAAAAGAGAGGTGACGTTTTGAAGAGGTTTTTTATTTTTTGGAAGGACCTTTAGTCCACTCATGCACAAGGCCCGAGGTGGCTACGGCAGCACGAGGGCCTATACAGACTACTAAACATTGGACAGCAGGTGAATCGTCAGCCCCCCGTTTAGAGCCCTTTGCATGAGACCAAGGATCCCAAAATATTTAAAAAGAATTTTTGTTTTTGACAGGACCTTTAGTCCACTCCTGCACAAGACCCGAGACGGCTACGGCAGCACGGGGGCCTATACAGACTACTAAACGTTGGACAGCAAGTGAACCGCCAGTCCCCCATTTAGAGCCCATTGCGTGAGACCAAGAATCCCAAAATATTTGAAAAAAGTGTTTTTATTTTTTGACAGGACCTTTAGTCCACTCATGCACAAGACCCGAGGCGACTACGGCAGCACGGGGGCTTATACAGACTACTAAATGTTAGACAGCAGGTGAACTGCTAGCCCCCCATTTAAAGCCCGTTGCGTGAGACCAAGAATCCCAAAATATTTTGAAAAAGGAGTTTTTAGTTTAACGAAGAAAGAGGAATCTACCCGAAACAGAGAGTGCTTTTGAGAAGGAAGCAATTTTATTTGAGGTTTGGGGATTTATTAGCAATTATGGAATTGTTGGAAATTTTATTAGCAATTGTGGAAATTTTTTGAAAATTTTATTAGTAATTATGGAATTTTGGGAGTTTTATTAGCGACTATGGAATTTGGGAGATTTATTAGCAATTGTGGAATTTTGGAAATTTTATTAGCAATTATGAAATTTTGAGAATTAATTAGCAATTAGGGAATTTTTGGGAATTAATTGACATTTTGGAAAAGTGAGGAAGGGTAAAATGGACATTTAAGGGTGAGGGACAGTTTAGGAATTTTTGGAAAAGCAGAGGGATAGAATGGTCATTTAAGGGGCTGGAATAATTTGGAAATTTTTGGAAAAGCAGAGGGGTAGAATGGTCATTTAAGGGACTGGGATAATTTGGGAATTTTCAGAAAAGGTGAGGGGTAGTTTGGGAAAAGGTGAAATTGGGGGTAGAATGGGAATTTAGAAAAAGGTGAGGGGTAGTTTAGGGAAAAGGTGAAATTGGGGTAGAATGGGAATTTAGGAAAAGGTGAGGGGTAGTTTGGGAAAAGGTGAGGGATGGCTTTGTAATTTTAAGAGTAAGGGGTAAAATATGGGAAGTCTTAAGGACGGTTTTGTAATTTTAACGATGAAATTCCTTTTCTCCCCTTTTTGTGGGACCCACGTCGTCATGCACGGGGTTATTGCATGGGGTCCTCCTCCAAAATCTTCCTTTGGTGTACGCTTTCTTGTGCCCCAAGCTCATCCACAAAGATACGCTTAGCATAAGCTCCAGCAACTCGACATCAAATGGTCCTTCAGGGCCTGTAAAGTTTGAAACACCAATTGTGGGAATATCCACATATAGTAGACCAGAAGCAATCAAGTACTCCTTAATTGTTTTTGTGTTTTCACATATCTTGTCACTAATTCCCTCTGGTTCAGGTCCACCATTTTCCATGTTATATTTAATCCCAAAATTCTCATGAGGGCCACCAGGATTGTAACTAGCTGTTAGTATAAATGCCCCTGTTGCCTTGGCTCCATCAGCTCCAACTCTTTCACGAATAACATCAGATACTGCAGGAGTTGAAAGCAATCCATTTAGACCAACCCAAATACGTCTTACTCCATTTCCTGCTGCCATTTTAGTTATAATCTGAATAGCATCCTTTGAAGAAATAACGACCATCACCAGATACAACTAGAGTTGCACCCCTAACCTTTCCGCAGTTAATGCATTGAAAGTTGACTGGACAGAGTTGTAAAGGTAATGAGGTTGCACAAATACTTTCACCTTCTTGTGGAGACCAGAGGTTCCAGGCTTCTGGCCGTCGAAGGGAGTGGTCTCTACGCGCGAAACATTGAAGAGCACCATGGCTACAGAAGCAAAGCACAACGAAATTCGGAAAGATCAGATTTCAGAGAAAGTGTGTGTGCGAGTGTGAAGCCAATGTCACGATTGACGACAGGATGTGGATCCGGCTCCTGACGTGATCCCGGAGTCGACGGCCGCCACGCCGATGGCGGCGCCAGGCGTTCGCCGCCGCTTGCATCTTGGCTTCTTCGTCCATTAACCGACCAAAACTGGACGAGACAGGGTGTAATCCGCCTCTGAATCTCCCCAACTTTACAGATGCAGAATTATAATTGTAACTATGAGCATCTCGGTCTGTGCCTAGTTCTATATTCGAGTTCTCTTCGGACATTGTTCAAACACCTAATGCATAGACACAGCGTTTCTATCCAATCGTGATTTTAATTTGCCGATTCTCATCATGCGATTTTCTAGGTAATCAATTTAGGACTTACATTTGCATCAGGCAATAGTTTTAATTTGGATGCTCTTAGGGAGAAAGTATGGCTAACTTGTATGCGCGCGGTCTTGTTTCGCTTCTCCTCAGAACCTCACCTGAATGCCGTGTTGCCACCACTCCTATTCTTGCTGGAATCTCCAGAGAAAACAGAGCAAGTCCCTTCGAAAGCTCTCCCCCTTTTTTCTAAAGAAATCCAGCCAAAAAAAAACCCCTAAATCTTCGTCTCATCTCTTTTTATAGGCCATTTCCTTTTTGTCTTTCCTTAGATTTTTCTTTTTTCTTTTTTTTTTTCAGAATTTTTTTTAATTTAATTTTTTTATTAATTCATAATAATAAATTTTTTTATTTTTCAGATTTTACTTTTAATTTCTCAGATTTTTCAGCTTTTGATTTTTAAATTTTCTTTAATTTTTTTTTTTTTTATTTATTTTTTATTTTTCTGATTTTTCATTTTTTATTTCTTTTTCTGATTTTTAATTTTTTATTTCTTTTTCAGATTTTTTAATTTTTTATTTCTTTTTCTGATTTTTTAATTTTTTATTCCTTTTTCTGATTTTTTATTTTTTATTTTAATTACTGATTTTTATTTTTTCATTTCTTTTTCTGATTTTTTATTTTTTATTTCTGATTTTTTATTTTTTTATTTCTTTTTCTGATTTTTTATTTTTTATTTTAATTTCTGATTTTTTAATTTTTCATTTCTTTTTCTGATTTTTTATTTTTTATTTTAATTTCTCATTTCTTAATTTTTCATTTCTTTTTCTGATTTTTTATTTTTTATTTCTGTTTCTGATTTTTATTTATTTATTTATTTATTATTTCTTTTTCTGATTTTTATTTTTTTATTTGTTGTTCTGATTTTTTTAATTTTTCATTTCTTTTTCTGATTTTTTATTTTTACTTTTAACTTAGTTCCACATTTTTATTTCAAAGTTTGTTTATTTTCCTGTTTTTTTTTCAATTTTTGAAATTTGTTTTTACTGTTTTTTTTCTTTTTTTTTTGTTTTTCTATTTTTGAAATTTAAATTTTTTATTCTTATTTGGTTTTTATTTTATTTTATTTTTTCATTCATTTTCATTTTTTTTAATTTTTAATTTCAGATTTTTCAATTTCTGTATTTATTTCATTTATTTACTCATTTTATTATTTTTTGTCTTTTTTTATTCCATTTTTCTTTGTTTTTATTTCTTTATTTTGTTTTAATATTTATTGTTTTGGTATTTATTTATTTTTCTGCTTTTCTATTTTCTTACTTTCTACTTTCTGTTTTTTATGTTTATTTAATTATTATTTAAATTAGTTAATTTAAAAGGGAGACCTCAAACATAATTGAGTGTTTACACTCATAAGCTAATTTCCATAACTAAAATCTTTTGATTTCCAATTGTGTTTTAAAAAATATCAACTTTTATCCATATTTTAAAATTTCAAGGTTAACCACTAAGATATCAACATAGTTCAAAAACCTAACTTACATAGTAAACTATTTTCAAATGGAACCAAACTTTACAAAAATTATCCTTTAAGAAATCAGAATTAAATCACTATTTATCTAAATTTCTAAAAAATTGTTAAGGGGATAAAAATTTAACTTTTATGTGTTATATAATTATGGAATAAAATTGGCAAGCTAACTTGTAAAGTTTATATAAAATTAATATCAATTTAAAATCGATTCAACTTTTTACATTATTTATCTATAAATATCGAGGTATAAATATTTTTTTTATGCATAAAATGGACCAATTAAATATCAAATTTATTTTTTAGAAAATCTATGACAAGTTTGAAAAAAAAGTGAGAATATGATTTTTTATAATAGATTTCAAAATATTTTTATAAAATAGAAAATAGTTTACTTTCTCATCAAAATTTTCAAGTGAATATTTCTATATACCTATTGTACAAGTATATTTTTTATAATTTAAAAATTATTAGACAATGTTCTATTTTAGAAACTTTTAAATAGCTTTAAATTTAAGATTGTAATTTAAAAAATTTATATAAAATTATACAAATTTCTAATATCCATGAAGATTTGTGAATATAATCTCAACATACACATCATCAATTATATGAAATTCCACATTTAAAGTCTCACTTACAAGTGAGAACCATATAAATCAAATCCAGGATTTCATTATAACTTTAATACATTATTTCATGTTAACTTAAATAATTCTTAATTCAATCACACTATTATATTCTCATTTCCAACCAGTCCAATCATCAAATCAACAACTACACATAAAACAACAATATTTTATTTATAAATATATAACCAATCACATAAACATAGGTCTAAAGAAAGAGAAAGTCCTACGCTCATTCCATTACCTAAACTAAATAAAAAAGTCTCCTCCCCCTTACCTTAATGATTTTAGATTTGGAAGAAACATAGGTCAAATTTCAAACTCATCACAATCTCATTTCCTTAGCTTCCTATATTATGAATAACATATAAAAAAATCAATTTTTTTAACAAAAAATAAATATTAAATGTGAAAGCTATGAATTCTAAATAAACGTTAAGCTACTTACTAACAGGAACTTAAATCAATAGGAAAATGGTGTTGAAATGAAATTATGAGCACATTGTTGGAAAACTCTCTCAACAAGGAGTTCAATGGTGTGTTTGCATGTGAGAAAGGAGGATGATCTGTGATGATATAACTATAAGGGGTCACTATTTTAGGTTCGAAATGGAGATGAAAATGGTGTCCATTTGAAAACATGAAACCGTAGAAATGAAGATAAGATTGAAATAGTTGAAATGGTATATTTGTTCTTGAGTTTTGATGCAAAATGACAACCAACAAACAAAGAAAAAAAAAAAAAAAGAGAGAAACAAAGAGACAAAGAGAGATACACGTTGTGGAAAAGGAGAGACTACATGCAAGGAAAGAAAAATAAGATTGTTTGTGAGGGTGTTTGGTGGCTTAAGAAGAAAAGAAAATAAATTAAAAATTAGATTAATTATCATATAAAAATTGTGATATTTTTTAAAATATCTTTATTATAATTTTTTAGTCATAATTAATATATTTTAATTTAATATAATATGAATTAACATAAAAAATTATAATCATAATATTTTAAAAATAAAAAACTTAAATTAAAAATTTAAAAATTAAATAATAAAAATTAGAATTTAATTATTTTAAAAAATTAAAATATTTAACAATGATAATAATATTTTAATATCATATATTTATTTTATTTAAAAATTTTAATATACTAATTTAAATATAAATAAGTTTATTAATTTATTTAAAAGATAAATTTCTGATTGATTTTAAAAATTTTATAATAAAAAATAAATTTTTAAACAAACTTATAATCTAATTTAAATTTTAAAAAAACTAAGATTAAAATTTTATCTATACCAAATAAATAAATTAAATTTAGAGTTTAAACTTAAAAGTTCAATTAATCAAATTTTACAAAACCAATCACGACGCATCAACTTATTTTTATTCCTATCTTTTCTTCAATTTTAAAAAAATATAAATCTTAATAAAATTATTTTTAAAATTAAAATTTATGAAAATTAAAAGTATAAAATAGTTTTAACAATTAACATAAAATTTAATTCATATATAGGAATTAATAACTAAGGATGTTCATAATCTGACCTTACGCAAATTTGGTAAAGTTAATTTTTTTCTTCAAAATTTGAAAAATAAACCCATGTATTTAAAGAATGGGTTCAAATTATGCTTTAGATTATCCTAATGCGACCTAATTTAGTATATATAATTTTTAAAAAAATTATACCTTTTTAATAAATCAAATTAACTTAATTTCATTTCATATATTATTGAATTTTGATTAATATATTTAAATTTTCTTATTCTTTTAAAATTTTAAGCCAGGAAAACAGTGATAAATTCATCGTGATCCATTCCACGAACACTACTACTAAAAATATTTTAAAATAATTTTAAAATGGAAGCATCTTGATAAATATTGATTAATTTTAGAACGGAAGCATTCGAATAAAAAAATTAAAAATAAGGGTAAAATATTGAAAAAGTCATGATGTTAATGAGAAAGGGTCCCAAATATTTGTCGATAGATCCGGTTCGGGGGAGAACCGAATGCGGTTTTCTGTGTGCTGCTTGCTGATACATAATTGTTGAAGAAGCTTTTCCATTTTGAGTTTTTTTTTCTGTTTTTTTTTTTAAATATTTTTGGTTTTAGGGTTTGAGAATCATTCATCGACACTGGGAAGGAAGGTTTGGGAGGCATGTCTAATCATCACCGTTCTCCAAGTGCTTCTTCTAAAAACGGTCTTCCACCTCAAGAACTCCTTGACGATCTCTGCAGGCATGCTACGTCCTTCTCTTTCCTCGTTTCTATGTTTTGTTTCCGTGAAAATGCTGCAAAAAGAGGCTATTCAATGTTAGGAGCTTTGTGGCTTCTTCTTCTTTTGATCCTTGAATTGTTCTTAATTTCTACTTTTTGCAACATTGTTCTTTATGCCTCTAATTGATAGTATATTCTTACTGAAAGAATTGATAGTGCTTTGTGCTGGGGACTTTGATGCGACTTTTCAATTATTATTTTTATTATTTGATAAATGCATGGCTATGAGGGTTTGGGAGGATTTTGGCCATTTCTGCTGTCAGTGTAATTTTGGATCGTAAGAATGTGACAATGATGGTAAATTAAACTTCAAGCAATAGATTGATGAGTTTTTCTGTTGCTGAATCTGTAAAATTATTATTAGTATTACTTGCTATACTGCTGTGCTATTTTTTGAAAGAGAAGGTTTTGCTGGATATTAATACCAGTAGAACTATAAAATGTTCAGTTTTGCAACTGCCTGGTTGTAGATTTCTCTCTATTAGTGAAAGGACATACATATTCAGCTATGTACTTTTATTATTCTGCGAATCTGTGTCCTCTGTCTCTGTAACACTCAGAGTCATCTGCATTGACATTCTTCCCTTGATTTGTGAGTATAAATCTGTCTTCCTATGTGTATCTTGCTTTTCTCATAAAAGTCCATCCTTTTGTTGTTTATATTGCAGCCGGTTTGTGCTAAATGTGCCAAAGGAAGATCTTCAGTCATTTGAACGGATCTTGTTTCTTGTGGAGTATGCACATTGGTTTTATGAAGATAATTCTGTAGAAAATAATCCAAGTCTGAAGTCATTAAATCTTAAGGAGTTTACTTCTTTATGTATCCTTACTAGTTAATATATCTTTTTATTTCCATCCTTTCTGTTTACAGTAGTAGAATATAGAGGTTTTTCACACTTATGCCTTTTGCCTATAATAATTTATAAACAATTCCTTCATCCACTGGTTTCTTTCCTACTTTTCACGAAAGAAACTAAAATAACATGGTAAGCTATTTTCTTTGATTTAGTCATGGTGGTGAAATGAAAGAATATGACAAGAGGACATAGATTGCCCATAGAATTATTATTCTTACAACAACAACCAAGCCTTTTCTGGCTAGATAGTATGCAGGTTCATGGACAAACAATTCCATGATGTTCTATAGTGAATCATGTCTGTTCCTAAGTCAAATTTTTAAAACTTAATATGGTAAAAATTTTAGTTGCTCCTCTAGATTTTCATGTTCTATTCTTCTTCCTTGCTTCTATTATCATATATGAACAAATTTTGCTAAACAAGGGGAGTCAAAATTATTCTCTTCTTCCTTTTGTTTTCCTGAGTATTCTAGCTTTGTACCTAACATTACAGTGTACATTAGAGTTTTGAGGAAATCCGCATATTTCTTGTTATATTCTTTTATATGTCATAAGATGGAATTGCTTGTTTTCATAAATTTGAAAACAAACTGCTTGTGGAAAATTATCCCTGCATGATATGGCACAAAAAGATGTTGACTAGCACCCATTTCCATCAGGAATTCCCCTTTCCCCCTTACTTCATTTTTTCTTCATAAATCCTTATGCATTTTTGCTTTTGAGATCATCAATGAGGATTGAATTTATCTCTGCTTGTTAGGCTTGCTCGCATGCTTGCTTGTGCATGGACATACTGACAATGATATTTGATAAGAATGTGATAATATTGGAACCATATTGCTTTCCGATTACATACTTTGACCTGGTGGGAGAAGGCTATCCCTTTTAGATTTATATTTTAGACATTATAAGGCATGGTTGCATGGGCTTTACATAAATTAAAGCTAGTCTTCGTGGGAGTTTATTTTTATTGTCATACTCTATCCAGTTCATTTTATATACTAGACACTGTTTTCCTTAATATTTAGCAGTGTTCAACAGTTGTGATGTTTTAAAGCCATATGTGGCCCATATAGATGATATTTTCAAGGACTTCACTTCCTATAAAGTTCGAGTTCCTGTAACTGGGGCAATAATTCTTGATGAAACATATGAAAGGGTAAGTCAAGTATAAATCCTCTCAGCAATACCTTGTTCTTTCATTTTTTGTCCTTACTTTAATCTGTAGTTACTAAAGTCAGTGTGGATTTCAGATTATTTATGCTTCATAGTTTGCAATTAGTAGGGTGAATGTTGTCAACTGGTTGCCATTAAAATGAAGAGTGGCAAATGTAAATTTTGAATAAAAGAGCGGTGATGGATGACAAAAGCCCATTATGTTTAAGTAGCAAAGTAATTAAGACCTACTCTGGGAAGATGAAGTATTCCTTTTCCGCAATATTGTACATACAGTCAATTATTGACTTGGTTATGTATAGTTGTATACTCTTCATTACTCGACTTGTTAGCATCTTTTGAGAAACAGGATAAATTATTTATTATTTTGTTTCAGTTAGAGATATAATAAGGCCATTTATAAGCCTTCACCTAACATCTAAAACTTTTAGGAGAGTTGGTCTGTAACATGATGATACCAATGCCTCTATGACCAAGTGGTTAAGAGTGTCCCTAGCACAAGGTTGAGGGGGCCTGTTCATTATCTATGCTTCAAACCCAAAAGTGTTTGACTTATAAGGATATAATAAAGCCACTCATGCACCTTGACTTAACAGCCTATGCTTTTAGGGAAAGTTTCTGTGTCATCTTCCAGAAGGCGTCCTCAAAACTTTGTATATTGGAAATAAACAATCTTGTTCAAGGGAAAACATTAAAAGCATAATTTTTTAAACTTCCTCTAAAGGTAATGAACTGTTAGAGATATTGTTAGAATATCCAAAATATCCTATTATATCTTTTAGATTATCCTTTAGAACTATTCCTATTTCCTCATTATCTCTTAGGATTAGTTATCATATTTTCTTATCGTATCATGACTTGTTTCCTTAATTAATTAGGATTATGATTAGTACAAATAAGGGTTGATACTCTTCAGTTGAGAACATATTTGAGCACATCAGAACATTCTATCATATTGTAATACATCTCAATTAATATCAATTCTTTTATTTTCTTTTATATCACTTCCTTCCTCTATACTTAAAACTTTATAATTTTAACATGGTATTAGAGCAATATCATTTTCCATGACCTGTGCTGTCACTACTCTGTTCCTAAGATCCCTAAAATTTGTTCACTTTATTTTCATCATTATTCCATTAAAATAATCATTTCTCTTGCTGATAACCTTTTTGCTAGCCTCCACTGTTTTGCACTTTTTCCAGCCGTTGTTTCCCTTTTAAATGAGTTTCATTATTGTTTGTCGTTAGCTAGTGACTTTTTCAGCTGTTTCCGATCACCACCCTCAAGATCTGAAGTGGCATCCCTAGACTGGCCTATGCTAGAAGTTTTGTCATCATAGATGCTTGGATGGTGACTTTTTTGACTACTTTTTTGACACATGCTCCTTTTTTAAATTGGCGATTGTCTTTCTTCCTTGCATTGGAGTTTCTAGGCACCGTTGGTGCACCTACACTTTCCTCCTCTGTGCTCTACGCCGATTTGCTCTTCTTTCCTCGATTCAAAATGCATACTACCTTGTTTAAACAGTTTCTCTGCATTGCTCATCGATGTTTGTCTTTGGGTTGTGATCTCCTTTGCGTTGCAATTTTCCAGCATGTTTTGGATAGTTTCTGACCATTATCGATCAAACACCCATGTTTTTCTCTTGATTTTTCTGGCATGTTTCTTGAGATTAGAACATCAACTTGGCCCACGACTTTCCCAGAGATATGAAATTGGCCTCACAATTTTCCTAAAAAAATTAGCCCAATCTTGCAACATTACGAGAAGGATTGAATGGTCTTGTGACTTTTTCCCAGAGTTATCAGCCTAGTTTCATGACTTTCCTAGAGATATGAGTCTGCCCCCGAGACTTTTCTAGAAAAATTAGCTAGGTCCTGCAACATTGCGAAAAGTATCAATTGGTCTTGTGACTTTTCTAGTAACATTAATATGCTCTTGCAACTTTTCCAGATATATGAGTTTTATCCCACAACTTTCCTAAAGATATGAGCTTGCTTGACCTTGCAGTTTTATTAGAAAATTTAGTATGGGCCCACAACTTTATCTGAAGTTTTAACTTTCCTTGAGGTTGATAGTATCATCCTGGTCTTGCAATTTTCTCAGAGATGAGTTTGGTCCTGCCACTTTCGTAGAAAATTTAGTTTGGTCCAACTGTATTACCAGAAGTATCAACTTGCCTCATGGCTTTCCCAAAGACATCAGTTTGGGCTTGTGTCTTTCCCCGATATATGAGCTTGGCCCTGTGGCTTTCCTAGAAAAATTAGTCTAATTCCACAGCATTACCAGAAGTGTCAATTGGTCCTGCGATAGTCCTAGAAAATCATCCAAGTCTTTTCATTTCAATCTCAAATTGTATTATTAATTTTGATATAAAGGATTTATTTGTAACAAGCTTAAAGTTTAGTAAGCTTTAGTGTGAAAGGAGTGTTGAAAACTTCAAAATCTCTTACTTTATCCTTTAGGACTAGTTTTCCTATTTCTTTATTATCTCTTAGGATTAGTTACCATATTTTTTTTATCTTATCATGCTTTGTTTTCTTAATTAGTTAGGATTGTGATTAGTATAAATAGCGTTAGTACTCTCAGGTTGGAACATATTTGAGTACATCAGAACATCCCATCATATTTGATACATCTAAATCAATAACAATTCTCTTTTATTGTATTTGATATAAAGTTCTTCCTCTATAACCTGAAACACCATGATTTCAATAGATATAATGAAATGTTGCTGAAGATCCTCTCAATACTATTGAAGTGCAATCTAAACTTTGAAAAGAAAAGTGTTAGATACCCATTAGTTGTTAGTTAGGGTTCTGTTTTACAATCAAGAATTAGTTAAGTTAGTTGTTAATTTCTGTTAGTTAATTGGGCTGAGATAGAGAGGAATCAAGACAGTTTGCCTATAAGTAATTGGAGAGGTTAAGAGAAAGAATATCTGGTCAATTGCGAGAGGATTAGGGCCTTTAGGCATTGGGAGAGAACCAGGTCTTTCAAATACCTGGACTGTAATTACTGCAGTTTCTATTAATAAAGAGTGTCTTTCTATCCATTTCTGAACCAGTTCCTTACAAAAAGGTGCTTCCTTCTCATCTCTTCTGTAAAATCCCAATCCTGTCCTGAATTCTTAATCATCATTTTATGCAACCTGGCATCACAAATCATGATTCTCAGTCTCCAGCCCCCTTTTCTTCCCTGTAGTTCATATTCTAATGAAGCTGGAGAACAGTGGTTGCATCACACCAATTAAATTGTGGTTAACCTATGATAAGATTGAAATGATTAGTTCCACATTAATAAAAATGTAAACTTCTAAATTATTAGTGTTCACTATTATCAAAGATGAGAATGATATTATGTAAAACATCTGGGGATTAGAGGTATTTAGGAATATAAAGTAATGGCTTCTTGAGTCATTTTGTAATTATAGTATTAGAATGAACATATAATTGGGGTTTGTTTATGTAAGAATTATTATGAGTAATAAGAGAAATATTGCTTTCTTCTCCACAGATCCTCCTCTGTTTTCATTGAAGTAAAGACTTCAATTGTCTAAATTTTATTTGTCATCTTTGAGAAAAGCCTATGAATTTTATATGAAATCATAACCTGCAATTCTAGGTTATCACTTCCTGAAGGGGTATATTTCTCAAGCTTTTATATATTATAATTTCTTATCAAATTTTCTAGGTTCAAGCAAATAATTTTCCAGTGCTTCTTCTTGGGGCTGAACATACTTTGTTATGTTTTGCTTTGTTGAGCCATATTTACGTACATGTTTGCCATTGACAGTGCTTGCTAGTGAAGGGATGGAAAGGTTCAAGTTGGAGCTTTCCTCGTGGCAAAAAGAGTAAAGATGAAGAAGATCATGCATGTGCCATTAGAGAAGTAAGCATGCTTCTTTAGCATTATGACATTCTCAGTTTTGTCTTAAATGACTCCTTCCATGTGCTTTTGCATTGTACACTGTAGGTCTAGTAAAGGTATTTGCATTTACATAACAAAATTGATAAAGCTTGAAAAATCTGCTAATTTGTGTCTTACCAGGAGTCTTGACTTAGTTTTCCCTTTCTTTTGTTTGTGGTAAATGCAGGTCATGGAAGAAACAGGTTTTGATGTTTCAAAACTTCTTAACAAGGATGAATACCTAGAAGTTATTTTTGGACAACAGAGGGTGAGGCTTTACATTATTGCTGGTGTGAAAGATGATACAGCGTTTGCTCCACTCACCAAAAAGGAAATCAGTGTATGTGATTCTTTATAAGAATTTATTTTGAAGTTTCTTATCATCCTGTGTGCTTAACATTGGAGTTAATACTCAACTATGTAGTAAAATTTCATTGGAGTAGAAAAGAAAGTATGGATGATAAGTCAATTCCAAAACAGAGTAACCAAAAGAAAAACAGTCAGAGTGCTCCAGAAGTAACAGATCTAACCCATCTATCTGCATATCTGAAATAGAAACTTTCCTGAAACAGCCACAAGCAGAGTATCACAAAAAGCAAGCCTACTCCTCATATTACCAGATACACTAGAGAACTGCCAAATTTAACATTATCATGGAATTTTGGCCACCTAATCCTTGCTGTTCTCATGATAAACAGGCGGGCTGAAGTGGCAAGCTCCAGACCACAGCAATTTGATGCAGCCTCATTACTTAAATTATACAGATACTTACTGAAAATACAAATTGTTCATATAACAATAAAGCGTCACAGAAAAAGATTGAGATGGAAATTATTTTGTTTAAATAAATTTATTCGTTATTTTGTTAGTCCCAGTTTTGCACTCAGTTTCTCTCTATTGAATTACTGTTTGTTAATTTATTTTAACCTGTAATTACCCACTTCTAATATTGCTATAAAATGTTTCTAAATTGTTCCCTTCCATTAGAATTGTTCTTAACAGTTTATATGTATGAATAGATTTATAACTTCTGTCATCCTGCATCCCTCTTTTCAAATAGTTATGTTCTAGTTCATGAGTCCCTTTTGAACTGAACCATGAAAAGTTAAGGATAAAGAGGGAGAATATTGAAGTTTAGAAATCTTAGTACCTCTGTATGAGTATAGCATGTCTAAATTTAAATTTCCATTTTTTCAAGTATTACTATCAAAGCAATGATTATTTAATCACAAGTATCTGAACAGGTGCATGTTGGCCTTTTCTGAATTATTTTGTGAAACGGTCTTTCAAACATGAAAACCTTTTTTTTAATCTAAATAGCAATATGTGCCAATACAGGTTGTTACTAGTGGTGGTCAAGGACCGAGTCCTGAGCATCAACTTCCCCATGGGTGAGGGTTTGAGACCCCTAAAGTCACTTAAATCTTGTGTTGGTTAGCAACCCTTTTGAGGGATATTCCTGTCGCCTTGAGGCTAATTGAGTAGCCTTGTTGGGGAAATTTGCTATGAGTACCTTGAGGTAATTCTTTGGGTGGATGTCTGCCTGACCTTTGGGATCCCAAGCATTCCACTAACACCCTATGGAGGAATATTGAGGGTGCTTCTCTTATTGCCACTTTTATCCACTAAAAAAGAAAATCTTAGTAGCTGCGTGTTTTGATTACTACACCAAAAGCTATTGATGATTTTCTGTGAAAATATGAACATTTTGATTATTACTATTTTGCTGTTTCTGAGCATTTGACTGAATTCACTCTAATACACTAAATATTATGAACTTATGATAGGTAATCCACCTCACTTAGTGTGATAGTTAGGTAGTTACTCTTTACTAGTTAATTGGAAATAACTAATTAGGTTGAGTAAGGGGTCTGTAATGTGTATAAATAAAGGGTAGGGATTAGAGGAAAGCATCTTGTCATTTGAGAGGGAATTAGGACCTTTTGGCATTGGAAGGTGTAGACCCTTAAAATTCTGCAGTGTGTGCTCTGTAATTTGGGAGTTACTTCCTGTATTTTCATAATAAAGATACCAGGTTCCTATCAACTAGTATCAGAGCTCCAAATCTTTGGGCTGTGGGTAGCCATTGGACAAAAGGGTGGCATCAACAAGGATCTTAAGACATGCTTGAAGATCTGCGATTGTGCATGGAGGACAGTCAGTGGAGGATGGAGAAAGACAATCAAGAAATCAAGGAAATGCTGAAAAGGCTGATCCAGATGACGGGTGAGAAAGATGCAGGTTTGGGTGCAGTCAAGAAAAAATAGCAAGATAAGAAACAAAGAAGCATCCATAGTGGTGGAAGAGAAATCCACAATGGAGGAGCAAGAAAAGTGAAGGGAACCAACCTAACATTAAAGATGATGGAAGGAAAATTACTACTAACAATAACAGAGAAGAAATGAAGACTAGAACCTTGAAGCAAAAAATGAAGAGTTGTAGATCAAGAGCTTGAATTGAATTGTAGTAATGGAGAAGAAGCTAATTTTGTTGAAGTAAAAACAGGCAAAAATTTGTCTGCGTTAGAGAATGAGAACAAAGCCTTGTTTCTCTTATAAGTTGAGCAAACAAAAATTTCAATGAACAGACATTTGGAGCAAAAAAGATTAATAGAGAACATTCGAAGGAGGTGGCAAAGGTTGGGGAAGAAATGAAAAACAGAAAAAGATGCATGGGTAAGCAGAGGCGTAGTTTGGTTGGGGGTAGATCAAACTTAATCAATGAGACACAATCTTATACGGAGGAAGGATTGATTATGAATCACATGAGGAAGAGGGTGTTAAGAATAGGGAGGGGTTTAGTGCAATGGGTGAATGTTGGAGCAGCTAGTTTCTCATGACCTCAAAATCCAACATCTCAGGTTACACAGTGAAGAGACAACCACCTAAGCCTTGACCCAGAGTTATCCTTAGAGGAGGGTGGGTCAACAACAACAACAACAACAACAAAGTTTCAGACTTAAAGCACTGCTTATGGTTTTGAATTTCAAGATTTTGATGAGTTAACAATCCAATGAAGTTGTTAGAAATTGAGTTTAGACCTAACTTAACCCCAAAAACTAGCTTATGTGGTGAGAATTGTCCTCATCTTGTATACACTTGGTTGGCCATATCTTTAGTGAGTATGAGATTCTAACACATCCCTTCATGCCCAAGACGGGATGTCTGGAGTGTGAAGTTTGCAGACTAGACATCTGTGGGTATCTTAATAACGAATCTAGGATAGACTTTGATATTATGTTAAAGATTGAGTTTGGACCTAATTCAATCTCAAAAGCTAGCTCATAAACTGAGGATTGTCCTCATCTTATATACATTTGGTTGGTCATATTTTTAGTCAATGTGTGATTCTAACAAAAGTTTCATATTTCAAGAACAATTCATGGTTATTGTTTGTACAGATTCAAGGAAGGTGGCATTAACATGCTGTTTCAAGGTCAAAAGGTCAATAAAAAATAGAGCATTTGAAGAGAATAGAGGCGCACACATACTTGTGTTTGACCCGTGAAAAATGGAAGCTATTGTGTGCTGCAGAGTGGAATTGTCATGGTCATCATACTTCATTAAGTTGGAACATTAGTGGGACTTCATTTCAACAGCCACACACTATTCACCTTGAGGACAAATCAATCCACCCACTTTAGTAATTTAATGGGTCATAGTGGCGTTTTTTTTTAATTTCTTTTGGGTAGAATCTAAACAAAACTGTCTTTAAATTGAATATAAATTTACATATCCAGACAAATTAAATTTTTGATAATTGATTTACTTGAAGATCATTTATATGCAGAATTGATATTGTGCTCTATCAAAAGACACTAATTTGTAATTTTATGGATAAAATGGAAATCCCCATTTGTTAATATATTCAAATTCAAAAGGAAAAATGAAATAATAAAAATTAGTATAATTTGAACATATGCGACTTTGTATGGTAAACTTTTGTTCTAGGGCCCAAAATAACCTTTTACCGAGCAACATTTCAAGTCTTGTATAAGTGTTGGCACAGTTAAATTGAATTTGGTATTAATAGCATTTTGGGTATCGATTGTTCCTTGTGGTGTGGGTGTGGACTAGTGCTGCCAGTAATATGGATCTGTATTCGGTCTGTGTTGTTTGTCCCCTCTAATTGAATGTATTGTGGCCACATGATTGCTTTTCTTTGTTCTTCAGTCAAAGTCATGATAAAATTATATTTATGTGGTTGACACTTGTAGGTGATCAGAATGCTAAGAAATTGTCATCTGTGCAGGAAATTGCATGGCACCGACTTGATGATCTTCAACCAGCAAGTGATGAAGTGATATCTCGTGGTATCACTGGCCTTAAGCTTTATATGGTGGCCCCTTTTCTGGGGTGAGTACAAACCACATATGATTTTGATAGTTTGGTGAATGTCCCATGTGTTGTCAAAATTCATAAAGACTCACCGCCTTCATGCAGATCATTGAAATCATGGATATCAACACACCAACCTGCTATGGCTCCAAGGCCTGATTTGCCACTTAAAGGTACATCCGATTATACCCCAACACAAGTTTGTTACAAACTTATTTTGTTGTTTAACTGTCTGAGATCAGAAGGTGAGGTTTAGTTAACTCTTGACTGTCTTTGGACATAATTTCTAGCCGCTAGTTAAAAGTGCTGCACTACATTTTGCGCATTGCAGTCTTACAGCACCTCATCCTGATCACTGGTTAAATTCTAGTTACAGTTTATTTGAGAAGTGAATATGTTACTACTGGAATTAGTTAGCTACAATATTGTGCAGATTTCTTTTGCTACTAAAGATTTCCAGTACAAGGTTTATCTATAGGCCAGGGATTCAAAGGGAAACCAATTCTGGACGAGCTTGCATGAATGTTACTTGTTTTTAAATCAGTACTGCAATGCTTTCCTCGTTTTATCCTTGTAGGTTTTGCAAACTGTACATTCTTACTTTAGATGGTTTTTAGTTTTGAAAAATTTTAAAACTAAATCCAACTTTAGTTGAGTTTTCAATTTTAATTTTTAAAAGATGTTGCAAAAGTGAATAAGTTACTTTATTCTATCACTTTATTATTAATTCATAAAGAATAGATAAATAAAAATATTAATTTTAAAAATTAGATTCTATCAAAATAATAAAAATTTAAAATTTTAAAAAATAAAAAATTATTATTAATATTATTATAATAATAATTGCGATGGTAATAATGATAATCATAATAATGTTTGTAAAGTAATGATAGTAGTATGATGATTATAATATAAAAAATATTATATAATTATATAAATTTTTATTTTATATATTATTTAATAATTATATAAGATAAATAAATTTATATGTTATTGTTATAACATTTTTATATTATTTAATATTTATTTTATATAAAATAATATATATAAATATTGTAATATTATATTAATAAATAATTATATCATATAAAAGTATACTATAATATTATAAATTTCATATAATTTATATATTAAATAATTTTATTTATTTTATTGTTAATATATAAAATTAAATAAATAAAAATTAACAAATTAAATTTTTATAAAATAATAAAAAATAAAAAGTAAATTATTATTATTATAGTAGTGATGATGATAACTATGATAATTATAGTAATTGTAGCAGAATCATGGTTATAATATAAAAATATTATATAATCTGAATTATATGTTTTCTTTGATAATTAATATAAAAATAAATAATTTTATATTATATTATTATAATGTTTTTATATTAATATTTATTTTATATAAAATAATATATAATATTATATTATAAAATTCATATAATATAAAATTTTAAATTAAATATAATTTTTATACATCAAACAGTATCATTTATTTTATTATATATTTATAAAAATTAACAAATAATTATTTTTTAAAATAATACAGATAAAGATTTAAAAAGTAATAAAAATTATATTATTATTATTATTACTATAGTAATGGTAGTGAGGATAAAAATTATATTATTATTATTACTATAGTAATGGTAATGATGGTGATGATCATGATAGTGGAGATAATGATTTGGGATGGTGATGGTGATAGGGTGATGGTTTGATGGTGGTGGTGTGGTTTGGTAGAGTTGAGAAAAAAAATTTTCAAAATTAAAAATTTGGTTTTAAGATTGAGTTGAGAACAACAATTTTTGCAGAACATGTTCTGTTTTTAAAATTAATTTGAAAACCAAAATCTCAAAACTCACAATTACCCTGAACTGGATCGTAGTGTTAGGATTGCTAACAATCCTTTACTTTTTGCCAAGGAATCTGCGTGTGGAAAGCAAAACACAGTTCTACTGGAAGTAGCTCCTTAGTAATGGACAGCCAGCCAACAAAACCTGAATCTGATTCTCACTCTCTTGATGTGGGGCCTGGAAGAAGCTTCAGGAATTTCAGATTTGATACTGCCTCAATTTTACAAGCAATGGAAGCTGCCTTTTCTTCATGAAGGTCCAGCAACCTTCCTGTAAAGCTTCCCATAGCTGAATTGATTTCCCCCATTTCATTTGTATGTCAAAGTTTGTAGTGTTAAGTCTCCATGCTAATTAGGCTGCTGTACATGATGTTTCTCAAAGTTGTCTTGTTGAGTAGTATGTACATTATGTACAGGATGTATTGTACCTAAATAGTATTCTCAGTTACGCTAGAGAGAGGCCAATGTAGAAGTTACGCTATACGCTACTCACCCCCTTAGCAGTTAGCATTCATCCGTACAGAGTTTCAATGAAAACTGATTTAGATTGTAATGCTGTTGAAAATTTCTACCAAGTTACTATATCATGCCAACTTTGCAAATGGTCGATAGACATGATTAACATAGGTGTCATGTAATTCTGTAACAATTTTCCAAAATAATTTTTAATGTATTTTTCTGAAATTAATTAAACCTCGCTTCCCGCTCCTAACCACTCCCAAACCCCCGTATTTCGAAACTAATTGTATGTTTGATTATGCTGGCCTTTTTGTTTCTTAAAAGTTGTTTTGAAAAATAAATTATGAAATAAGTTGAAGGTTATCGAAAGACAAGTCTAAAGTTTTGTCAAGATAAGGTGCTTGAAGTATAGCTCCTTTAACAATTTTGGAGGTCATTCGTGGTTGAATTTAGGAGCTGAAAATCGGAGTAGAAAACAAAACATCTAGATGTTCTCTAATTGTTTTAAAAAATTAAAGAACAGATACTGTTTTTAAAATTAATATTGATAATATATTTTTATCAAATAAATTTTCTTGTTCCTTTGTTTTTAAAATCTCAATTATTTTTAAAATGTGTAATCAAACAGTTCCTTGCTGATTTTTTTAACCTTTTGATTTGCTTGGATATATGCTATCCACAAAGATGCTTGGAGCTAACGTGCATGTAATCAGATCTAATTTAGAGATCACATTTATTCTGCAGTCAAAATATGGCAACTTCTATAAACTCGTGATAGTGATTCTCCTGGTTTTATATCCTACCCTATTTGGATACCATTAGGTTGTTGGAGCCAGGGATGTCCAACTAGAAAATGGATTTTACTTTTTGTATCTTCCGTTTTTTTCTTTTTACATCTTTCTCTATTTTTGGAAATTTAGATATTTTATCTTTTTTTATTATATATTTTATAAATTATTTTATGAAATGTAAAAAATATATTCTGCAAATTAGTTTATGAAATATATTTTTATATTCTACAAATTAATTTATAAAATATATTTTACGAAATGTATTTTTACATTCTGCAAACTAATTTGAAGAATGTAAATTATATTCTACAAATTAATTTACAAAATATAGAAATATATATTTTGCAAATTAATTTACAGAATGTAAAAAATTTATATTTCGCATTAATTTACGGAATATATTTGTTAAAGGGTATAATTAAATTTTTTTTTTTACAAAAAATAGAAAGAGGTGCGAAAAATTCTTGAAAATAGGATTTTCTATATGTGGCTTTAAACCCACGAACCTCTTCCAAATTGTTCTAGACTTGGTATATGAATCAGGCCTTTTCTTTCATATCCCAACTTTTTCTAACTACAGCCCCCTTTTTTTTTTTCTAACCCACGAACACTTTTTTTTTTTTTTCATATTCTGGAAACTAATTTTTAAAAGTGTAACATTCTTCTGCAAATTAATTCGGGGAAGAATTATTAGTACATGTGTAAAACACATTTCTAAAAACTAATTTCGGAAGAATTTTTCATAAAGCATTTTCAATTCTGTACATATTTTGTTTTCTTTTGCCAATTCCATAAACTACAAATTGTTTCTTTCTTGTAAACCAACCACAAGCTAAAATCAGTTTTGTAACCAAAATACAGTTTCTCAATATATTTATAACTTTTGGAAATTAATTTTTGAAAATATATAAAACATATTTTTAGAAACTAAATTTTGAAATTGTTTTTTATACACTTCTGAAAATTAGGTTCTAAAAGTATAGAAAATAAAATTTTGGAAATTATTTTTTGGAAACATTATTTATATAGGTGTAAAATACACTTCCAGAAATCAATTTCTAAAAGTGTGCGTAAATACTGTTTTTGGAAACTTGATTTTTGAAATGTATTTTATACACTTTCAAAAGATAATTTTGGAAACAATTTCTTTTTTTAAAAAAAAGAGGTGTGAAAAGATAAAATGGAGGTGTGAGAAAATGGCTTATGAATCAAGCCAAATTAGCCATCGATATTTAAATGCAGCCCATGATTCACACTCAGTTTCAAGAAGAATCTGTAATCATTTGCATAATAGCAGAATTCTAAAATTCTAGAGATGGCAAAGTTGGTTCCTTTGTCTTGATCCGTCAACAATTCACTAAAATCATGGTGGGATAGGTTTATTTTTTCTTTGTTAAAAAATGGGTTAGATAAATCAAATAATCTCATTTTGTGATGGGTTGACGAGTTTATCCACTTAAATAATAAAAATGGAAAATAAAAAATTAAAGAAAAATAATTTTTGAAAATTGAATTTATATTGTGGTTTTTGCATTTTCTTTTTGACAAATTTTAGAATAAGAGAATGGTGTTTTAACCAGATGTAGAGAAAGTTTCTAGGCTAAAAAAAAAAATACTTACAATGGACTAATATTTATCTCATCAAGAAAATGAGTGGGGGCTCAAATCTATATCAATTAGAGAATTATAATTAAGAAATGAGAAAAAACAATGCCTTAATGAGTCAGCCTACCATCCCCTGATTCCTGCAACCTATAGGTTACCTAGGTTTATGGGTTAATACATGTAATCCATGTAAAATCGAGAAATTTGAATGGTTAATTCTTAAAAATAAAGCATTAAGATCTAACTAACCAAGTTTGAATTACACTTTCATACATAATTGAGTCCAAGCTCATGAGTACATACATAATAAGCATTTTTTTACAAATTGTTTTACAATCTTCCACCTAAACTGGGCATTAAAGGGTCTGATTGAGAAATCACGACCCATGATTTCAAAAGAAAATAAGTGCTAAAATTAGCTGGTCATAATACAAACTAGAAGTAGATCCTCGTGTGGTGCGGTTATTAAATAACAATGATTTAAAATATTGTTTGATTGTAATTTATTAGTAATTTTTTGTGATAACTATCATCTCTTTTATTAAATTGGTGACATTGGATACACAAAATAGGAAAGGAATAAATCTAAACTTATTAAACTTAGAGGGGAAGGAGAATTGATTAATTTTAATTGAAAGAAAATAAAGGCTATAACTTAAAATAAATGGAAGTTAATGATCAACACTCACAGAAATAAATCTGTATTTATTTTTTATCTTTTTAAATATTTGGTAGAATTACTTTATAATTATTTTTTTAATAATTTTCTATATTTATTATTTTATTTTTCAAAAAATAAAATTATCTCATTAAATTACAATGAAATGATGAAATCAAAAAAATTAGAAAATTCAAAGAATTTAGAAAGTAAAATTGTTTTATTTATGAGAAGAAATATTAAAAAAATTAATAAAAAAAAAAGATATAGATTCGGAGTCAATTACAAATAGAAAAAGTTCTATCTTCCTATTCACTTATTTTTAAAAAATACTTTAAATTGAATGTGTAATTTTAATATTTTAAAAATAAGTTTATCCTTTTAAATAGTACAAAATATTTATATTATATGTATAAAAATAGATAAATATATTTATTGAAAATAACCTGACAAGACTTTGATCATGCTTTACTATTTTCCGTTATAATGATAAACTTAAGGTAACATAGTTTTGGTGAAAATGGATGGTGGATAACAGATTTGCTTGAGGAATTGAAAGAGATCATAACTATGATAACAATGGAGGAGGAAAACTTTAACCAAAGAGAAAAGGTTGAAGTGTAACACTTCAAAATTTTCTCAATAAATTTTATAAATTACAAATTTATATTTTCAAGAAGGAAATAAAAATAAAAATTAAAACTTAAAAGATTTTATAAAAAATCAATGTTTTTTAAGAAATG